>CM069861.1:167575863-169043363 GCA_036172795.1 Pelodytes ibericus | reverse complement strand
AATTTTTGTAAAATTGTATAAAAATGAAACAGAAACCTAACATCCATGTAAATGGAACTCAACAGTAGATTTGAGTGATTGAGACTAACTCCACAAAATGCATTGGGTAAATAAACAGAATTAGCTGCAGAATTAATATGCAATAGTCTACAGCTACATAGCTGTCTAACATACACTGGAAAAATCACAATCTCACATACGCAATATAAATCTAATCAATGATATTACTAAACCTGCACAATGTTGCAAGTCCATTGCAATGTAGTTAGCAGTTCACAAATTGTCTATTTGACTTTAAATTACAGTATAAGCTAGATATAGTGTAGTATATGCACCCGCATCGCTAACTAGTTTTTATTTTAATATTTTAATTTTTATATTTTAATATTTTATTGCACTCTATTGTACCAAAGCAATGTTTGTGAACCCAGGACATAATTGAAAATTAGAAAAATCTCAATGTATCCTTTCTGGTAAAATACTTCATAAATAAATATGCATTTAACCGTGATCTTTGTCTGATGAAATAATAGTATGGATTAAAAGAGATTTTAAAAAGTCATATGTAGATCTTAACCTGGAATCTTTTCTACATATGATAATGTGTCTGCCACTTCTGGGAATTTCACAGTTTAGGACACATGCTAGTTCCAGTGTAATACAGAGCATATTGCCTGGATACTCCTATTTTGGGAGCTCCTCTCCCGGTCTCTAGGCAGCGTGACGCAACACATCCACATACAAAGAACCAACATCTGTCAGTGTGAAAAGTACTGGGATTCTATGTTTGCTATAAACAATGATGGGTTTTATAATCTTCTTTCTAAAGTGTGTCATGCACAATTTTGCACTACAAGATATATTTTTAGCTATACCAAATTTTATATTTATTAATATATAAATGATTTTACAATCCTTAAATCTCACAGGGATAAATATATATTTTGACTGCCAACACATAAGCAGGCATATCACATCTAAACACACCTATTGTGGATTTCCTTTATTTTCTAGTGTTAGAAAGTCAGCCTAGATTGGTGTGAAAACACTCAAAGGATTTTTTTTTTTTAGAATTCTGTAGTGAAGTAATGGCTAACCTTTGGGACTCCAGCTGACTACATGTCCCATGATCCTCAGCCAGTCCAACAACTCAAGTGAAAAAAGGTTATCCCATCAGTGCTGTGTTTACATTTCAGCATATTGTTGTTGTTTTTACAATAGCAAAATTAAACAAAGGAATTAAAGTTCAGCTACTTGTTTCTTTACTAGCCATTAAAAGGCTACTGACAAGATACAGAAAGGTTAGGTGTATATGCAATAACAAATTGATCTGTGAGAGTCTATGCCTATCCCAACGCTCAGATTAGTGATGACTTATCGGTTTGCAGAGCATCATGGCAGATGTAGTTCACAACAGCTGGACTGGAAAAGGTTAGATGAAGTCTACCACAGCTAGATCAGGCATTGGGTACCTCTAGGGTTCCAGTTCCACTAAATACCCGTAATAGGACAAATAAGGGGTTAACCCAATGGATTTCAGTCAACCATTCAGTCCCAGGGAAGGGACGTAATAGGACAAAAAAAGGGTTAACCCAGTGATACCCGAATGCAGATGACCAAGCACACCCATAAATCCGAGACATCGAGGGGGTGATGCAGAGATATTCCTGCCACTCCAGCAAAAAAAGAATACAATCTGTATGCCTACTTCATCTTTCGCAGAAAGTCCTCGTATTAACGATTTGCACCCTATATTAAAGCGTACTATCATCCAAGCTGAGAGTTACTCCTTACTTTGGCACTTAAAAGGTTAAAACTGCCAAGAAGATGCACTGTAACTTGATACAAATCTCATTGTTTTCACCTCTTATTTCCCACATACACCAATATGCCGGTATATAGCACAGGAAACTTACCTCTTGCTGGCTTTGGCTGCTGCCTTTTCTCCCAGACCCAATGATTTTTACCCAATCCTTTCAGTGATCTGATGCTTCTGTGTTGATTTCTGCACGAATCCATCCCCTTTGCTTCTCCACCCCCTCTATATATTGTCAGTTCACACCCACCCCTGTTCTCCTCCTCCTCCTTCTGTCTGGGTTTCTCACTCTTAGCTGCACTCACGATTTTAAGAACATGATATTCATTTCCTTTCTTTCTTTTTTTTGGTTTTGGGATTTTCTGTAGGGATAATGTTTTACAGTCTTCATGTGTTCCTGCATCCCATGTTTTAAAAGCTGGGATTTTGTGCAGGCATAATGTGCCCTTCATTAAAAATTCATGTATGTCACTCTTTGTACCAGTCACTGTAGTACTCATCTTCTCAGCATGCAGAACCATTAGTTCACTGAAAAACCTTCCACTTAGAGGAGACCCTCTTATTACACAAGGGACAATCTCAAACTAGACAGTTAGTCATAACAAATAAACAACTCACTGGAGCATAAAACCCAGGACATTTTAACAATAGGTAAACTGGGCATCAGGCCAGGGTATTTATCCATGTGTTGTGTGGAACTGATTTTAAAAGGTGTAGTGTATGTGAAACCAAGGACCCATGGTTTGCACTGTAAACAACGTAAATATACTTGTAACCTAGGATATAAATTCCACATTCATGATGTAATAGGGCTAAAAGTGAAAGGGAATGGCTCAGAGGAGGTCCAGCAGTGTATACTAAAGGGTCGACCCAATATGACAATATCGGGTCTGGAATGCTGATCTCTAGAAACTCTGTGGAGAAGCTTGGGACACACAAGCTAGCTACCTTACTTTTCTTTCTAAAATGCCACTAGTATTGAACAAGGCTCTATATAGATATATTATACATTATTAAGCGCTCCTTCTGTTTGTTTTTTCTGTTCAGTTTTTTCTATTTTTAGTGGAGGTAGAGGTATGTTCTCCGCTTTGAAGTGAGCTGCATTACTCAATTATTATAGTATTTCAGATGTGCCAGGCAATTTTTCGTTTTCACTTGAACTATGTTAATCAAATGGTCTTAATAGGTCTCTGGTTTCAGAATCCACTTGCTGGTGGAAGATGGTGTTGATCAGGGGCGTCACTAGGGTTCGTGTCACCCGGTGCGGAAACTCATGGTGTCACCCCCCTGGATTTCCTCCAATACAATGCCAAACAGATTCCTTAGTAATGCCAGTTAGATGGCCTATTAACTATGCCACACACAGGAGCCCCATCACTTATGCAACACCAGAGCCCCATAACTTATGCAACACCAGAGCCCGATAACTTATGCAGCACCAGAGCCCCATAAATTATGCCACACCAGAGCCCCACTATTTATGCCTCACCTCTGCCCAATTAATTATGCCACACACACAGGTGCCCCATAATTATGCCACACACTCACAGGTGCCCCATAATTATGCCACACACACAGGTGCCCCATAATTATGCCACACACACAGGTGCCCCATAATTATGCCACACAAAAGAGTCCCTTAATTATGCCACACATGGGGCCCAATAAATATGCCACACACAAGTGCCCCATAATTATGCACACATGGGACCGCCATTAATTATGCAACACACAGGAGCCCCACGAGGTGACAATCTTACAATTATAGATACCAGTAATATTGTGCCATTCAGATCCCGGTAGTATTGTCCCACTCAGAGCCCAGTAATATTGTGCCACTCAGAGCCCAGTAATAGTGTGCCAGTCAGATACCAGGAATATTGTGCCATTCAGAGCCCAGTAGTATTGTCCCACTCAGAGCCCAGTAATATTGTGCCAGTCAGATGCCAGGAATATTGTGCCATTCAGAGCCCAGAAATATTGTGCCAGTCAGATGCCAGTAATATTGTGCCAGTAAGAGCCCAAAAATATTGTGCCACTCAGAGCCCAGTAATTTTGTGCCAGTCAGATACCAGGAATATAGTGCCAGTCAGAGCCCAGTAATAGTGTGCCAGTCAGACACCAGTAATATAGTGCCAGTCAGATCCCAGTAATATTGTGCCAGTCAGATACCAGTAATATTGTGCCAGTCAGATACCAGTAATATTATGCCAGCCAGATGCCCAGTAATATAGTGCCAGCCAGAGCCCAGTAATAGTGTGCCAGTCAGATGCCCAGTAATATAGTACCAGCCAGAGCCCAGTAATAGTGTGCCAGTTAGATGCCCAGTAATATAGTGCCAGCCAGATGCCCAGTAATATAGTGCCAGCCAGATGCCCAGTAATATAGTGCCAGCCAGTTCCCAGTAATAGTGTGCCAGCCAGAACCCAGGAATATCGTGCCAGTCAGAACCCAGGAATATTGTGCCAGTCAGATACCAGGAATATTAATAGATAAATGATCAGACTTAACCGGATGGGGTTTTACCCTTTCAATCGCTCGGCCATGAACACATAAATCTTAGAGTTGGTGTTAATCAGTGAGGTAGGGCGGTAGTTATATTGCAGAAGGATCCACTTTTAAGAATAGGTGAAACTTCCCATTTACGATTTCATTATATGCCTCTAACAGATTTTGGGATAGGTTATCTTTGAGGAGTTTGTAAAACAAATTTGAGAAGCAAATTCCCCGGTGCAATTTTCGGTTTCAGTTTTTCAATAGCCCATTTAATCTCTTCCAAACAAAGGGAGAGCTGAAAGACTGGAGCTGGTCAAGAGCGATCATGTGTAAATTCACCTTTCCTAAATATTCCTTCAATTCTAATGGTTCTATCTGTGACTGAATGTTATACAGATCTTTATAACAGTCACACAAACTTTACCTATATCATCTGGTTTATAAAGGGTCTTATCTCCTACTTTGATTTTAAGTATTATCTGAGCCGCCGTTCCTTTTTTTAAGTTGACTGTTAGCAATTTGTCCGCTTTATTGCTATTATAATATCATGTTTATATAAAACAATTTTAGCTGTTTGGAGTAAGAGTTCATTTATCCTAGCTTTGACCCTGTATATGTGTCTGATAAATCTGGGTTAGGGTTATCTTTATTTACAGTAGAAAGCTGGTTCAGAGACATTTATAGATCTGCTAAAGCTCTTTTGTTTTGCTATTTTCTGGGCCAATATTGATTAGATGACCATAAATAAAGCTCTTATAAGCACGCTAAATTATGGTTTTCAATAAATATTGGGACTTATTCTCTAGAAAAAAAGATCTGTTATGTCCTTGAGATATTTATGTGTCTATTCCTTAACTAACAAATTGTTATTTAATCTCCAATCACTTTGGTTGGTATAGTAATTATCTTTTCCTGAGATTCACATAACTGCAAAATCTTTTTTTGTCTCTCTGATAGCTAAAGCATTCCCTAGGTGCATATCGAGTCTACCATAGTAACTGTGAACCCTTGAAAAATGTGTAAAGTCTTTATCACCTGGATGAAATACTCTCCAAATACTCTCCAATATCATAGAGAGAATATTTTTAAGAAACTATTTGGCTCATCTAGTTAGCTAGTTCTAATACTTAATTAAAATCTCCAGTGACTGACCCTGCACCAGTCCTCCAGCTCTATTCAAAATATGACTTACCCGAAATAAAGCATTAATATTTGGTGTATAGATATAAATAAGGGTATACAATGTTTTAACTCATTTTGGTGCAAGTTGAAGACTTGCTGCCTGAATAGTACACAGGCTTTTTTTTCCAGTGTTATTTGATGCAGGCATTCTGAATAAATCACATTTTTTTATATTCTACTCAAACCCTCCCCTGCATCCTATCCTACAGGTGATGCCGCACTGATTGTGTGTAGGCACTGAGCATTTATCAGTGTCAGGGTTCTAACTGAACCTCCTGACTCATGCATTTAAAAGTACTATCTTTTGTGCTTATATACCTCCTTTCCTCCTCTAGAGGCCTCCCTACCTTTGTTTACTTGTATTTCTTCTTCTCTGTTGCTGTCAAGTGGGCTTGCTAACTTTTGCAACACACCCCTATTAAATATCTGCAGTTATTGCAAACAGGGCTTTTTCACTGAAGTTGGATGAGAGCTGCTTCTGCTGTTACTGATCCTCTGCTAAAGCTCATTTTGAATTTCTACCCTGTCCAGGAACTGTGAAACTGAACCTGGACGGCTGAACCAGCCAGGGGATGTTTTTCATCATCTCCTGAGAGCCTTTGGCTACAGCAATATTAATTCAGCTAAGTTGCTCCCTTAAAGGGCCCACTCCTTGAGTCACCCTCTCTAGGGTGTTCCTGCTTCTGTCACCCTCTCTATGGTTTTTCTGCTGCAGTCATCCTCTCTAGAGTGTTCGTGCTGCAGTCATCCTCTCTAGGGTGTTCCTGCTTCAGTCACCCTTCTCAGGCCTCACCATTACCTAAGGCCTCGCCCTTGTATCACACTCTCTACCTCTGCTGTGTCTACAGCCCCTGCTAAAGCTCTTTCTTTACACTGCAGTTCCTACTCAAACCCTTTTCCTATTCTGCAGTCCCTTGCTAAAGTCCCCCTTTGGTCTCTCTGCTTCTATATTTCTTACCCTACACAGTGATTCATACAACCTGAAACTCCTACTTGACCTGGTAAAGGCCCTGACAATCAGCTTTGTTTCATTTAGTCACTTGCTCTGCTGGTGGATGCATTGTGTGGAACCTAAGTAACCTTGCTTTTGCAACACATTGTCTGATGACATCACTAAAGAAACATTTACATTTGAATGGCATTATTTTCATTGGTTCCTGTAGTAAAAAAAAAAGTCAGATTTTCATATTTTAAGCAATGCAAAATGTTACATATACAGTGTAAAGTACTTTGAATGTCATGTATTAACGTTTGGAAGATGCATTGTGGGAACCAGACAGTACCTTTAGGACTACACATAAAAAGAATAAAGCTAGCATCCTGATCAATTTCCCTGTATATTAACTTGTACTTTAATTTGTCTGAAATCACGATAGCCACTCTACTGAGGCATCTAACATCACTGAACATGTATTTTTTAAAATAATATCTACCATCCAGTGTGTTTTTTGCAACATGCACACCTATATCTTTTTTCATTAAACTTAGCAATACAGATCTTTTGTAATTTTAGTAAAAAATAAATGTAGTAAAAATTATACCTATCAATTATAAACCACACCATACATTTTCTTTTAAACCTGAGTGTAGCAAGTGCACAAGTCAAAACCTTTTATTTACAAGGAAAGAAAAGAAAAAGACATTCTCTTCATTTCCCTTTATATCTTTCCCTCATACCATAAATGAGAGAGTATTCAACATTTTGTCTACCTCATTTTAATATATATCCCTCTTGTCCTCCCCATAGTTTAATAAACCTTGTACTTTAACTAGAACAAAAGGGTTTGCACATGTTTGAGTGAGTGGCAGGATGGGAGTGTGAGAGACGGGTTTACATGTTTGTGTCTGGGTGAATGGCAGGATGAGATTTGCACGTGTGTATCTGAATGAATGGCAGGATAGTAGTGTGAGAGAGATGGGTTTTCACGTGTGTGTCTAAGTGAACGGCAGGATGGGAGTGTGAGAGAGATGGGTTTGCACATGTTTGTCTGAGTGAATGGCAGGGATGGAAGTGTGAGAGAGATGGATTTGCACATGTGTTTCTGAGTGAGTGGCAGGATGGGAGTGTGACAGATGGGTTTTCATGTTTATGTCTGGGCGAATGGCAGGATGGGAGTGTGAAAGAGAGGGGTTTGCACGTGTGTCTGAGTGAGTGGCATGATGGGAGTGTGAGAGAAGGGTTTACATGTGTGTCTCTGAGTGAGCGGAAAGTTTTCACGTGTGTGTGTGTGTCTGAGTGGGCATGTCTGGAATTGAAATGTTAATTTTCTAAAAGGGGAGGAGTTAGTAATATAGCCACACCCTGCACCCAGATGTCCATGACCCTAGGATCGGCCCTGATTATGAATATTTATATTCTGACTTTGGACCTATCTTTTCCGAATCATTATGCTTTTATTCTAGATTAAAAATCTTGAGTCCCGTCTTATACATCTGATCCTGATGTTTTTGCAGCCGTCACACTCATTGCTTCAATTTTCCCCTCTATATGGATCATCTTGTCATTAATTGGATTCCAGATGAATTTCTGTTTTAATTTGCTCCAACAGATTATCACAGCCATTTTAAAGTCTTCAATTGAAAAACTGCTGTTTGTTCTCTATTACTTGGCCCCATCATCTGTAACTCCTCAGGGATTGCTAAAATCATACGGTTAGACACCTCTGCCTTTTCTGAGGATCTCAGGGATTTCTCTGCTATATCCCTTTGGGTCACAGGAGAAATAAAGGCTGACATATATTTCGTATCTTTCTTTTGTTCTGCCTGCTTTCTTTTCTTTCTTAGCCCCAGGTTTAATTTCTACTTTATTTTCTGGGGATCATGTTTTCTTTAAATTATTTTTCATCAGGTCTGAGTGTCTTTGGCCAACCTCCAGACCCAGGGCGGGGATTAGTTTTTTTTATTAATGGTGTCTGGAGGCCTTTGGCCAGCCTCCAGAACGGGGCCAGTGGAAGTCCACTGGCCCAGAGGGAAGGCTTAAAAAAAAATGTTTATTTAAATGTATCATATACTGTGTAGCCGAAAACCTATGGTCTTCATGATGAAAATTCCCCACTCTGAGCACCTCCGATATTTTTGGTTTCTGAATGGCCCAAACTGCTGATTTGGACCTGAATTGTGCCATACTGAGTAGCTGCATTTCAGGTATCCATTTGGTTTGGGTAATATGCCCCATGTGTGGACAATGCAAATCTAATATAAATGCAATATTATGGAGGTTCATGTCAAACTAACCAGAGGGCTGGAGTCTAAAAGAAAATCTCATGAATATGATGCTTTAAGGATGGTAAGATAGGACCTACAATAGGATGAACACATTTTATTTCTGCCATTCAGGGACACATTTGATTTCATATGGATTTTTAGGAAGCCTTGGGAACATGTAGATTTCAGATCAAATAATATATTTATAATATATATACAGTCATTATCATACAGGAACAGTAGCAGATAGGCAGTTTAAGAGCATTAACCCCTCTATTAGGAGACAGGCAGATTTAGAGAAATAAACCCTATATTAGCGGACAGAGGCAGTTTCAGAGAATTATCCCCTCTATTAGCACACAGGCAGTTTCAGAGAATTATCCCCTCTATTAGCACACAGGCAGTTTCAGAGAATTATCCCCTCTATTAGCACACAGGCAGTTTCAGAGAATTATCCCCTTTATTAGCAAATAGGCAGTTTCAGAGAATTAACCCCATTATTACCAGACATGCAGTTTCAGGGAATTAACCCCTCTTTGACCAGACATGCAGTCTCATAGAATTAACCATTCTATTAGCAGACAGGCAGTTTCAGAGAATTAACCTCTCTATTAGCAGATGGGCAGTTTCAGAGAATTATTCCTTCTAATAGTAGACAAGCAGTTCTAAATAATTAACCCCTCTATTAGCAGATAGGCAGTTCCATAGAATTAACTCTTCTACTAGCAGACAGGCAGTTTCAGAGAATTAAGCCCTCTATTAGCAGATAGGCAGTTTCAGATAGTTAACCCCTCTATTAGCAGACAGGCATTTTAAGATAATTAACTCCTCTATTAACATATATTCAGTTTAAGAGAATTAATCTATCTATTAGCAGACAGATGCAGTTTCAGAGATGTAACCCCTTTGCTGGCAGACAGTTTTCAGAGAATGAACCTCTCTATTAGCAGACAGAGGCAATTTCAGAGAATTAATCCTTTTATTACCAGACATGTGGTCTCAGAGAATTAACCCTTCTATCAGCATACAGTCAGTTTCAGATAATTAACCCCTCTATAAGCATACAGGAAGTTTCAGATAATTAATTTGTTTATTAGCAGACAGGCAGTTTCAGAAAATTGTTCCCTCTATTAGCAGGCAAGCATTTCCAGAGAATTAACCAATCTATTAGCAGATATACCGTTTCCGAAAATTGACCACTTTCTTACCAGACATGAAGCTTCAGAGAATCAACTCCATCTATTTACAGACATGCAGTTACATCTTATGTAAGTGGTAGTGTCGCTTTCACGACTATTGGCATCCAAATAGTCAAAATGTTAGGTAATATACCAATGACTAGGATAATAGGCAGATTTAATACTAGTTAAAGTGGCAATAATAATGTCACTGGTAGGTTACATTAAGGGCTTTATTAATGAAAGAGAGAATTGCAGGGAATTCAGAATGTAATTCCAAACTTAAGGCCAAACTAGCCGAGTTGGAAAAATTACGTTTGAAATTTCCAACTCAATTCCCTGCAGTTCTTCTTTTATGAATAAAGCCCTAGGCCAGGTAAAAGTTGTTACATGTAAATGTAAATACTGACTTCTTTATCTGGCAAATATTATGTTTTTAGAGAGTTTACTTTCATCTTATTATGAACAGGGTTTTCCTATGTTACATTAAAGTTGTATATATACCTGGCAGATACATTCTGCAAATTGTTTATTGTTTCTCTCTATTAGTTAATTCATTGGAATAAATAAGATGGATTTGGCTTTGGGTTGCATATGAATACTTTATCCAATCAAAGCAAACTTTTTCTCACAATTATATGAGTGGGCATTTATGAATTTTATTTAAACATATTTATTTTCATGTTACACTCGAGGAATTTGTTTTCGTTGTTTTTATGTATGCCATGCAACCACGTTATCACTAATTATTGGAGAACTATCATACTATGTGCTATTTGTTGGGTGAACAAAACACTGTTTTGTCTGCTGGTCTTTACAGATATCTACTCATCCCACTGGCTAAGTCAGCAAGCACAATCTTCAGCACTGGCTTCCAAGTGATTTCCCATGGGTCGATGTGGTCCTCAATGGTTTCTGTCCATCCTGTATCCTGGCTAAAATATGAATCGTTTATTTTGTATTATTTCACCAAATTAATCAGGTTTGTCCCCTCAACTTGAGCTTCTGCGTGCTATGTATCATTAAAACATGTTGTATAGGATACTTCTTTTAACACTTTCATGACGGTATGACATGATGTTCCATACCATCCTAAATTACAGGGCTGAAACGGCAGTAGGTCTGTATACAACGTTCTTAGCTTCACATCTCATCAACATCCCACTGCAATGTGCTATGCTAAATATTGCCATACCTGAATTTCTGGGTTAAAGGGACACTAAACATTTTTTGTTCACTTGTGCTTCTCATATATAAGCACAAATGAAAAGTTAGTTATGAGGTATCCCTAGTATGAGGATGAACTGGCGTGTACTTTTGATAGTACACACCACTTTATCCTCTGACTGACCAACTGCCATGCTTCCATACCGGCTCTCTCTTAACTAGGTCGCCCCTGCTGATTCCATGCAAAAACTAGGGTCTCTCTCAGTGCTAGCAGCAAGAGACCCTCGCTTTCGGATGTCAGAACTCTGATTGGACGATTGGCTGTGCGCGTGCTGACATTTTCCGAATACCAGGAATCGCTGTGTCTCGCCTGTGAGACACAGCAGTTAGTAAACCCGCTTGTATCTATTAAGATACACGTCTGGTTTACTTAATTGACCAGGGACATGTTTTGTTTAACCCTTGCTTCCTTCAAGGAAGCAAGGGTTAAACAATGTTTAATGCTCCTTTAAGGCTGCCTCCGCAATGTCATGAGTGATGTTGTGAGGACTAACAAATTTTAGGCAGGGACCAACAGGGTCTGTTGAGACCCTGAATGGGTCTCTGCCCCAGAATATCTGTCTCACAATCACTTTGTGATTTCAGTCTTACATTCAAAAGTACCATGGGGCATTAAGGGGTTAATGGTTGTGTTTAGAAATAGGCATTTTGCCAAGACCACCACTATTTAATAGGATTCCATCATCTAAACATGTTTAGCCTGTGACTGTAGAAAATAAAAAATGAACTATATGTTGTGTGAACAAACTTGAAAAAACGTGTGCATAGATTAAAAAAAGTATTTCAAATGTATCTCTGGTGTTTCCTATTAATGGCATCGCCATGTGAATGAACAGGAGTAATACCTCTTAAGCCTTGACTGGACTCTTTACCTGGATGTCCTGAAAACCATTATAAACCTAGCTCATTTATCCTTTTTTTTTGCTATGTTACAAGTCCTTCGACCCAGCCTGGGTAATGATTAGCCATCCAATTCTTCAATGCCTAAGGTGATTTTCCTATAGTCCAGACCCTATAACACAGATGCAAGAAGATAAATGGAGAACTCTAATTTGAAGATAAGCTTCAATAAATCTTTAATATCTTGGGACTTTAAACTGTTAATTCTTTTTTTAGTTAAGGATAACATTTTCAGTTTTGATTTAAACCAATTTTAATAAAATGGGATTTCAGTCAAAGCAAACAAAGCCAGAAACATTGTAGCATCAAGCTCCATTAAGTTATTGATAGATACAGTCATGGCCGAGCAGGTGTGCTGCAGATATAATAAGCATCAAGCTCTCCTTGTCCATAGTTTATAACTCAAATCTCGAAAGGTCCAACTGTAACAGCTGCAAACCATGCTGTTAACCTTGGACTCATCCCATGACCCTCTGTTTTAGCTTTTCTTTTATCATCCTGTGGTTTTTGTTTTCCATATGTTTTCACACACTTTCCCTCTAGATTTAAGATGTAATGCTTTTAAAACATTTCCTGGAAACTGTTTTTTTTTTGTCTGGTAAATGTATGTTAGTTCATCTGTACTAGGTGACTCAGTCCACCTGATGGTCTTTTTCTACGTGGGAGAAAAGGCCAACTTATTAGTGTTATTGGAAGTAGTCATTCTTAAAGGACCTCTCCAACTTGAAAATTACCTCCCTCTTTTTCATGTATATTAAAGTTAAATAATTATAAACATGTATACATAATTTTAAATTTTAATATCTCATGTATTGGTTACCTATTCCTGGCTCATGGGGACCTCCCACACTACAACATGTCTATATCGGACTAATGGCCTGGACTGACCATTACCCCATCTCTATTACACTCTACTCCCCCCTTTACAGGCCCAAACAATTATCCTGGAGATTGAATGAGTCTCTTCTGATCCACTACTTCTCACTGAGACAAGGACTGCCCACCTCAAATGTCAATTATTTTTTGGAAAACTCTTCACCCAAGTTTAGCAACTTATATGGGAAGCCCATAAAAGCATGCTACAATACTCAAGTTAATGGCCATGAGGACACTGCGCAAAATCATCACACACAACTGGGGCCGCTGTCTGAAATTGTGGGGTATGGCCGCCTCCATCTTCCTTCATTTATCCTGCCCTCCTTTTGTTATTGCCCCACATCCCTTGCCATATCACCACTTACAGCACTTAAAACAACACCCAGCTTGCACCCACAGCTCTTTCCAGAGCACCTAAATTGCACCCACAGGTCTTGCCAGGGCACCTAGATTGCACACTCATAAAATGCCTCAGCATCCAGACTGTACACCCGGGCAAGCCCTGGCACCTAGAGTGTACCAGCACACAGATTGCATACCCAGAACTAGGGTTGCCACCCAGCCGGTATTTTACTGGCAGGCCGGTAAAAAATTGGCTTGATGCCAATGTTAAGTCTATGTAGGACCCAGCAAGGCCGGTATTTTTTTGCAGAAAAGGTGGCAACCCTACCCAGAACATGTACCCAGATGGCACACCCAGATATTGCCCCTCTGATGAAGGCAAGTCTGGAACACCCAGAAAAGGGGCTGTCTTTGCCTGCAAAAGCTAAGGGTTTCTCAGCTATTGCAGTGAGGATTTTGATATGTCAAAGGACATATCACAATCCGTTGCCATCCTCCCCCAAAATGCAGGGGATAGATGGGGACAGTTGACTTAACAGTTAGGCAAACCAGTATCAACCATTATGTTTTGCATTTCTTGATGTGATAACTGTGAAAATCAGTCCCATTGATCAAATGCAATAAATGCAAAAAATTCAACATATGTATGAACACTGAAAAAGCTTCCCTCTCCCTCACTGACACACTTTTATCTTCTGTCAGAGAGTGAGGGGAACGAGATAAACTGTGTCCCAGAATTTGTGAACTTTTATTTAAAAGCAAAAAAAGCTATAGAAGCAAAATAGCTATTGACCAGAAAGGACATCAAAACAAAGAAAACAATTGTCCTGAAGGCATTAAATATTACCATTATAAATGTAAGAACCCATGGTCAAGTACATTATTTCAGTTTATATTTCCTTTTCATAGAGCATAACCGATGTTATTGGCTAAACTATCTGTGTTACACAATATACTGCGCAAATCATTTGCATATTCAATGGGATTGACATGGCTTACAGTTAACTTCCCACATCGCAGTTATCAAATATCCATGAATAAACATTAATGCATTTTATGCTTAATAGAAAGGTGACCTTCTCAGTTCTCTTAATCTGCTTTGTGATTGAAAAAAAGAGAATTTCATTACTGCTGTTCATGTGGTAACCTCTAATGACCTGTGTACAAAGTCATGAAATTAAGTAAATAGAGCAATTGATTAATAAGAAATGTCTTATTAAATAAACAATATACTGCTCCAAAATACAAAATTATTCAGAAAAGTACATTGAGAAGAAAGGAAACAAATTGGGGTAGAAAGAGAGAATAAAAAGGTAGCGGAGCCTCAGTAAGTCAAGAACAGATGCGAAAGGAACTAAAATTAATGGGGTGGATGAAGACAATGCAAGGTTTAGAAGAAAAATGCTATCTGAGACAGAGGCGTAACTAGAAACCACCAGGCCTCGGTGCAAAAATTGCCTCGGGGCCCCCCGACCCAACCATGCAACTCCACCCCAGAAATGCCACTTACATGCCTCCCAACTGTTCCGCTTTGTGCCTGGCCTTGTCTTATATCTAGGATAGCCTGCTACCTATCCCATGCATGCTTAAACTCCTTCACTGTATTAACCTCTACCACTTCTGCTGGCAAACTATTCCATGTATCCACTACCCTCTCAGTAAAATAATACAAAGTTTCTGACCTCCACTGTATTAACCTCTACCATTTCTGCTGGAAGACTATTCCATGCATCCACTACCCTCTCAGAAAGTAATACTTCCATTAATCCCTGGCCTCATCTTATATCTTATATTTACTGCTCACTGGCATACTATACAAAAAAGTATATGTATTTACTGTCATGATATGTAAAGTGTATTCACTTGTTGATAAAAATCGATACAAAATGATACAAATAAAATAACATATCGAACCATCTATGCACCATACTGCTCTATTAGGAGGTGGACATGTTGCTTAGAATCTTTGGTCAGCTCTCCATTCACCTTGTCTCAGCTGAAGGAAGATAGGACCCATCTGACCCAATATTGTAAGCAATATGTTAGCTCCCTGTTAATGCTGTTTGGAGCAAGTAGTGATGAACAAGGGCAGATCATTTTGGCTCTGCACCATGTGGGGCAGAATATTTTGGCTCTGTTCCTTGTGTCCCAGGAACCTTTTCCGTGCAGTGAGAATTTTTCCTTAAAATAGGCCCTGGGGGATGGTGTTTCCAGCATTTGAGATCTGCAAATATATACAATCTGCAGAGGACATTGTTTCACCATGCCAGATACTTTACACCTGATAATGTAACTCCAAGTTTTGTACTGTTGTTTCTTTTGTGAGTGTGCTTTATCATGCATTCATAGCAAGTATTAATGTGTTTTAACAATATATAACACTATTGTGTCTTGCTCTCCTGTTTTCTCCTAGCTGCTCTGCTTAGGCAGTTTGTGTTCATTGATTGCTGGAGATTTACAAGCAGTTTTTTCACCACTCTTGTCCCAGCAAAAAGCTATTTATTTCATAGCAGCAGATATTGTATGTATGGATATTTTTTTTTTGGACTGCTATTATAACACTATTCTTGTGCAGTTTCCATTTACTGTTTTCTACAAATACACAGCCTTCTGTTGTGATTGTGAATAACCTTTTAATTCTAAAATAGATGAACAGTGTACAGCACTAATTAAAGAATTATTAATTGTTAAATATTAAAAAATGATTAATTATATCTTACCAAAATTCATTTATAGGTTAAAAAGTAAATAAATAAAGCTTACTGACAATGGAAGTCAAGAACAATTATAACAAATATCTGGTGATGCAGATGAGAACAGAAATCAATAAACAGGGGGGACAGCACTGAAATAAATACTACTATAAACAGAATATGTTATAAATGTAGAAAATCATTTAATATAGGAATACAATATCCATATAAAAACAAAAGTATGTTATTAATTCAAAATAGGGCAATGTCCACTACAGGATCATAAATGACACAATGAACAGTATATATAGTAAAATAAGATGAATATCCAGAAAGAATAGGGTTTCCCTAAATAAGGCCCTTTCTTAAGGCGGAGCTACAAGCTACAACCTTGTAGCTCCGCCTTTGTTTGGGGCGGATCTTCAATTAGCATTATTCATCTTATTTTACTATATATAGTGTTCACTATGTAATTTATGACCCTGTAGTGTATATTGCCCTATTTTGTATTATTAACATACTTTTGTTTTCATATGGATATTTTATTCCTATATTAAATGATTTTCTACATTTATAACATATTCTGTTTGTGGTAGTATTTATTTCTAACCTTTTAATTCGACTTAATGACCTTTTTTTTTTCCAAAAATGTATTTTGAATGTCCATTCCCTTAGCACAGTAACCTTTTTTTAATATTTTTTTATATTCCTCTAACTTATTTGCTGCTGTGACACACAATGGTTCTACAGTCAAAGTTAATGCTACCATTACACTGCTACACAACAATATTATGGCCTTTCCATAAGTAAGAGAGGGTAGTACGCATGCGCAGTTTGTCTTTATTGGATTGTGCTTTCCTTTTTGTTAATAGCAACATTTTGGGGGGTTTGGATTCATTTGCAACATAAAACATACGTGAATGAGCCTGTCACATGTATATCTTTTGATACTCTCTGGATTTCGTGTTAAGAATTCACTATGTATCAAGAAAAAGCTATTCTTCTAATGGTTTGTGGTGTTTTGGCCTTCCAGCTTTTATGACTCATTTCCCCTTGAATTATAAACTTCCATCCACACCATTTAAATTGGATCCTGTGGCTAAAGGGCAAATAGATTTGGAATGTGAAATGTGAGAGGTCATCCTCTGTCTGCTTCTTTGAGTGTAATCTCCCATGGCTTGGTGTTCCAGCCTCGGCTCATGGCAATATACTGGTATCACTCCAAAAACACTGACATACAGCACTATGGCAGTCAATGCTTTAAACATATGATCATAATTATAATAATAATACCTGTAGAAAGAGTTCGGATCTATTATGAAGTTGCAACTACAAATAGAACCAATAGGCTGTTAGCTCACAAGAGCAGAGGCCTCTAACCTTTCTGTATCAGCATATATATACTTCTGTTATATAGTGTAATGATTGAATTATGTTGGGGGTTGAGAAAAATGGAGTAATGATTTGATATAAAGTCAAACACAATCGGAAAACACACCAATGGGATGAAAAGATTATGTCAAATCCTGGTAGCGCTAATTTGTATCCCATTAGAAAGTTAGCTCACAAAAATCAGTCCTCACTTAAGAGTAAGTTGATTACCTAAGAGTGTTAATGACCAGATGTCTAGCAATAAGAGTGACGGTGGACAAGCACCACCAAGAGGGAGAGATTAGAGAGCCAGTTGAAAATGTCTACTTCCACTTTGAGAGTCTGAGGAGGCTAATGCATTGAGACCATATCTTTTCTGCCTTTGTCATGCATTTCCCCCCAAATAAATCATTGTGAAATAAAATAATATTTTAGAACATTGTGTAGATGTACAGAAAGTTCTGATTTACAACATGTATCGGAGACTTTAACAAACTCTATTACATCCACCGATTTGGGTTAGTCTGAGATCATGTGCTACAGTGTGCTGATGCTCCTTCGGGGTTATTATTATTTCTATTAATACATTTGAAAACAAATGTCTGTGTACTTGCTGCGTTTATGCTCCAAGACTGCTTAGTACTTCCATTTGTTGTCCCTTAGTTCTGAAAAGCAAACAATGTTGCATTAAAATTGCAGGTCGCTGCTTATAGACTTGATTTATTAGAGGTCAGTAATAAATGAAGGTATATAAAGCTAGGTAGAAGAAATGCCAAACCATATGCATCATACCAAATGATATAAGCAAGGTAATAATGAGAGAACACTACAGATTACCCACTCTATAGGACATAGCACACAAATGTTTTGCAGCATCAGTGTTTAGTGTACTAGACATGCATTCTGGATATTGGCAACTGCGTCTAGATGAGATTAGCAGTCACCTCACCACATTTAAGTCCCCTGTTGGATGATGTCGCTTTACAAAACTTCCTTTTGGTGTAGCATCTGCTCAAGCAATATTTCAGAAAAAAATCACGAGTTCATTACGGGTTTGCGGGGTGTGTGGAAGTTACAATTAATAATGTGTTGATCGATGGCAAAGACTGTGTTGAAAATGACCAAAACCTAATGGCATTACTTGAGTTATGTCGTAAGAAAAACCTGAAACTAAATCCAAACAAACTTCAGATTGGCATTGAGGATGTAAGCTACTTTGGTCACATCATCAGTAAAGAAGGCTTGAAACTTGATCTCAACAAAATGCAAGAAATTACTAAAATGAAAAATTCAGAAAAAAGCTAGAAACATCACTGGACATTTTAAGTATCTGTCAAAATTCTCAAAGGACTTAGTTCAGCAAACTGCACCCCAATGTGATCGGCCACAGACGAATGCTGGTCTTGGGATACAAATATGCAAAAAACATTTGAGAAAATAAAGGCAGCAATCAGTAAACTGCCTGGACATTGTTTACATTTTGATGTGATTGCTACACTGTCCTGCAAGTAGATGCATCCCAAACTGGGTTAGGTGCAGTACAGATACAAAGATGTCACTGCAACCATATGAACTTTTTGTAAAATACAAATCAGGGAAGGGAAACCTTAATGGCAGACACACTATCCAGAGTGTTTTCAGAATAATATCAAATACAGGAAGAAGATAATCTGGAAGAACAAGTGCATACGGTCTTAGTCCATGTACCAGTATCAGATTTCAGACTGAAAAAAATAAGACAGGACACAATACAGGACAACATATTAGAAAGACTGTGTTGAGCCATGTGCATTGCCTCGAGAAAGGCAAGAAACTACCACTAGAACTACAGGTATTCTTGCCTGTGAGACATGAGTTGTCAAATAGCGTTCAGGGCAGAGATTAGCCACAGATATTTTCCTTAATTAATGGAACAACTACCTGATCATTGCAGACAATTACAGCAAATACTTTGAAATAGTACAACTAAAGGATCTGAAATCATCCACTATCATATTGGCCTTCAAACCTGTACTCGCTAGGCATTGGGTGTGTGAGGAACATGTCTCAGATAATGGTCCACAATATTCAATCCTTCCTACGGGAATGGGACATCAAGCATAAATCCATTAGTCTATATCTCCCATAGGATAATGGAATGGCTTAGAAATATGTAGGCATAGGAAATTCCATTCTATTGAGAGCACGACCAAGATGTCCATTTGGGTCTACTGAACTATTGTCCAACACCACTGGAAGGTTTGTTTCTCCTTTTTTCAGCTACTTATGAGCAGACCACTGAGAACACCAGTTCCCATCTCTCCAAAGAAACTTCAGCCACTGTTTTCTGTACATGAGCATGTAGTAATTCAGTAAGACAAACATTTCTAAACAAGAATATTACCACAAAACAGTCAAACGTCTGACATCACCGACCTTAGGACAAGCTGTAAGACACAGGATCAATGGAAAGACAGGGGAACCTGAACATGTAATATGTGTATCTGAAACCCCAAGGTCATATGTGATTGAGAATCATCAGGGTCAGGAACTCTGATGAAACAGATGGCATCTACAACCTGACTTTACAAGTTCTACCACGCATAACTCAAATGATCATCCAGCTCCAAGCCCATCTTTCATCAAAGGCAAACCTGAATCTTATGCTGCATGCAACACAGCGCAAATAATACTTATGACACCATGGATTTCGCATGTGCAAGTACTGTGGTTCCAACTGGAAAGGATTCTCAGACTACTCTGACTGACTTAAGGGACACCTACTCCAGTTATGGCTGCAAACTGAAACCAAAAATATCAGAAGATTGTGTTTCACATTAAATGTGTAAATGCTTGAGGGGAAGGATGTCATGATATGCTATTTTGCTCCAGCTCCTTCAGAACTAATGATTACTAGGAAAGAGCACACATGAGCCAAAAGTGAAGAAATGAGCCTCCTAACAAGGTACCACCCCAAGAAAGAGCATATGATTTTTCTGCAAAATACTGTATTGAAATCTTGGGACTGAGGAAAAAAAAGAAAATGCCTGGGGAGTGGAGAGATGCGTGACGTGACACGTGCACGCGCGCGTTGAGAGGTGGAGCGGGGGTGCCGTCGGAGCTGAGAGACTGAATGTCTGCCAGATACTCCACAGACTTTGCATAAGCCCCTTTCTTGCTCCCTTCCCGCTAGAAGATACGAGCCCTCCATAATACACAAGCGGCGCCCGCAAGAGGAAGCTTTCTGGTAGAGGACAAGAACTCTACATAAAGGCATTTCCTGTCGTTTGGAGAGCAGGATGTCTTTCCTCCCTGTTGCTCCCTAATGCAATCAAGCAGAGCGACTGCACCCCAGAGTAATTGGCCATCTATACCATACAGGACGCGGAGAGGACTCTTAAAGTGACAGCACGTCATGTCAGATAAGTGTATCTTTATCTTCCTCACTGTTCAATTTTAAGTGAATAATTTTGCTACAAACCAAAGACGGCCAAGAAATATAATGTTGAATGATCTGGACAAAGAAGTGTAAGAAAGCCTAATACTGACTGTTTGGTGTATGTATCCTCTTTCACCGCTAAATCTAAGAGACTTGATTCTGCTGCAATTTAAAGACAGGCAAGAAAAGTAATGCTTAGAGGGAGCAACTCTGGGAAAGATTGACACTCACAGGTTGTCAAACCAGATAAATACATATTTGTGCTTGTCCCGTTAAAATTAAGGGAACACCTTTGCTGCAATTGAAAGCCCATAAAGAAAGATATTGCTGGATTCTCTGTCTAATAAGACCTTGGGAAAGTCTAACACTGATAAGCTGTTATACCAGTTAAGAACATGTAAGCTTCCCCACCGTTAAAGTAAGGTATTAATTTTGTTGCAACTCAAAGATTGTCAAGATATATTTATAGTTAACCTGTCTGGATAAAAGAACTTTGGTAAAGTCTAATATTGACAGGTGCTACATTAGACCAATGCTTGGGCGTTCCCTTATCGTTAAAATTGGAGCTGCATTCAAAGACTATCGAGAAATACATTGTTAATTGTCTGGGCAGAAGCTTCTAGGAAAATCTAATACTGACAGGTTGTCATATCTGCTAATTATATGTATGTTCCATCAATGCCAATTGTAAATGATTAACTGTACTACAAATTAAATACTGCCAAAAAACATATTGCTAAAGTGTCTGGTTGCAAGACCGCTAGGAAACCCTAAATCCTGACAGCTGTTGCAGCTGATAAGTCCTTGTTTGGCCCAGCACCTTCAAATCTAATATCTCGGCTGCAATTCAGACAGTCAAGAAATGTATTGTTAACTTGTTTGCCGAAAAGAACTGTGTGCAACTCTAATACTGTCAGGTCGCGATATTTGATAAGTGCCGTTTGTTCCCTCACTGTTAAATGTGCAATAGTCACGGCCTTTAGAGAATCAAGAAACTGTAACATTGACCCGAACAGTGAAGTTGGATCCTGGAAAGGTCAAAGAAACAATATTTAAAGCTGCAAAGACTTTAGCTAAAAACTGAAGATCCCCCTGGTGGAGAGGTATCTGTAATTAGAAACCGTGGGTCACTGGAAATAGCTGCCTGCTGCACACTTTACCAGGAAGGAAGAGAAACTACCATTAGTCCAAAATACACGTTGCCTCAAACCTTATAATAACAGATCCAATAGAATCCTGATAAGATGGCATCAAAAAAGGCACCAGAAAGAGAAAGGGACAAAAAAAGAGAAAAAATGGACGCCAGCCAAGAGAAAAGAGTCTCTGGTTTTTTCTCCCCAATTCCATCCAAAGAAAAATCAAAGGCCCTAAACGAGTCTTCTGCTTCCAAAAAAGAAGACTCTGCAGAGATAGAAGACCATACAAGGATCTCCCAGGGGTTTCTAAAAGACTGCTTGGACACACAACTTAAATCTATCATGCAAGAGCTGGAAAATAATTCCAAAGAAATAAAAATATCAATTAATGCAATAGCAGAGAGAGTCACCACTATGGAAGCCAAACAGTCCAAAACTGATACAGTACAGGAAGAACTCAAACAAGAAAACCAAACTCTAATACAAAAAATGGAGAAATTAGAGGCCAAGATACAAGATCTGGAGGATAGATCACGCAGAACAAACATAAGACTCAGAAATATTCAAGAAACTATTACTGCAGACAAGCTAACGGATTTCCTAAATGAATTCTTCAAAACCATAGTTCCAGATTCCAATCCTCATGACATCCAGATAGAACGAGCGCACCGCCTGAATAAACCTAAATCAATACCGGAATCAACTCCTCGAGACGTAATAGTCAATCTTCACTCCTATCAATTTAAAGATAAATTAATACGAACATTTAAAACGAGTCCACAGAGAGGAACCAAATATGAAAATATATGGATCCTTCAGGACCTCTCTTATCAAACCAGGGCATGGAGGAGAACATTCACAGATGCTCTAAACATCCTACGCAACAACAACATCAGGTTTAACTGGAGATACCCTGCCAAAATAAGAATCCTATGGAACGGTACATCAGAAGAATTTGACTCAGCAAACAATCTCATGATCTGGATCCAATCTAAGAAGATAAGGCTTGATCCGGAAAAAATCACTTAATCTAGTGAATAGACTCTCGTTGGGAACCCTTTTTTTTTTTTCTTCTTCTCTCCTTCTCCCTCTCCCCTTTTTTTTTATCCCTGTGTAGGAAGAGACTACAATAAGTATAAGTTACGTCATGCTGCTGGTGGGATGTATACCGTGTTTACTTGAGAGCGGCAGATCTCAGAGAGGGGAAAGGGGAGGGGAGGAGGAATGGGGGAGGGATGGGGGGAGGGGAAGAGGATTGGATTATATTTAAAGTCAACCCGAGAGGGGGGGAGAGACGGGGAAAATGGGGAACAAAGACTTAGATTCAACGTACAACAAATTTAGGCCCTTCAAATTTTATCCCTAAAATTAGGAGAGAATATTGAAACTGGAGGATGGTAGAAATTAGTAAACACAGATAATAGTGTAGACAACTGTAGAACCACTATATACAATTTAAGATTAACCACCTATAAGAATCACTCATAATGATCACGAGGCAAAACTCGCACCAAGCACTAGAAATGCAGAATTCGCTCCCCCACAAGAATAATTGAACACATATTATTATTATTCCACTGGTGAAGGCACAGAGTGGATACTTAGGAAGATGTATAAAGGAAGAGAGAAGGTATTCCCTCTTCCGGGGTAGGGACCTAAACCTAATAAGAGTAATCACGGTGAACCCGGGTGAATAAGAAAGAATGATAGAAAACAGAAGAAATGTACACTGGTTCCTAATAGAAGGATAGATGGGGATGTAGTAAGCCATAGATATACATAATAGATCAGGAATTTAAAGAGATTGCAGTAATTATGAACACAATCACATATCAGTACAATACTGGCACGTACGTACCCTTCTCACAACGGATAGAGTGTTTTTTTTTGTTTGTTTTTTGGGGGGGGGGGGGGAGACCTGACGGGAGAATAGAATTGAGTTGTGGAAGGAGAGGAAGGGAGGATAGGCGCCAGAGCCTCTGAACAGTTCAGAGAATGGCGTAGAGAAAGGGAACAAGTGGGAAGGGAGAAAAAGAAAGAAAGGTGGGGTAGAGAACAACAAGCAGAAGAATTAGATCACGTATCTGAATAAATAAATATGGAGCGGCAGGCGAGAAATAGACTGCAAATACCAAACAGCTACAAAATCCAATCGACCAAAGATGGCTTGCCCCCCCCCCCCCCCCCCCCCACCGTGTGCCCAACTTGGACACAGGAATAGGATAGTGGTCAACTACACTATTCAGGACACCAGGAGCATGCTCCAGGTAGCCACTAACTTAGGGAGTACCACCCCCTCTTTTTATGTTTTGTTTGTCATTATGTGTGTCAGTCTGTTTCCACGGAACGAGAACCAAGCCAGCCAGGGAGAGGGGAGGACAGGGGTAATATGCTTAAGATGATGTCTGTAAACGTGCAGGGGCTTAATACATCATTTAAAAGATCAGTGGTATATCAACATCTACAAAAAAACCACATACAAATAGCTTTCCTGCAGGAGACACACTGGAGACAGAGTGATAGACAATCCTGGGGAGGCAAAAATTATAACATCATTGAACAGGCATCTAACCGGGACAAGAAAAAATGTGGAGTGGCGATAATTTTCTCCAGCTCATTACATCTAGAGATACTCCACCGAATAAAAGACCCAGAAGGTAGATACCTGATAGTGGTCTGTAAGATAAACAACGAGGCATATACACTGGTCAATTTGTATTTACCCAACAAACAACCTACTAAACTTCTAAAACAAATTATGGAGGAAACAGAAAGGAGTAGAATTGGATGTATAATATTAGCGGGAGATTTCAATTTAGTCCTGGACCCAGAGATGGATAAAGGACTAAAGAGTGGGGATAGGATAGACAAATCTATTATCAGACAGGCCCAAACTTTAAAAAATATAAAAAATAAATATGGCATGTTTGATATTTGGAGAATATTCCATCCAAAAGAACTTGACTATACCCATCTTTCCAAAGTGCATGTGACCTATTCGAGAATCGATATGGTCTGGGGAAATGTGAATTTAGTCAATAAAAACCATAAGATCCCGATAGTAGAAAACCCATGGTCGGATCACAGCATAGTGGCCTGGGAAATGGCCTCTGAAGTTAAGACCTTGAATACCTCATGGAGAATGAAAGACTTTATTTTACATAACAATAAAAATATAGAGGCTATAAAAAAATTGATCGAATTATTCATGCTAGAGAATAACCCACTAGACACATCCCATCTAAATAACTGGTGCACGTTTAAAGCGGTTATAAGAGGGTATTTGATAAAATTAGAAATTCAGAGGAGGAAAGAACAGGGAGCCAGTTTGGCCACCCTCTATGTGCGTCTGGAAGAAATAGCGGAAAAAAATAAAACTTGCCCAACTCATGCTACGTATGAGGAATTAAAAAACATCCGAGTAAAAATAAACCAGAAATTAATGGAAAATAACATCAATAATTTGCACAAATTAAAAAGGAAATATTACGAAAAAGGCAATAGAGTAAATAAAATTATGACTAATAAACGTAAGAAACAGTCTGCTGATAACAGAGTCCATAAGTTAATAGATAAGGATCAAACATATATGCTTCCTAAAGAAATTGGAGAAAAATTTAACGAATATTATAAGCAGCTGTATAACATACTCCCCCTACCAGACAAGAGGGAAATATCTCATTATTTAAACAATATAGACATACCGAGTATTTCAGACGCACAAAGAGAGTCTTTAAACATGCCTATTACACAATCTGAAGTACAAGTGGCTATCGATGGCCTGGAGAAATCAAAAACTCCAGGGCCAGATGGATTCGGAAATTTTTTCTTCAAAATATTTAAAAACCAGATAAAACCCTGCTTAACCGATACGTTTAACGAAGCGGTGTAGATAGGTAAATTTCCCCCTGAGATGCTGAGGGCAAATATTCTCCGTATTTTGAAAGAGAATAAAAAGCCAACTGAGGTGAAAAATTACAGGCCAATATCTCTAATTAATGTTGATGTTAAGCTTTTTTCTAAAATACTGTCCCTTAGACTAAAAAAGGTTTTGACTGCAATTATTCACCCAGACCAGGTTGGCTTTATACCTAAGAGGTCCTCCACTAATAACATAAGAAGAATAATAGACATATTAGATGATGCCGGTAGAAAAAAGATCCCCATGCTGACCCTGTCAATTGACGCGGAGGATTCTCAAGGCCATAATGACTCTTTACTATAGACCAACTGCCAGAACGAAGGGCCCAAACATTTCAGCGGATTGGTTCCCATTAAATAATGGAACAAGACAGGGTTGTCCTCTGTCTCCTCTATTATATGTACTTTCACTGGAGCCATTCGCAATAAGCGTCAGGAATAATACAAATATAGCAGGGTGGCAAGTAAAAGATAAGCATATGAAAATATCTCTTTATGCTGACGACATAATGATTACTATGACCAACCCCCTGCATTCATTAGAAAGCACTATGGACATGATCAAGAGCTACAGTAAAGTATCTAATTATAAAACAAACATAAACAAATCTATTATAATGGACGCTAACCTAGATCTTACTACTATTAACGAAATCCAGCACCGGTTTGAATTCCAATGGACCAAAGGATATATAGACTACCTTGGCATTAAAATCACTAGAGATCCAAACAAAATGATGGAGACAAATGTCCTGTCCCTACTTAGACTTTCAAATGTCTGTTTTAAAGAAAGAAAGAATGTAGAAATTTCATGGTGGGGTAGGATGAACGCAGTCAACTCTTATCTTATCCTGAAATGGTTATACCTGCTGCGAATGGTCCCACTTTGGGTTTCACAACCTTGGTTGGACATGCTCCAGAGCAGCATAAGTAATTTCATCTGGAGAGGAAAAAAGCCTAGAATAAGGAACAAACTGCTCGCACAAAGGCTGGAGAGGGGAGGTCTAAACTTCCCAGACATAAAAAGGTTATACCAGGCCACTAGACTGTGCCACATACATGCAAGTCAAATAGAAGACAACAGGGAAGAAGGCTGGTACAATATTGAGGCCGAAGCATGTAAAGTAGAAGACTTAAACAGCCTAGTCTGGCAGACACACCACAATGTAATCAAATCTCCAGTGCTGGTTCACAAACAACTGATGCCAGAATGGCTTAAGTTAAAAATTCTACTAAAATTAAATAGAGGTAGTATCCCTTCCAATATTAGTATGGAATATTTGGAATCCCAACTAGCTGACCTAAACCTAAAAGAGTGGAAACGCAGGGAAATCAAAGATATCCAACAAGTGTTAAAAACAAATGAATTGGTCCCCTTCGACCAAATCAAAGAGCAATATGCCCTGCCTGACAGAGAGCTATTCAGTTATATGAGGGTCAATAGCTTCATATCCCAACACCTGATTAAAGATAGAAATACCTTAAATGAGATAAACAGATTTTTTGATGGTGTGGGAGTGAGCAGAATATTTACTAAAGCCTCTAAACTTCTGATAGCTCAGGAACATACTATAGACCCCCCCGGCAATAAGCGCTTGGGAAAGAGAATTATGGATTATAATAAACACTGAAGAATGGAACAACTCACTCCTTAATCTCTCAAAAGATATCAATTGCCTGAGTCTGATAGAAACTCAGAACAAAATAATCAACAGATGGTACTATGTTCCCTCAACTCTAAAAAAAATGTTTCCATCAATAGTTCCGGTTTGCTGGAGATGCCTCCAAGCGGAGGGTACCCACTCACATATATGGTGGAGTTGTAGAGAGATACAAGAAGTGTGGCAGAGGGCTTTCGACTTAATAGAATCTCTTACTAGATTGAAATTGACAAAAACACCGAGCACGGCATTACTCCATCTTAATTGGCCAAGAATGCCGTTGGCATCTCGACTGATCATAACCCATACATTCATGGCACTTAAGATCACTATTGCACGGAATTGGAAGAAGCAGGGTAAAATTCTCTGGGAAATTGTTAAGAACCAACTCCTATTCCAGGCACAAATGGAAAAAGAAATAGGATGGGCCCAATTTGGTCTGGAAAAACAAAAAATCTGGGATCAATGGGAAAAAAATGTCCGTCGGTATGTTTAGCACCCCCCCTGCACGCCTGCAGGACTATATAGACGACAGGTTGTACTCGCATGTCCTCCCCCCCCCCTCTCCCTAGGCTGGGCAACATATGCCACTTTGTTATAGGTTAAGTTAGTGTAAGTTCCGTTGTGGTGATAAAATTCATGTCCGCGGTATGTTGATGATTGTTATACTACGTTTAACGTGATGTAAGGTTAAATGAGAAACCGACAACCACATATGTTTGTTTGTATGTCCGTCAGGTACGAAATTACTTTCCTACCAGTGCCTGTAAATTTTTCTATTTTGTGTAATAAAAAAAAAAGAGAAAAGAAAAGGAAAAAAAGAAAATGCCTAAATATAAAAGGACGCTCTAGCCAAAAGGTTTTGATAATAAACAATAGTTTAAAAAGAAAAATCACATGTATTACATTTTTTTTAAATTATTTCTTGTTTTTATTTATTTCCTCTGCCCCCCCCCCCCCCCATCCTTTCATTACTCCCCCCACATAATTTTTGTATTGCACGCCTTTTTGTGCAGTGATTACCGTGCTGTTCAGTGTTAGGATAGGTCTTTTTTCTTACGGGTGCGGTATAGATTGTACTGCACCAATTAACAGTATTAACAGAGGGCATGGGATCCGTTTAGCCCATTAATAAACAGCATACTACAGGGTATTATTTCAGAATTCTAGTGGATGGCACTTATCCGGTATAAAATATTGCAAGCTTGTCATAGATATTATGTCACAGCTTCTTCCGTTGTAATTAAAAAAAAAAAGATAACAAACAGAAAGTAAATGGTTGCAAATTACTCTAGACAGATATGGAATAAACCTGGAATATCCTCATTCCTCAAAAAGGGCTATTACTGTATTAATAGGCATTTTAACAGTGTTTATCTGATGAAGATGCAGATTTAATTTGCTTTCTTCATACAGAATATGGGTTTTTAAACTTACACATTAAAGCTGTCTGAAAAAGCAATGCTATTCTAAATTCAGGATCTATTTTAGCAGTTTTAGTGCCCAATGTATAATAACTAATACAAAATATCTGCTTGGGAGCAATAACATAAAGGATTCTAAGATTCAGATGACTAAGTGAACATTCTATTAATGTGAGATGTCCTAAAAAAAATATACATAAAATGGTATTTATCTATTATACAACCATCTTGGAGAGACATTAGAGCGAGTAATGAAGAAGACAGCTACTTCTCCAAAGTATATAATCTGTATCTAAATAGTGAGTTGCAGTGCATGTAGAACATAAAATATGAGCAACTGCATAGACCACTGCAATTTTTAAAAACAGTTAACTCTTCTGCCGTTGTGAAACAAAATGACTTCAACAGAAATGAATGTGAATTAATAACACGAAAGGTAGATGAGCTAATATGTATTTCTCTTGATTAATTTACATTATCTAGCATATTGTATAGTATAATGTTATCTTCTGTGTATCTATCCCAAACACTGCTTAGGTGACACTTTCCCTTTAACACTATCCTGGCTTTTTACTTAAGCATACATAGTATACCATGCAAGCACAAAGTACGAAATATGCACGCACCAGCATTATAATGTTTATAGGAATATATCTGGCATTTTACACACAGATGCTTGATCTGGTATGGCAACTCCAACTAGTGGAGGATAAACAAGCAAATAGACATCACCAGTCCAAATGAGGTAAAAAAAAAGGTGAGTTTAATGATGAAATAATAATTCCAATGTAACAAACAGGATGAATGTGATAGCATCAAACATGGGGAAGCAGAGGACTTGCCTTACGCGTTTCGTGCCATTCGGCACTTAATCATAGACTCCAACTAGTGAACTGAGAATGACACATGAGTAGGGTTGCCACCTTATCTTCAAAAAAATACCGGCCTTGGTACTGTCTCCATAGACTTAACATTGGCCTGATGCCAATTTTTTACCGGCCTGTCGTTAAAATACCGGCCAGGTGGCAACCCTACGACATGAGTGTCTACTCAATAAAGATAGAATGGCAAGCAACTGACATGGGAATTTCAAACTTTAGGCCAAAGTAACCGAGGGGGGGAAATTCTCCCATTCAACTGCACTGGAGAATGTTTCTAAAAGGTGAATTTGACCTCTCAATTCCCTGTATCTCTCTGCAAATCTCTATTTATTGAGTAGACCCTATGGAGTTTGTAACCCTCAGCATCTCCTGACTTTGCAGGATGGGAAAACCTGCCTCTTTTCCGTATGAAGTGACAGATTGGAACTGTAGCATGAATCAGCCTGTTCCCTATGGAATAAATACACATGCATTTTCTGCTCTTAATACAACAGACGGTAATTATCTGTACCAAAAAATCTCCAACAAGCTAAAGATCTCACATAAAACCATAGCATGTGGTTTGAATAAAGTTTAAATGTGGTTTTGTTTCCCTTTCTTCTCTGAGACGTAATATTTAAATCTGCCTAAACGTGCCTGCAGCGCTGTTCAAAATCTGTCCCCAATGTAAAAATGACTCATTACCTCTGAGCTAATTAACTTCTCAATGTGGGAATGTGTTCCTCAGGAGCAAATTAGGAGTCTAACAAAGTCCTGTTAGAGCTACAGTTTTTAACCCCGTTTGGCATATAATACATTTACTTACAAGATTTTTAGCAAATTAAAGTGTTTTCCGAAATACATGTTAAGTTACAGCTTTCCTCACCTCTCTGAAATATCATTTGGCATCTTAGCTCTGTGTTAATACTACAGTCTGCATGCCAAATCAAGAACAGCCGTTAATGGGTTAATTTACTGCATGACAATCATGGTAGCTGGATGTACAAGATAATCTATTTGTGGAAAGCAGACAAATGAGCTCACTCTTCCCAAAGTACCGCTGTGCTTTTTTAGCTGATCTCAGTAGTGGGTGCTATGTAGAGTTGCCAGATGGCTCTGGTTAAAATACTGGACTCCACAAAAACCGTGTGATGTCATCCAATAAGATAGTCGGGTTGGTTATGGTACTGACTGCAGAACATTTCATATGAGGACCATATCCTGTTAGTTATTGACATCACATGGACACCACTTGCCCCTTGATCCTTCTCACTGTCCATGTCTGTGAAGTGCTTGCTTTGAACATTGCAAGTGGAAGATTTATCATGCATGTTAACAGCACTAGGATTGGGTTAGGGCACCTACCAGTAGTTTCATAGAGATTCCTAAAGATGACACTGTAGATATCCCGCCTAACTCTCCTAGCCCTCATTGGATATCACTGAATTCTGAGGCCTCTGAATTGTTCTACAGGAGAACAGAAAATAGTTTGACAGCCAATAAGTGGTTGCTTCAGATCGATAGAAAGAGCAAACCATATTCCACGCTTTGAGTAGACAGGGAATCTGCTGTACTGCTGATCTTTTTGTATGACAGAGAACTTTACTGACTCAGCATAAACAGCAATAATAACAGTTGATGAAGTCGTGTGGTTTTTATTTTGGAAAACATATTTATTTGAATGGTGTTTCAAAAAAAGCTGAATGGGGCGATTCAGTGTGGCTGTTTCATTGTGGTCATTCACAGCGGCTGTCTCATCGCAGTTAGTTCATTGTGCATGGATTGGGATGATTCATCATGGACCAGTTCAACACAGCTGTTTCATTGCCGCCAGTTAAGTATAAGGTGTCACAACAATTGGTGTAGTGCATACCTGCATCTACTATCCGGTAGAGATGGTATGACCTTTGTGATCTGAAAAGCTTTACAACTTGAGTGTTTCCTTTGAAGCTGGAACTGATGGTACAAGGTGTGAAATGTTACGCTGAGTTAGTTGCCAGCAAGTATATACAGATATATATCTGTATCCCCCTCATAGTTAGTAGGTTCTTTTGATTTGCTAGGTGGCCTTTACCAGTTAGAAGTCTTGTCCTGCAAAATTCATATCCCAAACATGCATTAATAATAACTCACAGATTATTAATCATGCCGCATTTTGTGAATATTTAGACAGGGAATAGTGCACCCTACAAAATGAGTACAAATATGGCTGGTGCAACTTGTGCCATTTGGCAGCTATTGTGAAGTCTGTGGTAAAGAGTCATGGGTAGCAAGTGTGACATGCACTGGAGGGAAATTAGAAACAAGATTCCATATTTAGACTGGGGTAGTTCCACCACACATGGGGGAGGACACTTTTAGGTACACCTTCCTACCTCTGGGCTGGCTTGAAAACCTGAGATGACCTGACAAGGTATAAATCTAATGATGGAATAATGTCCTGTGTGCTTACTAGGGGCCAAGATCTAATTTTGTGTAAGTTGCCGTCATTTCCTTGCCGCAGTCCCTCGGACAGAAAATACTGGTACTTCTCTATCTAAGTGAGTAGTTAGGTTTTCTGTTACTTTCTCCTTTTTATTTTTATCGGTTTTGGTGTAAATGATTTGTCATCTGTTTTATTTTTTTGTATGCACTGTGACTCTTCTTTTGTTCATAATAAATATTCCTTTATTAAGTTCTGCCTTTGTCTGGTATTGAGACTCACATTATCTGATTATACCAATCGCATAGGTATTATGTTAAAGCATATTTTGTGGGTTAAGTCTAATTTGCTTGGGGAACCAAGGCACCCCATTTATAAATTGTCTTGGTGGTGGCAGTGTTAGGACATTAGTTATATCAGTATAATTAAGTGTGGGTGTGTTAAAGGGGGGGGGGGGGTATCATTATTTCTAGTCTGGGGCAGACAGAGAGTTAATTTTAACCCTTGCACCACCATAACCCAGTCACATGCACTCTTGGAGTAGGGTACATTCATGACATAAGGGTTTAGGGTTAGTGTTAGGTTAGGAATTTGTAGTAGTCATGCGGTATGATCTTTTTTTCTGAGACACTTAAGCTCACTGCATTGAAATGGCCGTGGACAAACTGACCGCGATAAAATGGCTGCTCATAAACGTCCACTTTGAAACATCTCATAGTTCCTACAAAAGAAATGTCAGTTCCCTGACAGAATAACGTATTGGAAACTTTGTTTACAGCAACGACCAAAAGACCAAAGAGGCAGAGGGACAACCTCACCAGACTATTACTCTCCTCAAGGCACTGTTTCTGAATTACTATCTTCACCAGATGTTATAGTTCTTTTCACATCCTTCTCTGTACGTTGTTTTTATTTTACTGGTTTATTACCCTCTAGATTGTGAGCATGTGAACACAACCCTCAGAACAAGCTTGGGGTTCGGAGGAATTTCAAAGTAAAGTTCTGACAGTACAGCTATCAAAGAGTTACGGTTATTGAGGACAAAGGATACACGTTTAACCCAAAGGAGGTAACTAAAAACAAAGAGAATATTCCTGGGTCTGAATTATAACATAACTTTTATTGGGTATATATTAATAAAGCTCAGAAATATAAAACTACTTAAAAACTATCAGGGTTAATAGAGTAGTGAGAAGAGTGAAACAGTTCACTCAGGAGAATCTTTCATTTGTTACCACTATTGATACGTATATTGTAAAAAGTTACTATTAGAATAACAAGGCACGGGATGGATGACGAGATGACGAGGACGTGAGGACGTCGACGTGAATGGGAGGAGCACCCGCGAGCAACCCGCGAGCGACTAATGAGCAGCTGAAAGAGTGACCAGAGCGAACAGCTTCTCCACACCAACCCCATATCGATACTCTTGGTGGCTGATTATATCTGCAGGCCTGGACAACACTTACCTGGTGACCCCTGAGAGAGCAGCGCCACGGAGGAATTATACCGAACAATCGATCAAGAACCGACGCTGTACCTAAAGTATCCCGGTGGCGTCCTTAAGTGGATCAAAGCAGAGCTACACACCTTGACCGGAAGACTGAACTACGCTGAATAGAACTCTAAAAGCAAGTAAAACCATCGCTTTACAGTACTCTCAGGGATATAGCCGGATTTCCCGATACAAGTACAGAGCGGAGCACTCAGGGTTAAAGAGATAAGTACCTTTTTTTTTCTCTTAAACTCCGTTACTGGTGATTCTTTTATCAGTGCTTCTAAATGAAGGGTGGATACTAACCTTATATACCAGTGGTTGTTGTCCCCTTCTTGATGTGCAGGCACTCTCCCTGCAGGGAATCTTGAATTATTGTACTGCTTAGACTGCAGCTCTGAGGCGCCATTTGTCCAGTACTGTTGCAAATATAACACTCCCTACGAACAGGAGCTCTAATGTGCCGCCTCCTGATAATCAATTATACAATAGTAAATGCTGGCTTAAAATAATACCGGGTCTGTAGCCTCCTAAGACTGAGAAACAACTCTGCCTTTTCAGTATCTGCTTATTCAAGCCTCAAGAGTTGGTGAATAAGAATAACTGGGGACTTGGCGACAGAGCTATTAAAAAGCTCCTGAGGCATAGATCCTAATCTGCCCTCATATACCATCAAGTGATACTGATTTCTGAGGTCATTAACTGGAAGCGCATCCCATGAACTTTCCGCTCCATTAATAGAGTAAATGATAACCTGCTAATGATCACCTAGGGAACTTGTGAACTAACACCTCCCTCCAGGGGGCGCCTTATGGTGAAGATACCTCCTGCTCTATTATTGACAAAAAGAGTGAATTGAGCCTAACTTCTATTTGGCATAGCGAGATATAGTCTCGCAAAATCTTTCGCTCAATAAATGGCTCCTAAACCGGATAAAACCCTTAAGGCGGACAGTGGAGGAGAGGAAAGAATAGAAAAGAAGAAAAACGCAGGGAAATCGGCTAAAATCCCTCCTATAAGTTCATTTTATTCCCGGCGGAGCCAAGCGGATCTCTCTACATTCTCTGAAAAGCCTTCTACGGACCAAAGCAGTGAGGGAAGTATCCTGGAGACGGCCAGCTACATCTCAAATACAGACCTTTCAACTGCGCTGGAAGCTCTTTACCAAAAGATAAGAGTAGACTTAGACCGTAATTTAGCAGAACATAAAGAAGAATTTCTCCATTTAAAAACTACTATCCTCTCACAGTCCAACAAGATAATTCTCCTTCAACAGAAAGTTAATGAACTCCAAGAACAAAAATCAACACTGAAATCAGAAATTACTAAAATGAATCTTAAGATCGCAGATATAGAGGATCGCTCAAGGAGACAGAACTTAAAAATAAGGGGCGTCCCAGAGGAGATTACAGATATTGATAAATACATGACTGAGCTACTTGCGGTCTATATTGATCCAAAAATATCTGGCCCACTTCCAATAGAACGGGCTCATAGACTTCCTAAGTCCTCAAATCTCTCATTACCTAATAGCAGCAGAGATGTAATTGTCAGATTTCAGAATTCAAGGATTAAAGAGATGTTGACGCTCGAAATGAGGAAGAACCCACACAAAGATACTAGATATACTGGATTAACCACCAACGCTGATCTTTCAGCGGCAACTAGGGGGTTCAGGAGGAATTTCGCAGATCTGACTCTCTGCCTGAGAAATAACAATATTTCTTACTCCTGGGGCTACCCAACCAGACTTAGAGTTACATGGAGAGAAGAGAAACTTGTATTTTTTGAACCAGACCATCTTAGGTCCAAAATGATTACATGGGGTTTGCTACATTAGGAGATAAAAAGTGATATCTACTCTGGAGGGGGAGGGGAGAGAATTTGATTAGGGGTCATGGTTTGGCAGCTGATGTATTTTTTTCTCTGTATATATGGTCAGGGTCTGACCGCCTGAGGCAGGCACAGTTAAACAATGTACTAACATCATGTGGATTGGTGACTGAAGTGGTCCCGTGGTAAATTGTGGGTAGGCTATATATATATATATGGCGACAAAGAGGGGGGTGGGTGCTACAATGCCCGAGAACAAACAGTACTGCAATAGTCTGTTCTGTAGGATAATACCTACTCGGGAGAGCAACTCCATTTTTTGCCTGCTTACACCATTGCAAAGGAACCACTCCATTAGCATATCAGACTGATCCCACCCATAAGGGCAGTCCAGATCCGAAATGCATGGCTAGTACCCTCTACACGAGGAACACAGCAAACCACAGACGTACGTTTCGGCCTACATGGCCTCGTCAGTGTGGTATGGCTGATGATCCTCTAGGTGCAAGCAGGCCAGGGACCCACGGCCGTAGGCATACCCTGTTACTCATGGCGACAAAGAGGGGGGTGGGTGCTACAATGCCCGAGAACAAACAGTACTGCAATAGTCTGTTCTGTAGGATAATACCTACTCGGGAGAGCAACTCCATTTTTTGCCTGCTTACACCATTGCAAAGGAACCACTCCATTAGCATATCAGACTGATCCCACCCATAAGGGCAGTCCAGATCCGAAATGCATGGCTAGTACCCTCTACACGAGGAACACAGCAAACCACAGACGTACGTTTCGGCCTACATGGCCTCGTCAGTGTGGTATGGCTGATGATCCTCTAGGTGCAAGCAGGCCAGGGACCCACGGCCGTAGGCATACCCTGTTACTCATGGCGACAAAGAGGGGGGTGGGTGCTACAATGCCCGAGAACAAACAGTACTGCAATAGTCTGTTCTGTAGGATAATACCTACTCGGGAGAGCAACTCCATTTTTTGCCTGCTTACACCATTGCAAAGGAACCACTCCATTAGCATATCAGACTGATCCCACCCATAAGGGCAGTCCAGATCCGAAATGCATGGCTAGTACCCTCTACACGAGGAACACAGCAAACCACAGACGTACGTTTCGGCCTACATGGCCTCGTCAGTGTGGTATGGCTGATGATCCTCTAGGTGCAAGCAGGCCAGGGACCCACGGCCGTAGGCATACCCTGTTACTCATGGCGACAAAGAGGGGGGTGGGTGCTACAATGCCCGAGAACAAACAGTACTGCAATAGTCTGTTCTGTAGGATAATACCTACTCGGGAGAGCAACTCCATTTTTTGCCTGCTTACACCATTGCAAAGGAACCACTCCATTAGCATATCAGACTGATCCCACCCATAAGGGCAGTCCAGATCCGAAATGCATGGCTAGTACCCTCTACACGAGGAACACAGCAAATCACAGACGTACGTTTCGGCCTACATGGCCTCGTCAGTGTGGTATGGCTGATGATCCTCTAGGTGCAAGCAGGCCAGGGACCCACGGCCGTAGGCATACCCTGTTACTCATGGCGACAAAGAGGGGGGTGGGTGCTACAATGCCCGAGAACAAACAGTACTGCAATAGTCTGTTCTGTAGGATAATACCTACTCGGGAGAGCAACTCCATTTTTTGCCTGCTTACACCATTGCAAAGGAACCACTCCATTAGCATATCAGACTGATCCCACCCATAAGGGCAGTCCAGATCCGAAATGCATGGCTAGTACCCTCTACACGAGGAACACAGCAAACCACAGACGTACGTTTCGGCCTACATGGCCTCGTCAGTGTGGTATGGCTGATGATCCTCTAGGTGCAAGCATATATAAAAACAAAGAAACTATACTGATCTCTAGGTATGGGGGAAAATTACCCACAGAATAATAACGGTCATGAAATATATGAATTTGGATACATTGGGTCAGATTCCTATAATCTATAGTTTATAAGTCAGACCAGACTTCACTTAATGATCTGCCGGTTCCATATAATATCCAGGTATCAGGAGCTATAACATCATATTAGTTTCTATCCGAAGAACTTGTCGACCTAGGTTGTTATGAGTAAACTCCCATACTGAGGCGGACACGCCCTTCTTCCGATGTCTGAATCATTGCCTAAATTCTCGTGGGTAGTACAAGTATAGGTGGTAACGCACTGAAACGTAGTATCTTAATCACAACAAATGTAATTATAGATCACTTGAATGATTAGGTTTGGAAGATGGTAGTTGGTCATATAATTAGGGTGTAAGCCTGGACTCTATAATTACTGGTTTTTGCACGTTAGATTTTAGACATTTGAAACACATATCACACTTATACCTTATTGCACAAGACTGATTATTGTATATAGATCAGTGATTTCACACAAAAATCCTTTCCCCTTTTTTTTTTTTTTTTTTTTTTTTTTTAATATGGGAACATACCTATTCAGTTAGATTTATACACATTTAAAATTATATGATTAACTTAAGTTCCTTCGGGCAAGTAGGTATATTACCAATACTACCCAATTGTGAAACGGATTTTATTATTCACCTACTATATAATTTAAACACATATCACAGATAAATAAAAGGAAAATGCTTGATTGTTTAACACGTGATAGACTCTGACTACTATTTGATGTATGTAAATTTTTTTTGTTTGTTTAAATTCTCTTAGGTCACAAAGGGATAGGTTTTGTCTCACGTATGAATAATATCGGATATTATAATATAAGTTCCTTCGGGCATGTAGGTACATTACCAATACTACCCAAATGCGGAACTGATTTTACTATTCACCGATTATATAATTTAAATATAATTTAAACACATATCACAGATAAGTAAAAGGAAAATGCTTGACTGTTTAACACTTGATAGATCTGGACTACTACTTGATGTATGTAAAAAAAAAATATTTTTTTTTGGTAGATATATTTCACACTCGATGATGAATTGTTGATTAAATTGTCCAGGGTCACAAAGGGATAGATATTGTCTCACGTATGAATTATATCGGATCTTATAATCACAATATATTTGGGGGTACAAATCCTAATTTTTTTTCTTTCTTTTTCTTTTTCTCTTCCTTCTTACTTATCTCCTTTTCCTGGTGTAAAATCATAATCACGACTCCGGAATAGATGTGGAATGTGAATAATGGATGTATATATGTATATATTTGTGGATGTGGAATGTAATAACAGATATATGTATATATATGTTATATACATTGGTTGCTGCATACTTGTCCTGGATCCTATCTTCCTCCTCTTACCCCCCTATTGTAGCTTGATTATTGACTCCCCGCATAGGGGAGGGATAATAACCCCGTAAGAGTCTATTAGTCGCTGCTCTCTAAGACTGGGATTAATAAGTATTTAAAAGGGGGCTCGCGACCCCTCCTCATACCTTTTTTTTTTGTTTTTCTTTCTTTTTTTGCTTCCCAGATGGTTCAGGGAAACAGACCTTACAGGAGTCTGGGAATTTATCTCCCAGGCTCATTTGAAAGGTGTAATGGATATGATTGGGTGTTGGCGTGGATGTGTGTGAAAGGTTTGATGAATGCTGGGTCTTCTCCCCCTGGGGCTGGGGGGCGTGGTAGCACTCTCTCGCGCCCCCATGCACAGCAAACATATAGCTTGGATGACACTTAAATTTACATCTATAAATTCACAGGGTCTAAATTCCCCATACAAGAGGGCCTTTTTATATGATCTCTCGATAAGGGAATCAGTTGATATTGCATTTATACAAGAGACCCATTGGAAGAGAGACCAAAAACAATACTGGAAATATAAGAGATACCCGCATGTCTATCAGTCCTGCCTCTGTGATAGGAAGAAGCATGGAGTAGCATTAATAATTGATGGCAGGCATAAATTTGAATATATGTTTCACAAGGCAGACCAGGATGGTCGTTGTCTTATCTTAGTCTGTCAAATTAATGATAAAGTTTACACATTTATGAATTTATATGCCCCCTCGGACCACTCAACTCAATTTTTTAGATCAGCCCTACAAAGACTCGAGGAAGTCGCCAAAGGTCTGGTCATTATAGGAGGTGACATGAACTGTATCTTAGATATTGAGCGGGATAGATCTTCAACCAAAAACTGTAAATATATTGGAGAACTCAGACGGAGGGCGGATTGATTTGCGGATATACTCTCTCGGTTTAACTATTATGATATCTGAAGAGTTCAAAACCCAGACAAGAAAGATTTCACCTTTCACTCCCTGCCTCACTCCTCTTACTCGCGTATTGACTTTTTTTTTATGCTGGGCCCAACCCTGGGTAGCTGTCTTAGCTCCTGGATTGGTCCCATCACATGGTCAGATCATGCCCCTATATTCATGGAGATCAGGCAGAACCCAGAATACGGATCTAAAAGATCCTGGAGACTCAATGAGACTATTCTTGCTACACTTGAGCAACAATCGGATTTGGCTAATCAGGCAAGGCTTTTCTTGCAGGATAACGGTGCGGGAGACACCTCAGATATTAATCTGTGGTGTTCTTTGAAATGTTTCCTACGCGGATATTTAATAAAACAGGGATCTTGGATTAACAAACAAAGAGGAAAATCTTTAGCTGATCTCCATATTGCACTGGCGAAACTCGAGAGAACAAACAAACTAAACCCGTCTTCTCATTGCAATGAGGAGATTACTAAGATCAGGCAGGAGATCATTGAGAAGCTTCGTGAAAAGGCAGAGTATATGTTGACGAGACTGAAACAGAGATGGTACTCCACCAATAATCAGGTGGGTCGGGACCTTACAGATAAATTAAGATACAATAACCAAAAAGCTAGGATAACATTTTTTTATATATAATGGGAAAATAAACCTATCTCCAAGGGATATTGCAGATGCGTTTCGAGCTTACTATGAGGCGCTATATAATCTTCCAGATCCCCAGATAGAGGAATCGGATCTGACTAGGTTTTTGGATAATCTCGATCTTCCAAAGATCTCGACAGAAAAACTAGAGACTATAGGCCGTCCGTTTACACAGTTAGAGATTTCGGGTGCAATACGTGAGCTGAAGGTTGGCAAGGCTCCTGGCCCGGATGGCTTCTCGGACCTGTTTTATAGAATCCTGGATCCTGTGATTGTACCAATTTTGGACAGAGTATATAATAGCATTAACAGAGATACGATCTTTCCAGATGAAATGATGGAAGCTACGATACTTCCTATCTTAAAGGACGGGAAGGACCCGGTCCAGATTTCCAACTACCGCCCAATCTCGCTCATCAATCAGGATATTAAGATTTATTTGAAAATCTTGTCCCTTAGACTGAATGAAGTTGTTCTAGATCTGGTGGCTCCCGATCAGGTTGGCTTTATGCCGGGGAGGTCGAGCGAGGATAATATCCGCAGGCTCCTCTGCATAATGGAGGTAATTCATCGGGAGAAAACTCCCTCAGTCTTTCTCGCGCTGGATGCCGAGAAGGCATTTGATCGAGTAAACTGGAAATATATGGCGGGGACCCTCCGGGCGTTTGGACTTGCTGGCCCTTTTCTGGATAAAACCTTGGCATTATACTCTAATTCCACCGCTAGAGTAAGAGGCATGTGTCTGGACTCGGCAGTATTTGGGATTAGGAATGGGACACGCCAGGGGTGCCCCTTGGCCCCATTAATTTATGCGCTTTCAATTGAACCACTTGCAGCTCTAATACGTAACTCAATAGACATTACCGGGATTGGAATTGGAAAGAACAGTCATCTTATTATGCTATACGCAGATGATATTCTGCTAACGCTTTCTTCTCCCCAATATTCAATACCGGCTATGCTGGAAATGGTTTCCAAACTTTCAAAATTGTCAAATTACAAATTAAATGTATCCAAAACCCAGGTCATTGCGCTCTACCTAGGCACCAGTGAGAGAGATGTATTAGAAATCCTAGGCCAAAATATATATAATACAAGCCTGATTGACTATCTGGGAATCAAAATTACACATACTCTTGAAAATATTATCCCCATTAACTATGCCCACCTCCTAATGGATATAAAGAAGATAGTCAATCCATGGAGGCATTTGGAATTATCCTGGCTAGGTCGATTAAATATTATAAAATCATATATACTCCCTAAGGTACTATTCCTACTTAGAATGATCCCTTATAGAGTACCCTTTGATACATTGAAACAAATCGAGCTTGAATTCCTGAGGTTTGTCTGGGGATCTGGCAAACCAAGGATAGCCAAGACAGAATTAAAAAGAAGTATCCAAAAAGGTGGTCTGGGTTTTCCGGACCTGATCAGACTACAGAACGCATGTCAATTGGCAAATGCGTTGGCATGGAAGGTGAAGAGCTCAGATAATTTGGGCTGGATTAATATAGAAAGTGTAGGAGCAGGTAGGGCTGACCCATTCCTATTCCAATGGTTGAATCCAGAGACACTTAGAAAGTTAAAAATAGATAATAAAATTATCGGAACACTTACTCAAAATGTATATAGACTGCGTAGAACAACGGGATCTCTGAAAAAGATTACATCTGATACTCCATTAGAGGCGATATCCCTGATAATCCAGGATATAGACCTATCCAGATGGAAATTCGCAGGGATCCATAATGTATCTGATTTATTCGCTAATGACAGCTTTCTCTCCTTCTCAGACTTACAGATACGATATACTATCTCGAATGCAGAGATATTCACATATCTAAGACTTAAACATTTTTTCACAGGAACTGAGGTCACCCCACCAGATCTATGGGGAGATCTGGTCAAGACTATTTCAGCTTCCTCTGAGAGAATGATTTCTAAGTTGCTTGCCTTCTTGGAAAATCTCCAACCACAGAACAAACCTGGGGCAATTGTAAGATGGGAGAGAGACCTTTCATGGGATGAACCATTACAGAAATGGTATAATGCCTGGCAGTCCACAAGGAAGGCCACGCATTGTGCAAACCTACAAGAACAATACTTAAAACTTATGTACCGATGGTACTTGGTACCCACACGCCTATTCAAGTTTCATCATTTGCCAGACGATTTATGCTGGAGAGGTTGTGGTGGTCAAGGATCTCAGATCCATATCTGGTGGGAATGTCCCAGATTAGTGGAGTTGAAGGGATGGCTGAGCACTACCTGTCAAGAGATCTTTGGGCTACCACTGAACCTACTGCCTCAGACATTTTTGTTCCATATGGACACTCCTTATAGGGATAAACATAGTACTATACTCTTGTTGAATGTCCTAATGGCGACAAGAATATGTCTGGCTAGACACTGGCGTACGCCTGTGATACCCTCCTGGCTTGATATAGAAAGACAAATAGAAAATCAGGCTGGAGCAGAAAGATATTTTTATAGTAGAAATAGAGCACCCCGCGATTCCTTTCTTAACATCTGGGCCAAGTGGAATGATAGGAGGAGCAGGGGGGACCTTGTGAATTAGGAAATAACAAACGTATATTAATTGGGTAAGCGAGGGAGAGTGTCGCCGCACCCCAGTTCCAGGGGGGGGGGGTAGAGAGAGAGGGAAGACCACGAGAGAGAGAACGTTTGAATGTAGGGTTGAATGGGATTAATAAAAGCTGGTAGTAGAGTGCATGGTGGCGACAGGAAGTTCAGGAACAATAATTACCTCATAATATATGAGAATATATAAATCTAAACCCATAGGAGACAGGATCCAAGACAACTAGGAAGTTAAATCTTTATTAACCTCAGTCATAGTATAGCAACACCTATATTAGCACAATCAAATCTATTTTTAGTAGATTATAATTATGCCAACTTTATGCTGAAATATTGTGATTGGTTTTGTATTTGTATGTTTGCATATTTTCTTCTACTTCTTATGCCATCAACTGTTATATTTTTAACTAATAATGAAAATAATAAAAATGTATTGAATACAAGAATAACAAGGCACACAGTAACATACTGGGCTGTGTTAAAAAGACTAGACAGCCAGATCTCCTCTGTTATAGTGATAGTTAATCTCTGTGACCAAGGTGATATGACAGTTCAATAACTCACTAAATACCAGATAAACAGTTTAGAATAGGTATTTACTTGATGATGAGTATATGATAGTAATATAATTAATAGCAAATAGTACCTCTACCAGACATCAGTTGTCTCTGACAGTATGATGTGAACATCTTTGTTTCATACACAGTCTAATAAATACCTTAAGCCAATATAGGATGTTTCTCCAAATGGCATCTGAGGCAAACAAATTGAGGAATAAGCAAGTGTGTGTGTAATGCAAGTGTGTGACTGTGTGTGTGTGTGTGTGTGTGTGTGTGTGTGATGTGAGTCCTTTAATCCTCAGCCAGCTGGCATTTATATGGGATATATGGAGTGCTTATCATCCTCAGCAAGCTAGCATTCATATGAGACGTGAATGACTAGTATTTATATGAGATAGAATGTCTATCATCCACAGCCATCTGGAATTTATATGAAAGCGATGGAATGAATATCATGCTCAGTTAGCTGAAATTTATACGGAGAGATGGAGTGCTTATCATTCTCAGTCAGCTGTTTTTTTTATGTTAGAGGTGGGATTCCTATCATCCTCAGCCAGCTGACATGTATGTGAGAGAGATAGAATGCCTAATATCTTTAGCCAGCTGGCATGTGAGAGATGGAATGCCTATCATCCTCAGTCAGATCCTATTTATATGTGATGGATGGAATGCCTATCATCCTCAGCCATATGGTGTTTATATAAGACAGATCATTTAATTATCAGCTGGGGATGATAGGCATTCCATCTCCCATATAAATGGCAGTTGGCTAAGGATGATAGGCATTCATCGTTCTCATATAAATGCCAGCTGGCTGAGGATGAATGCTTTGATGACATGATTGATATCATGAAGTAACCAAAAAGTGACCGGGAACTAATGTTTAAAGCTCTTGTACATAGTAGGATCTCTAATACTGCAACCCATTGTCTGAGGGCATCACTAGTGAAACAGGAAAAAACATTCTAATTCATAGCCATGGGTGTCAACAAGAGTGTATTATTAAATCCTGTCACTGTACAGTATGCACAAAGTGATATCACACTTCACATGCAAACAGTTCACAAAGTGATATCTGACTTCACATGCAAACAGTAAGAACAATGAAAAAAACTAATACTCCACCACACAAGTCGCAGCTTCCCAAAGGAGTGCTCCTCCAATACTCTTATACAAAAACACAAAGGCAGATGGGAGCACAGATACATGGAAGGGAGAAAAATGATATTTAGTGTAACACAGCAGGAACAGTTGGTTATTGACAGGTGCAGTTCAGTCACTCACAAAAGGTTCTTCGTACATAGCGCCCATCACAAAGGTTGAAGAGTAGATCTTCACTTACAAGGGACAGTATAAAAATCTTCTTCGTCTTTTTCTTCTTCTTATTAAAACATACCTGGTAATCCCTGAATCTGGGGTCCTTGAGGATAGGTTTAAGAAGCACAGTGATCAGAAATCATTAAGTTGTTACCTATTTCCTGTCACCAGACACTAAACATTTCTATGACAGATTCCTTTAAAGGGAAAATAAAGAGTTTTCTGAAAGTATTTTGTGAACAAGATGGCAAGTTTGTAATATGAACTAATGATTCGTAATAATTAATAGAACAGCAGGTTTTTCCACTGTTCTGTTACCGTAATAAAAGTACATTGGTGTTACACTCCTACAGCGTTAATTGCGCTGTGAAGACCTGTAATTAAGAGTGACAGCCCAATTCATCTGCACTCGTCATTTCTCTGCCTTTTGTATGAAGCTAATTAGGTAAATGAACTGTCAACCTTTCCAATGAAATTACAACTGCCATTCATTCCCTGGGGAAAAATAGAAAGGAAAGTATGGATGTTAAAGCTCATCATCTACATTGTCTTTCATATATTGTAATACAATTATACATACATCCTTTACACACACTTTCATGGGCCAAGCATCCCAAAAGATTCTCTAGAATGTGGTACCAAACCTACACTGTACTAACATATCTGTGAACAGTCTGGTTACATTCCAATATTATTATAATCAAATGGTAGGTTGGAGAGTGTCTAAGTTACTCAGCTTGAAGCAGATTTCTTGATTGATTTGATGATACCTGTGGCTTTAAATAGGTACCTTTCTTATATGTGTGTCAGATGAGATTTCTGCTTGAATACCCAGGGATCAAAAGTAGGCATATCAAAGTCTTCACAACTTATCATTATCATAAAAACCAACATTAACAAGACAATACATATTCCTTTTGAAGTGCTTTTAAAGAATTAATATTTTGAGGAATTTCACAGTACACTCCTTTAGAAAAAAGGTGTTGTATATAGGTATTATTATTCAAAAATTAAATACATACTAAAAACTGTTTTTTTTTTGTGTCAGGCATAAGATAATAGTTTAAAATTACATCAGGTTTTGTACAGTCATTTTTGCATTATGTTCTATATAACCTTTAAGTCTAAAAAATCTTATAAACAATTTCCTAATTAAAATAAATGTTATCCCTCACCATTTAGTTTTTAAATTATTACATCATACAATTTGAGAGTTAGGATTCTAAAAGAAAATTAGATTGACATTCTATAATAACATCAGGTTTGTTATTTTTACATTAGACTCTATATATATACTATAAAGATATAGTAAGAATAAATTTCTATATGTAGTATATAACAACATCTCTACAAATATTTATTCTTTATGTTATATAAGAATATTTTCTGTTTTAAAATACTATTTAGTGAAATTAATAATTACAATAAAGTACAAAAACACAATAATATATTAAGACTATTTGTCTTACATTGTCATAAGTGGTTTAGGTGTAGATGGTATATGAGTAGACAGCCATGATTGCCATTTTGTGAGATAGTTTTTTCATGTATATAGGCTTTCAATATTGTTGATATATTCCTTATTAAGCTATATATGAAATGGATGGAGAGCCTACTTTCCATTATTTTGCTATGGAGAGTCTAACGGTGGCGCAGTTAATCTATTCTCTTTGTTATTTTTATTTTTTATTTTTTTAGAGCTATGCTTAGTGTTAGTGAAGCATGGTTGGATTAATGAAAATTCCCACCACATATGTTTATATGTTCCTAATTGTCTGCATCTTCTATAGCAGTGATTATTGTTGTTAGGTCTAATTATGGGCATATTTGTAATCCATTTTCTTAAGGTTGTGTATATGATTTGTGATTTCAAATATATTTGGAAATATATTTTCCTATTCTTCATTATCTTAATTCTCCCATTTTTGTCTGTATTTAGGTTTATTTCGGTACATTATTCCAATTAATTGTGATTTTTGTTGTTGTTTTGTGAATCTTTTAGTTCTTGTAATAACTTTATTATTTGGTGTTATATCTGCTATGTGTTTGTCCACCACATGATAAAATGTTTCTTAACTCCTGGTATAGATATCATCCTGGTATTTGTGGTGCTTAATTTACATTTGCATTTAAATTTGTACTATTAAGGAAAAAAAAGTATACTGTGAATCATGGAATATGCAGTGCCAAGGTCAGACATCAATGCACTGTAGCATTTACGAAGTAGGATTTAGTGAATAATGTTGGAGGAGTTTTAGGTTTAGTAGGATCTGAAAGAGGACTGTATTCCTTTTAGGTGGTCAGGTTGCTTTAGCCATGTCAAGAGCATATTTGAAACTAGAAAGCTCACTCATTAGTTATGGTTTTGATACATTGAAATAGGAATTTCTGAAATACTGATGCTATGGGTGCAGATAGAAAGACTGTGACAAACACACATAGCAAGGAGCACATTGTAACTCTGTATTTTATAGCTCTCATAAATATGTCTAATTACCCCAGGTGGGTACTTGGATTCTCTGCTCACAGCACCACCAATTCATCATCACATAATAAATTCAGTTTACACAATGTTGGAGACAGTCTTCTGGTTTCAGGCACAGAAGATACTGTCTGGAGTTGGATTGGGATGATTTTTTTTTTTCTCTTATGAAAAATGTCCAGCAATATGTTTTTTTTTTATTACTATGTGTTAATATAGTAACTCCATGGGAATACAAGCCATTAATCTATGAGTGAAGCATACATCACATACAGAACACATATGGCCTGGTAAATATTGTTGAAGCAAACAACCTTCAAAAAAAGATAGGATTGAACAATGAAAGTACTTTAAAAGGACTCCTAAACAATGTTTATTCTGTGAATGTAAAGAATATAAAAGACCAAAATAGACCTATACATTGTGAACTGCAGACAATTGATTTGGTTTAATATGCAAATTAACTACTTTGAATGGAAAATGTACAATTTACACATCCTCAAAACTATGTATTGCACACAGTTTTGGCATACAAATGCCTGCAGGCATTCCAGGGCTATAGCAGGTAACTTGTGAGGGTACCCAGAGACCAGTTCAATTCATTCATGTCTGCATTCATTTTTAAGATTACATTACATTAACATTTATTTATACAGCGCCAACAATTTCCGTAGCGCTAGGTACAGAGCATAGAAGGGAACTACATACTGAGTTAGACAAACTAGAACAGACTGGTACATGAGGTAGAGAGCCCTGCTCGCAAGCTTACAATCTAGAGGCAATCGGGTACATGAGAGACATAAGGGATTGAAGAGGTCAGAGGGATTGAAGTTGTAGTAACAGTAGTGTAGATGGGTGGCACTAGGTGGGATAGGCCAAGGAGGAATTGTGTGTTCCAGCTAGGTGGGATCCGCTAGAGGTAAAGTGACCGGTATTCTAGTGGGTTGGGTAGTAAGCTTCTTTAACCCCTTAAGGACAGAGCCTTTGAAACATTTTTGTCCTTTCTGGACAATGGCTATTTTTACATTTCTGTGCTGTTTGTGTTTAGCAGTAATTTTCTTCTTTGTCATTTGCTGTACCCACACATATTATATATTGTTTTTATCGGGACAAGAAGGGCTTTCTATGGATGCCATCTTTTTGATCATATCTTATTATATTATTAAAAAAAAAAAAAAATATGGTAAAAAAAAAAAAATACACAAATGTCTTTGTTTTTATTTGAAACAACTTCTCCTCATCGACAATAGCGAACGGAAAAACATGCTAAATAGATTCTACTATTTCTCCTGAGTACAGGGATACCACCCATGCATAGGTTTGTTGGGTTGTTTGGGGGCTAAAATGCCAAATTTGTGAGGTGCAGTTTTTTGTTTTCCAACTTGAAATTTTTACATGCAGACAGCCTGCACCCATGTCCCATTTGGGACATATTTGAAGCCAGCTAGTGTATTTTACCCCATCAACCCATATATTTTTTAAAAGAAGACACCTTAGGCTATCTCAAATGGTGGTATTTTTACACTTTCCATGCACTAATTCTACCACCAGCCTTTGTCAAACTTTGTGGTGTCACTGCCAAATAACACCCCAATAAGTGTTCAGCAACATCTCTTGAGTACAGGGATACCACCCATGCATAGGTTTGTTGGGTTGTTTGGGGAGTAAAAGGCCAAATTTGGTAGGTGCAGTTTTTGGTTTTCCAAATTAAAATCTTGACATGCAGACCGCCTGCACCCATGTCCCATTTGGGACATATTTGAAACCAGCCAGTGTATTTTACCCCATCAACCCATATATTTTTTAAAAGTAGACACCCTACGCTATTTCAAATGGTGGTATTTTAACACTTTCCATGCACTAATTCTACCACCAGCCTTTGTCAAAGTTTGTGGTAGTAATTTTTGTGTGGTTTTTTTTCACAAATATTGTATTTTAGACATAAATTCACAGATTTTGGTATGTGTCACTGCCAAACAATAACCCAATATGTGTTCAACAACATATCCTGAGTACAGGGATACCACCCATGCATAGGTTTGTTAGGTTGTTTGGGGGCTAAAGAGCCACATTGTGAAGGTGCGCATTTTCAACTTGGAATATTGACGTGTAGTCAGCCTGAGCCCATCTTTCATTTGGGACTTTTTTTTAAGTAGGTAGTATATTGTGTATTTTACCCCAAAAAGTATATATTTTGTAAAAGTAGACACCCTAGGCTATTTTAAATGGTGTTATTTTAACACTTTCCATGCACCAATTCTACCGCCAGCCTTTGTCAAAGTTTGTGGTAGTCATTTTATTGTGTATTTTTTCCCACATACATTGCACTTTAGACACAAATTCACATATTTCGGTATGTGTCACTGACAAACAATACCACAATATATGTTCAGCAACATCTCCCGAGCACAGGGATACCACCCATGCATAGCTTTGTCAGCTTTGTTAGGGGTTGAAAGGCTACATTTGAGAGGTGCGCTTTTTGATTTTCAAACTTGGAATTTGAACATGTAGAGCAAGGAAGGGGTTAATAGCTCTTATAAGAGCCTTTGTAGTACTGTACAAAAAAATTAACCCCTAAAAATGCACAGACAAGAAAAAATGTTCTGCTGTGCAGTGATCAGTGGCAGGGAAGGGGTTAATACACTACACTATACAAAAGGTATGGCTTTTATAAAAGCCCTTGGGACTCACAATTTATTAACATTTTATTTAATTTATTACAATTTAAAAATTATGTTATACAGATCTGTCTCTTTCCGTCACTAAAACTCAAGTGAGGAGAGGGAGGCAGATTCATATGGGTCAGAACAATATTTACGAACCAGACGAATGGTGATGCTCATCTGAGAAATCACCAAACCACCTTTGCCACTGATCGGCTGTTACTGATCGCTATACACGCGTTCAGACAGCTTCAAAAGGAATACACGTAATCCCCTAGTGGGTATAATTAACCCCTAGTGAGTCTGACAAAAAAAATGCTGATAGCAAAAAAAAATCCTTCGGCGACTAGATTGCTCCATATGCCCTGCTTAGGCAGTGACCATATGTGCTGCTTAGGAAGTGATATACGGCAAGGAAGGGGTTAATAGCTCCAAGTGAGAGGGAGGCAGATCTACACTGGTCAGATCAAATATTTACACATATTGATCTAACCAGACGAATGGTGATGCTCATCTGAGCAAACGCCAACCCGCCATTGTCACTTATCAGCTGTTACTGATCGCTATACATGCGCTCAGACAGCTAAAAAAATTTTTTGACGTTAAACGTAGTCCCCTAGCGGGTATAATTAACACGTGATGGGTGTAATAAAAAAGTTTTAAAAAAATTAAAAATGCTTCTGCAGCAAGATTGCTGCATTTGCGTCAGATCGCTGATTAGGCAGTGATCTACGGCAAGAAAGGGGTTAATCTCTCTTAAAAGAGGTTTTTTTATACTGTAATGAATTACAGTAAAAAAAAATAACCCCTAAAAAATGCACAGACAGCAAAAAATGTGCTGCTGTGTATGATCACTGCGTACACAGCGATCAATGGCAGGGAAGGGGTTAAATGGCTTTTATAAAAGCCCTTGGTGTTTAAAATTTTATTAAATATTTTTTTTATTATTTTATTTTTTTTACTTGATCTGATCTGTCTCTCTCCCTTACTAAAAGTAGTAAGGTGAGGGAGGCAGATCAATACTTGTCAAAGGCAATATTTAGTAATATTGCCTTTGACAGTATGGTAAGTGCTCATCAGAGCACTTACCATACATGCCTGCACACAGATCACATAGATCTGCTGTGCCGGCATCGATTGGCTCCCCCTAGAGCATCGGAAGTGAAATACTTTCACTTCCGATGCTCTTGCCATTAGAAGGGAAGCGCTGCCTGTACAGGCCGCGTTCCCTTCTACTGAGCCGATGGGGTCGCTCAGGAGAGCGACCACCATCGGCTCTGGGGAGCAGCATGGTGTTGTTAAGTGCCTCGCTGGCGAGGCACTTTAACAACACCGGAGATGCTTAGAAAGCGAACGATCGTTCGCTTTCTAAGCACATGTGTGCAGCGGGCGCAGCCATTTTTAAATGGCTGCTACGATCACTCCGTGGAGTGATCGTTGCGCGCCCCATCACATTTGGGGGGTGTTGCACAATGCCTCTACCTAGGCGACCGCTGGTCGCTTTCTTTACTCCATTTAGTGCATGACGTGCCAGGCACGTCAGCTGTCGGCAAGTCCACGATTTGCCGTGACGTGCCTGGTATGTCATCTGTCGTTAAGGGGTTAAAGAGATGAGTTTTGAGGGACTTTTTAAAGTTTGAAAAGGAGGGAGAGAGCTGGATGCACTGCCGAAGGGAGTTCCAGAGAGAGGGGGCAGCTTGGGCAAAATCTTGGAGACGCGAGTGAGAAGTGGTGATGAGGATTGAGGAGTGTTTTAGTCCCATTGAGGAGCGCAAAGGTCGTGCAGGGACTATCCGTTAACAAGGGAGGCAATGTACAGAGGGGCGGAGGGCTTTGTAGGTTAAAGACAGAATTTTAAATTTTATCCTTGAGCAGATGGGGAGCCGGTGGAGTGCATTGCATAGAGGAGCTGCCGAATTGTACAAAGGAATCAATATTGTGTTAACTAAAAGTGCTTTTATTTTTAAAATGTCAGCTTTCACAAGAATTTGTCCACTTTTTTTTTTTTACTACTAATTATTTATCGGGGCACCCCCGATACTATCAAGACCATCAACACCTACATTGTAAGCCTAAGCAAGATAAAATTTTTACAGCAACACCTGCTGGAAGACATTAATATAACGGCTTCCTACTGGTGATGGCATATGTTGGATTTTCGCCACTAATTAAAAGCCTGCATCAAGTGGAAGCATTTGAAATAAAAATACTTTAAAGAAAGAATACAAATAAGGTATCTTATTGCATAGCTCCCAACATTTCAAACTGCCAAAGAGGAGAATTTGTATTGTCAGGGAAGGGGGGGGGGGGGGGGGGAGTGGCTGATGGGGTGGCTATGGGTAGGACATTACCAGAACAATTTTAGTGGCTGAATGGCAAATTGATAATTATTTATGTCATTTGGTATTTTATTCATATATATATATATATATATATATATATATATATATATATATCACATTAAAACACTTTGTGTTTTATTCCTAAGATATTGAATTTTTGATTTGTATAAGTTTAAGCTCCCCAAAAAGAGGGGCAATAGAGGTAGAAATAGGGGCAGATGAATTTGGGTGGATTATAGTGACTGTGCCTCCTAAATAAGGACAATTGGGTGGTATGGAGCACTCTTTGTAACTCTATTAGAGGTGGACATTTTGATTAGAATCCTGTGTCAGTACAATCAAATGAAGGAAGCTCAGATTCAAGATTCTAAACATGTCTGGCCCTTGAATGAGCAAGTGAAGCAGAGGCGACCCAAGAGTTTGTGCTGCCTGAATTAAAGGATTAAATGCTGCCCCCATCCCCCAAAAATTATGTATATAATAATAAAATACTTTTCTTTTCACCTTTTGGTTGGCCTCATGGAAAAAATTATATTATTATCGGATACCGTATTTTCTCAATTTTAAGACTTTTTTTCCCCCGATTTTAAACAGCTATGAGAAATTGATGCACCTTGGATGGAGTCTTACTTTTGGCAGATAAATTCGGACGCCAGATGCAAGATGCAATTTTCATCTCAGAAGCTGAGATGTTTATCTCTGCCCCCAAAATTCACCTTTTGGTTGATAAAGAGAGAAGTTTTGGACAATGGCTGTTTTAATATTTCTGGGGTGTTTGTGTTTAGCTGTAATTTTCCTCTCTTTCTCATTCAGTGTACCAACACATTATATACTCTTTTAAATCACCATAAATAGGGCTTTCTTAAGATACCATTGCTTTCATATCATATATAATTTACTATAAAGAAATCATAAAATATGATGAAAAAATAGTTCTAACTTACACTTGAAAAATCTTTTATGCAATTACAAATGATAAAAAGACCCCATCTATATCATTTCTAATATTTGTCCTGAGTTTAGAAATACCAATCTCCATGTTTTTCCATGATTTTCTGTTGTTTTTTTGCAAGTTATAGTGTAATAATCAACAGTAGTGTTTATTGTTTCCTAACCTTTCTCTCCTACAGTGGTCTTTTGACCCAACCCTAAATTTAACCCTTGCCCTAACTCCAATTGTAATCCAACCGTTAGATCTAGGGTTAGATTATATTTTTTAATGGATTGTTGCCGAATGCCTCTAGGGGCAGTCAAGCAACAGTAATAAAGTGATGGAATTGATTTCTTATCACATCTGTCACTCTTAATGCATATGGGCAAGTGCCATATTGGAGGAGTATGCTACTCTCCAATATGGCTCCCGCAATCACCGCGTGGGGTTTGTAGCATCATCCCAACCTTAATTTCTTTAGGTACAGGAAACTGTTGTATTAGAAACATAGAAACATAGAATGTGTCGGCAGATAAGAACCATTCGGTCCATCCAGTCTGCCCTATTTTCTAAATACTTTTATTAGTCCCCAGTATCTTATATCTAGGATGTGCCTATCCCACGCATGCTTAAACTGTCCTTTAGTTGTGGTAGTTATTCTTCTTTTAAAATATACTCTCTTCCTTTACTGTGTTGATTCCCTTTATGTATTTTAATGTTTCTATCATATCCCCCTTGTTAAGTCTTTCCTCCGAGCTATACATGTTAGAATATATTTTTGGTATAACATTTTCAGACACAAATGGATTAATTGTTACAAAAATGTTTTGGATGTATTAGTGGAAGTCTTACACTTATTAAATTATCTTCATGTCTTTTGTCTAACCCCATGGCTCTGCATGACAAATATGAGCCAGTTTGAGAGTTGTAGCTTCCAATAATGCGGATTGAATCTTAAGTTCTATTTTATTGCAAGTATTAAATCTCTTGGACATTGCAAACCCATCAATGCCCTCCCACATGCTGAAATATATAGATGTAATTAAAATCTACATTATCTTTTAAATTAACATCCTGCTCCTTGTGTTTTGAGGAAGTGAGCAGAAGAAGAAAAAAATTAAATGATTTATCCCTAAAACCACATATGCTAATCAACAAAAAAAAGTTACAGCTGAATGCAAATGACTGTATAAAATGTGAATGTATGTATAGATATAAACATGTTTTTATTGTAAATTTAAAATACTCTTCGCTCTCAACAGAACCACAAGGTATAAATGCTAGCCCAGGACATCTGAAAGACGCACCTCCACATTTCCAAGTTGTCCTTTAAAGCAATCTAGATCTACTGAAGTGGTGCCATGTGCCTAAAGGACCAAAAGGAAAAGAATAATATGAAACTGTAATCTTTTCTACTGAAATTGAACCTGTTGTGTGCTAGTATAATACTGGGTGCACTTAAGAGATTAGTATTTTATTATAGAAAAACCTGCAGTGATGACAATTTAATCTATATGAATTCTGCAAAATATACCATGCTAATCACTTTCTAGTAGACAAACTAGCTGTAAGCTGATCTAACAACTTTGCCATAGTATTGTTTATCATTCATTTTCATGGAAGATGCATAGAATATAGACATGTGCAAAACTACAATTTTCGTTTCGTTTTCGTCCATTTGGACGAAAATTTTATTTATTTTGTCTAAAACGAATTTCGTTCATTACTGCATTCGTTTCAGACGAAATTCGTTCATTATTTTCGTTTCGTTTTAAAGAATACGTGTAATACTATTGGCTTTCTATAAACCGAACGAGAGCCCCATTCATACACACAATACATGCAGGCACCCTCAAACACATTTTTTTTTTGCATGTGCAGTTTGTCCCCCTCCCTGCTCACTCACCTTTTATTTGCACGGTGGGGGATAGATCAGGCATCCTGATCTTCTGGGCTCCGAAGTACATCCAGAGCTCCGCCAAGTATCAGAGTGTGAGGGGTCGGAGCATGCACCCCATGCATCCGGAATGCACGAGGGTGCAGAGCATGCAGTCCTAGCGCTGTGCCCATCGCTATTGGCCCGATCCAGGCATGCCATGGAGGTGCTGTTACCACATCAATCTCAGGCAGGCCGCATCATGGACGCCCCTGTTCTAAACAATCTGGAGTGTTCAATCCATGTTAACTACTTACAACATGAGTGATTTCTTGCAAGTATCCCTATTTTTTTTAATACAGTTCCGATTTTGGATCCAGATCTGTGTCATTTTGTTTATTTTTTTATGAACTTTATGTGTACAACACCACACTACAGTTCTAAAATTATGTATGGCTTTCAGTCAAGTGTTTGTATAATTAATGTGGTTAGTTTGCATATAAGGAAAGTTTTATTTACACAAAATAATTTATAAATATCCATAGGTTTGGTTATAAAACACGCCAATAACTCAGGGAATAATCCCACTCCCCTAAATTTTGTGTCCAGTGGCATACCTGAAGGGAGTCAGGGGAGCGGTCCACCCTGGGTGCCACCATTTAGTGGAATGCATCAGCTGTAACGCACAGGGTCCAGGATGGTAAAGGGACCCTGAGCGCCCGAGATCAGGAGCTACGTTGCAGGGTGGAGACACAGGACCTGCTGCTGGGTAACTGCAATCCCTTGGGGGTTTGGGACACCAAATTTAGGCAGCCACAATCAGGCCCTGTGAAGCTGCTGTGTGCAGGTCCCAGGGCTTAAGAGGAAATGAACAAAATGATAGCCAAGTAGAGCTAAAACAGAAAAGTAACTGAGGGATAGCAAAACTGAAATACAGAGTGCAGGGCTACAGGACAGAGGCAAGACATACGCAAGATAAAGCAGAAACCAAACTAAGGATAAGTAATACAAACCACAGGGTTAAGGGACACAAGAGAAACATACAAAGGAACAAACAAAAATACAGGAAATAGCCTAATACTAAAGATGGTAAAGGTGGGGGTTTAGTTCACCAATTGGCCAATTAGATGTTAGCTTGCCAACCACGTCAAGGTACCCCACATTAGGCAAGTCCCTAACTAAGACATACTATGCGCAAAGCAAAAACAGATAAAATCTAAAAGACATACATGGAATAGACACTTAGACACAGAGGAAATACCTGTAGACTGCACTACTAAGGACTGAACAGAAACTGGTGTGGTTTAAATAGAAGTAAACTAACAAGACAGATGGCATGAGAGAAAACCTGGAATGAAACATAAGGACTGGACTTCAGGGCAAGGACATGACTACAGGACAGGGCAAGGACACGACTACAGGGCAGGGACAGGACTACAGGACAGGACTACAGGACAGGGCAAGGACAGGGCTACAGGGCAAGGACAGGAATAAGCATAAATAATAAACAAGAAAGCAAAGCAAGAAGGATAAAGACATGCCTGGATACAGCCTGGATGAGCTTGTACAAGGGTGCATGGTTACATCAGCAGCTCTATGAGCGTGCCAAAGTACAGCCTGGCGCTCCTCATCCAAGTAATGATTCAGAGCATCACAACAGTATGCTTGGAGTCCTCACTAAGTGAGGGGACAGCTAGGTCTAACTGGAGAAAACAGGGCAAGGGATGAGGACAAAAAGGGGTAAGAAGTAGAGATAGGCTCAGCATGCAGAACCAAGAGCAGAGATAGGTCCACACAGATACCAAGAAAAACTCGAAGTACCAGAATGGAGTTAGTAGGCCTCAAACTACTTTTGCCCAAAGGCTGAGTGCTTGATCTCTATCTGTCTAGAACCTCGGGAGGCATCACCACAACCATTTGGAGCAGACAGGAGACTGGCAGTATGGAAGCAAACGGTGAGAGCACAAGAGAAAACCGATCAGTGAACGTACAAGCCAGGAGACTACAGGAATAACACTCTGGAACTAGGACACAGGAATAAGACCATCGAAGGGTACGGTCAAGCTGCAAATGAAAGTTTAAATAACAAGCAGATCAGCTGCAGGTGCGTCAGTGGCAAATGAGGTCATGTATCTAGAAGCCATATGATGAATAGTTAGAGCAACTGCACAGATTGCGGCAAAGCATTGCCTGGTGGTCAGACGGGGTACTGTAGGTAAGCTTTGGTGTTAATTTCATTCATACTGGAGGAATGCTTCGATGGGTGTACCTAGTACAATATGAGAGTGTAATTACTTTTCTGGTATATTTTCCACCTGTGGTTATTTTCCATCATGATGCAAATATATATCATATAAAGTAGCCTCCCTGGACAACCTTGGGAAGGGGGGGGGGCATGACTGGCAACCCCACTAGTGCGTCGGGCAGAAAGTTACCAGCATCGGGCATCATCATTATTTGTCACAGCACACAAGGCCATGTGGATCCCAACGGGACAAAAGGCCATCTGGACTTCAGGCTCCAATGCATGCTGCACTACCTTGCCCAACACCTGTATCATTGGATACAAATCCAACGTTACCATCTCAATGTACTAGTCAGGGAGGTCAGTCAGTGGGCCTAGGGGGTATGGGTATTCAACTGCAAGGTTCCCCAGTATGTGAGGTAGCCCCTTTAGGAATTCATTAAAGTCAAGTGGTGAGGGACAATATAATAAAGGGTGAATATGTGGAGATGTTGGCACTTGCGCCAGCAGATAAGTATTCGCTAGATAGGCCGCAAAGGGGTGAAGTACAGGAGGTTGACAAGCAAAAACAGTTGCCCCGCACGTTTAGTAACTGGTTACAGGGTTTTACATTTTTTTTAGCAGTGTGTTATGTGAACTTTTTCCAGAGCGTAGTTCTTCCTTGTTCACATACTTGGATTTAATCTGGGGCGCATATAAGACATACGGTGGTCAAAGTTGGTTCAGATATGACCCGCAATTTCATTGGCTTCGCGTCCAGGTATGTACAGGATAGTAACCTTTGGTTGTTATTAATGATGCCCAACCGTCCTTTCTCCGTGAGGCTGATGCTCCAAGTCGAGGAACGTCGGTCTCTAACAGATGTGGATTTTGCTTGCTCTTCAAAGAGAGCCATTGCCATTGGTACAGCTTATGACGCTTCAGGCACAAGTGTTCCAATTGCGGGGGTCCCATTCAGCCATTCGGGCGTATCACAAGCCATGTCAGGTTAAGGGACTTGCCATGGAGGATCATTCCAAAGGGGAATACTCCTGGCTAGAGCTCTATCCCAGGCATAGGTATGCTCAGCTGTTACATTACAGTTTTCAGAAGGTTTTTGGATTACTTTTCTTCCTAGTGAGTTGCCAGCTATGTATTGAAATTTGAAGTCAGTGCCGTTCAAAGGTGACCTGGTTCAGGAAAAACTTCATAAGGAGGAGCAATTAGGCCGAATGGCGGGCCCCTTTTCCTTTCCTCCGTTACATAATCCACGGATGATTCACCATCTGTCTTTTCTGAAGGGATCTTCGGTTAATGACGACACTGAAAGGAGGAGAGTAGGGTCAGTCCACAATGCCTCATTCAATCAGGCATTGGGTTTGGTTCGTGATTCAGGTAGTGCTGCCTTATTGGCGAAGACAGATGTCGAGTCTGCCTTTTGGCTATTGCCGATACATCCTGAGTGTTTCCACTTCCTAAGATGTTATTTTCAGAGCGCCTATTTTTATGACATGTGCCTGTCCATGGGTTGTTCTATATCATGCTATTATTTCAAGGTATTGGATTCCTTTATAGAATGGGTAGTTTCCCAGATTTCTGGCTATAGCACTATTTGGATGAGTCATCAGTGGAACTTTGGGGCTCCCCTTTGGTTAACAGGAGGGTGATATTCCGCACTGATAATATGAATGTTGTGCACATCATTTCCCGTTCCACCTCCTCCTCTCCACCGGTGTTAGCTCTTTTACGACATCTGGTCCTTGTTTGGAGCACAACATTTGGGTTAGGGCTCGGCATGTCCCAGGTGAAAGTAACATAATTGCGGATGCCGTGTCTCATTTGCAGTTGGACCATTTTTGTGCGGCTGCTCCGGATGCTTCAGAGACGGGTATTCCATTCCCTCCGCTCTTGTGGACTCTCGTTTCCTAGCATTGCTGGGATTGATTTCGGAGGCCTTGACTCCTTCTTCCTTCAGGTCGTACAGTGAGGTATGGCGGAGGTGGATGGGTTTGGCAAATTCCGAATCAGGTTTGGGTAGCGATCAGGTGAGGGAAGGCACAACACTATCACATTTGACTGGTTTAAGGAAAGGCAGGGTATCCTGTGCCACAGCAGAGAGGAGCTTGGCTGCACGGTCTTTCATTTTTCAGATGGTCGGGTGGCGTGATGTCTCTAAGGAATTTACCATCTGGTGCATTTTAAAAGGTTGGTGGCATACTAGGGCTCCGGATGTTCGCCGATCTTGGTGGAACTGCTAGTTAGGATTCAGAGTCACCTCCGGTTCTTCTGTCACTCCACGTTTGAAACACTCTTGTTTCAGGTTTCATATTCCTTTGCTTTTTTTTGGAGCTATGAGTGTATGCGAATTGGTATCTCAACGTGCACAATCTCATTCTACTCTCCTGTATCTGGATATTGCCTTGGTACCATCAAGGGTTCAGGTTAGAATAGGCAGGTCCAAAACCGATCAGTAGGGCAAAGGTGTGGTTATCAGGATAGGTTTTGTGGTGGGCGAGTTTTGCCCAGTTTTTCTTGTCACCTCCTATTTACAGATTCGCCCGTCAAGCGAGGGGCCTTTCCTTGTTCATAATGACGGCTCCCCGGTAACATGCTACCAATTTTCAAGGGTCCTTAAAGGTTATCCGTCTCAGTTGGGTATTCCATCATCAAGTTTCTCGTCACACTCCTTTCTTATTGGGGCAGCAGCCGAGGCTTACTCGCCAGGGTCCTCCCCTATAGATATTAGGAGCCTAAGGATATGGTCAAATAGTTATCGTCTATATATGTTCACCCTCACTTAATGTAATTTTTTCTAGGGTCACCTCCAAAGTTTTGTTGGATTATTGGCCATTCATTTATCTATTGGGCTTTTAAGAGAGTGGAGGACCGGCAATATGGTAGGAATCTGGGTATCTGGTGGAGAGGCTTTAGAGGCATGAGGTGGCATCAGGTTTATCATGAGTGTTGTTTGTTATGTAAAAGTGTTCTGCTCCGCCTGATGGAACCAATTCTATTAAGCAGGATCTTGCTCAATGAATGGCTTTTTCCGACGCAACATTGGTTTGGTCAGAGACAATACACAGACCTGATTGGGTTCAGTCTGGTAATCCCAGGGGTTTAAAGCATGCCCACAGGAAGCTTAATTTGTCTCTCTCACATTTTGTTCAAAGTTTGGGGGGTATTTCGGTTCGCTACAGGGAGATATAGAAGGTGATAATGCCTCACGTGTCAGGAAGGGGGGCACATGAATCTGATTGGTTTGGATATTTTTTAATTTGGGCATTCAGGCAGGGATCGAACAGGTGCTGGCTTTAAGGCCCCCCCCCCCCCCCCCCTTAAAGCCAGCACCTGTTCGATCCCTGCCTGAATGCCCAAATTAAAAAATATCCAAATATCTAACAAAATACATGTTACGTCATTGCAGTGGCAGCATGACCAGCACTGTTGGAAAGGAAGAAATAGTCAAGTTGCCCGTTTGGGCTGGGGAGACGCGGTCAGCAGCAGCTTAAGGCGTGCAGCCCGGCTGGGCTCTTGGACAATTTGGGTATAATGCGATTGCAGCTCACAGGCCATCAATTGGCGAGGTAAAGTAATAGTTGCTGGGATAAGTTTAAATAAAAGCTGTGGCCTACGCCCTTACATCACTTATATGGTCTACGTGTGGTTATTTGGGTGGGCCGGGTGGGAATGTTTTGACAGTCACGAGAATTTAGATTCATAGGCCATGGGGATGGGACTCTTCATCGCTTCCGCACAGCCACTTCACCGCCGACTTTAGGGGTTTCGAATTAGGGTTTAGGGGGTTAATTTTAGTATTAGGGTTTAGGGGGATAGTATTAGGGGTCGGGGGTTAGTATTAGGGTTTAAGGGGTAAATTTTAGTATTAGGGTTTAGGGGGTTAGTATTAGGTTTTAGGGGGTTAGTATTAGTATTGGGGTTAATATTAGTATTGGGATTCTTCAGTCAAACAATTCTCATCCAATTTCATTCTCCACCTCTTCCATTTACCCCCCCCCCCCCCTTACCCCTACACTTTCCATATAGTTTGGTCGTTTTAATAGCCACACTGCACGGTCCTTTAAAAACAACAAACTTTACATTATTTCCACTCCTCGCATAGGATAAAATTGAATGGGATTTTCTCCACCCACTTTCCTTCCCATTGCACCTTTATGCTACAAAAATCAAGTTTCCCCTTTAAGTCTTCAGTGTGACCCCACCAAAAATAAATAAATAAAATACCGAACTTTTGCAAAAATAAGACAAAAACTTTATTTCGCTTTGTGAATTATATGTCTGACTTAAGCCTTCCTCATTTAAGTTTGTACAAAAATAGAGTTATAAAATAAAAAACGCACACAAGCTCTGTGATTATATTTATCCATTTTACCAAGTTCTTCCAAATAGACACTGGAAATCGTCATCAGCATATAAGCTTCTTGGCCACTATATACTGTGCAACAGATTATCAGACCATGTGACAAATACCAACCAATGCAACTCATGGATGCAGCCACTTAGTGAGCAATTGTAAGATTTGTCTTCTAGCACAAGGTAAATCATGTGGCTCTTCAGGTTGTTCTGGATACATATCCGCACAGTGAGCAGCATCTAAAAAAAAAAAAATTAATTATATATATATATATATATATATATATATATATATATATATATATATATAATGTATATGTCAATATTTGAATTTCTAGAAAGCTACGAATATAGAAAAATGGATCAATGTTTTAATTTTTTAATCGCCAAATCTTTCAGATAAAAAAGGACAATTAAAAGGAATATCGGACTTCCCTTTACATTAATTAAATGTCATTTGCTTATTTCCTTGACCAGGGTAAAGCGATTTAAAAAGGTGAAGAGTTGGACATTGCAGAACATTAAGATTAGTAACATGATTTTGGACAGGTTAGACATATTAAGAATGGGCACAACTTTCCAAACATTATCTACGGTGTGGTATATGGTCATACTGATCACTTGATCCCTTAGGTTAAACTTGAGGGTTCAAGACTAATTAATCAGGCTTCATAAATGTTACTATATTTTTACAATTCAGACAGATTGTTGAACTTAAACTCCGCTACCCCCATTACCTACAGGCCTCATACCAGCATTAATGTCAGATAACTTACAGTATTGCAGAATATACCTTGTAATGTGAGGCTTTTAAGCGGGTGTAGGCCGTGTGCCACCATAGTCATGTAAATGGCAATACAGTATATGTTAACCAATGCAAACTTGCGAATTTGTGCAAACCGTTCTAAAGTGCAAGTGACTATGAACAGATCGGTTTCATGTGAAAAGTTTTCGAATAGTTTCCCTCTTGAACATTAAAGGGTTCCATTTCAACAAGCATTTTCTGAATCTGGATTTTAACTCTTGGTTCTCTTTTGCGGATGTACATTCATTGCCGTTTGTACAGCATTAAGTGGTCAGAGCCAGATTGCACCGCATACATTTATACTCTCCGTGCCAGTCTGAAAAGCGTGTGGAATTATTTCAGAAATGGACTACTACAGAGGACTGCAGCTCTAATAAGACCATCTCCCCAGGTCTCAGGTATCCAGGCTGGGAAGCGAGAAAATAAAATCTCATTATATGCAGATGACATCTTGCTCTCTATAACCTCTCCAGAGATTTCTTTTTCTCATGTGCTTCAATTGATAAAATCAATATGGTACCTTTTCCAATTATAAAGTGAATCTGAACAAGAACCAATCACTAACATTATTTCTAACATCGGCTCAGACCTTCCAGTTTCACTTCAACCTGGGGCCAACTTGCTCTCCCGGATCGATTCTCTCTATATTCTCATGGCAACCAAGCTATCTCTGGCGAGTATCTGGAGGAGACAGGAGATCCCGGTCTGGGACACAATCCAGAGGCAGACGGATCTCCAACTTGTTTTGGAGTCGGGGTTATGCTCCTTCGGAATCCCCTCCTTTAGTCTCAGAGAAGCAGAGGTCATTTGGAACTCCATAAAATCGAATTTTGGAACTGGGAGTTAGTCAATTTTACTATAATATTATTTGTATTCGTACTTTGTGGCTAGGAGTTGGTCGGCTGGGGCTTCCTCGGGGCATGTATGGTGGGGACGGGGCCTTCCCCGTCGTTGACTGTTTAGTTATTGTAATGTATGTGTGAGTGAAGGCTCTACGACACAATATCTCTTCAAGACATAACAGACAATATATTTGCGTTCCGTTGAGGACTCCAATCTGGTTCTTCCTCTTCCCTCTATTAAGAATCTATTTACCTTTACTCCCCCCGTTTTGTTTTTATTCTTATTTAGCTCTATTGGTGGCCTGCTTTCCCGGGTAAATCCAGAACCTCTTACTCCGGGGGGGGGGGGTAAAGCGGTTTCCCCTTTTATAGGGGTTTGATCTGTGGTCGAGGGAGGGAATGGGATGAACTACATAAAGAATGTTTCCTCAATTCATGTATTTTACGATATTTCCTGCTCTTGTCGTGTACCTTGTATGTATGTATGTATGTAGTTTTTGTGTTTCTCTTTTGTATATTTGATAAAAAAAATGAATAAAGATTACATTATTAAAAAAAAAAAAAGAAAAAAAAAAAAAAAAGAAATGGACTTCTACAGATATGCCCCGATCATTAACCCTGGAAAAGGTAACCGATCTTCTGATGTTGACAGATAATTACGTGCAGAAGAATCCGCAGTATCTGCAACAACCCTAAAGTTGGCTCATTGCACTTGGAACTGGTCTTCTAGTTTCATCCACTTACTGATGTGCTATGCAAAAGGGGAGAGGGGGGCGTTTATTGCAAGTTACGCTATGGCTTTACTTGGTATAAGTGGTTGCTGAATAAAACCCCAAGCCCATTTTAAAAAGGAGTGAACGTATACACAGTCTACTGAATGAAAGGTTAAAAATACTAACATCTGTTTAAAAGGAGATTTATTGTAGCCAATTACAGCTATTTAGAGTCTGATGATAGTTACATGGCATGAGGTTCGACCAATAAAAATGCATTACTGCTAGAGAAGAAAATGGATTGTGTGGCATGATGTGAACAATGGTCATGCTATTTCAAGATTGATTCTGAGCATGGTTTGTTATATTACCAGTGGGTTGAACATTCCCAACATAGAATACAAAGAAAATAAAAAAATAATTCTATTCAAAATTCTTACAAAGACTGAACTCTGCACTGCAAAGACAATTCATTTCCATCTTACAGTAGATTATAAACGCAAGTCTAAAGGAAATCACACCTACATGAAGAGGTCACAGAGCAGTCATTCAAAGATGCAGTTTAAATTACTACAAGTGGTTTTTCTTAATTAAAAATAATGTAAAAGACCAAAAAAAGACTTGTGTTTAGAAATGTCATTCTTGAGTCTGAGTTGCAGTCTGGTGAATTCATTTACTCAGTGCATCAAAAGATCAAGGATAAAAGTAGAACCCTTCAGTGGTGAGATATATGGGTGGGACGAGCTACAGAACCAGTGGGATTACTGCATCACAGATCTTACTATGCTTATCCACAGAAAGAACTGAATTCATTACTGGAGAAGCAACCGTTTAGAAAACTGCATTATTAAAAGTGGTTATGCTAAATTAGTAAAGAAACCATCATATTTTCATGTAGAAAAAAAAAAAAAAAGGGGACTTGCATAGATCAAGTTCAACACTTTTACAATTCCATAGTTTCTGCTGTATTTTTTTTTTTTTTTGTTATTTCCAAATTCTGCTTTCAAATGATGAAACATGTGACTTGAAAGATTTATCCTTGATCAACAAGCATTAAATAAATATTAATGTCTATTATTAGGACATTAGAATACACAGGAGGCGGATTCCAGAGGGCTGGAGCGTTGTATTGCAACCACGCCTATAGTCATAGTTGCCAACTTTCCCGGATTTGCCAGGACAGTCCCGGGTATATCGCGATCATGGGACAGTCCCAGGAAAATGGGCTGTCTTGCAATCGCACCACGTGAAGTCATTGAGCAACGTCACGTGACTGTACGCATCTGCAGCTTTTATTTTTTACTTGGTGGCATATTAATGCTCAAATCGTCTGGCATATTAATGGGCAAGCTAATCGTGGCATATTAATGGCAGGCTAATAGTGGCACATTTATGGGGAAAATGGCTGTGGCATATTGATTGGCAATCTGGCTGTGGCATATTAATGGGCAATCTGGCTGTGGCATATTAATGGGCAATCTGGCTGTGACCAAAATGATACTTTGGCATGTTCTGTGGGGTAAAAAAAAAAAAAAAAACATGTACTATGGGGGTAAAGTGACACCGTGGCATGTTCTGCAGGGGCACTTCAGTGGGATAAAGTGACGGTATGGTATGTTCTGGCAGGCAAAATGACACTGTGGCATGCCACATCGTGTGGGTGCAAGTGCTGTGGGTACGGTTTTAAATCCTTTAGATGCAATTTGTGTGCAGAGGAACGGAATAAAAAACAATTTTTCAATAACATTTTTATTACATATGAAAATAGTTGAATATTAAAAAAGTTCATATAAGTATAAAAGAACTAGTTATATACATATATTTGGGGTCCAACACAAGCTTTTGAAAAGGCTGGAAATATTTAATATTTTTTGTGGTCAGAAACATAATATTACTTTATTGAGAGGGTGGTGGGTGCATGGAATAGTCTTCCAGCATCCGTGGCAGAGGTTAATACAGTTAAGGAGTTTAAGCATTAATGGGATAGGTATAAGGCTATCCTAGAATAAGATAAGGTCAGGGACTAATGAAAATATTACTTTACTGAGAGGGTAGTGGATGCATGGGATAGCCTTTCAGCAGAAGTGTTAGAGGTTAATACAGTGAAGGATATAAGCATAAGGCTATTCTAGATATAAGATGAGGCCAGGGATTAATGGAAGTATTACTTGGAGAGGGAAGTGGATGCATGGAATAGACTTCCAGCAGAAATGGTAGAGGTTAATACAGTGAAGGAGTTTAAGTATGCATGGGATAGGTTTAAGGCTATCATAGATATAAGATAAGGCCAGTAGCTAATGAAAGTATTACTTTACTGGGGTAGTGGATACATGGAATGGACTTCCAGCAGAAATGGTAGGTTCATACTAATATATGTTTTATGGTGTAGACAGCTCTGACTGAAGCACATCTGTACAAGGTATTACTATATTTCATTTAAAAGTGATAAAATGCACCTGCGAATATCTGTTGTATACCAAGGATGCTTGGTAATGTTGGTGGGAACTTGGTGATATAATCTACACTGTGACAAGTAGGGGGGAGTTAAGTTAATTCCTGCTAATTATGAGGAGTGGGCAGAGCTTTAGACAGTAGGTGTTGTCAAGTTTAAAGTAAGTAATTGGAAGCTGAGGTGCAAAGTGTCCCTGGAAAATTCTCAAAAATGTTGGCCACTATGCTATAGTTCCATGTTAAACATCTACATAACGGATTCCACATTGCTCTGGATTTCAGAGACGTATGCACACTGAGGTTTAACCACCTACAAGATGCACACAGGTAAACCTAGTTTCTGTGGATGGTTTATAAGCACTGATGTGTTTATAGATTTATCTGTGCATTCCAGATTTACAGGTTATTGTTGGCCATTTTTGTGCGATTGTTCTAGGAGGCCAGAGCACTCCTCTTTCGGTTCCATTTCATTTTGGAAACACAATGCCAGGAGTCAGAACTGTGTTTTGTAAGGGAGTGGTGACAAGAGAAGAGTTTACCTCTGTAGTTTCTATCTGCTTTTCTACTTGCCTCCCCGATCTCCTCAATATAAGAAAAAAAGGCCAATTTGCAAATCTTAAAAATGCAATCAATCATTCTCACGTGGGTGTATTAGAAGTTGTAATAAATGGCAAAGTCCAATTTAAACATTAAAACTTACCTTTAATCTGAATGGCAATAAGATCACTGCTGAGGTTTGAATTAATTCCCAAGGCATGCCATGGGTCAATCAAACCATTGGGAAAAATTATATTACTGCTTTTTATATTCAGTCCTCCATAATATTCATTTGTTTGCTGAACGGCATCCATAACTGTGGTTAAATTGAAGGATGAGCCATAAATATCTGCACATTGCTGAACATGGTAACTGTAAACAAGATGACAAGATAGATATAAGACCTACAATTAGACAGTTTATGAAAACAGCAGTAATCATCTTTACAGTAACATGATCAACAAGTCCTTAAATGGTGAAGGACTAAAGGCTGGAGAATCCCAATGGAAGAACCTGTGACTGTATGCAACAATCTATCGTCAAAAGTATTAGACCCCAAGGTTATGATGGGCACAAAGCAGCAAGGATGTATGAGAGGTACACAAAATTGATAGGAAAAAGCAATTTCTAGGAAATGGTCCAGATGTCAGAGCAGGCATTAAAAAGAAGCAGAGTCAGCCAAAAATTAAAAACATAATGCATAGTAGAGGAACGGAAGCCAGTACAAAAACTGGCCAATGGCCATGATCAAAGAGTAGGGCTTAATGTTTGCAGCTCCACCACAAAATGTCCACTGGACAAAAAAGGCAGAGCTTTTTAGGGAGATGTTCGCACAGACCGCCTAGGCAATGAGAGCACTAGAGCCAAAGATACATAGTTACATAGTTACATAGTAATTTAGGTTGAAAAAAGACACAAGTCCATCAAGTTCAACCCTTCTACCTATCATTACAGCTTTTGATCCAAAAGAAGGCAAAAAACCCCTAAGGAAGCTATTTCGAATTTTGCCTCCTGGGGGAAAAAATTCCTTCTTGACTCCAAGAGGCAATCAGATTTCTCCTTGGATCAATAAGCTCTTTTATTAATGCTTATTCTATTATTAATAGCCCTGTATGTTCTGCTTTCCTAAAAAAACATCCAAACCATTTTTAAATGCATCTATTGTGGTTGCTAGCACTACCTCTCTTGGCAGTGAGTTCCATAACTTTATTGTCCTAACCGTAAAGAATCCCTTCCTTTGCTGTCTATGAAATCTTTGCTCTTCCAGTCTGAGGGGGTGACCTCTTGTTCTTTGTACCTTTCTGTTAATGAACAGGTCACTGGAGAGCTCTTTATATTGGCCCTGCAAATATTTATATAATGTTATCATATCCCCTCTGAGACGCCTTTTTTCTAACGTATATAAATTCAATTTTTTAAGTCTCTCTTCATAACTAAGATCCTCCAAACCCCTTATTAATTTTGTAGCTCTCCTTTGCACTTTTTCTAGTTCCTTAATATCCTTTTTAAGGACTGGTGCCCAGAACTGTACTGCATATTCAAGGTGAGGTCTTACCATTGATTTGTAAAGAGGCAAGATGATATCCTCCTCCCGTGAATCTATACCTCGTTTTATACATGCCAATATCTTATTGGCCCTTGCAGCTGCTGACTGGCATTGGGCACTGTTGCCAAGTTTGTTGTCTATAATTATTCCTAAATCCTTTTCATTAGTAGTTTTTCCCAGGGAAAAACCATTTAACGTATATGTTGCTTTGTTATTATTTTTCCCATAATGCATAACTTTACATTTGTCTATATTGAACCTCATTTGCCACTTTACTGCCCAGTCCCCCACTCTGTCCAAATCTTCCTGTAAAGAAAAAACATCAAGATTAGTCTTTATTGCCTTACCTAATTTAGTGTCGTCCGCAAACACGGAGACATGGCTCTCAGCACAATGTGGCAGATCATTAATAAACAAATTAAAAAGAAGAGGGCCCAAAACAGACCCCTGAGGTACTCCGCTTAATACCCTTGTCCAATTTGAGAATTTTCCATTTACAACAACCCTTTGTGTTCTATCTTTTAGCCAATTTTCAATCCACATACACACATTTGCCCCCAAACCTATTTCTCTCAATTTGTAGAGTAACCTTTTGTGTGGAACTGTATCAAATGCTTTCGCAAAATCCAAATAGATCACATCAACTGCCACGCCTAGATCTATATTTTTACTGACTTCTTCATAGAATGTTATTAAGTTTGTTTGACAAGACCTGTCTTTCACAAAACCATGTTGACTTTTACTAATTATATTCTGGTTCAAGATGTATTCTTGAGTGTATACCTTTAGCAATCCTTCAAATAGTTTCCCCACTACAGATGTCAAGCTCACTGGCCTATAATTACCTGGCAGAGATTTTGATCCCTTTTTAAATATTGGAATGACATCCGCCTTTCGCCAGTCTGTTGGCACTGTACCTGAACTGAATGAATCCCTAAAGATCATGAATAGTGGCCTGGCCAGAATTATGCTTAACTCTCTAAGTACCCTTGGGTGTATACCATCTGGTCCTGGGGCCTTGTCTATCTTAACAGAGTGTAATTGCTTAAGCACTTTTTCCTGTGTCAGCCAATCCCATGTTTGCGGCGAATGTCCCATAACTTCCTGTAGCAGGGGCTCGTCCATCTGCTCTTCCTTAGTATAAACAGAAGAAAAAAAAGTATTTAAAATGTCTGCTTTCTCTCTGTCCTCACTTACCAAATTTCCCATTTGGGATAACAAGGGCCCAACATTTTCCCTCTTTAGCTTTTTTCCATTTATATATTTATAAAACATTTTAGGGTTAGTTTTACTCTCCTTGGCAACCCTTTTCTCATTTTCCAATTTAGCCATTTTAATTGCCTTTTTGCAGGCTTTGTTGGCCTCTTTGTACTCTATAAATGATAATGCTGATCCCGTGTTTTTATAATGTTTGAATGCCATTTTCTTGTTTTGTACTTCCTGTTTCACGTTACCTATAAGCCACATTGGTTTTGATTTGTGTCTTTTGCATTTGTTTCCCAAAGGTATATATTGGGATGTGTACTTTTGTAATGTGTGCTTAAAGGCATTCCACTTGTCTTCTGTGTTTAGTCCAGAAAACAATCGTTCCCAGTCTAAATGTTCAATCGATGCCCTTAGTCCATCAAAGTTAGCCCTTCTAAAATTAAGTGTTTTGGTGGCGTATTTACCAATTTGCTTTTTTGCATTAATCTCAAATGAGACCATATTATGGTCACTATTCCCCAAGTGTTCTCTTATTTGGATGTTTGAGATAAGCTCCTCATTGTTTGTTATTACCAAATCCAGACAGGCATCCATTCTAGTTGGGGTGTCTACTAATTGTGCCATAAATTTGTTATTAAGCAGGTCCAGAAACTTGCTGCCCCTAGCTGAACTAGTTGTGCCACACTTCCAATCTATATCTGGGTAATTAAAATCTCCCATGATTAGAACTTCATTCATATTTGCAGCCTTTTCAATTTGTAATAAAAGCTGATCTTCTCCATCAATGCTAATATTTGGTGGCTTGTAGCATACACCTACAAGTAATGTGCGATTATTTTTAGCGTCTAAGCTAATCTCCACCCACAGTGTCTCCACATCAGTTCCAGTTACATCATGCATACACATGCATACATTTTTTTTTTTTTAAAGATATCTGTAGTATAGGTAACGGATTAGCTCTAATGGGTAAATCTCGGAGGGTCTGTGCTGTGTAAATAAGCCTAATAATTGCATAGAAGGCCAAAAAGGTGATGTCAAAAACAGGAGACAAAACAGACATTTAAAAAAAAAAAAAAACACAGGTTCTCATATACTGGGTTTGCAAAATTGCAAGCAAATGCATAGATTACATTCTCAGTTACAATATAATGTAATTTTTATGCGAGTCTCTGCAAAGAGAGAGGTCAGGTGTTTTCTAAGTAAATCAGGATGGGGGGGGGACACTTTTGTGCACAACTTGTTGAATTTAGGGCAGATTTGTAAACTAGACTGGTGTTCAAATTCCAGTTTATTTTGTTTATATCTATGGAGATACACCCATTTCAATTATATATCTCGCTTTATGAATTCAGAAAGGTGACTGGCTTGCCAGAGGTACACAGACAAAACATTCAAATATAAATTGGGCTAAAGTTTACTTTAGAGGGAATCCAGAAAATGGCTGAGAAACAGAATCTGTAGTCTGGAAAAATCCAAATTCTGTGCAGGTTTGGTACAGCCACTGTCTTCCTAATAGATAAAAAGAAAAAACAGTTGGGTTCACAATTCATACTGCTTTAAAATTAAATTTCCCAAGAAGGTTAAAATAAAAAAAATTTAAAAATAAAAAAACACACATTGCCATATTATCATTCTAAACAGGAAACCAGAACAGATAAAAACACACACACTTCAATTAATCACCATTTACATGACAGACCAGAATCAGATTTTCAGCAGGCCTAACTCAAATGTCTGAGAACCTCTACTTAACTTTTTGGCATATTTTACTTGCGGAAGACGGAAAAAAAAGCCACAAGTAAATCGAAACCAGATGGAACTGGATTTCCAGCAGAGTTACATATATATATATATATATATATAATACATGTATCAAAAGCAGCCACAAACAGTACACAGGTGGTTATGTGTTGCAGTCAAACACTTCTAGTACACTGAAGTAAAGCAGATATTGATCAAGATGATTGATTTTCTACAGACTGTAGAGTAATTGTTAAAACAATAAGAGCAGTGGGGAGCATACATACTAAAAGGAGGAAAAGGCCCGATTTTGCACCCAAATGTTAGTCAGCCATAAGATTTTCTTTAAAAGAGGAAAAAAAAAAAAAAAAAAAAAAATTTACATTTTTTTTTATTTAATTTTTTTAAAGGGTGCGTTATTGAAAGTGTTTCCATCCCTGCTGCTTTACTTTTGCAAGGTAGAGTGTCACTTCCATTTCAGCTTGGTCTGCCAGGTACAGACCATCTTCCAATCCCATCCTGCTGAACACTGGGATGTCATGCTGATGACCAAGGGTGCAGAGCAGTCAGTGTGTAAACTGGCACATACTTCCCACTCGCGCAGAAAAAAAAAAAAAGCCCCAGCGGTGAAGGGTGCAATGAAGAGGATGCTCCATGCTCTCCAAACACCAATATATGAAGTAGCCCGATGCAATGCTGCAAACACAAATATCCAAAAGGTGAAAAGGAGACTGAAAGGGAGACTGAAACTGAATGAATTAAAGATCTTCAACAATTCAACAAGATCTGCATTTCAGTCTCACATGAGGAGTTTTATCCAGACAATGAAGTGGGACTGAAATGCAGATCTTGTTGAATTGTTGAAGATCTTTAATTCATTCTTCAGTCTCCTTAGTGCTCCTTTCACCTTTGGATATCTGTATTTGCAGGATTGCATCTGGGTACTTAATGCAGTATATTGTCAGGAGTGCATGGATGAAGGTTGCTGAGGTTTATAGAAGATTATCTATTTGAACAAATAAACACCATGTATGTATACATGTATTGAAGAAAATAAATTCTTAACTGATATATGGAATAAAGACTATGTATCCCACCAGAGGATTTCTTGTACACAACGTTTGTAAGTTTGAAGCCCATTTCACAGAACAATAAGAAGTGATTTAAATTGCACTATCCGTCCACAGGAAGCTATAAATGGCCAAAGAACAGGCTAATGGAAAGCGGGGACAAGACACTGCAACTTCTTGGAAGAAGACACTGCTGAAAACTGTCAAAATTAGCAGGGATGGTCCTGGACTTAATATAAAGAGGAAATGCTACAAAATAAAAATCAGCTGAATACAAAAAAAAAAAAGCCAATATTTTAATATGGCAATTATGTGGGAGGCGAATTAGTTGAAACATGTTACCTAGTCTTATCAGGCACATTTTTTCCCCCAGCAATTTTCAAACTAGCATCAATGGTTGCATTGGTCTGAGATCTTAAATTGCAAAAAGTTTGTTAAACCTACCACCTTGTGCAGCAGGCCCTTCCCAGCTGTAGTCTCTCATTTCATGGAGAAACTGCTTGTATCTTGCCGGGATACACCGCTGAGTCATGGCATCAGTGATGGTTCGGATAACTGCAACAAATCTGTCATATGGTGCACCCAGGGATTCATTGGCCATGATGTCACAGACCACCTGAATAGTTACATTTCCACCCTTTACACCCTAGAGAAACAAAAATGTAGCTATTTTAAGAATTAAACATTCAGAATATTAAAATAAAACAAAACAAAACCATGTCCATGCCATGGATAGAGGTAAATAACGGATACTGAACATATTAGGGATATTAGAAATGACTGATTCGGAGTCCCAACTGAACAGTGAAAACATTAGAATGAAGGAGACACGCAGCAGAGTAACAGGAGACCTCCCCACACCCAACAGGTTTCTTAAATTATAGGTGATCGGAAAGGTTTAAATAGACCAATGGGGCGGGACTAACATCACATGACATACACACGACAAATGTGTAAAAAGTCTGCAATATCAATCACCAAAATACTTTGCAATTAAACAAACATGTAAACAAAAATAAAAAAAAAATTAAAATTTTAAAAAAAGGACAGCTAGGCTGGTATGAATCAAATAGGGCAGTGCACATAGGTGCTTTGAACAAACCCGCAGAGTTCACAGGATACGCCTGTATCTTTGTTTGAGCAGATTCATCCCCAAACAAGCCATGTAACCAGACTAACAAAGTGTCGTTTTCAATAAGAGCCGCATAAAAGTTTTAAACGTCCCAAAGACAATGAGTAACTTCACACAATATGCAAAAAAAAACAAACTCCAGCACTCCAGAAAATACATAAAAAGTGAAACCACATTTAAAAGGTGTTTAGTGGCAGATCCACACAAACATACGTTGATCTGCCACTAAACACCTTTAAAAGTGGTTTCACTTTATGTACACACAATCTAAAAAATGTTTTTTAAAAAGCTGTCAATATGAGCCATCACCTGGTCTTTTATTTCCGTGGAGTACAGTGATACACCCTCCACACTCATACACACTGGCTGCCGATGAACAGAGGGCTGCTCAGGAGAGACCTTTTGATGGAGTTGCTGCACCCTGCAATAGTGCCCTCTGACCACATGCACATTGAATAAAAATCACGGGGCTGCCAAAAGCAGAGATGCATGTATCCCGGGTAGTAGACTGCACCACCCAGGAGCCAGAGCCTTAGCAGAAACACACAGTTTGCCTGTTGGTAGCACCGGCTCTGCCTGCAAGTCATAACTTAGTGTGCCGTGTTCATATGCCAAACATTGTGGGATGAGGAAGTAACCATTAGAGTTCGGCATGTCAGTAAGAATTTTCTTTAGGTCAATATGTCATATGTGATGGCAACAGCATGGACTGTATTTTTGGAAGAAAAAGTGGTAACCCTAGTTACAATTGTGTGGTGGATAGATGCACACAACAATTATGGACTAGATTTAAGCAAGCTGCAAATAAATATTTTAATCCATAGTTTAGATGGTGATTTTACCAATACATTGTGTATGACCTTTCCATCTATATTTATTTTAATGACAGACCAGTTTAAAAATATTAAGATTTTTCCTTTAAGTGCCATTTCAATTTTTATTTTATTTATCCCAGCACTAGATTGTGTACATTTGTGAGCCATTTGATGTAACCAAAGGCAGACTGCCACATTAGACTTAAAACTAGGTAGCAGGTACCGCAGTCTTTGGTTTTCAGGTCAGTGCATGCTCACATCGACATTAGGAATCAATGTGGCAGGGACCTTGAGGTATACCCTCCAATTCAAGCTCCCCATTTCAAGCAGAGTGCCAGGAGTAGCTCACAATGATGGGTGAAAAGTGGACTTCTATAAAATGTCTTGTGCTTTATATGTTACCACTGTAGAATTCAGTTGCATTTATTGGTATGTTATGTAGACATACATTTTCAGAGCACCAGTTATAAAATCAAGGCATCTAGTAAAAAAGTGAATATGTAAAAATCATTAGCAGTCATACCACAATGTGCATTACATGTTGCAGAATAACTGGAGAAGCATCACATACTTTGTTTAGCATTCCTCTAATTTAGAAAAACCTTATTTAAATTCTGTAAGCAGTGTCAAATAACATGAAGTTTCAAGTTCCCTTAATGGACCTGATAGTAAGTGTTGGTCACAGTTAAGCCAAAACTACTTGAACTCCCCTGGATTATCCTTTTGTTCCTAGCCAGTTTGTTTCCTGCTTGGCAGGAACGTTAGTAAGGAAGTCTTCCAAAGGCTTGTAAGGATTAGGAAAGGTTGTGGGAAAGAAGGGCAGGATCCAGAATCAAACAAAACTAAGCAGCTGACTTGATTTAAGTCTGACCTTTTCAAGGTCACGGACAACATATCAAGAATCAGAACCTTAACAGCAGTCACTGAAATCTACACAACTTCCACTCTGTTGGAAGGGACTCTAATCAAGCAATAAAAACCAGTTGTACAAATAATCCTGCTGAGGTTAGTCAAAAGGAGTCCAAGTATTTTTTGCATCCAGAAAACATCATGTGGGTTTTTTTTGTACCTGGTTAGAATAAAAAAAAAAAAAAAAAAAACACACACATTAATGAAATCCTGGATATGTGGTATAAATATTAGGACTTGCTCTTCCAAACATGCTCTAAACCCGTTTTTATTAATATCATGGGGTGGTCGACATAACACACAAGGTGAAAAGTTTAGACCTGTGGTATCCAATGGGAACTTGAAGTCTTACACCAGCATTGCTGCCTTTTGAGTATGGCCCATCTTTTCATACCAATACAACTACGCCTTTCCAAATGGGGGGGGGGGGGGGGGGGGTATTTGTTGAGGAGATAAGATATAAAAAAAATGTTAAAAAAATTAAAAATATATAAAAATTACCACCACTACATGTGTTCAGTTCAGAAGGAAGTTTTAAAGCCTAGTTAATCTGAAGTGACAGAAGAACATTTAAGAGGAGATGTTGGCCATGGTGTATAAAATGCAAGGCTTCTTGGAGTTTCTTTAATTAGAAATAAAAAATAGTCATTAAAAGGTCATACTAACTAAGCATTTAGCTTTAATCCTGCATTGCATCAAAGTAAATAGAGTTTCTTGAATTTATTGCCAAGTTTAAAATTTGATACAGGTTCATCTTGGAGAAAATGTATCGGTTTTCAACTCATCGAGCTACACACAGGGTGCAAGGAGGGAGCTGCACCATGTAAATAAGTAGAGGAAGGGGGATACATGGCACATATGATGCTGCGTGGAAAGTGGGATCATATATTGCACTGCAGCAAGTGGAATCATGCATTGCATGGAAAAAGTAAACTCGAAGAATATGTGCTACTGATGGTGTTGCAGTCCTGAATAAAACTGGTGCGGTGACCATGCTTGTGGAAGAAAAATAAATTGCACTGCAGTCTTTATTTTATGTATTGTACCCATTTTACCCCCAACACATGCATTTATCAAAAGGGTCCTTGAATAAGACAGCAGTGTGGTCACCCTAGTGGTGACATGTGGCATGGTAGAAGCGGATCTCTGAGAAAAGTAACAGCACGTCACTTGGCATAATACTGCCCTATTACTTTTGAGCTGTTCACAAGGCAGTGAATTTCCACCGTCTAGTCCCAGGTGTGCAATGATCCCACAGAGTTTAACTCCAGAGTCATTCCTCAGCATCTCACTCTCAAACCATCACTTGATGGGTGTTTATACAGGTTAATAAAATGTTCACCTAGGAAAAGTCTGAGAGGTGACAAACATTGTCTGGACCTTAGCCATGCAGGTTAGAAGTTATGACAAGCATTCACCAAATGGAAAATAACTATTTCAGTTCAAATAAAATTGGTATAAAACTATTTAGGCAAATCCTGCACATGATTTTACAAAAAAACAGAAGGTTACATAGTTTGTGTCGCTGCACCCCTGCCCCAAGTATCTATTTTAACTTTGTGCTGGAATTTTCCATTATGCCAAGACAGAAGGAGGAGAAAAGTGGAGGGCAGGGAGAAAAAAAAATAAATAATAATAATTAAAATAATTTAAAATAGGTGATCAGACTTGTTGGGTAGGTGGCAGAAAGCTTAGCTTCTGCTTTCAAAAGGCTCAAGTGTACAGCAAGTCACACAGTTCCAGGTTAACCTCCACTTGGCATTGCTGTAGTTTGTAACTATGCCAGTAGCACAGAGACAAAAGCTGAAGTCTTCAACACAATGTTACAGGTTTAACATAAATTTGCAAGCAATTGAGCTAGCCTGGTCGGTGGGGGTCCATGGCTATCGCGAAGACAAGGTGAAAAATGAACAACTGCCTGTGCTCCACAGTGAGGACAATTTCATATAAAATAGACCAGGGGCATCCAAGCTTGTTCCTTAAGTGGACAGCAACTCAAATGCATATTTCTTAACAGTAATCATGAATAGCTGGTCATCCATAGAAAATATATTTGTTTACTTATCAGTAATACAAAGGCAGTTTAAAAAATGAAAATAAAAAAAAATCCACTTTTAGAACAAAATTAAATGTTTATATGGGTCAACTAGCATATGCAACCTACCAACTGACAAACTCAGGATATCCAACAGTTCCTCCAGTTACTGAATAATTATATCTTTCATGAATCCCCCCCTACACTGGGGCGGACTCAAATACTGCTTGGGAGCTGCTGCTTGCATCTAGGGATATTGATGTCCTAGTGGCAGTGGAGTGGGTCTTCTCAGCTGTCCTGTTTGTGGCATAGCATGGGACATGTCATCTTCACAGGTTAACTAGCACTACATGCCCTTTCAAAGGGTATAGCACCAGCGCTTCCCACCACTCTGACTCCTACAGACATATGAGAGCAAGGCAGGATACCTGCTACCACCATGGATCCCCCCTCCTGTGCACAGAATGCAGGCAGCATGGGGTCCAAATATAGTTGGCCATCTGGCCCTGTGGAAAGGGATATGTTGGTAATATCCAATTCCAGGTAGTCCTTGAACTTCCTTCCAGGGGAAAGTGCTCACCTTATCTAGTGTTCCAATTAACTCCTGTGGCCAGGGAGGTTCAAGAAGAACAGCCCAGGCTACAGCCTGTACGTACTGCAAGGGAGTTTAAGAGTCTGTTCTACAGAAATGGGAGATGGAGGGGATATTAGAAGAATTTTCCACATTATGAGATGCAGTGACAAAGACTGAGGCATATAAACGAGCAAAGAACCCCAGGGCCTTCTAACATTGAAGACCGTGCTAAATAATAGCACCAGGTTAGTAATTACTGCTTCCACTACATCATTACTTACCACACAGACAGTAGGAGAAGAACAGAACATTTGTGCAGTAGATCTTGGCATTTTAAATATTTTTTCCAGCAGTGTAGGCACACACATCCAATATTTTGACATTTAGAACATCTCCATTTGCTTACCTCAAATTCCCGGTTATCATTATTGTACTGAACAACATTCATAATATATTCAGAAATGGAATCAAGGAAGAAGGAAGAATCCATCTCAGAGTTTATCTCAAGCAGATTACACAGTCTAAAAGAAAAAGAAAAAAAAACCCACTATAAAAGTGTTTTTTGGTAATTTGAAAACTAGGTTTATCAATACAAGCAAGTAATCAGGACAGACAACATACACACATTTCTATTTCTGTGAAAGCTTATGTAACAGGGTAACTAATTTCCTTACCCTCACAGGTGGCCAGCTTCCTCCCTTCCAAGTGTGTTTTGAATAGAATTGCCACCAAGGGCATGTATGGCCTAGAAAAACAGCAGTAACTTGCATTGTTACCCAGCTTTGCCAGAAATTTAGATTCTGGTTGCTGTTCATCGGTTCAGTGTGCTTTTGGTTTTGAAAGCATTCAGCGTGTATCCTCATTGCTCTGTCTTGCAAGCATGCATGCTGCACCCTCTGCCTGGATTATTTTTAGCCTATTCTCCATCATTTCCTAATGAAAGGCGATTATGACATCAACTACAGTTCTCTATACACACCCTTAAAGCTTCTCAATATGTGGCAGCCATGACGACATGTGCAACATTCCCTAGGCGTGAAGAGTTATCCTTGATTCAGAGTTATCCTTGACACAGCCGATACATATGTTAAATAAACTAAAGGCGTGAGTTCAGTGTGATTAGAACATGCTGCCTATAGTGTAGAAGAAGTATTTTAAACCTTACCTTTTCTACACCACCTCCTCAGATCTGTCATTCCCACTAACTGCATCCACAATCAGCTGCCAGAATTCATTTGTTGCTCCTCTGGTTTGTTATCAATCTACAGGGAATGTTGCACATAATGTCTGTCACATATGGAGAAGCTGCAAAGGTGTGTGTAAAGAACTGTAGCGGATGTGATTATCTCCTTTCATTAGGAAATGACGCAGTATAGGCTAAAACATCAAATTTGTTTCCAGGCTGAGAATGTGGTTTATAAGGTTGAGCAATATGAATGCATGCCGAATGCTTTCAAAATCAAAATACACCGAACTGAGGAGCACCAACAGAAATAAAAAAAAAGTTTAAAAAAAACCAAGTCTAGTATAGATCATTTTTCATTCCTATAGCTACATTGTAAGCAATGTTTTGGTCAATAGAGTCACTTTAATAGTGTTCTTTTAGTTGCAAAAAGACTACCTTGAAACACATGTGCCAGAGGGAGCGTAGTAGGCAAGATGTGGGAAAGAGGGACAGAAATAGTATTCCATCCCTTCATTTACAAAGAAGTCATTTTGTTACCTGAAATCCTCCGTAAGTTTCTCATAATTTTCTTTGTACAATAGCAGCTGAAGCAAAGCATCAAAAGCCAGTTTCATCATTTTGGGACAAGTAGTATGATTTCTAGCCAAAGAATCCTGTACCACGTCTAAGTATTCTGCATAAAAACAAACATTACACAGTTTATGAATTAATGTTGAATGGCTTGTGCCAAATGGTGCAGTATTTTAACAGTGGTAAGGCGGTTTTCAAAATGTTCAGCATTAGACAATGGGTGAGAATGCAATCTGCCACATTTGGTTAAAAAAAAAAAAAAAAAATGTACACATCATACCAGGAAAATTCACCACAGCATTCAAAGGAGCACTGCTGGCAACAGCTGCATATGCCAGATGAGGATATTTTATCCGGTACCAGGCAGCAAGACATCCAGGATAGGAACCACCGAACACCACCCATTTCCTGTTGCTCAAACCAAGTTCTTGTGCCATTACTGTTTGAAAGTGGGCAAGGTCAGCCAAGGCTTGTCTGCTGCTCAGGTAGCGAAGATTGTCTGTGCGCATGTCTCTGCATAGGGAAACAAAAAAAAAATAGAAAAGCTGTAGATAACAGATGCACACTGGTGGATTACATTGAGCTTAGGGAATTCAAGACAAAAAAATAATCAAATAAAAAAAAATCCTCAAAAAAAGGGAAAGAGCAGAGTTCTTGATTAGACTGGCACAGCTTACAGTGATCACAGCATACATACATACAATTTCTCTGCTATAGTAATATTACATTGTACTGAAGATCACTTATCTTCTTTATGATTTCTGCATTAAAATTAGGTACTAAATATGGGGCCATCTGGAATGCAACCCCACTTAATGTTTGAGAGAGAAGGCACACACACACAAAATGTTTCACAAAAAGATGATGTAAGTAGAACCAAGTGGGGGTGGGGGTGGGGGGGGGGGTGGCTGCAACTCCCAAGATACAAGAGACCTAATATGGTACATGGGTAAATTAAAACTATTAATTTACACATGTAAATTGCTAATATTGAAGCTATTGTAACAGATATCTGGTTTACATACTTCAGTACAATTACACAACAGCAGATAAAGGAGCATCACAGTTACAACATAGAATCATCTGCTACAGTGTAAAATGGATAAGGAAAACAGCTAGCCCAAATTTTTTTTTTTTTTTTTTTTAAGTTCCAAAGGGATATATAAATCTTTTACACAATTGCAAAATTTACTGGTTTCAAAAGACATTCATTTTCTAGACAATAGCAGCATGGGTCTGCCATCTACTGGCAGTGAATAGTTGTTACATTTATTACCACTTCAAATTACAATACAAATGAAACCCTAGCTAAAAAAAATAAAAAAAAACAACCACACCCCAGTACCACAAATATAGGAGCCTAGAAAAATGATCTGCAGCAATCTGCCAGGAGGGTGAGATAAGGCCATAAACCCATAAGAAGTGCTCCAAGTAAAATAAGGAATACAGTAGAGCCAGGCATCTCTAGGCAGGGCCGCCATCAGGGGGTGACGGGCGATACACCCGTCACGGGCCCGGAGGCCCCCAGCCCTTTAAAAAAAAATAAAAGCACACGGGGCATCTGCCCAGGCCCCACTAATTCCTGGGGGTCCATGGCACTTTGCTGCTCAGTGCAGCTTTCCTGGGGGAGCTTGCTTGAAAGTAGGTGTCAGAGAGACAAAGAGTGAGAGTGAGCGAGTGAGCGTGTCAGTGTGTGAGAGAGACGGTGAGTGAGCGTGTCAGTGTGTGAGAGAGAGTGAGCGAGTGAGCGTGTCAGTGTGTGAGAGAGAGTGAGCGAGTGAGCGTGTCAGTGTGTGAGAGAGAGTGAGCGAGTGAGCGTGTCAGTGTGTGAGAGAGAGTGAGCGAGTGAGCGTGTCAGTGTGTGAGAGAGAGTGAGCGAGTGAGCGTGTCAGTGTGTGAGAGAGAGTGAGCGAGTGAGCGTGTCAGTGTGTGAGAGAGAGTGAGCGAGTGAGCGTGTCAGTGTGTGAGAGAGAGTGAGCGAGTGAGCGTGTCAGTGTGTGAGAGAGAGTGAGCGAGTGAGCGTGTCAGTGTGTGAGAGAGAGTGAGCGAGTGAGCGTGTCAGTGTGCTAGAGAGAGACAGTGAGTGAGCGTGTCAGTGTGTGAGAGAGAGACAGTGAGTGAGCGTGTCAGTGTGTGAGAGAGACAGTGAGTGAGCGTGTCAGTGTGTGAGAGAGAGACAGTGAGTGAGCGTGTCAGTGTGTGAGAGAGAGACAGTGAGTGAGCGTGTCAGTGTGAGAGAGAGACAGTGAGTGAGCGTGTCAGTGTGAGAGAGAGACAGTGAGTGAACGTGTCAGTGTGAGAGAGAGAGTGAGTGAGCGTGTCAGTGTGAGAGAGAGAGAGTGAGTGAGCGTGTCAGTGTGAGAGAGAGAGAGTGAGTGAGCGTGTCAGTGTGAGAGAGAGAGTGAGTGAGCGTGTCAGTGTGAGAGAGAGAGTGAGTGAGCATGGGTGAGAGAGAGAGTGAGTGAGCATGGGTGAGAGAGAGAGGGTGAGAGAGAGAGTGTATGTCAGTGTGAGTGACAGACTGACTGTATATGTTTGTGAGGGAGTGTGTGGATAAAGGGGTTAACTTCTGTGGACATGTCACAGGGTACATTAGGTGCACCCCCTCTGCCCTTGATAATTGATCAATCTGTGACATCCAGCAGATGCGGACCCCGACTTTTAGCCAAATATTTAGAAACTGTCGGGGGGGGGGGCTGATATTTCTGATGGCGGCCCTGCCTCTAGCTAGTCAGTACAGTGTGCAGTGAAATGCTAGTCATTATAAAACGGAATTATGAGAGATACAATTTGGAATAACCAACTTTTGGATCTAGTGTAACATTTTATATATTATTGAAGAGTATGAAAGTGGCATTTCCTACTTGTTAGTAACTATGAAAATGTATTTCCAGTCCACAGATAAAATACAGGTTGACACCATTAGAGATATATTAAAACAGTCAGGTTTCTTGCAATTTGAACATTTTAGAGCCAGCATGATACTGTAGATATTGGCATGCAGTGGGCTTACTTGGTAGGTTGACTTGCACCATAAAACCGGTGTTCCAGCATGAAGCAAATTGCTCCCAAAGACTTGGCATAGGTTAGCCAGGTACCATATTTCATCCAGGCTGGATTGGCTTTTCCTTCACCTCCTATCATCAGAAATACAGGACCACCAGGTTGCATGAACGAATCATTCACAAAGTATCTCTGTAAGGAGAGTTAAAAATAGAAACAGTTAAAAATAACAGAAAATGTATTTCACATATTATTCAAAGCTTACATATTTTCCTAATACAGATAAAAAAAAATGTAAAAAAAAAAAAAAAAAAAAATATATATATATATATATATATATATATATATATTTATATATATTTATATTATTTATTCTTTCACCACTTTTAGATTCAGCCTGAAGTTTGAAATTCCCTGAAATTCTCTCCTTATCAAGTAGACACGATATGTTTTAAAGGCATTGGTGCGGTCTCCTGCTAATGACATCCCCTGTTGCGTGATATGCACATAGTCATTTTAAATGGGAAATGTGTAATATGCATATACAGCCACAAGGTAGAAACATAGAATGTGTCGGCAGATAAGAATCATTCGGCCCATCAAGTCTGCCCAATTTTCTAAATACTTTTATGTATTTAAATGTTTCTATCATATACCCCCGTTATCTCTTTCCTCCACGCTATACATGTTTAAGATGCTTTAACCTTTCCTGGTAAGTTTTATCCTTCAACCCATGAACCAATTTAGTAGCCCTTCTCTGATCCCTCTCCATAGTATCAATATCCTTCTGGAGATACGGTCTCCAGTACTCTGTACAATACTCCAAGTGAGGTCTCACCAGTGCTCTGTACAATGGCATGAGCACTTCCCTCTTTCTACTGCTAAAATGATGGTGATGTCATAAACCGGAGACACCACAGACATTTAAAACATTTTTCTCTTGCTCAGGCCGATGACTTATGCTGGCGCTGTGGCAGAGCGGTGGGATCCCAGCTACATGCTTGGTGGGAATGCGAGGAACTTACTCCTCTTAAGAGGAAGGTAGAAAGTATCTATAGAGAGATATATGGAAGTGACGAGCCACTCACCTCATACACGTTCCTCTTCCACCTGGATTTCCCGACTTCTGACGTATATGTAAAAGCTTTATGTGTTAACATATTAGCTGCATGCAAACTATGTATCTCCAGGTAGAGATACACAGACAACTACTCCAACGTGGACAGAAGTTAGAAATCAGATTGATTTCCAGGCTAGGGCTGAAGGCTATTTTTATCGAACAAACACTGCGGATTGGGAAAAATATGAGCGTATCTGGCTAAAGTGGGTGAGATCCCCTTCAAAGGACTAGAAGCGAAGTGAGTGCTAGACCCCCCGTGGGTTGGTGGTAGAAACCTAGGATTGTTGGCAAAAGAGATAAGAGGCGCCCCCTATAAATTATAAATAATAAACTTTAATTGTAGTCTAAAACCCCATTGAATAATGTCATAAATATGATATGTTAATACCCCTGCCGCACCCCTCTGGTCCCCCCCAGCCCAAGAAACTGGAAATACCCCTTGGACCGACGCGACCCCATATAACTATACACCTGGCTGAATGAATGATGTATGATTGCGGTTTTGTCTGTGGACAATAGACTGAAGAATTGGATGGCACTGTATAACATATTATCCTTTAGGGAGCCGTACTCGTTGACTCTTTCTTCTATATCCCTTTCCTTTATCCTCACCTTTTCCTTTCCCTAACGGAGGGGAGGGGTCTGGGGGGAGTGAGACGTGAGGAGATTGCATGGAAGTCTGCCCCTGGAGATAGGGGACAACGGGACGGCTCTGCATTCAATTCAGTATGATTGTCTTAATGTGTATTACCTACTATATCCAACTTTTTTTTTTTTTTTTTTTTGAGTACTGTTTGTGTTATAAAATTGAAATGTTTTATATATGAAATTATTATTGTACAATGGCTTAAAATGTATAATCTGATAAAAGAAAATGTAATAAAGATTAATAAATAAAAAAAACATTTTTCTCTTATATTATTATATAAAATTTGGTAACCATGTATAGATCATTTTTCTTAATGTTTTAATATCAAAATTTGCAGTATAAGTAAGGATTAGATTGACATAGCATTTTTAAACACAATAACATGGTAGCAATTCAGCCTGATTGAGAGGAGTGGCTTCTTTGGGTACATAAATGGGATTTTTAAATTTTGTAAATATTTATAATGGAGACATTATACCAATTTGCCAATGGGGTCACCCTACTTTATATGCAAGTGGGGTACTTTATATGCAAGTGGAAAAGGGTTCGCATGTATCATTTAATGTTCTTTCATGTTGGTTGTTCCTTTAGGTGATGAACAATTTTAATTTTTTTCCACTAGCCTTAAGTGAGCTGAGAATGTGCCACAGCTTCTTGCCCCTTCCCTACCTCAGAAACCACCATTTCTACTCTTCCAATACTCCTCTGAATAGGATCTCAAAATTAGCTGCTTCCATTCTTTTTGGAATTTGGGGATCAGAAGGAAGCAGTAGGATTATAAAGCATGTAACACACACAAACACACACACACACACAATGTGTGTGTGTGTGTGTGTGTGTGTGTGTGTGTGTGTGTGTGTGTGTCTCAAACTCCAGTTAATGTTAACCATGAACAATATTGATGCCTACCACTGCCTGTAAGCAAATAATACAGGGGCTTGGCTTTCGATACCAATGGAGGAACAGACATATTCAAGTGGGTCCCCTAAACTGCATCATGCGCCCCAGTTGCTGTGGACAGTTTAGTTTAAATATTGGAAGATGTGCGTGTGGATATCTGCTGCAGAACACATTACCATTTTATATATTTATTTCAACAAAAAGAAGTGTGAGGTAATGGGAAAGAAATATTAAATAAATATTTTCTTCTGCAAAAGTATCAATGTGCTTTTTCCTCCATAAGTCGAGTGATGGGACATTGATGGAGTTGAGACTTTACTGCACCAACTTTGAACAAGAATAAATGAAACATTTTTGACTTTGCATTTATGTCATATGCACATTTTGCAGCTCAATTTCTTTTAAAAACATTTATCACTAGGTGGCAGCATTGATTGTAGTCCAATATTTTTAAAACAATGTTTTCCCTCAGGCTCTCCTTGTAAACACTGCAAGATAGTAAACATCACAAGTTGAAACTATTCATTTAACATCTGTTCTGCAGTTTTCATTGTTGGTGGGGGGGGGGGGGGGGATATAACACAAGTGTAGATAGAGGGGGCTAGTCACAACACGTGTCCCTGGAAATATGGCTGATGTTGGCAAATATGCAGTACAATTAATATATACACACACAAGTGCAGTGGCGTCCCGAGGGGGGGGCGGGGAGGGCGGACCGCATCCGGCGACTGTTTCCCTCCTCCGTGAAGGAGGGAAGACTGCACGGAGGAGGCGTCCGTCCGGGAACACAGAGCAGCAGCAATTAGGTAAGTGATAGGGAAGGGTGGTTTAAAAAGAGCACTTTAATGACACAATATTCCTGGTATCAGACTGGCACAATATTACTGGTATCTATAAAATTGTACAATTGTCACCTCGTGGGGCTCCTGTGTGTTGCATAATTAATGGCGGTCCCATATGTGCATAATTATGGGGCGCTTGTGTGTGGCATATTTATCGAGCCCCATGTGTGGCATAATTATGGGGCACCTGTGTGTGTGTGGCATAATTATGGGGCACCTGTGTGTGTGTGGCATAATTATGGGGCACCTGTGTGTGTGTGTGTGTGTGGCATAATTATGGGGCACGTGTGTGTGTGTGGCATAATTATGGGGCACGTGTGTGTGTGTGTGTGTGGCATAATTATGGGGCACCTGTGTATGTGTGTGTATGTGTGTGTGTGTGGCATAATTATGGGGCACCTGTGTGTGTGTGTGTGTGTGTGTGTGATAATTATGGGGCACCTGTGTGTGTGTGTGTGGGGCATAATTATGGGGCACCTGTGTGTGTGGCATAATTATGGGGCACCTGTGTGTGTGTGGCATAAATAGTGGGGCTCTGGTGTGGCATAATTTATGGGGCTCTGGCATAATTATGGGGCACCTGTGTGTGTGGCATAATTATGGGGCACCTGTGTGTGTGGCATAATTAATTGGGATGAGGTGAGGCATAAATAGTGCTGCTCTGGTGTGGCATAATTTATGGGGCTCCTGGGTGTGGCATAGTTAATAGGACGCCTAACTGGCATTACTAAGGAATCTGTTTGGCATTGTATTGGAGGAAATCCAGGGGGGTGACACCATGAGTTTCCGCACCGTGTGACACCAACCCTAGTGATGCCCCTGCACAAGTGTCTGCCTGTTATTCCTACACTAGGCCATTAATGAAGACTATGTTGCCAAAAGGCCCTGCTGGTTTTCAAACCCCCGCTGCTCTGTATAGTCTCTCAAATGATTTCCTGCCCAGCCCCATCCTATTTATAGAATGATGGATAGTGAATCAGCACGTTCTGTGTGCATAGTGCATGCAGCTGTACAATGAGTTATAGCCACAAGTACATACTAAAATAGTAATACAATGATACAAGCACAGCACAGTGCAGGTTTATACAGAGCATTGCAACATACAGGTACTAGAAACACTTTCACATTGAACTTGCCTGCTCCCAGACTCTAGTGTCTGCTCCATTGAAATGATCAAGTCTTTGCACAAAACTGCGTTCTGGAAAAGAAGCCAAAATCTTACTCGGTGTCCTGAAGTATCTTACTGATGTAAAACCACTGCAAAAAGCAGCCCCCCATAAAATAAGCAGCAGCAGAGACTGCTTGGTAGCCATGTCTGACAAAGACCCAGCAGTGGTGTAAGTCATATGACCATTTATCAGCTGACTCTCACACATGACTACTTGTCACATCTGTACCATCTTTGAATCTAAGTATGGGGTAGCCTCCCCCTTTTTAACTATGTAGTGACAGATTTGCCATATTATAATAGATTTTCTACCATTCACAAATAAACCTGTGAATCTATGTTTCTCTGAATAAAGAAAAAGTGGATTTAGTACAAATAAAATTTAGTACAAGTTTGTTTTTTTGCAAAATAATAAAATACCAATGTATATTGATGAACAAAATCTTCACAAAACTGTACTTATTATTAGGGTGACCAAATCAACATCTATGAAAAATGCTTACTAAAGAGCTGCACTGAGTAATAATGACTGCAGAGAAATTGACATTTTACTGATTACAGCATATTTTTATAAGTGTCCATGAAAAAATCGTCAGCGTGTCACTCTGTGTGTCTTTGTCTTGTATCTGTATGTTTTTTAATGGATATCCAAGATTTTTATTTTTTATATTGCCCACTGTCTGGACAGTCACATGACCTCCAATGCTCTGACCTCATAACACGCAGTAGGAGTGAGCGAGGCAGCATGGAAGGATGTCTGTACTCCTTGGTAGTGCACAGACACCATGCTGCCTGCTTTCCCACAGAGAAGCTGGGGAGGGGTGATCTTTTGATTTCCATAGCCAGCATCTCTGCCTCAAAGCTTTTTCTTTTTTTTAAGGGGGTCCTGAGCAGGATTATCGAATGCAAATTCTGAAAATGCTCGTGTCAGCTAGTAGGTGGGTTAATTCTCTGAAACTGCTCCTGTCTACTAATAGAGTGGTTTATTCTCTGAGAAACTGTGTGTCAGAGCTTCTACAGGGGAACTGAATATGAAGACTTCCAATTTAAATCCATGAGGTAAACATAAGTCTGGACACGAGGCTGCAACAGGACACCGGATACTCGGTTGTAATAAAAATAAATGCTTAATTTCCACAGATTAAAAAAAGCACATAGTGGTTCCAAAAGGTTTAATAACAGGTAAAAAGAACTGCCCACAATTGACGTGTTTCTTTCAAATTCCATTTTAGGGCCAAATATCAGCCAGCGCATATTGGTTCTACCCTATAATATTAAATGTTTCTGACTGCACTTTTTTTTTTATATATAAATATATACATGGATTTTTTACATAAATAAGGTGCAGTGTTGCTGAATTCACTGGAGAAAACCAGAAGTGTGGGACTGGCACATATTATTTTTCATGTTGGGTTCATCAATCATAGACAATCCTTTTATTTTCCCTGCTATTAAATCCAAAGGTGGATCAAGTGGGAGTGGAGTTCCCACTACGAACCTGCTAATTTACCCATCAAATGTTACTTTCCATCTGCAAACATGGCGACCATGTGCAGTTGTCTTTCCTACTTACACTGGCAAGTTTGGGCCTAACTCACAACTTTTGTACGGAGACAGTTTTAAATATTGGCACCACAGGTATCTGCAATGTGTTTCAGAAACAAAATAAACAATCAAAATTGTATAATCTATGTATTAAAAAGTATAAATCAAAAAAATTATCTTTATACATAACAGACAAATCAGTTATTATGTTAAACCTTATGTGACCACATGACCATACTTAGAATACATGAAATACTGGCGCTCAGGCTGAACGTTACCAAATGATTTCCTGCCTGCCAAGCTCGGACTTCAGAACAGCACAGACAGAGCAAGAGGCAGCACAAACCAGCTGCCTCCACTAGACACCAGGGAGCAGCTGTTCTGGGGTACAGGGGTAAGTCCTGGATGTGCAATGTGAGTAATGGGGCATGTCCTCGATGTGCAATGTGGGTAATGGGGCATGTCCAAGGGTGCAGGGGTATATATATACAAAGATTTATGCATTTAAACCATATTGGCATGATATCCAAAGAGCTTGGTAAAATAACTTTGGGTGGCTAGGGACGTCACACATTTCACATTCCCAAGGACATGTCCCATTACCCACACTGCACACCACATGCCCCAGCATCCACACTGAACACCTAGGACATGCCCCAGCATCCACACTGCACACCCAGTACATGCCCCAGCATCCACACAGCACACCAGGATATGCCCTAGCACCCACACTGCACACCCTGGACTTACCCTGCACCCCAGGACATGCCCCATCACATTCACTGCATACCCATGACTTACCCCAGCACCCCAGAACATGCCCCATCACCCACATTGCACACCCAGGATATCCCCCAGCATCCCAGGAGATGCCCCATCACCCCACAACATGTGCCATCACCCACGCTGCAGACCCAGGACTTACCCCAGCACCCCAGGACATGCCCCCATCCCCCACATTGCACACCCATAACTTACCCCAGCACTAATGTATGCATCATTTTGGATAATTTTTATGGTCTACATTCCAGGGAAAACAATGTTTAAAAATTTACATTTTGTAAAAAAACTACAGCTAGGAATTCCTATATGCAACTTATTACACAAACTAATTTATGTAACAAAATAATAACTTAAAATATATGTACCCATAGAGAAACAAAATTAGACCCTGATTAACACAAGGCATCTATTAATGAACGTGGATACCGCTATGTTTTTATTGCATTACCAAAATGCATCAAAACATTGCAAAGCCATAAAATGTTATAATTTTTCAAAATATACATACCACAAATAAGATCATAGGGACATTTTTAACAAGGAAGGTTTTATATATTAAATCAACAGTTTCCTGCCAAAGTGTTGTCAGATGGGTAGAGTTACACAAATTCAAATATAAATCGTCACTGTTTTACAGTACATGATACATATGTGTAAATATCATAACTGAGCATTATGTGAAATTATACATGGATTCTGATGCATGATATGGCTAACCTCAGCTATTCATGAGTATGTCAAGTCACATTAAATGAATCCCAATTTAGCTTTGGGTAATAAGATAAGAATCTTGGTCATGTATATACATAATAATATGGTGTCCTTTTCACTACCTACCAAGCACACCAGCAAGTATTCAGTGTAATTTCCTTTTGTATGAACATCATAGGATCTACTCGATAAAGAGAGAATTGCAGGGAATTGACAATGGAATTTCAAACTTAAGGCCAAAGTAGCTGAGCTGGAAAAACTCTTCCATTCTGCTGCATTGGAGAATTTTTCCAACACAGCTTCATTGTCTCTCTTTAATGAGTAGACCAGTGTTTCTGCTATAGCAAAGACTAAGGGGTTTAATCTCACTGAGCATAGCTTTGTGTCTGCAGAGAGGCAGTCTGACAATGCTCTCTGTGATTGGTGTGTGCATGTGTCAGTCATGCACCACACAACCAATCACTGTGCTCCATATGATACTTTTAAATGAAAAATTCCTCCTTTGGTCCTGTTCCACTGCTATGGGGCGCCTGTGATTTCTCCAAATTAAACCTTTTCATCTTCAGATCAAGAGATGTATTTCTCTTGACAGTAGCAGGGGCTGAAGGGGCTGTATCTTGAGACTTGTTCCAAGTAGAGGCACTGACGTGATTATGCTCAGAAACTGGAACAATTGGAGAATGCTTTGAAAACTTATATACAAAGTCCTTTTGGTCACTTAGTTTCACTATTGTATATCCAGTGTCCACGTTGGTCTCTGTTTCTTTTATGTGCAGACTGTGTCTTGGAGCCAGTTTTCGAGGATTCCTTAAATGTAAACTTTCATCAGGGGTGTTGGAAGACACGTTAAAAGACTGTCCGACTGCTGTTTTCTGTAAAACATTGTTTTGTTCACTCGTCAGTCTCTGGTTAAGTGTCCCAGATGTCAATACCTGAGGTGAGCAGGGATTTGCACACAGTAATTGGGCTGCCTTGCTGTCACACTGTCCACGTGTAGTATTTCCAGAAACCTGCACACAAGACATCATTTATTTTACATTACATTGTCACAACAATTTCTTCACAGAGAATGAACACTGTAAGCAATGTAAAATGGGGCGTTCAGGATCGCTACTGGGAAGTCAATGCGTTACAAAATGTGTCCAGAAATGTAATATACTAAAGCGTCAACTCACTATGTCCCGAAATGGAATTGGATTGGATGGACCGAAGAGGATTCGGATCGAGTTTCCACATTAACCAAAATGTGGTTACTCATTATCCCTGAATTCTGGTCTGTATCGAATGTTCGAGCCATTCAGAAACCAAAGCATTCTGGATCGGGTCATTCTCGATATTGAAAACCATTAATTTTCAGCTACTCAAAATGCTCTGATTACCCCTCAACACGCTACGAATTACGGGAAACAGACGAAATGCACCCATTTCAATTCTCTAGCTAGCTGGGAAATTAAATAGTAAATACATATTTATATAAAAATATAATGTATTAATGTTTTGTATTATAATAGTATACTTTCATTGAAATAAGCTATTTAAAATGTTAATAAAAAATTATTTCAAATTATTTTATCTTCATTTACTTTATTTTTATGTATTTAGTTTATATATCATATTTGTTTGTTTGTTTATTGTTGTTTTTTTTTTATTACACTTCAGGCCATTTCAGGAGGACTATTTCAGGTATAGCTGAAGGTCTCCCATTGACTTCCATAGACTAGCCAAGGTTCTCCCAAAATGGCCGTGAAATAAGGCAAAGTCCTCCACATAGAAGTCTATAGGGAGAACCGAGGCTACCATTTTCTTTTTGGTGCATTTTGTTTGGGGAGATATTAGCATGTAATTGGCCATTGGTCTGAATTTCGTACTTATTTAATGACACATTGGAGCTACCTAACGCAGTAGTGTATCTTCCACAAGGCAAACAAGGCAATCGCCTAGGGCGGCACTTTGGAAGAGGGTGTTAAAGCACACTTCTGGTGCTTCAAACATTTTTGCTCCCTCTCCCACTGTTTAGCAAGCAATAGCTCCTTACAATTAATTAGGGTGATGGGGCATGTAATGGACGGGGTGGGAGTATGTAATAAGAGTGATGGTGGCATGTAATGAGGGTGATGGGGCATTTAGTGTGTATGCAATGTGGGTGATGGGGGCATGCAATGTGGGTGATGGGGCATGTCGTGGGTGATAGGGCATGTCGTAGGTATGCAATGTGGGTAGGGGGGTGCCCAAATTTTGTCTGCCTAGGGCAGCACAAAACCAAGATACACCACTGACCTAACGAGCTTGAAATTCGTGTACTGATGTGGTCTGAATATGTCTGCAAATTGCAGGATCCATTTTGGTGCTGAAAACCAGAGCTACCCGAGTCGAGCCTATAGTCTACCAAGTCATTGTCTGGCTAAGTATATACTACTTGGAGCTATCATGTACCATGGTAAATGTGTGTCATATTTCTCACAAAACCATCAGTTCCTATGCCCATGCAAGGGTTTTATGTAACATTACAATCTATTAATAAATTGTCATATAAATTTCATTAAATAATATATTGTTATGCCTGTGTTCAGATGCATAAAGCACCTTCTTTCTGTGTATAGGGCTTTAAAGCTTTAGATGATTACTATGAACCCGGTGACAGCCTCTATAAATAGATATTAATTGGCTTTATGAACTAAGAAGTTATTTTTAATTGATTTTACAACAATTAAGTATTAGATGTGTAATATACTATGCCTGTGTGACTGTATTAAGTATTAGATGTGTAATATACTATGCCTGTGTGACTGTATTAAGTATTAGATGTGTAATATACTATGCCTGTGTGACTGTATTTCTATTTTATTTGCAACATCTCGAGTTTCAAAACTTTGACTGTAATTTAATTCAGGCCTCGTGATCTACACATTTTGTGCTCCATGTTTTTGGCATGTATTTAGCAGTAAACAAGCCACCTGTCAGAATGATATTAAACTGTTGTATCTGATATAGAATCTGTTCCCTGGCAGAGATCATTGGACATTTAATACCCCCTAGCTAACTATCAAATAAGAAGCACATGCAGAAGCAAGTAGCCCAGGTAATAATAAAGTTGCTGTGTTCTACACCAAGGGTCCTGGAATATATCCAGGGTTCTTAAGTTACAACTGGTGTCAGCAAGAGTGGGAGCAGAGAAGAGAGATAAATGCTGATCTCCTATTCAATGCCACGTGAACGGCAGAGGTTTTGCTTTACAGGAGGAGGACTTTCTAGGGGTTATTACAGTTTGCAAACTTTGCAACACTCATTTATGTGACCTCATTTACCTAACCTAGACAAGACAGACAGGCAGTACAAATCTATCATTCCTTATCTGTCACTTTCTGAGGTACGTCACCTTTTTCTAACAATCACCTCCCTTTGATGTACTTTGGGATCTTTGTTTACTTGGCACAGAAAGTTACATTTGCAATAATGCTTCTTTGTGCATACAAATTAAACAAAGTAAGTGTCAAAAATATAGTAAATGTGAAATTGGCCTCTTTATCTCTTTTAGCTCTCTGTGCCTCTTTTTCACACAACAAACATGCTATTAGCCTGTAGCAGAATTATTTACCAGTAGTAAGATTTTGTTCCCATCATAATCTTGAGTTTGCCATCTTGTGTCACTGATTGGCATGCATGGGTATGGCAACAAAGGAACCAGCTGACCTACTGCTTGAACCACAAACTGAAGGGCACATGCGTCTTTCACTTGCACAGAGATCCCAGGGGAAAGCTGTTTTAAAGAGAGCTGTACGGATGTGTACTTTGTGCAATGCAGGGCAAAGAAACAAAATCCAGGTTTTTGGGAAATTGCGTCCATTTGAAGGATCATTTCGTAAAGCCTCACAGCATCCTCATAGTTATCAAAACTGCAATACAAAGTAAGTCGTACAATTTCCATGCCATAATGCACCTGTCTTATTCCCCACACAGGCATGTGTAAGTCCAGACAGTAATAATCAGGAGCAGGTTGGCTAAAGGCACAAGATCTTACGTGCTTGGGTTCTGTGGGAACGTGATTCCATGGGGGGAGCTTCAATAAGCCATGAACTAGAGATATCCTGTCTTCACCCAAGTCCTCACGAAGAAAGAGTGTCACAGAGATTCCTGGGAATTCAACTCTTTTCCTATAAGACTCACTTCGTTCAGTTGGCCCTGTCCTTTCGGATACGAGAAACAGTCGAACATCTGGACATGTTCTGTATAGAAGTTGGTCAACAGCTTGTTGTAATGTTGATGACTTTCCAGAGCTTGCAAGCAAATGAACAGTGAGAGGTAAAACTATTGTTTTTTCATCCATGTAAATTTACCTGGAAAAAAAAGATTTTTTGTGTGCATAAGTATTTGTAAACTGATTAATAAAATGTAATTGTTAGCTATTCTGTGTTGATAACCAGTTACATCCCACATTTCTCACAATTTTTTGTTTTTAATAGCTGGTCTAAAACCAATTCCTTGAGGTGTCAGAATATAGCTCTGTCTCCCTGTTTTCTTACTGAAGAATTGTACATCTTTGTTACGTTAGATAACTATGCCGTCCCCCACCAGACATCCCCACCCCCACACACATATATGAAAGAGATCTGGACTGCCCAATGAAAGTCCAAACTAATAACTTTGGTATTGGGGCATGGGGGGCCCCAGGGCACTTCACACCGGGGCCCTGTGGTTTGTAGTTACGTCGCTGCCACAAGTTGCTCAGTGGCTTTGCATATCCCTACTAAAAACTAAGGAGGTTTGTAGATCATTGATTCCCAGGGGATTATGACTGCCATAAAAATGACACTTTTTATATTGTTATGTTTTTTTCTTTTATAGTTCTATGTGAGGAGGAGAAGAATTTTCAATTTGCTCTAAACAGTATTTAGTGCATCACTATACTGTATTTTCATGTAATATTATCGCTGACCCCTCTCATTTTGAGTGTAATGGTAAACAAATACTGAATGATATTTACTAAGGGGGAATGTTTCTATTAAAATGTTTATCAGGCCTTCTTTCAACATTAGATGCAAAGAGTTTAATGGAATTCATAACAGGCAAACCTCACAAGGTTATTACTTAGTAAATCTTTCCCAGCAGGCTTTTTATGTGTTGAATTTACTCTAAAAAGAAACATGATTATACTTTAATCGAACCATGGAAACAACAACAGATCAGGCGAACACACAAAACTGGACAGAAAAACAAAACATGAATTTCTTGAAATTAGGCCAAACTGTTAATGGACGACTAATGTTTCTCTTCAACTTCACAGGCGTTCACAGATGCAGGAAGAGTAGCATTTCCTATGATTGTTCCCATTCAGTCTGGTTGCATGTTTAAAAAATCAGTGTTCCCAGAATGTATTAGGCGTATAGAACATAAGGCGTGATGCTGAATAGTACTGAGTGGCTTTGTAATGGTTTACATACTATATTAAGATGTGTACAGTTACTAATAGTTAGCTCTACAGCTCTGTCATTTTTAAAAAACATTTTACAATTACAGACAATTACATACACTTATAAAGGGTTCCGCAGAAATGTTATATCACCTTACCCTTTTCACTCCATTGTGTGCTCTGTGTCTATTAGGTCTCCCCAATGCAGCTATCCTTCCCCTTTGTGCTTAGAATTTCAGGTCCCTTGTAGGTCTTTGAACATGACGACTGAAATAATAAGAATAATAACAGTGTTAAGCCAGGAAAGGTACATTCAGATATTCTCTGGTGATCTCCTGTCATTAAATCACTCATGATTGTTGAAGTGTCTTTATATCACTATGTAATTTCAGGTTTTGTGCTGGTTATGTAAGAGTCATTTCAGGTCAGACTGTTACTCTCCTGCAGTGGAGAAGCAGTATTAGTACATCTCAGATAGTCTTCTCATCCATGTTTAATGTTAACGGGGTCTTGGGCCAGCGCTGTAATTTTTTTTTTTTTAAAAGGAGTCCCTATAAAAAATTAAAAAAATAAACCACGCTTGCCAGCAGAGTCGGTGGCGAGGGGAGATTGGAAGATCCCCCTTACCATCCCTCTGCCTGCCAGCAGGCTGCACACAGAAACCTCCGTGCTGCCTGTTCGGCTCCCCATGCAGCGTGACAGGGAAATGCCAACAGGTCACGTGACTGCACTCTGACGCTGCCTGCCACCAGGGAAAAAGGTAAGTCCTAAAGATTGCCTAGGGGCTGGGGCTTATTAATAGCACATAATACTGGCATATTATTGGGCAAATTGGCTGGGGAATATTAATGCCAAATAAAAACTGGCCTATTAATGGGCAAATTGGCTGGGGCATATTAAATGGCAAATAATACTGGCATATTATTGGCCAGATTGGCTGGGGCATATTAATGGCAAAACAACACTGGCATATTAATGGGCAAGCTGTAGCATATTTAATATTTAAACTGACTGTTGCATATGTCAATGACAAAGCGACTGTGGCATGTTAATTGGTACCTGACAGTGGCTTATTTCAATTAGCAAAGTGATGCTGTGGCATGTTCTGTGGAGCAAAATAACATATACTATGGGAGAAAGTGACACTGTGGCTTGATCTGCAGGGGCAGTTCTGTGGGACAAAGGGACACTGTGGTATTTTCTTTGACACTGTAGCATGCCAAATTATGTGGGTGCAATATGAGTGCAAGCTAAGTGCTGCGGGTGCAATATGGATGCATGACAAGTGCTCTGGGTACTGTATGGTGCTGTGTGAAGTCCTTTAGGTGCAATGTGGGTGCAGAAAAAGGGAATAAAAACAAGAAATGCAACTTTTCAATAACATTTTTATTACATATACAAATAGTTTGAATGTGATATGAAAATAGTTGCATATAATATTAAAAAGTTTATATTTACATACAGTTCTTTCAAAGCAACTTTAGAAAAATTGGGTCGAGTGGGGTCCACTGCTAAAGACTGTGCTCAGGGCCCACTAGGGTCTTAAAGCGCCCCTGTGATGGGGGCATGTGATGGAGTGATGGAGGCATGTGTTGGGGGCATGTAATGTGTATGTAATGGGGTTATGGGGCCCCATACATACACATTACATGCGGGGTGTTACACATTACAACTGGGGGTTATCGTGGGTGTGCATCGTGGGGGGGGGGGGGGGATTTTGTCTGCCTAGGGGAGCACAAAACCAAGATACACCACTGCCTTGGGCAAGCCTCTGTTCATGGGCACCATCGTAGACATGTTCCCAATGTTTTCTGCTACTCTCCCTTTGCATCAGAACACTGTCCCCATTCCTACCATGCAGTCTCTACATTCACTGCCGTTAATTCCTCTCCCTTAGAAAAGCATTCACACACACACACACACACACACACATGCATATAGTGACACATATGTTTGAAATTCGCAAACTATAAAATAGCATGGCACAACTTTCTAACATCTCAGTGTTCAGTCACTGTTCATGACTTTTATCAAGACTAAATTGGCTCACACTTTAATATTCAGCAAAATATCACCTCGACCAAAATGGATCTGGCAGAGCTTGTTAAACTATAAAAAGGTGTCCTGCCTTTGCAGACACTGTCTCATCCCTGCAGAGTTTTAAAAAATGAAAGAAATCTGTGTGTATATGTAAGTGTCTCTGCGTGTGTGACAGTGTGAATGTGTTACTGTGTGTAAGTATATCTGTAAGTGTGAATGTGTAACTTTTTGTATGTAAGTGTGACTGTGTGTAATTGTGTCTGTGTAAGTGTGACTGTATGTAGTGTGCCTGTTTATGTGTGTGTATTTCTGCATGTGTGTACACCGCCTGGTCTGAGCCATCCACCTCCCTGCAAACAGCATTAAAAAAAAATATGTTACTGTGTGTAAGTGTGTCTGCGTGTGTGTGTGTGTGTGTGTCTTTAAGTGTGACTGTGTGTTTGTCTGTAGTGTGACTGTCTGTAAGTGAGTGTGTATTTCTGTATGTATGTGTGACTTTGTGTAAGGGTTTATGTCTGTGTGCATCAAATGGCAAACAATATCTGGAAAAGTAGCAGTGCAGTGGTTCCACTGAGTGCCAGAGCATTCTCGCGGCCAATGCGATATTGCCGCCTTTTCCCTCCTACAAAATGCTAGAGGCTGGGGTAAGTCCTGTGAGTGCAATCTATGTGCTAGGGTAAGTCCTGCCTTGGGCAAGTACTGTGAGTGCAATCTATGTGCTAGGGTAAGTTCTGCCTGGGGCAAGTCCTAAGTGCAATCTAGTGCTGAGCTAAGTCCTGGCTGAGTGCTGAGGCAAGTTATGTAAGTCCTATGTACTTGGGAAAGTATTGAAAGTGCAATCTCAGTGTTGGGGTAAGTTCTGTGAGTGCTATCTGGATGCTGTGGTAAGTTCTGAGAGTGTAACCTGCCTACTGGGGTAAGTCCTGGGAGCTAAGGCAAGTCCTGTAAGTGCAATCTGCATGCTAGTTTAAGTACTGAGTGCTGGGGCAAGCCCTGTGAGTGCAATCTGGGTGCTGGGGTAAATGCTGGGGCAAGTCCTGTGAATGCAATATGAATGCTGGGATAGGCCATGGGTGCTGGGCACCTTCCCTGAGTATAATATATCCACCCAGTATGTTGACAAGTTTGTCTCACACACTGCCCTGATATATACCACATGCACAGGGCAGTTCCTATAACCTTGTGTACATACTGGGGCTTATGCATTGCCCTGTGCATGGGGTATAAATTAGGGCACTGTGTTCGATATAACCTTGTGTACATACTGGGGGGATGGGATGGGAAGGTTCATCAAGGGATCACTGAAGGCAAGTATTATTCAGGGGGGGGGGTTAGCATTGGTATTTGGGTTAATTTTAGTATTAGGGTTCGGGGGTGTTAATTTAGTATTAGGGTACAGGGGGAGTTCATTTTAGTATTGGGTTCAGGGGTGTTAATTTAATATTAGGTTACAGGGGGAGTTCATTTTAGTATTGGGTTCAGGGATGTTAATTTAGTATTAGGGTACGGGGGGAGTTAATTTTAGTATTAGGGTTTGGGGGGGTTAATTTTAGTATTAGGGTTCTGGAGTTAATTTAGTACTAGGGTTTGGGGGGTCACTTCTAGTGTGGGTTCATTTATTAGGGGGGGGTTGAACTGTCAGAGGTGAAGCAGCCGCGAAGAAGTGTCCGAGACCCACTTGGAGTATATATTGCCCTGTGCATGGGGTATATATTAGGGCACTGTGTTCGATATAACCTTGTGTACATACTAAGAGTATATTTTGCCCATGGCAGGGTTATATATCAGTTTTATCCTTAAATAATACACTCTTCAAATGTGCTTTAAAATGCGTGGTTTTCCCTTTTATGAACAAGAAAATAATGTGATGCTATGGGGCAGGTATAATGATGTGATGCTATGGGGCTGGTATAATGATGTGATGCTATGGGGCTGGTATATAATTATTTCTAGGGCTGTTTTTTATCCCTAATCCGGCCCTGCACACCGATGCACCGCGGCTTCACCCAAGTCCTGTCTGGCTACTTACACTCGGACGTGCCGGGCAGCAGCGGAGGATGCCTGTGCACATCAGATTTATCTATGCATTATAAAAGGACAAACATGGTAAGTTTCTCCTGTTAGAAAAACAGAATTGGCTTGTAGAGTGCATTATTAATTTGTATTATATTACATGGTTCAAAAGCTCCCAGGCTAAAATATCCACTAAGCTGTTTCTAATAAATAAAAAAAAGTGCACTTTTTGTTGTACTTGGATTTCTTAGTCAATAAAATGGATCGTTAACTTTACATTGTCTTTCGAGAATCATTGGTAACAGACAGACAGCAGGATTATTGTTAACTATAGCCTGAGAAATTAAAGCAGAATGTATATGTTACTTACCTGCTCTCATGTCTCTAGCAGTGAGGTCACCTTACACGGCAGCTTCTCTGGGAATATGTGTTCATGCTGCTACACAGTTCTGATCTTCTTGTTCCATTCTCTCTCTTCCATGTTTTGAGCTGGATAAGATCTGGCCTTGACCTTTTCTCTGTGGTGCTTCTACAGCAACAGTAAAAGTGGCGTCTGAGCCTCTGTTGTCAGACGGTAATTTATGACCCAAGCTGACAATGTGTGTCCCTCCTGTTGCTTTGCACTAGAAAAGGAAATGCAACAGAACTTTCAAGAACAATTGGGAAATAAATAGAATGTCTTAGCAACATGCAGTAGTCAGGAGGCAACAATAAATAAATGAAGTGCATTAATGCTTCAGAATCACATACAAACAAAAAAGTTGAAACTACAAATTCTAAGCAATTCTTTTTGATTGCTAAAGTTATTGCTTCAATACATTAAAGTTAAAAGGGTAGTACCATGTTAGCTGTGGAAAAACAGGAAACAAGTAGAGTTAAAGTGATAAACCTTATTGGATAACTGAGGTTTCGGTTGCAAGCTTCAAGACCAAGTTCCTCGTCCAATTGTGTGGGTTTTGTGCTGGCTACCAGTTTTGATTTTGGTGGTATAATTGTACCAGTGAGCCCTGTGTCACAGTGGCCAGCATTCTAGCCGAATGTCCCATGCTTCTGAGTAGAGCAGCACTGTCGAGGTTAAATGGATACCAGTTACACATTTTACTTGGCTGTGCACCTGAGTAGCCAGACAGGCCTGTAGTTGTGTTTAAATAAAAGGGCTGAAGATTACAACCGTCCTTATAGATTCAGTAAGATTATCTGCAGTACTGGCGCCTGTCGCAAAGAGAGAATCTAAACTTAATCACATCCTCTGCTGGGAAAGTGAGTGACTATCAGACGCATCAATTTGATGGACAGGGCTATTCATTCAGCCCTGCTGAAGATGAGGTTATTAGAAGTAGGTACCTGCTATTGCCTGATTAACACTTGTTTGCCATAAAAAGTGACAGTATTACATTACATTTCTGTGATATATGTTCTGTATCTTTTCACTTTTTGTGTGTGTGAGTAGAATGCTAGAAAAGAAGCTCAGACAGCACTTTGCATCCGGAAAAGTTGTAACTGTGGGTCATACCAGCACCTCATCCGTGGCAACAATAAAACATTTCCAGGCAGACAGCTCATCCATGCACAGGATTCATCTATGCCTGTTTCATGACAGTACTTTCCTAGTCCTAACAAGTCCACCTCCAATACAGTTCTTAATAAACCAATATTTTTACACAGTTAAAATATCATTGAGCTCACACCCCGTATTACCTCCAAAAATACATTTACTGGAGAAAATATATTTTACGGGTTAAACACTAAAGAAATATGTACTTTGCACAATCACAATGTTTTTATAGAGTACAACAGAAATAGCGACACTGGAAAATGTATGAATTGTTCAGAACGCTTGTTCTGTGTTAAACAAGACAGAGCTGGCTCCTTTGTGAAATATTTAGCTTTGTACCCTGTCAGGTCACAGGACTGTTACATGAGTAGACAAACCCCCAACTAGGCCAGCACATTCTTATAAGCCACATAGCATCACCATGGGAGATGTCACGTCCTATTCAGACAGGAAGGCCAAAGAAAAAAACTTTGATAACCGTCAAATGAGCAATACTTCTGCTTCTGAGTCTCACTTATTCAGCACTAAAAAAGCTTTTATTTCTACATATATTAAGGTTTTTTTTGTAACAATCCTGGATGTCACTTTTATTGGTTGTTGACCTGGGGGGGAACAGTTCTGATCGAGAACTATTAAGAAAAGTATACATTTATTCTGACATTTAGAAATAAACAATGTTGAAATATTGAATTAAAAAAACATACAAACCATAGTATGCATGAAAAACCCATTCAATTAGACCTAAACATTCTCAAGACTCTCTCCATTGCTAGTTAGTGCACAAAGTGCTAAGTAATGTTGATTCATTAAGGTTTTATTTCCTCTATGGCTGTCCAAATGTCACATAGAACTTATCAGGTAAACTGATATCAGTGGCTGGCAGTATCTGTGAAATAGTTTATAGGGTGGCAGTATATTGTTAGCTGTGGAAACACACGAAACAAGTAGAGTTACAATGATACATTTATTGACTGAATTTAATCTGTGACATTTAACAGTAAAACAGGGGCTTTATTGACTTGCCTGTGCTCTAGCTGTCTTGATAGCTGTATTCATAGACTGACTCCTTGCATGCAGTGAAAGAGTCCTCCTGTGTGTATCAGGATGGCTCCTTGTAATTGGAAAGGATCTGGACAGAAGGCGGTCTCACTAAAGGGCTGGCTTGACAGGATGATGTCAACACAGTCAGTGGATGCTGCTGGGCTGTGCTTGATAAGCGCTGGCCAGTGCCAAGGAACTTTGCTTTATCCTTTGCACGGAGAAGGCATTTGGCAATATTTATATTAAAATAAGTATGAGTGAAATTATGTTTTTTAACACTTAGATGACTGTACTAACAGAGGTTCATGGGTGACCTTTCCTGCTTACTTAAGCATGTCAAATGGCAATACCTGTTCATCATCAAAAATTAATACCTAAATTTCCCATCTATTTATTTATTTAAAGTGTTTTTGTTTTGTTTTTACCAACAAAAATGTGTTAACATTTTTCCTGGTTCTCAAATTTCTCAAGATTCACAGCAAAAAGGGAGAGAAGAAATGAAGAAATGTGCCATTTCTGGGGTCTTATGTATAAAAACAATTGCACCTTTTTTACATACACCAACAGGTTGGTAAAGCTGCACGCTTGTCCACCACTCTTGGGAATCAGACTAACCAAGAACTGTGGTGCCAACACAATAATAATAATTCTAAACACTGGCATCCCAATCACAGTTGTAAGTGACCACATACAGAGAACGTTGCGATCATCCAATCTGATGATCACTTACACAACCTGCACACTGTGTCTGACTGATCAAGTGCACACAAAATAATAATATATACACTTTGCGCCCAGATTAGGCTAACAGTCTGGAGGGAGAGGAATTCACATTTTTCTGATCACCTTTTCTCCTGCTCTCCTCTAGGTAAGTCCTAGTGGCACAGGCAAGCTGTTTGGAGGGCAAGTATGGCAATTAAACTTTTTTTCAGGGTAAAGATGTCACTGACGAACCGGAGGCAAGGCTGGCCCTGACAAGCTGTTTGGGGGCAAGGTGAACAAACTGTGGAAAAGACTGGCACTGACAAGCTGTTTGGAAGGCAAATCTGGCAGTGACAAGCTGTATGGGGGCAAAGCAGGCACTCATAAGCAGTCTTGGGGCAAACCTGCCACTGGTAAGCTGGGGCAAATCTGGCACTGACAAGCTGTTTCAGGGCATGGGTGGCACTAATATTCTTTTGGGCAAGGATAGGACTGACAAGCTACTTAGCAGCAAAGGTTGGCACCGGCAAGCTGTTTATGAGCAAGGTTGGCAACAAGAAGCTGTGTGGAGGAAAATTGGTGGTGGCAAGGCTGGTATTGGGAAAATGTCAGGTGAAAGGATGGCACTGCCAAAATGATAAACTGTTGAGGGGCAGAGCTGGAAAATGTATTGGGGTAAGGCTGACACAGTTATTACTGGGCTCTGACTGGCATAATATTACAGGCATCTGGCTGGCACTATATTACTGGGCATCTGGCTGGCACAATATTACTGGGCATCTGGCTGGCACAATATTACTGGGCTCTGACTGGCACAATAATACTGGGCATCTGACTGGCACAATATTACTAGGCATCTGGCTGGCACAATATTACTGGGCATCTGGCTGGCACAATATTACTGGGCTCTGACTGGCACAATATTACAGGCATCTGACTGGCACAATATTCCTGGCCTCTGACTGGCACACTATTACAGGCATCTGACTGGCATAATATTACAGGCATCTGACTGGCACAATATTACTAGGCATCTGGCTGGCACAATATTACTGGGCATCTGGCTGGCACAATATTACTGGGCTCTGGCTGGCACAATATTACTGGGCTCTGACTGGCACAATATTACAGGCATCTGACTGGCACAATATTCCTGGCCTCTGACTGGCACACTATTACAGGCATCTGACTGGCATAATATTACAGGCATCTGACTGGCACAATATTCCTGGCCTCTGACTGGCACACTATTACAGGCATCTGACTGGCATAATATTACAGGCATCTGACTGGCACAATATTCCTGGGCTCTGACAGGCACAATATTCCTGGTATCTGACTGGCACAATATTACTGGTATCTGACTGGCACAATATTACTGGTATCTGACTGGCACATTATTACTGGGCTCTGACTGGTCCAATATTGCAGGCATCTGACTGGCCCAATATTGCAGGCATCTGACTGGCCCAATATTGCAGGCATCTGACTGGCACATTATTACTGGGCTCTGAATGGCACAATATTGCAGGCATCTGACTGGCACAATATTACAGGCATCTGACTGGCACAATATTACTGGGGTCTGAATTTCACAATATTCCTGGTATCTGACTGGCACAATATTCCTGGTCTCTGACTGGCACAATATTCCTGGCATCTGAAAGGCACAATATTACTGGCATCTGAATGGCACAACAATTATGGCATATGTGTGTGTGTGTGGAGGGGGGGGTTAACATTGCGATGGATGGCGGGATTGCATGCAGGGGAGGGGGCAGGGTCCAGGGGGCCCAAGCAAATGCTTGCCCAGGGTCCAATCACTATTAAAGACGGCCCTGACTGGCACAATAATACTGGGCATCTGACTGGCACAATAATACTGGGCATCTGGCTGGCATAATATTACAGGCAACTGGCTGGCACTATATTACTGGGCTCTGACTGGCATAATATTACAGGCATCTGGCTGGCACTATATTACTGGGCTCTGACTGGCATAATATTACAGGCATCTGGCTGGCACTATATTACTGGGCTCTGACTGGCATAATATTACAGGCATCTGGCTGGCACAATATTACTGGGCATCTGGCTGGCACTATATTACTGGGCATCTGGCTGGCACAATATTACTGGGCATCTGGCTGGCACAATATTACTGGGCATCTGGCTGGCACTATATTACTGGGCTCTGACTGGCATAATATTACAGGCATCTGGCTGGCACTCTATTACTGGGCATCTGGCTGGCACAATATTACTGGGCTCTGACTGGCACAATAATACTGGGCTCTGACTGACACAATAATACTGGGCATCTGACTGGCACAATAATACTGGGCATCTGGCTGGCATAATATTACAGGCATCTGGCTGGCACTATATTACTGGGCATCTGGCTGGCACAATATTACTGGGCATCTGGCACAATAATACTGGGCATCTGACTGGCACAATATTACTGGGCATCTGGCTGGCACAATATTACTGGGCTCTGGCTGGCACAATATTACTGGGCTCTGGCTGGCACAATATTACTGGGCTCTGACTGGCACAATATTACAGGCATCTGACTGGCACAATATTCCTGGCTTCTGACTGGCACACTATTACAGGCATCTGACTGGCATAATATTACAGGCATCTGACTGGCACAATATTACAGGCATCTGACTGGCACAATATTCCTGGCCTCTGACTGGCACACTATTACAGGCATCTGACTGGCATAATATTACAGGCATCTGACTGGCATAATATTACAGGCATCTGACTGGCACAATATTCCTGGCCTCTGACTGGCACACTATTACAGGCATCTGACTGGCATAATATTACAGGCATCTGACTGGCACAATATTCCTGGGCTCTGACAGGCACAATATTCCTGGTATCTGACTGGCACAATATTAGTGGTATCTGACTGGCACAATATTACTGGTATCTGACTGGCACATTATTACTGGGCTCTGACTGGTCCAATATTGCAGGCATCTGACTGGCCCAATATTGCAGGCATCTGACTGGCCCAATATTGCAGGCATCTGACTGGCACATTATTACTGGGCTCTGAATGGCACAATATTGCAGGCTTCTGACTGGCACAATATTACAGGCATCTGACTGGCACAATATTACTGGGGTCTGAATTTCACAATATTCCTGGTATCTGACTGGCACAATATTCCTGGGCTCTGACTGGCACAATATTCCTGGCATCTGAAAGGCACAATATTACTGGCATCTGAATGGCACAACAATTATGGCATATGTGTGTGTGTGGGGGGGGGGGGGGTAACATTGCGATGGATGGCGGGATTGCATGCAGGGGAGGGGGCAGGGTCCAGGGGGCCCAAGCAAATGCTTGCCCAGGGTCCAATCACTATTAAAGACGGCCCTGACTGGCACAATAATACTGGGCATCTGACTGGCACAATAATACTGGGCATCTGGCTGGCATAATATTACAGGCAACTGGCTGGCACTACATTACTGGGCTCTGACTGGCATAATATTACAGGCATCTGGCTGGCACTATATTACTGGGCTCTGACTGGCATAATATTACAGGCATCTGGCTGGCACTATATTACTGGGCTCTGACTGGCATAATATTACAGGCATCTGGCTGGCACAATATTACTGGGCATCTGGCTGGCACTATATTACTGGGCATCTGGCTGGCACAATATTACTGGGCATCTGGCTGGCACAATATTACTGGGCATCTGGCTGGCACTATATTACTGGGCTCTGACTGGCATAATATTACAGGCATCTGGCTGGCACTATATTACTGGGCATCTGGCTGGCACAATATTACTGGGCTCTGACTGGCACAATAATACTGGGCTCTGACTGACACAATAATACTGGGCATCTGACTGGCACAATAATACTGGGCATCTGGCTGGCATAATATTACAGGCATCTGGCTGGCACTATATTACTGGGCAACTGGCTGGCACTATATTACTGGGCATCTGGCTGGCACAATATTACTGGGCATCTGGCACCATAATACTGGGCATCTGACTGGCACAATATTACTGGGCATCTGGCTGGCACAATATTACTGGGCTCTGGCTGGCACAATATTACTGGGCTCTGACTGGCACAATATTACAGGCATCTGACTGGCACAATATTCCTGGCCTCTGACTGGCACACTATTACAGGCATCTGACTGGCATAATATTACAGGCATCTGACTGGCACAATATTCCTGGCCTCTGACTGGCACACTATTACAGGCATCTGACTGGCATAATATTACAGGCACCTGACTGGCATAATATTACAGGCATCTGACTGGCACAATATTCCTGGCCTCTGACTGGCACACTATTACAGGCATCTGACTGGCATAATATTACAGGCATCTGACTGGCACAATATTCCTGGGCTCTGACAGGCACAATATTCCTGGTATCTGACTGGCACAATATTACTGGTATCTGACTGGCACATTATTACTGGTATCTGACTGGCACATTATTACTGGGCACTGACTGGCCCAATATTGCAGGCATCTGACTGGCACATTATTACTGGGCTCTGAATGGCACAATATTGCAGGCATCTGACTGGCACAATATTACAGGCATCTGACTGGCACAATATTACTGGGGTCTGAATTTCACAATATTCCTGGTATCTGACTGGCACAATATTCATGGGCTCTGACTGGCACAATATTCCTGGTCTCTGACTGGCACAATAATACTGCGCTCTGAATGGCACAATATTACTGGCATCTGAAAGGCACAATATTACTGGCATCTGAATGGCACAACAATTATGGCATATGTGTGTGTGGGGGGGGGGGGGAACATTGCAATGGATGGCGGGATTGCATGCAGGGGAGGGGGCAGGGTCCAGGGGGCCCAAGCAAATGCTTGCCCAGGGTCCAATCACTATTAAAGACGGCCCTGCTGACACTGACGAGCTGTTTGGTGACATAGCTGAGACAGGCACTGACACTCTGTTTGGGATAATTGGCACATCTGACAGCTGAGAAAGGCATGCTGTTCAAGGCAAAATTGGAGCTGGCACATTATTTGGGTGGTACTGGCAAGCTGTTTGTGGGCAAAGCTGTTTCTGATAAACTGGGAAAAGCTGACATGGCATGACAAAATGTTTGGGGCAAAGCTGACACTTGCAAGCTGTTTAGGGGCAAAGCTGGCATTTGCAAGCTGTTGTGAGTCAAGGCTTCATCTGACAAGTGGTTTGGGGGGAAAGCTGGCAATTTAAAATTATTTGTGTTCATTGGAACCCTGAGTAATTGAACAAATAGATAAAAGATACTAAGAACAAGCCAGAAAACACACAGAGAACACCTCCATTCTTCTCTCCCTTCTCCTTCTCGAAATGGGGAACAAATAACATGATTTTATTGGGCTGTGTATGTTGGGTATTTGTTAATATGTATGTATTTGGTAATAATAATGATATATAATGGCATTTTAGAGATTTTATGCTATATGTATTAAAAATGAAAAAAAATATTTGTGTGGCACTGACAAGCTGGTGAGGGGCAAAGCTTGCACTGAAAAACTTGATGGCACTAGCAAGATGTTTGGGCTAAAGCTGGCACTGTCAAACTGTGCTGTGACAATGGCAAGCTGTTTGTGGTTAAAACTAGCACTGGCAAGCTGTTTGGCAAAAATCTGGCACTGGAAAATTGATTAGAGGCAAAGCTGTGGCTGACAAACTGTTTTGCTAGTCTTACCCTTGGATAGCTTGTCACTGCCGTCTTTTCCCAAACAGTTTGCCAGTGCTAGCTTTGCCCTCACACTGACAAACTGTTGAGGGTCAAAGCTAGCACTGCAAACTGTGTGGGAAAAGAGGGCCGTGACAAGCAGTCTAAGGGTAAGACTGGCAATGATAAACTGTTGAGGGGCAAAGCTGGCACTGGCAAACTGATTGGGGCAAGGATTGCACTAACAAGCTGCTTGGTGGCAAATCTGGCAAACAGGGGGAAGAATGGAACTTCTAAACTGTTTTGGGCCAAGGTTGGCACTGACAAGGTGTTTGGGGCAAAACTACCACTGACAGGGGGCAGAGTCAGTAAATTAATGCTGGTGTTTCTCCTCTCTCTGTGTTCTGCCTTCCCATTCTTATACTGAAGCTATCCATGATGTCAAAGTGTTACATCCATGAGCCTGATTCATATGGGCTCAGTAATCTGAGTCAATTTCTATTGAGGGATTTTTGTCACTCATTTGGACTAAAAATACTACACAATATTGTTCTTTATCTGTTCTGTCTCTCACTCTATGCATTTAGCCATAATAGGCTAACAGTATTGAGAAGAAAAATTGGAAGATAAGTCAATATTCTTATAAAAAAAAATTGTCTCCACCACACATATACCTCATTTTTCAAATCTCATATTTTTCTTTTCAGAGCATTGAACAGTCAGGCCATAGGGGTGGAGGTACCAATAAAACGTCATGCTGCGGGGAAGTTTATTGGATTTTTACCCTGGGGAATGAATAGTTAGTTTGAAGTATCTCAATATTTTCAATAGATATATCATAGTGTGCGGGTGAATTGAGAAAGGACACTGTATATACATGGAATATGTACATCTAATTCATTTGTCTAGGATAAGAAATTATTAAGTAACTTTTCCAAAGGGCATTTGATTTATCCTTTGAACCAGTACGTTTGGTAGGAATTATTTGTATATCTAATAATATTGGTGGCTTTATTTCAACATTTATTTGCCCCTCACCCAGCTCATTGGGCTCATTAGTTAGAGCCATACCCAACTGAGGTTTACTATGAAAGTGATTTAACTAGGATAGAAATAGGAGAGTAATTTAATAATCAAGATATTAGTCTCCATGTATCTGTGATTTATTGTTCCATCACACATTTTATATGGTCTTAATTTTTAATGTATTTCATAATTATTTTATAAAGAGAAATTCTCAATATTTGTTTTTTCATGAAACAAGATTTATTCTATTCCATGAATTTGTTAGTTTTGTGGATTTATGATGTGTATTGTATAGGAAATTTATGTCCAGTTATGGGGAATTGCATACAGGATGCTGTAATATATTTTGTATTGATATATAAATCACTTGCAGACTTTCAAACAAGATCTAGTAACGTTTTTTTGATTGAAGAAAAAATTGTTTCATAACAGCATAGTTTTGCACACTAAATTACCGTATTTGCTCGAATATAAGACGACCCTCATTATAAGATGACCCCCCAAACTTTGGGTACAAGATATAAAGTTTAACTTGTATATATTCACAAGTAAATTGCTTTTTCATATTTAATAAAAAATTATGATATAAAAAAAATCAATTTCTTGTTTTTATTTCCTTTTATGTGCCAATGCTGCCTCTACCCCGCAGACTTACCCAATGCTCCCCCTCTTTCCACCCAACGTTTCTCTGTCTCTCTCCCCCTCCCTCCAACGTTTCTCTGTCTCTCTCCCCCTCCCTCCAACGTTGTGTCTGTTACTCTCTCCCCCTCCCCCCCACGTTGTGTCTGTCACTCTTTCCCCTTCCCTCCCCCCAACATTGTGCCTGTCACTCTCTCCCCTTCCCTGCCCCAATGTCGTGCCTGTCTCTCCCCCTCCCTTCCCACACCCCCCACGTTGTGCGTGTTTCTCCCTAAGCCCCCCCCCCCCCCTTGTCTATGTGTCCCCATTCCCTGGTGGGGGCACGATATGTGCTTCCTGCCAGCTTCCGTCTTAATAGACACAAGTGTCGGGCAGCATGGAGGATAGCGCAGACATTCCCCGTCTGCCCAAATCTCCTGGTGGCTAATGGGGGTAGCCGGAGGATGTCTGCACAATATGCGCAGACATCCTCCGTACTGCCTGGCCCTTTTATGATGAAGCCGGAAGGTCCCGGCTTCATCATAGAAGTCCCAACGGACATGCACAGACATCCCCGGCTGCTTGAGGAGGGGATCCAGGTCCCATGCAGCTCTGCGGGAGACCTGGATCCCAGTCTTATAGTCTGACTATAAGACGACCTCGAATATATGACGTGGGGTCTTTTTCAGAGCATTTGCTCTGAAAAAAACTTTCTTATATTTGAGAATATACAATAATCCAGATTTAGTTAATTTGTTTTATTTCACTTTTCCTTTCACATATATAATTACTTTACACATATTGACAGTCAAGCTAGCGGATGACGGGACATGTTCTGGGTTGATGGGCATTGAATAGGTGTGCAATGTGGGTAATGGGGCATGCAATGGGTGTGCAATGTTGGTGATAGGACATGTCCTGGGGTGATGGGGCATGTTCTGAGTGGGCACATCCTGGGTGTGCAGCATGGGTGATGGGGCACATCCTGGGGTGCTGTGGTAGGTCCTGGTACTGCAATTTAAGGGGTGCCCAAATTTAGTCTGCCTAGGGCAGCACTAAACCAAAATACACCACTGAGTGCATTGGGTTGGTACCTGGCCGGTAACTTACTGGCAGGCTGGTAAAAAAAATTGGCTTGGGGGCAATGTTAAGTCTATGGAGAAAGTAAGATGGCCGGTATTTTTTTGTAGAAAAGGTGACAACCCTCTGACTGCATAATCTAAACATTGTTTTACACTGTATATAGAGAATTAAAAAATGATCTTTACAAAATTGTAAGCAAATGACTAAAGTAGGAGAAAAATGTGGTTTAAATGTGTGGAGTCTTCTGCTTATGACATCACCTGTGACTTAATATGCAAATGAACTGCTTTTCAATGTGAAAATTTGCATTTCAAGAGACAGCTGAGGTCATAACCAAGAGGCTCAACAGATGCATAATGATGCACTTTTCTCCTAATTTAGGCCTTTGCTTGCAGTTTTTCTAACACAATGTATAGATAATTCAAACCATTTATTATCTACATTCACAGTAACAATAATTAAAGTGATATAGTCACTTTAATGGGAAAAGAAGTGTGTGGAGATCAAGCACGATTAAGGACACCACTCCATCGGTTTTTGCTCCAGTGACTTCTAACATCTTGAAAAGTCGCTCCATGAAGTAAGCATTTATTTTTTCAATACAGTCTGGACACAGAGTGCATGTATTCACTGATTTTACTCTTGTATTTTTAACCTTGCACGGCCTATTATCTGGCACAATAATAATCTCAAACCAGAGCCATCTTTGAAAATGCAAAATGTTTTAAACAGTTGACAGGTAACAGACTACAGCAAATATCATATTCATACTGTCAGCCTGAAATTGATCTCCCTATTTCTGTTGGCAGCCCTGTCAGTGGGAAATGAACAACATAAAGACTATTGTATTGTCAGAACTGCCAGAAAATATTTTACTCCATCTCCAAGCACTTGCCAGGAATGTCACTCCTGTTCATATGGGAAGACATCACGGAACACGTGGCACTCTGCACATTTGCAGTAATAGGGGTGACCAAATTGCCAATCTGCTCTTCCCTGATTCAGAGCACTAGATTGTCAAAGTCCTCCTCCAACTGAAGACGGAGGACATAATTAGCACCGTGTGCCAAACCCAACTGGTCCATGAGCTCCTAGCGCAGTGTACCCACTGTGGTGGAGCTTGATCTCTGGTACAGAATGGGTGTTGCAGGGCCACCATCAGGTGGTGAAGGGTCATACACCCGTTACAGCCCTTAAAAAAAAAAAAGAAAAGAAAAAAAGCGTGCCGGCAGACACTGGTTGGGGAGATCAAAAGATCTCCCCTCGAGAAATACAACTGGAAGAACATGTAACACCATTTCTCAACAATTACCAGCTCAAGAACATGTTGGTAAGTAAGTGATCCACCCATGTAAGTGATTTCATATTGCTATTGTAACACTCTCTAGCTACCACTACAATGCAGTTAAGCCAGTCAGCTATCACTCTACATACCTTGCATCATCCACAGAACCTGCCATCTTGTGAGCCCTGTTAATTGGTACACAGCTAATCCAAAACCAGAAAAATGAAGGAATCTATACTGATGCTTCTACAAGCTAACACCATGAGCATATCCATTGTTGGAGTGTGCATAAGGCCTCATGCTGTAGCAAATGGCTTCATGAAGATTATATAGTATATTTAATATAAATATCGTTGCAATTCATGCAAACCTTCGCTTATGATTATTGATGGAACTATTTATTTTTAAACAAAGCATCTGATTAGTTTTCCCTTCAGAAAACGGAAACCTTAAATCAAATGTAATACCTTAAAGGACCACTACGACTTAGCCTGTTTTATACATATTAAAGTTGATAAAAAATTATCTGTATTGTAAATAGGTTTCATTTAGTCACACACATTAGGTTTGCAGCTTATATCAACCCTTTCACTTAGCCATGAGCATGTGGCTGGAGTGTCGGGGGGGTCATTTTAAGGGTGTGTTTTTTAAAAAAAATGCATCCCACATGATAACAATACTTGCAATGTGGGCATACACACTATTTTCAAAAGGCTGTACAGATTCATAAGATTTTTCTGCTACCAGGTGTGCTGCTAGGGTTGCCAGATCAGTTTGTTTATTGCGGGACACATACAGCCTTGGACAAAAGTTTACATATACCTAGGATAAAGAAATTCAAACTCAAGTTCTCACACTCCATACATTTCAGGTTACCATACATTAGTTTAAGTCAGGTAAGAAGCCTACTCATCAGAGGCAAGTTTAAAATAATTACAGACATAATTCTTTCAGCTTTAGTTCAATAGATCAAAATTCCAATGGCTCAAATGTTTTCATGAACTAAATTGACTGTCTCTTGCAGCTGTAATAAAATAGCCTTTCTTTAGGCTTTAATGCCAATAAAAACTGCTAAATAGATTCTATTCGCCCATGTTTACATGTCATTTTTTGCAAATTATAGGTAATAACTGAAAGTAGCGTTATTATCTAACCATTCTTTCCTACAGTGACATTTTTATCCCAACCCTAATGTAACAATCCCCCAACACTATCCTAGATCTTAGCCTATTTTTTCAGTGTAACAATGGAAGTGATCTGAGGCACTTGACCACAATAGAGCAGCGCCATATTTAAACTGTATGCTGCCTTCAATATGGCGCCTATTGGTTTGGAGATACCGGATATTAGTATTCCAGCTGTATTGTGAGAAGCTTGTGAAAGAATACACAAGCATTTGATTCAAGTTAACCAAAAAATACAATACCACTAAATACTAACAACGTTCATGAAAACTTTTAACCTACTGGAATTCTGGTATACTGAATTAAAGCTAAAATAATGTCTATTTTAAAATCACCTCTGATGTGAACAGAGTAGACTGCTTAAAGGGACTAACACCTACACATTGTTTTTATGTAGTAGGGTAAAAAAAACATTATTGAAAATAATCTATACATTGTTAGCAAAATTGAAAGTCAATGCCTTAAATTAGGAGCAAATGTGTAGTTTAAATGTGTCTGTGGAGTCTTCTGCTTGATCACATCACCGTGGCTCAATATTCATTTGCACTGCTTTTCAATGGTAAATGTGTAATTTGCATACAATGCCACAAATGAGGTCATAAGCACCACACATTTAAAAAACACATGTTGTCCTAATTTAGGCATTCATTTTCAATCATTTATTCATTCTCAATGCTTAGGTCATACAATCCCTTTAATTGACTTGCAAAACAAATGTATGGCAACATGAATGTGTGGAATTTTGAAAACTTTTTGAATATCTTTAGCCCAGCTTTATGTAAACCTTTGGCCTCAAGTGTATCCAGAGGGAACTTAGTTACTTAATCCCGTAAGAAATAGCCCTTTTGGGACTTTTTTTTTTGGTCATACTGGCCATTAACATTTCTGCAGTTTCTGTGTAGTTGTAATTTTCCTCTCATTTAACATATCCACACATTATAATCAGTTTTTATCACCATTAAATAGGTTTCTTAAGATACCATTGTTTTCAGAATCAATTTACTAAAAAAAAAAAAAAAAAAGCAAATATGCTGAAAAAAAAGCAAAATCTTTTATGCAATTACAAACTGTAAAAACAAACAACCTGTCTATATAGTTTCTAATATTTGTTCAGAAATACCAGATTTGTTTTGTTTGCTAACCATTTTCTCCTACAGTGACCTTTAGACCCAACCCCTAACCCGAATTCATCTGTAAACCTAACTGGAACACCAATTCTAACCCTAAATCTAGATCTAAGCTTAGTAAATCTAGAGTTAGCTTTTCCCTTCCATGTAATGTTGTTGATGGCCTCTAAGGGCAGTCAAGGAACAGTAACAGAGTGAAAAGTTATTTCTTATCACCCCCACCGCTCTTGCCGAATACAGGCAAACGGTATAGAAACCTAGAATGTGTCGGCAGATAAGAACCTTTCGGTCCATCTAGTCTAGTTTTTTAGTACTTTTATTAGTCCCCCGTTCCCGGTCTTATAGCTAGGATAGCCTTGTGTCTATCCCACGCATGCTTAAAATCCTTGACTGTGTTTACCTCTACCACTTCTGCTGGCAGGCTATTCCATACATCCACTACCCTCTCAGTAAAGTAATACTTCCTGATATTACTTTTAAATCGTTGCCCCTCTAATTTAAGACTATGTCCTCTAGTTGTGGTAGTTTCTTTTTTTAAATATACTCTCTTCCTTTACTGTGTTGATTCCCTTTATGTATTTAAATGTTTCTATCATATCCCCCCTGTTACGTCTTTCCTCCAAGCTATACATGTTAAGATGCTTTAACCTTTCCTGGTAAGTTTTAACCTTCAACCCATGAACCAGTTTAGTAGCCCTTCTCTGAACTCTCTCCAAAGTATCAATATCCTTCTGGAGATACGGTCTCCAGTACTGTGTACAATACTCCAAGAGAGGTCTCACCAGTGCTCTGTACAATGGCATGAGCACTTTCCTCTTCCTACTGCTAATACCTCTCCCTATGCAACCAAGCATTCTGCTAGCATTTCCTGCTGCTCTATTGCATTGCCTACCTACCTTCAAGTCCTCTGAAATTATTACTCCTAAATCCCTTTCCTCAGATGTTGAGGTTAGGACTGTACCAAATAGCCTATATTCTGCTTTTGGGTTTTTACGCCCAAGGTGCATAATCTTGCACTTGTCCACATTAAATGTCAGAACATAAAAAACATAAAAATGCGCTTGAGAGCAAACTGTGATTAAGCACCTTAGTGAGAAAAAATATATAGTGGCTCTCAAATGAGAGATAGTGGATCTATTTTCCAAAAATCAGGGAGATGGTGTCAGTCCCCCTTAAGGGGATACACTTACAAACTCTTTGAAAAGAGACAGCACTTCAGGTATGTCCGGTAGAAATCTGGCTTCAGAGTAGTAATTATGAGGATTCTGGAAGTCACATGAAGTGGGCGCCACACAGAATGACAGGAATCCTTTACAGCAAGTAGTATAAAATATTACAAAATATTACTTTAAATATAGAAAAATAATAAAAGTACAATGGTAAGAATAGCAGGTTGAGTCCAGAACGCTACGCGTTTCGCTCTACATGAGCTTCGACCAGGCGTCTGGACTCCCTGCTTCAGAATGGCACTTTTATCCTCCGTTGGTATTGCCGGGTCCTGGCGTTGCTTCCGCATTCGTCATCATCTCGCGCGATTTCTGTTTGGAGATTCTCTGTCTTCACATCTCGCGAGATTTGGACTTAGGTTATTTTCTTCCAAACTTAGCTTATGTCCCGTTTTTGGAAGAAAATAACCTAAGTCCAAATCTCGCGAGATGTGAAGACAGAGAATCTCCAAACAGAAATCGCGCGAGATGATGACGAATGCGGAAGCAACGCCAGGACCCGGCAATACCAACGGAGGATAAAAGTGCCATTCTGAAGCAGGGAGTCCAGACGCCTGGTCGAAGCTCATGTAGAGCGAAACGCGTAGCGTTCTGGACTCAACCTGCTATTCTTACCATTGTACTTTTATTATTTTTCTATATTTAAAGTAATATTTTGTAATATTTTATACTACTTGCTGTAAAGGATTCCTGTCATTCTGTGTGGCGCCCACTTCATGTGACTTCCAGAATCCTCATAATTACTACTCTGAAGCCAGATTTCTACCGGACATACCTGAAGTGCTGTCTCTTTTCAAAGAGTTTGTAAGTGTATCCCCTTAAGGGGGACTGACACCATCTCCCTGATTTTTGGAAAATAGATCCACTATCTCTCATTTGAGAGCCACTATATATTTTTTCTCACTAAGGTGCTTAATCACAGTTTGCTCTCAAGCGCATTTTTATGTTTTTTATGTTCTCACTTTGTTGCTGTGTGGTTTAGGGACACACTACCTAAGTGCTGCTAAGAGCTAAGATATCAGCGCTGGTTACACTGTTATATTATTGCACATTAAATGTCAGTTGCCACTGCTCTGACCATTTTTCTAGTTTAGCTAAATCATTTGCCATTTGGCTTATCCCTCCATGAATATCAACCCTGCTGCAAATCTTTGTATTATCAGCAAAAAGACATACTTTGCCAACAAGACCTTCTGCAATATCGCTAATAAAAATATTAATGAGAATGGGTCCAAGAACAGATCCCTGAGGTACCCCACTAGTAACAAGACCTTGCCTCGAATATACCCCATTGACTACAACCCTCTGTTGCCTGTCACTCAGCCATTGTCTAATCCATTCAACAATATTGAAATCCAAACTCAAAGATTTCAGTTTATTGATAAGCCTTCTATGTGCGACAGTGTCAAAAGCCTTACTGAAATCTAGGTAAGCAATGTCTACTGCACCACCCTGGTTTCCATTATTTTCCCCACTACTGAAGTAAGACTTACTGGTCTATAGTTGCCCGCCTCCTCCCTACTACCTTTCTTGTGAATGGGCACAACATTAGCTAATTTCCAATCTTCTGGAACTACTCCCGTTAACAATGATTGGTTAAGTAAACCTGTTAACGGTTTTGCTAGTACACCACTAAGTTCTTTTAATAACTTTGGATGTATCCCATCAGGTCCCATCGACTTATTTGTCTTTACTTTATATTGGAGGAGCATGCTCCTCTCCAGTATGGCGCCAGTGATCACCCCTGTGATATGCGAGTTACACATTTCAGATTGAAAAATAACTCAAGATACAGGTGATGTTAGACGGCAGACACCACAGGCAAGCTTAAAACATTTCCCTCCTACTTTATGGATCGGCTTCCAATTTTAACACAACCATTTATCTTTGTTATGCTCTATATTCACAGTATGATCAATGTTTAGATTGACAGAGTACCTTCAATCAAGGCGTGGATCTCATAAGGAACTACTATGATTAAAGGATTTGGCTCTTTACCTTTATATGGTCGAACATTTGTAAAAATGCACAGAAATTGATGTAGAAGGCATTAAAGTAAAATCTAATAACGTTAACTGCAAGAAAATGTTAGCAATTCAGAAAGTGTTATTAAGCGAAATAGCTGTTTACTAGTAATAAACAGTGATAAAACGTAGTTGCTTGAATTGGGTTTTTAATGTGCCCTAAAAACGGACAATCTATGCTGACCCACTTGATGAACAATGCACAAAAACACTCAAAAGGCAAATAAAAAAAAAAAGGAATATGCTTAAAATGAAAGTGAAACTTAAAACCTGTTCACAGTTCACATAGCAGGGTAACTTTATTATCACTTTTTTTCCATTTTTAAGGCTATATAAAAATCTGATCAATGTGAAATGACAAAAAGGTAGCTGAACTAGGAAGGGGGAAAAAAAAAAACAACACTAAAAACATTATTACAGACAAAAAACATTTCCAGAAACGAGACACTATAACCGAAGTAATTACAATGCGTGTTCTGGAGAACAATACATGCGTTCAGTTGAAAGAGCCATTTTCTGCCTTGACCACTGGTTAATGCATGGACAGTAATAAATTAGCTAATATTTCTATTTTGTAAGCCCGCTTTTCTATAATTACACTGTAATATCGGCATATTGAACATATTCTAAGCACAATGGCGCATTCAATTTAATAAACACTCCATGATGGACCACGTGGTTAAGTCAGCGAGAACACTAACTAGGACAAGATTTAAGAACCCAGGTGTTTTATTGGAAAGAAAAAACAGATTACTAAAAGGAGTGCTGGTGCAAAATAAAATTTACTATAATACATTATTTGTTTTGGTTTGAACATTAAATTTTACACACAATCTAAAAAAAAAAAAAAAAAAAAAACCCCAAGCATACCCAAAAGAAGAAAAATAAAACAAAAATGTATTAACATTTACATTTTCAAATTTGCTGCTTTATAAATGACTGGGATGGGTCTCAATTTATTTTGATTGAGTCACAGATTGTGGCCTGTTTTTTCTCCATGCACAGTACAATAAGCACATGCTCACAAACCAAGCGCTTCCCCCACCACCAATTTGGAAGCAGTTGTACCCCAACGTGATGCACATGACACCACTACATTTGCAGTTTACTCAATGAATATTATGTGGGCCAAACGGATGCCTACAGATAAAGCACAGAATAGAGAGAAGGGTAGAGAATCTATGAAATCTTAAAATTCCTATATCTAAACTCACACTACCATATTTTTTGAAAAATAAAAGAAACTGGTTCTTAAGACTCACAGTTGTGGGGCTCTTTTTCAGGGAAACCCCAATCAAAAAAGAATCTCTTTCGAAGGAAAAAAAAAATTATAGAATTGAAAAAGATAAATGAACCAGTTTATTGCAATTTTTCAGGATTTTGTTACCATAAAATGCATAAGCATACAGTGGTAGCCCACCTATATATTAACAAGGAAGATAGTATTTACACAATTCTAACAGCACTATCCTGAAAACAGTTTTGTCTCTCAAACATTTAGCGCAATCTCACCAAGAATCATTGCCTGAATAATATCTGTAGATGAGTCTTCCTCAGACCCATATAGTGGCAATATCCTTTATTCACTAGTATACTGGATTTTAGATGCAGAAAATGGTCATCTGACTGAGTGAATGGCTCATGAGTTTGTGATATGAAGTAAATTAATTTTGCAGCTGTAATAATTATTTTCACTTATGAGGATGAGGGGAAAATAAACAAAACGATACTATTTATTTCTCTGGAGACGTCAACATAGAAGACAAATGCACACACATTTGTAAATGTATTAATGTATGATCAATGCAAAGTGAATAAACAGACACCCCAATCACCTGGTGCAGCCTTACAACAATTACGGTTGGGAAAATGAGGGAATCAAGTGTATTTAATGCACAAATATGGTTAAGCAGAAATAAATATTAATGAAAGTTGATGAACTCCTAGCAACTCAAGTTTTTGCTTTACGGAAAAGTCTCTTTACAACTTGCAAATAATCCACATTTTATTTTCACATTATTAATTTTAAAACAAGGCATTTTAATGAATATCCTTGTATAGGTTTTTTGAATCCAGAGTACTTTGGACAATATATCTAGCATTGGTCGTAATTTGAAAAGTCTCAAAAGATGGGTAGGGCAGGGCCCTTGTGGATTGCATTACCAATACAATTATTTTACGTTTAGAAAAGACATTATGCAGCCTTTATTACAATTAGCAATCCAAACCTTCTAAATGGGTCTTTCAGTAAAAACAGAAAACCCTGACCATGTACAGTTGATAACCCACCCAAATTGGACAGGTTTCAGATGCAGAGTTAGAAAACTCTTTTTATAACAGTGGTTGTGGCTATTTTCAAAACTAATAAAAAAGTAACATCTTTACAATGGATTTCAATTGGCCACTAAACTAAAACCTTTAACGCAGTCAGGACTATTAAGCATTTTGACAACACTAACCATAGCTACGTACAATGCATCATTAAGCTGTAATCGTTCTCCATGCAAAATATATTGAACCAGAACGTTCAAGAATCAGATGAAGAGAAAATTAGCATTGTATGGATGTTATTCTATTCTTAGATCTTTAATTACCTCAATATAAGCAGCACTTCTGTATTCCACAAGACCATTTATAAAAATTAAGAAAAAAGAAAATTCTACCATATTGACATAAATAGACTTACACCATTACTAAAATCTGGGAGATGGGAGTAACATCCCAACAGTTTTATTAATTGGACATTTTTTTTTTCTAAATTTTTTATTTTTTGGTGTGGCTTTTTCTTTCGGTACAGTATTTGGGTAGGGGGTAAATCTGCATGTTAACAATTCCCCGCAGGAACTGTATAAATGATATCTACAAAACGTAATGATTCAAAGGGCCCGAGCGATAGTGATGTTGAGATTTCTCGTAGGCTCGTTGTGCATGTTCAAGAACACGTACTGTAATTTAATTGGAAATGGCGTTCATAAACGTGTAATGATTTAAAAGAACTTCCCAGTTCATGCGAAGGGGTATGAAGTCCAAGAGAAAATCAATTTGCACGACGCAATCTCTATGCTACATAGGTGTATACTTTGCGATCTTCAGGTGTTCGCGCTAAATATTCTCGCTCAATAAGTCCTTCAATACGCTTTTTAATAACAACTGGACTTGGAAGGAATCGAGCCTTCAGTTGCTGTGTTACCTGTAAAAGGGGGAGTAAAAAAAAAAATCTCAAAATTATTGTAACACAGAAGCCCCCCCTCCCCCTACATAGTAATATTAAGAACAACTATTGAAAGTAGACTTATTGTGACCAGTTTATAACAATGTCTTACAGGTGACAAACAAAAAGATGAAAAACTGTGACAAATACTATCCCCCAGGATTTTTTTTTTTTTTATTATTATAAACAATAGGTTAATATGTTAATTATTGCCATAAACACACAAAATATCAGTACAACACAATCTCCAAACATCCCCCAAGAAAAGGGAAAAACAAAAAATACCATCAGTCTTTGCTAGTCTAATTGACCAATAGGAAAATGTACAACATGCTAATTCTTCAAACTTAAAATTAATCTAGCTATTTAGATTGCAAGCGTATTTGTGAGCAGTATTAGTGGCATGACAATCTGCAATACCACCAGTAACTTGAATGCCATTCTTAATTTTGCATAATATCACAGTCCTCACAGATGTTTAGGGAATACTTGTGACCATAGTAAGTGTATTAACATAGAAGAAATGAGATGTGTAAAACTAACAAAAACTGTAATACCTTATTTGAACGTTAGCTATTGATATATTTATTTATTCCACAGTATGTGCGAGACTAAAAATTATGGCTACAGTGTCCTCTAATATATACATATAACATGTATCTACAGCCCAACATATAGAACTGGTGTCAAATAACATTTAATAAAGAATGTTTGTTAATCATAGTTGCGTGGCAAGAACTACATTACCTCTGCTACTAGTACATTGTGTTGCATTTTCTTTCTAGATTTCATAATCCGAACTATGGCAGCTTCAATTTCGTGTTTTCGGTCATCGTCAACCTTCTGCCGCGTCTCTTTCCGTTCAGGGTCAGATTCTCCTTGTTTGGCAGCCACTGTAAAACAGACACATATTGCATGTAAACAGAAGTAAAAAAAAGTACAACAAAATGTACTCCTAATCAGGTAACTGACAAACGGTAATATATTTCTTTATTTGTGTATGCCTCATTCAGAGTAAATAAATTACATTAATGGCATATGATAAATACATTATATACACACCCCCACGCCAAGAAAATGAAGTACACGCACTCACAGGATTTTGCAAAGGTAGAAAGAAAAAAAAAAACCTGTATTCTTACTCGTTCAAAGACATCAACGTTTCGGCTCTACATATACACACACACTGAATCACAAGCATTTTATAAGTATCAGAGATAGATAAGTGAGAAATTCCTGACCATAAAGGTATGTTAATACCCAGGGAAATTTGCTATGTACCTGTCTGGATCTTGACTCTGTGCAATTTGGAAGTGAACTGATCGTTGACAGTGAACATGTGACCACTCTCTATTTCTTTTGATTTTGGCTCCTTTGTAAGAACTCGTTGGGTGGGTTTACCACAGGCCAGAGATTGCAACGCCCTCACAAGTTCTCGCTCAGGGATGTCAGTCTCTTGTTGTATTTCCTGTAGGATAAATAAGAGTTCTGAAAAAGGTTACGAATTAAACATGCGCAATGTAAAGTCAATCTTCGAACCCTCACTGGCTGAAACAATTGTACAGACAACTGGTAGTTAAGTTACATATACCTATATCATGTATATGAATATACAATAGAAGTTCTGTAAAATCACAAATGACTGAGCAGGACACATATCTTACCTCAAATGTATACTTTTCTCTGTTGTTGAAGAGCATAAGTATCGTCATCTGGAAGGTGGAGACTTGTAAAATGTGCTTCCGTGTGTTTGAGCCAGTGACCTGAGCACCTCCAACACCAACTTCAGAGCCATCCTCCTGGTACAACAAGATGAAACGAAATCTAATGTAACCCTAACCTGTTGCGGTACAATTTTTCATAACAAATATCAAGCCTATCAGTTGATTAATTGATTTAAGTTAACTGAGCTACAGTGCAGAGGGAAACATATTTCTTTTAGAGAAAACCAACAAGTTTTCAATACTTTAAACCAATGTATTATGATGTTAATACAGTGACAAACCTATTTATAATTGTAAAATAGCTTACATCATGAAATATAAACTAAAGCAGGAGTCTAACTATACTGTAACCATAGGAAAACTATTCAAATTTGGACTGACATTTTCTATACAATTAACTTCATTCCGAGATATGCAGGTTTTATTCACCACGATAAAACTTTTTGAAGGGAAATGAAGAAGATACTAAATTGTATATCTATACTTTTAATGTGGATGCAAATACTATAAGTAAACTATTTTCCAAAAACAAAATATTAATGAGGTAAGATTTCCATAACTGTGGCCACCAATAGGAAAGTGTGGCATGATATGCAAATTTGGTGCACAAACCCTCAAGCAGAGTATTGTCACTTGCATTACTCACAAACTAGTAAAATAGCTTCAAGCTGGCAACCAGACAAACAGCTCCATGCCGAATTTCAAATCTGTGTTTGACGTGCTGAAAATATTGGTCTACTGCTTAACCTAAAGCTTTTCCTTCATTATTTATGACATACTATTAGGTCTCAGTAGGTGAAGAGGCTGTGCTTCTGTGTTTTATGAAATGCCCATGCTGCTTAGCCTACTTTGTCAGTTCTATTGTTATGGGTTTGTGTCATGTGGACTAAGCATGAATGGGGCACCCAAGCTCCTCAAAGTGTCATGAACTGGAAGTGGCCCACCCCCAACGTATGCATTAACATATTATTATGTTCAATTTTTGTTTTTTAATGGGAAGCTGAATGTGCTGTTGATGTGCAAAAGTGGCACTTGTACCTTGTGTTGCCACCTTGGAGAATCAAAAAATGTGACAAGCTAATGTTTGTATGGTTCTTTTAATACCTTTACTACCTATGTATATCTAGATTTTCATGTATTCCAACAGTTTCTTTTGCAAAGTTTCAATGATGAGAGTCCCTTTAAAGAGCCTGTATGTAGTGTAGTTTTGAAAAAGATTTAAGACTATAATCCCTTTAAAAGCCTATCACCTGGATTATATGCTGTGAGCAAATCTTGTTTCTATTAAGAGTTAATGATAGCTTTCACTAAATGTGTATTGAAGCAGAAAATCCAAATGAAGCACTCACTATAATGATGTTGGATAGTCTCCCTTAATAGACAAAACCAAAGTTTTGTGCTCACGTGTGAAATTAGTCATTAAAACAATGTATCCAGTTATTTAATAAAAATGTTTCTTGCAACCTTTGTACTGATTAGTTCAAACGGAAAAGTTGACATGCCTTTTAATTTAAGTGAGCACAAAACACTACATGTTTTTCCTTTACTATATTTTAAATGGTAAAAAAAAAAAAAAAAAAATAAGTTTTTTTTTTTTATTGAAGATGAGGAGGGAGGCAGTGTTTCTCTTTTTGCCAAGTCTGTGTCTCTTTATATACAATTATTTTAAGTTGAAATTTTACAAGGTCTAGCCTCAAAGATTATTTTCTTCTACCACCAGCAGGATTTCCCTCTTTGGAGCACCTTTCTCTGTCTTCATTTATATTATGAGCTTCACAGCAACTAAGGGATTGCCTGCATTACATGGAGCGGCATAAAAACATGTGTGGATTATTTATTAAAGAGTTTTGCACAAAGCAATACAATATAAGTTTATTTAAGTGAGACTTAAACCAATAACTAGTGCTGGACCTTTGCCTGTACTTGAAAAAGTTGTCCAATGTTGTGTCTTACTGTGTGGGTGCAGTCAGTACAGGGCTTTAAAAAACAGAGGGGCACAAAAATAGTTTATGGCGTTACAAAAGTATATCATACATGTAAAATGGTTTACATTCCAAAATGTCATGTGCACAAAAACTCAGAATTACTTTTTTTATGGGTCCATAAAATGTAGCATTAAGATCAGCTGAGCCCATGTGATGCTGTAGGGTGAGCTGTCTGCCACTGTGTTTTGCAAGATAAAACCTAAAAGAGGAGAAAAAAAAACCTGTTACATCACTTGCCTTAAAATGCACAATACATTCAGTCTAACACTACACTTTACAGCAGGCCCGATGATCATTTGCGGTGTGCAATAATGTAGTAAAATTAAGTGGAGACCTGTTTACTAGGTGTAAGGAGTAAAAGCTTTTACCAGCATTACAAAATAAAAAAATTATATTGTATTTGCTATACATTGTTCCTCCATACCATTACTGCATGAAACAAAACCAACAAAGCACCTACTCTAGAAAACCAACTGCCTTTCAAAATACATTTACGTTAGTTGAGGAAACTCTACACATAGGTTAACTTTTTCACACTACCTTCTAAATATTTCAAAAGCATGTCTGGGAGCTGGTGGGATGTTGCATTTTGGTGTGGCTGACTGTGTAGGCCAATACCCAGTGGTAAGCACTCTGACTGTTAGATCAACCCCTCCTAATGCGACCTGAAACAAAGTCAGAGAAATGGGAGTAAGATTTACAGAGCTGAAATTCATTGAGTAGTAAGTTAGAACACAAAATAATCAGGCATGTAAAATGCACAGACAAGCAGTAACATCATTCTCACCCCGGTGGTCTGTAAATGCTGTCTGAATTCATCCATGGTGGTGTTTGAGATGCTCATGTCTCGGAACATACCTTCCAATTTGGATGTAAATTGGCACCCACACTCAGTCTGCAAAATACAAAACATTAGAGATGCAATTACTATACTGACTATTCAAAAATGCAGGTTTAAAAGTTCTTTGTTTTACTTAAAGGTAGGTGCATTATATGTGAACCTGTCTGCTTATTAAGTCCAGCAATAATTGTTTCAACCATGTGGTAAATAGTGTTCAGTGTAATATACAACACAGTAACCATACTTCACAGTTTGTTTAGCTGTAATAATTTTTCTCACATCTACCTGTAGACATGTCATATTTCCCCCAATTGCAGTATGACAGCGGACATACAGCGATCAGTATGGCATGTTCGTTTTTCCACCAACAGGAGATTTTCCCGTGATGTGCCTGGCAAATCCCTTGTCGTTAAGAAATTAAGAATCACGTGTCAAATAACTTTTACTGCTGCACTAAGAGGTCATTCAACTAAAATCAGAGTAGCTGAGTTTGTGCTGATAATAGTTAGATGAAGATGGAAAAATAATAATACCTTGCAGGTATAGAAATAGAGTTTGCTTTTCTTTGCCAGGCAATATAGTAAATTAGTCCGTGAGAATAACCCACACAAATGGTACCTCTTATAATGCTTACTTGATTTAATTTGCATTTAAACTGTTTGAAGATCTTTCATAATTTTGCAGGATAATAAAATGTTATATTTTGTTACTGGATAAGAGACTGGAGCTTATGGTTTACACATCCTCACCTTCAGCTTGGAAATCATATTTTTTTCTGAGTCATCAGACACACTTTTATTGGTGAGTAATCTTCTTGCCAAATGCTGCTTGTAGTAGCGTTCAAAAACATCTTTTTCTTGCATGAATCTAAACAGGACCATTGCCTTGTCCAGGATAGACTCTACCTCTTGTTCTGTCAGCTTGGAAGAAAGCAAATAAAGTTTGTTGGGAAAAGTACAATTCATAGCACTTACTTCAATATGGCTGACAAGTAAAGTAGCAGCAGCTAGTTAAATGACATTTAAAAACGGATTAAAACTTAAAATTGTGGTAATTACATGATAAATTATAAACAAGGTTTCCATATACACACATAGAGCTTTTAACAGATTTGTAAACACTGCTAACCTAGCATCATTGTTTCAAATTTTTATGGCCCCAACTGCTTCTGAACTAGGTGTATGATCTTATAGAGGTCACATTTAAATTCCTAAAGTTACTCAAAGCATTTAAATGACATAGCAATACATATGCAATATTTATGGTGTGTAGGAACAATTGTTTTGTAACAGATTGTGATCATTTTGCCAATGCATGTTACACAGAAAAATAAAACATTCTATTAAATTTACAGGGTAAAAAGCCATTTAAGCCTTACAAGGAAATGCATACCAAGTGATTAACCCCTTAGTGACAGAGTGCTATGCTGCATCTGATCTACCTTGAAGACCAGAATTCCATTTTTGTCATATGTTTACTGAACTGTGAATGTGTTTTTTTGTGTTCAGTCCATCTACACAAATTATATATCATTTTTTAAAGGACAGATAGGGCTTTCATTTGATACTATTATTTTCATCATATGATATAATTCACTATTAAAAAATATAAAATATAATGAAAATATGCCAAAAAAAACAAACACTTTCTAACTTTGACCTGATTGTTTTTTTAAACAATTACAAATGGTAAAAAAGACCCGGTCTATATATTTCTAGTATTTGTCCTGAGTTTAGAAATACCATTGTTTCCATGTTTGTCTATGTTTTATTTCAAGTAATAGGGCAATAAACAATTAGTGTTTTTTTGTTTCCTAACCATTTCTTCTTCAGTGACCTTTTAACCCCAACCCTAAATCTAACCCTTGTACTAACCCGAACCCCCCTGTAACTCTAATTAAAACCCTAATTATAACCCTAACCCTAGATCTAGGGTTAGCTTTTTCCTTTTATTTATTTATTTTCCTGTTTCAGAGCGACTGAAGCAATTTTTTTCCCACTCACTTCTGTCGCTCTCTTCTGGGCACGCTTATTGGAGGAGCATGCATGGTGATCGCAGTGCCCTGGTGGGCACAGAAAATGTTGCATGATGCCTCGATCAAGGCATCATTGCGACACTTTATACACAGGCAGTGAAAGCTGATCACTGCCTATGTATGTTGAAAACACATACAATCACATTTGCGGTGATCGTATGGGCGCAGGGCCAAAGCAATCTAAGAGGCTGCTTCGGATCCGAAGCCGCCTCGGAGAGTAACTGCAGGTGTGTAGTGTTGCCCTAAGGAGGTATATATACGTTGAGGACCATGCTTTGCAGGCCGTATATATACGTCCTAAGCGTTAAGGGGTTAACAACAGATCTTAACACGGATACTTACTCCTTTGACTCCTTTTTTAAGCTTGTCATCAATAAATAAGGAAAGGTACTCTGGGGACCTAGAGTTAAGATTAAGGAAATACTCGAAATCGCCTGCAATGGTTTGCTTGAAAAGGCGATCATTACTGAATGATTCCTGGAGAAAACGGTCAAAGCGGCTTTTCAGGTCGAGAAGTCCCTAAGAAACAGGAAGAGCAGTGGAAAAGAGAAATATATAAGGAGATGCACAAAGAAAAAAAATATCCATCATGTCTAAAAATGTTAAAATGAACAACATTTTGTGATTTTATAGAAGGTATCTCAGACTAGTTTTAGACTTGGCTAATAGTTTGGTGTCTGACGACACAGGGAAGCTCCCATGGATGTCTATTTTGACAAGTTAGTGTCATTTTTAGATTTTGTTACAAATTTTAACAAACAGATGCGAAATTGTCAAGCTTTTCTTATACCTACCTGGATATAATCAACTGGGTTTTTTCCTTCTCCCTCTTCAGAAACAAGGGCTTTGCCTTGTTCTCGAAGATACAAACTCATGCACTCACACATAGTCTTCAAACCATTTGGAACACGGCTGAACAACTTGTACATACAAGCGAGATCTGTGAAGACACACAATCAATAATGGTTTAAACAATTTGGGCATCCAGAACATTTATTTTGAAACACATAAAAAAAGGTAAATATAGTTAAGGTGTGTTACTCATTGATCACTACTATTAACAAAAAATAAATAAAAAAAAGACCAGAAAGAAATGAATGCAAGCTATCAGCTTTATTAGCTTGGCATTGTAAACGACAAAGGGGTGGCTTTGCTTTTAGCTTAAATCACACTATAACCTCTACTGAAACGTACAAGTTACCACTGCCACAATTTTGTTTCAGTAGAAAGTTGGAGTCGGTAACATTCAAAGAGAAACACACATGGTGTCTAAATCTGTACCAACGTACAATTTATTTCTAAGAAAATGGCCGCTGTTTTTAAAAACGTGGACCATGAGTCCACTAAACCCATGTGGAACCAGATATTCTGCTCTCATTAACTCAAAAGACCATGACAGAATTTGTCATTTTTATGTTTTTTATTATATATGTAGAAACCCAAAAATATAATATATAATATTACATTAGCAAATATATACAACAAGTCATGTTACAAATACGATTCCTACAGATTCAAATAAAGAACTAAAATACAATACAAAAAGATTGGCTTTTGTAATCAGTCAACATGTCTAAAAGTCAAAAATAAATCAGGCAATTTAATACCAAAATCAATATTTTTTTGTGTTCCAGTTGTTGATCAACTGCTACATTATGCAGGTTATTTCACTGGCTGTTAGTGGACTTTAGCCTTAAAACCAGAGGTTCATTTTTTTTTTTGATTGATTCAAAGTATTTATCACCACGCTTCAAAACAATGTAATATCTTACAATGTGAATAAAAAAAAAGGTAGCATTTCTAGAAAATTAGTATTGGCCTGCAACGTACCATAGGGTCAGAGTATTTCTATAGCATGTGTTTAGGTGATTTTTTTGTATCCGAATTGTCTCCCCAAATAACTGAATAATTTCACTTGTGGTGGAGAAAAAAAAGTTTTTAAAAAGGTTGAATATGGTTTTTGTAGACTGCACATGATTGCATTTTTTTTTAAAGATTTGACCACCCAAACCTACCTTCTGTCTTTCCATTTTTAAGCATGTGGACAAGACCCGAGTTTTCCATCTCCACTATGGTCTTCATGTGTTTTGAAATGAGTTCCCTCTCCACAACTTTGACAATTGGTTCCTCTGTTGATTTGTCTAAACAGTGCATCACTCGCTCAATCTCTTCATTTATTCTAGCCTCTACTTTTTTTATATACACCGATGCACTATTTTCCGCTAAAAACTTCTGGCTTTCCATCTGTTCGCAAGATAAAAAGAGAACCTTGGTTAAGGTTTTACTTTGCAAAGAAAAAAGGTATAGAACATTAAAAATGTACACAAAACAAACATCCTCCCCCCCAACAAAATTTTCCAGACAAAAAAAAAAAAATAGGATTTAGAGACCATTCTTTTGAAAAAAAAGTATATGTAGTGGAGACTAGTGCACTGACAACCAAGTTCTAAAAAAAATATCTTTAACACTTGCATAGAACGAATTGAAGTGTCCTCCAGCAAGATGAATACCAGTGTAGTAGATAAGACAGAAGGTTCACTGCCAAAATTATGCCAATGTAATCACATATATGAGCAGCCTGATTATCCTTTCTACACTAGGACATCATTCTCTGGCCTAAAGTGTGTGAACCTAAACAACAATCCCCCATTTCATTCCACAGTGAGCATGTTAACATGATGTACATGAGTCTGCTTAAAAAGAACATAAGCGTCACTGGGGATTTTCTTTCTGAATTAATAATTTGTAAAAGGAATTAAATAAACATTGTAATGTAATGACATGCACACATTAGGTTGCTATACATTCATCAATTCATATTTCTATGCAAAAAAGCAGTGCCCAACAAACTATGAGACAGGGAAACTTACATTGCCTACTGTAGATGGGTGCAAACTTTTTATTTCATTATTATTTTACATTGTAAAAGCACGAATTCCATTGCTGCCAAGAATAACTATCCTGGCTCCTAAATTGGTCTGTTTGTTTTATTTGCTGTAGTCTGAGATCAACCAAAGACACATAACTATTACCCGATTTGAGTATATGTATGTAAATGCAGTGATGGCTACATTTTTATCTTTCTGGTTGAATTCTGCTCATAACAAAAATTGTTAGGCGCAAATCTACTTCTAGTGCCTATCAGAACAATGAAAGACTAGTGTACTATTAGCTATCACAATATTCCAAATCTCAAGCACTCACAAGATATTTGATGCATCATGCAGTTAGATTTAAAGCAATGCAAACTGTGAGCATGGTACATAAATAGGAGGAGGTGATATATAGCTAAAAGCATGTAAAGGAAACTAAAATTTTAAAAAAGAAAGGAGTTTGAAGAGTTACAGAATGGAAGAAAAGAAAGTCAGACAATGTTGACTTCTTAAAGCAGCTGGCATCCAAATTGAGATGTGAACGATTTCAAATCATAGAAAATGAAGATGAAAATTATATAAGGCAGATTAATATTCACCTACAGAACCCACAAGTATAATACACAGTCTTCATACCTGGAAGAATTCTGCAGACATTTCCAAAAACGGAGCCTCAAAATCTTCTTCATAGACAGACCTGCCTTCTAGGCCAAGAATCATTAGCATCTGGCAGGCATTTCTTATGGCACCTCTGTCACACAGTCACACAACAGGAATAAAAAGGGAAATAATCAAATACACACAAAAGTAACTAACTGTTTTAAATGTTGAAATATAGCGCTCTTTGTGAAGCGCATTTAAATCTCCAAATTAACAAAAAGCATTACATTTGTGATGGTAATGTCACTTTACATGTTTTAAACCCCATAATTTATTACAGTATGACAAAGGCCCTTTTAAGGGCTATTAACCTCCTCATTCCCGTAGATCACTGCATAAGCATTGATCTGCCGCAGAAAAATTTTATTATTTTTGGTTACACTCGCTAGGAGATAATATGTAAAACTTTTTTTTTTAAGCAGAATGACCACATGTATAGTGATCAGTAACAGCCCATCAGTGGGAAATGTGGTTTGGTGATTGCTCAGATAAGCATCACCATTCGCCTGGTCAGATCAATGTTTGTAAAGATTGATCTGACCCGTCTGGGTCTTCCTCCCTCTCCTCGCTTGCATTTAGCCCCCAAATAAGCTGACAAACCTATGCATGGATGGTATCACTGTATTAAGGAGATGTTGCTGAACACATATCTGTGTGTTTGGCAGCGACACATACCAGAATCTGAGAATTAAGTGTGTGTGTGTGTGTGTATGAATTACTACACAAAAGTTGTGAAAAAGCTGGTGGTAGAATTACCGTATGAAACATGTTAAAATACCACTGTATAAAATACCTAGGGGTATCTACTTAAAAAAAAAATATATACATTTTTAACTGACCAGCTTTCAAAAAATTCAATTAGGACATGTAAAAATTACAAACTGGAAAACTGAAATGCACATCCACAATGTGGCCATTTACCCACTAAACAACATGACAAACCTATGCTTGAGTGCCATCACTGTACTTGGGAGTTGTTGAACATATTGGGGTATTGGTTGGCAGTGACACCCAACAGAAAAAGTTTGAAAACACCCTTGTTGTCTACTTTAAAAAAAAAAAAAAAAAAAAAATATGGTTTGATGGGGGTAAAACACACTGGCCGGCTTAAAAAAAAAAGTCCCAAATGGGACATGGCCACAGATTGTCAACATGTCCAAATTCGAGGTTGGAAAACCAAAAAGCGCACCTCTCAAATACAGCCCCCAAACAACCTGTCAAACCTATACATCAAACAACCTGTCAAACCTATACATGGGTGGAATCACTGTAGAAATAGTAGAATCCATTTAGCAGGCTTTTTCATTAGCTTTTGTAGAGGAGTAAAAGATTTTTCAAATAAGTCAGAATTTATTTATTTTTTATTCTTGCACTATATATTTTTTTTATAGTATATATGATATGATCAAAATAAAGGTATATAAATAAATCCCTTCTCGTCCCGGTAAAAACAATTTATCATTTGTTTGGGTAAAGCTATTTAAGGCTAAACATAACCCACGCATAAATGTTAAAATACCCATTGCCCAGAATGACCAAAAATGTTCCAAAGGGATGGTCCTTAAGGGGCTAAGGAAACTAATTAACCATTTCAGTCAAAATCCATTTTCTTTTACCTTGACTGCCCAGCAAAAAGGATATCGGACAAGCACACTGTCAGCCCATTCATAACAGGACTGTGCCAATTTGTTGTGCTAGACAATGGCCATTTTAAAATTTCTGTGGACCCTGCAAAAAAGATTCTAGTATTTGTCCTGGGATTGGGAGTACCCCATGTTTAAGGTTTTTTTTTTTTTTTTAAAGTTGTAAGGCAATAAGTACACACAGCGCACCAACTTACCCAGAGTATACCGATAGCCTACATGCATAGGTTTGTTAGGTTTATGTGACCAGTTAGGGTTACATTTAAGATACATTGTGACTGGTTGTGTCAATAATCAGATGGGTCATAGAGGGCTCGCTGGAATGTCACTGTCCTGAGGCACTCTAATTTAGAGCCCTCCGTTATGCTGGCAGACATACCTCGATCGGAGCTGCATGACGTGTCGCAAACAAGTTAAAATTCATTAACAGATGTATGTGGGATCATTACTAAATACAGTTTAAATAAGCCAGAAGACCATTTCTGGCTCATTAAAACACCTCACAAAACAGAGCCCCTAGTGTGGGCTGTTCAAAATATATATTTAGAGGTCTAATAAAAACAAAATGTACTGGTTGCCAATTCAAAAAGCTCAGAGAGGTAGTAAAGAGGCTGGACCCTCTTTCATTGGTGTCTGATGTGTCAATCTCAGCTTGGATGTCTTTAGTAAAGCAAAAATCTATTAAAAAATTGTCATCTTTTAAACAATAACTTGCACTACTCAAAATGCGTTTTAACCAGGCAGACGCAGCCTTTTATGCTCACCTGTCCACCACCTCTCCTTTCCGCTCTCTCGCAATCATGTCCAAAAGGGTCTGTCGTAGGTGGTCTCTTATGCAGCCATAGCGTACAACCTGATCCCGGAATATTATCAGTCCTAGATTGTAGACATTTTCAACATTGTTCTGCTGAACATAAACCCTGTCCTGGAAAAAAAAAAAGGGTGAAATTATAGTATTACAGACTTGGCAAAACAAAAACTGTACATAATGTCATAGTGAGCTTTAACTTATAAAAAGGGAAATTATTTTTTTTCGTCAGTCTTCTAAAAGGGAAGTTATCATGAAAGTGTTGATGTATTTAAACCTAAAAAAGAATATGGTATTATTTTCTCGTAAATAACTTTTTAGATAATTTAAATTCCCAATTAGGTGCAATTCTATGGGTGACCAATGAGTGTTCAGTAAAAATTTTAGAAAAGGCTAATAATAATATTATTATTATTATTAACAACAACAACAACAACAACTAGAAAAGCTACAATTTCTGGAGAAATTGTGTGAAGTGTTCTTGCCTCCGACCAGTAGTCTACAAATGGAGTGGCTTGAGTAACTGTTGTGTGGTTGGAGTAACTGTGGAAAGGTTGGAGTGCGGTTGCCATCTTCAAAACGGTCGTATTTTAAAAACTATAAATCCTACAGCGAAGAACTTTATATTGTGAGAATCACAAGACCCAGACCTACATTTTGATGCATAGTATGTCTCTGAAATATTAAAAATGAAGGCACAGTTGCAGTTTAGATATTGCCCTTCAAATTTGAGGTGGCTAGAGTGGAGTTTCAATGAATGTCAATGGATGGGGTGAGTTGCAAACAAATTTTCATATTGTGAAAACTATCAGGACTATGGCTTAGCCGTGAACATGTTTAGTGGCAGCAGGGATAGCTGAACGTTTTGATATAAGATTTGTGTAGATGGGCTTGAAAATTACGGAGTGGTGGCAGTTTAGAAATCATGACCTGATTTTTCAGCTCCCACTCTAGTTTTGAACATTCCGCCATTCATTCCTATGGGACCAATTAAGCCACAAAAACGACGATATTTCGTGAACCATTCAGCGAAACGTTCCACAAAGTAATAGCACACAAAATCGGGAACAATACGCATTTTTCGGTATATTACTGTCTGTCTATGTAGTGTAAAAACTGTGGGAGGGTGGCTATAATAAGAATAAGAATATATATGTGAGATAATATTAAGTGGTCTTGTTATGCAAGAACACTTAAAAATAATAATAACCCGTGTTTCCAAAATAAGAAAATAATGTATTTGAAGTTCATATAAAAATCATTAAGGTGATTCTAGTCTCCTCCTCGCCCCTCATATTTGAATAACTTTATTTTAAATGATCTGCACTTTCTGTTAATAATGATTCATCTATTGCCTTGTTCTCTCTCCTCTCTGTATGGCTTTTTCAGAAAAACTTATTTTCAATTTGTTGTCACACATTTTTTAAAAATCACTACAATTCATCTTGGCCCTTAAATTAACTTTCCATCCAGCTAATATAAACCTATTAACAGCAGCCTTTTCTTTTATATTTTAATAAATGTATACAGTGTTACACTATAGGAGGCTTTTCTCTTTCTGGTACACCCTTGGAGGTTACTGAAGAAAGGCTGTAATGTAAACATTGTGTGGTGAACAACTACAGTCGTATGTGGAGACACCTGTATGTAACCTTAAAAACGGATCATCCCAAGGCATCTCCATAATACTGTGGATGTACAGAGCACACTAAAGAAAAGTTCACGAATAAATCATATTATGGGCATTTTTGTTGGTGGTACACTAATATGCAAAAAAAAAAAAAAAAAAAGGGAAAAATACTGTATTGTCCCACGTATAGGCCGCACCCCTAATTTAAGGATTTAAATTAGGGGAAAAGATGCAGCGTATAAATGGGCCAATTGAAGAAGATGGCGAGTGGGGAGGAACCATGTGCCATGCTTAGTTTGATTCTGCCGATTAAGCAGAGCATTTGGAGCTCCTGTTATAGTGTGATCCATCTTCTAATGCAGTGCCCAGAAACGCAAGTGCATTAGAAGATGGATTACGCCAGCACTGGACATCGGGTAGCTCTGCGCACTCACAACACATTTATTTACAGACACCATCCTAAATCACTAAACCCCACTATTACAGGCTGCACCCCTAATTTAAGATTTCAAATTAGGTGGTTAAAAAAAAAAAGAAAGAAAAGTGCAGCCCATATTTGGGACAATATAGTAATTTCCTTGAATCTCAAACAAAAAATAAGTCCCCATGGGAAATCTCTGATGCAGAGCTTGTAACATTTTTGCAACAGAGGTTGGAGGAGAGTGCTAGTGTAGAACTGAAAAACAAAATATGTTTCTACTCATTCATAGTATAAAAAAATAAAATAACTTTCTATAAAGAGAATCTGCTTTAGGGACGCGGTGGCTAACTGGATCTTACCAGTTTCATTTAGTTTTGCAGAGAGACAGAGGTTCGCCAATGCATAAGTTTGCAAATGTTTGTAATACCCAAATATACTACGGGAGTTATGCATAAACACATACACAGGATGCACCAAATAATGACGCTATCGGCGAGTGCACCCACGTATAATGGAGACTTACATTTCTGGAGTCTGCACCAACTCAGCTGTTAAGAACTTTTTGGTTGTGCTGCCACTCACTGCCCTGATGAAACCAACTGAACAATGTCTGATTAGCGTCGGAAAACCTGACACTAATCAGGTGCGAGGTCAATCTCCTGCACGGACAAGGGTCGGGATTTATTAAATAAATAAAAACACAAAATCGCTCTTACACAAACTGTGATTATGCCCTTTTTTATGCCCTTCCCGACACTTGTCCATGCAAAAAGGTTTTATACATGACGGCCTATATATAGTATACTGTGTACAAACTGAAAACTTACCATGTACATCAAAATGTCTCTAATCATAACCATGGCTGTTTGGTGATCGTTCCAAGCTTGATTAAGAGTCTGCAAAAAGTTGTTGTTGAGAGAGTTTAACACATCTTCCCGAACCTGTAAAAGATAATTAAAAAAAAAAAAAAAAATATCAGTGAACAGTGGAAGCAACTTGAAAAAAGAGAAATGCAAGGAATTGACAAGGACCTTTCAAACTTATTAAAGCCAAACTATAGGTAGCATCATGTACATCAGTGTGTTCACTCATTAAAAGTAGATTAAAACCATTAGATTGTTTTAACTCAAAGCCTGAGAATAACCAAGATACATTTTTGAATAATGTAATTTATCAACATGATGATTTTAATTGGATTGGAATAAAATAAAAAAAGAAGGTCTACTGTTTAGAATAGTCTAGCCTATGAGTTGGAGTAATTTTATTTTGTAGCTTAAGGATACAGTATTTAGAGCAGCAAGCAGTTTCTTTCAGTGATCCAGTCTATCGCAAGCATTTAAAATAACTACTAATACCCTTTTTGACAAACGCTGTCACTCTCCACACTGCTCGATGTGCTGTATATAATAGTGAATTGTCAACTTCTGCCAGAATTCCTAAGGAAGTTGGGACTTGAACTTCATGGGGAGAAACAAGTGGGTATTTTTTCTTCATATCCTGGTACCACATAGGCGCCTTTCAATTGATGATTGGACTATACTGTGGACTACCTGTTTACATTATATGCCGATATGATCTGTGGACTGCATTTTTTATCATACTACTCAATGTTGTGTTTACTCCTATTATCTACGGAGTAAAAAGAGCTTTATATCAAGACACCTCCATTGCTTTCTTCACTGGGTCTTTGAGGCACTTTTACTGCGGATGTTTTTTTTTCTTCCCTAAATGACACTCCATGCCCACAATATTCCACAATAACCTGTCTTGGTTTAGATGCCTATTTTGAGATTAAATTCAGCTGCTTTACCGGTTTAATGTATATATACACGTATATTTGATATTAGTTTATAATATTTAAATCTCGAATTCATTATTTTCTTATGCTGGGTAACCGTTTTTAAAATAATTTTTTTTTTAATATGCAAATTTGTGAGTTTTGTTTCATTTAATTGACACTGGTATTTAAAGTGTAGCTAGCTGTTTGTGGGCAGTATCTATAAGATAGGGAACTGGGGACTAATAAAAGTATTTGGAAAATTGGGCAGACTAGATGGACCGAATGTTTCTATGATTAAATCTTTGCAATGAAATGCATAAGATCTGCTCTTTTTCTTATTTTAACCCCTTCATGACAATGGACATACGAGGTAAGTGAGAGAAAACATATCACTAAATCGGACGACAAAGTGAAAAGCTTTAATCTGACGTGGTTTTATTGGTTACAATTCTTAGAAGAGCCACAGACTTGAGCCTTACTGAAGCCTGATGTACTTCCTCTGCCTGCCTACACCCCCGTGTCTGATCCCAACGCCCCCAATCCCCCCCTCCCCACTGTTTAACCATCCCCACTTATCAGTCTCCCCATGTCAAACTTTTCAAACCTTCCGGACACATTATAATATTGAATTGCCCATATTTTGAACTCAAACAAGTGATCTGCCTCCTACTACCCATTGAAATATGTTATATGATGTTTTTCTTCTTTTATCCTTTATCTTTTATCCTTTATATCAAAACCAATTTGCACACCTGTTTGCAGCATACTGACTATGCTAAGCAGGGGTTGCCATGGTTCCACAGGAATAACTCCAGAGTTAGGGTTAGAATTATGTTTGGATTTAAGGTGATTAAGGGTCAAAAGGTCAGTAGGAGAAATGGTTAGGAAACAAAGAAAATTTGTTATATATTTCTAAACTCGGGACAAATATTAGAAGCATTTAGATGGTGTCTTTTTTACAGTTTGTAATTGTGTAAAAGATTTTTCGGGAGTTAGAAAAGGTAAAAGGACAAAAAAAAAAAAAAGTACAAAGATTTTATATGTGTGTGTACATTAAATGAGAAAGAGGGACATTGCAGCTAAACACCACAGTAATGTTTAAAAAAGCCATTGTCCCAAAGGGTACAAACATTTCATTACAGTCCTGCCAGTAAGGGGTTAAACGACCGAACAAACTGGATTTTAAAGGGAACCACAATACTGATACTATATGCTGAAAGCTTAATAAGTACTTTACAAGGATCCCTAAAAAAAATGGTTAATAATTAACATAATACTCGTTAGTTGAGAGTACAACTGGAATTTGTGATGGTAATCTACTGAAGTACCACATTGCTTTCAGATCATGTGGTTCAGGATTAAAACCAAAGCTGAACTTCTATCTGTAGGGCAGACTGAGCCTTCCACTGTACACAACAAGTTAATATATTTATATACACCAAAAAAATGTAAAAAAATAAATAAAAAAGGTTACTGATTTCACATTGTTTTCAAAATTGTAACCCATATAAAAATGAAAGGTTTAGCACTATAACAATTTCATCTTTAAAAAGCTCTGCTATTATACGTTAATGTCTTTTTAAATTTGAACGGTAAATGTAAACAATTTAGTTTTTCCTACTTTTTAGGGAGCTCTTTCATACAGACACTTGAGAACTATCCTGCTCCCTGTCTTAGTAACAAGTTTATTTCCCTAGGTGCATGAAGGAGGAAGGCAAGCAATCAGTACAGTTTATGGCCGGTCTGCTTCACACAATTTGGCAAGGGGAGATGAGCAGGGGTTGTGTGTATAAAAGATGCGCACATCGTGAAAGGGCACCCAATCGTAGCACTATAGACGCATGCAATATTGTATAAAACTCTTGACAAATGTGAGATTACACTGTGTGTAATGGGTTAAAACTGCTCTGGAGGCGAGCACTGACTTAGAACTAGCTTATTGCTTTATTTTTTAAAAATGTAAAAAATAAAAATCATTGTGTGAAATGTGTACAACAACTAGGAAGTAGAACACTGAAGTAATGGGGATTGCGCGTATATTGCAAATAATTCCAGTTTAACAATTTCAGCTGCTAAAAAGCATAAAATTTGTACATACGGAATCACAACTTAAATTGGTGCCATTGCCAAAAACACTCAAGAACAAAATTATTTGCTTTATGAATTTCCATGTATTCTTGTCTACAGTAGGAAGCCATGCCTGTTATAAAATCAAGATATTTTTTTTAAATATAAGCATGAGTAATGGAATACAGATTTCTAGATCAAGTAATATAATTCTGTTTACTGGTTCTGCCTCATCTTTGTTAATAATGTCAGCAAAAATAGCATAAAATGGGTTGTGTGAGATCTATGTTAATGAAGGGTCTTGTGTCGAAAGTGACAAGCAGAGCACAATCCACTAAATAATGTTACTTTTGTAAATCCCATTTATTAGTAGGTTACCTTGTTTATGAGATGCTCGGTCACTACTTCTCGTAATCCTGTGTACAGTTTTTCTCCATGCTTGTGGAGCACCATAGTATATGCATTTCTATATAGTTCTTCGAAGCTTAGTCCACTGTTGTTCTTTCGCTGAATTTCTTGTATTGCATTTTTGAGAAGATCCCAAATGCTATTTACATATTTTTCATCCATTGTCATCTAGAAGACAAAAATAGAAAATGTAAAACATGTCACTCACTATCATTAATAGCGAATGTTTTTTGGATCAAAAATGCATAATCTTTTCGACAAAAGTGCCAATAATTCACAAACAGGTCTTGCAAAAGCACTCAGTTGATTGCACCCACCGCTTTGGTCCCAGCCTCTTTAATCCAGACTAAAAGATAAAGAAAAGACCAATTGTGCAGCATATAAAATTATCAGTGCACACAAGTAATTAATAACAAACTTACAGGATGTGTAGTCACATCGGCATACAATTTAACATTGACAGACTTTTGGTGTTTGTAAATTGCTGGTTTTCATTTCGCACATTGTATGCCGATGTGTCTACACATCATGCAAGTGTGTTTTTAATTACTTGCGTGCATGGATACTTTTATATGCTGCACAACTGGTCTATTTATCTTTTATTCTGGATTAAGGAGAAGATTTTTCCACCTCTACATATTTTGATGTTGCGTTTCTAACAAACTTCTAGTGAGTGCACCCGTTTAGAACTTTTTACACTTATTTTATTTTCTCCCTACATTTACCTGCTTTCCTATTTTATTTCTATTCCTATTTGCTTTCTACCTGTGAGCTGCAGCGCCCAGACATCAAGCTGCCTGCTCACCAGCACTGGCGTACACTGAGGCATGCATGCCATAAGTTCGCCACCACTACATTATATGCTTACATAGAAAACAAGATTGCTCAAAACACCAGTGTATGTATGTAAAATGATAGCTACAAGCTGGGCTGATATATATTTGTTCAATATTGTATCTTAAATAAAAAAAAATATACAAAATAACAATTAGCAATGTTATACGAGGACTTTGGGGGGAAATAAAATGCCCCTTGTGATTTGGTAAAAGCTTCACAATAGTAAAGTACATTTTTATATTCAATATGCCAGGATTTTGCCCCTCCAATATGCCAGGAATTTCCCCTCAATATGCCAGGATTTTGCCCCTCAATGCCATTTAATATGCAGGATTTTGCCTCTCCAATATGCCAGGAATTTCCCCTCAATATGCCAGGATTTTGCCCCTCTCCTACCCCCTTCCCAGTACTTACCTCGTTGCTGCTCTGCAGGTGCGCGCGGCTGTGAGGGAAGCGTTGTGCGCTCCCCTCCAGCCGTGCGGCTTCAATAAAGTTTGTTTTTAAAAAAAAGTTTAAACAAACTTTATTGAAGTTGCGCAGCTGGAGGGGAGCACACAACGCTTCCCTCACAGCCGCGCGCACCTGCAGAGCAGCAACGAGGTAAGTAAAAAGACTACACCCAGCAACCACACATTCACCGACTGTAATAGTACATGGTAAAAATGTAGATGTCAACTTTAAAGTTAACCTCAGGAAAATGTAGTAATCTGATGTGCCAATCCCAACCCTGGTGAGCAATTTACCAAACTCATCCAAACAGATGGCTTGTTCCCATTCAGTTTTACATTTTGCTTGACATACATTCTCCCTACAAAAATGGGATTTCAAGTACACAACATAATATTAGAAAAACAAATCCCATCAAAGTATTATAGTGAAGACAATTAATCTAATTAGACGCGTTCTGTGAGTCTTTCCGCTGGACCGAGCAGCATGATGTAGGAGGTTTGTGCTCATGTATCACAAAGACTATGGATAAAATCCAACAGCATTTACTAGTGGTATAATTTCGAAATGATGCTAGTTTAAAAAGGGTAGAATGAGTTAACTTTGGATAAAAATAAAAAAACCTTAGCAGGTACTGGACAGATTAAAAGCTTAGAGTTCCTTAGAATTCTTATAATTCAGTTATTATAACAACAACAACAACAACAAAAAGTATACAAGTATTGATAATATTTTGGGATACATGCAGAATATAAAAATATTTTTTAGTAAAAGCAAAAAAAAAAAAAAAAAGTCAGTGAAATGTTAACATACCAGATTGCAGCTACAGCCTTGTATAATTTTACATGTAGAGACCTGGCCAAACTGTTTTTTTTTACCTATTTTTAAACGCAAGTTAAAGAATTTGTACACACTTGTGAGGAAAATGGTAGAAATGAGTAGAGGTGGTGTAAAATTATACGGTGTTGCCCTGATGCCTCCATGAGGAGACATCAGGAAACACTAAAAATGCTTCTCTGTCGCAAATACAATCGCTTAATATGTGCCGTACCTGAAATGGTGCGGTCGACAAGTGGGCAAAAAAAAAAAAAAGCAATAGATGGGGTTCAGATCTAGGTTTAGGGAAACAGGAAGAGGTTATCATCAAGGCGGAGGTCAAAAGGTCACTGTGGGGAAATTGTTAGGGGGATGACAATTCAGGTTATTGCCCTAAAACTTGCAGCAACAACAAAAAACCACAAACAAAAATAGAATGTGTGGGTACATTAAACATTACATTATATTTTTACAATAACATTTATACAGTGCCAACAATTTACGTAGCGCTGGGTACAGAGCATAGAAGGGAATTACATAATAAGTTGGACAAACTAGAACAGACTGGTGCATGAGGTAGAGAACCCTGCTCGCAAGCTTTCAATCTAGAGGGAATGGGGTACATGACACATAAGGGAGAGAAGAGGACAGAGGAAGCTGTAGTATCAGTAATGTGGATGGTTGGCACTCTGTGGGATTGGCCGAAGATTACTTGTGTGTGTTCTAGCTAGGTGGTTTGAAGAGGAGGGAGAGAGCTGGATGCTGTGCAGAAGGGAGTTCCAGAGAGAGGGGGCAGCTCGGGCAAAGTCTTGGAGGCACGAGTGGGAAGAGGTTATGAGTTTACAAGAGAGCATTTAGTCCCATTGAGGAACGCAAAGGTCGTGCATGTAAGTATTGATTCACGAGCAAGGCAATGTATGGAGGGGCTGAGGAGTGGGGGGCTTTGTAAGTTAACCCCTTAGTGACCGAGTGCTATGTTGCATTTGACGTGCCTTGAAGACCAGAATTCCATTATTTTTGTCATACGTTTACTGAACTGTGAATTTCTTTGTGTTCAGTCCACGCACACAAATTATATATCATTTTTTAAAGGACAGATAGGGCTTTCATTTGATACTATTATTTTCATCATATGATATCATTTACTATTAAAAAAATAGAAAATATGATGAAAATATGCCATAAAAAACACTTTTTCCAACTTTGACCTGATTTTTTTTTTTACACAATTACAAATGGTAAAAAAGACCCCGTCTATATATTTCTATTATTTGTCCTGAGTTTAGTAATATCAATGTTTCCTTGTTTGTCTATGTTTTATTTCACGTAATAGGGCAATAAACAATATTAGTGTTTTTTTTGTTTTCTAACCATTTTCTTCTACAGTGATTTTTTTAACCCGAACCCTAAATTTACCCCAACTCTAAATTTAATCTAACCCTAAATTGACCCCCACCCCTTAATCTAACCCTTGTAATCATCCGAACCCCCATTTAACCCTAATTATTACCCTATTTGGACCCTAACCCTAGATCTAGGTTCTGTAGATCAAGGGTTAGCTTTTTCCATTTATTTATTTATTTAATTTATTTATTTAATTAATTTTCTATTTTGAACTGTAATACCGCCTAACTGCCTGTAGGGGCAGTCAAGTAGCGGTTTCAGAGCGACGGAAGAGATTTTTTTTTTCTCTCTTCCGTCGCTCTCCTCTGGGCACGCTGTATCGGAGGAGCATGCTCCTCCGATACAGCACACACCCGCGATCACCGGGTGATCGCGGTGCCCAGGAGGGCACAGATTGTGTTGCATGATGCCTCGATAGAGGCATCATTGCAACACTCTCACACATAGGCAGTGATAAGCTTTCACTGCCTATGTGTGTTAGCGCGCATACGATCACATTCGCGGTGATCGTATGCGCGCGGGGGGGTCGAGGGGGGGCTGAAAGCCCTCTCAGAGGCTGCTTCGGATCCGAAGCAGCCTCTGAGAGTAGCTTCAGACATGTAGTGTTGCGCTAATGAGCGCAACACTACATGAAAACGGAGGACGTATATATACGTCCTCATGGTCCTTAAGGACCATGCTTTTCAGGACGTATATATACGTCCACATGCGTTAAGGGGTTAAAGACAGAATTTTAAATTTTATCCATGAGCAGACTGGGAACCAGTGGAGGGCGTTGCAGAGAGGAGCCACCGAAACAGACCAGCGAGCAAGAAAGATGAGTCTCGCAGCAGTGTTTTGGAAAGATTGCAGGGGAGAAAGACGAGCCAGAGGTAGTTCAGTAAGGAGGCTGTTACAGTAGTCAAGGCGAGGGATCACAAGTGAGTGCACTAAGATTTTGGCAGTCTCTGCGCTGAGAAACGGCCGAATGCGTGCAATGTTCCTTAGGTGCAGACGGCAGGATTTGGCTAAAAAGAACGAATATGGGGAACAAAGGAGAGAGCAGAGTCAAGTGTGACCCCAAGACAGTGGACACCGTCAGCTGGTACAATTGAAGCATTTTCAACAGAGACTGAAGCCAGGTGTAGGGATGGAGTTTAAAGGAGGGAAGATAATCAGCTTAGTTTTGGAAAGATTACATTTCAACAAGATTTTAAATTACAGCTAAACACAAAAAATGCAGAAGTGTAAAACCAGCCTGTCACCAAGAGGTTAAACACCAGCCAAGACTAAAATGCTACAGATGTCTTAAAGGGACTAACACATAAGCATTGTTTTTACAGTGACGTAAACCAGAGCATAAAAATGATCTTTGCATTGTATTGGTAAAATTGCAAGCAAATACCTAAATTAGAGGAAAATGTGTTTTAAATGTGTCTGTACAGTCTCCTGCTTATGACCTGTGGCATGGTATGCAAATGCACTGCTTTTCAATGGGAAGTGTGTAATTTGCATAGCGTGCCACAGGTGATGTCCTAATTTAGGCATTTGCTTGCAATTTTTCAAACACAAATGTATAGATCATTTTCAATCATCAATTACTCTTTATGCTCTACATGCACAGTAAAAAATGTTCAGGTGATCCAGTCCCTTTAAAGCAGCAATTATGGTACAAAGAAGACTGAGTGGGAAATGTCTTTTTACAGAGGTATAGAAGTACCGTATTTGCTCGAATGTAAGACAAGGTTTTTTTCAGAACAAATGCTCTGAAAAAAAAGTCTTATATTTGAGGTCGTCTTATAGTCTGACTATAAGACTGGAATCCAGGTCCCCTGCAGAACTGCAGGGGACCTGGATTCCCCTCGCTAACCGCCAGTGGATGTCTGCTCAATGTGCGCAGACATCCTCCGCTGCTGCCCGGCACGTCCGTTGGGACTTCTATGATGAAGACATCCTAGCCACCAGGAAATTTGGGCAGCCAGAAGATGTCAGCACAATAGTGCAGACATCCTCCATGCTGCCCGACACTTCAGTCTATCATGACTGACAGCCGGTCCGTCATAAGAGCCGGAAGTGTCAGGCAGCATGGAGGATGTCTGCACATATCGTGCAGACATCACCTGGCTGCCCCCACTAGCCACCAGGGAATGGGGACAGACAACTGGGGGAGGGAGGGGGAGAGAGTGACAGACACAACGTTGGGGGGAGAGAGAGGAATATACAAAGTTTGGGGGTCATCTTATATTCGAGCAAATACGGTAATAGTGTCAAAATTAAAACTACCTGTTGAGCTAAAATATAGTTGATAAAAATATGAAATAAGTTTAAAAATAGAAAAATCAAAACAAAAAAAAAAACAACACACATTTTCACACCTGTGGCTGTCTCACATCCAATACACATTCATGTGAACATTTAGTTCAGAGGTTTGAAGTGGAAGCATTGCACACATATACCTCTTGCAACTATAACCAGGCTTAAAATCAGTCTATTTATGAACCACAAATTAGATGATTTTAGATAACTTCACATACAAGTAATTTCAAACCATGGTGGATTAAAATCTGATTTTTTAATGACATTTAAACTGACATTTAAGCATATGCAAGAATATAGATAATATGGTTTCAGTTCTATAAAACAATTTAAGTAGTTCTCCAAATATACGGGATTAACATGTAAAACTAAAAATCAGTTCATATTTAGCAAACAGGCTAAATATGAAACAATCTAATATTTGCAACCAGATGAAGATAACTATCCGAATCTTTACATTTAAAAATCATGATGTAAATTGAATTTTACCGGCTAGTGATTTAAAATCAACTATTTCAATAAAATCCACCCTGTTTAAAACACACTTTACTTTTACACCTATGGCCCAGTAAATGGCAGTGAACAGACAATTTTACTGATGGACTACCTGTAACCATTTGGAAATTACTATAACACTGTTAAACATCATGGCTGCCCAGCCATCAGTGGATTACAGTTACTATGACCTTTGTATACAGCCATAAGATGTTACACTGTTTTACATTGAACATCGTGAAAATGATCCCTCTTGGGTAATTTTTTTCTTTAAACGATTTATTTTTCTCTAGTGACTTGATTTTGAAACTCTGCACTGCCCATGAAGCAGTGCAACACAAGTAACTTTAAGCCCCCCCTCCAAACCATAGTTTCACTTTTAAAGCATTTAAAACCCGACAAAAAAACAAACAAAAAAAAAGGATTTTCTCCCAAACAATGTTTCTTTAACCCCTTAACAGACCTGGACGTATGTATACATCCTGCACAGCATGGTTTTAATGTAGCGTTGCGCTCCTTAGCACAATGCTACATGCCAGCAGTTACCCTCAGAGGCTGTTTCGGATCAGAAAGCAGCCTCCGAGAGTGAATTTGCATTCACTCTCGCACCCCCACCGCACCCCGCGCGCATACGATCACTGCGAATGTGATCGTATGTGTTAAAAAGATCAGCTTTCACTACCTATGCTTTAAAGGGGCATCATTCAACACCCATTTTCTGCCCTCCAGTGATCACCCTGTGATCGCAGGTGCCATATTAAAGAGAAGCATGCTCCTCCAATATGGCATGCCCTGTACCCAGCAGAGATCATTGGAAATGATAAAAAAAAAAAAAATCTCTTCCGTCGCTCTGAAATTGTTGCCCTAGAGGCAGTCAGCAACATTAAAAAAAATGTTTAAAAAAAAAAAAAAAGGGTAAAAAGAAAAATTAGGGTTAGGGTTACAGGAGGGCTGGGGTTAGTACAAGGGTTGGGGTAGATTTAGGGCTAAATTTAAGGTCAATGTAGAAGAAAATGGTTATGAAACAAAAACACACTACTACTGGTTATTGCCCTATTACTTGAAATAAAACACAGAACAAGGAAACATTGGTATTTCTAAACTCAGGATAAATATTAGAAACTACTAGAAAACGTATGACAAAAATAATGAAAATCTGGTCTTCAAGGCACATCACATAGAAGCATAGAACTCGGTCACTAAGGGGTTGAGAGACACTGTCACCAAACATACAACAGATGTCCAGATATTAAAGAAAATACTGAATTGAAGGTATCGTTGCTTTTAACAACGATTCAAATACTGTGAGGAAGATATTCAAGCAAAAATATTAAAGAAATGGTCATAAGTAATTTGCATAATTGTGGCCTCCAATAGGAAAGTGTGGCATGATATGCTCATTTTTAACACAACACCTCGTAATTTGTTGCAAAGATTTGCCCACAAACTGGTCAAATCAATTAAAAAAAAAAATCTATACCTTGTGTTAGCTGGAACTATAATCAAATTCATAAATTGATAAAATAGGCGACACTTTTAGGTTTTTTTAAAACCTATTTATGACATAACCTGTGGTTTGATATGCAAAGTAACAACATTTTCTACACTTTATGAATTTGCTAACAAAACTAATTTTTTTGTTTATTCTCTACACTGACAGTATAAACAATGTTTAGGTAAATTAATCCCTTTAACCCTTTTCCGCAAAAGGAAGTGCACTAGCTCCCAAAAGAAGATCTAGCCTAGAATCACAGCAGTCTTCCAGGAGCCCGCTCCGAGCTCTTCCAGGTCATACAACCGCTGTGATAAGTCAAAATCCATGACAACAGCCAATTGGCTTTATTACTGGAATATAAACGTGTCTAATGCACAGTGATGGTGTTAGGGGGGGTATTTATGAGAATGCAGTAACCATTAAGGAATGATTTTCTATGAATAAGACATGGCATCAATTAAGACAATGGAAATAAGACTGATAATGGCTAGTTAGTGTGACAGTCCAACTAAATCCGTACATTTTCATTGCCCCTTCTTCTATCATATAAAGGGAACCAGCACTGCAACTGCTTCACGTTAAAAGGTATTTTTAATTGTCTGACAGTATATGGGACTACATCAAATTCAATTAACTGGCACTGGAAATAGTGCCATTTGTTCTTTATTATTGGGAAATAAAAACTACTAACAAGATAACCAGTGTTCATGATCACACAAACATGCAACTACACAAAACAGTGAAAATAAATATATATATACACACACACACACACACACCAGAATAAAATAAAACCAAATAATAGGAGTAATTGGTGCGCTAGAGTAAACCCCACACGGTAGAAAGAGTATATCTACCTTAAAACAGGCTTCCTCTCGGCGTGCCTGTTTAAAGGCAAAACGCGTAGCGTGCCTACCAATACTGCTATACCTTCCAGATTACTGGGATTGAAAGACTTTGTTTTGGGACTTTTTCGTGGAGAAGCCTGATGCTGAGAACTTCTATGTAAGATACTATTTGTCCGTTTTATTAAATATCTTTTTCAACTACTAATCATCTATCTCCTCGTTTTACTCCGCTATATGTGAGGACCATGTGGGGAAGAGAGAAGATTCTATCTGATATTTGACGTGCCCTATATACCAACTACGTTTGTGAGTGCATTTGTTCATACTGCACCAATATTTATTATAATATTGAATTACACTATGGTCTTTGTTTGTTTTTATGTCTCCTCATATATGTTATGAAACATTGAAGACCTTGTCCATACTTCATTGCCATACCAACAATTTTCAGGCAACTATTACATTTCCATATACTCTTTCTACCGTGTGGGGTTTACTCTAGCGCACCAAATCACTCCTATTATTTGGTTTTATTTTATTCTGATGTTCTTTTCACGTGTGTTTTCGGAGTAACACATAGATTGGTGCTGCTGTGTTATAGTTTAAGCGCCAGAATTTATCTTGGGCAACACACACACACCATAAATAGAAGAAAATATATTTTCTACTGGTCTATCCATTTGCTCGCACAATATATAGATTAAAAAGCATAACTAAATCCAGTGTTTATGCCGCATAGCACCAAAATTATGCAATCCTTACCAACATTGAGTCACTCTTATAACTAAAGATTATTTGAACTCTCTTCTTTAAGTCACCTCATCCAACAATGTGTTCATTGTGAATTCAACCTAAGGCTATAGAACCGTCACGTTTTAGAAGCAAATTAACTGAAGAAAGCTTTTTTTTGCCAGTTTGTACTATAACAACTTTTAGAAATAGTGGCAGATTATTATAAACTGATATACTGAAGAAACAAAATGAAAATGTTGAAATATTTAGGTTTTAATCAAACTGTGTTATTTTATTTTACACAGGAGACATGACCAGCAGATTGTTTGCTTTAATGGATTACAAGTGGGGGAAAAAAAAAGTTAAAATAAACTATATTTGTTTTTATTTCACACATACACATGGGTTGGTTATTTTTCTTTCATATTGCAAGAGTACATAAAATTACAATTGGTGTTCATTATGCATCACCTTCCAAATTTGGAAAATAGTGAGTACACCGCTAAATTTAAAAAAAAAAAAATAAATAAAATAAAGAGACTGGGTCACATAATCTGTCGGCCATCTGAACACCATAAAAAATTGCAGACAATTAATCCAGAACATGGAATGAGTGATCCTTGGGAGGAAACCTGAAAAAAGTTAAGTATTAGAAGTTTTAAAGCTAAAAGTTAATAAAATGTATATTTGCTTTTAAATGTCAGCATTAACATGTATTGTTAATTCTCATGCAACCCAGTGTTGACATGGGAAGATCAAACCATGGGAGAAACCTTGCACAAGTCTTAAAAATGTAAGTATTGCAAAAAAATGTGTTTCCATAATTGGTAATTGTACCATAAGCAGCCATCCCTCTAATTCCCACTGATATGCTACTATTTTATTGCTATTAAGCTGAATAGATCTTCCAATAGAACCCTAGTTTTATTTCATATTTATGCTTAGCCATTTTTTGAGATGCAGAATGTATAATTCATAAATGATCAGTGGGAAATCAGTTAAACAATAAAAGGTGGTTCCTAGGAGATCCTCTCCTTATTAACTAGTTCCCACTGGACACATTTGCATTCTACATTCAGCAGGGGAGCAGGTAAAAATTATAGGTCTCAGGCAAACCACTGGCTGAACAGGCAATCCTAGATGTACACCTGAAGGAAAACAAACCTGCGTGCTTTGGAAGGATACTGTGCTGTATATGTATGCACACATTGCAAATAGTTATCATTTAGTAGACTGTTTTATGTAGGTTTAAAAACACTCTAAAATGTTGCTTTTCCCTCCAAGATGCTATAAACATTTAGAATATCCAGATTGTATTAAATTGTATATATTTTGATTAAAAATATATATATTTCTTTTAAAAAGATCAGTGTTTATATGTACTAACTGGTACAATTAGTGTTAGGGTGGAGCTGGAGTGGTCCTTTAAAAGGAGCAGTTCCACCTACACCATCTAAGAAATGCAAGATAATACATAAGGTGAGGGTGTGCTAATTTGTACAAAAACAATTGGTCGTCACCAAAATGGATGACCGTCAAGTGAATCAGAATACTACAAGTATACATACAATCTTTTTACAAAAAGCATAGATGGCTTCCTTACAGTTCTCAAATGTACTTGTAATTTTGGTACATGTAAAAAAAAAAAAAAACCACACACACACACACATATACATATAATTGTCCAATATGAATATCCAGCTATACAATTACACCCAGAGCCTGATACGTCAACTATATTGGACCTAAGACTACACAGGAATAAAAGCAGTTATTAAAATGTAGGCAACTCACGCTATAGATTTAGTCTGAAAACCTCTATTGTAGTAACCCCTTCGCGACAATGGACTTTGTCAGGCATGTCCAGCCGGGAACTCCGTTCCCAACAATGAACGTGCCGAACATGTCCTGCGGAGAAACGAGCGGTTTTCTCAAACAACGAAAGTTTACTATGCAGCTCTGTTGCCCCGATGTCGAGGCAATAGCCAGCACCGAAATTCCGGCTCTGACGCACCCAAGATCGCTCCACGTAGCGATTGTGGGCACCATATTGGAGGAGCAGCATTAAAGCTCCTGCAACATGGCTGTGCCCTCTTGTAGTCAGAGCTTTGAAGTGAAAAAAAAAAAAAATATTCACTTCCGATGCTCTGAATATGTTGCTTGACTGCCCCTGGAGGCAGTCAGCAAAACTGCAAGAAAAAAAAAAAAAAGACTTAATTAGTTGAAATCTAGGGTTAAGGTTAGAACAGCTGTTTGGGTTACAATTAAATTAGGGTTAGCACAAGGGACACGGCTAAAATGAAATGAAAAAATATTAAGTTATCATTAGGGTAAGAGTTGGGGATAAAATTGGGTTCGGTTGGGGTCAAAAGGGCAATATAGGAAAAAAAAAAACTTTTTCCCCCCATAACTCGCTTAAAACTGGAGAAAAACATGGAAATAAGCATATTTCTGAACTCTCATACTTAATGATTTTTTTGTAGTAAATAAGATATGATGAACATAATGGTATCTAATGAAAGTCCTTCTTATGACAATAAAACCATAATGTGTGGGTACAGTATGAGAGAAAGAAGACAATTACAGCTAAACACAAACACCACAGAAATGTAAAAACAGCCTTTGTCACCAAGAAAAAGACAAGGTCAAAATTTCTTGTCACTACGGGGTTAAAATATTCCAAAAGAGGAACTACACACCTCCCAATCAAGTTTTAGTCAGGTCAGGCAGACCTGTCGGAGGGGAGGACTCCTGGATTAGAAAATACCTCTAACCACTTATGTAGAAGAAAAAAAGAAATGGATGAATAGCAAAATAAATAAACCTTTTGTTGCAATCATTTTTTTCAGTAGGGAGGTCTTGTGAAAAACTACATTAAAAAAAAAGGGGGGGGGGGAGAGAATACTTATTAACAATGTTGGGTTGAATGTAATGATAGCTGGTCAATAGGAGGTATACCCAAAAATAAAAAATACACAAAAGTGTTCACTGATTTTAAACAAATAGATCCCAATACCACTCCAACTTCCACGATCTCAGTCGTCAGGCACGTAGCTATCCTGCGCAGGGGCTGTTAATCTGCAATGTAGTCTTCAGCAATCAGGATTGAGTTCCCATCTGGAGTTCAGCGGGTCGGAGGGATGCCACAGTATACAGAGATCAGACGGTTTTTCTGATTCTGCTCTACCTGAATGGAGTGTGATTACATGAAACTACATTTGGGTTACCTAGAAATCTTAATAATATTGCTGAATTAAAGGCCACTTATTGGGTGCAATAATAGAGCCGTAAACTGCTCCACCATTTTAATTTTCCTGGTTTTGGGATCTTTTTTTTTTTTTTTTTTTTTAAATCAGTGAGCACCATTGCGTTGTTTGTTTTATTTTTTGTGTATACCTCCAGCAGATTGAGACCATCTATCAATATATTCAACTTAAGATATAACGTTCTGTTAATTAGTATATTTTTTTCACAAGACGTCACTACTGAAATTATTTATTGCAACATAAGGTTTAATTAATTATTTAATATAAAAAAAAATTTGAGCTCCTGCTATTCACTTTTCTTTTTATTAAAACCCATTAGTCTTTACTTTTGCACCAAAGCATTATTTTTTTTTTTAATTATTTTAAATTTATTTTCCTCTGAACACAAGAATTATAAATTTTACAGGGCAGCAGGTAAAAGTTGCAGGTGTCCCTCAATAAAGTCAATCACAGCTATCTGCTTGGGACAGTTCTACCTAGCTTATTTTCTGTATACTGTAATGTTCTGTTAAGGGATAACAAGGGTTGAAGAAAAAGATAGGAATGATCCATTTGTTAGTACCGCTAAGCAAGAAACACTTAATGGGGCAGATTTTAAATAAAATTGGGCAAATAAATGATGTGCAGCCTCTCTTAGTGACAGAAAATATTTCCTGGTTTGAGCTAAAAAAAAAAAATGGACTGTCCCCTGCCATTCAATGGACTCACATGATGATCTAGCCCCCCCAGTTCAAACTGTTCGCTTTCAATGTAAGCAACAGCTGGAGAGGAAGGCTAGAACAGAGACTTTGGGATTACTAAGGGATCTCTATTTTTTCATGCAACAAATCCAGTACAATGTTAAACACTAAAAATCACTAGGCAAGTCCCTGAATTGGTCGGTTTAGATCTGAAACGCTACAAATTTATTTTTAATATAAATTTTGGAATTTCTAAAATTATTCGCTTCTCTGGCAAATTAAAAAAAAATAATTTTAAATAAAATTTGAATTTACACCTCTCTTCCACTCACTAACTAATTACCGTATTTGCTTGATTATAAGACAAGGTTTTTTTCTGAAATTTTTTTTTTTTAATAATCTTATAATCGAGGTCTTCTTATAATCTGACCTCAAATTGAGGTCAGATTATAAGACAGCGATCCAGGTCCCCAGCAGAGCTGCAGGTGACCTGGATCCCCCTCTCTAACAGCAGGGGATGTCTGCGCGATGAGCACAGACTCCCCTGCTGCCGCCTGGCATGTCTGCCGGGGCCTCTATGATAAAGCCGGGTACTTCCGGCTTCGTCACAGAAGTCCCGGCGGTCGTGCCGGGCAGCAGCAGGGGAGGTCTGCGCTCGTCGCGCAGACATCCTCTGCTGCCCCGCTAGCCACCAGGGAGAATCGGGCAGCTGGGGGATGTCTGCACGATACGTGCAGACATCCTCCATGCTGCCCGACACGGCAGACTATTATGACGGACCAGCTGTCCGTCATAATAGACTGCCGTGTCGGGCAGCATGGAGGATGTCTGCACGTATCGTGCAGACATCCCCCAGCTGCCCCCACGGATCTAGTTATAGTTAAGGGGGAGGGATGGGGGGCAGAGAGACAGGGGGAGGGATGGGAGCAGAGCAACAAGAGGAGTGAGGGGGGGAAGAGACAGAGCAACAAGGGGAGGGAGGGTGAAGAGACAGAGCAACAAGGGGAGGGAGGGTGAAGAGACAGAGCAACAAGGGGAGGGAGGGTGAAGAGACAGAGCAACAAGGGGAGGGAGGGTGAAGAGACAGAGCAACAAGGGGAGGGAGGGTGAAGAGACAGAGCAACAAGGGGAGGGAGGGTGAAGAGACAGAGCAACAAGGGGAGGGAGGGTGAAGAGACAGAGCAACAAGGGGAGGGGGTCAGAGAGAAACAAGGGGGGGGGAGACAGAGGCGAGGGGGAGTCAAAGGGAGGGGGAGAGAGACAAAGCTTGGGACAAAGGAAAGAGAGAGGCAGCATTGGCACATAAAAGGAAATAAAAACAAGAAATGCATTTTTTTATATAATTTTTTTATTAAAAAAGCAATTTACATGTGAATATATACAAGTTTAACTATTTCCTATAGGGTAGTCTTATATTCAGGCTTTTAGATTTTTTCCTAAAGGAATATCCAAAGTTTGGGGGGTCGTCTAATAATCAGGGTCGTCTTATAACCGAGCAAATACGGTAAATATGTAAATACTATGCAGAATAAAATCCATAAAGTAATTAAATTACTTAGCAGATACCGGTAACATGATTACACTAGCAGAGACAAAAAAAACTTTTTTATCCCTCTTGATGATTGTATGGAGGGAAGAATGCATTATCACATGACTCAATACTTGGCAATCAACATCCTGCACCCGTCCTTAATTCCACCTAAATATATACAGTAGATGCCAAATCAAGTGTTTTTTTTTAGATGTGGTGCATAGAGAAATTCATCTTTTTATCACAACAGGTTTAAGCAAGTATAGATCCGCTCATTTGATAGGTGGGCTATTGGTAACACTTAAGTTACATATGCTTACACATACACTCAGTCTACATTTCCCATGATGCTTTTGCAGAAAGACAGAATGAGAAAAAGCACACAAAACAGAGAAAAATGGCGGGCAAAATAGTGATATCCTATGTGCTTGCATACAGAAAGAATAGCATTCTATATAAAAAAAAAAAAAAAATAACAAAAAAACAGGGGCCTGTTCAGGAACTCTGGAATAAAAATTTTTTACACATATATATAGCGTATGAAAAAAGGTTCAAAATGATGTTGACATCTTCAGAGATTATTTTGCAAATAACTGCAAATTACAATGGTTTTAATGGGTTAAATGATAAGGCCAGGGCTGTTTATTGTCCTTCAATAAGAAGGGGCTAAATTATATATCAGTACATACATAAAATACAGTATATAGACATTTACACACACATATATAATAAATAATAAATCAGTGCACAGATAAAGAACTGGTAAACACCAGTACACAGGCTTCTGAAAAATAAAATGTAACTGTAAAGTGCAGGTCAGGACTCTCCCTCCTCAGGCAACACTGAAATGGTACTGTATTCCCTGCAGAGAATTCAAAACGCTATGTGCTTGATTTGACAGGTGATTAATAAAAAAGAACATTATAAACTAGCTACACCCATCTAGAAAATCAGGAGTTGAGATAAGTTTTGTAACAATTGGAGTCAAGCTGGCGGTTTTTTGTAGGTGGTGTTTAACTCAACAAAATAATGTGAGATAGAAGCAATAATACTAGGAAGATGCTCACTAAAAGTGAGGTGTATGAGAGATCAGCAATATACTGATATTTTACTATGTATTCTGCAGGGCCAAATTAGCTCTTCTAGTAGTAGAAACTCGCCAGATTTGACCCTGCACAATACACTGCAAGATCAAATGTTCAACTCATCTTAACTCACCTGCACCTCACTATCAGTGAAAAGCTCCCGATATTTCCTGGGGAGGGGGAGAGTTGTGATAACTTGTTTTGTTGCGATAGATTTAAATATTTGTTGTCAAGAACTGAAATATACACAATTTTAGTAGTCAGCACAGTAATTAAAATACGTTATGCACACTAACCAATAAAAATCCAAAAATGATACGTTTACCCTAAAAATGATCAGCAGATATGGAGGTGGCAATTTAAAGTAGAGTATTTGATCACTTTCATTAGTTTTCAGTCTACAAGAAGAGTCGTCGCATAGTGGGCTATTTTTTACAGCAGGAACCAATGAGAATTTCATTCAAATTTCCTGTCTTTCTAGTGATGTCACCAGAAAATGTGTTTCACTGTTAAGAGATCCTACTATGTAAAAGAGCAAGCTTAATACATTCCACGCAATGTATTCTATTCCAGCAGCACATGAAGTGCCAAAATGAAGAGAAAAAAAACTGTATATGCTCAGTGTCTATATAATCAGTGCTGCAGCACCTGCAGTATACAAGAAGGGTAATCACTGGGGAAGAGCATGTGTACAATATTAAAAATTTGATTGATGCAGAATGCCTGCATCAATCGCACTGGAAAAAAACCTGCGAACTAAACAAGCAGTAGTCTTGAACATGCACCAAAACGAGTTTGGGGACTAGACTGTCAATTTAAGCTATAATCAAGATGAGGAAATAATTGATCTTTACAAGACGTGCAAGAGCAACCTCTTATCATGGGTTATGGTTGAACAGGAATGCCCAGTTGAATGTTCACCTATGCATTTCGAAAAGCACCTTTGAGCATCAGGGAGAAAGGTGTTACTAAACGAAATATTATACTCTTCTATTTATATCAACGGTGTGCAATAATCAGTTGACTTTATTAGGAAAGTTTAATTCTACTGCACTTCTCAAAATATTTATTTAAAAAAAGTGTCACTAAAAAGTAAAATGTCTGCATCTTATTTTGAGAAATTCCATTGCACTTTAAAATATATGGAGTTTTCTCCTACTACTCAGCTCACCGTTGATCCAACAGAGGTGCATGCTGATGGCATCAAAACAACTTCTACTGAGGAAGCTGAGAGATTGCTGTTGGAGAACAGTCCTCCTTATACAAAGCAATCTGTTGAGCATGTGCATTTTTCATGTATCTTCTTACAAAGCTGCACTCTGGGGAGTAATTAACAATTTGAAGCAGTGCATACTTGGGTAAAGATTTTTCTTCTTTCTATATACAATCTCCTTAACAAAAAAAAAGTACAATTTGGGTAAACAAATGGGCAGAATGTATCTTATCTGCAGACATACATTCCATTTTTCTATGTAAAACCCCCAAGTTATAGCACACAGGGATTAATTAATTATCTGTAGTTTCCAAGTACACAACAAGATATCTGTTCACACTATTTTATTCACAGAACAAAAACATGATAAAACGTGTCTAAATAAACAGATTTTAAAAGTTGTCATACTTAGAATGTAAAGCATCATCAGTATGGTATTAGCAGGAGCATTGATGATTATGCACGTTTTTTTGTATTTGCCCAGTACTGGGTTTGGTAATGGACCAAGAAAGGAATTGAACATAGGTGTGCAAGCTATATAAACCTTATAACTCCACTGGAATTACAAGGGCTTGCTACATTATGGCATCTGAATCTTTTTTTAAATTGTATTTTACCCCCATCTGAGAGATACATGTAAAAACCAAATGTGGCTCAACTTAATGTGAGGGATGCATACATTGTTTAAAAGAGGTACTAAAAAAAAATAATGGGGGCCATAGAAAGCACTTTGAGGGCTGGCCATGGAGTATGGCTTGTATAAAACATTGCTCAGTATCCCAAATAGTAGGACTTATTTATATGCTCACTGCAACGCCCCTGTATCACTATATGGGATGTGTTCACTACATATCAGTACATCTACACCACACCAGATTAGATTTTATTGTTAGCTGTCTGTGATGTAACGGTCTCGATTTATCAGCACCGGGTCATTTAGCCCCTCCTATTCTTTGTATGAGAGTACCATTTTGAAGGTAAACCAGGATATGGAAAGAAGATCATTAACACAAGGTTTAGTTCTATTCGCTTTGCATGGAAGTACTTTATTTCCATACGGTGGGTTTTGTATCGTCATGTCACAGTGGTTGCGAACCTTTGACACTGCAACTATTGTGGGCTAAAATTCCCATAACGCTCAGGCAGCATTATGGGAGCCAAAATGTCAACAGCTGGGATGTCAAATGTTTGTCACTACTGGTCCAGTGCCCATTGTGGCATGAACCCTGCATTAGACTCTGTATACGCGAATTTGCCCCAACCATAGTGTATTTTCCCCAATTCAGCTCTTTACCCCCTCCCCGTTCCATTATTACCCCGCCTATACGTAGTGCGCCCGCCCCACTCGCTGAAGTCAGCCTGTCACTTACCGGGAATGCCCGGATCCTCATCTTGGTATCCTTTCTGCTACCGGGAGCTTTGTTCAGGTTCGACATGTCGGCGGCTGGCTGTCCTCTCTCGGCCCCGGGGCCCCTCCTTATCTCCCCCCGGCGGGTATCAGTGTGAGGAGGCCCCGGGCCCGGCCTGTCAACGACCTGGGGGGCTCCTCTGGGGATCTATGTCTCTCTTATCCCTCCCTGGGCTCCGGTATGTCTGTGCGCAGCGCAGTACTACAAGCCGTGTGAACAGCGCTGACTAAACTCTTCGGCGATGGCGGACAAACATCCACTGAGCTCGCAGGGCCGGTGGGAGGAGCGCGGCGGATCTCGCGAAACCTCAAACCCTCTTTCCTTTTCCCTGTCAGAACACTCTCAAAAAGCTTTATTAACACTTCCTAAAAAGACAACGCTGCCATAGCCAGGGAAGGGCAATCATCGTGGTGACGTCATGCCTTTCAAACATACCACCTCCTAGTTTGCATTGTCAGATCCTCAATCCGTGACAGTTAACCTTTGGTACTCCTGCTGCTGTGTCCTGTACGGTCGTTTTAATACACGATGTGTCTCGTAGTGCAAGGGCTACACTTTTCTTGATACTATAAATAAGTCCCAGAAATAGCTTTTTAAATGTGACAAGTATATGGCATGACATTTGATGTCAGTTACTGAGATCTAGAAACTTTTAACATCACATTGTCCAATGAGTGTGTATGCCAATCTGCAATGCACCCAGCTATCCAGCTACCCAAGAGTGCAATAGCCATGTGTCAATGCAGATCTGTTGCATGCTATCACTTACTGCAGTATTCATATTGTACTAGAGCACCATTATTTTGACATCCTGCTGCTGAGAGCAAAGCATGGGGGCTCCAAAGGTGGTCTGTTTGTTTCCAGTTCCTTCAGTCATGCTCTTGTGCCAAATCCAAAAGGTGCAAGTGTACACATTAAGGGCCAATATGAAGCCGGTCTCAAACCTTGGGTAACCTTTTGGGTTGGGAACCCCGTTACTCCCTGCCCACCCCAACCATAAAGCCTGAATAGTGGTTTGGCTCACAGAACTATAAACCAATCTGTTCTTCAGCCAGAGCAGTAGGGTTGAATTCTTCAGCCGTGCCGCCATACCATACAGACACCTAGGGTTCTTCTGACCTTCCCAACAAGTGCCCCACTGTGGCCAGTTTCCAGTGTAAAAACAACAAAACGTGCAAAAATAAAAATGCATAGTCAAAACAAGCAAATAAATAAATAGAAAAGATGTGCTATATGTATGTCCCCAATGAAACAAAGGATTGCAGCACACCAATAATGGGAGTACCAAGGAGTGGTAGTATCTAGGAATAGGTTCCTGGATTATAGTATGACTGATTGTTGTATTTTTTTTTTGTTGTTGTTAGTATATGTAAGTTTAATAATTGGAAATAAATGCAAATTGTAAGAAAATGACATAAGGATGATCAAAAGGATACATTTAAAACGCTATTAAGGGACCTCAATCCCATAGCTATAATAGATCTGAATGTCAAAAAAAGAGAAAAACAATAAAAGTGAATTATGTAACATTGTGCTAATCAACATGTGCATGGTCTGTGCAATGTCAAAGCACCCAACAGTGTCGTCAGGCCTGGGGGGAACATAAGAACATCTCAGGCTTCATCCACCCCACTGGCCCTTAGGCCAGAGGACTGAAGAGTACTACTCTTGATCTTAGCCATAAGGCAGAGAAGCAACGTAAAGGGGGTTTATGTCACTGCAGAAGTTGCAGACCACTTAGTGCCCTGCACTAGACCATCAGGGAACCCTATCCCACTACACCTGACCAGCTGAGAATAGGTTGAGCACGTTATTTCTGCCATTCAGAGAAATTTTATAATATATAAATTATTAGTAAGCCTTTGTAACCACATAGATTTCAGACTTATTAATGTATTTATAATAAAATTACAGTTGTTAAGAGATGGGCCATTTCAGAGAATTCACCCCTCTATTGGCAGACATGAACAGTTTCAGAGAATTAATTTTTATATATTTTCTTAAACAATTTAATAGCATACAAACATTAACAACACTGAATAAATACTACGGTATTATCATGTTATCTTTATAAACAACATTATCTACTACTTTACAAAGTCTGGCCCCCATTTATATTCATTCACAATGACACATCATTAATACTTGTAAATCAACTATTAATTGCCCCAGTCTGGGGATTTGGGAACTTTTCTATCCATTTCTTCTAGATACCAAATAATGTTTCAGTTCTTTGACTAGCCATATTCTGCCTCTCTGTCAAGGATTGGTGTTGCATCCAGAACTATACCATGTTATTCCTAAATCACTGTTCCAATACCTTGCAATCGTTATCTTCATTCCCTAGAAAATTTGAATGGTCAAGCACCACTGCACATGTGCACAGTGCTGCGCTTGCACAGTAGGCATTCTCCAGTGTACCAGACAATGTTTAGGTGATACATTCCCTTTAAGGTCCTGTATGTTACTATCCACTATTCATAAATGTGACAGTTCCAAGAATTTTTATCTTTCAGCAGATCAGAGAATTAACCACTCTATTAGCAGACAGGTGCAGTTTCTAAGAATTTACCCTTTTATTAGCAGCCAGTAGAAGTTTTAGAGAATTAACCCCCTCTATTAGAAGCCTTGAGTATTCAGAGAATTAACCCTCAACAGACACACACAGTCACTTACACACTATCGCTCACACACAGCTACATAAACAGTCTCTCTCATACACACATGTAGACACTGGGTTTCTTTCCTGGTGCTGCTGCAGCTCATACTCATCTCTGTGAAGGAGGGACTAAGCAAATCAGGAGAGGCTTCTGAACTCTTAGCCAATCAGGAAACTAGAAAAGTCTCTCCAGATTGTCTGATACCTTCTTCATTTAGAACTCTCAATCTGGGACTTTGCATTGTCCCAGACTGAGGCTACCCAGATCATAAAGTCCCATTGCAGCACATATGGTCACCCTAGCTGAGAGATATTAATGCTCATTTTTTAGCCCGCCGAGGATTGCCTAACACTGTGTTATGCAATCTGGAGAGGGACTAAATACCTAGCACTAATTTTATACTTTGTTTTATGTTCTTAAGATATGTTTATATATCGTCTTCCATGTAATTGTGACATAATGATCCCTAAATATATATGTCTCACCCACAGACCAGGATAGAGAGTCAGTGTACCACATCAGAATTTTCCATTTGCAGTTTAGAATGCCACTGGGGTTAGTGAAATGGTTCTTCAGTCCATTAAAGGATAAGCAGGCAGGTATAGGCAAAGTGTCTGTACAAGGACACCAGTGTCTGTGGCAAAGTTTGTGAATGTCCATAGAACGGGTCTATTCATAAATGTCTATATATATTGTTACTGCCATCAAAAATATACGTGTGTGAGGTTTTTTCATGGTCTTGATTTATACTCCTATCCCATAAATTTTGCTTATGCATTGATGTCCTGTGGGTCTGCTCAGGGGGCAGTGGCGGAACTATCATGATCATAGGGGTTGCAGCTGTGACCGGGCCCGTCATACCACGGGGCCCGGCTGCCCTGTTGAACCCTGCGGCCTTGATAGATGTGTCTGCACTGATCACATAGTACAGGCCCAAACCAACCATATATATTATATAAAATATAAACCTGAGCCATATGTTATATTCATCATATGACTAGTTTATATAATATTTGTATATATATATATATATATATATATATATATATATATAATATTATATAAAATATATATATATAGCTAGTTTTATATAATATGTTTTATATAAATATTATGAAAACCAGATATTTATGTATGTATCTATCTATCTATCTATCTATCTATCTATCGCATGGTGGGTTCGGGGGGCCCCAGGGCAAGTTTTGCACCTGGGCCCGGTGGTTTCTCGTTACGCCTCTGTCAGGATGGTGTAATTTCTCAGAAAGGATGGCAGGGGCCAGAGTTTTCTTAAACATCATGCCTCCAAACCATCCTGGTCTCAGGAAGACAATCCAAATTTGGGATTCCTATCCTGCTGTCTCGGATCCTTTATCTGGTACATTTGAGAGAAGTAAATAAAATATTGTAAATGTGCATGTGCTAGTGGATAGCGGAAATCACTAACACATGCAAGATGCACTGGCACATCCATATTTACATAATCAGTCCTTTCATTTGCCTGGCCGTGCCCCCCTGTGTCCCAAATCAAGCCCACCCACAGTTAGGAGGTATAAGATATGGATGGACTTTATTGGAGCAAGATCAAGAATATGTATTACTTTTCATGGGCAGATGATCAGTCCTTTCATTTGCATGGCCATGCCTCCCTGTGTCCCAAATCAAGCCCTCCCACAGTTAGGAGGTATAAGATATGGATGGAGTTTATTGACGCAAGATCAAGAATATGTATTACTTTTCATGGACAGGTTCACGAGGGTTAACGGAAAAATAAAATATGTTGGCACAAACAGCTGTTCAATTTATGTAGTCTGCCCATATTTCTATATTTCAAAATATTAATTTCTGATTTAGTCCTTGGCATCATTATGGTTAGGAGGAGTATTTGGAATAGACACTAAAATCACACACCATCCCTCTCTCTCTCACACACATACCATCCCCCTCTCTCTCTCTTTCACACACACTGTCTCTCTCTCTTTCTCACACACACCCCTGTCTCTCTCTCACACGCACTGTCTCTCTCTCTCACACACACACTGTCTCTCTCACACACACTGTCTCTCACACACACACTGTCTCTCTCTCACACACCATCTCTCTCTCTTCCTCACTGACACACACACAACATCTCTCTCTCTTCCTCACTCACACACAACATCTCTCTCTCTTCCTCACTCACACAGACACCCTGACACACACACAACCAGATACATTGAAAAACACACTCGCACACATACACTTATGCAAACACCCTGACACACACCTAAACACCCTGACACACTTACAAACATTGAGACACCCACACACAGTCACACTTACACACACTGAGACATCCACACACAGTTACACTATTTATTTTTTTACCTTATACTGTTGGTCCCCCTCCCTGCTAAATTCTGTTTATTTGCAGGGAGGAGGAAGTTTTCGGCGGTGTCTGCAGCTTCAGAACACCACCATTCTGTATCCCAGTATCTTCTGCCGGATGTCACCTGACCTCCAGAGCCTGCACCCGTCGTGCTGTGCTCTTTATGGCTAGGAGGTGCAGTCGCCGCAAGCACTCACCTGTGGGATGCACCTTGAGGAGGAGGGGCTAGAGAGAAAGCTCCATATAGCAGCACTTCTGCAATACTTGTGAGAGTACAGTTGCGCATAACCTTCACCATGTGTCCATTCCATAGTAAATCAGTTGAATATCATATTCATCAATTACAAACAAAAAACACAAATATATTAGAATTTTCTTCAATAATATTCAGACCTGTGGGATCATACTTTTACCAGAGTTATTTGTTTTATTTGGAGTAGTCCTTTAAGGCTGCAGCACATAGTAGCTTGGTTAGTTGCTGATGTAATGAAATCCACACTAACAGCTGGGTTTCTTTTGTAGATTTAGTAAGTAGCATGTATCAGCCTTGTTAATAAATGTCTGTTACTTGACTTTAAATATTTTCTTAAATAGAAAGAAAGCCAATTGACTGCTAATTGTTCATGTATGTATGCAGAGGGGATAGATGTCCGATTCCTGGAACACACCATAACACCCCCAAACCCAAGACCCGATTCCAACCCTATACCCCAATAAAATAGACACGAAACTTGTGATGGTAAAGCAAGGCCACAGCTCTTCTTTATTAACATATATATCAGGCTGTATCAGCCGACCACCATCCTTTATTCATATAAAAACAGAACACAGCCTGACAAAATAACTAAGCCCTTGCCAGTATAACAATTTATAACCTAAACCTATATATTTACATAGTGCAACATTTTTTAACCAACCAAAACCAAGATGCTCGCCTCCCCTCCTCATCCCTTGAGATGCCATACCTTAACCTGATCCATCTTGCCCCAATGCTCACCACTAGCCGACTCACTTAGCTCAGTGGGCACGTCCACAAAAACAACTTCCATGTTGAAAGGTTAGGGGAGGACCGAGCACCATTCTCCTTCTAATATCCCCAAATTTATCTTCCAAAACCATATCCCCGACTGGCAAGGACTGCCAACCCCCGCCTGCTGCGACAAAAAAGGAGTTAATACCCAAACATAACATATAAATTAAAGGGTGGGAGGGTGGGAAAATTGCTACCAAGTGCGTTTACCGACCAAAATGGCTGCTGGGGAGAGGGGCTCCAGGGCTTTTATCAACTCCCCCCCGAAACCCCTCCCCCCAACAGCCATCAGTCATCTATGTCCTCCCCCTCGCCCATACATGTCCTGTACAATTCATTTGCATAATTTCCCAGGGTGCTAACCCGCTATTAAAAGAATTTTGTCACATGAACATTGTTTATGCTGCGAATAAAGAGAATAAAAAAGATATCAGAAATTATCTATATACTGTGTTAGCAAGAAAGTGAATACATTGATAGAAAAATGTGTCTTAGGTTTGTCAGCAGTGGCGTATGCTCCAAGTGTGCGCCGCACAACTTGCATGGCTGTTTGCAGCACACAAATACCAGAAATACATGAGATAGATCGTGCCCCTGAGTGACAGGTGTGCTCCGAACTGGCAACACACCTGTCACTCGGGGCGCGATATGCCCCTTTCTGTCAGTGGTGTCTCCTGTTTATGACATCACTTTTTTCAGGTGTATAATTTGCATACCAATCCATAGGTGATGTCATAAAGAGAAGACATTACAGACACAAATGAAACTCATTTCTCTCCTAATTCATTTTTCATAATTTGTGTTTTTCAATTCTTTGCTTTTGCAGCAGAATATGTCCTTATACATACAACAGAACAAGCAGACATAGCCTGCATTATAACATGAGATAGTCGCCAACAATATGCAGGTAGCAACATATATAAAGATTCCAGCTTTAATTTAGGAGGGGCAGAGTAATTGTACAGAGTAGATTAGAAAGGATAGCCTAGTATAGAAAAGAGAGACGAAGAGGAGGCGGTGGAAAAAAGAAAGTGGGAAGAAAGGGTAATTGAAAGAAAAAATAATCTTGGAGTGGGGAGAAGGTGAGATATGCTACAGCTCATCGCAACCCCCTACAGTGAGTGGGATCCCCTCTGTCAGATAAGGTCACTTTGAGAGAAATTGCTGTATGGTAAGTAGTCATGGACAATAGACCCAGTCCACCTGGTGGAAGGCTGGCAGGGGGTTTATTCCAAACAAAGTGTTAAAAGAGGAATTTTGGTGATTTTAAGGCTTCTACAGGTACGTGGGTATTTGTACAGGTAAGGTTTGTAGCAAATAGAGGATCCAGGGAAGAATATTAATTTTAAAAATGTAATTCTACCTGTCCATGTAAAGTGGGGTAAGTCATTCTTTAAAGTTTGGTCTGGGTCCCCAGCCAATCGGTAAGCCTATATATTTGGAATGTGAGTTTAAAGGGGAAAATTGATGATGTAAGTTCTGGAGGTAGAAGGATCATCACTGACTCTGATTTATTGAAATTTATTTTTAAATTAATCCGTCTGTAGTGTGTGCGAGCAGGTTTTGTTTGTGTTTGTAAGAGAGGTGGTGAATATTAATGAAACCAGCTGGAATGAATCCAGTGTGGTCTAGATGTATTAAGAATGGTTGATCATTTTGTAATCTGGTTACCAAGACCTGCTACATTGATCAGGTGATTTACCCTATTTTAAGATTACGGTAATGGTGGCTTCTAGGCTCGGAGTTGGTATGATTTGTGACATCTTCCAGGAATTGAACGAGAACACCAACATGTGGGATAAAAATATCCTGAAAAGTTCCATGGTAACAGGTTTTCTTAGTGAAAACTAAGGCTGTTCGGGCCTGGGAATTTCACATTTTGCAGGTTCTTAAGCAGTACCGCTGACCTCCTCAAAGGATATTTTCTTTCAAAAGAATCCAACGGTGAAAGAGATTGATAGTTTCATGTGCTTGTCAAGATATTCTTTGATGACAAGGTGCTGTCAGATGAGTCTGCCTCTCCATTGGTAGATGAGATGAGAATTGTGTTATTTCCTCAAATTTAGACTGTAAGGGACCATTAGAGTCACCCTCTTTGGGATGTAGTAAATGAGTCTCGGGCATGTATAGCTTTGGCTAAGAATTTCCAAGAGTCATGGTAAAGCCTGCTTTTTGTCATTACCTTTATTTCAAGAGGTCTGTAAAGTTAGTCTGGTCTGTGTCTAGTAGTGAGAGCTTTGGTACAGAGATTTCTGCCTCATACTGTATTTTTCTTTGTGCCCATTTTGATTAAATGGCCTGTGACACATTTGGAAGTTTCACAAGTTATGGGAGAGCTAGTGTCTTTTAGAGGGAAGAAGGCAGTGAGGCAGTCTCTTACCTGATCTCTTAAAGTTTGTCTTGTGATAAAATATCATGTCCACAATAGGACATAGGAATATGGTTTGTAAGGCTTAAAGTTACAGTTAAAGGGCAGTGGTCTTACCATGTCATGAGTTCAGTGTCTGTATGGGTTACTAATTACAGATGGCGGGAGAAAGGAGAAAACATGGGAAAGGCGGGAGAAGAGAACACGAGGGGATGGGGAGAGAGAGGAGAAAACACGTGGGAGGGGGGAGTGGAGAGAACATGAGGGGAGAGAGGAGAAAACACGGGAAGGGGGGAGAGAACAAAGAGGAGAGGGAAGAGAGAAAACTGATGGGGGAGAAGAGAGAACACTGAGGGGTGGGGGGAGCAGAGAGAATACAGAAGGGGAGAGGAGAAAAAGAGACAGCTATGGGGAAGAGGAGAGAGACACCCATAGGGAAGAGGAGAGACACACATGTGTAGAGCGACAAAGCAACAGTCATAGGAGGTAGAGGAGAGAGACATGCATGGGAAGGGAGAGGAGAGAGACATGGGAAGGAGAAAGACAGACATGGGAAAGAGAATAGAGAGAGACATGGGAAGGAAGAGGAGAAAGACAGGCATGGGAAGGCAGAGGACATGGTAAGGAAGAGGAGGGAGAGACCGACAGACATGGGAAGGAAGAGGAGAGAGACAGACATGGGAAGGAAGAGAGACAGGTGGACATGTAAAGGAAGAGGAGAACCACAGACATGGGAAGGAAGAGGAGAGAGACACGAGGACATGGGAAGGGAGAGAAGAGTGACACAAGGACATATGGGAGAGGAAAAGACAGATAGACATGGGGGAGAGGAAAATACAGACAGACATATAGTGCCCCTCCTGAGATCAGACTCTGGATCCGCCCCTGATGGGAGACTGCGTCCAGATCCTCGGAGTGACATTGGCATCTGTCAGGGTTTCTCTACTGGTTTAAATAGAAACTCTTTCCTTCAGTGAGTTAACCAGCTGGTATTAACCAGCAGAGCCTTTCAGGACACGCTTAGAGGAAGCCTAAGGAAAGGCGAAACGCGTTGCGTGACCCACTGTACACCATTGATTTTAGCCCATCTCCAGCCCTGCCAAGATTTGGGACCTTTTTATTTGCTGCATATTTTTCTACTGATTCGGCTGATTGCTGCATGAAAAGATAGATCTGCAGTGCTGTTCTTCCAACGCTGTATATGTAAGATACTATGTTTTATTAAAGCTTTTTGTACTTTACTATATACTGACTTCACTTTCTGCCATTATATCCACATATGGCCACTGAATGAGTGAGAAGAATTTAAGAAATCATTCCAGTTGGATCAGATAAGCTCTATTTTCTATTTACTTTTGTGAGTGCAATTCACCACCTCTATGTTTTTTTGTCTTTTTTGTCTTTTCATGTTTTGAGACTGTTGACATCACCTATATGTTCAGCCCATGAAGTATATCGCTATTTCAGGCAATTATATATTTTCTTTTACCATACATAATTCTGTGGGTGGAAGACCTCCAGCGCACCTACCACCCTTGTTTTCTGTTTATGTGTACTTTTCACGTGTGTTTGCAGAGATACACACAGGCTGGTGCTGCTTGGCCACGGATCTAGCGCTGAATTTTATCCTTCTGTTTTAACTGTTACCATGGTTACTCACCTGGCTGCTATTAGCCAGCCCCTTTGCTGCTCAGCGCAGGTATTTAAGCAGCTAGTCTCAGTAGCTTTTTTGCCCTTGCATTGTTTCCAGCTTCTAAGTACAGTTCCCTGTTTTCTGTGATTTCTGTGTTCCTGATCTGGCCCGGCTTACTTCTCTTCTGGTTCTTGATTCCTGGCTTGGTTCCTGACTCCACTGATCTCCGTTCTCCTGACTCCGGCTCGTCTTACTACCCACTTTGGTTCCTGACCCCTGCTGGCTTCCTGCATATTGCTTTTTGGACTATTTTTACCGTTTTGTTATTTATTTTTAATAAAGGTATTTTGTATCTTACCTTCTGTGCCTGTCTGGTTTCTCTTTCCTAGTGTTACTGTATTATATACATGTGATCCATATGTGCAAAGGAAAGCATGGTTTGTGTGGTTTGCTACAATGGGTGGTATGTATTCAGTGCTGTATTTACCGCGAGGCATCCTAGGCGGATGCAAATTTTGAGCGCCCCCAGCACTGAAAAAAAAAAAAAAAAAAAATCCGGCCCTTTAAAAAAAAAAAAAAAAGACCGCGCTTGCAGGCAGAGACGGAGGTGAGAGGGGATCGGAAGATCCCCCCTCACCATCGCTCTGCCTGCCGGGCTGCACGGGGAGCCGAACAGGTAGCACAGAGAAACCTCCGTGCTGCCTGTTTGGCTCCCGTGCAGTGTGACGCGGAAGTGCCGACAGTCACGTGACGGGCGCGCTGAAGTCATACGCGCGCCCGGTCACGTGACCTGTCGGCACAATCGCCGGGAAGCCGAACAGGCAGCATGGAGGGACCATGCTGCCTGCCTGCCAGGGAAAGGTAAGTGTGTGTGATGGGAGACAGTGTGTGTGATGGGAGACAGTGTGTGTGACTGAGTGTGATGGGAGTCAGAGTGTGTGTGATGGGAGACAGTGTGTGTGACCGAGTGTGATGGGAGTCAGAGTGTGTGTGATGGGAGACAATGTGTGTGACTGAGTGTGATGGGAGTCAGAGTGTGTGTGATGGGAGACAGTGTGTGACTGAGTGTGATGGGAGACAGTGTGTGTGACTGAGTGTGATGGGAGTCAGAGTGTGTGTGATGGGAGACAGTGTGTGTGACTGAGTGTGATGGGAGTCAGAGTGTGTGTGATGGGAGTCAGTGTGTGTGACTGAGTGTGATGGGAGTAGGAGTGTGTGACTGAGTGTGATGGGAGTAGGAGTGTGTGTGTGATGGGAGTATGAGCTTGATGTGAGTCTGAATGTTATGTGTGATGTGGGGTCATGAAATGGAGGTGATGGGGCATGTCTTAGGTGTGTAACGTGGGTGTGCAGCTTGGGTAGGGGGGTGCCCGGATTTTGTCTGCCTAGGGCAGCACAAAATCAAGATACACCACTGTATGTATTGCTGCATCAATATTAGTCACTGAGTCTATCAATGAAGGTGAAGTATGAGCACAGTGAAAGGATCAAGTGGACAGAATTGCATTTAAAGTCTTTCACATTATAGCTAAACGACGTTGGGGCAGTGTGATCACCGGGAGGGTTAGAAGAAGAGGGAAAAAAATCAAAGCCATTTGCCGAGGGGTCTGAAAGAGGTGGATGTGAGATGAGGTATTCTTAACCCTCATACAATAGAGGATAAAGAGTAAAGGCCTACTATAGAAAAACAGCGGAATCCAGTGCTTACTTCAGACAGGAGCATACTTTGCGTGTTATAGAAAGTGATTAGGAAGCATGAGTGTGTCTAGGGGGTTTGCCAGTATACTTAGTCAGATCAGCTTCAAGGTCTATGGTCACATTAGATTCTGGGCCTCAGGACCCCTGATGCTAGTGGGTGGGAGAGGTCAGCTGAGATAGGTATCAGATAAATGGTGGCGTAGGGACTTAAAGCAACACAAACTGATTGCTCCTGTGACCGATGTTTGTTATGATGTATATTGATGGAAATTTGATAATTGATTTTTGGGCATGGTCCATATGGGAAGGACACCCCCAACTCAAATTAGTATTTTATATTGTTCATGTTATATGTTTTAGATGTGTGGAGGGGAGTGAGAGAGGGGAGAGAAGAAGGGGAAATGTAGATATGATACACACTATAAATTCCCCTTGTGTAATTTATAATAAATCTAAACCTGAAAACGGGAGAATATTTTGAATAAAACTGGAAAGATTGTATTGTTAATGTTGTTGGTGATATAGATCTGCACCTTAAAAAGAAGTGGTTTGGATAAAGTGGTCCTCACCCCCTGTATTTGATCTCTGCACTTTGTTGGAATTTGTCTGATGTCTCTTTGATGTATTGTATCTTAAGTACGGTATTTGTATTTTTGGTATTGTCTTTTTATATATGACAAAATAAAAGAATAGAAATTTTAAAAAAAGAAGCCTGAATATCCACTGTCCATCATTTAATTTTCCGTGCTGTCAATTGTTGTGTATATGTGTGCTAGTTGTTCTAATTGTTTTTTTCCCCTAACAATAACCCAGTATTCTTTATATTTTAGGCTTGAGGTGATGTATGCTGTTATTGAGAGCTAATGTATGTAATGTTCCTGTATAGATGCAGGCATATATTGAATCATACGCCCCATATTACAGGATTCCTGCCTGTTATTGATTGTTTTTCTCTCTCTCTGTGGAACTGGTGTAGTTTAACTCTTTCAGTACTGATTTTGCTTTGCAATTCACGAAGAGAAGAAATTAGAGAAGTTATCGATATATTTAGAGAATGGAAAATAGAGCAGTAGCAATCAGAGACACAGTAAACAGTTAATCGGTTCAAGATTTTAAGGCTGATTTCAGGTTTGAATTCATATCTTCCAGATGTGACCAACCTGTAACTGAAAATAGGAAAACAAAATAAAAAAACGCAAACACTTACAAAATGGATATGAAAAGATGAAACAAATATAATAGTACATATTAAAAAGAACACTCTTCTGAAAAATCCATTCACATGAAACAAAATAGATAAAAACAGCATTGAAACATGTTTCTGCCCCCTAATGTATTGTTTTGTTCAGAACGTTCATCTCTGATAATTTAAGAACCGGAACCCTTCTCACGGGGGAGAAGTTGGACCTCAACAAAGACAGAATGAAGATATAAAGTTCTAAAATAACACGTAAATATCCGATATAGTAGGACGCTGATATCACCTACAGCACCATCAGATGTCATAGTTATTTGCAGGATTTTTCTGGCACCCCAGGTCAGTGTTGCTAAATTACTAAGTCCTCCCCTTTACAAATGTCCATTCCAGACATGCCCATTTAGTGTTTAATCATTTTACTATGATGCTCAGACTAATGGGAGACTTTGGCTTGCTGAACATCATGGGAAATGTAACTAATAGCAGAGTGTTAACTACAGTTCACATAATGCCCAACCAACCTCCCATTAGCCTTCCTGAGCATTAAAGGGAAAGGACCAATAAATAAAATTGTCTCCATTTTCCTTCGAGGGGGGCCCACTGCTAAAGATTTTGCCCAGGGCCCCCTAGGGTCTTAAAGAGGCCCTGCCCCCTCCTCACCCTCAGGATCCTGTTAGGGAGATCTTCTGAACTCCCAAACAAACCAGCTGCCCATGTGCTGTGCTTATGGTAGCACTGCCTCTGCATCTCGGTGCCCCTCTGCTGCCTTCACTTCCTGCATCCTGGGCGCCCACCGAGGATTGGCCCTGAGCAGTAAGGATCTCAGGATTTGTCCACCACAGATCTATGTGTATTCTTCTTGTGGTCACTTTATTGAAATTTGATGATTCCAATTCCAGAAAATTTGGGATGTGCAAATAGCAGCACATCATTTTTTTCCTCTTTCTTTCTTTCTTTCTTTTTCTTTCTTTCTTTCCTACTTTATCTTCAGTCTCTCTCTCTCTCTCTCTATACGCATACTGCTCATAATCTTTATATAACCAAAAGAAGCAATCAACCCCATAAGAGGCTAAGTCGTAGGCACTGTAATGTTCATGGGATCTGTGCCATAAATCTTAAACATTTGGGACCTCCCTTGCACTTAAAGGTAACATTTAGGTTACCAATCAACTTACTTGCTTAAATTATGTTTAGACTATTTTCATCTGAATCCAGGTAGATTTGAGTGTTTCTTAGGGAATTTTACCACGTGTAAATTGTATGTGATGTCACAGCTAGGTAGGATTGTAAGACATTTATAACCCCTGATCACTAGAGCCTAGGCATACAACTGTGGTCCTCAAGCTGCTGCTGAACTACAAATCACATAATTCATCACTAGCTTTCTAGGATGACAGAGAATTATGGTAATTGTAGTCCTGAAACAGCTAGTGAAAGACACTACTTGGAAGCCTAGGCAGTAGAGCATTGCTGTGCACTAGTCTTCAACCTTTTGTTTAGCAAGGACAAGTCAGAACATATCTATAGATTTTATTCTCTACTGGTGACTTGCTGAATGTGATGACCACCATGCTGGATTATAGTAGGACATAACCTTTCTGTGTGGCACATTATCTTCAATATACAGTGACATATTTTATAATTGTAACACCCCAAAGGTAAACTCACACCGTAGAGGTCATAGTGTCATGCAACATAGAAGTGTTTATTTGACAAGTGATATATAAATCTCAGTTAGTTCTGCAAAATACATTGGTCTCGCTTTTGGAGAAACACATACCTGCTTAACTTAATGTCAGCATGTCTTTAAAAGAACACTGTCAGAAAAAAAAATTATGTTTACTCGAAAGATTACTATATCAAGGCCAAACATGTTTCTAATCTTGGGTCAGATGTTCCTTCATGTTAGGTTAAATAAAGAAAGGTTCTGCCCTAAATTGTACATACAATTTCAGCCTGTGAGAGAGCTTTGCAAAGCAAAAGGGCCCAATAAAATATTTGAATATTTATTTGTTTATTATAGCATTTCTATCTAAAATGTCTCCATTTGATGCTATATTTTAATTAAACATAACTTCATTGTTTGCAACAGTTGTCCTTGAAAAACACACTTTCGCAAAACTGAACCATATTTATATGTTTGACATGTTACAAAGCAAATCAAATTAATAAAACCTGTCTAGCAGTAAAAACTGCCAGGATAATAAACAGAATCCTCTTCCAGGCTTGAGATGTACATCATTAATATAACAGACATTATAAGGATTACGTGACTCAGGTGTTACAACATGCTTTTTGCTGGAGGGTGGTCTGCACAGACAAGTCAGAGATGGCTTGTTTTAACCTGTGTCCTTTCACATGTTTGGATTTATGCACAGGTGGAGCTCTGCCTCACACTGAAACTTCCCTTCATAAAAGACCAGTGGACGCTGACTGTATGTCACCTGAGAGGGCCTGGCCTAGCATCTAATGAGTCACAAGTGACGGTGTCTATTAAATATTAGTATTGTGCAAATCAAGTCAGTTCAGTAGGTTTGATTCCAGGGATCAACACAAATATATGTAGTCTTTTCAGAAGTGTTCCTAGTGCCCTTTCTGGGGTTGTGTTATTAGTGGCATTGTACAAAACAGATAACTGCAATATATGTAACTTAAATATGACAGATTATTGAATCTACTCATTATCTTCTTATCATGTGGTCCTGATTTTTATCAACTGGTTTGCAGGACACGTCATTTTTAGCTTCTTCCCTATAGAATGTAAATATGTCCATAGGGAATTAGTTAAGGAGTGCAACCCATAGGGTAATCCACAAAATGCAAAATCTACAGACCCCTCAACGTATAGTTCAAATATTCATTTACCAGACGTCGCTTGAACAAGTGTTTATTGTGTCATAAGACAAATAAGTGACATTGGACACGAAACACATCATGCAACCTGTAAACCTGTTTTGTGCTTAATTCTTTTGCTAATTGCACCTTTCTTCAAGCGATGTCCGGTAAATTAATATTTGATTTATAAACCGAGTAGTCTGTAGCTTTTAGTTTTGTACATTACACTCTGGGGGTGGATCACCGTGTACTGTAGCAAATGGCTCCTTTCACAAGGGATTTATTGGATTGTTCCATTGCTGGACAGGAATATAGGGGAGCACCGTGATCGACTGAACCTAACAAATGCCTCAGTCTAACGAACATATGCATGGAATCAGATGTAGGTGGAGTCAATATCTATTCAGGTTTGAAGCAAGAAATTAGGATTGAATGGAAAAAATGCAACCAGGCAGCTTCAGATGTATGTTCTAACTCAATATATGGAACAGAAGAGCATTACTAAAATGTTCAGATAGATAAAAACATGAAAATTACATTTGATTATTCAGTTATAGAAATAAACGAATGACAAATTACAAGAGTATCAGAAATCAGTGAAATTGCAGAACATATGTTCCAAAACATTAAATGTGAACCAGACCAACTAACATCACTGCTACAGAGATTCAGTGCATGATTACTGGATTACTCCCTGTCCCATTACCTACTTAATAAATGCATACCAATCTTCTGTTTATGCTTCCAAAGCCTGGAAAATAGTGTCACAGTCCTATTTCACAGCTACCTTTCCTCTCTAAAGTCTTGGAGAAATGTGCTCATGAGCAATTGTGGAGTATTATCAACAGCCCAACTTTCCATCCGGCCCTCCGTTCAATCTGGTTTTTATTTGAATGGCTCCATAGTGAGCAATGAAATCCAGAGTGGTACGCAGAGAGGTGAGCTTACGGGAGCATTTTCCTAGACTTCTGCTAATCAAAATGAATGCTCCGGTAATCCAGAGTGGTCACTCTGCTGCTTTCATTCCCACTTATATGATGGAACTCAATATGTCTGTGGTCGATGCTTCTTTGCTTCCATTATCGATTTAGTGTGGAGTGCCTCAAAGATCCATCACAGGCAGGGGTGTATCGTGCCAGTGCCACTCAGGGGCACGATGTATCTCATGTATTTACGGGGGTTTGTGTGCTGTGAACAGTCAGCACACAAACACTGGAAATACACAGACGGCAGCTGCAAATTCGGCAACAGAGTTGCTCACTCTGTTGCCAATTCGACCAGCACTAAAAGGATATATATTTTCATACACTTTTCGTGCTGGTCGAATTGGTAACAGAGTGAGTGACTCTGTTGCCGAAGTCGAAGCTGCCGTCTGTCGTGGCTCCGTAACTCTGCACCTGGCTACATGACCAGTTATCTAGGGTTGAAAAGTGGATCACTAGCAACAAGCTATTCCTCAAAAATTTAAAAATATGTCCATGTTGTTAGGGACAAAAGGTAAACTACTTAAATTAATCAAGCCTCAAATAAATATCAAAACCAAATTGTGTTATAACCTTACCCAAGTAAATTATTACCCAAGTATCTTGGTATATGGCTAGAACCTAATTTGTCTTTTGGTCGCCATATTTATAACCTGTCATCAAAGTTGTAGCGCTCTCTACAATGCCAACTTATAATAAACATCATTGTGAACAAATTCAAAAAGCTAAACAGGCTGACGCTTGCCTCCAGGAGCATTCTCCACCTAGCTTGTTAGTGCACAACCACTTCTATGGAAAGCTCCCCCTCTACTTGAGTAACATGCTCATTATTAGTCTCTTGTATTTTATTAGTATTTTCTATTGTCAATACTTTGAAAATAATAAAATGACCAATATAATTTACAATGTCAAAAGGGGATTATTTGAAAATCAAACTATTATTATAATACAGTGCATGTAAAGAAACAAATACATAGATAAAACATTATCAATTATAATTTCATTAAAAACTTTTACAAATACACAAGACTTAAGTGGACTTGGGAAGAGGCCAGGGCATACAGTTTTTATTATTCTAAATGTGAAAAGGAGATGTTAACCTTAGAAAATGAAAGCTTTTTCTGTTTGGCTATAAGGGAGTTTTAGAAAAAGAACTGGATAGCTTGAAGCATTAAAACTCTTCTGTTCATGTATTAATAAATCATTTAACAATTAATCCTTCTTCTGTCATCCCTGTAGTAATCGTTCCAACATGACTTTAGAAAGTGAACATAGGAGAGCCTGTAACTGTCTTCTCAAATCTTTGGCATATACTTCAAAAAGCTCTAAAGCGGAGCAATTCCTTCGTAAGAAGATAAGTTCTCCAACAGGTGTTCCTGAAAATGTCTGCTTTGGATGGCAGCTTGAGGCCAAAAGAAGGATATTACCTGAAGTTTCCTTTTTATAGTTCTGGGACACAACCTGCATGATCAAGACATCACCCAATAGTGTGACATGCAGAAAGGAAACCGGAGTTTCATGATGGTCGCTGTAAATGTGAGTAATTCTTAAAATGTTTCTAAGACTGTCTTGGTCAGGTCACCAATCATCTTGACATACATTTCAGGGTCATTGAGTTATCTATTTATTCACCTCTGCACGACAATGTTCAACACTCATAATAACAAACATAATAACAAACTTAATCCCTTTCTTCGACTGATGACATACATAACCTTACTTTTGACCAGTGTTGAAAGTAACTTTTTCCAAACAAGAACAGACTGATACATGAGGTATACCTCATAAATCATTGCAGGTGGTCAACAGGTACAATTGGTGCATTTAAAATGGTGACGGCAATTAGCTCCATTTTAGAGAGATTATGTTTTAGGTAGTGATCAGACATACTATCTACAACACACAACACCACAGAAGGCGTGAGGTCAGGGGAGGAGAGGTAGATATGGGTATCATCCGCATACATGTGGCATTGGATGCAAAAAGAGTTGATGAGTTTTCCTAGAGAGTAATTGTACAGGGAAAACAACAGATGGCCAAGGACTGAGCATTGCAGAAAACGAACAGAGCGGAAGGCTTTAATGAAAGAATATAAATAAAGTATCTTATTGAGCCCTCTTTGCTCCATATAGCTCTATAATACGGTAGACATCTTGGGTCATATCTTCATGCATCTGACACAAAATTCTAAACATGTCCACGCCCTGATAGAGCTATACAGGCAAATAAAACTCCAAAAGGTACTTTATTTGTATGTTTTCAATAACGCATTTCTATTGAAAATGCCTACACTTGTTAGAATCATATTATTGTTACAATGTCTTAACAGTGTTTCTTTATGGTTTAAAATAAACACTTTAAGCCAGGTGTGTCCAAGTTTTTGGGAAAGAATAATTTTTAATGGTGAAGCATAATTTTTTAAGCATAGAAAAATATATGGTTATTATCAGTAAAATAAAACATGTTTATTTAAATTTATTCAAACAAAATTACACATTTACAGGGCAAAGTTTACAGGGCCAGTTTTGCCACATTTGTCCTGTAAATGTGTAAGTTGCTTTAGGTTATAGACAATGTATAAATAAAGTACTTAAGGACCCTTAGGGTGACATTATATTATCCGCTCAGGTTTTAGCCCTGACCCATAAGAATTTTATATTTATTTTTACAAGACATTCACACTCAGCCAGGGCATTTTTTATCTGCAGGCCTTTAATTCCTGGACTTGATATTATAATGGCATCAGTCAAACAACAGAAGCTAGCATTACTTTGATTTTCAAGAATTATAAGAACCTTAAGCATAGTTATATTTAAAGGTCCATGTGAGTCTTAGATGCTGATTTGTATAAATGTTGACCCCACATCTGAAACATCAGTTGCTGTATCTCATTCACCCTGAACAAGTGGACTTTATCAGGGACAGGGAGGATGGAGACACTCAAACTAAATATTTAACTGAAAGGCTGCATCAAGTGTAGATGTTTTTTTTTTTAAATGATTTAATAAAAGAAAAGAAAACTGTTATTAAGTGTTCTTTGCTCCATATAGAGGCAGACATGTTGTTCAAAATCTTGGGTCAGTTGCAAGTCAAAGGAAGATCTTACTCAAGTGTATTATGTGCTGCTTAAAAAGTTGTTGGTGCTATATAAATACGTGTTAATATTTATATCTATGCATACACATACATATATGTACAAGTAGATACATGATCTGACAGAACTAGGGTTTTTTTCTCCCCAGTATAGCACATAGTGACAGGACCCAGTGACTGCTTCAGGCTATAGTGAAGATTTGAGAAAAAGTTGACATATATAACATTAGACAACAGAAGTATTGTTATCTATTTTGAAACTGCGAATGGCAGATATGTTGTAGAGTTTATCTTGCATTAGCCCACCAGGGATCGGGGAAGATTCAATTGTTACCAGGAATGTGTCAGATTGTATTATACACTAAGCAATATATTGTGCACAGTGAAAACCTGCACTGCTAGATAAAATGCCATTAATAGAACAGAGCAGTAACGATGACAAAATACAGTGCATGTGAGTATTGTAGTGGAATATTGAGTAATGATCTGATTAACAACTTAAATGTGCATCCAGCAAAGAATATTATCACTCAAGGCATGTATAAACACTGCTTACAATTCGAATGCTAATTACTCATGTATACTATTTAGTGTACCTATATGTTTGCTTACTTTACATAGTAGTTTAGTTTGAAAAAAGACTTGCGTTCATCAAGTTCAACCCTTTTCCTAATCATTGTTTACAACTGTTGATCCTTATCGCAGCAATGTTGAATTCTGCTTTTGATGGGGAACAAATTCCTTCTGGACTCCAAAAGGTAATCAGATTTCTTCTTGGATCAACAAGAACTAAATAAATATTAATGCCTATGCTAATATCCTATATGCTCCGGCTTATAAAAATGTTTTAAAAAAGTTTCCAGGACCCTTTGAAAGGCATCTACTGGATTTGCTAGCACCACCTCTTCAGGCAGTGAATTCCAAACCTTTATTGTCCGTACCATAAAGAATCCCTTCCGCTGTGATAGACTAAATGTAATTTTCTCAAGTCTTAATGGGTGACTTCTTGTCCTTCGTACCATTCTCTTAAAGAAAACGTCTTTAGAAAGCCCTTTGTATGGGCCCTGTACATATTTATATAACATTATAATATCGCCCTCTAAGCCACTTTTCTAGGCTTCATAACTAAAACTTTCCATTTCCCTTATTAGTTTTGTAACCCTCCTCTACAGTCTCTCAAGTTCCATATCTTTTTTTAAGACAACGTGCCCACTGAGACATGGCTTCCTATGCCCACTAGGAGATCATTAATAAACAAATAGAAGAGGACCCTGGACAGATCCCTGAGGTACTCCACTTATCATATCTGTTCAGTTTGAGAACTTCCCATTTACCACCACTCTTTGCTTTCTATCTTTCTGCCAAGTGCCAATCCACACACAAACATTTGACCCTAAACCTATTTCAATATCTTGAATATATTCCCTTATCAAACCTTCAAACTGTTCCCCCACCAAAGATGTAAAGCTTAATGGTCTATAATTGCCAAGTTGGGATTTTGATCCCTTTTTCTTGTCAAACAATCATATGCTTGCTGTGGCTGTTCCATAAAAGTTTTTTGCAGGTTCTTGACCATCGGTTCTTCCTTGGTAAAAACAGAAGAAAAGAAATGATTTGAAATTTCTGCTGTCTGTCTGTCCCCTTTGACCATCTCACTCATTTCATATAACAAAGACCAAACATTATCAGCCTTTCATTTTTTGCAATTTATATATTTAAATAATTTTTGGGGTTTCCTCTTGCTCTCTGTAGCAATTATTTTTTAATTCTCCAAATTAGCAAATTTAATTGCCCTTTTACAGCTATGTTGGCATCTTTCTATTTTGCAAATGCCTCTACTAATCCCTCAGCTTTATAATATTTGAATGCTACTTTCTTTTGATTTATTTCCTGATTTACCGTAATGGTTGGCCACATTGGTTTTAGTTTGCTTCTTTTTATGTGTAAATTTTGTGTCAAATGTAACATAAAATTATCACTATTGTTGTTGGTGTTAATGGATAGTGGGAAGCCTACAAAAATTACTTATGACTGCTTATGTCTATGTGTAATATTATCTGCACTTTTTAGTATCCATGAAGATTTTAACCTTGCTCATGTCTGCATTAACCTCTCACGTGTGTAATTATAGTAGATAATTTGTAATCTAACAGATGTTTCCATATGCCATAATTTAAAACTTTTAGAGCTATAAATTGGTCTGGTTTTGCTGATGTAATGGTCTACTCAATAAGACCCCATCTGGCTTTCCACCAATTGCAGGCCGATCTTTGGCCATTTTTGGTTTGGGAAATGTGGCCTGGACAAATCCTCAAAAATTGCCACATATTTAGCTGAAACAGTGCTTTATTGGAAATCACTAGTCAAGTAGGGGGGGGGGGGGAGACAACGACGACTAAGTACTGTATTTTCCGGCGTATAAGACGACTTTTTAACCCAGGAAAATCTTCTCAAAAGTCGGGGGTCGTCTTATACGCCTGGTATCGTCTTATAGGGCGGGTGCTGAGGTTTACTTACCTACTTTCTGCTCTGTCTCCCGCTGTTGAGCCGGTCCGTGGCTGTGAGGTAAGCTTTCTGTGCTCTCCAAAAGCGTTTGAGCCGGTCCGTGGCTGTGAGGTAAGCTTTCTGTGCTCTCCAAAAGCGTTCAGCTTCAATAAAGTTTGTTTAAACTTTTTTTTAAAACAAACTTTATTGACAGCGCAGCTGGAGAGGAGATCACAACGCTTCCCTCAAAGCCATGGACCTGCTTAACAGCGGGAGACAGAGCAGAAAGTAGGTAAGTATTGGGGATTGGGGAAGGGGGGAGGAGGGTCCCAAACTCTATATTTTAACCTCAAAAGTTAAAAGATAGATATTATACGCCGTATTTTCCGGCGTATAAGACGACTTTTTAACCTGGGAAAATCTTCTCAAAAGTTGGGGGTCGTCTTATACGCCGGAAAATACGGTACTTGGGAGTCGTGCATCCTGGAATCTGTGCTAGTGGAGGTGGTTTGTTACCAGATGGCTTTGACAAAAATACTGGACATCACAAAAACCATAATTGCAACCTCCCATAGAAAGTAATGGAAATGTCCAGTATAGCATTCATGTTTTCCCCTAAACTTAAAGACCAAATACCTGTCTAGCAGTCTATTAAAAAACATGAAGGTACCACAACAGATCATGCCCACAAACCAACACTGGAAGTAGTCCTTGCTCTTCAGCTTGATGTTTAAAAAAAAAAAAAAACATGATAGGCAGATCATTTAAAACATCATCAATAAGTAGGAAATGTATTTATCACTTTAAAATGTTGCCATGGACATATCACACTGCTTACACTGTATCTCTACCACCCAATAGTGTGCCAGGCTGAAATGTCGCAATCCTTTTGTCACATCTTTTTACATGGTAGATTTGGTACTTATATATGCAGTCATATAGCCACATTATTATGCTTGTGTTTATATGTTCATTTATCTTTAAAATGAAAAGTTAAAAAAAAAAAAGCCTAAACAACTTTTTTCAAAAATGTTTTTATTGGTAAAAATAAATTAAAAAAAACATGATGACACATGATTTAAACCCCCTGGGAGTGGAAAAAAAATAGCTAAGCTATTTATTACACAACCAGAATAGAACACAGAATCACATTCCAAAGACAAACCAACAACAGTACCTACAAAGGACACACACAGTAAATTCACTGCTTTTTTTTTTTTTTTTTAGAATGAAATGGCCTCAGATGTCGAACCAATGGATGTTTTAACAAACATGTTACCTTTTTAAGCTTGATTGCACATAACAGGACAAATGCACAAATTTTAATTTTGTTAAAGGGTCAGTATTTCTTTAATAGAACTTTTTTTAATGAAATAGCATGCTGTGACAAATACCAATATGTATAAAACAGTTGACGATTTCAGCAGGAATCCTGGTCAGTGACCAAAAAAATGCACAGTTGAGAACAAAAGAAATGGCAGCTCCCTGCAGACTGCCTGGAACAATATAAAAATGAAAATATGCATATTTTCTAACTATTACATGTATAACTGAACTTCCCTATGTGTTTTTTTAATGTGAATTACATATAGCTTAAAGCATTACTCTCTTCATGTGAGCAACACAGCCATCCATATTCTAGACATAAAGAAAGATTACAATGTTGTCTCAACAAGGTCTTACATAAATAATGGAAAAATTAAAGTTAATCACAATAAAGTTATCGAAAACAACAAACAAATATCGTGCCTCCCTTAAGTACCAGTAAATTATTTAATTCCAAGAGTTCTCTTTGTGATTCCAGTGTTGTGCAACAAAATAATAAAAATAGTGCTGTTTATAAATGTATTACACAATTACCTTATTTAGACTTTAATTTCCTTTTAGAAGCACATGTATAGTACAGGTAAATTAATGGATCAAATTCTGAATCAATTTGCAAATCTAGATTCTGAAACTGAGAAAGAGTAAGCAAATCTCATTTAATCCGATATGAAAAGTGTGATGTTTGTTCTGTTTAGTTATATAGGATGTGCAAGATCAGATAAGGGTGTATTAAATATTTCACATCTCCATGAATCTCTTATACAAACAAAGCCTGTGATTGGACTAAAGCAATGCTAACCCCAGAATGTCTTCCTGTGTGGAGCCCCACTCTGCTGTGCAACAGATGTGACTTGAGGCTTGTCGTAGACTACTTGTACTAGCAAGCAGCGGATAATTAAACAGTGCTATCTTTTTATTCTAGTGTACAAATATACATTACTATACCATAGAGGGGCTGGTGTTAGTTTTACTCAAAGGCTACCCTTCTGGTTAATCCGCCTGAGATCAGGAATTTTGGCAAATGTTGTTCACAGGTTATCAAATAGGCAAAAACTGTTCCAGGTTATCAAATACACCCTTTAAAATATTACATAGCACCAGGATTGTGTTCCATATAAAAGGCTCACATGTGCTTGGACGGTTTTTCTGCAAAATTATGTGTTCACACTGCCCTCTGCTGGCAGATACAAATTGAAACACATTCAAGAGTCATGTTACATTGCACTTGTAACATATTACAAATAATATATATAAGTGTAATATATTACAAATAATTGCATTATTTAGTTGCAGCTGTTGGAACGTATGCAAGTATTATAATAGAGTGGTAGTTATTATTATAAACAACCCCACCTGCCAAAGATCCCATATTCATTCCTGTTCACAGAATAACATTTGCACTATACAGCAGGGATTGACAAATATCGCAAAGCTAAAGCTTTTTTAAGGAGCCACAAAAGAAAAATACTTAATCCTGTAGTAACATAGTTAGAGTTACTGTCAGGAAAAACTCGTTACCTCATTTCCATTGTTAAAACTAAACACAAAAATCAGCTGCAATTATAATAGAACAAAACACAAAACAAGAAAATCAGGCACAATTTAAATCATAAAAAAATGATAAAGCCCTGTCCACTAAGGGTCTTTTTCAAGCAATATCCAGAATACAGTATCCAGGTATTTGTCATAACAGAAAACTGTAACAAAGGTTTACCTAAACAGGCCCACACACTGCTCCTAACGAAGTTACAGCAATAGCAAATTATAAAAAATACACAGACTTAATATGAAATAAAATGGAATGTAAAATCATAAGTGAGCATTAACCAAGTCCTTAAAAATGTACTTCCATTGATAAATGACATGGTAGTAATTTTTAGAGAACAAAAATCTTTGTAGATAGAGCTACCCAAATTACTTGTGGCGCACAGGGGATAGATTCGTTGTCCACGTGTGCGTCAATATATAACATGCCTTCAACTAATCTTGGGAGTCTGCGCCATGTGCCCTGGTTCTGAATATCCAGGATGCACAAGTTGTATAGATGCCAGGTTTACTTGAAGCAGCAAGCACAGAATGAATGGAGCATGACCTATTTATAAATAGTACATTTACTTGACAAGTAAATCAGCTAAAGGGAAATTGTATACAAAATCTTGGTTACACATATGTGCCTTTCGTAACATGTAGTGTTTCTAGTTTCTTTAAAATAGGCAGTTACAATTTGATATATTTGCATAAAGTCTCTACATGAGTTTTTTTTCCAACTGCCCTTACTCTCATATTTATTTGGTCCTTAGCCTTCCTCTTTGCTTCCTCCAAGAGATAAAAAACATGTCCTCCTTCTCCCAAGTAAACCTGACGTGTATCTTTATAAATAGACGCAGGTTTACTCTCGGCTCTGCCTCATAGCAGAGGCAAAGCCAGTTTGCCTCTGACACATACACAGTCAATCAGAGTGGGGGCTCACCCTGCTTGTCTGATCGGCGGTCTCTCTCTGCTAGTGCAGACCTATATAAGTGTTAAAGCTGGTGCAGACCTTGTACTTCTATGCTAGACGCACAAGTGGAAAAAAAAAAGTTTATTTGTCCTTTTGTACTCTTTCACTGTATGAACATCTACCACATTTGCTGGAAGACTACTCCATGCATCCACCACCTTCTTAGTAAAGCAATTCTTTTTGATTTTACTTTAAGCAGACTTGCTGTAGTATATTAAAAAGAAGCAATCCACGTACTGTAACCCACTATAACCAATACAATCCATTGTTATAGTTCCCTGCCAATGCCCAAACCCAAATGGTGCTGTGTAATAAGCCTTCTATGTGTGGCAATGTCTAACGCCTTCTGGAAATCTATTTAAGCTATATTTATGGCAACCCCTGAATCTATTATTTTAGTCACTCAAAATCAAAAAGATTAGTTCAACAAGATCAGCCAGAAACCAAGACGATCTTAGGTTTTTTTTTTTAAGAATGCCAACTACTTAAACCCAAAACACTACAAAGGTATGTGTATATGGTATGGTCCGCTACCTCATAACATACTACTTTTACGATTTGACGAGGAACTCTGTTTTACTAAAAAAAAGTCATAATTCCAATTTCCCATATGCCTATTTTACTAGTGATCTGAATATTTTATTTCTACTTACCTGGGACATCTGCCCCGTCAATCAAAGCATGCACACAATGCATTAAAGGACAGATACATGTGAACTATGGCAGCCAACTAAATTGGAAATAAAATAAACATAACTATTCTGCTGCCAGCCATTTCACTACAGCAATGTATAAATACATTTAAAAAATTACACATGTCCCGTTGATCCTTCAAAAGTTGCCATTTTTTCTAGGACTCCATGTAAATACAAATTTATTACAAGAAAGATAATTTAAGTTGCTGGTGCATTTAGCAGAGATAATGCTTCCCCCACATTGTTTCACTAAAGTCCCCAAATGTATATTTTAACAGTTAGTAGGTCCATTCACTAAACAATGAACTATACTGTGTTACCGAGGAAATAAAAAATAAAAAAAACAGGCGTTAGTATTTTTGCTGATATACAACATTCACAGGTTAAATTGAAATCTGTGAATTTGATTAAAGTGTTTTTAAATTTGAAACACATACCAGTTCAAATATTTGCTTACCTTGAATTCTAGTGGGCTTTGTAGTTCAAAGATCCCTGGCACACAAAATGACTAGTTCACCTAGTTTTATTTTAATGAACACATTTTAGCTTTCTTAACATGGTATTTTACATCACTGTCTCTGATCTCTGTCCAAGCAACAATAGGTTTTTTTTTCCATCAAAAGAAATTCTTAAAGGGCCATTCCAACATTCTGTGTGTGCTGCATTATTCATACTGTATTTGCAGCTGTATACGCCTGGTGTTTCACCTTTCAAAATAATGCGAAAGCACAGGGCATGTACAATTGTGAAATCATACACAAAGGGATGGGCATACTGCATGTATATATAGTATCCTTCTCAGCCTCTCTGCACTCACTCAGTGGTCAATCCTCTTCATGGATGGAGTGGATTGACCACTGGGAGAAACCCTGCAAAGAAATAGCAAAAACCGTTAACTGTTAATGTATTTATTTTTTAAAGTGTCATCTTTAATATCCATTTATTTATTCGATTTTTTTTATCGATTTTCCAGACTGGACTGCTCATTCTAGCAGTGTTCTAAAAATTGAGCAATCACCATAGACCCCAATATAATGTTCCTACTCACTGCTCTATTTTTAGAATTTGCAACAGAACTAACCTTTATAAAAAAATATAACCTTGTACGCCCCTACTTAATTCAAATGACGGTCCAACGAATATTTAGAAATATGACCGGACCATTAAATACATTTCTTTATGTCTTTTGGGGGAGGCAGAGTGAACACTTGAAGGCAATCTATAAGACTTCCAGTCTCTAGTATAGTCCATTCATGCAGCAGGTATGACGTGTATGGAAGTGTCAGTACCTAGTTATAATTTAACACTATTTTACAGTTAGACGCAGACAGCTCAGACAGGACAACAGTCTCACTTTATCCAAACTTCTAATTTGTTCTTCTATAAAAAATAAACTATGAAAGATTACACACATTTGGAAACCTCTGTGAGCATGGTCAGTAATAGAAAAGTTGGTCTCTTTAGTAGAACAGAGATGAAACTACCGGCTAGTCATATTAAATCCTAACCAGCTCACAGGAGCTTTGTGCTGTCAACACAATACAAATATATAAACCTGGTCATGGAACAAAAGGAAAATCCCATTTACCTACTCTGTAAAGAGAAGTGTTAGAGGACAGGGTGATTTGACTGACCTGCTGTATTAAACTCTACTTTAAAATAACCGCTGGTGACATGCGGTATAATAACCAGTACTATTTAGAGCTAAAAACATTTCTTTCTGTACAAAGCGGGCAAATTTGTGAAGGGGACACAGGGGCTGGTTTGAACGCCTGTCGTGGTCTCGGCAGAAAGAGGTCTGAAAAGTGACATCCTCCCCATTGTAAAGGATCCGAACATAATGTTCTTTTTTCTTTTCGGGATTATGCCATAGTTCAAAGACCAGTCTTGCGGCAAATCGTGGGAATCTGGCTTCTGTCAGACCGATGGAGCTGAGTACTGGAGAGAGTGTCACATCATGGGCGGAGTACAGAGCAAAAATTTCTTCCTTTTTGCCCTCTGCAATACGATGCATTCTGTTGACAGTCTGATTTAAGAGGGGGTGAGTCGCCAGCATTGCATATTTAAGATAAATCTGCTTTTCGTGGCGCTCTTTTTCATCCTCTATTTGATGAGATTTAATTACCTTAAAGTGCTCAATGTCAATGCAGCCATTCTTGGTACATGGAAAACTAACATTGTGGCAAAAATGACAAAGCATTGAGTCAATAGGGTTGGAAGCCCTTAGCTGCCGTGTAGGAACCCCCACTACCTTTGCCATACTGATATAGGTCTTCTCCAGGTTGAGGTTTTTAACACGGAAGTTGTACTGTCGACGTTGTTCCTCCTCCAAGAAGTGATTCCTCATTGGACAGTCACACTGACCAGAACAAAATATAGTACTCCATTGGTGCTTAATGTTAATTTTCTTCCACTCAAACTCCGGTAGAAAGCTATATAGCAGAGCCAGCCCACTTTGCAAAGTTCTGCTTTTTCCAGTGGATTCCAGATAGAGATGCTTTGCAGTCCAATCATTTGGCAGCAATTTGTGTTTTTTTAAATATATTTCCCTTAACAGCTGTCCATTCCTTAGATGTTGTACAACACCTGAAACACAAAAATATTTGTTTTGTTACATAGTAAAACCAAATAATGCACAATGCCTATGTAATAAGATTACACAGTGTGACATCCAGACACACACTTACACACACTGAGACACCCACACCCACACTGAGACACCTACACACACACTTACACACATTGAGACACCCACACACACATTGGGTAAGTGTATGTGTGTGTGGGTGTCTCAATGTGTGTATGTGTGTGTGGGTGTCTCAATGTGTGTAAGTATGTGTCAAGGTGTTTGGGTAAGTGTATGTGTGTGTGGGTGTCTCAATGTGTGTATGTGTGTGTGTGTGGGTGTCTCAATGTGTGTGAGTGTGTGTGTGGGTGTTTCAATGTGTGTAAGTATGTGTCAAGGTGTTTGGGTAAGTGTATGTGTGTGTGGGTGTCTCAATGTGTGTAAGTATGTGTCAAGGTGTTTGGGTAAGTGTATGTGTGTGTGGGTGTCTCAAACACCTTGACACATACTTACACACATTGAGACACCCACACACACACTTACACACATTGAGACACCCACACACTAGCCTCAAATTCCATATCACTATTGCCTATTGTACCATGCCGTTATCTGGTCATGATAAATTGTGACTTGCTACAAATATCATACAACTTTATCAGTGACCTCAAATATGCACTAATATCATGATCTAATACTCTGTTTCCAGTAGAATTAACAATTCTCTTTTAACATAAAACTATGCAACATATAAACATATCCTGGATGGCGATCTTCTTGTCATCTAAGTACAAGTTACCAAATAAATCTTACCACAATTTTAATAAATTCTATAAGTTTGGAATCAAGACATCGTTCCATATGGGTAAGTATTTTTATATTACAGCAATGAACAAAATTTAATTTTCTAATGACATTTTTTCAGGGGTTTTTTCTTGACCATTAATATTTTCCCCCACACTTTCCCTTGCACTCAAAATATACTGTTCTGGTTTTTTTTGGCCAATGATATAATCCCAGGAGCCTTGTTTAGCCTCTGATTTCTACCGCTGACTGCCATCTTAATACAATAGGTCATGTATATCAACTTTATCCAAAATAAATCTATGAATTAATTGTGTATTTAGACTACAAACCCAATCGGCTTTAATGTATTCACAAAGATGTTTAACCCTTTAAGGACTAGTGCAATTCTTTTTCGTCATGCACATGATAGAGCATGCAGAATAAATCATACACACTATATGAATACTGTAATATGCATAGTTTATATATGATTTTCAAACCCGTCTATAGAGAACCCGATACACAAGAGGCGATGGGGACATAAACATATATTGTTTGATATAAAAATGCCTGGTGCAAAATTACAAACATACGGCATTAATGCCTATAAATCTCTGGCGCTTATGAATAAATAAAAGCTCCTCCCATCCTCGCTTATTAAGTTGGCACGATAGTGTTAGAGTTAAAATAATGTGTACAATCCTTAGTTACACATACATACAGTGCTATAAACACAATCTCATAAAGCATCCACTAAACTGGATAGTTCTCTTGATAAAAGCATCCAAACCAAAGGGTTTGCCAAGTAACAGGGATAACATGGCCCAAACCTCCAGATAAAAGATCAAATCAATAAAATAGAAATCTAACACCACAACAACTGTAAGTGGCAGTTCCACCTTAGTGTAAAGTACACCAATGTGTGAGATCTCCCAAGTACAAATATTGGCTTTCTTAAAGAGACAGGCATGCTTTTTCCCTTTCTGGCATGCCAGGAAGTGTGTCTTGGGGGGAGGGGTTGCTGCACAGGAGCAGAATTTATTCTCCAAGGTCCTGGACAGCAGAGAATCAAACTGAGACTGCAGGATTGCTTAAAGCAGGACAACTGAATAGCATGTTATTGGTGTGTATGTTAGGAAATGTAGCTAAAGCTTACCTCACTACAGACAGTAGTATACCAAACCCATTAGGATAAAGATCTTTTCCACCACGATGACACATAGTGTACATCATTTAAATGTAATAAAGCAGCCAGGCAAATTTTGCGAAGCCATACACAGATAATGGATTACAGCACTATATAATACATTGGGGGAAAAAATGATCTGTGCATTGTATTAGAATAAAATAAAACTAAATAATAGGAGTGTTTGGTGCGCTAAAGTAAACCCCACACGGTAAAAAGAGTATATGGAAATATAATAGTTGCCTGAAAGTTGTTGATATGGCAATGGAGTATGGACAAGGTCTTCAATGTTTCATAACATATATGAGAAAACATAAAAACAGACAAAGACCATAGTGTAATTCAATATTATAATAAATATTGGTGCAGTATGAACAAATGCACTCACAAACGTAGTTGGTATATAGGGCACGTCAAATATCAGATAGAATCTTCTCTCTTCCCCACATGGTCCTCACATATAGCGGAGTAAAACGAGGAGATAGATGATTAGTAATTAAAAAAGAGATTTAATAAAACGGACAAATAGAATCTTATATAGAAGTGCTCAGCATCAGGCTTCTCCACGAAAAAGTCCCAAAACAAAGTCTTTCAATCCCAGTATTTAGATCAAAATCTGGAAGGTATAGAAGTACACCATATTTAAAGAGGACTCAAGCAGTATGGTAGGCACACACCAAGAGGAAGCCTGTTTTAAGGCGAAACGCGTAGCGTGCCTACCAATACTGCTATACCTTCCAGATTTTAATCTAAATACTGGGATTGAAAGACTTTGTTTTGGGACTTTTTCGTGGAGAAGCCTGATGCTGAGCACTTCTATGTAAGATACTATTTGTCCGTTTTATTAAATATCTTTTTTAATTACTAATCATCTATCTCCTCGTTTTACTCCGCTATTTGTGAGGACCATGTGGGGAAGAGAGAAGATTCTATCTGATATTTGACGTGCCCTATATACCAACTACGTTTGTGAGTGCATTTGTTCATACTGCACCAATATTTATTATAATATTGAATTACACTATGGTCTTTGTCTGTTTTTATGTCTCCTCATATATGTTATGAAACATTGAAGACCTTGTCCATACTTCATTGCCATATCAACAACTTTCAGGCAATTATTATATTTCCATATACTCTTTTTACCGTGTGGGGTTTACTTTAGCGCACCAAACACTCCTATTATTTGGTTTTATTTTATTCTGATGTTTTTTTCACGTGTGTTTTCAGAGTAACACATAGATTGGTGCTGCTGTGTTATAGTTTAAGCGCCAGGATTTATCTTTGGCATTCACTGTGCATTGTATTAGCAGAACTAGAATAACATCTCAAAAATTAAGAATAAATATGTTTTAAAATGTCAGGGGTGTCTATTGTTTATTGCAAATTACACATTTCCCATTGAAAAGTTCTTTATTTGCATTCCAAGACCACAGGTGATGTCACAAACCAGAGACACCACAGGTAATTTTTAAACATTTCCATTATTTTATGCATTTTCTTCTAGTTCTGCTAATTCCAATGCACTTTGTATTCTGTGCATTCACAGTAAAATAATGTTTAGGTGACAGAGTCTCTTTAAAAGGAAACTGAGCCAGATACCTGTTTGAGTTAGCTCTCCCATCTCACAGAATGAATGACTGGGGAAACGAGGCAGACTGTTCAGTGTACCATCCATTTGTGCTTCAGAGCCTCGTGACATATGGATAATAAAATTTTCTAAATGTTGATAAGTTGGTTTCCTGAAGAAGAAATTAAATAACATATATTAGGACAGCTATAAACCAAGCATGCGATGGGAAAAATGTTTTCACAAAACAATACAGTTGTACACATTTTCATACTAATGAATAAAGTTTCTCTATATTTGTTTCTCTGTTGCCTATGTTTCCCCTCCTGTAAATAGTTAGCTTTCTTGAGCATATCTAATTCACTTATGTTCATAAAACACAATCTGGTTCACACACCACGATCTTGAACAATTATTAAGAACTTTTGCTGTATTTATCCAGCTGCCAGGGGGAGGGACAGCAGAGACTAAGATCAAATCTCACAACACAAAAACTATTGTTGTGTGTTCTTCTTGTACTTCCCCCAAGTCTCAAGCCAGTAACCAACCTCATACCGACGTGTTCCATTAAGGACAAGACAGCTGTCCATGAGTGGTTATCTGGCTCTGCATCTTTGTCCTGAGAATGTTTGAAGGTTGTACAGCGTGCATATACTCCAAGGGGTCCATGGATAAAGTGGATGGAGAGGCAAAAGATGATCATTGTTCACCTTATTTGCATATGTGACATTTCAGTGGGGAAAGCAAGTCTTCAGAATTGTCTGATGTGTGTGTAATAATGCCTCTGCAACCCATTCAATTTTGGATGGGTTGTTTTTATCCATAACCTTTACCCCACCTGTGTACCATAGAAATAGTTGTACAAAGTTTTGAGAAAACCACTGGAGAGGACAACATTACAGTGAAAATAAAAAAAATAGACATCTCAAGGTAATGCTAGCAGACTCCAGTTCAGGAAAAACAGTGCAACCTCTTACTGAGAAAAGGTTTGAATATTTATTATTTTAATATAATGATAAAATCACCGAAAAACATAAAAAACACGATGACCGGAACAGACGGAAAAGAATTAAGGCAAATACGCTTGACGCATTTCGCACATCAAAAGTGCTTAATCAATCCTGGCTGCTTATGATTAAGCACCTTTGATGTGCAAACATTTTGTTCTGTTTTGGACAATGTGTAATCGCTATTAAAGCCTGCAGACAAGACCTCTTGTACGGTTTTCAATTTGTTTTTTTATTGTGATGTGACTATGTGATGTTTTCAATATTTACTTACCTTGCCTCCACCCTGCCTGGAGGTGTTAGTGGTGCTGGAAGAACGTGTTGGGTGACTGTGCATAATGAGTATTAAAATAGATAAGTAGATTTGAACCAGGTACCAGGCAGCGTGCTATGCACAGAATTAGGGTGAATATAGCAACACCTATCCTCAATAGAAAGGATCACTAAGAATATACTGAACCTTTGTTTCAGCATGTTCCTTGCAAGTCAATTTAACGCCTTTAAAGCAGGGGCATCCAACGTCCAAATAAGTCTACAAAGTTCAGCCCACTTGACTTAACTTATTTTCATCATCCTTATAAATGTATACTTTTGACTGAATAAAGTTAGGTGAAACTTGTTTTGAACTGCTTTTATATTACTGCTAAATAACCAAACATTTTCCATGGCTAACAAGCTATTCTTCAACATTACAGTAAATTAAAAACATTAATGCGGCCTAACACACACGTGCATTTCTGACTATCCGGCTTCAGAAAAAACTCAGACGTCCTTGCTCTATGGCATAGCTTTGTAACTGAACACTTATCAAAACAATTTTACAAAAGGGTATAAAGTATTTACCTGCTTGGGTCCAGTACACAATCTATATCAGGCCTTTTGGTTTTGGGAATGGCATACAAGGGATACCTGTCTCCATGTCGGATTAGCACTTGGACGGATAGCAGCTTTAAGTTGTGGGGTCCGTGGCCTTAATGTGGGAGAAGATGCATTGATTTGATTAAAATGTTGAAAACAATGTCAAAACCTATACTGTATACAGTTGCAAGAAAAAGTATGTGAACCCTTTGGAATGATATGGATTTCTGCACAAATTGGTCATAAAATGTGATCTAAGTCACAACAATAGACAATCACAGTCTGCTTAAATTAATAACACACAAAGAATGAAATGTTACCATGTTTTTATTGAACACACCATGTAAACATTCACAGTGTAGGTGGAAAAAGTATGTGAACCCTTGGATTTAATAACTGGTTGAACCTCCTTTGGCAGCAATAACTTCAACCAAACATTTCCTGTAGTTGCAGATCAGACGTGCACAACGGTCAGGAGTAATTCTTGACCATTCCTCTTTACAGAACTGTTTCAGTTCAGCAATATTCTTGGGATGTCTGGTGTGAATCGCTTTCTTGAGGTCATGCCACAGCATCTCAATCGGGTTGAGGTCAGGACTCTGACTGAAGGCGTATTTTCTTCTGTTTAAGCCATTATGTTGTTGATTTACTTCTATGCTTTGGGTCGTTGTCCTGTTGCAACACCCATCTTCTGTTGAGCTTCAGCTGGTGGACAGATGGCCTTAAGTTATCCTGCAAAATTTCTTGATAAACTTGGGAATCATTTTTCCTTCGATGATAGCAATCCGTCCAGGCCCTGACGCAGCAAAGCAGCCCCAAACCATGATGCCCCCACCACCATACTTCACAGTTGGGATGAGGTTTTGATGTTGGTGTGCTGTGCCTATTTTTCTCCACACATAGTGTTGTGTGTTTCTTCCAAACAACTCAACTTTGGTTTCATCTGTCCACACAATATTTTGCCAGTACTGCTGTGGAATATCCAGGTGCTCTTGTGCAAACTGTAAACGTGCAGCAATGTTTTGTTTGGACAGCAGTGGCTTCCTCTGTGGTATCCTCCCATGAAATCCATTCTTCGTTAGTGTTTTACGTATCGTAGATTCGCTAACAGGGATGTTAGCATATGCCAGTGACTTTTGTAAGTCTTTAGCTGACACTCTAGGATTCTTCTTCACCTCATTGAGCAGTCTGCGCTGTACTCTTGCAGTCATCGTTACAGGACGGCCACTCCTAGGGAGAGTAGCAGCAGTGCTGAACTTTCTCCATTTATACACAATTTGTCTTACCGTGGACTGATGAACAGCAAGGCTTTTGGAGATACTTTTATAACCCTTTCCAGCTTTATGCAAGTCAACAATTCTTAATCATAGGTCTTCTGAGTGCTCTTTTCTTGTGAAAAGCAAACCCAGAACTGGTGTGTGTTTTTTATAGGGCAGGGCAGCTGTAACCAACACCTCCAATCTCATCTCATTGACTGGACTCCAGTTGGCTGACACCTCACTCCAATTAGCTCTTGGAGATGTCATTAGTCTAGGGGTTCACATACTTTTTCCACCTGCACTGTGAATGTTTACATGGTGTGTTCAATAAAAACATGGTAACATTTCATTCTTTGTGTGTTATTAGTTTAAGCAGACTGTGATTGTCTATTGTTGTGACTTAGATGAAGATCAGATCACATTTTATGACCAATTTGTGCAGAAATCCATATCATTCCAAAGGGTTCACATATTTTTTCTTGCAACTGTATATTGTTTAATTTGATTGTTCAGCATGGCATCAGCTGGTAAAGCTAATAACCTAATGATGAACCGAGTATGAAAAACAATCACAAATTAATTTACTGCTATTTGATTAATGGACCCTCTCCTCCTAATTCCAGAAGTGAGCATGGCTGGGATGGTGTATGGCTAAGAAAGTAAAGTCAAAAACTCAATCAGGAGTTTAGTAACCAGGCAGACATATTTATAAAGACAGATATATTTCCTTAATAAAATTAGGCACAATAACAATCGCACACCGTGTGTTTCCATTACAGGGAGTGCAGAATTATTAGGCAAATGAGTATTTTGACCACATCATCCTCTTTATGCATGTTGTCTTACTTCAAGCTGTATAGGCTCGAAAGCCTTCTACCAATTAAGCATATTAGGTGATGTGCATCTCTGTAATGAGAAGGGGTGTGGTCTAATGACATCAACACCCTATATCAGGTGTGCATAATTATTAGGCAACTTCCTTTCCTTTGGCAAAATGGGTCAAAAGAAGGACTTGACAGGCTCAGAAAAGTCAAAAATAGTGAGATATCTTGCAGAGGGATGCAGCACTCTTAAAATTGCAAAGCTTCTGAAGCGTGATCATCGAACAATCAAGCGTTTCATTCAAAATATTCAACAGGGTCGCAAGAAGCGTGTGGAAAAACCAAGGCGCAAAATAACTGCCCATGAACTGAGAAAAGTCAAGCGTGCAGCTGCCACGATGCCACTTGCCACCAGTTTGGCCATATTTCAGAGCTGCAACATCACTGGAGTGCCCAAAAGCACAAGGTGTGCAATACTCAGAGACATGGCCAAGGTAAGAAAGGCTGAAAGCCGACCACCACTGAACAAGACACACAAGCTGAAACGTCAAGACTGGGCCAAGAAATATCTCAAGACTGATTTTTCTAAGGTTTTATGGACTGATGAAATGAGAGTGAGTCTTGATGGGCCAGATGGATGGGCCCGTGGCTGGATTGGTAAAGGGCAGAGAGCTCCAAGCAGTGGTACAGGAAGAAGTCTGCATCCTTCAAGAAAAACATGATTTTCATGCAGGACAATGCTCCATCACACGCGTCCAAGTACTCCACAGCGTGGCTGGCAAGAAAGGGTATAAAAGAAGAAAATCTAATGACATGGCCTCCTTGTTCACCTGATCTGAACCCCATTGAGAACCTGTGGTCCATCATCAAATGTGAGATTTACAAGGAGGGAAAACAGTACACCTCTCTGAACAGTGTCTGGGAGGCTGTGGTTGCTGCTGCACGCAATGTTGATGGTGAACAGATCAAAACACTGACAGAATCCATGGATGGCAGGCTTTTGAGTGTACTTGCAAAGAAAGGTGGCTATATTGGTCACTGATTTGTTTTTGTTTTGGAATGTCAGAAATGTATATTTGTGAATGTTGAGATGTTATATTGGTTTCACTGGTAAAAATAAATAATTGAAATGGGTATATATTTGTTTTTTGTTAAGTTGCCTAATAATTATGCACAGTAATAGTCACCTGCACACACAGATATCCCCCTAAAATAGCTAAAACTAAAAACAAACTAAAAACTACTTCCAAAAATATTCAGCTTTGATATTAATGAGTTTTTTGGGTTCATTGAGAACATGGTTGTTGTGAAATAATAAAATTAATCCTCAAAAATACAACTTGCCTAATAATTCTGCACTCCCTGTAGTTTAAAGGGAATCACAAGGTAGTTACTTTTACAGGTAGTTATGCTAGAAAATCACTAAGGTGATTGGGCTACCATCAGGAAAATGACTGTAGTAAAATGAACCTCTGTCTCGGCCAGTGGTCTATTTATTTTTTACATTACTGAAGGTATTACCAATGCTAATGTAAATTGACTTCTATGTATTTTAAAAATATTTAATCTAAGTGAAATAGTTTGTCTCCCAGGATACTCTTACTCTAGCTGCTTCATTCGGAGTGTCTATGGTTACGCTCTCTGTTTTGCCAAATGAAAGATTATTTTTGCCCTTGCAAATATACTTTTCTTAACAAATTAACCTTCTTATGTGATATGGGAATTTCATTAGATTGCCTTGTTCAATTGATGTTGAATCACTGTTGCATGGAGAGAGGAGAGACTCAATGAGAGCAGCATGCTATATACAGCTGTAACTCTTCACCACTCACTGCAGGATTGGTAAGTGCAATGTTTTTAAACAACTGTCTAGCTTTTAACTTACTAAATCATCTCTGTCTGGTTTAAATTCACTATTGCTTAGCTTACCTTCCATACTCCTCTCTCTTATTCCAGGAGTGTTACAATACAGACGTGCTTCATACAGTGGGTCTAACGCAGGAGGTTCAGTCAAGGGATCAGGCATTATTCTTTTCCGGTTTTTAGCATTTAAACCATTTTCTCTGCCCTGGGCACCTGCAATCAGGTGCACTGGAAACTCTAAAGGAGAAAACACATGTATAACACATATTAGGAAAACATTATCAACATGGAAAAGTTCTATTTTGTTGGTATATCAGTTGTTTCTTTTTATCCCTTTGAGTTATTTGTAAGCAGGTTCTTCACGGTTTTCCCAACATACTTGTAATTGACAAAACAACAATAGGCATAGAGTGTTAGCTATACATTGTATTAGCAGAAATGCAACCAATTAGGAAAATGCATTCTAAATTGTGTCTGTGATGTCTCTTACTGATGACATCACCTTGTGGCTTGATATGCAAATTGCACATTTCCCACTGAAAAGTAGTAAATGTGCATGTCAAGCCACACGTGACGTCATAGACAGGAGACACCACAGACATGTTTAAAACATAATTATTGTAGAAATACCTAGGAGTGCCACTTGTAAAAGAAACCAGAGTGCAGCACTAACTTATGGTTCACCCTTCATCTCACACAATAAAACAGGCAAAACAAAAACAAAGTGTGCAGTGTTTGTACTAAAAATCACACAATACCCTATACCATTGTTTACAAGTTGGCATCAGGTTCGTCCTTTCATCATCATAGAGCATCATAAACAATGTCGGTGATGTATGTAAGAGAGCAGATAACAGATACAGTGTAATACATACAGGTATGAATAATCTTCAGTCACACAGATGTATTTGATGCTGTCACACCCTTAAGCAAAAAAAAAAAAAACTTACTCTAGTATAAGAAAGCAGATTCCTTAATGTAATCCTCAATTAGCAGAACAAATGGTATAGTGTATTGTGATTTCACATATGCATGAGTATGTTTTTTTTTACAGACATAGCGCACTTGTTTTGCATGTTTAAAGCATATTTTTCTGCTAATTTAAGCAATCCACTAACACAAAGTATATATCATTTTTCATCATTGTTTTTATCTCTTCATTCACAGTATAAACAATGTTTAGGTTAAAAAAAGTCCCTTTAAGTTACCTATAGTATCACTTCACACCAAGCACTGCATGGAGTCTGACCTCTCCACTAACATTTCTTACTTTCTGTGTGTAATACTCACAATACCTTACTAGATTATAAACCCACAAGAGGGTTTGTCACCCTTTCTGTACCAGCCTGGCTCCTAAAATCGGTAATGCTGGCTCCTAACCTTTTTTGATTCATTTACAGAGAATCTATGTAAGTACCATTTACGTGGCTCATAAAAATGATTAGGCTTGTCCCGGGATTGGCTGTGTAAGTTAGTATGCCTATATGTCATGTTGTGTAATGTTGCTGTATGATAGAACTGGGTGATAGATAACAGAATGTGCTGGTGCTTTATAAACAAAAAATATATAATTATAGGAAGCTACAATTCACCGCATTAAAGCAATATTTTTGGTGTTCGATTGGTAGAAGTTCATGTGTGAATCCTTTAAATAGACTACCATTTCTTAGGGGGAAAAACAAGTCCCATCTGTTCCATATGTCTGCTCTTTTTATATCTCAGAGGTTCAATTAAGTTGTTTTTTTTGTCAATGTAAACTACAATTTCTCTACCCTCAAACGCCTGCCCTAGATTAATGCATAAAAAGGAGTTATTTGTGTTGTACGACATCTTGGAAATGCAATAAGTAAAGGCAGAATCTCAATAACTATAATTAAAATTCACAAAGTATTGGCTTTCATTTAAGAGCTAGGGAAACCATATAATGTTTCAGATTTAGGAATTTAACATTTGTAATCCACATTTTGTTCCTTGCAGTTCTTATAAATGCTCAGTGTGCAAATTAACCCATTAATGTATTGCTTTCATACTAGCATTGGTTAAAGGGAGTAAACTATACATAGTTAGTTTATTTATTTATTTAGAAAGTGTTTTACCAGGAAGAATACATTGAGATTTCTCTTGTTTCCAAGTATGTCTTGGGGACCCAGTCCAGAATGGAATTACACAGAGTTACACATTTAACAGTAGATTAAAATACATACATATATTTATACAAGTTGGAAAGAGAACATACAGGGTAAATCATTATAAATACAAAAAAAAAAAAAAAAAACATGTACAGTATACAAAGGTTTGTAAACTAATAACAGGTGCAATCTGTTTTGAGGATTTGGGAGACACTTATTTTCAGACTAGAGAATGATTTGGCAGAAACAGGAAGGCTATTCCACATATGAGGAGCTCTGAAAGAGAACGCACCTCGGCCTGCTACATTTTTGAAGTGAAGGGCTGGTGCAGGATCTGAGATTGTAAGAGTGAGCATGCTGCTCAGGTAGGGAGGGAGCTTTCCAGAGAAGTATTTATTCACTAAGCACACTAGATGGAGAGTGCATAATGTGGAGAATAAAAAATTGATCAAAATAAAACATACACTGGGAGTACAGCAGCCACTAGCAGAGCTATAGCTGTGTGAGTCAATGTATAATGCTAACTAAAACGAGCCTCCCGGGCATCACCATAAAAAAATAAAAAATGTAACAATAAAATAAAGAGCTGGCTGTGCATTTTTAAGCACACACAAAGTGCTGTAATACATAAGATACAGTGAGTGTGCCTTTCTGTTTTACTTCCCCTAAAATTTAAGATTTATGTTAAAGTTCAATTTTATAGATTAAGAGAAAAATATGTTGAAAATGTATCCATTGTGTCTCCTCTTTATGACATCACTGGTGCAAAATCACATTACCCATTGATAACAGGTCTTTTGCATATCAAGCCTTAGGTGTGGTCATGATGTGAAGACACCATGCACATGTATAAAACACATTTTTCTCTTGGTTCATGTATTATCACACACTTATGCTAACACAATCTATAGCGAGGTCGTTGTTATTTTCTTTAGTCACAGTATAAACAATGTTTAAATGACAGAGTCCTTTAAAGGGCAGTGTAATCCTTTGACAAGCTCAACATTACCTGGGTGAACATGTGTTTCTGTCTTAAGCTGCATGCTAGAAGGCAACCATCTGGAAACTGCAGAATAAAAACAACAAAACAAAACCAATGAAACAAGAGAGACTTGAAATTGTTTAGTGATACATCCAGGAGAGAAAGTTTATATACATCTTTTAACAAGCAATAACACTGACTGATCATATAATGTATATATGTACATATTATTGGATACTACTGTTACATGGAATAAATCATATTCATTTGACAAGCATAAGCAAAAATGTAATGAACAAATACAAATAAAGTGCCTTATTGAGCCCTCTTTGCTTGTATAGTTTGCGTTCTTTCCGTAAAGCATTTCTATTTAAAATGCTTACTTTGATGCACTCTTTCAATTAAACATAACTTCATTTTTGCTTCCAGATGTGTTTTAAGATAAAATGTTACTTTTTCATTTACCAGAATAAACGTGACAAAACATTTCTTAAATCATTAATAAATGACAGAGTGAGAAAGTGAAAAGGGCAGAGTAAATTCAAATGCAATAAAACGGACCATATCTATCTCTAAAGAGAGGGTGGCGGGATAATTGTTCCAATCAAATGGAAGCGTTGGCAATTCTGAAAACTACAGCTTTGCTACTGATAACAAAAATAAATTAATTTTTCCATGGCCAAGTGAATTAATACAATAAAAACACAGTCTGAGCTGTGCCAACATCTGCATAAGACATCCTCTAGAAAGGTTTAATTTAACACAACAAAAAAAAGTTATGATCATTTTATAAAATTATTATAAATATAGTTTAGACCTTTTTCATCCCTTTACATATTTGTTATCTTTATTACCCCTAACAGTATGGTTAATGGTTTATAATGGTGTTATGTACCCTGTGCATTACATTATATTCATCTGTATATTATGCATTTGCTAGTATAACTGGCAAAAATAAATACAAAATATATAAAAAAATCACTCATGCTTATTTAATATTGTGAACGATGAGGTGTCTACAGCTTATTTGGGCATATAAAATGCACAGTACCTTTATAACAAATACTTGCTATAAAAAAATAGACATTTAAAAGAATAATGAAGAAATACCTATAATCAGAAGAATTGGGAGCATGTCTCTGACAGAGGGAGATAACCTTCCAGATGCTGTTCAACATGGAAATAGCAATGTCTTGTTCCAGCACACTGTACATATTTATTCCTTGGCAGAGAATCTCCCTTAAGACGTGGTACCCTCCTAAGACAGACCTGCCTTTCACAGTTGTGCATACCTAACAGCTGATTCAATTTATTGCGAAAGGAAGTAGACAGGCAAGAAATATAAAAATAACAAGGGAGTCTTTCTCTCCATACAGCTAACTTTAAGTTATTTATTTGCAAGTGCTTTTTTGCAGTCGCTGCTAAAAGCAGAACTTGTTACATACTATATTCTTGGATTTTTCTATTTATTTTTACTATTTTTTCACACTTATTTAAGAAGTAAAAACTTTTAAGGGGAAAAAAATTATATATATTTTTAGGGTTTCTTCTGAACACATAGAAAAAAAAATGGTGCATGCTTGCAAGATGCTATACATAATTATTCCTTCAAACATGAGGAAAGTTCTGATCAATACCCAACAGTCTTATTCATTTTTAAGTTTTAAGGCAGTGGCTGGAAATAAAAATATTTATTGTTCGGTACTGTATAAATATGTACTCTGGACTTACCTCATCCTTTTAAAAAGCTTGAGCACTGTTCTACAGTTCACCGCCCTACTTCCCTGTGTGTTTTTTCCTCTTATTTTTTAGCTATGGTCACAGTTGTGGTTTAATCTGGCTAGAACTTTCATATGGCAACAGAAATAGTAACGGAGACCATTAGCTGTGCCTATCTAGGCTAGCAGAGATAAAGTCTCACCAGGATAAGAGCTTTAAAACATTTGTTATAAATGCCTGTAGTCATTGCAGCTAGCAGGATATGTGATGTAGTTTGCATTTGGATGGGTTAATGATTAACCAAAAATGCAATATAAAAAGCAGATCGCACTCAAATAAATACATTTCAAAACCAAACTTTAACAGTTGTGTAGACAAAGGTATCCACAGTATTTCCAATAGACGAAAACGGCTCTACCGTATGATTCCTGACAGGTCTGAATTATAGGTGGTGTAATAGCTTGCTTGTGTAAGACTGGGTGATTATAGAGACCAAGAAATAAAAATAAAAAAAACCTGCTATTTTATTATGTATAAAAATAAATTGTATTTATAAGAATTATGCTAATGCTGGTGTAAAGAGCTATATATAAAGCAGGCATCATAGAAGCCAATGGAAATGTTCAGCTATTTCAACTGTTCCCCACGATTAATAGGATTGGAAGGCACTCATATGCCTCCATGCCCTACATAATTAAAATTAAGAACCCCCAGGGTCCGGAGGCTGCCCAAGTGCTTCTGAAACCCAGCCCCGTTCATCACAGAGTGGGGGCAGGTCCTCAATTTGTGCAGTGTGGGGCTGGGAGCCATTTAGCCAGCTCCCAGACACATTTACCATAGTGGATGCTACTAATCCTGGTCTCCCAGGTATATTAGAGGGGGCCTAGTGGAGCTTATTTTATTTATTTATTTCGGTAGGACTTTTTTCACAATATTTTTCACAAAGTCTAAATTCTCCCAAAAGAAGCCTATGGGGAGGATAGAGGCTACTGTTTTGGTGATCCGAACTCTGGAGGAATAGGTGAAGTATGTTTTTTTTTTAGTTCCCATTGTTTGTTTCCTCTACCAGCCAACTTTTTATTGTCCCCAGGACACTACTAGCTTGTATTGTGCTTGTAGCCAAAGACTGTGTGTGCAACATTTGGCTTCTATATTTACAAAAAAAAATCATTCACGGTTCCCATCCTAAATGAATCTTTTCACATGTGCAGAGGTCTCTCAGTAGCTTCCAATTTTAATGTGCCTTCATATTAATTAATTGAAAACACAAAGCTATCAAACACACATTCTTTCCCTTGCATTGACTGCTTCTAGAGGTTTTTTCAATATCTGTAATTTAATCCAAATATGTGGCTGCTGCAGTGGAAATACTTGCAGTATATTTGATGATTCAGGCCCCTGAGTAACTTCTGAAGTGTGAATTTATGCCTCAGTACATTTCCCATAGCTGTCAAATGGTATTTCTTTCTACGGTTGTGGTTATGGTCATAATACAATTATAATCTCATGAACTGTGTTATGATATAGAGTCTGTGTAGAATCAACATTTGTTGTGCCTTCAATATGAAACTGAACAGTAATTACTTTTTTGGTAGAGTGTCCTCTTATCAAGGCTGGAATTCCATGTGGAAAATGAAAATATATTTCTACTTTTAAACCCGGCGATGCACTATTGTGAAGCACTGAAGCCAGCCACATGCTCTTGTTGCAACATACTTCACACTTGGTAAGTTGTAAGGTTTAATAGTATATAATGGAGTATTTGCCCCAGTTAACATAATTGATGAATAGGATTTTAACAAATGCCAAGCAGAAGTTTCCATACAGGATGGCCCAAAAGAAAGTATACAGTTGAATCAAATAAATTATAACAGATTATATGCATACACACAACAAAGTGGCAGTTAAATATCAGTGCGGCAGTGGGAAAGAAGTGTGGAGTCAGATAAAAGGATTATTTTTCTTGTGAATAATTACTGCGAACTTGAGTCAAGAACAAAGAAAGTGGATTCTAAAGCAGTAAAGGAAGACTGAAAATGGCAGGCACGTAAAGCAAATGCAAGAAGCATTTCACACTCCTCCACCAACACATATAACAATTTAACGTTTCAGAGCTAAATTTGAAGCAACGGATGCAGTGATTAATGCACTGAAATCTGGAGGTTCTAGGAAATCTATGTCTAATGAGATGGAGTCACTTTGACATTTGTGAACAGTCCATAAAAGTCCACAGACGTGTGTCTCAGCAGCAATACATACAGAGGACATCCTTGCAACGCATAATGTCAACTGAACCAGCCAGGCGTCACAGCGTGGGGTGCACTGTCCAGAGAAGGTTGGATGGATAACTAAAATAATAGATCAGGGTGGTGCAGTAGACATTGCTTACCTAGATTTCAGTAAGGCTAACGACACTGTCGCACATAGAAGGCTTATCAATAAACTGAAATCTTTGAGTTTGGATTTCAATATTGTTGAATGGATTAGACAATGGCTGAGTGACAGGCAACAGAGGGTTCTAGTCAATGGGGTATATTCGATGCAAGGTCGTGTTACTAGTGGGGTTCCTCAGGGATCTGTTCTTGGACCCATTCTCTTTAATATTTTTATTAGCGATATTGCAGAAGGTCTTGTTGGCAGAGTATGTCTTTTTGCTGATGATACAAAGATTTGCAGCAGGGTTGATATTCATGGAGGGATAAGCCAAATGGCAAATGATTTAGCTCAACTAGAAAAATGGTCAGAGCAGTGGCAACTGACATTTAATGTGGACAAGTGCAAGATTATGCACCTTGGGCGTAAAAACCCAAAAGCAGAATATAGACTATTTGGTACAGTCCTAACCTCAACATCTGAGGAAAGGGATTTAGGAGTAATAATTTCAGAGGACTTGAAGGTAGGTAGGCAATGCAATAGAGCAGCAGGAAATGCTAGCAGAATGCTTGGTTGCATAGGGAGAGGTATTAGCAGTAGGAAGAGGGAAGTGCTCATGCCATTGTACAGAGCACTGGTGAGACCTCACTTGGAGTATTGTACGCAGTACTGGAGACCGTATCTCCAGAAGGATATTGATACTTTGGAGAGAGTTCAGAGAAGGGCTACTAAACTGGTTCATGGGTTGAAGGATAAAACTTACCAGGAAAGGTTAAAGCATCTTAACATGTATAGCTTGGAGGAAAGACGTAACAGGGGGGATATGATAGAAACATTTAAATACATAAAGGGAATCAACACAGTAAAGGAAGAGAGTATATTTAAAAGAAGAAAAACTACCACAACTAGAGGACATAGTCATAAATTAGAGGGGCAACGATTTCAAAGTAATATCAGGAAGTATTACTTTACTGAGAGGGTAGTGGATGTATGGAATAGCCTGCCAGCAGAAGTGGTAGAGGTAAACACAGTCAAGGATTTTAAGCATGCGTGGGATAGACACAAGGCTATCCTAGCTATAAGACCGGGAACGGGGGACTAATAAAAGTACTAAAAAAAAAAATTGGAATGGTTCTTATCTGCCGACACATTCTATGTTTCTATGTTTCTATAAGGTGTTGTAGGACCGGTTTTCTTCCATACAACGGTGGATAGTAACAATTACGTAAACATGTTGAGCAATGTGATAGGGCCCCAACTCCGAACTAGGTAAAACTTCGCTGAACTGCTCTTCCAACAAGATCATGCTTTTGCAGTAAGGGACATCTCCCCACAGCACTGGAACGGAGGACATGGCAGCATTGAATGGCCGCCATGTCCACCTGACTGAACACCAATAGACTTCTTTTTTTGGGGCGTAGTAAAGAATACGGTTTTTGAAAGGAAGCCCGAGACAAGAAATTAATTAAAAGAGTTCCTCTCGGAAGCATTTATGGACATGATGCAGACCGGAATTTGTGTTGTACTATGTGTCACAGAGTACTGCTAAGGGTTTGAGTAATGTTGCAATGCTGATGCATGTGTGTCCATATAATCTGTAATAAATTTAATTGATTCAACTGAATACCTACTTTTGTGCCACCCTGTAAATTCAATCTTCCACAGATACCTAAACCAGTTAATGGGTGCAGCCATTTTGAAATGGAACTAAATATACATGCACAGTGTACACATGCAAACAAAACTGAAAACAGAAATGTCTTTATTAAGGTTTATTAATGTGCATTATCCTTGTCAAGATCATCATGTTAATGCTTTCCCTTCAGGTTATAATAAAGGCGTCACAAATATTTTTAGATTTTAGAAAACCAATTGAGGCGCAAAGAAATATGAATCCATAAAGATTTATAGAAACACAATTTTTGGAGCCAATAATAAGGATATTATTAGCTATTGCTCCCTGGCTCTTGGCATTTGTCAAGCCATTTTCATAATCATATATTTTTACTGTCATGAGACTTTTCAGTCAATTACTTTAATATACGTTCTTCCCATCACCTAATATACTTTCCACCATGCTCTACTGGAGACACCAGAAATGCATAAGTAGTAGCAAGGTTACTCAGTCTGCATCGTGTTTCCCATTAAAAAAAAAAAAAAATTATAATAATATAATATAGGAAGAATTTAGAAAACATATTACTTTAGGGACCTCCAAGGTAATATTCTCTGAAATATTACCAGTACCACGGGCTACATCAGGGAGACAGCGGGAGCTTAGGGAGATTAATGCGTGGCTGTGAAGGTGGTGTAAGCAAGAGGGATTTGGGTTCCTGTAGCACATGGCAGACTTTGCAGTCAGCTACAAACTTTATGGGCGGGATGGACTGCACCTCATTGATGAGAAGGCTGCAGTATTATGGTAGAGGATGGCTAGAGGGTTAGATGAGTTTTTAAACTAGGCTCTAGGGGGAGGGTCAAGATCAAAATGAAGCAATGACAGCTAGAGTAGATTGGAAGGTGGGTCTAGCTATGGGAAATGAGGAGGAAAGCAGTGGTGGGGTTAACATAGATTATAGGGACATACAATAAAACCTGCGGGTATTAAGTATTTGTCAACTAAACAGAAAATGGGTTGTAATCTTAAATGTATTTTAGCAAATGCAAAAATCTTGACAAACAAAATGGGTGATCTGGAGATACTGGTACGTGCTGAACAGTATGATTTAATGGGAATCACAGAAAAGTGGTGGGATGAGACCCATGACTGGTCAGTTAATTTACAAGGCTACTTACTTTTTAGAGAGGACAGAGTAAATAGAAAAGGGGGAGGGATTAGTCTATATGTAAATCCTAAATTAATTCCCAGTATTAAAGAAGGTGTGCATGATGTAACTGGAGCTGATGTGGAGACACTGTTGGTGGAAATTAGCTTAGACGCTAAAAAGAGTCACACATTACTTGTAGGTGTATGCTACAAGCCACCAAATATTAGCATTGATGAAGAAGACCAGCTTTTATTACAAATTGTAAAGGCTGCAAATCTGAATGAAGTTTTAATCATGGGAGATTTTAATTACCATGATATGGATTGGAATTGTGGCACAACAAGTTCAGCAAGTTTCTGAACCTGCTTAATAACAAATTTATGGCACAATTAGTAGACACCCCAACTAGAATGGATTCCTGTATGGATTTGGTAATAACAAACAATGAGGAGCTTATCTTAAACATCCAAGTAAGAGAAAACTTGGGGAATAAAGACCATAACATGGTTTCGTTTGCGATTAATGCAAAAAAACAAATTGGTAACTACACCACCAAAACACTTAATTTTAGAAGGGCCAACTTTGATGGACTAAGGGCATCGATTCAGCATTAAGACTAGAAGGATTTCTGGACTAAACACAGAAGACAAGTGCAATTCCTTTAAGCACACATTACAAAAGTACACATCCCAATATATACCTTTGGGAAACAAATGCAAAATACACAAATCAAAACCAATGTGGCTTACTGGTAACGTGAAACAGGAAATACAAAACAAGAAAATGGCATTCAAACATTATAAAAGCAAGGGATCAACACTATCATTTATAGAGTACAATGATACCAACAAAGCCTGCAAAAAGGCAATTTAAATGGCTAAGTTGGAAAACAAGAAAAGGATTGCTAAGGAGAGTAAAACTAACCCCAAAATTTGTTCTAAGTATATAAATGGAAAAAATCTAAAGAGGGAAAATGTTGGGCCCTTGTTATCCCAAATGGGATATTTGGTTAGTGAGGACAGAGAGAAAGCAGACATGTTTAATACTTTTTTTTCTTCTGTTGAAATTAAGGAAGAACTTATGGATGAGACCCTGTTACCGAAAGTTACGGAACATTCACCACAAACATGGGATTGACTGACACAGGAAAAAGTGCTTAAGCAATTAAACTCTGTTAAGAGTCCTTAGAGAGTTAAGCATAATTCTGGCCAGACCACTATTTATGATCTTTAGGGATTCTTTCAGTTCAGGTATAGTGCCAACAGACTGGGGAAAGGCAGATGTCATTCCAGTATTTAAAAAGGGATCAAAATCTCTGCTGGGTAATTATGGACCAGTGAGCTTGACATCTGAAGTGGGGAAATTATTTGAAGGATTGCTAAAGGTTTACACTCAAGAATTTGTCTGCTAATAGAGGTGTTATATCTCTGAAACTGCCTGCATGCTAATAGAGGCATTATAGCTCTGAACCTGCCTGTCTGCCTAACAGTGGGGTTAATTCTCTGAAAATGCCCAACTGCTAATAAAGATAATTCTCTGAAATTGTCTCTGTCTGCTAATAGATGGGTTAATTCTCTGAAACTGGCTCTGTCTACTAAAAGATGGGTTAATTCTCTTAAACTGCCTCTATCTGCTAATAAAGGAGTTCATTTTATCCTCTGTCTGCTGATTAATTCTCAGAAACTAACCATGTCTGCACTTAGAGGTTTTAATTCTCAGAAACTGCCAGCTAAAATAAGGGTTAATTCTTTGAAACTACCTGTCTGCTTACAGAAGGGTAAATTCTCTAAAAACTGATTGACTGTTAATAGAGAGGATAATTCTCTCAAGTAATCCAAGTTATCCAAGCTGAGATAACATGCACTTTTCATTGTAAATATGGTATAAAATAAACAAAGTTCAGAAAAAGAATCCCAGTGTTGTTCTGCAAATATATGTACGAACAAATAACACATTACCACTTCTTCAGTTAATAAACATTGACATTGACACAAGTAAATACACGAATATATATGCTATACAATGTTATTGTATTAGTTAAATAAAACAAGTAAAGTAGTTCTCGAAATATAGGTTGCAAATATTAAAGAATATAACAGCAAGAATGAGTATTTAAATTTAAAAATCATGATTTAAGTCATGTCTTACTGACTAGTGCAGGGCTTGACAAATTTAATTTGATTTTAGGAGCCAGAAATTTTTTTTAGGAGCCAGACAATCACGCAAACATAAACGCAATTCATAAACACACACGACTACTTCACCTATATACAAACACACCTACTTTACATATACACATATATCCATACACCTCACACACACACCTACTTTACATATACCCATATATCCAAACACCTCACACACACCTACTTTACATATACACATGTATACATACACCTCACACACACACACACCTACTTTACATATACACATATATACATACACCTCACACACACACACCTACTTTACATATACACATATATACATACACCTCACACACACACACCTACTTTACATATACACATATATACATACACCTCACACACACACACCTACTTTACATATACACATATATACATACACCTCACACACACACACCTACTTTACATATACACATATATACATACACCTCACACACACACCTACTTTACATATACACATATATACATACACCTCACACACACACCTACTTTACATATACACATATATACATACACCTCACACACACACCTACTTTACATATACACATATATCCAAACACCTCTCACACACCTACTTTACATATACACATATATACATACACCTCACACACACACCTACTTTACATATACACATATATACATACACCTCACACACACACCTACTTTACATATACACATATATACATACACCTCACACACACACCTACTTTACATATACACATATATACATACACCTCACACACACCTACTTTACATATACACATATATACAAACACCTCACACACACACACCTACTTTACATATACACATATATACATACACCTCACACACACCTACTTTACATATACACATATATCCAAACACCTCTCACACACCTACTTTACAATACCTACAAACACACACCCACCTCACACAGTATTTTCTTGGGGGTTTCTTCTTGATGTGTCCCTTTCATGCTGCAGCTGCACTCCGTTGGTCGGCGTGCTGAGTGCCAAGATGTCACGTGACGACACCCGGCACTCAGACACGCGTTGCGCGAGGGGGCGGAGCTTGCAGTCTGCGCTATCGGCACAGACTTTACCCCCTCGCGCTGCGGAAAAATCGGATGGCAGCGGCAAGGGGACCATGAGGCTGGCAGCACCCAGGCGCCAGGTCTAATTTCCTGGTCGCCATGGCGACCTGGCGCCTGGGGTTTGTCGAGCCCTGGACTAGTGATTTAAATCAAACCCTTATAGAAGGGTTAAATATCTGAAACTTTGTATCTGCAAATAGAGGGATTAATTATCCGAAACTGCTCCTGTCTGCTAATAGATGTATTATACATATATTATTACATTTTATTAAATCTTAAATCTACATGGTTCGCAAGGCTTCCTAATAATTTATATACTATCAAAAGTGCCCCTTAATGGCAGAAATAAAATGTATATATCTCGAGTGTGTCTGTATATTGCTCTTACTCTGCGGAAAGATTTGGAGGCTTAGCTGTGTAATGAATTCTAGTCAGCAAATAATGCGTTCACCATTTGTAGCAGCACAGTCAAGACAAAGGGCAATGGTTTAGTAAAAACTATTATTATGAATAGCCTCAAGCTTTGTATAGTAATGACATTCCGTGCGCAGAATATATTTTTCTGCAAATATAACAGTAGAAATACAAAGCACACGTTTCAAAATTTTCAAACTATAACAGTTGTGCAATTGCCTTATATGTAGTTCTAGCAAATGCCCTGAAAAAGACCCCTTGTCTTATATTCGAGGTCGTCTTATAATCTGACCTCAAATCGAGGTCAGATTATAAAACATGGATCCAGGTCCCCCGCAGAGCTGCAGGGGACCTGGATCCCCCTCGCTAACAGTAGGTGGACTAATATGATGAAGCCGGGTCCTTCCGGCTTCATCATAAAAGTCCCGGCGGAAGTGCCGGGCAGCGGCGGAGGATGTCTGCACGTATCGGGCAGACATCCTCTGGCTGCCTCCACTAGGCACCAGGGATATTTGGCAGCTGGGGGATGTCTGCACGGACAGGCTGTCCGTCATAATAGACGGATGTGTCGGGCAGCATGGAGAATGTGGCTGCCCCCACTAGCCACCAGGGAGCGAGAGACAGGTAAGGGGGAGGGAGGGGGGGAGAAAGACGAGGGTGGGCAGAGAAAGACAAGGGGAGGGAGGAGAGAGAAATAAAACTTATAAGAACAATCAGGGAAAGTTTCCCCAATGGGTAATGCACCTATCCAAGGCCTAATGTTAAAAGAGACTGCAATCCCTTTAATTAGTAGAGAGTATGAACATGAAAAATGCCGCTGGGAATTTCTTGTGGGTCTGCATACATACATATATAAGGAATACTTAAACATCACTTCTCGACATTCAGCTACCTCCGGTGCCACCTTGTTCATATCACACTGGTAAAAACCTTGCCATCCTTTTCAAAGACATATTGCAAACACCTTCCTTTTTCCTACGACCCATCCCGAATATCTTCTTACATCAAACTAAGTAAGAGGTAGATGTTTTCCTTTCCTCTTTGTGACAATGGGCACTCAAGGCCCTAGAACATGTTCATTCTATATGCTCTCTTCTTTGTCCAACACATCTCACAAACCAGAAATGGAGTAACCGCTCTCCCCTTAAGGCTTGAGGTCCTAGGTTTGAGCAGCCACATACCAGGGACCTGAGGTACAGCTGCTGTATCCAATAATGAAAGATCAAAAACCAGAAAAGCCCTGCAGACATCCTGCAGTAGGCATGGGGGACAGCACTGGAGAGTAGTGATAAACATAGCAATAGCAGAAAGGCAAGCTGAGATAGAACAGAGCAGAATTCATAGTACATGGGCTAAGGAGGAACTTTTCAGAAATAAGAAAGGAAAAATAGGCAGAGTACTGAAACAAAAGCAAAACGGAAACATACATGAGCGGGGCAAAGCTGAAACCAAAGTGAGAGAAAGAAATAATAGAGCACTGGGCCAAAAATAAACACAAATACAGTGAAGGGACAGGCAAGGTACAGTCCCTTTAAAGGCATACACAAACTCTGATATAAACCTAGAAGCAAACAAAGAACAGCTATAAGATAACATCCCAAATATACAAACATAAATATAGGCAATAAACTAGAATTCTGAGATAGTAAAACGTGAGGGATTTGGTCACACCAAAATGACCATGAGATAAGCTTTCCAACCACATCAAGGTATCCCACAATATGGCAAGAGAGACAAGGAGAGTTTGGATGCAGAATAATCAGCCTGGATGTGCCTCGCATAGCATGTTGGATGTTCAAGTCCAAATGAGCCTAACACTCTGCCTTTTATATCAGTTTGTCTCTTCATCTAATATAGTCCGCAATCCCTTTTATGCTCTGTACCAACTGTTGCATAAATTACTGGCACTATATAAATCAATGCTAAAATAATGTTTAGCTTGTGTTCATCTCTTTCATTAACCTTTGTTTGAAACGAGCATAAATTTGTATTCATGGCTTTTAATGGCCTTTAAGTAGCTATACTGTATGTGATTATCAATAATTCAGTGGTACGGTTATCCTTACCATGTGTTGTTCACTTTAAATGTTATGGGATGGGAGTAGAGTACAGTTTAGAATTATCACCATATATTGAATGCAGTGTTTACTAATATTTAGGGAAATTAAGTGCTCCAGACCAGTTTTGCCTGGCCCTTAACTGCAAAGGCTAAAGTGTTAGGTTTAGTTGGAACAGTCGAATATAAGTCCGCTCTTCTTGAATTCAGAATAGCGGTGTGTAGATAAATGTTCATTGATTCGCTTCTTAGCTTATAGAAGGCCCAAACAGAAAATGGAAAAAGATTTGGATGAATTAGCCAAATGTAGATTTGATGCGCTTTTTGGACTGGTAGAATGAGAGATTCTCCATGATTTGGCCATTGTTAGTCACACTGCTCACAATCTTCCAAAAGCGCCAAAAAGTGGCTTAGGAAAGAAGGACTAGCATGGTTTATAGAATACAATTTTAATTTAACAATTGGTATTAGCTAACACAATATCGATTATTGAGCTACATTGCCATATAAGTTTCCAAGCATTTACCTCCTAACCAAAAATCCTCACCATTAGAAATGGTACCAGACTGTGGAATCTCCATCATTACAATATGGAGCAAATTTTAATTTTTAAATATTTGGTATGAATAAATGATCAAGGTTTCATGTATATAAAAACTTAGGCCAGTGATGTTGTTGAATAAATGTGTTATTTATACCATTGCCTAGCTAGGACCTCATTTGTGTCTATATAGCAGGCTTGTGGCATAACCCCTTTAGGAGTAAGAAAGTATATAAACATGTACAACAGTACCGTTATCCATCGATAAGCAGCATATGAATATTCTATTTTTAACTGATTTACATGGGCATAGAAACATAGAATGTGTCGGCAGATAAGAACCAGTCTGCCCAAGAGAAGATAGTCTGCCCAATTTTCTGAATACTTTTATTAGTCCCCAGTTCCCATGCTTAGAATCCTTGACCTTTACCACTTCCACTGGAAGGCTATTCCATACATCCACTACCCTCTCAGTAAAGTAATACTTTTAAATCGTTGCCCCTCTAATCTAAGAATAAATAATATGTCCTCTAGTTGTGGTAGTTTTTCTTCTTTTAAATATATACGCTCTCCCTTTACTGTATTGATTCCCTTTATGAAAAGTACTGTTTTGCCAAACATGGGGTTCGAACCCACGAACCTGAGATTAAGAGTCTCATGCTTTACCGACCGAGCTAGCCGGGCTGCTTCCTGACTGAGCTAGCCGGGCTGCTTCCTGTATGCTTCCGGGCATGTCACTGCATATACCATCTTACTTCTGAGGAAGGTAGTAAAAAAGCAAGTTTAATCACACAGTCTCTAGGGAAACATGTTCTTTACACATACTATTATTATGATCAACACAGTAAAGAGGATATCAGCAAATATTACTTTACTAAGAGGGTAGTGGCTGTATAGAATAGCCTTCCAGCGGAAGTGGTAGAAGTAAACACAGTGAAGGAGTTTAAGAAAGTGTGGAATAGGCATAAGGCTATCCTAGATATAAGATAAGGCCAGGCACTAATAAAAGTATTTTGATAATTGGGCAGACAAGATGGGTATAATGCAGGGCCGTCCAATATGTGGCCCGCGGGCCAAATGTGGCCCGTCTGACATGGAGGTGCGGCCCGCATTAGATTGGATGCGGTAACCGCACCTCTGTCCCGTGCTTACTTCTGCCGCATAGGGGAGAGTGCAGCGCGAGGGCTGTTTGTCTGTGTGCTTGTGTGGAAGGGAGTCTGTGTGTGTGTGTGTGTGTGTGGAAGGGAGTCTCTGTGTGTGTGTGTGTGTGTGTGGGGGGGTGTGTAGAAGGGAGTCTCTGTGTGTGTGTAAGTGGAAGGGAGTCTGTGTGTGTGTATATGGAAGGGAGTCTGTGTGTGTGGAAGGGAGTCTCTCTGTGCGTGCATGGAAACGAGTCTGTGTGTGCGTGGAAGGGGGTCCTTGTGTGTGTGTGTGGAAGAGAGTCTGTCTGTGTGTGCATGTGTGCAAGGGAGTTTGTGTGTGCAAGGGAGTTTGTCTGTGTGTTTGTGTTTGCAAGGGAGTCTGTCTGTGTGTGTTGGGGAGTCTGTGTCTGCATAAGGGAGTCTGTGTCTGCGTAAGGGTGTCCCTGTGTGTTTAAGTGTGTCTGGATGTTTGTGCATGTGTGTAAGGATGTCTGTGTAAGTGTGTAAGGATGTCTGTGTAAGTGTGTCAGGGTGTGTGTCTGTGTTTATATGTGTGACTGTGTGTGTATTTGTGGCGGTGTATGTATAAGTGTGACTGTGTGTGTAATTAATGTGAGTATTTTGCTGTGAGTCTTATTGTGTATTGTGATACAGTAGTGTGCAGCGTGAGTTTTATTGCTGTGGAGTCTGTGCTACACTCACACAATGCACATTAATGTGAATTTTATATATGTATGAATATAAATTCATTTCTGGTGAAGTGGCCCACTGAAGAAAAAACTTGGACACCCCTGCTATAATGGTTCTTAACTGCTGTCATATTCTATGTTTCTATTATAATTATTAAAAGTGCTTGCTTGTTACTTGTAAATGTTACCTCAATATAAAGATGGATTTTTGTATTGGTAAGAATAGTTTATAATGTGTATTCAAATAAATAACCTGCAAAACAAAAAACAATTAATATCAAATAAAAATATTTCCCATTGTGGTAGAATTATCAAAATAAGAATTAATTTATTGGACTCGTTAAATTATTTACCTGGCAAGACACATTTTACATGTACAAAACAAGCTACAAAACGTTATCCCTTCCCAAGTTATCCAGTCAGGATTGCGGTGCTGATTGTGACCTTATGACAGATGCATTAAAGAGTGTTGTGTGCTCTGTCGCACAACTACCGGGTGTTTCTTTTTCTTGGGTCCAAGAATCTTCCTTGTAACAGAAAGGAAGGCAGTGTTCCTGGGCCCAATCGAACATCCTGCGGTCATGTGATCACTGTGATGAATGAATCATAGCGATCACAAACAATCACATTACAAAGTCAATGGACTTCAACACTTACTTAGTCTCCAAATCACTCTTTGTGCCAGACACACAGATTGTGGGATACAGTGTGACAGGTCAGTGAGTTCTAGCAGTTCCTGTAAAAATTCCCAAATAGTTTTGCCACTTCAATTTTTTTTCTTTTATATATGTATTAAGTTAAGTTCCGTTAATACTTAATTTTAGATTGAATATATTGTTTCTAAAGAAAACTCTAACTGTTTTTCTTTATAAAACAACATATAAATTATATGGGTATGTTAAATGACAAAGAGGAAAATTACATTTAAACCACCACATACCAAAAATGGAACAAACGCTCCGAAAAACCCTGGTAAAACTGGGAATAAAGTCAACAAATGATATGAGATATTCTCATTAAAGATAATTAAAATAATCTTTTTTTTTTTGTTTCTATAAATAACTCTTTGCAAGATATTATCGTTTTACCTTACCACTTACTCATAACGAAAGACTCGCTTTCAAAATATTTGCTAAACATTTTACCGAACCCCCAGTGACTGTTTTCATAGTTTCACCATCAACTTAGAGGCATATTTGCCACCAATAAATGCCTGGTAGAAGCCCACGAAGGGTGAAACGCGTAGCGGATTGGACTCACCCTGCTGTTCTTTATGTACATATATTGTGTATATTTTTATTCCACATCTTTTATTTTTTGATACTTACTGGACAAGATTTCTCCTGCAGCTGTGTGGCGCCCACTACGTTTGACAGAGAAAACTTCCATTTTCTGTTCCTGAGCTAAAATCTAAGCAGATTAGCCACAGCAGGATTCTACAAAACGACACCTTACCCTTGAAGTGCAACTATTATCCAGCCATCCTGTGAGTGCATCCCCTTGAGGGGGATCAAAGCTTCCTCCTGATTCCTCAGGATATTATTTCACATTGTCACCTATAAGGTGTTATATATATATATATTTATTGTGTTTATCACATATATTTTTTATCACAGTTTGCTCCAAGCGCACTTATTGTTCTTTATTTGTAAATAAATGAAAAGACTCTCTCCAAAAAGCATATTCTTTAGTTAGAAGAAAATGCTACAGAAAACTTTAAAACATTGGCAATGGTAAAACAAAGAAAGAAAGTTCAAAACACACTTTACACATATTGAAATGGTCATTCATTTAAGATAAAGTACATTTGTGCCTTTATAACAACTTTATGTTCCTCGCGTTCCCTTTTTTTCCAGAGAGGCGTAATCTAACCAGGTTTCCCTCATCGGGGGACATCTCGGCTACAGATCTCTAAGCTCGGATACCAAGAGCTTTATTCATGAAAGAAGTAGGGAAAAGTAGGGAATTGCATCCGATTAGGTGGAATGGAAGAATATTTCCAACCTGGCTTTCTCTGGAAATTACATGGTTTTAATAAAAATGTGCTTGTAAATCTTAAAAATCTGTAGTTCAAATAAAGACCTTTTGCCCAACTGTGACATAAATGTATAGTAAGTCTTAAAAAGTATAAAGCCAGCAGGAAATAATTTTGCCATTTGCCATAAAATGTCCTTGACCATAGATTAGAACATCAAATTCTCCACCAGACAACCCATTTTTGAAAAAAAAAAAAACTATTTAAAATAATTGGAGTTAGTGTTACAAGAGCTATAAGTAAGTAAAATATGCCCATGATTGTATGTTTTAATACCCAATTGACATGTAGTCACTCTCCTGTTACTGCAGTGTGCCTTAAAAAAAACCTATAAGCGGGGCCCTTCCCTCTTGTTGTTGTACTATATCTGCAATTGTACTGTCACCAAACATTTTCCCATTAGGCTCACCCACTGAACAATATGTTGATACAAACATGCATTGTAATTCAAAGCAGTTTCTTAAATACGGGGGGGGGGGGGGGGGGGGAATCAATCACTCGTGGCATACAAAACCAGTTGTTTAGTTGCTGAGAACGATGATGGACACATCCCAGGAAGTAAAAACTGTGGGATCAGAAGTCGTTGTAGGACAACAAGTCTTTTTTAAGTCTATGTAAAATACTGATATTAACAAAACAAAGTCGCATCCTACTGAATGTACTTACAGAATTGTAGACTCAGGCTGAGAAAGGCAAGCAGTGCAGCCAAAGCCAGCAGTAGAAGAAATCGGTTTCTAAGAAGCATTCTTCAAATCCTTCTATATTCTCGTCATGATTTCACGGTAATATCCCAGCATCCCGATTAACTAAAAACAAGAGTAAGTATTAAAGGAAGTTCATCCTGGTTAAATCATTGCAAGACACTTTTATTTAGTGAGATGATCAATATATTCCTAAAAGCAGAATGAAACTTGCTGGGAGTGTTACTCCTGTTATCAAAATAAGTGGTCTTTACTCCAATCAATTTAGTTAAAAGTATTTCAAACTTTACTGTGGCAGGTTAAAAATATTCACATGTGCACTGTGCAGTGAATAGTAGAGACAGATGTTGAACACAAAGTTACACTATTAACGCAGGTAGCAGTGTTCACAAGTACAGCCTTACGCGTTTCATGTCCAAAGACACTCATTCATAGGCTAAGTTGGAAGCCAAATACTCTCTTATACCCACAACCCTATGGGATGCAGATGCAATTAGCTAACCAATTAAATACTTACAGGAAACCAGATATTATTACATTAAAAATAAATGTAGCAACACAATATACAAGGATACAATTTTATTGCATACTTTAGAGAGACTATACACCCAGTGAAAGAGAGAAAGAAACAATACACTTAAAATCATCATAACATAAAACACACAAAATGTGTGAACTCTGATCCAAAAATATATCAGCCTACTTATCTGATTTTTATGTTCTTACATTTCAGTATGAATTGTTTGTATTTCATTCATGTATTCTAAGTTCCAGATTTTCTATTTTGGAAATGTATTTTGTATCATCACAGTAAGCTTTCCCTTTAGTCAGTAATGCAGAGGTAGGGTTACCACCAGGTTGGTAATTTATCCACAATAGGTGGTAACCCTACATACAGCTGGTTTTTAATGTTACACCATGGTATAGACTAGCCTGGTCACATGTGGCCACCGTCCACCGTCCACTCTGGGACAATTATCTATGGCAACCAGAAAATGTATCTTAGGACCACTGACATAGAACTGCATGAATTATTTTATCAAGTACCTGGAATATGGAAGTACACCATGGGGCAGGGTGGTTTAAAATCGATAATTTTTCAAAATTTATATCAGAATTTTTTAAAAAATGTATAGTTTTTTAAGAAACTTTCAAGATTTCAAATGATTATTCAGCATGAAATAGAGCTTAGTTATGTAACATAAGACTATAGAATACCTCCACCCATTACCACTTTAGTTAATAAACACCGACGTTTAAGAATATGTATGCTATATAATGTGATTGTTTTAGTAAACGCTGTAAGTAGTCCTCCAAATATGTGTGATTAACCTATTAAACTAAAATCTGTTCTGATATAGCTGTTTTACTAACCTGACCGGCTATTCTAAATATATATACTTGTTTCTTCATACAGAGTTGAACACATCTTATGACTATTGAACAGTTATAAGGTAACTCCATGGATTCTTTATATTCTAAATATGAAATCTTCATCTGCTTGCAAATAGCAGCATCTAGAGTCAACATCATCTAAGTCAACACCGGGCTCTCCTCTCGGGGCCCGGCGCTTGATGCGGCGCACCTCCCAATATCCAGCGGCTTCGGCACACTGGTTGCTACCATTAGTTTTAGATAATCTCACTAGTGGGATGGCAGATGTCGCAATGAATATTCTCCACTTCTTGCTAATAACCGTTCATGTAAGAATATAAAATCACATTTCTCCTGGCTCTGTGTTTATACTAAAAGAGCAATAATGTTGCATTATTGATTATTACTTTAAGACAATAGAAAACCAGTAGCGTAATTAGCTGGGTGACTCACTGCCTTTACTAAAAGTGTGTCTTATCTTGCTTTTCTTCTAGTTCATTTTTAATCCTTCATAAAAAGATTACAGTTCAGTCAAACAGCTGGCTCCAACAACAATCAATAGCAGTTTTTGGTGTCTGCCTGCAGCAAAGTATAGTTTTAATTCTATCAGATGGCTCCAGACATTGACCATTAAAATGAAGACTACATTTGCTGAACACTCAAGTGAATATTAAGAAGGTTCTCAATCAGGAGTAGAAAAATCCATTATGTAACTCTTAACACAGTAATTCTAATGGAAACTTACTGATGAGAATAATTTAGCATGGATTAGTTGCCTGCATAAACAGAATTTTCTGTAATCGCAACCAAACTAAAATGGTTAAGATGATCTCACATAGACAGTACAACTAAGTTCTACTCAAGCGGGTCACAGCTACATATGCTATAACAATCAATACAGCATGCAGCATATTACATTTGACACTACCATTAGAATCTGGTCTTTAAAAGGCACTCAAAAATACAAAACAGACCATAAAGATCACAAGTGATATTATGGAGCTACAACTAGCATGTCTATAACAAGGCCCCATTCATTCTTATTGAGTGCACAATGCTTCGCATTTATTATCGTTTATTATGCCTGACACGTCCATTGTCACAAAGGGGTTAAATCACTAGTCAGTAATCATGATTTTTAAATGTAAAGACTCATTTTTGCTAGCAGTTATATTCTTTAATAGTTGCAGCCATATGAAGATTTCATATTTAGACTAGCCTGTCAGCTATATCATAATTTAAAACACATTTTTGGAGAACTAGTTAAATAGATTTAACTAAAACAATAACATTATATTGTGTTCTTTTTGTATACATAGACAAACAAAACAAATTGTCTTCAGAAGATGTTTGCTTTAATTAAGAACAATTTAAATTGTACAGCTGTAATTTTTCGAATGGTTACAGAACCCCTTATGGAAAATTAAAAAAAACGTAAAATAACTACATGATACAGGTATGCAAAGTGATAACATATTGATAAAAATGCCCTGAAATTGAAGCTACAAGTTTTGAACCATGTGTCAAAACCATCCATTACTGGAGCTTCGGAAGGGGTGGAGGGCCAGCCTCCTCCCTACAGACTATGGACCTGTCCAGGAATATACTGGGGGGCCAGCGGCACCTTGTTTTCAGTAGAACAGGATTTCTCCCACAGGGTGCACGGGACAGGCTCAGGCAGGCAGCCAGGATATGTATCCGGGGACGGCCAAGCCATTATTCTGTTGTATTTGTAAAGTGAGTTGTGCTCTTTGCCTGATGATTTCCTTTAATTAGGGAGTTAATGTAATTATAGAGTCTAAATCAATAAAGACAGAATTGCAGAGGATAGTGATAGTAATTTAAACCTTGGGACAATGTAGACATGTTGGAAAAATTCTCCAATGCAAATGAATGGGAAATGTTTTTCAACTCAACTACTTTGGTCTTAAGTTTGAAAGTTCCACCGTTAATTCCCTGCAAGTCTCTCTTTATTGAGAGTAATAGTGTGCTGAATTTATATATAAAGGAACTTCACTCCTCTGTGGAGTCAGGCAGACGTCATCACATTGTATTTAAAAATTCCTATTGGGTGCTGTGGTTTAATCCGATAATCGTTAGTGTATAAATATCAGTGCTGTTTCTCAAATAAATGTTGTTCCAGTTTGACTAACAGTTGTCTTGATGTTGTCGCGTGATTTAGAACAGATCCCAATATTTTGCTTTTGTAAGAGCTAGGAAGTTGATTTTGAGAGAGGTACCCAGTCCAGGTGGCAAAGGTTCTGTTACATTGTTTGCAGTGGTGGGATGCCATGCCATAAAATAATGATCTGGGATGTCCCCCCATACATCTCCCCATGGGATTGGGACTCAATAAAATGATTAAAAAATAAAAATCCTACCTACCACTCACCTCTAACCTTGCCCAGTTAGGTGAGGGACAAATGCCATATAATATGTATTTAAAAAAAAGCCAGGGGGTGCACCCAGGGGTGCCCAGCAAAAAAAGTTATACCTTTGTTAATGTTCACGCCATTCACGATGCCCTAGATCCTCACTTCGGCCCAGGGAAAAGGGCCACCAAAAAACTAAAAATTGATTCTAAAAAAAATATATATCCTGCCGGCAAAAAGTAAAAACAAACGCGTGTCCTTTCTCTAACCATTCGTCCTCAGTGGAGAACCCTGCCTGGTAGAGCGGAGATTTCATTTTAAATGAATAAGGCATCTGATCAGAACCCTCCCTATCCCAGCTGGTTGGTCATGCATTTTTAAAGAATCACCAAGCTGTCCATAATGTTGGGATGCTAACTTCTGCACCACTTCTGGTTTTAGAATAAAGTCTGACCGTGTTTTAGTGTGTGAAAAACAGGCATGTATTTATTAAAAAAAAAAAATTAAAAAATAAACTTTTAGAATATTATATATGCTTACATGTGCAATTCTCCATGTATGTAAAAATACTATTACTTCTGCACGTGATGTAAAAGTAATTATGATGTTTAATGGCTCTTTAAAAACTGCGTAGGGGTTTTCAAAAATGTTTTCTTATGAGCAATTATGTGGAATTAATGTGAACTTTATTTACGTAATAGGTCCACTTTCATTAATAATGAAATGTTTAAAGGAAAAGTTTGTTTTCAAATTATTAAGCCTGTGCTAGCTTAGTGATAAACTTGTATTTGCTTAGTTACAATAGTTAATCCAATAAATGCCAACAGATTATAGCACTGTTGTCAGGACAGAATGTGCAAATCATTAAGAACCCTTTCCTGATTTAAATGCCAATTAGTTTTCTATCTCTGTTTTACACCATTCGAGCTACAGAGAAATCACCCCTTTGGGGCGTTTTACTAACAATTATTCTATTGAGACATATTTAGAAGGGCAGATCGTAGCAACATTTAAAGTCATTAAAAATGTAAATGGATCTTGTACTATGCAGACAACTAAACACATGGACTTCAGACTCTTTATTTATTGCCAGCAAGATTGATAAAGATTCCTACAGCCTCTCCAAGGAAAGGGCCAATAAAGTAGAAATTGTTTACAGCACCAGATGTAGAATCTGGGTTATTTCCTATGTATAATCTACCTGTTGAGATTTCAAAGGCAGTAGGGGAGCAGCTTTTATCCTGGTTTCTGATGAAAATGCCAGACAGTACTTGGTTCCTATTGTTTCTATAACAGAGGTTTCCTTGCAGGTCTAATATGAATTTTGCATAGTTGCCAATATTGAGCATATTTCCAGGAACATGTGTTCCATATGCTATAAAAGGAGTATTCAAAGTGCAATCCAGCAGTATGTAGGATGCATATGCACAGAGACATGACATAATCACACTCGGTCCTATCAGGTAGATAGCATAGAAGGATAAGTAGCTCTGCTACTTAAAAAGGGACTGTTATCACCTAAAAATTGTTTTACTGTTAATATTGAGAAAATGATGGAACATTTTCTACACATTGTGTTAGCATAATTACAAGAAAATGCCTACATTAGAGGAAATACATGTCTGTGGATTCTCCGGTTTATAACAACACATGCAGCTTAATAAGCAAATTACACATTTCCTACTTAAAACTTGATTTGCATATTAAGTCACAGGTGATGTCATAATCAGCAGACCTCCACAGATACATGTAGAACATGTTTTCACATAATTTAAGCATTTTTGCTAACACAATGTATAGATCATTTGAAATCATTTTTATTCTCTACATTCACAGTAAAAACAATGTTTAGGTAGTCCATTTAAAAGCACAACTAAACCTTTTTTTTTTCCGCTTGTGCTTCGAAAAATCCAGTGTTCCTAATACAAGTATAAGGTTTATCCTCTGACTTTCTCTCTGGAAGAGCATAGAGTGACCCTAGATTTCCAAGGGGACCAACCTGCACTGTGCTGACCTGACTGGGTTTGCTGCTTCTTATGGAAGCATGGCAGTTGTTTGTCAGAGGATAAACTAGCAGAGAGAGAGACGTCCACTGAACACAGACCCTGTTAAAGATGCACGTACGGTTTACTTGTGAGCAAAGGTTAAAAAAGGTGTAATTGTTTATTAAACAGTAAAAGGTAGACAAAACAGCAATGAGCCTTTACACGTTTCGACCCTTATATGAGTGGCTTAGACATAGGTATCCAAGAGCCTCCTATAAGGCTCGAAACGCGTAAGGACATTACATCGCTAAAGGTTGGAAACATTTAAGGCTATTAATTGAGTTTTCTCTCTTCACCACTGTTTTCAGATATTGCATAAAAGGACTTGCTTTAGGAATTTGAAGAGGCTGTTTCTGGTTTGATATCCCCACTTGCAAAGCTACTTATCCTTCCATAGTTCAAGTCGGTATGGATTCCGCAGTGCTCTCCAATAATTGGGTGGGTAAGCCTTCTTCATTGAATTACTTTGCACACATTGCTCTTATTTGTCTGGAATATCTTTTATATCTATGAGATTTCCAACCCGATTAATAAGTCTGCTAATTGCCTCATAAAAAAGGCTTGGAACACATAAGGCTGCTTATAGCCTCATAAAAAGGCTTATGGCTGTTCATTGCCGAATAAAAAGGCTCAAAGCGCATCAGGCTATTAATTGTGATATAAAGGGATTGAAATGCATAGGCTGCTCATAGCCTCGTACAATGCTTGAAATGCATATGGCTTCTGATGGTTTTATAATAAGGCTAAAAATGCTTAAGGATGATTGTTGCTTCTTTAAAGGGCTAGAAAACACATAAAGCTACCATACCAGCCATAACTTTCTAGTGGTGCGGCCCACATATTGTATGCCACAACCACACTCAAGGATGTTGGAATTTTACCATGGTAGTTTTAAGTGAATTACAGTTACAGAAACACACACATTCACATACAGTCAGTCATATACACACACGTCATTTTTTTTTTTTAAAGGGACACTACCACAAGATGTAACTAGATAACCTGGTCATTTAAAACAAGCACATATATAAATAATTTGCCACTGTTCTTTTTTTATATGATTGAATTAATTGCATATAAAAGTAAAAATAAAATTAGGTGTTTATCTCCCGGCTCCATTTTGAGAATATTTCCCATGTTGCAACATCATCAAAAAATTTCCAGCCAATCTCACTTTACAACTGTTGCCGAAGCCTACATGATAAGATACTCCTCTGCTCTCTTACTGGCTCCTGTGTGTCATAGTAGGCAGGACTAGGTGGCTGTGTTTAACATTTTTTTTTACCTGCTTTCCAACACAAAACCCGCCCCCTAGTGATGTAATAGTTACATTACCCTTCCATTCAATGCAAGTCTATGGTCAGAATTCTGACTTATAGACTACATTCTGTGTCCCCAGACCCAAAGTGAGAAATTTGTCAAAATACTAAAGTCACTAGGGGGTAGCACCCAAAAACACTATATATTGCACAAAATGGCAGTGCCCAGTCACACTTGTTTAGTTTCATATGTTACTAAATACAGTCACATAAAAAAAAGACATATCTGAATTCAACAATACAAAATAAAAAAAACTTCATTTTTTGGTGGAAGTGTCCCTTTAAAATAAGAAAATCATACAATTAGATGAATTTGTGAAATTACAGCAGTGTGCAAGATACCAGGACTGCCCACACTAGTAGAGTAAAAGTTAATTTAATTTTTTGCTACAGGAACCAATGAGAATAATGCCATTCATTTGACTGGAATATCCTGTTCCTCTACTGACGTTGTCAGACAATGTGTTGCACTGTTGAGATCCTATGTGTACAAGAGCAAGGTTACTAAGATTCCACACGTGTTCTATTCCACCAGCAAATAAACTGACTAAATGAAACAAAACTGATACATGCTCAGTGCCTACACACAATCAGTGCAGCGGCACCTGTAGGATAGGATGCAGGCAAGGGCTTGAATAGAATAATAAAAATGTGATTTTTGCAGAATGCCTTCATCAAATCACACTGGAAAATAGCTTGTGCACTATTCAGGCAGTAGTTTTCCACTTGCTCCAAAGTGAGTTTGGGGACTAGACTGTGCCTTTAAGATAAAAAAAATTAAAAAAAGTACATCTATCAATATGATCCCCTCCCTGCTGCTATACCTTATTGCTGCGAAGGGGGCATTTCTGGTCTGTACCTCTCACATAGGCACAGAACAGCTTCACTTCTAGCCCTGCTGACCATACCCGGGGCTTGGACACTATAGCGCGGTGTATGAGTGGGCGGAGTAGGAAGTCTGTGCAGCTGACACACACACTGCTCCCTCAACATGCAGAGAAAATACACGTCTAATTTCTTAGTCACCATGTGGACCTGGCGTCCGGGATTTGTCGAGTCCTGCCCTAACGCACGAGACAGCTGCATACACACAACTCACATACACAGCCAGTTATATGCACACGCAACTCACATACATACGCACATCATATCCACAGCCAGTTACATACATACGCACATCACATCCACAGCCAGTTACATACATACGCACATCACATCCACAGCCAGTTACATCCACGCACATCACATCCACAGCCAGTTACATACACGCACATCACATCCACAGCCAGTTACATACACGCACATCATATCCACAGCCAGTTACATACACGCACATCACATCCACAGCCAGTTACATACACGCACATCATATCCACAGCCAGTTACATACACGCACATCACATCCACAGCCAGTTACATACACGCACATCACATCCACAGCCAGTTACATACACGCACATCACATCCACAGCCAGTTACATACACGCACATCACATCCACAGCCAGTTACATACACGCACATCACATCCACAGCCAGTTACATACACGCACATCACATCCACAGCCAGTTACATACACGCACATCACATCCACAGCCAGTTACATACATACACACATCACATCCACAGCCAGTTACATACATACACACATCACATCAACAGCCAGTTACATACACACATCACATACACAGCCAGTTACATACATACATACACACACACACACACACATCACGTTACATACATACATACACACACACACACACATCACGTTACATGCATACATACATACACACACACACACATCACGTTACATACATACATACACACACACACACACAGACATCACGTTACATACATACATACACACACACACACACACACACATCACATACATACATACACACACACACATCACATACATACATACACACATCACATACATACATACACATCACATACATAGCCAGTTACATACATACATACACACACACACACATCACATACATAGCCAGTTACATACATACATACACACACACACACACAGCCAGTTACATACATACACACACACACAGCCAGTTACATATATACACACACACACACACACACACAGCCAGTTACATACATACATACACACACACACACACACAGCCAGTTACATACATACACACACACACAGCCAGTTACATACACACACACAGTCAGTTACATACATACACAAATGACATACACAGCCAGTTACATACATACAGAAACCACACCACATCACATACACAGTCAGTTAGATACCAAGATCTCATTCAGCTTCCTGGTGAGTGCCCGTGTTGACACTTGGCACTAGAGCGCCTTGTGGGAGGGGGCGGAGCTTACAGTCTGGGCGCCAGGTCTGATTTCCTGGTCGCCGTTTGTCGAGCCCTGGTTTATCACATTCAGTAATTTTTTAAGTGTATGTCACATTTGTGTACTATTTCTATAAAACTGGCTACTCTGGCGATGTGTATATAATGGGTTTAGGAAACAATGCTATTCAATCCAGCCTCTGTCTGCCAGCTCCCAGCCTGTCCATCGCATCCCATCCGCTTCTTCTGAGGACTAAACGGTGGAGGTGCGCCTTTGACGACTAGGACTTCTCTGCTGAAAGCTTGAACACCAGGAGACTGATTTACATAGCGTTACGATGAAATTCTTTTATGACCCCCAATGTGCTTACTATTAAAAATCTTGTGCGTACCTCCTGTAGGAGGCCGGGCTATTGTACTTTAACCACCATTTTAAAAATTACTGCATCATGGAGTTTGTCTGCACTTATGTTTTTTAGATTCTGATTTAAAGAGACAACACCTGCCTTTCTTAAAGGGAAATTAAACTTTGTTTTACCCTTGCTTCACTAAAGTAAGCAAGGGTTAAACAATACATTTTCCGGTAGAATGACGTAAACCCAACGTGTATCTTAATAGATACACGTGGGTTTACTTTCTGCAGTGTCTCACATGCGAGACACTACAGGTACCGGTTGTCGCATGCTGACAAACATCAGCACGCGCACTGGCAATCAGAGCGGGGCTCGCCCTGCTCTGACAGCTGAATGCGAGGGTCTCTCGTTGCTAGCACAGCGAGAGACCCTAGTTAAGGTGCCCCCTGCTGATCTCATCCAAAAACGAGGGTCTCTCTCCTATGGAAGCATGGCAGCTGTTGGTCAGGGGATAAACTGGCATGTACTATCCAAAGTACACACCAGTTCATCCTCATACTAGGGGAAACTAACCTTTCACTTGTGCTTCTATATTAGAAGCATAAGTAAAAAAAAAAAAGTGTTTAGTGTCCCTTTAAGTGGCACCAAATCCCTCCTGCAGTTTGGACATTTACAGATTTGTGCCACTTTCATTGTTTTTAGTCAGCTCCCCTGTGTGATTTGTTATTAGCGCTGGTTGTGCTTTTGGTTGTGTGTTTTTTTTAAAGAGATGGTTGCTTGAGGTACAAGTAACAAAAGAGGGGAAACTTATTAAAAAAATATTTTTTTGCTTGGCCTTAAATATCAGAACATAATGATATTCCAAATGTTTATGGCCAGTTGTCTTATAGCAGTGCTGGGGAATCTATAGCACAGGTTCCACTGTGGCATGCGGCCACTGAGGGTTGGCGAGCAGGCAGTTTCGATGTCCTGTGTGTGAAATCCAAGGCTAAAGAAGAAAGCCAGTAAAAACTTCATATTAAAGAGTCCCATTAAGGACAAAACAGCTGTCCATGAGTTGTTATCTGGCTTCTGCACCTCTGTCCCGGGCTATGTTTTAAAGTTTATCAAGTACAGTGTGCATTTGCTCCAAATGGTCCATCTATCAAATAAATATAGAGGCAAATAGGTGATCATTGTTAGCTTTATTTGCATGGGACTACCCAGAATTACTTGCTATGGTGATAGCACTGCAAGTTTAGGATTTATGTAGGAAAAGGAAGTCTTCTGGCTTGTCTGGTGTGCAGATGTTTAATAATGCCTCTGCTACCCCAGGATTTTTAAGTGATGGTGTTTTCCCCTTCACCTTTACCCCCACCATAACTTTGCTTTGTGTGCGCTGCAGTCTTTCACTCCCCAATCGTATGCGTAAGTCAGAGTGCTGAGGGTTACATGATAACCCAGCATTTAGATTCCAGAGACATACTGGTGTGCAATCTTGGTGCTGGTTAAGACTTGTGGGTGCCATTTAGGTGCTCTGGCAAGACCAAGTTGGCTTGAAAAACTATTAATATACTATGTTACAAAGGTGTAGAACTGCTGATCGAAGCTGTACAATTTTACAGAAAATAGAGGTGAATTACCTGTAATTATATTGTATAATTTTATATATAATAAACAGCACTGATCCATGTTTTAAAATTGTCAGTAATTGCAGACTTATTCTCACTAACAGACAAGGGAACGAACCAGAAATCTTTGCATGAGAAGGACCGAATATTTCTGAAGCAAATTTACACTTCCCCCAACTGGAAAAGCTACAAACGCAAGTTAAATTGCAACATAATATGAAAGATACAAGAGAAATCCTGTAATCCGAAGAGATGTATTGGAAAACTATAAATGAAATATATAATCAATATACGTTTTGAGGCTTCAAAACAAAGTGGTCAGAATGAATTATTAAACTCCCCTGTGTTTTCAGTAATAACTATTAAAAGCCTTTTCGTAGTAATCGCTAGATATGCACACAGGGATTAAGAAGAGACAGGCAATTGATTTCAAATTGTGCCAGGTCTGTGTGAGTTATTTCTACTGATTTGTGGTTTTTAAGAATGATCACTACATAATAGTTACAGGATAAAAATAAAGTTATTGTAAAAATACATGAAACAGAGCTCTTTTTTCCCACAGATACAAATAACATGCAGAGCAAAAGGAAAGATAATCATAGGTCTGAAAAACTAGTCCCACAAAGTTTTTTAATCACTTCCCAAGGACATCCTGTCCTGCCATCTATCACGCAACAGTAACAATCCCCTAATAAATAAACTCAATAAAATTTGGTCAGAGAGGAAAGTTGTTGTTTTTTTAGTGAGGCTGCATTAGTAAGAGGTTTATCTGTCGGATTCCTCCTCATTCACAAGCACAGTTAAAGAGCTTTGTAACAGAGGCAGGTAACAGGATAGGTGCTCCCAATGAATTCTCTGTGGTGAAAGGGTTCTACACTGAAGCCTTATGGGCACCTGTCCAGGTAGACATTAGAAAGGCTTAGGTGTTAATGCTTTGGAATGAGAAGGACTTTTCTCAGAAACCCCAGAGAAAAGAAACACTGCCATGGATCAAAATTATATTTTTAAGCAAATAAGATAGGATTGTCTGTTCCATGGAGAAAAAAGAAAATGACAGTTATCTCATATATAAAACAGTCTGCAAACGAACTGTAAATTCAAATAGAATCTTCAAAGAGCAGGTATTTTTTTATATAGACCAGGGATGGGGTACCTTTTTTCTACCAAGGGCATATTCGGATATTTATAACATCATTTGAGGGCCATACAAAATTATCAACTTAAATGAATATGCCACTGTTCATTTGCCCATTAATATGCCACTGCCAGTATGCCCAGCAATGCGCCACAGTCAGTATGCCCAATAAAATAATCTCCACTTCCCAGTAGTCACCTTGCTGATGCTCTCTTGGCCGCCTCCTCCGCAGTCTTCTCTCCACACACGCTGAGTGCGTAGTGGAGGGACAAACAGCTGCCAGATATGACTTGCTGTCTTATACGGCAGCACTAAGATTAAGCAGGAGCACATCCGCTGGATGCGGCTGCTGCACACGTGACTGTCTCGTGTGAGACAGTCACACAGGCAGCGAGAGGGGCATGTTGGGCCAGCGGGCGGGCTCCTTTAGCCAGTGGGCCTGGGCAAGTGCCCACTTTGCCCATTGGTTAAAGTGGCCCTGCATGCAGCAATCTGCGACGCCACTGCCGGGCCGGTCGAAATGATTTCACGGGCCGTTTACATTCCCCGCCCCTGATTTAGACCGATTACACGTGTTCCTGGATTTCTGGGGGTTGTTCATAACTCATTGATAAGAGATCTACTACTACTACTACTATTAGATGTCTACTACTTACATGAGTTTATTTGTTCCAGTTTTTGGAATACTTAACTAGAAAACTTATGTTATAAGTCTTCTTATTAAATAATACTCTACCTACTCCTCCTACCTCTACCATGCCCAGGTGTTGGGGGGGCACGAATCGTTATAAAAATACCTGTAATTCAGGTATTCTTTATTGAAAATCAGCCAGTTATATAGCTGGAAAGAGGGGCACGGTCAGCCAATCAGAAGCCTCATTTTCATTTTTCAAATCCCAGCCCATCTGGGATTTTAATGATTTATATTTCAATTCTCCAGTTTCTAACTGGAAGATTGAAATAACCAACATTCAGCTGTTTTGCCAATTTCAGCCCATAGTGAATAGTGAATCCATACAAAATTCAGCTACTTAGACCGATCTGGCCCCATTTAATATGTATCTTTTAAATAAACATGAGAAAAACAAATATGAACCCAACATTTCCAAGTACATGGCATGCCTATACAAAATTCTAAATCAGAAAAAACACAATGGATGTTTGTGGAAAAATCTGGAAGCATATTTTGTTTCCATAATGTTGAAGCATTGAAAAGATTTTGACATTTAACTGCAATCTTCAAGGCATACTGTGATATTTCACTTGTTTCTCAAACTTGACAAAGGTAATAGGTGCACAAACAAGCCAGCAAACATTAAAACCACAGGATTTGGCTTGTTGTACCTGCGGGCTTAAACATACAGCAGAGAAAATCTCTTACAATTATTCTAGATAAAGTGGAGACAATGTAGTGCATTGCATTTAAAGAGAATATTGTGCAGGTGATGTTTCCACAACAAAACTCTAAATAAAAATCTGTTCCTATAGAAGATCACTACTATGGCATTGATTTAAAAAGAACAGTTGCACTAATCTGCAAAAAAGTGATGGCACCGTTACAGTTTCTGCAGTGTTTGTGTTTAGCTATCATTTTCTTCTTTTTCATTTACTGTACCAATGCAAGGGCTTTCTTTAGATACCATTATTTTCATCATATAATTTACTACTACAAAATAAAAATCATAAAATAGGATGAAATAAGTTGAAAAAAAATCAACTTTTTTAACTTTGACCAGAAAAATATTTTATACAAATGGTAAAATAGACCCTGTCTAAATAGTTACTACATTTTGTGAGGAGATTAGAAATACGTCCCTCAAAATATAACCCTAATCCTTATTCTAACCCTAACCATTATGCAAACCCTAGATTTAAGGCTTTTTTTGGGTTGTTAACTGCCTCTAGGGAAAGTCTAGCTACAGCAATAGAGCAACGAAAGGGATATTTCATCACTTCTGAAGCCCTTACCCACAAGAGTCCTGCGCCATATTGGAGGAGCATGCTGCTCTCCAATATGGTGCCCGTAATGCGCTCCATGAGGGTGCCCTCGGAAAGAAATTTCAGTGTTGCTTAATGCCTCAGCACCAAGGCATTACAGCAACACCACCAGTGTTGTGTTTGCGATCATTGATCGCATCCACTGCTTGTTGTGCCTGACATGTCATATGTCGTGAAGGGGTTAATGCACCATGAACACTGCAACCACATTTATGTAACCATTAAAACAAAAATGTTGTGGTTTACTGCCCCTTTAAAACTTAGATACAAGGCTGCGTTGGGGACAAAGGTAATTTTTTACTGTTAGCAAAATTAGGAAAATAAGAATATTTTAAGTGTATGTACCACTTATTCTTCCAAAAAATACTGCCAATGCTATTGCCTCCATAGACTTAACATTGACCGCAAGCCAATTTTTGTACAGGCCTGCCAATAAAATACCGGCTGGATGACAACCCTAAGTGCAAACCAGTAAGAGCTTTACATGACACTCAATTGGCATTGCTTTGGGTCAGAAGATACGTTTTTACAAACAATTTAATTTAGGCTGATGTTAAAGAAATCATATTAAATTTGTGAAATATTGTCTGTGTTGCTGTGTAAAGCATAGCAGGTTACTATGTAGGTTACACAGAGGAGAGTAGGGGGGGCTGGCAACCTTGACCCAGAGGGAGGTGGCACTATTTAGTGGCCTATTTTGCAATTTCATCAGCCCGCCCGCCCATCATAGACAGACACAGATAGACAGGCAAGACAGATATACGGACAGATAAAGTAGAGAGATTGAAAGACAGACAAGACCATTGTACAGAAAACGCATTTAGAAGTGAGAAGTGGTGCAGCTGAGCTAGTAAAGAGGGCAGCACGGGGAGCAATTGTTGGTTGTATGGGTTCAGGTGGTGCTGTGAGTGTATTTATTTATGTATTTAGTATGGTGTGACATTTTATTATTTTTGGTATGAAGTAATAAAGATATTTGTTTATATGGTTTTGATTCCTCCGTCTATATTATTTGTGTGTGTACTTTTTAAGGCAGGACTTTTACAGGGTTAAGTCAGTAACTGACTATTACTATCTTGATTGGTTTTGGTCACTTAAATCACACAATACAAGTACAATATGAAAAAGTCAATGTCATTTAGAATTTTAGTGTACCTGTAATTTTGCATTTTAGTGTATATAGTGTGTGAGATCATATACCTACTGATTTATTCCCTTCTGTACAAATTATTAAAGCTCCAATACCAAAGAAAATGGTCTAAAGGAATTTTGCTTCAGGAAACAAACTTTATTAAATCTTGTAGGACTACAGATGATGACAAGAAGCTATCAACCAGTTGGAAATGTTTGTGTCTCCTATTTTATCTAATATGTATTTCACAATAATAACAACACAGTGATTATAGGTTTGTCAGCTCAAGATAAACATTGTAATTAATGTTTTCGTTCATTAAACCAGATGATACATTACAATTAAGAAAAGGCAGGAGTATCCCTTACTTCACTTCTCTGGAAAAGCTAGCTAACTAGAAAACAATGGTAACAACAGTATTAGTGCTAGACGAGAATTCTCTCTGATCTGTACATTTAAGTGTCCAACATTATTATATTTGTCTCAGCTGCTGCATTTATAACGAGTAGGGGTGGGCATCACTGTTTAGGAGGAAAAAAAAGAACAGCGAACCAAAAATAAATAAGCAAACCATGCATTTGTTTTAGGTTTATTTCCACACAAAAAAACACTATATATTATGCAGTAACCCTACACAGTATTCGAGTTTTCATTCTCTAACCTGCGAATACATATGTCTCAGGTAAAAACACGTATCCTGAGTCTTCGGTATTTTTTTAATAACTCTTATAAAATGTAACCTCTAAGCCTTGAGCAGTCTTGTCATTGCTTTGGCGTTACATAGAAGCAGTTGGGTGAAAGCCAGCTAGGCGCAAAAGAGGGGCAATGTGACATTGTGTACGCGCTACAGCCATACATTACAGAGAGGGGAAAATAGAAAGATTAATGTTGCCTACCTGGCAGCCTGCTCAGTGAAGCAGATGATCCCAGAGAGAGAGAGAAGAAAAGGGGTGGAGGTGAACAGAGGAGTGAATAATGGGAGGGAGTGGAGAGAAGAAGAAAAAAAAGGAGGAGACATCACAGGAATGAATGAGAGCGATGAAGAAGAGTGGGAAAAAAGGAAGGGGAGGAGACAATGTAATAAAGGGAAAAAATAGCCGAGCGGGTGGAAAATGAACTCGGGGAGCGCTACATGATGGCCCGGTACAGCTCCGGCTAGTATTCGCGGCACGCCAGCTGCTGTATAATGCGGTTCCCATGATGCCTGGACAGTTTTTGGATGTCTGTGCATCATGGAAACCGTATCGCATAGCAATTGGAGTGATAAAAGTTAGCGGTGATTGGCGTACATGAATCGGTGAGTTTAAGTAAGTTTTTTCGTACTAGATCACAGTGTACTAGACATGGCTGGTGAGTCTTTATTACTACAATGCTGATACTCTCTACTGTCACATTGAACAGAACGCCTACTTAGCAACTGTTGCTATAGAGCGTTACGCTTGCGCCTTCAAGTCATCACGTACGCCTTCCCGCGGTTTGACAACCCAAGTGGGAACGTACAATTCCAGCGCGTCCTGCCATAGTAACGCAAAGTTCCAAGGCGGCCATTTTTGTATTGGTAGGAGATGTTCCACTTTCCATTAGTTGGTTTAGTGATAGATTACTTTTCAACCTTTAAAAACAAAGAATTTGACTTTGCAGAATTGCAACCAGAGTCTTCAACTACAATGTGAGCAGGCAGTTTCTTTATATTAATATACATAAAATAAACTAAAAGGGATAACATTAGGGTTGCCACCTTCAGAAAAATATTGGCCTTAGTACTGTCTCCATAGACTTAACATTGGCCTGATGCCAGTAAAATACCGGCCAGGTGGCAACTCTAAATATAATCAATTCAAATACAACCAGTCAGTATAATTATGCTTATGAACCATAGTAAAAATAAAATAAATCCCACTGCAGCACCAGTAAAATACACACACTGCACTTCAGGTATGAATTTACAGGTGTTGTATTTATGTATTACTGCCAAACACATTACATAGCGCCAACAAGTTACAAAGCGCTAGGTACAGAGCATAGAAGGGAACTACTCAAAACTGTAGCAAATGCCTACCTGCATCACATATAATTAAGGAACTCTCTGGCCCCAGGAGCGGCTGCTATCAATGCGGGCAGACAAGGCACATGAAGTGAAATTGTCCTTCCCTACGAAACCCGGCTGCTCCCGGTGCCCTCGAACCAAATCGGACCCCCTCCTCACCACACTCATTGTGTGAGCACCACTGACGCTCCTGAATCAATGGCTGCCTGGGAGTAGTCGGCTTGACAGTATCTGGAGGACATAGGTACAGGGAAAGGGCAGCCACCGGGGAGATAGGTCCCTACTCTGAACGGATCATCTGGAAGGACGGCCTCCTATACCGTTCCACCCCAGGCAATCCCAACGGGGCTGTAGAAGTCACCTACCTCGCCGCCAAATATCGCCCCAATCTCTTAGCCCTCACCCACGAAGCCCCGTTATCTGGCCACTTGGGAATCACTAAAACACGAAACCGGCTTACTCGTACCTTTTACTGGCCCAGCATTTTCGACATAACGTAGCTGCTTACTGTCGTACCTGTGACAAATGTCAACGGGTAGGTAAGCGACAAGATGCCCACAGAGTACCCGTGCAGCTCATCCCTCTCATCTGAGAACCCTTCCAGCAAGTTGTGACATTATTGGACCCCTTGCTAAGCCCAGCCAGTCACGCAAAAAGTACATCCTGGCCGTGGTAGACTTTGCTACCCGCTGCCCTGAAACGGTGGCTCTCCCTAACATTACTGCTGAAACCGTAGCGGACACCCTTATCAAGATTTTCTCCCGGGTAGGCTTCCCCCAGGAGGTCCTCTCCGATCAGGGGACTCAGTTAATGTCCGAGCTGCTGTCCCAGGTTTTATCCCTGTGCAGATTAAAAGCTCTACACATCACCCCCAGGCCAATGGACTCTGTGAGAGTTTCAACGGAACCCTCAAGCAGATGATCCAGACCTTCATCACCGAGCATAAGGACAGGGAAATATTTTTGTCCCATTTGTTGTTTGCTTACCGGGAGGTTCCCCAAGAGTTTACAGGGTTTTCCCCATTCGTACTTCTGAAGGGCCCCCGGCATATTCTCTGTGAATTTTGGGAGGGTAAGTGCAACTCTACCAAGACCCCAGTGGTTACCTATGTGGTACAACTGCAGGAGAAGTTCTCTCTGCTCCTCGAGCTAGCACAAAATAATTTGCGAGCAGCTCAAGCCGACAAAAAGAGCAGTATGACCACCACACTAAGCCCCGGGAGTTTGTGGTAGGACAGAAGGTCCTCATGTTGCGTCCCACCCAGCATAACTGTTTTGAGGATTTGTGAGACAAAAATTTTCAGGGATTTTAGACTAGAGGAAATTTGCCAGAATCTGAGAAGTGATCATTTCACCTCCCATTACTTTCAATGGGGAAGATTCAAACCTGGGTTTTTTTATTCTTTTTTTTTAAATTATATTTTATTGGTTTTTGTTTTTTTCATATAAGCCATTAACATAAACATTAATCGTAGAAAAGGGAAGTTACATAGATCGAAAAATACACGTGAGATAACAATACAACCTTCCTGTATCAACATGTAAAATGTTATATGAAGCGAAGAACACCTATGCTTGCCAAATTAGACTTTGTTATCTATATAGTTAAAATCCTACATCACGAATATACAAAATGTACATATTATGAAATAAACGTAGAGCTCGTGAACAATTAAGCACTCTGTAAATAGACCCATTCGTAAGAGAACAATCAGAGTGTATGACGAAAATCCTGTGAGTTTCGGCATTTCTAGTGTAACTGAGGAGCATAATCTATACCATAATAATTACCCTAAATAAGATAAGGTTGCATCACAAAATCAGAAGAAACAAATACACTAGCATAGTGTCAGCTGGTGGTCAACAAATATTGAAAAACACAGTTATGATATACGCACATTCCAGACACACAGGTATCCGACTGTACTATCTAGATAACACATATTATTAGTATAATTGACAATCACTAAATAAGCATAAACTGGTGAGGCGTTAATCTTACCAGCGAAATAAAAGAAGAAACTGAAAAGTAAGACAGAAAAAAGGGGAGAAAGATAAGACTAGACGATTAGCAAGAGAGGAAGAGGATAGTGGGGATTAGAGTGCCCCAAGAAAGGGAGCACCGAAAGGAAAAGATAGACCTGTCAAACATGGGGCTAGTGTAATGACAATTCATGTCCATGGTGTGTCATTTTCCTGTATGGGATGTGACAGCGCCCCGGTGGAGGGAGAGGATGCATGGGCAGAATAATGTGATGGGACCGCGGTCCCACAAACAACATACGGCAGAACAATAAAGTTCCTTATGGTGGGTAAGGTAGACTACATCATCTTCAAACAGTATCAGTAGTCCATAGACCTCCATGGAGAAGAAAGCGTGATCATAAAAAACAGGTGGCAGTTAACTCTGATGGCTCTCAGGTAGAGTGGCGACTGAGGATTGGGACTCCTCCCTGCTGTAAAGAGACGTCTCCTCCCGGCGTTACTTTTCTCCTAGCCCTCAATAGTTATCAGCCAGAGTCCCAAGTCATTCACTGTGTCGCCTGCTCTTTGTCCCCAAGAATCACAGTTATAGGTACAGCAGTAAAAACGAAGAACTTTATTCCAGGGAATAGACTTTTTATACAGTAAAATATCAGATAACATTTGATTGAACAATAAGTAATGTTTACGGTAAACAGTTAGTTTGCAGATTGCATAATTTGGCCTGGCCAGACACCTGTCGGAAGGGACCCTAAAACCAATCGGGGCACAAGATGCAGGCGACTTCGGCCCCAGACAATTTGAATCCCTTTACTAAGGAGAGCCAATGGGGAACCTGCTGACAGAGGTGGCCTAGAAGCGACCAGTCAGAAAAGCACCTACATTCCTAATGCTTCCCAGGTTCTTCACACCCGCCATGTATCGCTGGAAATGAATCTTCGGGTATATGAATAATAGCTTTGTCCGATATAACATGGTGGTGCGTATTGTCAATAGGGAGCATAGACACCTCAAACAGTGGTGGCTGGGGGCTCAAGCACACTGTATATGGTGCACCATTCGGAACTTTCACCAGTGATTGCAGTGTGCAGGAGTGAGACAATCCAGCTAGAGCAGTAATGGCGGCAGTAAGCGCACAAATCAGCATAAGGTGCACAGAGGACGGCGGGCCCCTCTGCCTGCCATGCTCCTCCCCTATGTATGCATGCCCACCCAGTCTTCATCTCCAAAGGCAGTAAGCGTAGCTTCTGGTCTCCCAATTCTCAGGTATGGCAATCAGAGTAGTGTTTTCGGTCACATGTGTTTGAGCCAATCACCGGCATCGTAGTTCCAATATAGGCCACAGCCACCACTGTCTTGGTGTCAGGATCATCCATTGACATCATCATCTTAAATGTGTGGAGAAAGGCGGCTAGATCCCCTTTCGTTGCAGGTGCACCTTCTAGTGCGGGGACCCCCCGGGGCGAGGCCTCTGTTTAGCCAGGCCGCATGCTGTGAGGAACGTGTTCTGTGCTCCCCTGCAGCCGCATGGCTTGAAAAAGTAAGTAAAAAAAAATGCAACTGGATATGACCTTACGTCACATCCGGGTGCTGTGTTTCCCTCCTCCGTGCAGGAGGGAAGACTGCATGGAGCAGATGACCGGGAACACAGAGCAGCAAGAAGGTAAGTAATAGGGAACGGGGGCGGGTTACATATTGAGTGGCAAAATACTGGCATACTGAGTGGCAAAATACCGGCATATTAAGTGGCAAAATACTGACTTATTGAGTGGCTAAATACTGGTATACTGAGTTGCTAAATACTGGCATATTGAATGGCTAAATACTGGCATACTGAGTGGCTAAATACTGGCATATTGAATTGCTAAATACTGGCATGTTGACCAACTGCTTCCAACCTCCATGACACCCCATGGGTAAGGAGTCAATTGGGATCCAAAGAGCCTTCAGATGCGAGCGAGGTCCCCAAAAAAATGGTCGATTAAACCAAGTATGTAGGGAGCTCCTTGTAAATGCCACCACTCTCCTTGTCAGCTAGCTTTTTCTAAGTCAAACTCACTCCACTGAATCTACCCTATTGTCTTACCTACGTGCGAAAGTATGATTATAACTTCATACTACCGTATATGTGTTTTGCTCAAGAGAGCAAATACGTTGCATGTGATCTTACTAATACAATGTACTTCAAATAATATAGAGGACATATATGTGAAAAAGCAGAAATTGTGGCAGGGGTTCATCTGTGTGTTTAAAGACAAGACTTCTCCATAGTGCTGAACATTGTTTTGCTATTAGGAGACTTGGCGTTATAAATAAAACAGCAGATCCTCATTTTTTCACTCTTAAAAGCTGCCGTCCACAGGTCATGCTTTTTTAGAGGAGTCGCTACAATTTCTCACTTAGATCTATGAAACAGCAGGAGGGCAGATGTCACTAGGCATTCCAGAAGGCAAGTATGCAGCAGAGGTAAAACTATAGACATGCCATATTGTGCACATTTATACAGAAAAATGTATAGGGCTTACCAGAACAGATAAATAGCATATTTTTAAATATCACAAAAGATAGTGTGCTCCTTTTTAAATGACCAGAGTTAATTTATCTCCTCATTAAATATCATAGCATGCAATAGAACATTTTGAGTTACAAGTCAGTGATAAGTAATAACCAGAGCCCGTTTTTTCGATGAAATAGTCCATGAAGGGGGATCAAGAAATGCTGGAACCATCTTCTCCGGTGAAACACGTAGAGAGATATTTTGTTTCATCTGGTTCCACGGACTGATTCGAGTTCTGAACTTTGCTGTTATCCTGCAGTCTTCTTGTAAGTTGCTGCCATTTGCCAGCCCTTTTTTTAACTTTTTGATGCTGCACTATGCCTATTCTTTTTACCTAAATATTAAATGCCGTTGATTCTGAAAAACCTTCTCTCCCCCATGTTATGTACTGCTTACGTTGTATCTTCATTTGTGGGTATATATATATATACACTTTACTATTGAATTGATTCCAGAGACAGCTGACTGGTACTAGACAGTTTTGGGGTTCTTTGTATATTGTAGCCAGTTTAGACCTGTGTGTATTAAATATTCTGAAAGTCTGCCAAGATGTAGCACTTTGAGCCTACATGACTGGGTTTGGGAAAAATACCATCCATACTCAACAGCGAGATAAAGGAGTGACTGACTATCCTGAAGATCTGGGATTACATCTTCAGTAAATACAAGATCCTGAAGTAAATGGTGGTTTGCCATTTAAACAGTATAGAAATCCAAGAAGCAAGGATGAATTGTCTCCAGTGTACAAAGTTGAGAGATCCTGTAATGTTTCTTCAGCAATAAACATGCTTGCTGAACCTTAAACTATAAGATTACTCTGCATCCAGTAATCCTAGAAACCCTATAGGAGAGCATCACAGTTTTTTTTTTGCTTACTTGTACCATTACAGAGGAGACCTCTCCAGTAGCATATCAGACCACCCATAAGGGAAATCCAGATCTGAAACAACTGGCAAGCCTCCTATGTATGAGGTACACAGTACTGGCATTGTCAGTAGTGGTGTCCCTCTAAGTCAGTTAGCAAAGACCCACCTCTGGGCACACCTTAATAATTAAAAGAACAAATAGTCAGAGAAGCACACCTAAATGAATTGTCAACAACAAGAGAAAATAGACAGCAAGGTGCATCACCCCAAGGGGCGTCCACTATACGCCCCCAATAGGTAGATTAACAGAGAACAAAAATTGGGGGAGCACACCAAGTAAAATAGATAAACAAATAAAGGGTATAGTGCAAAAAATATTTTAATAAATATGTAATAAATAACAAACAAATTAATGTTTAGACAAGATGAATATAGAAATAACACACTATAAAACACAGAAAAATAAATAGCAACCAAATACACCAAAGTAAGCACATAAAATGAATTGACAAAAAAAGGAAAATAATAAATAAATGAATACCCACACAAAATGAAAAAAATAAGGAAAAAATGTAGACAGGAATGGAACAAGGGAGGACACACAGCGCAAAAAAAATGGAGGACCTCCATTTTTTTTGCGCTGTGTGTCCTCCCTTGTTCCATTCCTGTCTACATTTTTTCCTTATTTTTTTCATTTTGTGTGGGTATTCATTTATTTATTATTTTCCTTTTTTTGTCAATTCATTTTATGTGCTTACTTTGGTGTATTTGGTTGCCACACCTTAATAATTCACAGAGACAAAACAAAGTTCCCTAAACCGAATATGGCCATTAATCAGGCCAAAATTGGCTATATTGTGTAGCCAAATTGCTGATTCCCCATTTCGATCCAGACTGGTGCTTATTGAGAAGACTGTAAAAAGATGGTGAGGGTACGCAAAGTATAAAGGCAAATAATAAACAGCTTCTTCTGAAGGCTCCTGTTTTTCAACTCTGGGACTTGTGCTGTAGCTCCTCCGCCCTCCCCACCAAAGGGGATTACTGGAACAGTCTGCAGTTTTTCTTTCCCTGGTGGCTAGTGGGGGCACCCGGGGGAAGTCTGCACGATAGGTGCATACATCCTCAGTGCTGCCCGACACTTCCGTTTATTATGACGGACTGCCGGTCCGTCATAATAGACAGAAGTGTCGGGCAGCATGGAGGATTTCTGCACTATCCCCCAGCTGCCCAAATATCCCTGGTGGCTAGCGGGGGCAGCCGGAGGATATCTGCACGATACACGCAGACATCCTCCACTGCTGGCCAGCACTTCCGCCGGGACTTTTATGATGAAGCCGGAAGGACCCGACTTCATCATAGAAGTCCCGACGGACGTATCACACACATATAGACGGAATTACGCACAGTAAAAACCCACACGTGACTGCTAGGCATTGCCAGTGCAAAGCATTGTCTAATTTATCTTGCATTGCTGTTCAGTGTTTACCCATGTCCCAGTCCTTAACTTGTCTGCCACCCACAACTAGTAGACTTTCCATGTTTATTTCAGGAACCGCACTCAAAGAGAAGGGTGCTCAGGCAAATAACATTTTTTTCTAGCCTTGAAAAAAAACAATTTTGGGCTGAAATGTTGCCTCTGTGATCAGAATAAATATTCCATTTGTTCTCACTTTTCTTTTGAACCACGGGTCCTGTCTTCTGACCCAAATTTGTAATAGTAACATTATACGTCCTTAGTAAGAGCTCCAAAGTTTAACATTTTAGTTCCATCTTTATTGATTACTCCCCATATAGAATTTGTCTGTGCTCAGTGCATGTTTTCTTGCTTTAAATCTATTGTCCGTTCTTATTTGAAATAGAAAGTTGTTCATTTAATTTAGCAAAACTTAAAGTAAACTAAAGCTTTGCTAATTAATCGCTAACTAAAAATATTACTATATGCAACTAACTGGTTTCTCTGTTACAAATAATGTGAAACAAATAGCACTTAATAGTTATGCATACACTGGATATTTGGCAAAGAGGTTACCTTTTGTTTCCTGTGTTTATTTAACATCCAGTTCTCTGTTTACCTGAAAAAAGGAGAGTTCGGTACTAACATGAGTCAGGTTTTAGAATTGCTGTGAATTAAGGATACAGAAGAGATATCAGCAAAAGTGTCTCTTTTTCTTTTAAAAAAACACCCCAAAATATGTAAATTTAAGATAGCGTAATAGTCACCCTTGGAACCTAGCGTCCCCTTGCCGCCTAGAAGTAGTGGTTAGGGCTGCAAAAATTCTCCGGCCACCCTAAAATAATACATGGGGCAAGGGGCTGCTCAAATGCAAATTTGTGTAAAATAATATACTTAAAATACAGGCAGTTGACTTCCGGCGCTTTCCCTCTCTCCGGACAAGCAAATTGGAGAATTTTCACTGTCCGGAGATGGCTGGAGATCAATCTTGTGAAGTCAGCAGCATCATGTAGACCCACGCCCCTTTTGGCTCCAACCTTGCCACATCCCAGTGACCTGATGGCGTGAACTGTTGGCCGGTATGGAGTTTCAGATAAAATGATATATTCATGCACATCACCATTTCAAAACAACAAAGACTTGGAAGAAACCATTTTGTTAAGGTGCTACTTCACTGAGCCTGTCCTTCAAATGCTAAATTTAAAAGAATCGGATTATAGTAGGAGGCAGTAAGTGAAAAGTGGGGGCCTGAGCCTTACACAAGATGACAGCATTGTAGTAGAAGACAGAGCACAGGAGAAGCTGAAGTTTCATAGGTAAATTGTTGGTTTCAACACATTAGACCAGGGGTCAGAATCTGCTTTAATAAATAATCTCAGTACCTGCTCGGCCAGTGAATAAATGAAATATAAACTTCCTGTGGAAATAAATCTACAGTACTTCAAAGATCATTATCTGCAAAGGGGAATAATTGATTACTGTAAATTTATTCCCAAAATCGAATCTTGTCCCAACTCACCTTGATTAAGATACCATCTCCGCACGGTAAGGAATCAGTGAAGACTCTTGAAGCTGGACCGCTTATTCAAGGACCTTCTCAGGGAGTGAGATCTATAAGGTTTTTGTTTGCTGAACAGGGAACAGGAAGAGAAGTAATATTATTATTAAAAAAAAAAAAAAAAAAATACAGGCAGTTAAGGATTTATAGCAACAGAAAAGTGTTGTATAATAACACAGTTTATATTATTTTTTTAGCTCTGTGCTCCACCTTTGAGAAATAATAGGGTCTACACAATATGCACCGATCCATTCTGAAATGAACCGAATCAAAGGGATCCCTGAAATTCAGCTATACAATATTCCATGATCTGGATCTGAATTGGCCATCCAGCCTGTTCGGAAACTGAATCTTCACAGCCTTTTGAGTCGAGAAAATGGCACCATAAAACCAATAGGTTTTCGTCTACACAATGTACGGCCATCAATCCCAAATACAATTATGAATGTGGATGATTGCCACATTACGGATATTTAAATTCTCTTTTTTTGAGAAGATGAGGATCAACGGCGTCAAGGATCAAAACAGTAACAGGATTACAGATAATAATTGTTTTTACAAGGCTTCCTTTGGGTGCCAGGGGGGTGGTCAGTAATTTTCATTACCCATTCCCCTGTCCCAAAAGGGTGATTTATTTAAATGTTACAGGTGAATTGTCCCACCACCATCTGGGCAAGGTAGGGGGAACTATTTATTTGCCATTGGGCAGCCTCAGACCCCAAGAAGGCTACTTATTTTGTTTTTAATTGGGGTGGTTGGTTATTTATTATGGGGGTCTGGAGGCATTTGAGCAGCCTCCAGACCCTGGAGATGAGGGGGTCATTATTTAGTATGGAGGCCAGGGTGAGTAGCCCTTACCCCCCAATCTATCTGAATATCTCGATGGACAATTCCTGGTTAAACACTTTGTTACTATTATAATAGGTAAAGTCAAGTTGTACCCTCTGTAGATAAGATTACTTGTCAATGTGGATAACTCTCTATCTTTGCTTATTTTGCATAATAAGGACTGTGCTCTTGCTTTTTGTCCCCTGCGTTCTGGCCCAGTTATGCAAACTCTACATTTTAATTGTGTCCCTTTAGTTCACCATGTTAAGGTAATATGACAGCCAGTTGCTTTAGAGACTTTAGAGGCTCTGTCCCATTTACCTTCTTTTATGTGCCAATTATTCTGGCATTGTTCTACCTACCACAGTCCACCGTGTCCTCTATTTTATCACATAGCCTTTTGATTAATTGGTTTTGTTGCTCTATACATTTTTAAGTACTCATCTCTACTGTTATTCACTGTGAAAGGTAAAAAAGTTAATCTTTTGTGTTCTGTTTGTTTAATGAGCCTTTAAACCTGGCATTTATTTTGTTGTTATTATGATTAATTAGATTTCACTGACAGATTCTGTTCTTTGGCAACATGCATAAAGCAATGTCATACTCTCTGTTGTGTCAGTAACCATGGTTCCTATGAAAGATGACATGCTCTGTTATCCTGTGGAGTGTGTATCTGTGGGACTGGCAGTGTTTACTTTTTTTTGGTTTATTTAGTAGGTTTCTGGGGGGTTTTTATTGACCCCAAAATGTCTGCCACGTACAATAACTACAGGGGCCACTTAGAAACAAAGCAGATACGAACCGTACAGCAGCCCATGAAATCTGCATGATTTTTGGCCTACTGTGATACCCCAAATCTTATTTGATCCAAGACCTTTATGCCTTTCCAATGCATGCTTAGGTTCCTTCCCTACAGTAAATTCTGCCGCAAACCTTGAAAACCTATTCCATGTATACACCATAACCCAGAGCTACTACAAAGGTAAGAGTAATGTTCTGCATATCCGTCCCTACATGTTACCTGCGCTGCTCTCTGTTTTTAGATTAATTTAGTCTGTTGTTCTATACATTGTTATGTAACCTTCAGTGCTGTCATTACAAAACAGTAGCATTACATTACATTACCATTTATTTATATAGCGTCAACAATTTACATAGCGCTAGGTATAGAGCATAGAGGGAATTAAATACTAAGTTAGACACACTAGAAACAGACTGGTACATGAGGTAGAGAACCCTGCTCGCAAGCTTACAATCTAGAGGGAATGGGGTCCATAAGACACACAAGGGGTTTAAGAGGTCAGCAGGATTGAAGTTGTAATGACAGTAGTGTGGATGGGTGGCACTAGATGAGATAGGCCAAGGATGAATAGTGTGTGTTTCAGCTAGGTGGGAACTGCTAGAGGTGAAGTGACAGGTGTTCTAGTGGGTTGGGTAGTAAGCTTCTTTAAAGAGGTGGGTTTTGAGGGACTTTTTAAAATTTGAAAAGGAGGGAGAGAGCTGGATGCACTGCAGAAGGGAGTTCCAGAGAGAGGGGGCAGATTTTCCTTAAGTACAGTAGACAGGATTTGGCTAAAGATTGAATGTGGGGAACGAAGGAGAGAGCAGAGTCAAAAGTGACCACAAGACATCGAACACGGTAGGGAGGGAAGGTAATGGGAGGGAAGGTAATCAGTTCTGTTTTGGAAAGGTTAAGTAGCACAATAAAAGCCCCATGTATTAAATATAAAATTTTTATTATATTCTTTTTAATAACTTCCTTGCATGTGTAACCCAGTGTAACTCAGTGTCACAGCAGCGCCGTCATTCTGCAGGACAATGCCTCCCCATCACCCCGCTTACCAGTTCGCTCTCTGGAGCCCAGATCTCCAGCCTGCTGGGGATACCTGCTGCACTCGTGGCACCCACTGCAATACGCACGCGTCGTCTGGATGTCTCCGTTTGCTGACCTGCAGCCGGAATGGAGGGTGCTCCAATTCGTCTTTCACACATAGGCAGTAGAGTGTTAATGCCCTTACGTTCATTGAAGGAATAGTAATAAAAACTTTTATTCTCCTTCAAGTGGCACTATTGGTCAGTCCATTACTATGTGAAGTATTCTAACTCTCATTTTTGTCTTGCACCTTACCTGTGATAGTGCCTCGCACCTTACCTGTGATAGTGCCTCTGTGCCATTTGCTAACATTCCTGATTGCTCTCTTTGATTTCCATTGCTGAATCCTTGCCTGTGCTGACTCTGCTAGTTTGCTGCCAGCCTCGATCCTTGCCTATCTAACTACTCTTTACCTGATCTTTTTGTACCTTCGCCTTTGCTTCTACGCCTCCTAGTTCCTGCCCTCCAGTTGTATTTGGGTTGTGCTTCGGTGTCTTTGTAATTGACAAAGTGCAAAAGACCTGGGGAATTAAAACCAGCGGCTCAACCACTGGGTGGATTTCCTTCAGGCAGAAGACTGTTCTTTTTCTTTGACCCATTGCTATACCCAGTACCTATTCTGCAATGCGGTTCCACCTTCTATCTGAACTGTTCCATTTAGGATTTCCGGACAGGATTTTCCTTCCTAAAATGAGCTACTTGCTGTGCACCACGGCCCTTTGTGATATTTCAGCAACCGCTTCTTAATGCTGGTGCAGCTAGACTGGCAAAGTTACAACTATCCCACCGGTGGCAGATTGCTTGGAAAAACCCAGAGGGTCCTTCTGGTTACAAGATTCTCTCAGTGGAGTGACTTTCACACACTACTGCATGCTAAGCATGAAATACTGCCTGCCACATCCCACTAAAACCATACCCACCAACACCACTCCCATTTATGCATGCCCACATCCATTATGTTATATCATGATAATTAAATTGAAACTTATTATGAACAGTACCTTTTCTATGTGCAAAATTATATGAAGTACCATTAAGATGAGCAGTAAATGCGTACACTTTACATATAATGCCAATGAGTAATACATGCATGCACTTTGTATATTGTGCCAATGTGCAGTAAATGCATACACTTTGTATATCATGCCCATGAGCAGTAAATATGTAAACTTTGTGATGCCAATGAGCAGTAGATGCATATACTTTGTATATGATACCAATGAGCAGTAAATGCATACACTTTGTATATCTTTCCATTGAGTTTTAAAAGCATAAACTTCGTATATCATGTCAATAAGCTTTAAATAAATAAACTTTTTATATCATGACAATGAACTTTAAATGCATACACTTTATATATCATGCCACTGAGCTTTAAATGCATACACTTTGTATATGATGCCAATGAGTTTTAAACGCGTATATATGATGCCAGTGACCAGTAAAATAAATGTTTTCCTAACCTGAATCTTGTACAGTGACTGACCCTGCTACTGCTGCCTCGTGTCCACTCTGGAAGTGGTTATCTGCAGTGCGCAAGGGTGCGGAGCAATCAGTTTGTGTCTATGCAGCTGGCACAGACTGTACCTCCTTGTGCTGCACTCCTTAAAAAACTGAACTTGTCCGAGTGGGTGGGCGACCAGGGCAACAAGCCGCCCCACTTTGAGTGCCACCTGGGTCAATGGACCTACCTCGACCCATTGTAGGGATGGATCTGACTGCATGCCCACCACGTTGAAAATATCTAAAATTGTGTTGGCCTAAAGAAAATACCACAGCTTCCCCAGATTCATGCCTCACAATAGTCTCGATTTGGCAGCCGTGCCCTACTGTCACATGTTCTTAACTAAAATTTTGTAATGGCGCATTCAAGAACATGTAACAGAATGCATTCATGCACGCATGTTTGGCCGGAAGACCTACCATTTGCATGGCCAAGTCTCCTCTTTGCATGGTCACACTTTCCGACTGTGTGCCCATGGCCATGTGTGTAAGATCAAGCTCTCCAGGAGGTCATAAAAACTAAAATGATAATGGGACATCTCCTCTCGCATATATTAACAAATGGTAATGAAATAACTATCTGAATGTACACAGATTTAAAAATAAATATTATATATTTCAGTGTTCTTGTTACAATATGCCGTTACAAGGTTGAACCACCAGAGGGCAGGTAAGTACTCAGAAAAGCTTTCATTGGCTCTTATGCAATAAAACACACAACTAATATTATGATTATCAAAATGTTTAGATGCAGATTGAACTGAACCCAAAAGTGAAAACCACAAACATTTTTAAAATATATATTTCTTTCATCATTTGTAAGATTTGTTCACGAAGATCTCATTTGTTACATCCCCCAATAGCTCTGTAGTTTGTTTACCGCTTTTTACACAGCTTCATAAACAGAAGAATAATAATCATATGCCTATTTTCTTGCTTGCCCACCAAGGGCAGTTTCAAATCAAAATGACTTGCAAGAAAAACATCCAGGGCCACCATCAGGGAGTGACAGGCGATAAATCTGTTTTGGTTCTTTTGGTAGGCCTGCTTCGGCCCCTTAAAAAAGTAAACAAAATGTAAAAAGATCTCCCCTTACCAACCTCTCCGTGGGCGAGCAGGAAGCTGTATGTCTTTGCGCTGCGCATGTCCACAGTCATCCTCCCATGATGCCATTTCAGAGTGTCTGTGGTCATGTGACCTGTCAGCAAACATCTAGTTGCCTACCACTATACACCAGGGAGCAGGAGAACAATGGTGGGTATTGGCTGGGGGTAAGGCCTGGTTGTTCAATGTGGGTGATGGGGCATATCCTAGGTGTGCAATGTGGGTTCTGGGGCGTGTCCTGGGGTGCTGGGGTAAGTCTTGGGTTTGCAATGTGGATGCTGGGGCATGTCCTGGGTGTGCAAGGTGGTGGCCTTAACCAAATGATTGCATGAGAAATGGAGTGGAGATCCAGACCAGAAAAGCGTATCAATTCTGATTCCACAGGATGTAAAATAGTAACCATGTATTTTCTTGCTATTAGTCTGAAAAGATCTTACCTCAACTACTCCTACTTCTGATTCCATGTATATATATATATATATGTTTGACCATTTAATTTTTTTTTTTGAGGGACACATATAACTTTTACATGCTGCCCAGCAGAATGTACAATTCATATACATTCAGAGGAAATTCAGCCAATCAATCAAGGAAGTTCCTATGGGATCCCCTCTTTGATTAATGTCAAAGAAAACTTTAAGAGCTGGAATCCTTACCCATGTTGCAGAAGAACTGCAGATGTGTACTCTGTACAGGCTCTTGTGCAGTATGTGCATATACACACACACTTAGAATAATTAGCTTTTTTGAAAAGCAGGTGCTAATTTTTGTCTTAGTCTCTAGCTAAATGCAAGCTGCAAACTTGAGATTTGTGAGTGAACATATTTACACTAAAGCTATCCAAATGTTAAAGGACACTACCATACCTCCCAACAGTCCTGCTTTGCGCAGGACAATCCCTATTTGGGAGCTATGTCCCGCCGCGCTCTACCTCTGTCCCGCTGTTTGGGACAGCGGTAGAACTCAGTGGGACAGCAGGCTCAGGGCCGCAATATGCCAAAATATAGCCATTCAATATGCCAAAATGTAGCCACTCAATATGCTAGTATTTTGCTCATTACATGCCACCCTCCTCCCCCTTCCCCAGTACATACCTCCTTGCTGCTCTGTCTCCTTATCGTCTCCTCCATGCAGTCTTCCCTCCTGTAACGTAACGTCACATTCGCATGGATTTTTTTTACTTTTTATTTCCAGCAGCCGAACCTAGCGGATGCAGCTGTCAGAAAAAGAAAAAAAAAGTTCAGCAGCGCAGTCCGCAAATCCCCCCCCCCCCCCCCGCCCTCGGGACGCCACCGGGGGTTTATCTCCAATGCAGCTTAAGGCAAAGGTCACCACTATCCCCTTTTGGTAAGAATATACTGTATTTGCTCGATTATAAGACAAGGTTTTTTTCAGAGCAAATGCTCTGAAAAATCCCTCTCGTCTTATAATCGAGGTCGTCTTATAATCTGACCTTAAATTGAGGTCAGACTATAAGACAGGGATCCAGGTCCCCAGCAGAGCTGCAGGGGACCTGGATCCCCCTCTCTGACAGCAGGGGATGTCTGCACGATGAACGCAAACTCCCCTGCTTCCGCCCGGCACGACCGCCGGGGCTTCTATGATGAAGCCGGGTACTTCCGCTTTCGTCACAGAAGTCCCGGCGATCGTGCCAGGCGGCAGCTGGGCACCCCTAGTCACTTTATTTGTGGTCCCCACCCGCTGCTCATGGGTGGGGATCGGGGGGGGGACACTAGGTCCCCCCACATTATTATAATAGGGTCCCCACCCGCCGGCAATGGGTGAGGACCGGGGGGGACATTAGGTCCCCTCCTCATTTTTATTATAGAGTCCCCACCCGCCGGCAACGGGTGGGGACCCGGGGGGGGGCATTAGGTCCTCCCTAACATTATTTGGGTCCCCACCCGGCGGGCAATGGTTGGGGACCATGGGGGGAGCCTTATTTTCTAGTGACTGGGCAGCAATAGCTGTCCAGTCACTTATAATTTTAAATTTGTTTAGGCGATATGAATCGCTGAACTCCAACCCAGACATACAGTGGAACGTCCAAAAATCTTAATGTTCGGTACGAACCCGAACTTTGCGGTTCGGGTTCGGTCAACTCTAATTACTAGGATAGGGTGAAATTCAAGTTCAACACAATCAGTTATTAAATATTGCCACTAAAGGGTGCTTGTAATGTTTTCTTAAGAGTTTTGTTTTTGTTTTGTTTGTTTACTATGTTCTATTGCCACAAGGTGGCAGTCTTGATATAGTCTAAATGAAAATCACCATTATTCAGATACACTCTGGGGCCTGTTCACTTAAAAATTCACTGTGATAAACTGACAAGTGAAAAGGCCAGGCACTAAAAGAAGAGTTAGAAAGATAGACACATTGGAGGTGTTTTAAACTCAGCTATTACTATATGAATTTTAAAGTTCACTTATCAGTTTACCACAGTTCTTTATTTATTGAATAGACCACTGCTATTTTGGTACCTTGCTATTCCTTTTCAGTTCACATATAATTGCCAACAGTGCCCATGTTTCCTGGGACACATATGTGTTCCACATGCTGCAGGAAAGAGCATGCAAGTGCAGCCCGGCAGTATGTAGGATGCAAATACGCACAGACAGAATCCAATTAATTAATCATGGTAGGTCCTATGATCTCCACCCTGATTAATTCATTGGATTCTGTCCACTGTTTATTAAAGGGGCTGTATCATCTAAATCTTGTCTTTATTGTGCATGCACAGGGAAAAAAAATGTTTGAAAATGATCTATATGCAAGCAAATGCCTAAATTAGGACAAAAGATGTGTTTTACATGCATGGAGTCTCCAATTTGTGACATCACATGTGGCCTGATATGCAGATTAACTGCTTTTCATGGTAAATAGGTAATTTGCATACTAAGGCATAGATGATGTCATAACAGGAGACTCCAAAGACACATTGAAAACACATTTTTCATCTAATTTAGGCATTTGATTGCAGTTTTATGTATAGATCATTTTCAATCATAATTCCTTCTCTACATTTACAGTAAAAAAACAATGTTGAGGTGATACAGTACCTTTAAATAGATTTGTGGGACAAATCCAAATAAAGTTGTCTATAAAGTGTGATCCTGGTGCAATTGTGTAAAAGTGACGCAATCAACAGCAACAGTCCACTGGAATCCATAAAAACACCACCACTTTGGTCCAGCCAGGATTGCTCTTTATACACAGTCTGCTGATTTCCCAGTCAGCCCTGGCAGTGGTGTCCCGAGGGGGTGAGGGGGGGGTGCGGACCGCACCGGATGACACCTCCAGCTGGGGTGACACCCGTTCTGCTGGCACCCCCCGCATCACGTTGATTAACTTTTTTTTTCTTTTCTGGCAGCCGCATCCACTGGATGCGGCCGCCAGAAGAAAAAGAATCACATCCGGTGACTGCACGGAGGAGGCGTCTGTCCAGGGACACGGAGCAGCAGCTACTCAGTAAGTGATGGGTAAGGGGGGTAGGAGGGTGGTTGAAAACGAACTCTTTAATTGCACAATATTTCTGGCATCTGACTGGCACAATATTCCTGGGCTCTGACTGGCACAATATTACTGGGCTCTGACTGGCACAATATTCATTGGCTCTGACTGGCACACTATTACTGGGCTCTGATTGAATATATGAATGTAGTAAATGATCAGGATTTTATGTGTTAAATATTTCTGCTACACTTTTTTTTAACTTTCTTTAATGGGTTAAATACTTAAGTGACATTTTTTGTAATTCTTTCCTTTTCCTTAAAATCTTGAATTCAATGTATCTAATAGTATTTCCGTGTAAGGGTGATTCATCAGTTGTATCCATTCAGTATAACGTGAATACGCATGTTGATTGTGAATGGAGCTTCGTTTACACACAAGTCTCCATTCATAAAATGGACTTTCGGTTTAAAGTTAATACGAATGGGTAATACGAACTACCCACACAAATCCGACTTAGACCTCTATACGACAAGCACAGTAGTTCGGTTTATAGAATCACTACTGGTAATATGAATTCGGTTTATAGTAAAACAAAACTCCATTGATAAATTGAATAAGACAGCTCTCGGTTTATAGTAATACGAAACATAATACGAACGCAAACCAAAGTGTATACACGAAGGCTCCCATTCGGTCATAGATAATACGAATGTAAAGATCTAATGAATTAAATTTGTATGTTGTATTTCATTGAGAAAAACGGACATTATACGCATGCCCACATCAATTTATAATGAAACGCATATTGAAATGCACATACAGGTGCAATGAAGACAATGGACATTTAAATTTAAGGTGGAACTGTTTGTTTCAATTAAGTTTGCCTGGACGGGATTGGACAATGGAATGGGAGGGGGATATATATAGATGGACTACCTGTTTGCTCATTACACTCCACTCTGCTCCTGAGGAAGTCTGTATAGATGAAACGCGTAGAGCGGGGAGTGAGAGTGTTATTACCGGTTTTATTATACATTTTACTTATTACTAAGAAGGTTGCCCGCAGCTGTCATCTCGAGAATTCTTTGGATTCGAGAGCATTCACAAAGCTCTACATTGCATAGAGTCCGACATTCCATCTGGAGGGGGGTAACCTTTCTCTTTTATGTGATTTTGCACTTGAGCTGGTTCTCAGTGCCACTTATATTGTGAGTTTGATTTCAATAAATTGTACACTTTTTATACTTTACATAACATTGTTACACTATTGCATATCCTTTCTATTTGTTCCTATATTCCATATGTCCACCCACATCTCTGAGGAGGCATCCAGCTAGAAGATTGGAGTTTATTCTCGATTTTTCGATATCTGTTTCTATTAGATTACTGGGCTCTGACTGGCACAATATTCCTGGGCTCTGACTGGCACAATATTCCTGGGCTCTGACTGGCACAATATTCCTGGTATTTGACTGGCACAATATTACTGGGCTCTGACTGGCACAATATTACTGGTATCTGACTGGCACACTATTACTGGGCTCTGACTGGCACATTATTACTGGGCTCTGACTGGCACAATATTACTGGGCTCTGACTGGCACAATATTACTGGGCTCTGACTGGCACACCATTACTGGGTTCTGACAGAAGAAAAAAAATCACATCCGGTGACTGCACGGAGGAGGCGTCCGTCCGGGGACACGGAGCAGCAGCTACTCTGTAAGTGATGGGGAAGGGGGGTAGGAGGGTGGTTGAAAATTAGCTCTTTAATTGCACAATATTTCTGGCATCTGACTGGCACAATATTCCTGGGCTCTGACTGGCACAATATTACTGGGCTCTGACTTGAATAATATTCATTGGCTCTGACTGGCACACTATTACTGGGCTCTGACTGGCACAATATTACTGGGCTCTGACTGGCACAATATTACTGGTATCTGACTGGTACACTATAACTGGGCTCTGACTGGCACATTATTACTGGGCTCTGACTGGCACAATATTCCTGGGCTCTGACTGGCACACTATTACTGGGTTCTGACTGGCACACTATTACTGGGCTCTGACTGGCACAATATTACTGGGCTCTGACTGACACAATATTCCTGGGCTCTGACTGGCACAATATTACTGGTATCTGACTGGTACACTATTACTGGGCTCTGACTGGCACAATATTCCTGGGCTCTGACTGGCACACTATTACTGGGCTCTGACTGGCACACTATTACTGGGCTCTGACTGGCACAATATTACTGGGCTCTGACTGACACAATATTCCTGGGCTCTGACTGGCACAATATTACTGGGCTCTGCATGGCACAATATTACTGGGCTCTGACTGGCACAATATTACTGGGCTCTGACTGGCACACTATTACTGGGCTCTGACAGAAGAAAAAAAATCACATCAGGTGACTGCATGGAGGAGGCGTCCGTCCGGGGACACGGAGCAGCAGCTACTCGGTAAGTGATGGGGAAGGGGGGTAGGAGGGTGGTTGAAAACAAGCTCTTTAATGGCACAATATTTCTGGCATCTGACTGGCACAATATTCCTGGGCTCTGACTGGCACAATATTACTGGGCTCTGACTGGCATAATATTCATTGGCTCTGACTGGCACACTATTACTGGGCTCTGACTGGCACACTATTACTGGGCTCTGACTGGCACAATATTCCTGGTATCTGGCACAATATTACCGGTATCTGACTGGTACACTATTACTGGGCTCTGACAGGCACATTATTACTGGGCTCTGACTGACACAATATTCCTGGGCTCTGACTGGCACACTATTACTGGGTTCTGACTGGCACAATATTACTGGGCTCTGTCTGGCACAATATTACTGGGCTCTGCATGGCACAATATTACTGGTATCTGACTGGCACACTATTACTGGGCTCTGACTTGCACACTATTACTGGGCTCTGACTGGCACAATATTCCTGGTATCTGAATGGCACAATATTACGGGTATCTGACTGGCACAATATTACTGGGCTCTGAGTGGGACAATACTACTGGTATCTGAATGGCACAATATTACTGGTATCTGACTGGCACAATATTACTGGGCTCTGAGTGGCACAATATCACTGGTATCTATAATTGTACAATTGTCACCTCGTGGGGCTCTTGTGTGTTGCATAATTAATGGCGGTCCCATGTGTGCATAATTATGGGGCGCTTGTGTGTGGCATATTTATTGGGCCCCATGTGTGGCATAATTAAGGGACTCTTTTGTGTGGCGTAATTAAGGGACTCTTTAGTGTGGCATAATTATGGGGCACCTGTGTGTGTGTGGCATAATTATGGGGCACCTGTGTGTGTGATAATTAATTGGGCAGAGGTGAGGCATAAATAGTGGGGCTCTGGTGTGGCATAATTTATGGGGCTCTGGTGTTGCATAATTTATGGGGCTCTGGTGTGGCAAATTTATGGGGCTCCTGCGTGTGGCATAGTTAATAGGCCATCTAACTGGCATTACTAAGGAATCTGTTTGGCATTGTATTGGAGGAAATCCAGGGGGGTGACACCATGAGTTTCCGCACCGGGTGACACCAACCCTAGTGACGCCCCTGAGCCCTGGACACAGAGAATGTATACAAAACCTGTAACTCTGACTAAAAGTGTTACCATTAAAGTGTACACAGCTAGCACTTGTTTGTCAGTACACACCATGGTCTGGTCTTCTCTTATATCTAGGGAGAAGATCTAAACATAAGACACTGCCGGCTCAACATGTTATTATCACTATTACTATTTTTATTAGTTTATGAGGACTTTCAAGATATCGGTGGACACAGTTCTGTAACCCCATACCACGCAAGTTGGTGCTGTTCTTTTTACATCTTTTGGTCTTAATTTTATTATTGTCTATTTTAACAATATACTATGAGCCTGCATACACTCCAGTTACTATCAACAAATTCCCAATCAGGCAGCTACTACATGTTATCTGTGTTTACTGATTACTATTCTATTTGTATTGATCCTTTCAAGATTGCTATATAGTATTTATGAGAATAATGAGAGGGCATTAGCCTAGTTATGTAGCTATCAAATTATTTATTCTTCATTGATAAGCAAATTATCTCTACAAATTACATTTGATATACAAATTATGTATTTTCCGTCAGAGTAGTTACTTTGCATATGTCCCAAAATGTGATGTCATAAATAGTGGATCATACTTTGGGTTAGAGCAGAAATACAAAACAAAATGCATTAAATTGTGTTAATAATAATTGTTTGCTCTAAATTTAAACTGCAAACACGGTTTTGACCAATCCCTTTAACTAATAGTTCCCTCTACTACAGGACCTTTGTAAATAGTATTCTAATGCTTATTGTGTTATATTACTAGATGTTTGTCATGTGACGATGTATCATCTCAACTGTAGTTCACTGAACGAAACCTACCGATGCAATATGTATATTTGTTAGTTAAGTCCCAGAACAAGATGGAATCAGACCCACATGTCATCTTTTTGCATCATGTAAACTGACTGTGACCATGGACTGATGAATGCAGATGGGGTATTGTAATCTGAGAAGGGATTTTGTTTGCAAAGCCAGTGATAATTGCAGCAGCTGGATGTTATAGAAGATTCTTGTCTGGATCATTTTTTGAAGAAAAGAAGAGAAACATAATGTATGAAACTATCCCAATAACGTATCGTAGGATATAGCAGAATAACTGCCATGTATGACAGCAGAGAGACTCAATACTAAGACAAACCTCAAATATAAAGTGAGGTGACTTATTCAGAAAAAAAACACTCCTTGTATTCAAGCAAATCCGGTCGTTGGCACACTGTTTGGAAACCAAAAAAAAAACGGTGGTCATGAAATGGCAAATTCACCAGGTGTATATCACCATTGATAGAAAACCCTGTTCATTTTAATTATATATATATATATATATATATATATATATATATATATATATATAATGATGCGTATGCTGAAGACTTGAAATGGTGGGAGAGAAGCACTTTGTGCGGGACAGACGTGTATTTGAGAGACTATACCACTGAGCTTTACTTCTGTCCCGTGTTTAATGGTGGGATTAGGGACTGATATCCTCCGGTCTCTATTTAATTCTCTGCTCTCTAGGATATGTGCATACTTACATTTGCATATACACCTAGTGTATATCTCACACCTCTAAGACAACCATAAATAAAACAATATAGGCGATTCAATGCTTCTGTTAAATTCTGAGTCAACTTTACAGAGTGTAATTCAGGTGTCTCTCTGCCATGTTAAAGGTACAGTCTAGTCCCCAAACTCAATTTGGTGCAAGATGAAGATCACTGCTTGTATAGTGCACAGGCTTTTATCCCCGTGTGATTTGATGCAGGCATTCTGTATAAATCACATTTTTAATATTTGACGCAAGCCCTCCCCAGTGATTACTCTGCATGTTTACTGCAGGTGTGGCAGCACTGATTCTATAGACACTGAGGATATAAAGTTTTGTTTCATATAGTCCCTTCCTTTCCTCCTCAAATTGAGTCTACTGAGTGGCCTATGAGTGACCTTGCTCTTGTACACAGTAGGAGCTCTTAACAGTGCAACACATTGTATGATGACATCACTAGAGAGACAGGATATTCTATTAATTTGAATGGCATTATTCTCATTGGTTCCTGCAGCAAAAAAAAAAAAAAAAAAGAAAAGACTTTTACTCAACTAGTGTGGGCAGCCCTTGTTTCTTGCAAACTGCTGTAATTTCACAATTTCTCCTAGCTGTAAGTATTTTATATTTTAAGCAATGAAAAATATAAGACATGCATTTTAAAGTACTTTGAAATCACATTAATATGCATTAATATTTGGAAGATGCATTTTGGGCACTAGACAGTCCCTTTAACCCGCCGTTGGGATGTAGGTACACAGGACTGGATTGAGCAGTTAATAGAAGACGAGACTTCCTCACAGATGGCTGCCAACGGAAAACTGGAGATCTATTTTCTGATAAGCTATGGAAATAGGTGCACTTTAGCTGTCAGAATGCTGCATGGGAACTGATAATAATGCAGTGTTATTATTGTCCTGTCATGTTATTACTAAGGGCTTTTCTGCCTGATCACTGACAAAGCTATTGTTATAAAGAGAAACTAAACTCCCAAACAATTGGTAGAGCAAGCAGTCGCCTCTTATTAAATTTACACATTTTACCTTCATTTCCACAGAAGGCTCCCTTATGAAATAGGCCTCTGACAAACACCATGCAAATGACCTAAGGGCACTTTCCATTGTGTAACAATACAATACAGTTTTAGTGAAAACAGGCTGACAGGATTTATTTTTAGAAAATACCTTAGCTTGTGAATGAAAGGTTAGATTTCATAAGCACAGGTCCATATTACAGTGCTTTTAAAGAATGTTTTATACATAAACCACTGATCTGATGTTTATTAAAGAATAAATCTATTTTTACACCATGAAAAAGTCCTTTTGTATTTTATAAACCCGCCTGACAGCAAAGCTTTTTAAACACAAAGGGCTTTATTTACATAGCTCCATCACTGAGTGATGAGAATGGCTCCACAAATTCAGCTATTCATGGACCAGAGAACTGCACCAACTTGACCCGATTGCTAACTGAATTTCCCACCTTCTGAATTGACGTGAATTGACTCAAAATGCACTGAAACTGGAGAGAATAGACCTGAATGTCTCTTTTTCCATTAAAATGGAAGGAATGGTACAGGTCTTGATGAAGATATCACAGCTGCAATAATGTCATGTGATTAACCCCAAATCACAAATACAATATATATACAAAGTGTATCAAACAAAAATAGCAGCCTGCTATATGGTCAAATTATTCTCTAATATTCATATTCCAGGTTGTCAATACATGTAAGAAATAAAACAAATGCAAAGTTAAAAATGGCCTATTATTTCACAGTAGATAGCAAAATGCCAATAGAAAACTATGAGGGGCATGTACTAAAAAACGCAAAAATATTTTATGTGAAAAACTATTTTTGCACTTTGCTACTATTGCAATGTACTAAACATTTAACACTCAAGTAGTACATACGGGCAAATTGCGAATAAAAACGGGCATAATTGCAAATAAAAACAGGCAATTTTGCAAAAAAAATTTCTACCTCTTTTGGTAGCACTTGCTAAAAGCTGATGTAATTTTCACACGCAAATAAGAATTATTTTTCACAAAATATTCACAAAGCCCTTTAGCATGCTCAAATATAATCGCAAAATTAAATGCATGCTAAATAAAAATAAAAGGAAGAATGTTACAAATAGTCACAAATTGCTCCTTACTCATGTTTTACCTACTTTTTCCCCACTGCACTTGTTTAGTACATGACCCCCTATATGCAGTAGTTGAGCCCTGACTGTATAGATTTGTGTCTTACAAAGGGAATCTTTATAACTTCTTTCATCCCTCCAAAAGATTCAAAGTGGAAGCGAGGTAGGGTGTAGAAGTGAATAACATATATTAAAACAAAATACCTTACATTAAAGCTGTATATGTGAAATATCCAGGAGAAACAATAACAAAAAAACACACAGATTATGCAGCAGTCATCCAACTGTCCCATCTCGTAGCCCCGTCCACTAATGCATCTCACCTTCCTAAGAGCATGAGAGTTGCTGGAGGATGGAGTTATTTGCATTTAAATAATATAATTCCCAATGATCAGCGGTGTCCTTAACTTTTGTTACTCCTGGTAGCAGCCGTTACATCACTTTCAGGTCGCAGTAATCTGCGAGAATAGCGTCAGTAAGTCCTCATTCTCAATGCGCTCCAGACTTCATCCAGTATAAGTGAATAGTCTTTCACAGGCCACTCACAAATATGGGAAGTAAAAAGGACATAAGAAAGATAAAGCACAATACATCCACAGCAATAAAACCAGATGCAATATTACATATATTTGAATATGTGTTCCTCCTAAATCCTGCTTTCAAAGTAGGATATTATCCCATTTTGATAGTAAATTGAACAGATTCTTATAATTAAGTGCGGTATAATAATGTGCAGTAGGAGATGCCGTGGATCCACAGCCTCTGCCCAGGGAAACAGGCTATAAAAAAAATCCGCACTGGCAATAAAATATATATATATCTATAAATAAATAAAAAAGGCACAGCCCTATCTCAGCAGGCAGACCATAATATGACTGCAGGGGGAACAGGCAAGTGTTTCAAAGGCGTTTTTTAACTCCTGTAGTAATCCCTCATAGAATGGAGGTTTTTAGCCACGTTCGCTATTTTTCACATAACTGGGGCCATTGAATCTACCTCGTTATATTTCTAATGTATATAAAACACAGAAAAACACAGATGCACTAAACAGAATAAGGCAGATATATACATCGTTATCGTTTAGAGAAAGGCAATTAACGTGGTATATCTTATATATACACTACATGGACAAAAGTACTGGGACACCTGACCAGTACACCAACAGGGACTTTCATGACATTGCATTATAAATACATCAACATTAATATATAGTTGGTCCCTCTTTGCAGCTATTACACCTTCCACTCTTCTGGCAAGGCTTTCCACAAAATGTTGGCTATTCATCCAGGAGAGCATTTGTGAGGTCAGTCACTGATGTTGGACAAGAAGCTTGCATGCAGCTGCTTGGCCATGGAAAGCCATTCCATGAGGTTCCCGCCACACAGTTTTTATGCTGATATTAATGACAGTGGAAGTTTGGAACTCTTCAGCTATGGAATCAGGGGAGCTTAGGCGACTTTTCTACGAACCATGCGCCTCAGCCCTCAGTTACCCCCGAAATTCCATGAACTAACTTATTTCAAAGGTGGCATCCTATAACAGTAGCACGCTTGAAATCACTGAACTCTTCAGAATGATCCATTTTTTCACAAATGTTTGTACATTCAGACTGCATGGCAGGGTGCTTGATTTTATGTGGTAAGGGTTCTGATTGAAACACCTGAGTTAAATAATTAAGTGCTGTACCTTTGTCCACATAGTGTATACATGTGTAAAAAAAAATGTCTCAATAATTATTACTGAAAAATTTACATATACATATAAAAAATCTGATTAGTTCAAATTGGAAATTATTGTCCTCCGATCAGTCCTTGGCGAGGTGTTTTAAAAACCCTCTAGTGATTAGTTTCAGAAGAGGACATGATTTGCATGATCTTTTTTCCCTCTCTGATCCAGTCCCTTGTTACACTCTGTCTCATTCTTTCATCAAACCTGGTTACTATAGGTGTGTTGGCTGTTTGACAAGCAGTCATATGATACCTGGGAATCATTTTTTTTTACCCACATTAAAGGGACACTACCACTTACATAAGATGTATCTAGATTACCTGATAATTTAAAACAAACACATATATAAATCATATGCCACTGGTTTTTTTTATATGATTGAATTGCATATAAAAGGAAAACTAAAATTCCTTGCTCCATTTTGGGAATATTTCCCATGATGCAACATCGTCCAAAATCTTCCAGCTAGTCTTACTTTATAACTGTGGCCAAAGCCTGCATGATGATGTCATAAGATACTTCCCTGCTCTCTTACTGGCTCCTGTGTATCATAGTGGGCAGGACTAGGTGGCTGTGTACAACTTTTTTTTACCTGCCTTCAAACACAAAGTGAGAGGAGATTAACCTGATCATAACCCCCCCCCCCCCCCCCATGTAATAGTTACATTACCCACCCTTTCAATACAAGTCTATTATCAAAATTCTGACTTATAGACTGCATTCTGTGTCCCCAGCCGCAAAAATGAGAGAATGAGAAATGAGAGATACTAGTGCTTTAAAGTCACTAGCCGGTGACACCCAAAAACACTATATTTCTCAAAATGGAGTCAGACTTGTTTAGTAAAATATATATTTTTTAATAAACTCACATAACAATAGACATATCTGAAATCAACAATGCAAAATAAAAATAAAATAAAACCTCTTCATTTTAAAGTGAGTACTCAACAAATGAAGTGCCAAAGGGTAGATATTATATCATTATGGATTGGTACTGAGCTGCTGTGAGATGCACATATCATGACTTGCAGCTATCCATTTGGTTGGCTGAACTCATGAGAAATGAGTGCCAATGGTTAGCCACCACTGCTGCATAACTATCAATTTTCCTATTTTGGTTCCAAGCCTTTATGAGGATCCCCTCATTATTTCCCAAATGTCTTGTTTTCTCCTCTTTATATCCTTTTATTTACACACTGCTGTATAAAGTATACCAGTGAATAATACTGTTTATTTATTGTAATTAAAACATTGTATCTCTGCTATCTCCCATGTAGTCCTCCACTCATGTCAACATTCTGTATATTCACTTGGCCCCTTGTAGCCCTCCCCTTACTACAGAAGTACAGATACAAGGACACGTTCTTGCCCAGACCACCATTTTAGTAGTGCTGTAAATCTGAAACTCTACAGAAATGCTTCCACTTCGCCAGTATCTTATTTGTAAAATAAGATTTCCAACATCATCAGTTGTCTCTAATCTGTGTTTCTGCATGTGATGTGGTTTCATGTATCTTCATACATTATTTACCTGAGTGCTTTCAGCACCACTTCCATTGTCTCCCTCTTTTGTGTCTACTAGGGGATTGTCCTCTATTTTTTCCATTATTTTAATGATTTGAGGATTTGTTTTATAAAGGATCCACAAAGATGTGTATTGTAGCTCATCACCTCAGCTTTGCAGATGACAGACGGCTCAGCAGGACTATGAAGGTTTATCTTTCAATGAGCTTTTCACTAATTTACAGCTGCAGCTGGAGTGTGGAATATGAGCTAGTTTCCATTCAGTGTTGTGTTTGTATAAATGGTGTAGATTGCAGAATAGAAACTGACCTGCAGTAAACCCCATTCTAATGACAGTTCACCATTGTTTGGAAAACAACTATCAGACAGAAACAGTTTATTCTCGTTTCCGACTGTTGTACAACCATTCTTTTAATAACCCTACTTAAACTGGATCAATTGCACATCGAAGGAAACATCTAATAGAGATACTATATGGACAAAAGTATTACACCGCGTAATTATTGAATCCAGGTGTTTCAATCAGACCCATTGCCACAGGTGTATAAAATAAAGCACTTAGCCATGCAGTCTGCATTTACAAACATTTGTGAAACATATATGGGTCATCCTGAAGAACTCAGTGAATTCAAGCATGGTAAGGTGATGGGATGCCTTTGCAATAAGTCAGTTCATAAAATGTCAACCCTGCTTGCCCAGGCCTAGAATCCCCCCCCCCCCCCCCCAATAAATAGTACCCAATTCCCAAAGCCCCCAGGCAATATAGTAAATAATTTCCCTTGATGACATAATAAATAATGAAATAACATTTCCCTCTTATCCAGGGTCTGCCACAAGGCATCCAGCGGGGGATTTATTTTACTGTAAAGGAAGCAAGCTGTGGAGGAGGGTTGAGCGACAAAGTCCAACTCGCCTCGCGAGTCTAACTCCCTTTGGTTTTTAGTGAACAGCAGTTTGTTTTTCATGGATGGGAGATCAAGATGGATTTTGGCGAGGTGGGGGAGAGGGAGGTCAAGTCCCCTTTGGTGTTGAATTGAGAGGTCAACTTTTAAAGTGAAAGGCAACCTCTGCGCACTATGCTTGTCTTTAAGTTAGTAGACCCCAATGTGAGTTACATCTGGATAGAGGAACAGATTATGCAAAAGTTTAATTTAAGGACCAGAAGAGAAATACACTCTTCCTTTTATTTTCCCCTTTCTCCCTATTTTTGTTTCTTTTTCATTTACATGCTCCATCTCATTGTCTCCAAATGCTCCACATATATGATGATGGCGTCAATGCAGTCAGATGCCAAGTGCTACCTTGGTGGCATCCAGGCCATAGGTTCAACATCACTGATCTAGGAGAACAACATTCAGGACATCTTTTGCTCAGGATTAGCTTAGGATATATAAGTCAGAACACTTTGAAAATGTCTTTGGATTCCATGCCAGCTTTGGCAGTAGCACTGATCCTTTGCTAAACAGAGGTTAAGCTTTATGCAAAAGGATGTATTACATTAATTTCCTCAAAAATGACTGTAGGTTTCAGATGACAGAGTTGTGATAAAACTGACAGGATTCTGGCTGCTTATCTAACATATTTTACACCACCCAAGGTTTTGAATGACAAACTCAAAGATGTTCTTTGGTTGTCAAATCCCCAGTTTATTTCCTTCAGCTGTGCATGTGCATGCATGTGTAGATGGAGATTATTACTCCCTGAAAAGAAATGGAAGGCAGAAATATAAATTGAACGTTTTTTCACTTGCATCTAGGTAACATTTTATAGTCATTATATATTATTTTCTCCCTCCTGTAAGAATATCTAATGACCGAGATAAATAGTGAGAGGTGTTTTTATTTAATATACTTTCTTATACTTGTCTTTGTAACTGTCAGAGACACATATATTTCATGTCAACCCTTTGCTAATATAGACAGCAGTGGAAGATAGGTAAAATAATATGGGACTAAGTGGTGTTTTTCATGTGTTGTGGCTTTGAACATTACGTTCATTTGATGCTTGGCTACTCTGATCAGGGCCGCCATCAGGGGGTGACAGACGATACGGACCCCGCGGGCCCCTTTAAAAAAAATCTGTGGAAAAAAGCTTGCCAGCAAAGGCGCTGGCTGGGTAGATCCAAAGGTCTCCACTCACAATCCTCTCTGCGGCAAGCAGGCAGCTGAATGTCTGTGCAGCAGCCCAAACATTCCCATGCTGCCCCTCACACTCTAATACTGCTCTGAGGTCAGAGCATCGCGGGTCAAGTGACCTGCCATCGCTCAGACTTTAGGAAAGCTGCACAAGAGGCAGCATGGGAATGTCTGCACAGACATCCGGCTACCTCCACCAAAGCTGCAGCTGTCTTATAACGCATGTCCTGGGATGCAGGGGTAAGTCCTTGATGTGCAATGTGGGGGATGGGGCATGTCCTGGGCTGCTGGGGTAGGAACTGGTTGTGCAATGTAGGTGGCGGGACAAGTGCTGGGACATGTCCTGGGTGTGGGATGTGGGTGTTGGGGCATGTCCAGGTGTGCAATGTGGGTCATGGGGCATGTCCTGGTGTGCAGAGGTTAGTCCTAGATGTGCAGTGTAGGTGATGGGGGCACATCCTAGGGTGCATGGGGTAAGTCCTAAATGTGCAATGTGGGTAATGGGGTATGTCCTAGGGTGCATGGGTAAGTCCTCGATGTGCAATATGGGTGATGGGGCATGTCCTGGGTATGCAGTGTGGGTACTAGGCATGTCCGGGGTGTGCAATATGGGTGATGGGGCATGCTACTAAAGCAGGAGAATTTAAAATAAATCTATATGCAGATGATGTTATCATCACACTGGAGCAACCTAGAGAATCTGTAAAGGAACTGATGATGGAGTGAAACTTTACTCACAGATGTCAGGATATTAAGTTAAATATTGAAAAATCTGTGGCCATGCTTAGCAATGTACCAATGGGACTGGCCAATCTGCTTAAGAGTAGGTATAAATTTGTGTGGGCTAACACAATTAAATATTTGGAGGCTGTGGTAGGGGTGGACCCCTCTAGTATGATAGAAATTAACTTCTTACTAGTATTAAGCGAACCCATTACGGTTTTTGGACCCCGGACCCGAACATTTCACTGGATGTTCGGGTTGGAGTTCGGGGTTTGGCGATTTAATGGCGCGTTTTGAAAGGCTGCAGGGCAGCCAATCAACAAGCGTTTGACTCATTTGCCCTTAGAAGCCATCACAGCCATGCCTACTAATTGGCCAGTGCAGCATAAGACGAGGTTTTTTTCAGAGCAAATACATTCGAGGTCGTCTTATAATCTGACCTCAAATCGAGGTCAGTCTATAAGACTGGGATCCAGGTCCCCCGCAGAGCTGCAGGGGACCTGGATCCCCCTCTCTAACAGCAGGGGAATGTCTGTGCGATGAGCGCAGACCTCCCCTGCTGCCGCTGGGCACGACCGCCTTGACCTCTATGATGAAGGCGGAACGACCCGGCTTCATCATAGAAGTCAAGGCGGTCGTGCCCGGCGGCAGCAGGGGAGGTCTGCGCTCATCGCGCAGACATCCTCCGCTGCCCCTCTAGCCACCAGGAGAATCGGGCAGCTGGGGGATGTCTGCACGATACGTGCAGACATCCTCCATGCTGCCCGACACTTCCGTCTATTATGACGGACCAGCTGTCCGTCATAATAGACGGAGGTGTCGGGCAGCATGGAGGATGTCTGCACATATCGTGCAGACATCCCCCAGCTGCCACCACTAGCCACCAGGGAAAGAAACAAGGTGAGGGGGAGAGAGGGAGGGAGGGGGAGACACACACAGACATGGGGGGGGAGACACATATAGACAAGGGGAGGGAGGGGGGAGACACACAGACAAGGGGAGGGAGGGGGGAGAGAGAAAAGGGGAGGGGGGATAGAGAGAGACAAGGGGGGATAGAGATAGACAAGCGGGGGATAGAGAGAGACAAGGGGAGGGGGAAGACAGACAAGGGGAGGGTGGAAGACAGACAAGGGGAGGGGGGAAGAGACGAGGGATGTGGAGAGAGAGAGAGAGGTTTGGAGGGGAAGGAAGAGAGACAACGCTGGGGGGGGGGGGAGAGGCCGCATTGGCTCATAAAAGGAAATAAAAACAAGAAATGCATTTGTATAATATCATTTTTTTATTAAATATTAACAAGTTAAGTCTTCTATTTAGGCTTTTAGTTTTTTTCCCAAAGGAATATATAAAGTTTGGGGGGTCGTCTTATAATCAGGGTCGTCTTATAATCGAGCAAATGCGGTATAAGCTGGAGTCACATACACTCACATCACATGAGCTCTTCTTAGTGTAGGGAGAGGATGCTAAACAACTGAAAGATTGGACAGGTGGGGGTAGGACGAATATCAAGTCCTGATGAAAAGGGGATATTTATTTAGGATGATCCCCTTAGCAGTTCCTGATAACTGGCTCTCCCTTATCCAGGCCTCATTTAGGAAATTTATTTGGGGAGGGAAGAAACCTCGGATGAGTCGATTGAGATAAAACAACAGGTAGGGATGTCTATGGCGGACATCCAGGAATTTCATAGAGCACATCTCCAGATTCATGCTCTGTCCACTCAGAAAGAATCGGTAATAACTGAAAGTTGGCATATAGTTGAACACTGTGCCAGATTTATTGCCTCGTATGGCGAAAGCTGATGCACCCATTGAAAATACACTTATGTTCCCTGGGAACTAAATATCAGTGGGGTTTCCCTACAACGCTTACTGTGAGTCGAGAGGGTAAACTGTTTTCTATTGATACCCCGGCAGATATACCTACGTTTTTAGCAGAAGCCAGTGGACAACCCGGCGTCGGGGCTTGAGCTCCCCAACACTTCTAGTGCTTCCTACTGAATCAGACGTTTGGCTCCCACTTGGAATAGTCATCGTCTCTGATCCTAAAACTTATTCTAACTCTGTTTAATTCTGAACCGGTTTGCGGCCGGGACTTCCTATCCCCCCCCCCCCCCCCGGGCATCCCCACGACTCTTTTATGCTATTTTTTTATTTTATTTTTTGAGTATGCGTTATCAAGCCAGCCACCAGATCAGTGACCGAGCAGCCCACTTTTTTTGTGCAGCCTCCATTGTGCTGTCTGTACCTCTCTCTTGAGATACACTTTCTCCGTTATCTCTTGTTTCTGACTTTTCTGATGCCCCTCTTTTTACTCCATTTCTGAACCGATTCTTCCTCTCTCCCTTGAATGTTCGGAGTACTGGGCCTCTTGTCGACTAATTTTATCTGTGCTCTCCTACGCATACCATATGCTTGTATATTCTGTATATTTTATAGTTGTATGATGTTATTTTGCACCAGGATGTTCTTCGGCCCAGCGGTACTCATGTCTCCAACTCAATGGCCAGCATTTTTCATGCCCCCCATGTTATTTTAGTTATTGTATTATGAGTAGCCTAGGTGCTACTCTGGCAGTCTCTGTTCCTAGGAGTCTGAAGGACTCGACCATATGTACCCGAGGTACCATATCTAATATTTTGTCCTAGCCCTGCAAAGCTTTGCTGAGAGGGGGGTCACATTTCCCCTATATAGTATTATCTCTTATAGGGAGCACCTGTTTTGTTAGTTCATGAGTTATTGCCGATGTACATAAACTTTGTAAAACTTAAATGCATCTGTTTTAATTTTACGGAGACATAGTTATTGATGTTCATGTTTATCTTGTGATTCTGACTGGACTCCCTCTGGCTCATCTTTCTTTCCAGCAATCTATCCAAAACACAGCTGCCAGACTCATCTTTCTTGCTCATCGGTCTGAATCGGTGGCTCCCCTCTGCAATGCCTTCCACTGGCTCCCCGTCTGCTCTAGGATCAAATATAAAATTCTGTCTTTAACCTACAAAGCCCTCCATTCCTTAGCCCCTCCGTATATTGCATCCCTCATGAACAATGACTTCCCTATGCTTCTCAATCGGTCTACAGCTCTCCTCCTAACTCAGCTTCCCCTTCTCTTTGGAACTCCCTTCCGCAGAGCATCCAGCTCTCTCCTTCCGTTTCAACCGTTAAAAGTCCCTCAAAACTCATCTCTTTAATGTAGATTACTACCCATCCAACTAGCATACCGGTTGGTTTACCTCTAGCTATTCCCACTTAGCTCTCGCTGTCCTCAATCACTGTTAATATCAGGTGGCTTACAACTGATCCAGCCAGAACGCACACAATTAATCTTTGGCCAAACACACCTAGTGCCAACCATCCACATAACTGTTACTGCAACTACCTTCCCTCTGTCCTATTCACTCCCTTATGTGTTTCATGTGCCACATTCCCTCTAGATTGTAAGCTTGTGAGCAGGGCTCTCTACCTTACGTATCAGTCTGTTCTAGTCTGTCTAACTTAGTATATAGTTCCCTTCTATGCTCTGTATCTAGTGCTACGTGAATTTTTGGCGCTATATAAATAAATGTTAATGTAATGCAATGCAAATGCACCATGTCATGTCATAGAGAAAAAAAAAAAGAAAGATTTTTTTATGCACCATTTATAATTTTATATATATATATATATATATATATATATATATATATATATATATATATAATTTAAAATATAAATGGTGCCCCTCGTAATTAAATTCCCTACTGTATGTATTTTTGTGTATGTTTTATATCCCTGTCTTTAATTAAAAAATAAAATAAAGATTTATATATTAAAAATATATATATATATAAATGGTGCATGAAAAATCTTTTTTTTTTTTCTATCCAAATTTTGGAAGCTGGTTTTATATTTATAAAAATCTCCTATGTCTCTGAAATTAGTCTTATGACCCTTTCCCAAACTTTGGCCATCTATGTTTTTACCAGTTTAGTAAAGGGTTCAATTTGTTACACATTTTGAAACTATGGTATCCTATTGAGGACATTTTGTTATATAGCACCTTTAGATTTGTACTTTTTTCTAGGTTAACAAGGTAATTTAGCACCATGGACAGTTAATTTGGATGAACAAAATATATATTTTATTTTCCCTTGAATCTGTACAAATATGGCTATATTTTGAATCATTAAAAAAAAACCATTATTACATTTGTGAAATGAGAAACAAGACATACATGTTGAGTTTTTAAGGAGTACACTTTATTAGAATTTTACTCATTTTCATGTGAACCCCATTCATGGGTCAGCATTTCTCCCTTGTGTTTGACTATGAGCTCTAATTAGTTAGCGGGTGCCATTGGTGTGTATTGGCAGTAAGGCACTGCAGGAAACAGGTTACCATCAGGTGCTGACTATCACATTGACTATCACACAGTGGGAGTTGTTTGGATGCCAACTGGTAACCTCACTCCTGAAGCTATGTCCCAGAAGTCAGAGAGGAAAAGGCTTACAATACATAAAAAGGCCAGCAATAGGTTTAACTCTTTACCTGCCAGATGGATGCACAGAGTCATAGAATACACTGCTTACCACTGACAGACAAAGGGTTAAGTCATCCCTAGTCTCCATTTTCTAACTTCAATAAAACATTTAGATTTTTGGGGTTAAAATTATTTCACCCACTAGAAAACAATCATGCTACACTGTATTATGAAACCACATGTCTACACATGTAGCCACTTTCAGTCCTTGAATTTCGGACACTCCCTCTTGTATTTTAATGCGTGCGCAGAGCAGCTTTACAGTTCCATTCACTGGATGAATTTTGGGCAGTGCTTTGCAACCTGTGGCTCTCCGACTGTTCTTGGACTAACCAAAATACGGGCCCTCATCGAACCTGGCTTTACATCACACAAGCTCCCCAGACAAACCTTAAGAAGAATTTTAAAAAAATAATAGTTATGGGGCCCAGACATCAGTAAAACGTAGGTGAGATTTAATTTAAAAAACTAGGTGGAATTTTGGGCAAATGAGGCAGGTCTACAGATGAAAGTGGATGCAGCGAATACTAAAAATCACCCACTGCTCCCCTGTGGTGGCATTAAAATCAAGATGCACGCTAGACAAGGCCTTAGATCTCCAGCTTCTCAAACCTGGCATATGGGGATTGACTTTCATGTGACCTTATGTCTCAGTACATCTTTCCCTTACACTTCTCAAAGGCAAAGTGAAAAGAAAGCACGTGTGTTTCATGTATTTTATATCATGTCTGCTTTTCCCATCTCCTTAAGAGAAACCAACTAGACTTGACTTATGAAAGGAACCAAAAAATAACCAAGTCCATAACTAGAGTAAATAGACCTCACTTGGATGTGAATTATTATGTGCGATTATACATTTCTTGGCTGTGGTTTAACCAACGCACGTCTCTAAGAAGAGCATTTAAGGTTTTCTCCATGGAATTCTTCGCTCACACACCAAGATGTTTATTATTAAAAGATGTACAGCATTGAGAAAGCGGTTTAACAGGGTCTGGAAAATTGTATCATGAAGTAGATCCAGGTTCGGTAAGGATTGTGCCCTTTTAGAGGCATTGCAAACCTCCCGCCAGGAACGTAAGCGGTGAAACAACCTAGGAGTGTGTTATACAGGTGACAGATAACAAAATAAGCAGCATATTTAACATCTTATCTGCTGGAGGATCCCACATCTTGCTGAAAAGCAATATGTTCCAGGATTTTCCTTCAAATAAGAGGGCCAACATAAAAATAACATAGACCAATCATTCCATAGCAGTAGAACTTTTTATCTCTTGCATGCCAGAGGGTGTGCATTACATTACACGCTGCTCTGGCACTTAAAGAGGATGAAGAGGATCCAACTGACTAATAAGATAAATAAACATTTTTTCAAATATATATTAAAAAGAAATAAAACACAGCTATTTAAAGTGTATATAAAGTAAAAACCATTTCTTAAAAAGTGACAAGCGTTTCATCTTTAGTAGAACTCAAGAAATAAAACAAAACAAAAAAAACATAAGATGATCTTGAATATCCTAAACCCTAGGTGTCCAACTGCGGCCCTCCCGATGCTGCTGAACTGCAAATCCCATAATTCTCCACTAGCTTTCTTCAATGGCAGAGAATTATGGTTGTTGTAGTCCAGCCACAGTTGGACACTTCAGTCCTAGACTCTTTAAGTGAGCACTTATAGTTATATCATAGAAATCTGCTTTGGTTAATTTTCCAAAAAAAAACAAAACAAAGAACAGGTGTGAAACAGGTGTATGGTCCTAAATTTCCTTATCTTTTTAATGTAACATGTTTAACACTATTTAATCACTTCTTTACTTTTAAAATGGCCTCTCACTTGACAATGCCTTACTGGAGACACTACTCTTGCAAGCCAGTAACGTAATAGTGTATCATAATGCTGTGCAGATTTATTTATTTTTATGACAAACAAAGATCTTTATTATGGAACTGCCGTCGTATAAGGAAAACGTATACTTACTTTGGTAAGTGTACATTTAGTAAGAGACTTTTAAAATCTTCTTATTTAATTTGCCAAGCTTACAGTAGCTTCAGAATTTACAATATCCTGTGTGATTCTATAGGGGGGAAAATGGTAATCTATAAGGTGATTATTTTCCAAATGATTGCAAGCCTTGTCAAAGTCAAACAAATTGACAAAGGTCTGACAGATTGATGTGGTTCTACCAGCATGCATCGCCAGGAAAAACATAGTATTGGACCACTTAAGACGCTATACTTGGCCATGATTTGACCTCTATAGTTGCATTCTTGAATTTATGGTGTTCAGTGCAGATCGGATGTCCTTAACTTATTGTTATTGTGTCACCCTCAACTATGTGCATTATACAGCAGCATGAAAAACTTTATTTCTAGGTTGAGTCACAGTCCTATGCATCCTATGCAGTAGCGTATATTCCACATGGCAAACAAGGCACTCTCCTAGGGTGGCACTTTGCCATAGGGTGTTAAACCCCACTTCTGGTGCTTGAAACATTTTCGCTCCCTGCCCCACCGTCCAGCAAGCTTTAGCTCCTTCCAGTTAATCGGAGTGATGGGGCATGTAATGGACGTGGTATGAAATGAGTGATGGTGGCATGTAATGGGCGTGATGGGGCATTTAGTGTGTGTGTGCAATGTGGGTGATGGGGCATGTAATGGGGCGATGGGGCATGTCGTGGGTGTGCAACGTGTGTGATAAATCACGTCGAAGGTGTGCAATGTGGGTGGGTGCTGGGGTGCCCGAATTTTGTCTGCCTAGGGCAGCACAAAACCAAGATTTGGCTTGAGGCCAATGTTTAGTCTATGGAGGCAGTAGCATAGCCGTTTTTTTTTTTGGTAGAGAAAGGTGGCAACCCTACCTACGTTAGATCTACATGCCTATGAACATTGATAGCATATAGTGTATCAATATATACATTGATAGCTCAATTCCATGAAGACCATATCTGCAAAGATCCCCGTCTGGTTTACTCTAGGCAGGTGGCACCAGGTTTTTAACTTCTCCATCTATTAAAGAAGCAAAAGTTTAAAAATTTAAAAAAACAAAACCTTTACTGGCACTTTAAGCCTGTTGGATTGTTATGCCATTCAGGATCTGAATGGGTTCATTAGCAGCTACAAGGGTTAACTTGAGTTTACTCCAAGCCCTATACATACACTGATCTTTTCACTCATTCCATGCTTGGAATTTAATTTGCTGCAGCCTGAAAACTCTCACCCTGATTCATTGCACATTCTGTTATACTCCTGCCAGTAACCTCGGACTGATTTATTGGAATTGCACCTCAGCCTAAAGCCTCAACATCAGATTGTTATTTCTACACCACCACTCTATTTAGAAAGACTCAAGTTGCTTCTCCTTTGCTCCTACTCCTTCCACTAAAGCTGCAGTCTCAGTGCCTCCCTCTAGTGACTGGTCTTCAGATTGCAGTTATTCATCTCTGTGTACGGCTATGGGAAAAACCCAGTCAGCTCCCAAGTATTAATACCAAGCTCATACACACTGTTGTATAATGCACACTGTAATTATAATAGTAGCTCTAAGGATGATTTCTCATTTGTTTGTGAGAAAACAGAACACTGCCAGAAAGGATCATATATCATTATAGGGCAGACGAGAAAGCTACTGGCATTGTGTGGGGACTAGAATTGGATGGACAAGTGAAATGTAAAAAAGAAAAGAAAAATCAATAATTGATCTGGGAAAATTCGCCAAGTTAGCCATCTTTCCATCTCTGCTATTAATGCCTAATTTTTGTGGTTTCCCTTTAGTGAATAGTTCCAAAGAATTTTGTGGAATATAATGACCAAGGACCCATGCTAAAACGAAAAGATCAACACATGTGGTCCTACATTGGTCCTGTAGGATTCACCAATCTCCATCTACTAACAGATTACGCGACGAGTGGCCTTTGACTTTAATAATGGATACTGTACAGTTTGCACGTGATGCTAGGGATCTCATCTATGTGAATATTGTCAATGTGAATATTTGACCCTTCGAATGCCGGGTTGGGCACAATACAGAGAAAGGCAACATACATTCTCTGACATCCGAAAGTACAACATCTTGGAATTGATGAAAATAAATATTATAAAAGGTAAGTATAATAAACAAAATAAAAAAAAACTTTGACTAAGAAGATTGAAGCGCTGCTGAATGCCTTCATGCGAACATTTATTTTAACTACCAAATTCACCTCCAAGCATTGTTTTTAATGTATGTGGATTGAAAAAGTTTTTTTTTGTATATTTCTTCTAGAACTGGCAAAAAGTGGGGCCTTTTTTTCTTTTCCTTCTAAACATTTCAGATACTATTTATTTCTAACTGGAAAAATGAACGGCTTGCTAAAACTCTGTAATCCTCTTACTTAATAAACATGGTAACATCAGGCTAGATATTTCTTCTACTACCAGTGGCTCCAATGATGTTCTCTGGCACAGCATCCAGACAGATTGACAGAAAACAATATATTAAAAATTAAATAACGCTTAAGAGTCCATCATGAGGGAGTTATCTTTCCATGTAAACAATATCTGCGGATTTGCATGATTTCATTTTAGTTTTTCATTGTTGTTCCGGCTGAGGCTAAAGGGTCAGAAACATGTCACTGGTATTGTAAATAGTTCTTCAGCGCCTGAGGCAAAGGTAATGTCTCGATTTGGTTCAAACGATCTCGGCCAATGGCAAAACGGACTGATCTCCGACACAAATCCATTAAAGGCAAAGGCTCCGCTGAAACAAAGAAAAACACATGTTACTTCAGTACTGAAAATATCTATATTTAAAACTTCACATACAACTAAGCCTGCTATAGCATGGTGCTCAAGACCCAGGAAATGACATTGTGAAACAAATGGGATTGAGATGTCAGTCTCCAAGATCTCACTAAACTAATGTGGAAACAAAAAAGGAGGCCAGGCACCCCTGGCTTCACTGGAGCGCTGCGCTATAGCAGTAACCATGTAATAATGCATTGTCTTACAACGGGGATGTAGAGCACACTGCATAGCACATAGGGGGCTAGCCACCAAAAGGTGAGTTGAGCTAAACATTTAATCTCACCAATTTAGCTATACATTGTGCAGGGAACAATCATGGTAAGTTTGCTTAACAGTGAAAACTCACCTAGGTTTGTACCTGCTCAATGTATAGTTAAAATGGTGATATTAAACGTTTGTCTCACTTCAAATCACCTTTTATTGAATAGCCCCCACAAGGCTGGAAAGATCACAGTAAAATATTGCACACCTCTTAACAAATTAATCAAGGAGAGGCTTCTATAGGAACTACATTGATCCAACAATGGGTTTCCCTCGGAACATATATGAATTGTACATTGTGCAGGGCAGCATGTAAAACGTTGTGTGTGTCCCTCCAAAAAAATGCCATATGTACACAATGAATCAGAAGTAGGGGTTGGGATAAGATCAAATTAATAGCAAGAAAATGGTAGCAATTCACAAAGTGTATGGGAGAGGAACGGCTGCTGAAGTTTTTTGTCTTTCCCTCTCAGTGAACCCTTAATGCAATCCTATTTTTCACAAGTCAGACACATTGTTGTTGGCTCCATTTGTTTCTATACATTCCACCATTATTCTTTTTATAATTGGTAACTTGCTGTGGCAGGATACAGTACATTAAAGTGCATGGCATTTAAATACAATTTATAAAGTGAGTTCATCGAAATCTATACAGGTTTTAGGTTACCATGGTAACAAATATAAAACAGGCAGTTATGGTTGCAGCATCAATTCTGACTTCCCTAGCATAACTACCGCGATTCTAGCATAGCCATACGGGATCTATACTTCTACACTATCCTGGCTATTGGACGGTATCTAGTTTATCAATTCTAGTGGTGCAGTCCAGTATTTATTTTTTGTTGAATCATGTACAGCTGTTTGGTATGCAGATTTGTAGCAAATCTTGTGAGGTTATTATCTAGAGTTCCAGCATGGTAGATCAATATACTTTATTGGTTCTAGTTAGTTAGTCATTCAGCATCTAGGATTTTGTTAAATTAATGTACATTAATGTTCTGCGTCTATTTCGTTGCTTTTAGGGCAGCCTTTTAAGTATTTTCTAATTTAAGAGCATCATAAAATATGAATGGTTATAGCTCTTATCAATATTTAGACACTCTTTACTCAATGTGATTAAAAAGGATGGACAGACAGAACAAGGATGGATGGGAAAATCTTTTGTTCTACAGAAATTACATAATACAATTAGATCCCTGTTAACACTGCTGTTGGTTTAGTTTTACTTACTACTTGCAACTTAAACATCCCTTTGTGTTGGAGGTGAGTTTTTTGGAAAAGATAACTTTATCTTTCCAGCATATATCAGCCTCCTTTTTGTTCTCCGAGACATAAAGCAAACCCAAATCAATTCTAGATTGGGGACTGCGCAAGTCTCAGTTCATTCTTAATATTTCTTTTCATTCTAGAACAGCAGTTCAGCATCAATATTTCATTGGTTTTAGAGCAGCCATTCAACATCAACATATCAATGGTTCTAGTACAGCCACTTGGTATGAAACCTGGTACTAGCAGAGAACTTTACAGTCAGTATTTCATTGGTTCTAGTGTAGCCAATCAGTATCAATATACTTAGGTTAGGACAGGTTCTCATGCAGACAAAATGGCTCCACATATGGAGAAATTCAATAAAATAGCAAAACCTGGAATTTAATCGAGCAATTCTCTTTTAAGAAAAGCCTTTCAGAGTTTTAAACTGAAAAGCTGTGGTTTTATTTTTGGGGAAATATCCACATTAGTCTCTTTCTGCATTTGCTATATTTTTGCATATTTGAGTGGGAGGTATGCCAGCATAAAACTCTGACTTAAAAGTCAAATCTCCAATCTCATAACGGCTGAAAAGCATTGCCAAGTAAGTGTGGCAGAAAGCATTAAAGGATTTGGATTCAGCTCCTTTAGGCTCTTGTGTTCTAGACTGAACATGCTGCAGACACTGCTGTGAGATGTGGAATTTTTTTTTTCTCTCCACAGGAAACCGTAGGTTTCCTCATAGGCTATGAAAATACAAAGTCATACAGATTTTTACAGTAACATACTGTATAGAGCTCAAGCATCTTTTAATGCCTGCACTGCAGGCGTAAGTCTGAGAACAGCTCCTATGTAAGGACAATTAACTCCTTCAAATGCACAGACATTTTGCTGGAACGCACTGAAATTAGACTAAGGGTCACAGCATAATGCTATGTTCTGATTTCTAGTAAATGTCTTTACTTTTTAAATTAAAGAAAAAAATAGGGCTATTTCACATTAAATGAAATATATTTCTCTAATAATGGCACACATAATGTAAGTCACATGCTTGGAAAATATATTGGTTTGTACACTGCTCATCACAACTTAAATACCTTTACTTTAAAAGGTAAGCACCCTAAAAGCAGCAGACTGGCACCTTTTAAAGTAATCAAGAGCTGATGTCACTAGCAGTGCATGGTGGTGATCAGAATATGAGGCCATTCTTGACACTGATTCACCTAGAATGTGGTATCTTCTAATGTGAATGGGGGGGGGGGGGGGATTTAATCAAGCTGAACAAGAGACAAGGCTCCACCCTCTTGGTTTGATCTAGCATCACACAATGTACTGCCTTGTTTTAGCATCACACAGTATCCTGGCATGTTATAGTGGCACCAAAGTAATACTGGTATGCAGTGGCGTAGCGTGGGGGGTGCAGGGGGGGCCGGCCGCACCGGGCGCAATAGCCCTATGCGGCCGCGTGGCCGCCAGGGCCGTCTTTAACGCGGGGCAAACGGGGCAGCTGCCCTGGGCCCATTTACTCCTGGGGGGCCCCAAGGCAGCTGTCCCGTGGGCCCCCAGCCCCTGCTGCCGCGTTCACGTCGCGTCACATCCGGTGTCTGCTTCCCTCCTCCGTGCAAGAGGGAAGACTGCACGGAGGAGACATCCGGCGGGGGACACGGAGCCGCTTCATGTAAGTACGTGGGGGGGGGGGGGGCTGGCTGGCACAATATTCCTGGTATCTGATTGGCACTATATTACTGGGTATCTGATTGGCACTATATTACTGGGTATCTGATTGGCACTATATTACTGGGTATCTGAATGGCACTATATTACTGGGCATCTGATTGGCACAATATTACTGGGTATCTGATTGGCACTATATTACTGGGTATCTGATTGGCACAATATTACTGGGTATCTGATTGGCACTATATTACTGGGTATCTGAATGGCACTATATTACTGGGTATCTGATTGGCACAATATTACTGGGCATCTGATTGGCACAATATTACTTGGCATCTGATTGGCACTATATTACTGGGCATCTGATTGGCACTATATTACTGGGTATCTGATTGGCACTATATTACTGGGTATCTGATTGGCACTATATTACTTGGCATCTGATTGGCACTATATTACTGGGCATCTGACTGGCACTATATTACTGGGCATCTGGCTGGCACAATAATACTGGGCATCTGACTGGCACAATAATACTGGGCATCTGACTGGCACAATAATACTGGGCATCTGACTGGCACTATATTACTGGGCATCTGGCTGGCACAATAATACTGGGCATCTGACTGGCACAATAATACTGGGCATCTGACTGGCACTATATTACTGGGCATCTGGCTGGCACAATAATACTGGGCATCTGGCTGGCATAATATTACAGGCATCTGGCTGGCACTATATTACTGGGCTCTGACTGGCACAATATTACAGGCATCTGACTGGCATAATATTACAGGCATCTGACTGGCACAATATTACAGGCCTCTGACTGGCACAATATTCCTGGCCTCTGACTGGCACACTATTACAAGCATCTGACTGGCATAATATTACAGGCATCTGACTGGCACAATATTACAGGCATCTGACTGGCACAATATTCCTGGCCTCTGACTGCACACTATTACAGGCATCTGACTGGCATAATATTACAGGCATCTGACAGGCACCATATTCCTGGGCTCTGACAGGCACAATATTCCTGGGCTCTGACAGGCACAATATTCCTGGTATCTGACTGGCACAATATTATTGGTATCTGACTGGCACAATATTACTGGTATCTGACTGGCACATTATTACTGGGCTCTGACTGGCACAATATTGCAGGCATCTGACTGGCACAATATTGCAGGCATCTGACTGGCACAATATTACTAGGCTCTGACTGGCACAATATTACTGGGCTCTGACTGGCACAATATTACTGGCATCCGAAAGTTACAATATTACTGGCATCTGAATGGCACAACAATTATGGCATATGTGTGTGTGTGTGGGGGGGGGGGGGGGGGGGGGTAACATTAGAGGTACAGGATTGAGGAAGTTGGCTCCATCTAGCCCAGTCTTGGATCATCTCCAGGGTATGGTTCCATTTTGATGTTTAGTTTTTGTTCTTGATATTGTTTGTCGTTTACGATGGTTGTGAGACGACATATAATAGCATGGCCCATGCTAGGTTACTACATGTGTATATTTGTATTCATAGACCTGCTGAAAATGTGGAGAATGTGTGTAATGCATGTTCGCACTCAATAAAGTGTTGGAAAATAAACTTGTATTTAGATGCATTTTACTTTAATTACATAAGTATTTTCATAACAAACAATACATGTGCTTGGGGGGTAAGGGTTTCTTTAACTAATCTAGTAGAAGAGACTCGAGTGCTAAAATCCACGGGTTAGGGGGACGCAAATTACTTGCCTTGCCCCGGGTGCTGACAACCCACGCTACGCCACTGCTGGTATGTTATATCAGTGCAGTATTCCTAGCTCCTGATAAAAGGTTATGCCGGCTTATACATGTCATAAACCTTTTATTTCGGTCTTAAAGAAATACAATTGTGAAAAGAGCATTGAGTCTGAAGTCCAAGTCCAGATATATCGCTTTTATAAACACCTTTGAAATATATATACTGGAGACTATCCACTAAAAAGTGAATTGTAGTGAACAGGGCTGGCCCAAGACATCGTGATGCCTGGGTCAAAGGATGAAATGCCCCATCTCTGCTATTCATGCCTGATTTTTTTTCAGTATGCTTGTCAGTCAAGGCTACTGACTGACCAGTCTTATCCAACATATATCACTACTCATCTAAAAGTGTAGATCCGTACGGAAAGACATATAATGGAACAAACAAAAAATAGCTTTTTTTTGCACTCAAAAAGATTCACATTCTGCCAACAGACCACTGCTTGTTATTCTAGTTACAGTTTGTCACTGGTGGTCCAGAGCCAGGGAGTGGAAAGCACTGCCCTTTCTGTGGAAGCTAAGACTGGGCCATCTAAATATCACGAAACAAAGACAGAACAACAGAGCGCAGAGCGGATAACTTGTCATCCATGTTATATCGTTGGACCGAATGATTTCCTAAGTCTATATACTTCTGCCTGCCTTTTATGCCATTTTCATGTGTTTCAGAAAAATCAATACAGCGGCAAATTATAAGTCAGTACAAGTGCCAAAAACCCTTGATGCTATTGCAAGACACAATTAGCAGCTCATTAATTTTAAATGTTTAATGTAGTTGATATTTGTAATAATTACAACAACAAAAAGAGTGTGTTTTTCATATGTATTGATTTATGGACATAGTACAATGATACCAATAACTTAAATCAAGGAGAAATTACTAGACACAATGAAGTATTCATTACACACAAACAAGCCTGTGTAACAAACGTTGACATGCTATACCAATATTAAATTATGTCCAAATAGCTATTAAGTCCCAATAAATAAATGCTTTAAAATAAGTGAATGCTAAACTTTGCACTGCAGAGGTTTAGGAAACTACAAACTAATGATGCTCAGTCATAAAATATCTGAAGTACCAATGTTGGCCATCACCGACTTAGATGGTTAGGATTTTCATCGATGCCGAGTTAAACTTCAGTTAGGAATCAAAGTAGAATATTCTTAGATCTTTCGTGATCTCCCCCCTACGCCAGTAACTAAGGATGTCTTTCATCTGTTCTAAGAATTTATTAATCTGTAAACTCAGTCATTACCGCTAAGGTCAGACTTGATTTTACTAAAATCTGTTAATACTACCTTGCATCTTCAAAGTAGGGAACCTTAAGAAAACCCACTTTTCTTAAGTCAATGACTGGGGAATGAAACATATAAAATATATTGCTTAGGAAATGGTACTCCTTTACTATTGGGAGATCAACTGAAGCAATTTCATATTGTCATGCAAACTATGAAAAATGCAAAATGGCTTTGTACAGTAAAAGTATCTTTACCGATGCACAGATATGATTAATTTGGGAGAGAGAAGAAAGAAATCCATTAAAGGGACTGTCTGGTGCCAAAAATGCATCTTCCAAATATTAATGCATATTAACGTGCCTTCAAAGTACTTGAAAATGCATGTTTTGCATTTTTCATTGCTTAAAATATAAAATACTTACAGCTAGATAAAATTGTGAAATTACAGCAGTTTGCAAGAAACTGAGTAAGCTGAGTAAAAGTCAGTTTTATTTTGCTGCACCAATGAGAATATTTTTTTTTCAAATGAATGGAATTTCCTGTGTCTCTAGTGATGTCATCAGACAATGTGTTGCACTGTTAAGAGATGTTACTGTGTATAAGAGCAAGTTTATCATAGTCTACACAATGTATTCTATTCCAGGAGCACAGGAAGTAACTAAATGAAACAAAACTGTATATGCGCATTGTCTATATAATCAGTGCTGTAGCACCTGTAGTAAACATGAAGAGTAATCACTGTGGGGGATGGCTTGAGTCAAATATTAACCCCTTAGTGACAAGACATTTTCACCTTGACTTTCCCTTGGTGACGATGGCTGTTTTGACATTTCTAGGGTGTTTGTGTTTAGCTGTAATTTTTTTTCTTTCTCACATACAGTACCCACACAAATTATATGTTGTTTTTATCGTCATAAGAAGGGCTTTCATTAGATACCATTATGTTCATCATATCTTATAATTTACTACAAAAAAAAAATCATAAAATATGATGAAAAATTTAAAAAAACAAACTTTTTCTAACTTTGACCTAAAATATAATTTACACAAATAAAATCATTAAAAAAGCCCCCGTCTAAATAGTTTCTAAATGTTCTCCCGAGTTCAAAAATATGCATGTTTCCATATTTTTCGGTATTTTTTTGCGAGTTATGGGGCAAAAACCAAAAATAGTGTTTTTTGTTTTTTTCCTATATTGATCTTTTGACCCCAACCCGAACCCAAAATTTAACCCTAACACTAAATTTAACCCCAACTCTAATCCTTATTATATCCCTTAATATTTTTTAAATTTAATTTAATTTTAACCCTATCCCTTATGCTAAAAAATATTTAATTTTAACCCTATAGGCTAATATAGCTAAATAACCTGTTTTTAATTAATTAAATATTTATTTTAAATATTTCCCATTGCAATGCTACTAAACTACCACTAGGGGTAGTCAAGTAGCATATTCAGAGCGACGGAAGTGAAGTTACTTTCACTTCCGAAGCTCAGACCGGCAGAGGACTTAGCCATATTGACGGAGCAGCATGCTCCGTCAATATGGCTCCCCATGATCGCTCCGTGGGGCGATCGTGGGGGTCCCGAAATATAAATTTCGGTGCTGGCTATTGCCTCGATGTCGAGGCAATAGACCAGCACTGTTAAAGCGGTTTTCGCGATCGCTGATCGCGAAAACCGCTTCATTCAATGCAGGACGTGCCAGGCACGTCATTTGTCGTTAAGGGAGTTTCTCCCAGGACGTGCCTGGCACGTCCTTTGTCGTCAAGGGGTTAAAAATGTGATTTATGCAGCATGCCTCCATCAAATCACTCTGGAAAAAAGCCTGTGCACTATACAAGCAGTAATCGTCAACATGCACCAAAGTGAGTTTGGGGACTAAACTGTCCCTTTAAGTTTAATGTATCCAATGCCGCTTAGTTGATAAAGAAGTAGTCATAAGAAAAAGAAACAAGCAAAACAAAAAGTCACTTTATCCAATTCTGTTCCCAAAGGTGCAACATATTTCTCTTTAACATCACAATTGTGTCTACCCCCAAAGAGCATCTTTAATTAATTCAACTTACACTGTTTTAAGTAAACTGTATGTTTTGTTGACAGAACTCTAGCTACTATAAACCTCAAAAAAGGTATCCTATTTCTCCTTGTGTCTACTTTAGACCTATCTGTCTTGAAGTATAAAAAAAAAGTAATCCTCTTAGGAAAGTTGATGGAGGATGACCAATGTTCTCACAGGTATCTTGAAGATTATTAATGGCAGACATGTCCAATAGCATTGAGAGACCATGCTGTCTGTAATGCAGTCCAGGTTCAATGGAGTGACAATGTACAATGAAGCAGCAATACATTCAACCTTCTGCAAAATACAACCTTCTTTACCAAGTCATGCCTATGACGAACACAGGTTTAAAACACATTAGGCATTTTTCTTCCACTCTGCATGCCTTTCCTCTGTGTGTGTCTACCTAGATCCATAAAAGAAGAGGGTTGCATTACCCAAGTGGATTTCGGTTATAATGTATATAGTCACGCCATGGTATTCCAGTGCAAGAGGTGTTGGACGCCTAGGGTTGCCACCCAGCCAGTATTGGCTTGATGCCAATGTTGTGTCTGTGGAGGCACCAGCAAGTTCGGAATTTTTTTATAGAAAAGGTGGCAACCCTATGGACGCCATGTAGCTGAATTTATCTATGGTGTAAGCCCACCTGGTACTTTTCTAATGCTGTTTTGTTTCTAATGAATGTCAAGGAGACATTTTTACAGCTAAACTGAACAGCCGAAAAATCATAGGAGTCATATTCCTGCAGCTTACAACGTATTGCCCTCTTCTGGCACTTACGGTGTTAAATTTTTTGAAGAACAGACATGGTTTAGGGGGCACTACTTCAACAGTTTACTCTGGAGGTGATGGCACAGCTTGTATTTTTAGTCTGTGCACTGAAAATTAAAACAACAGCTCTTCCGCACAGCAGCTAACTGCGGTATTCATTCATCTTCACATTTCCCTGAGGAAGGCTCAGATCCTCCGCAGACTAAACAATCCTTAGGTCATGACAGGAGTGGAAATTGCAACGACTGCAGCAAGCTTTACTGCCGATAAAAGGCAGGGGAAATTGGGACACAGTCTATCTTCTGTGCAAAAAAAACTTTTATTAAAAACCAAAACACATTTGTATGAATACATACATACCAATTTATACACAACCATTAAAAAGTTTGGGGTCACTTTTTGTCCATTAAAATAAGATCAAATGGCTCAGAAATACAGTGTAGACATTGTTAATATTATAAATTACTAGACATTAAACCCGTTAAATTAACGGGTGCTAGAACATATGTGGACGGGGGGGGGGGGGAGATTACATAAGGGGGCAACATAGGGGCAAGTACCCTGGTGAGGGGGGGAGCCTTGAGGGCTGCCTCATCTTGATGGGAGTTGTGATCCTCCTGCTGTATTATTGATGCAGCAGGGGGATCACAACTCCCATCAAGATGAGGCAGCCCTCAAGGCTCCCCCCTCGCCAGGGTGCTTGCCCCTATGTTGCCCCCTTATGTCCCCCCCCCCATGTTACTTACCACCTTAGCGTGGTGTGAAGGGGCGGGAGGTGGGTAGCGTCGCTCGCTCATGCGCAGTCTTTACAAAGTTACAGCTGAGTGATCAGCTGTAACTTTGTGCGCATGCGCAATGAGTAAATTCTCCTGCGATTGCGCAGGAGAATTTGCTCAAGAAATCTGTCAGAACAGGTGTTCTGCCCGACAGGGCCGGCCTTAAGTGTTCCGGCGCCCTGTGCGGGATTCCCCCGTGGTGCCCCCCCTCATGTATGTATCTCTCTCCCTTCCCATGTTTGTCCCTTTCCTCTTCATTGCCCTGTCTGTCTCTCTCTAACTCCCCCATACCTGTTCTCTCTCTCCCTCTGTTCTGTCTCTATCCTCCCCTTCCTCTGTTCTGTCTCTCTCTCCCCACTGTTCTGTCTCTCTCTCTCCCCATTCCCCCTGTTCTGTCTTTCTCTCCCTCCCTCCCCATCTGTCTCTCTCTCCCCCTTCCCCCTGTTCTGTCTCTCTCTCCCCCTCTGTTCTGTCTCTCTCTCCCCCTCTGTTCTGTCTCTCTCTCCCCCTCTGTTCTGTCTCTCTCTCCCCCTCTGTTCTGTCTGTCTCTCTCCCCCTTCCCCCTGTTCTGTCTCTCTCTCCCTCCCTCTGTTCTTTCTCTCTCCCCCCCCTGTTCTGTATCTCTCTCTCCCCCTTCCCCCTGTTCTGTCTCTCTCTCCATCCCTCCCCGTTCTCTCTCTCCCCCCCTGTTCTGTATATCTCTCTCTCCCCCTTCCAGCTGTTCTGTCTCTCCCCCCTCCCTCTGTTCTTTCTCTCTCCTCCCCTGTTCTGTATCTCTCTCTCCCCCTTCCAGCTGTTCTGTCTCTCCCCCCTCCCTCTGTTCTTTCTCTCTCCTCCCCTGTTCTGTATCTCTCTCTCCCCCTTCCAGCTGTTCTCTCTCCCCCCCTGTTCTGTATCTCTCTCTCCCCCTTCCAGCTGTTCTGTCTCTCCCCCCTCCCTCTGTTTTTTCTCTCTCCTCCCCTGTTCTGTATCTCTCTCTCCCCCTTTCAGCTGTTCTGTCTCTCCCCCCCTGTTCTGTATCTCTCTCTCCCCCTTCCAGCTGTTCTGTCTCTCCCCCCTCCCTCTGTTCTTTCTCTCTCCTCCCCTGTTCTGTATCTCTCTCTCCCCCTTCCAGCTGTTCTGTCTCTCCCCCCCTCCCCTTGCCTTCAAAGGTGGATACAGGGAGGGGGCGGAGCTAACCGCTTAGCCGGTTAGCTCCGCCCCCTCCCCGGATCTAGCAGAGCATGCCGAGCAGAGGGCTGGGGAGGGGGGATCTTTTGATCTCCTCCATCCAGTGCCTCTACCGGCTTTTTTTTTTATCTGGGCGGGAGGCCGCCCCCTGGGGTGTTGCGCCCAGTGCACTCGCACAGGTCGCACACCCCTAAGGCCGGCCCTGCCAGTGCCCGAAGTCTCTGCGCTCCAAGTCCCAATGGCTGTCCGTGGGGCACATGCGCAGTAGCGCAATCCCACGGACACAAGGACGTGACGCAGAGACACTTGAAGATTATTATAGAGGACTAGTGTACCTGTAAACGGCTGATTTTTAATCGAATTGCTAAATAGGCGTACGGGCCATTCTCAGCAACCATTACTGCTGCGTTCTAATGGCACGTTGCGTTAGTTAATCCAACTTTATTATTTTAAAAGGATAATTGCTCATTAGAAAACAATTTTGCAATTATGATTGCACAGCTAAAAACTGGACTTCTTCAGAATTCTTGGAGTATATGTGGGTTCAATCACAGGCTCAAAAGGTCCAGAAACAAAGAACTTGAAATGCATCAGTTTATTCTTGAGAAATGAAGGCTATTCCATGTGAGAAATTGACAAGAAACTGAGAATTTCATACAACGCTGTGTACTACTCCCTTCACAGAAGAACGCAAATTGGCTATAACCAGAATTGAAAGAGAAGTGGGAGGCGCCTGCACACATCTGAGCAGGAGGAAAAGTACGTTACAGTGTCTAGTTTGAGAAACAGAAGCCTCACAGGTCCTCAAGCCCATGAAAACTATTGCAAGAACTATTTAGGGTAGTCAAATTCTATCTATAAAGGATTGGCCAGCACAGCCACCAGATCTAAACCCCACTGAGATGCTGTGGGAGCAGCTTGCCTTTATTTCATATTCATTTTGAAACTCATTTTATGTATGTATTCATGGAAAACAAGGACATTTCAAAGTGGCCCCAAACTTTTGAATGGTAATCTATATTTATAGGATTTACAAACTGTTTCATTACAGACAACAAAAATGATCCTGCTTTTGATTTAAAAACAATCCTATCCTTGGAATTAATGGGCCATTAAGCATATTTATATGAAACATTCTCAGAATTAACAGTGAGTGATGTTCCTTGGCATTCAGATATTATTACTAATGTTAAATGATGGCAAGCAGAGGTTTAATGACTGACAAAGAATTACGACAAATAAATGAAGCATACCACAAGCGTAGAAATGGAATCTACGCACAAACCAATAGAAACATAGAATGTGTAGGCAGATAAGAACCATTCGGTCCATCTAGTCTGCCCAATTTTTCTAAATACTTTTATTAGTCCCCAGTACCTGGTCTTTTAGCTAGGATAGTCTTTTGTCTATTCCACACATGCTTAAAATCCTTGACTTTGTTTACCTCTACCACTTCTGCTGGAAGTGTATTCCATACATTCACTACCCTCTCAGTAAAGTAATATTTCCTAATATTACTTTTAAATCGTTGCCCCTCTAATTTTAGACTATGTACTCTAGTTGTGGTAGTTTTTCTTCTTTTAAATATACCCTCTATAGAAACATAGAATTTGTCAGCAAGGCAAGGCATGTCCTTTTTATGCACTACCCGCATAGGTCGTTCATATATTTCCATATATTACGGTACATTACAACGTTTTATTATTTTACCTAAAAGGTCCTTTTCTGGAAGTGCTGTGCAGAGCACCCAGGATGCAATATGCCAGAATCGAACATGTCCCTGTGATCCACATCCTTAGGGTAAGGAGCAATTCTACAGAGTTGCTTCCCATCTCCTAAAAATGGCATGTAAAGTGTAATATTGTTATTGCTACAGTCCTGCCTATCTCCTGCCAAGCCCTCCTTTTTAGAAGATATTGAATTTGGAAGGCCCCGTGAAATGATTTTTAATGTAAAACTATAGGAGAACTATAAGTTAAAATGTCACACTTATTAAACACATATACAGAAAATAGTCAGGGCAGTCTCTAACTATCATACCAGTAATTAGGGTTGCCACCTTTTTTTCAAAAAGATTCCGGCCTTGGTACTGTCTCCATAGACTTAACATTGGCCTGATGCCAATTTTATACCGGCCTGCCCTTGGCGTGCCGCGGACTGACCTGCATTTCCATCTTTTCCAATGAGCTTGTGAGTGTTTGTATGTGTATGATTGTTGATTACACTGTAGTTTACGTCACGAGAATGATTGACTCCCAGGTGTTGACCTGGGGTGAAGCCTATATTATCACTGTTTGCACTTTATCTTTGTTATATCTTAATGATTCTTTACTATGAGTGGAACAATTTAGTATATATCCTTACCAGAGGAATTGTTATCCAAACTTATATTAGTCTGTATTTATGTGTACACGCTCCAATATTTTTGTATTATTGATTGTTGGGATTTTTTCTCATTCGTATGAATGAATTGTGTATTTTGATAAATAAATTTATAAAGCAATACCGGCCAGGTGGCAACCCTACCAGTAATCTGATAGTCAACCATTGCATTGTGCAATGGTCACCACATAGTGGTCTCACTCACCTTCTATAAACAAATCTTATGTTCTATTTAACCTCTAGTGGTCTTTATAGGCAAAATCCGGACAACATCAGTAAATGATATTGCTTGCAAAGCTTTTATAAAAACTGTAGTAGTCAGGGCCGGCCTTAGGGGTGTGCGACCTGTGCGAGAATGGGATTTATTTATCAACTGGAGAAATTCTGGGGCATAGCATAGTTCTAATGTTAAAACAACAACACTTAATTCAAATCACTACGGTCAATAACAAACTAGGAATATAAAGTCTATAAATAATAGATTGAGAAGAGAACCACTCAAATTGTTCTCCAGTTACAAAGTGCAGTGGCCCTTAAAGGAACACTCCATGCACCATTCTATAGCGATAGCGCCAAATTTAACATTTTACACAGAATTGCTCCCCCCCCCCCCCCCTTCTGCCAGTTTTAGATGAGCTTCATATCTAAATACTGTTATACAGCTGGACAGGAACATGGCTGGGATGGGATGCTGCTATGCACAAAAATTGAGGTATGGTCAACAATAGTTTCCAGTTCCTGTCCCAATGCCACACAAAATGCAGTCATTTCCAGCATGCCTCATTGCACAAAATGGCCACCATATGAACATACCAAGTCAAGCATGTATGAATTTGGTGCCAACACATAATTTTCTCTGGTATATTTCCTTTTTCAACCCAACTCTTACAAAATATCTCAAAGACATTGAGGATGAGACTCACATGGACGGTTAATAAAATAGGGGCTTTTGTGCAACACTATCTAATAAGGTGACTTTTTTGATTTTTCTTGCTGATCCCTGCTGAATTTATTGTTCATGTGAAAATTACATTCTGCAGAAATGCTGTGGACTCAGAGACCTCATATATTATATAGTGTTTTGTTGTGTTGTTTTTTTTTTGCCTGAGGTTTTCAGACATAAGTTTGGGGAAATCACTAAATAGAACTCCAGGAAGGTTCTAATGCTCACAGGTAAAGACAGACATGCTGATTATTATTTTAAATGGGAGCCAAGGCCATTCAGACTCCATGATCTCATGGAAAGCCAGTCACAGTTAAAAGTGCACAGCAAAGCAGTAACCTTCCACCAGTAAAGGTCCTTTAAAAATAGATGCTGTTGTTTTCAAGAACTTGGGCAAATCAATAAGCAATTACATCTTCATTTCCTTTTATATGTGTGTGTAAACTGTAAATGACAAGAGATCACATATGGCTACCGGTAAGAGGAGCACAAAAATAAAATAAGAAAGCTGCAGTCTTTACTAAATATATCATAAATGTTATTGTGAATTATTTATTCAAACACACGTCACTAAAACAGCCTTATTTAGTGTAATAAATCGTTTTTTAATGCACAGACCATGGGGCTTCCATCTCACAGATCACGGCTTTGTGGCAACAGATAGGGATGGTCCGATGTATCGCTGCCATTGGTGTGTGCGCAAGTCAATGGTGCTGAACACAGCCAATAGCAGGGGAGAAGCGGAGAGTCTTCTCCTCGGCTTGGAGGTGGGTTCATCTTCTCTTTAGATGGCGTCTTGTGCCCCTGAGGGACAGGGTTGCTGCCAGTCCGAAGCACACCTGTCACTCAGGGACACAATATATTTTGTGTATTCCAAAAAGCCAGCACATACAAACCCCTGGAAATACACAAAATACATCCGAGGGGCCGACGGCAGCTGCAAATTCGGCATCAGAGTTACTCACTCTGTTGCCAATTCGACCAGCACGAAAAATAAACAAAAATTCATATACTTTTCATGCATATACTTTCGTGCTTGTCGAATTGGCAACAGCGTGATTGACTCTAATACCGAATTTGCAGCTGCCATCTGTCTCCCAGATATATTTCTGGGGTTTGTGTGCTGTGCGTTTGGAGCAGCGCACACCTAGCACACACTGAGCATCTGCACCTGACACCAACTAGCTCCTTCGACATACCAGCCTGGACGTCTGTTTGACGTCTTTTCAATATAACAGAAGTTGCCTTTGTCTAACAAATAGTTATCATGGAGCGTTTAGTTTGTAAGACCGTCACTGAATTTTTGTGGCAAAGAAATGAAAAAAAAAAAGTAATATTGTTGTAATTAGTTGATAGCTTTGATAGTTAATTCTACTGCACACCTCCCACTGTCCTGTTTTAAGCAGCATAGTCCTGATTCAAGGCCACAATTACCCAATTTCTGATTTTCATTCTCCAGTGTCAGGACACCAGAGAATACATACTGCACATGCGCAGTGGTCCGGCAAGTTTGGGTGTCAGTGTTACTGCACACTTGATCTCCTAAGCCCAACTCCCGTCATTTAGATTTGCAGAAATTTGAAATTTATGCTCTACTGTATTAAACATTCAACATTATACAAATCTAAGCAAAAATAAAAAGGGTAAAAAAAAGTGAACTTATTACATCTAAAGATTTATTAGTTGTACTGTTTAAGAGAGCCAGCAATTCTATTATAATCTGCAGGAAAAAATAATAGAGTTAAACATCACAGCCAAAGGTTACAAGCTGGAAGTCACCCTTTAACAAACAAATATGGAGGAATAAATAATTCAAATCTTCAGCTTTCTTATATCTCTGGGTAATCATTTTAGGAGATCTGGGCTGTATTTTCATTAGGTAATGCATGAAACAGCCTACGGGTGCCTTACAGTCAGATTGCAGTGCTGGGAAGTAATCAGTAAAAAGTAAAATTGAAATGTAAATTAGTTTCTCTCATTTTGTTGTTTGCATATTATCAGAAATAGGAGACAATGTTAGTACCCTCTACAAATATACACTCAGGTGAGTGAATAGCTATAAAGAAGGAGTAGTGAGGGCCGGTGCAAGACTTTTTGCCATCCTAGTTACATACACATGCAGGCACACGTACACACAGTGTCTCACACACACAGTCACACATATACACAGACACATATACACACAGTCACAGTTGTAGTAAAAGAGCTACAATTTCAGTGGAGCAGTCAATATGAGAGATCTCCCCAGTCAGCTCCACTTTAGTGGTGTATGGTCACCACACAACTATTCTGCATTCCCTTCACCGGCCTTGAAAGCAAATTATAGGAGGGAGGAGAAAATCATGGAACATATCTGCAAGTTTGTTTTGTTGTAAACTTTTGTTTTCAAAATATTAGACATAGGACACCCGTTACAAACACATCTAGTGTTTCACTTAATCATGAGTTGAAAATATTGAAATATGCCATCCAACCAACATTTGGGCTGCCTCATTCTCACTGACTACAACTAAATCACTGATCTAATATCCAACGTCAACATGACCAGGAGCTCTGTGCCCCGATACTTTTATCCTGCAGTAAATACACAGATGTTTGATGCCAGCATGGATTCACTATTACATTTTTTAAAACAACAGGCCTCTCAATTCAACACTCTGGAATGGTTAAATTATTCATGAGGCGTACCCACGGCAACCTCAACGGCTGCAGAAAGGTCGGCGGTTTTGATAAACGCCAAAGCAGTCATATATTATTAAGTGTTCCCCTTGAGTTATTTGAGAGGAGAGCAATTATGCCCATGTTTGCCTTTGCTTTCAAAATTCAGTTTATAAAAGAGGCATGTGGGATCATATTGCCCAAAATGAATGTATCCATTTTCTGAAGCATATAAAAAAAAAAAAAAATTTATAACCTTATTGTTTAATCATGAGATGTGCTCTCTTTTAAACCAAAATATGGAGTAACAGGATAACCTTCGATGTGGTCAGGCCAGCTTCACATTCATTGTACCTTGGCAATTTGTCACATGCCTAAAGCCGCATAAAAATTAGGACACGCCAACTACTACAGAACAGACATTCACAACAAAAAAAAAAAAGATATATATCAGTGAAAATAACATTTATAAAATGTGCACATTGTTTATTTTTTATTGAGCCCTCAAAACATGAGACAGCAGATGAATGCCTAACCCTGGCTTCATGTTCTAGGAGGAGTAAGGAACAGACATAGGGTGCAGGAAAAGGTCAAGGGGAATTTAGTGGTAGTAACGAATTTGAGGACAGTGGGAGTGAGGTGAGTTTGGCAAGAGGTTATTTAATGCAGGGCTTGACACATTTCTGTAACCTTTAAAAACCAAGCAGACCGATTTAGGAGCCAGGGAAATGGAACTTCAGTAGAGTTCAAAAAGTTTCAGTTCAAAAACACCTGGGAGGTTGTAGCTGAACACCTAATAATGTGTAATAAGAAATATTTTTCAAAAAAACCCAGTGAATAATAGGCACTCAAACAAATATATATAATTGCTGCAAATCCACTATAGTGCAAAAAACCTCTATCCCACCAAAATACTATTTGTAAAGAAAAAAAGAGGGCGTACAAGTGATATATGACAATAAATTGAGCATAGTAATAAAAAATGCACTTAGCTCTGTCTGTAGATGTATCAGACTTGTAGCCAAACATACATACAAACAAAACACAAATAGGACAATAGTAACAGGAGGGCCAAACAAAAAAGGGGCTTGCCCTAATGCCAATGGGCAGTAAATGTAGCGATGGGTTATGTATGAACAGTGAAAACCTAATTTGCTCAATTAATTTACTATGAAAGACAAAGAAGAAAGGCACTCAGTCTTAACTTCCAATATCAATATGTATACTTCAGTTCATTTAACAGCCTTGAATATCATACTGTAAAATAAGATGAATGATATTTACACACCTAAAAAAAAAAAAAAAAAAGTATAACTAAAGCATAAACACATCAATTATAGCTAACTGTAAGTGAATATGATGTGAAAACAAAATCTTTTCTAGATTTGTTTCTCTCTCAGTATGTAAAAGTGCTGGCACAGTGTGGGGCTACACATTTGCCACACTCAAGCAGAAGGAAGTATTCTGTTACACAAGGACTTTAAAGGCTGCTCATTATACTCTGATGAGCCATGATGTTTCCATATGCAAACAGAGAAAAGGCTTCTCTTGTACAGAAGAATTGCTTCACTTATGGGTATAATTAGAAGACATGAGTAGTTGCGCGGAATACTTAGCTACGCCACTCTTAAAAGGTTAAAACTGATCAGGGCCATTACATTACTTATTTAACCATTTCAATGCTATTCCTTAGAATGCTGAACATACTGAATGACAAAATAATTGTGCTCAATTACTATTAATACAAAGATAAACATCAAAAAATGGGCCTTTAAAGAAGAAGAGAAGAAGGTTGGGATAGAGTGGAGAAGACAGAAAACAGGTGTAACAAATAACAGTACAGAGACAGGACTAGCTGCTACAAATGTATGGGGGGCTGTTCCCCTAGTCACGTAAGAGAGAGCGTAAATGAAGGATATATTGATGTGAGCGCTAAGTGGACAAAACCAAAACCTTATCAGGGATAAAATAATTATATTTTGCAAACAGTGCTAAGAAATAGTATGGCACATACAACGGCATAGAGCTTAATAGAACAAGAACTTTGCAAGATAGTATAGGGCATCCTTTCTGGGAGACCCGACTAATTGGGACCTCATCAGAGGTTGAAATGATGTAGAGATTTGTCCCCGTATGCTGGATCTCTGGTATTAGAGTGGATGTTGTTATAGAAGAAATGAGAGCGTAAATTATCTCCATTATTTGCATCAGCAGCAAAAATTGTAGGGGAGGAGAAAAGGAGATGATTTTATATTTTAGTTGTGATTTGTAGATTGAGCTATCAGTGCAGCATGGGGAGATGGAGATAGTAGTAGTTGTCTGCATTGAAAGCTAGGACGGCAAGGAGTTAGCACAAAATATTGTGGTGAACATGTTCTGGTAAAATGGGAGACATTTGGATTAGGATCCTAAAAAGGAAGTAATGTTATGTGTTACACACTGGGCAGATGTACAAGGATTGCAATATTCAGTATGCAAAGATCATTCTTACATATCGATACACATGATTTTATTTTTGGGCTTTGTATACTAGAATAAGTTGTCTGCCATTCCAAATTGGGGCGGCTTTTGAAAAAAGAAAGTTGTTGTAAAACGCGTCAAGAGTTGGCCCGCGGTTATTTCCATTTCATGGATCATTACTTTGAGTTTGCTTTTCCTATGTTTGATTTATTGTTTGGATCAAGGATTAAAGTAAATTTTTTTTTTTTTATGGACTCTACAACTTTTCTGTTTATTCATTTTTTGAGTGCCAGCTAATTCCTTATTTTGTTTACCGTTTGCACAGGGAGCTTTGATACTCCTAATTTATTGATTTTTTTGATAAATCAAATCTTTGCAGTTCTTAGAATTGTGGACTGTTTAGGCAAAATAGATACATAGTAGTTAAGTAAAAAAAAAAAAAAATAAGATCAAGCCTTCCACAAATCCATATTTGTTGGAAATGAAAAAACTGCTAGTAGTCCTGTCTGCTAGTTGGGTACAAAAAGCAAGGTTCCAGAAAGACTTGCTGAGTGGATGCTGAGCTATAATCGGGGGCTAAGGAGGTGATTTCTTATACAGGTAGAAAGATGATAATGCCTGTTAAAACATGGATTTACACATATAAAATAAATCTTGAACAGCCTAAGAAGGTTATTTTTTTATGGACAATGTTGTTCCAACGGTCCCCCCATTTGTTCACTTGCCCATCGGCATTTTCATCCACACCAGGCAAACACCTAAACCAAGACATAGCACCATAATTTAGACATCACCACCATTATTCTTAGCTATGTGCCTAAGCAGCTTTGACTGTTTTTGAGAGGAAAATCAGAAAGGTCCTCCCCATCCTATTTTCTTTTAACCCCTTTGCGACAAAGGACGTGTCAGGCACGTCCAGCCGCAACTCTGTTGGTGATGCTCTATTGCCTCGACATAGAAATTCTGCACCAAAATTCCAGCTCTGGGAGCAGCATGCAATATGGCTGTGCTCTCTTGTGGGTAGAGCTTCAGAAGTGGAAAAAAAAAACTTCCAACGCTCTGAATCTGTTGCAGTCAGCAACATTGCAATGAAAAAAAAAAGACGTAATTAGCTTAAAACTAGGGTTAGGGTTAGAATAGCTGTAAGGGTTACAATTAAATTAGGGTTAGCATAAGGGATAGGGTTAAAATTGTATTAAAATTAAAATATATTAAGGTTTAGCATAAGAGTAAGAGTTAGAGTTCGGGTTAAATTTAGGGTTCGGGTCAAAAGGTCAATATGGAAAAAAAACATTTTTGCCCCATAACTGCAGAAAAAAACATTTAAAACAAGCATATTTATGAACTCGGGACAACATTTAGAAACTATTTAGATGGGGTCTTTTTTAATGAATGTATTGGTGTAAATTATTTTTGAAGTCAAAGTTAGAAAAGGTGGTGTTTTTTTTCATCATATTTTATGATTTTTTTTTGTAGTAAATTATAAGATATAATGAACATAATGGCATCTAATGAAAGCCCTTCTTATGACAATAAAGACAACATATACTTTGTGTGGGTAGATTACGTGAGAAAGAAGAAAATTAAGCAAAACACCCTAGAAATGTAAAAACAGCCCTTGTCATCAAGGGAAAGTAAAGGTCAAGATATCTTGTCACTAAGGGGTTAAACAAAGCCCAGTTATTAAAAAAGGGTAAATTCAGAACATAATATGAACATTAAATATTGAGGCAGGAGGAGGACTGCTACAGCATTCTTATTCAGAGTACTGGCAAGATTCATTTGGCACACTAATATCCCTCGGCTCTATCTGGACCGAACATTATGACAGACTGCCGTTGGACTTCAGAAAATCTTGTTATGAAAAGAAATGATGCAGACTATTATCTCATCCTCGCATGTACCCATTACTGGCCGCAGACTTCTCCTGTGAAGAGCAGGCTGATGTGTTAAGATAGTAAAGGAAACAGAGATGATGGTTTCTCACACATGGCTGCAATTTATCATTACTCTGATAGAAATATGAGTGTATGGCAGGTGTTTACAATAAAGAGCGGAAAGGAGTTGTGCAAAGTAGTACTACAAGTGCTGAAAATATATAACTCTGTTGTGAATAGTAGAGCACTATAATAAATAGCATGGAGTGAAAGACATGCAGAGTGAGTGAGATGGCTAATGGGAACTGAAACAGAGCAAGTAGGCAACAAAACCAGTGTGTAAATCAAAATAAGAGCCCCAGGATGCAAGCAGTGCCAGAAAAACCCCTAGGAGGGTTGAGGAAAAAACACAGAAGGATGATCTGAAGTCAAGAAGCAGGTCAGAGCTCAAGGCAGGAGACAACGAAAACAGGGTTGAAGACCAGTGGAAGGTGAGACACAGGTGAGAAGGTACAAACGCAGTCCAGAACAAGCAGAGGTCATTACACTAGGAGACCGGAAGAACATCCAGGGGCAGTAAACTGGAACAAAAAGTCAGGGACAGAAGGATGAAAGCCAGATTTTAAAGTACACAAATGGGACCAACATACGCATTAAAAGAACTTTGAAATAGACATGATGGCTGGCGCACATCTAAATGATGTACTCTGATATATCACATGGATGCGTCTGTAGTCTGCAACAGTGTACTGCCTCTGTGTTGAGCAGCAATTCCAATCTATCACATCATACAAGGTGCAGGAGAGGTTGTATATACATGGCTCGGAAGACAGCATTCAGGGTTTTAGGTTTCATACCAGGTACATCCTGGAAAAACACTCCCTTGCCGACATTGGATGTCCTGCAGTTCCGATCATGGTACGGCCCCAGACATAGCACTATCAGGCTGTAAGTGACACAGCTGGGTGCTACTGGACCGAGGAACTCTAGTCATGCCTCTGGAGGCCCCCTCTGTCACTTCCAGTTGCTGTGAAAACCACTCACATTGCACAGATGTGTTCAGCTGTTACAGCCAGTTTCTGGCATAGCAATCGTGGGGCAGATAGAAAATTACATTATGGGGAGCCTGCCCCTGTCCCCCCAGAATGTTATTAAAATAGAAAAAATTGGGGTTGGGGCTCCGTCACTAAAGGTAATTTCTAAAAAAAAGATGGGTTAGAAAAAAAGCAATGCGCTACTTGTACTTATTGCCCTATAACATGCAAAAAAAAAAAAACCATGGAGATTTCCCAAATACCCAGGTCAAATATTTGAATCTATTTAGCAGTTTTGTTAGATTTTGCTGATTTTTCAAGTAAAAGTTGGAAAGTGTTTTTGAATTTTCCACCATTATTTTTTTTATAGTTATAAAAAAATAATGATAATGATAATATAATCATATTATATAATATGATCAAAATAATAGTATCTAAAGAAAGCCCTCCCATGTCCTGAATGGTTCACCTTGGTACCACAATCCAGTCAGGAAGGGGTTAATCATACACCCATTCCCTGAGATTTGTACAAAATGACAATACAACCCCAAGGCAGATGGGAATGAGTATTCCAGCTGTGTTTCAGTTGACGAGGTATCACTAAATAGAATGTTCCATTCAGAACATAGACATTTTGATTTGTGTTTATATGAAAACTATTATTGTGTGATTTTGAAAATGCCAATGTACTGTAATAACATACAGCAAATAAAACATTGGTGGATATATTTAATGAATTACTTTATGTCACAGCACATGACACCTAATGGCTCATTCGCAACTGTAAACATTGAAAAGTTCTCTGGCGCCAGAACCGGTCTTATAAAATAGCACTACTTAGCAAATACAGGCTAAAAACACTGCTCTAATTATAAATCTTTGCAATCCGCCTTTGGAAACATGCCGATGCCACTTTCTTCTTCTTGCCAGTGCAGTTCAGTTAATGTAATCATAATTTGGGCACAGGAAGCTACAGTCATTTTTCAGAAATGTAACACTGCCAATGTATATTTAGGCCTCTGCATTTGTCTGGCTCCTGCATGAGCAAGCCACAAAAATAAATTGACCTTTGTGTTTTTGGATGTGCTCACAGTGCAAGAAGTAGCCACTGAAGAGACTGTGTATTTTTAATATAAATATATATATATATATATATATATATATATATATATATATGTGTGTGTGTGTGTGTGTTTTTCCAGTGATTGAATAGAGACAATAACATTAACAGTTGTAGGTGAAATATGTTCCCAAAAGTAACACATTTGAGGTGAAACATATTTTTGGGAGGGCTTTGGTGCAATGCAGAGAGTAATTGGGGTCATTCTTCAGTACCTCAGGATCTTTGAGTATTATATATGTATACATGGCATACCTTGCCAAGTTTACGTTTGGGGAGGGGATAAAAGAGAGGTGAGGTGCCCTCTCAAGAGTCTAATATGTTAGCAGCTCTCGTATTTTGTGGCCAATTGGCAGAAGTGCATCTTGGCCAAGGCCTAGGGCGGCACTACACAGGCGAAGGCATAAAAAGCAGCCCACCCTCTTGCAGAATAAAAAAAGTCGCCCACACCCGCTCATATTGTCCGCACCATATTTCATGCTGCACAACCCACTTGCAGAAAGAGACAAATTGAGATGTTTAGCCAGATAAGCTGGCAAGCATTTTGGGGACAGAGATGGCACTGGGAACCTGGATTGGTCACTAAAAAAGCTGTTTTGGGGCATACTAGACTGATGGATGGAAAGGAAAATACTGGTTCAAAACAAGTCAAATTCACGACAGATAGCACTTTGTTAAAGGGACACTACCACTTACATAAGATGTAACTAGATAACCTGGTCATTTAAAACAAACACATTTATAAATCATATGCCCCTGGTTGTTTTTTTGTTTTTTTTTATTTGATTGAATTAATTGCATATAAAAGTAAAAATAAAATTAGGTGTTTATCTCCTGGCTCCATTTTGAGAATATTTCCCATGATGATCACTTTACAACTGTGGCTAAAAGCCTGCATGATCATGTCATAAGATACTCCCCTGCTCTCTTACCGGCTCCTGTTTATCATAGTGGGCAGGACTAGGTGGCTGTGTACAACTTTTAGCTGCTTTCCAACACAAAGAAAGGAGATTAATCTGATTAATCAGGATCATAATTCTGTCCCCTTGTGATATAATAGTTACATTACCTCCCATTCAGTGCAAGTCTATGGTCAGAATTCAGACTTATAGACTGCATTCTGTGTCCCCAGACCCAAATTGAGAAATTTGTGCTGTAAAGTCACTAGGGGGCAGCACCCAAAAACACCATATTTCATAAAATGGCAGCACCCAGTCACACTAGTTACATAAATTTATTAAAGTGTCCCTTTAAATTAAAATACTTCTCATAAGACAACAAGCAAAAAGCTGATATTAGAATAACCTTCTGATTATATCTGTCCATTTGGCATTCAGTAGCAGGAGAGAGGATACTTCTTCCAACTCACAGCCTATCTACATATCCTGTTTATGAAAGAGTATCTAGACTAAAATGGCACATATTATATACAGAGTACAGAAAATACATTATACAGCAAATTTTGAAATTTATGTTGAACGTTCCCGTTTTCTAAAGCACGTAATTAATTGTAAATTGCGATTGTCAGTATGGCAACACGGTTGTCCTTACAGCTCCTTATGGGTGTCACATTGAATTAAAGCCTGTAGCACATAATGCTATATTAGTACCTTGACAAGCCACTAATTGCACTCCTCCCAATTGAGAGGCGACAGAATATATGATCACAGATGTGATGGTCACACTGGGTGAGCTGTAAATAAACAGAGATGGAAAGGTTTTGCATGCACATCTTGATGCACCTTTAGTAACAATACTTTTCAGGTTATGGTGGGCTTGAGAAATCTGGCTGAATGTGTGTTTTTAAGTTCCGTTTTGCAAAAACTAAAAGAAAAACTAGAACAAATAAATATTTATTTTTAAAGTATGAGCTTTAAAGGGACATTCTAACATGTTTAACCCTTGCTTCCTTCAAGGAAGCAAGGGTTAAACAAAATATGTCCAGCACTTTGAAAGTAAACCCAACGTGTATCTTAATAGGTACACAAAGGTTTAATATTTGCTGTGCCTCACATGCGAGAGACAGCAGTTCCTGGTTATCACGTGCTGGCACAGCCAATCAGAGCGGGGGCTCGTCCCAATCTGACAGCCGAATGCGAGCATCTCTCGCTGTAGCGCAGAGAGAGACCCTCGTTTTTGCATGCGATCAGTAGGGGGGACCTAGCTAAGGTCCCCTCTGCTGATCCCATGCAAAAACAAGGGTCTTGCTCTGCGCCAGCAGAGAGCCGGTCGCTGACCAGATGGCTGCCTGCTTCCTATGGAAGCATGACAGCTGTTGGTCAGAGGATAAACTGGCGTTAACTATCAAAAGTACACGCCAGTTCATCTTCACAACAGGAACAACTTACATTTCACTTGTGCTTCTATATTAGAAGCACAAGTGAAAAAAAATGTTTAGTGTCCCTTTAATGTGTACTTATATGTCCAGGATTTTCTCTAGACTGGCACAATCCTTTCAAACCAGGAAGATGTCCTGCGCTGTAAAAACCCCAACCTCCAAAGACATCCATGGCAAGTTTCAACATTGCGTACACATTCATCCATCACCACCCATAATAAATATACTTTCAGACTCATCACGATCTTTGAGGGAATATCACATTTTCCACTCTGAACCTAATGAGTATTATAAAACAAAAATATTTACCAAAGAGTGAGTTCACAAAATGCCCAAAATGGCAAACCCCATAAAATTCCATGTTTAGAATGATGCACATGTGACTGAAGAACATCTGGTTTGTTTGGAAACTACTTCCAAGCTGTGTGTCCTCTCCTGAGGCTGGCACTTATTTCACACAAATTACTGGAATCACGTCTCCAGACAGGATATATTCTCAGCCATCCTTCCAGAAAGCCCAGAGATGATTCATCTTGTCGCCAGTCCACACAGTGGAGAAGAACAAAGCTGCAAACAGCCTTTCAGAGATCTGAACTACTCCGAAATCATAAAAATTAGAAGACTTCGTACAATACTGACCCTGTGGATTTCTATTGTTTCGGCTTTTAATCAGTTCAGCATGCCATGTCTGTTGTGCAGCAGATGGGAACAATGGTTTGAGTCTGCCAGCCTTATTAATAATAATTTGTAAGGTGACAACACAATGCAGGGTAATTCAATCTTATTTCCTCTCCATTTAAGTTTTGTATAATACTACTCAAGAAAAATAGAGAATTGCAATGCATTAAGACAAACTTAAGGCCAAAGTAGCCAAGATGGAGACATTCTTCCATTTAGCTGCATTGGAGATTTTTTTTTTTTTTTAACTTGGCTACATTGGCCTAAAGATTGAAATTCCCATCTCAACTCCCTGAATTTCTGACACCTTTTTAAAACAAAACAGCATACCAACATTAAACAAGAAGAGCTGCCATTTTTTTTCTTGGTCTAAAGCTTATTTCTTTACTAATTGCAGGGCTGATTATAAACTGCTCTCAGTGATTTTGCCATTGCTTCCTAGCATAAAAACAGGAAAAGTGTATTGTGTTTAAAAAAAGTTTGTTGAATGTGGTTAATGTGTTAATTGGCTGCAGGATTTGCTGTATTAGGATATATTTATGTTAAACGTTTGTATAGTGACTAATGTAGGTTGATCCCACCATAACATCGTATTATTTTTTGAAGGACACTTAATGAAAACTATTCAAAACAGACACTTTATCTGCACGTAAGCATCAACCATGAAATGATAACCATTCTAAGTAAATGAAAGGAAACATGATGACTTTATCTTCATCTAAAGACCTATTTGTTTTAATTCTAAATATACAAAATAACTAACATATATTGGCACATATATGTACACATACATATAAATATTTAGTACATTTCTAATAAACACTGTGAAGTTCTGCTCAATGGTGTTAAGACTAATGTTAATATCTCTGATATCAATAAATTAATTTTATATTAAGCCTGTTTTAGTTTGTACTTATACATATTTGAGAAGCATACAAACTGTCATTGCTGTCTTACATACTTAACATAGAAATAGGAGCCTGAGAGGTAGGTAGGTAGAAAGGTAAAATCAGATCAACAAAAATGTAGAAAATGGAGCATTCCAAAAGGGGAAGACTACTGAGAGCATGTTTCAAAATAGGAGCAGCCAGGAGGGAAGTAAATTACAGTTTCCCCCTCCAATCATGGAGACGTTGGCAATAAATAAACATAATGAGTGGTGAAGGGCCCCACAGACTTTCCAACGTACTGATTGGATGGGAGCAGTACTGATCAACCAACCTGCTTTAAACAGTAGTGGCTATTTATAGAAGTCAATTCTGCCATAAAGATCTAAACATTCCATGGTGACTGGATCACTTTCAGAACTTTTGCTCTTGAACCGACTTTTATAAATAAGCAACGTATCTAGCACGCACTGTATGGTGACAAGTAAAGGGAATCCATATTGTCTGAAGCATTATCCAAAATAGGGGTTTTATTACTTGTAGAACAGCAATTATTTGATACTTGCTTACTTAAAGGGACACTACCACTTACATAAGATGTAACTAGATTACTTGTGCATTTAAATCAAATACATATATAAGACATATGCCACTGTTTTCTTCTTCTTCTATGTATGAATTAATTGCATATAAAAGTAAAAATAGGTGTTTATCTCTAGTATCCATTTTGAGAAATTTACTCATGATGCAACATTTTCACTTTACTACTGTGGCCAAAGCCTGCATGATGGTGCCAGAAGATACTCCCCTGATCTCTTACTGGCTCCTGTGTATCCCTAGTGGCTGGACTAGGTGGCTGGGTACAATTTTTTTTACCTGGCTTTCGAACACAAAGAGGGGAAATTGACCTGATCAAACAGAATCATAACGCCGCCCCCATTGTGATGTAATAGTTACATTACCCTCCTATTCAGTGCAAGTCTGTGATCAGCATTCAGACTTATAGACTGCATTCTGTTTCCCCAGCTCCAAAGTGAGATACTAGTGCTGTAAAGTCTCTGGGGGGTGGCACCCAAAAACACTATAGTTCACAAAATGGCGGTGCCCAGTCACACTTGTTTAGAAAAATATTTAATAAAATAAACTCACAAAAAAAATAAAAAAGACATATCTGAAATCAACAAATATGCAAAAAAAATAAAAAAAGAAAGAAAAGAAAAACCCTTTTCATTTTTTGGTGGGGGTGTCCCTTTAAGTAATTAGGCTGATGACCTTAACATAGGTTAACAACAAGCAACATGAAAAATAGGAAAGGCAAAGTTAGCCCTGTGTTATGCTGATGTAATCCATAACACTTAAAGGAGTTCTAACTCAGATGCCATGGCTCAGGAGAACTTTGGTGCAATTGCACCTATTAAATAAGCAATAATAGTCTGTTCATGTTCAACCTTGAAATATGCATAAAAGCAACACACACAAAAATCCAACTAAAGATTGTTTCATAAAGGTAATCAACCGTCACCATCAAGTTGATAAAACAGTCTTCTGAGAATCCCAGAATGCAAGTTGCACATGCAACAATATTTAGCGATTTAACTGTTCGAATGTCAATGATTGTGAACTGCATTGCCCACTAATCAGCTACTCTGATTTTGGCTATTCCAAGGTTAAGAGAAGGATTAAGAATAACAATTTTCCCAACCTCTGGAGGTAAGGAGCATATATAGTTAGCCAATCTGGTTTCCTCCCACAGACACAAAAATAAGAAAATCAATGGCTGCAGAGGCTCAGTTTGAATTATTGATGGGATATGGCACAGAATATCTATAATGCCATTAGGTGACTTGTAAGAGGAATCTTAGCAAACCTGGCCTTATTTAACTCCTTATTTTCTAAGTCTATATCCCTTTTGTTTTGGTAGGTATAACTGGTTTTGCACAAAGCTGATTAAAAAAAGGCACCATCCCCCCCCCCCCCCCCCCCATCAAACAAAAACCACAGCTGTGCAGCTGTGAGTCAGTCAGTCATGCATTATTCAAAGCTTCAGAAACCCAAACTTCGACTGGTTTCTTTTGTACTCTGGATGCCTATGTTTCTCTAGGTCACTTTACAACATACGCTTGGCAGCCAAATGGTGTCAATTGGACTGGATAGTAAAGTTTCCTAGACAGCTGTCAATTAACACATTAGTGATTTTTTTCTTCTACGAAAGTGGCCATCAAGTCATGTTCATGCAAGTTTACACAAGATTGGATTCATCCTATATATGTAAATTAACAGTGGGATTGGGTATAAAAAGTGTTATACATTTTATACATTAAAAGTAAACATGGATTAATATATACTGCAAATGGTAAAAACAGGGGAAAATCCCAATACAGTACCTCAAAGAGCATGATGTAAATATCTAGAAGGTTCCATACTGTGCAATAGTTGGAATTGGCACTTGGTGACTCTCCAGATCATTCCATTAGGAGTATACTCATAATTGCTTGTTACAGGGAATTGTATGCAGCAATGTTCCTAAAGTGACCCCTTGCGTAGAAGACTCACGGCATGTTCAGAATTATTCTTTACACATCACAGGTATTTCACTAAATCGGACTTTTGATTTACTACTCTTAAAAGTGAAAACCTTTTAAAAAAAGGTACCCTTAAAATCTGCACTACCAGGGATCTTAACAAGCTGTGCAATCCTTCAAGTCACTTAATCTAACTGGGGAGATTACTGTGAGTCAGTGGTTGGTTGGCTGCCTACCTACCTCTGCCAAGCAGCTGTTTGTTCAAGTCTCACAATGCCCATCCAGACTTTAGCTATATGGGAATAAGGGGATCCTGGGCCAGGTCTATTATGGATGTGGTATCATGTATCAATCTCAGCCAAAATGAGAGGAAAAAAAAAAGTGAACCCAATCCCCCATCAGTGGCATAAAATAAATAATATCACATTCTTTCATGTTCTCCGATAGAGGGAACCTCTGTAATCATTAATTTAGATACAGGGAAATTAAACGCAATGTCCACAATCTTTCTAAGAATGTGCAGGTCAAGTTGTATAGTTTTGTTCTACTGTGAAAAATCAGTGTTTGAGAACTGTAATAAGCACTTCATTTCAAAAACCAATTCTCAGAATAGGTTATGGTAATACAATGTTCAGAATAAGTCATTATAAAACAGAGCATGTGTTCCTATAATAAAACAAAGGAACACAGGCTGATGAAAAATAATGTACAGAGCAACAACAAATGCCCTACATAAATAAAATAAAAACAATGGTTTCTAATGAAAATTCCATTACATAATCATTATGATTCTGTGATTTTTTTTCACTCACTCAATCTTTCACGAGGAAATGCTCTAGTAATAAGAAACACATCCCGAGCAGAACAATTGGGTTTATACACTTTCTTATATTATACCCCCTTGTTTTTATATGTGATAGGAAATGCTTTGAGCCTATACAAAGGACATTTTAATCAATTACAATTTGGATTCTGTCACCTAAACATTTAGAGAAATCAAAATGTTTAAAAAATAAACTATACATAGTGTTTGTAGAATTGCTAGAAAATGGGGATATTAGTGCACTGATGTTGGGTCTCCTGCTGATGAGGTCACTGGGGCTTGATATGCAAATGAACTGCATTCAATGGAAAAAGTGTAGTTTGCGGATGAAGCTGCAAGGTGATTTCATAAGTGGGAAACAGTAGACATATTTTTCTCTTCATTTACTTACATCTACTTACAAGTCTGCTAATGTAATGTATAAGTAATTTGATATTTTTTTTTATTCTCAGGATTCAAAGGGCAAACACTATTTAGGAGTGCTTTTAATAAAGCAAAGTAAATATGTGACTATTAAAAATACCAATACTTGAAATCAGCATAAACAACTTGTCTCCTGTTTCTTTCCTTTTGGTTTTAAGCAGTCTTATTTGCAACCTCCAAGAACAACACAGCAGCAAACAGCCTGTATATGTTTTTATCACAGCACATGTGGCTTTGTCTGCTAGCAGAGCACCACCTCTGCAGGAATCTTTACAGACAGTTTTGCACGCACCATTCCACGTACAGGACATAATAAATGAGGACTAGAAATAAGTTAGCAAATACCCTATCGTTATTACATCATTGATGTGTGTATATATGATGTTAATACATCATATGTAGATCAATGAATTATTTTTTTAATGAAAAAAAGCAAATTGTATGGATTAAATGAATGGTTTAAAAAAATAATAAATACATAATAGAGAAGGCATCTGAACATATCTTATGGTCCCTGGTTGATTAGTCTGTAACAAATCCTTTCTCTCACACACATTAAAAAAAATACATTCATAAATAAAGTTAAATAATGCTAAATGTTGACCTGTCTGCCTGATAATGAAGAACATGATAAACACTTAAACCCCATTAATAATATCAAAAGTAGCTCACTCAGCGTTTTTCATGCAAGAATGCCATCATAAAAAATGCCGATGTACACTACCCTTTTATCAACAATCAATACACATTAACGTCAGTAGATGTTAAACAGATCGTCCCCCGTACAGCTGGGTGTGTAACCTAGACAAAGTCTTCCTGCGGCTATTAGCGGTTTAACTCATAATATGAAGTCAAGAGTTTGCTGGTACAGGAGAAATGGATATTAACCAACATCATTTACAAATGCACTGAAGTAAGAGTTTGGCCTGGAGAAGACAGCTGCCAAAGCTTCCCAGTTTAAGCTTACCTATTTTACCAAAGTCCCTTCTGACTTGGGAAGAGAAACCAAAGCCATAAAGAGGCTCTTTATAGATATGTATGAACTGAAGACCAGGATTCCTTTGAGTGGATTAAGCATTACTCAAGTTTTTTCCGTGTGAGACAGTCACACGGGCAGCGGGGGCCCACGGCGCAGCTGCCTTGAGCCCCAAGAATGTATGGGCCCTGCCCAGTTTGCCGGCACAATTTTATTTGTGTGTTTAGGGGTCGCAGGACGGTGGGCCCCTGGAGTGACGACCAGGTTGCATCTGCGACCCCTGTGGTAGGTCTTCCCATTGAAGCATGGCAGCTGCCGGTCAGCGGATAAACTGGCATGTACTATCAAAAGTACACCCCAGTTCATCCTCTGACTAGGGAAAAATAATTTTTCACTTGATTCACGTGATTCTATACTAGAAGCACAAGTGAAAAATAAAGCTTAGTGTCTCTTTAAAGCAGATGCTTAACAAAACAAAAAAAAGTTAAAAAATGCATAATTTATTTGTTTTTGAAATACCCAATTTGGAAATTTGGTTTTACAGACTCCTCCAACCCAACCAGCTTGCCAGTGCCACCTTTGCAGCCAGCTTGCCGGTACCACCACTAACATGGTGCCAATGCAATCTCTGTCCCCAGTATCCTGGCGTCATCGATGTCTCCAAGCAGCTTATCAGTTCCATATTTGTCCCAAATAGCTTACTAGTTCCATTTTTGTCCCAAACAGATTTTCGGTGCCAATTTTGTCCCCAAACAACTATCCTATCTATCTGTGTCTATCTCTGTAAATAAAGTTTAGGCTCACGAAGCTGCACCATAGGACATTATGGTTATTAGTATGGTTTAGCCAAATGGGCCAAAAGATGCCACACCTACTCTGATGTTGGCCTGTTACAGGCAACATTCTAGTACAACGGATCTCTGCTATGTAGTGGTATACCCAACTCTCTCCAGACCACCGAGGCTGCTGCCCCTATGTTAATCAAGACCTGTATTTACCAATTAAGCTTGCATTTAAATAACACCATTTATAGATTGAATGATCTACAAGAAGAAAGCCTGGTCATCCACTTACATGGCCCGTCCCCTATACCTACTACTGTCCCTTTAAACATTATTATTGCTACATTATGTGTAGATAATTCCTAAATTAGACACATTATGAACATGGCATGCCCTTAAAATGCTGAAGAGGAAAATTGCCTAACTGATATATGTTCCTGTGCGGATCTCGACAGCTGTCTCTGTTCGTGGCAGAAGAAAGCACAAAAGAACTCAGGATATGAGGAAGCAATAGGAATTGTTAATAATTCAGATGAACAAAGGCTTAACTTGAAATTTAGACATATGCATCTGCCGAAGTAAATAACAAGCAGCAAGTTCCTGCCGTTTCATGTGTCAGAAAGAGGACATTAAATAAATTGAATATGAAGATTATAAAGGGAAAGCAACAGGCTCTTTGATGTTGTTGTGGGAAGGCAAGGAAATAGAAGCATCTGGTTGTTACTTTGAATTTTCATACATTTTTAAAGCAGGCGTTTTAATGCCACCATGATATATACATTACGGTTTGCTAAGAGGCTTCTAATTTAGAAAATGAATTCCAAGATAAAATATTTTAATACCGTTATGGAGGCTTTTATAGAAGCCAGTAAATACAGGAAGGAAGGATGCCAGCTTTGGTAAAATGCCCATCCAAAAAGGTACAGGAATATAGCAGATCCAATAGTAAAATTAAAATTGTATTGGTTGTATTCACCAAATTGCCAAACAAGTGCACAGAAAAAAAAGCAAAAACATGGCTAAAATAAATAAATAAAAACTGCTAACCCAAATTCTTCAAGTTTGTTAAATGTTTATGTGCATGCTTTTTAATCTGGTTTATTTTACAGACATGCATTCTCAATGTGAACTACAACATAACTTATTCTGCATTAGAATACCCAAAGGGGAAGGTCGATGAGGAGATATGAGTCTTTGTCAAGGCTTGGACACAAACCGCACCTACAGAGCCACAGTAGGTCTGAACACTGTGCACCCTGGTCAGATTTAAGGAGACAGTAGGAGTACTAATGAATTAACAGGTCTCAGATGTATCTAAACCCCAATGACAATAAATTCGGACAATAATGGGTAAGATTCCTTGTGGCCATTCAAGAGCTATAATTTACAAGTAAAATCACTAGCTGCAACCTTTGGAAGCAAAAATTTATTTTTTTCTCCACAAACCACAATTAAACTTGTGTTCATGTCAGGTTATTCACATATTTTTGAAGACGTGAGCTGTGTTTTCAGATTTCCACATTTTTTAATATACATCTGTAACATTTCACAAAATCTCACTGTAATGAGGACTTAGATGTATTGGAGAAGAATACAGTCTTAAGCGATACATTTTATAGCAGTAACTGTAAGCGTTTTCACTTGCTTTAATAAAGTCTCTGGGGCTTTGTGTCATAACAGATGCTGCCCAACGCCTAAGGAGCTCTGGCATAAGCATGCAAATGAGTTTTCAACCTAACATGCTCTGGGCGCCAAAGCAATATTCAGTTCTGAGAACTAATAGTTGCAGATCTGAAAGAAACGTTGGTAGACCTAACCAGATGTGAGCATAACAGAAATAATATTTAGGTGGCCACATTTGTCCCTGCCATTCAGGGACACATCTCATATTATATAAATTATAAGTAAACCTTAGCAGACAGGAGCAGTTTCAGAGAATTAACCTCTCTATTTGTAGACAAAGGTAGTTTCAGAGAATTAAGCTTACGATTAAGCATTACATGTCCAGCAGCCTGTCAGTGTTGAAGTGAGCACTTTATGCATTAAAGTCTTCAGCAACAGGTTGACTGTGTGAGTCTCTAATTTTGCCAGTACACGGAATGCATAAAGCTCTTTTCCTTCAGGAGTTTTGATGTATCGCTCTTTGACACCCCACCACCACAATTTTAGATCCTGAGAATATGGAATATGTACTAGTATCACAAAGCCCATAAAAACCAAACAAAACCAAAACATTTTTCATTTGTGCAAATAAAAAAAAAAGTAAAAAAAAAAAAAAGAAGTATTTATGTTCAGAATGAAACATAATGACCCTATTAGATGACAGGCTATAGCAGGTCAACACAGCCTCTAAAACAAATCATTTGGAATATTGGAAGGTCTGGCACCCAAATTGAGTATTATTCAGCATTACTTAGCCAATGACTGTATTCACTGTAAATAAACACATTTAGATCACAGTGATTAGAATACTTTACTACACAGCTTTGTCCACTAGTGATCGCAATAAGAACTCTCAGGGTTTGATCCAGAATGAAGGATCTCAGGGTCAAACAAACAATCTGGAGAAGACTCCTTCACATTTCTACATAGAAAATATTATACCTACCACGCCTAAAATTAGTATGCCACTGGTGCAGTCGCAATCCTGACCCATGCACTGTGTAATTAGGGCAATCCTGACCGCTGCACTGTATACGGAGCGCAATCCTGACCCATGCACTGTGTACTTAGCGCAATCCTGACCGCTGCACTGTATACGTAGCGCAATCCTGACCCATGCACTGTGTACTTAGCGCAGTCCTGACCCATGCACTGTGTACTTAGTGCAGTCCTGACCCATGCTTGCTATTATTCTTCCTAGGCTTCTGTTTTCAAGGCTAGTTATTACTTAAATTATTATTAAAACCAGTAGCAACTGAATGCAGAGGCAATTATTCATGATAATAAAGAGTAGATGCATAATCCTATACAACCGGCCCTTTGAGGGTAACCATACTGCTGATGCGGCACCCGATGAATTTGAGTTTGCCACCCCTGCCCTAGAGTATCATACCTCCCAACTTCTGGTCCCTGGCGAATAGGGATGCTGGAGGAAGGGTTGTCGCTCGTTCGTATTTTTACCTGAACAGCCAATAATCCAGCCTTTGGAGAATGCAGAATAACTAGAATACCAGCAAAACTAGAATACTGGCAATGCTAAGGCCAGTATTTTTTTGCTGCGAGTGTGAGCAGGCAGTGGAGATAAGGCAGATTATGCGCCTGCATGGTCTTCATGGTCCAAACAGTACACATGCGTGCTACCACGCATAATGCTGTGCATGCTCAGTATGCAATCTCCGGTGTCCCAGGCACCGGAAATTGAGATTAGCACCACAGGATTGCGGTCCTGCATAAAACAGGATAGTTGTGAGGTCTGGAGTATAAAAGCTCCAATTGACAGGAAAATACACAAAGACAATTAGCCCCCAATCATCACTAGTTAACAGTGGAGTGTGTGATAGCCATGGCTTGTAACCAAACGCTAGTTGACCCAATTTGTTGAGATGTGTCTGGTTTCATTTGCTCTCCACTAACATCTTGGGAACTCTCTGTCTCATTGTGTTTAATAAGACATGCAAAGGTCAAAAAAACACCAAGGGTAACCAATAGAACTGATGGGTGAATGACTACAGAGAAAATAGGAGCAGTAAATCAAAAGGTCAGTGTTAACTGAAAGCCGGTTTCTGCATTAGCCCATTTAGAAAAAAGGCTAATGTTCAAAAGAACAGGACTTCTCCCCTCCCCCAACAAATGAGACGATCTCTTGAGAAATGTCTGGAACACAGACTGAAATCTAACTTACAGGGGCAGTTGTATTACAGGGTCCAAAATATATTTTAAATAACTGCAGTATAAGATCAAGTAAAGAAAAAGAATCCTGAATACTATCAGGTTGGCAGTGCATGTGCTAGTGAAGCACTCGGGCTGTTCTTTACTGTTGCAGTGACAGGCTCACAATACAAACAAACAGTGGGTTGGGGAGAAATAACAGAAGCTATCAAATGCCCAAACATCACTAGGACTTGAAGAGCATAGGGGACATGATATTAGATGTTAATTTCTTAATTTATGACCTGCTGTGGTGATGTTAAACAGCCCCCCACTGTTTTGGACTGTTAAGACTCTAATATTGTTATCTCGAACCCATGTTAGATGTTTATAGTAATGTCTGTGCCAGAGTACTGCAAACCTGGTACTGACCAGCGATTTATATATTTATTTAGAAAGTGTTTTACCAGGAAGAGAACGCACCTCAACCTGCTTCCTCGCTATTGAAGGGTTGGTGCAGGTAATCATGTGGGGGCAAAGCTGGTACTATACAAAAATTATGTGGGAACAGAGCTGGCTCTTGGACAAGTGATCTGGGGGTGCTACTGGCATTGTGGAAAGTAGGAGTGGATGGCACTGGTGGCATCATGTGGGGATGACAGGGGACCCCAGGGCAATTTTCACACCAGAACCATCTGGGTTTTTTTACGCCTAAGCAATTACCGTCAATTTCAGAGATCACATGGCTTTTCAGACAGAGACAGAAAAAAATGTCCTACTTCTGTAGTTCTTCAGGTTTTATAAAAGATTGTTGGCATGTACACAGTACAGCTGGGTACAGTGCCATGGGGTGCAGCTGGGTTCAGTGCCATAGGCGACAACATTAATATGTTGGGGTTTATTTACAAAACTCATGATGTCAAGAGGATGAGAGGTAAATGCTTTTATGTAAGCCACTGAGAGTTTCTTAAAACAATGAATTGTGAAACAAATTGTGATTTGCTTCACTTAACCAAAAGAAAAAGGCAAACTTTTAAGCCTGGGAAAACTGAAAAACGAGTCTGACAGAGCCAAAACTTGGGACAGATGGTGAGAGTACGGGCAAAGCTTTATCAATAGATTGAGCAAACTATAGAACATCTACCGTTGCCAGATTCATATAACCTGACTTCACTACTGCATCGCTGAACAAAAACTTTCCAGCTATTTAAGACACACTTTTAGAAGAGAGAAAGGACTGATAATAGACTTTGAAACCAACTGATCCTTATGTGATTATCAGGGCCGTGAAGCATGGAATACGATTAACCTTCCTGGTGTACGCATATAAAGCTCTGCCACCCACATTTTATAGTCTCAAAGGCCCTTTGAGGAACCAGCAAAACAACTCAATTGAGAGCTTTGACATTGTGTTTGCGAACAAAAAGAGTGTTCTTTGTTTCCTTGTCCACTAACCTGTAAAAGGATCATGTTATTTAATGTGATCATACATTTAATATCTTCACCATTTGTGTATGTGCAAAAGGATTTCTCATTAAAATTATCTGAAACAATTAAAAATCTTTCAGCATCCCTGTTTATGTCTTCATTTCTTATTCTCAATATCTATATCTTTGCATATATATATATATATATATATATATATATATATATATATATATATATATATCTTTGTATATGAGGACAAACTGCTGAAAACACAAGAATCTTCCCCATGTAGTTAGTGGAGTGATTGTCAGTTGCTGGGAAGTGGTAGTAAATGTAAAAATCAATTTAGAATATAAATGTAGCACAGTCTAGACAGAACAGAGAATAACTTTTCCAGCATTTTCCCAAATCTCAATATCTGAAATGTAAACCACAGAGCTAACTTAAATCGTAAGGCTTTATTCATGAAAGAGAGAATTGCAAGGGAATGGTGAAGGGAATTTCAAACTTAAGACCAAAGTAGCAAGTTGGAAGAATTTCCCCATTTAAGCTGAATGGTAGAATTTTTCCAACTTGGCTACTTAGACCTTAAAGTACTGTTTGCAAAAATGAGGCTATGTTTATTTGAAAGATTATTGCAATAAAGATTGCATTTCAAATAGAAATGGTCTAAATAAAGTACCTTACCAAGTCCTTCTTGTATAGCACATCAGTGGGCGGACATCTTGGGTCAGATCTTCCATCATCTGACTGAACATTAGTTTTACAAGCAAGGAGGGCAAAATAAGTTACTTGATTTGTATTCTTTCATTAAAGCATTTCTATTTAAAATGCTTAGAACTGATGCAATCTTTCATTTAAACAGAAATTTTTACCAACAATTCTACTTCAAAAGCGAATTAAACGTAAAAAATATGTCCTGAGTCTCCTAGTTAAGGTCACCCCAGCTGACTGTTATGCCTGCTTCTCATGGAAGCATGGCAGCTGCCAAGCACATGGTAAACTGGCATATACTAATCAGAAGTGCATGCCAGCTTATCCTCAGCAAACGTACAATCGAGGTTTCACTTGTGTTTCTATATAAGAAGCACAAGTGAAAAATAAAGTTTAGCAGTGCTTTAAGTATGAAAGTATCTTCTCAATTGCCTGCAATTATCTATAGAATAACCACAATTAAAATAATACACACACAGCAGCCTTCACAAAAACCGCAATTAACGAAATATGGAACACATCGAAAGTGGCGGAGCAGAGGATGTCTGGATGCAGTTTATAGTAAAAGTCACTTAATATTGAAAATATCACTGCCGCACTTTCACCATATCAACTACTATGATCAGTGTGTTAAAGGTGCTAGTCAGTATGCCGACTATAGAATTGGGTATTATGCTCCCACTTACCATAACCCAAATTACCAATCATAAGAACCCTCCCAAACTGAACCCTTTTAACCCACGTAACCATAATGCTATCCTTAAATTGGCATACTGATGTGCATCATTATATGCAATGCATCATTTTGAATACTCTAACTTCAAACAACATAAGCATATACATCTAAATTTGATAAATCTCCCTATGGTTGTCAGCAATGACTAATTAGTCAATGGTTAGTGCAGATGGCATTATGGAGAATATATGGTGTTGTTTAATCTCTAGAGCTGGTTTTGACATCATGTATTACCATGACTGTTTCAGAATGATTATCTTATGGAGACTGATCATTGTGCATTTATTGTACGTAAAAGTGTGTATAATGTTATGAAAACGGATGTTAATAATTATGAACACTCTGCATAAGCATTAATACTGCATATGACCTTTTTCTGTTTACTGAACTGATATTTCAATGACTTTGCATTGATTTTTATTTTATTGGTTGAAACACTGAGTACTAACTATGTAACTAATGCACAGGTGATTTGTATATGCAATGATTGCTAACGCACAAGTTCCCATAGATAAACATCCCTTGAATCTTACACTTTTGCCCATCGTTAGGGACCATGGGCAAAATGGTCCTTAGGACCATGGTCTGCAATCTGAAATGTGTAAGGTGGGTTATTCCCTGCTCCCCATCCCAGTTTGTCCATCATACCTTCAATCACTGCTTCACGGAAATAAATGTGTATTTTGCTACAGCTGCCAGGAAAGTGAACTTTGTTTATTTCTTATTCACTGCCCGGGGAGTTGTATTCATCCAAATTTTGCAGCATTTATTTTGAACTATGGTCCCACTTACCCCAATCCTCCTGCACCAACCCTAATTCCAATAACCCTCCAAGTTGAACGTGTAATCATAATGCTATCCTTAGTTGGCATACTGATGTGCGTCATTATATCCAGCGCATTGAAACACAATCTTTACTACGCATCTTTTAATATAATATCACTTATTTTTACCTGTTCAATCCAACCCTTTGTTCAAGTAACGTAATAAGGATGAAGGACCCAATCACAGCCACATTTGTACTCTCCATAACCTTTACTACACTCTTGGCATTACTTCAGTGCTGGCAACGCTACATCGTGACACAGCTGCACAGAAACTGGGTGCCACAATTTCCTCCAGTAATTCCTAATAATCCAGGGCTGTCAGACACAAAAAAGGAAAGAAAAAAAAAGAAACCCCTAAATCTTACACAGCTTTGAAAAAAAAGAGCAGGACTTTGATTGTAAACTAAATATTATTGTTTTTATGGCTCGATCCTGTGAATAGTCGTATTGTATGTGTCCATAAGTTCTAATATTTACTAAGGAACAGCAAGCGGTCGAGAGTGGTGCCAGGGGCACCTGGTTATTGGTTTGATATGCAAATGAACCGGCATCTGGTGCACAATGGGAATGCCTAGAAGTTATTTGGGAAGAATTCAGTAGGAATGCTCCAGTGTCCGTCCTTCATTAGATCTATAAATCTTTACCGTGCACAGGGCTAATATAATCACAGAACACACATTTAATTTGTAGCAGGTCTGGACCTTTTCAGACAATTTACAGCTATTAACTGTGCTCAGGAATGAGATTAGATGCCCCTGGTAGGTTTGTAAATTCATGGACTGCATACTCATGAGAAAAGAATCTTGGTCTCATTACCTAAGGTCATCCTATAAACCGTGACAATGAGTCAAAGTGAACTGTCTTCGCTTCTCTGGGATATTCACCCATAAAATTAACCTAAAAATTACTTCTATGCAAACAAATACGTCCCTAAACACGAATAATTTGCAATTATGTTGCAATTTCTGTTTGAAGACTGGGCTTAAAAAGGTTTCAAATTTAATTTTAGAGGAAGTATTCTCCAGGATTATGGAAAATCTTCTTTTCCCCATAGCACAAAGGGTAAAATGGAGGTTATTATCATCATTAATCATTTCCAGCCAGGCTGAAATCGGAAATTGCTTATTGTTGGTGAACGTGCTGGTTCTGGTTAGACAAAGCAGAGATTTTTAATCAAAAACGGTTTTTGCTAGAAGTCAAAACAAAGAAATTGGAGCCACAGCTCACAGAGAACGGAGAGTGTTACAATATCCAGACCCGTAGGATGTAATCTATTTGGGAGGGACATCAACCTTGTTGTTTTGCTTACTTGCACCATTATAGAGGAGACCTCCCCATTAGAATATTAGACTGGTCCCATCCATAAGAGCAGTCCAAAACAAAGTGCTTGGCAAACCTCCACTGTATGAGGAACATTGCAACCAGAGATGTGCGTTTTGGCCTACATTGGCCTCATCAGTGTGGTACATCTAGTGTCTAGGTGCAAGTGAGCCAGGAACCCACATCTGGGCATACCCTGATAACTCAGAGACAAAAAAAAAAAAAATGGGAGCCACATCTCACCATGAATGGATAGTGCCAAAATACCCAGCCCCATAGGATGTACCCTACTTGGGAGAGGCATTACAGTTTTGTTTTGCTTACTTGCACCCATACAGAGGAGAACCATAGAAACCACTGAAATGTGCAAGCTGTTCAGACCACCTTTAGAAGTTACCTTTATAAAACAATGCTGAAAAGGAAGCCAAAAATTAGGCAATTGTTTAGTACTTAAAGATGCAAAGATGTGGTTACTCTTTAACAGTGTGGAGCGGACACCTGTATGTTCGGGTTTGGTGGGTTCGGCCGAACTTCGGAAAAAAAGTCCGGGTTCGAACTTGACCCCGAACCCCATTGAAGTCAATCGGGACCCGACGTTCGGCTTATGGAATACATGTAATACTATTGGCTTTCTATACACCGAACTAGAGTCCCCATTCATAAGAAATTCTTATGAATGGGGACTCTAGTTCGGTTTATAGAAAGCCAATAGTATTACATGTATTCTATAAGCCGAAAGTCTATAAACCGAACGTCGTTCGGTTTATAGACTTTTGGTTTATAGAATACATGTAATTCTATGCTATTCTATAAACCGAAAGTTGTTCGGTTTATAGACTTTCGGCTTATAGAATACATGTAATGCTATTGGCTTTCTATAAACCGAACTAGAGTCCCCATTCATAAGAATTTCTTATGAATAGGGACTCTAGTTTGGTTTATAGAATAGTAATAGAATTACATGTATTCTATAAGCCGAAAGTCTATAAACCGAACGACATTCAGTTTATAGACTTTTGGTTTATAAAATACATGTAATGCTATTGCTATTCTATAAACCGAAATAGAGTCCACATTCATACGAACATCTCCTGCTGTTAGAGAGGGGGATCCAGGTCCCCTGCAGCTCTGCTGGGGACCTGGATCCCTGTCTTATAGTCTGACCTCAATTTGAGGTCAGAATATAAGACGACCTCGAATGTAAGCATTTGCTCTGAAAAAAACCTCGTCTTATATTCGAGCAAATACGGTAAGCTTTCTTATCTGGATGTAAAGTGGTCACATGATTACTATGTTATTACTGGTATATATTCATTATTAATACTGTATGGCAGTTTTATGGGGGGCAGAGCTTTTGTCTCCCTTGAACATGACAGGAAAAGGGTTAACAGAGATTTTTCCAAGGAAGTTACTCATAACAGTCAGTACATTTCTGAATGATGGAATATTTCTGAGTCAGATTTGGAAGGAAAGAAAATAAAATGTGAATCACAGAACACTAACTGTGACTCTTGGCGGCAGCACAAGGACAGCTGACCTCATTACAAATACCAGCCCAGACCCTTTTTCTTTGTGCATGCAGAATGCTCTTTAACAAATGCTGCTGCTCCTTTGCTCAGTTACAGTGAAACAGATTAAAGAATCACTCCTGTCTGTGTACAAACAAATGTATAGTGAAGTAGATGCTTTAAAAATCCTATGCATGTCATTGCTCCAGTTTTGGTTATGCAATAGTGAACTTGAAAAAAAAAAACAACCTTTTTCAGACTTTCTCCTGGGGATTGGACCTCCCACAATGAAATCCTAAGCTCTATATAAAAAGATGCGAGTCTCCAGCATCTTCTGGGAGCCAATTAAAAGGGCTCAATGGGAGATGCCCACTGCAACTGAACACGATTTCACTGTGACCTCATGCAACTATCCTGTCCCAGCAGTCAATGCTGTCAAAATAAAGAAAATCAAGTAGGCCGTTGTGTGTAATTAATGAGTGGTTACAACTAGGGGTTGCCACCTGGCCGGTATTTTACCGGCAGGCCGGTAAAAAATTGGCCGGTAAAAAATTGGCATCAGGCCAATGTTAAGTCTATGGAGACAGTACCAAAGCCGGTATTTTTTTGAAGAAAAGGTGGCAACCCTAGTTACAGCACATGGTCAGAGTCAGAGGCCCCAGTTATCTGCACTGAACCTCTTGCAATGTTTACATTGAACAAAAAAAAGACACATTATCAATAATTCCCTACATAGATAGAATGTGTATGATAAAAAGAGTACAACTTTGTGCAATGTACATCTCCAATACTACCACATGCATAAAAATTTGATATCTGGAATCTCTCTTTCATTGCCCTTTCACACACAAAAAATAATATTAATAAACCACTGAAGTGGTTAATCCTTCAGTCTATTCAAGGATCAACGGTTTGAAGAATGAGCATATTCAAAACATTTGGTATATGTATAGGAGTTTTATAAGATTCACAAATGTCAAGTACTGAATTATTTCAGTGTGTGAACATATCAAGTGATTAGATCTTGAAAATCTCCCACAGATCGTAATATTTAAAAGAAGAACATTTTTTGATTAAAAGGCAGGTTAATTATGACATTAACTTATCAAAAGGTGTCGCTACACACCGGTGGTACACACTCTTTCCAAAAGTAGAAGAAAAAAATATGTATGTGAAAAAGCAGTAGTGCGCAAATTAATAAAAAATTATACTTTTATCTATTGTAACTTTAAGTGTAATACACATAAAAAATAAGACAAATACATCATAATGCAGTATATCTTACATTCAATTTCTCTGTGCTTGCACACTCCAGAAATGGAAATTGGGGCTTTGAGATATTAATAATAATGTTATTATTTATTTCACAAATACACTTTCACAATAGATAATACAAAAAAAAAATAATAGTTTAATTGGAGCAGATAAGATAACTAACTGGTAATAGTACTTGGTTTTAAAAAAATGTAGGTACTGGGCATGATTGTCTGCAAAACCAGTGGCATATCTCATAATCAGAACACTCTACAGACACTTTCAAAATGCATATTTCTCCTAATTTAGGCATTTGCTTGCAATTTTGCTAATAAAATGTATAGATCAGGGGTGTCCAAGTTTATTCTGCAAAGGACCACTTTGATAATAGTGTATGTGTGTGTGGGCTGCATTCATGTTTCATTCATGCAGAGAATAATATATATTCTATAAACACACACACACACACTTAATCCCCACCCCCCCCCACACACACTTATCACACACATGCACTTACCCCCCCACACACATACCCTTACTCCCCTCACACACACATACCCTCCCACACACACACACACTTACCCTCCCCCCCCACACACACACACTTACCCTCCCCCCCACACACACTTACCCTCCCCCCCACACACACACACATGGTGCGGTGAGCAGTTGGTGATGCAGCTACCGGAGCAGAGCTCAGGTGGGCCGCACCTAGATGCCCAGCGGCCCGCACATTGGACTCCCCTGGTATAGACAATAGTGTTTTATCCTCTACATGCACAGTAAAAACAATGTTTAGGTGATATAGCCCCTGGTATAATCCAATTGTATTTGAAATTGTTGCAGGATTTATGAGAAGAAAGAAAGACTGCAATCTCTTTAGCCAACACATGGGTGTCTGTGCTGAGTTAGTGGGATTGCTAATTGGCCATACATAAGTCATGGCTATTGTTCATTCTAAGGTAGCAAAACTATTGAATGCACATTTTAAAACATTATCTGTTAGAGATGTAAATAAATCATGTATAAGTGCAGCATGGTTAGTATACTTGAACATTATCTTTTTACCATGAGTATTATGATGTATCGTCGGAGTCAGAGCAAAGACCATCACAAGATTTCTTATGTAAATTTCCCTAATCTTTGTAATCTAGATAATAATAGGAATATTAATATTCAGCCTTTAAATCCATACATAAAGCGTTTCTGCAATGCATTAATGCTTAAGTCAGACAGGTTTGACCTTTCTATATTATGCAAGGTCACGAGACAACCTTGTGGCAAACAGATTTTGTGAACTAAATTCTTGTTTCCCCCCCCTTCTCAGTAGCATAATTAAAATAGTTGTCATAAGCATTTTATACCAATACAGATGTATATCCAACTGCAATACATAATATTTGTCTTTCCTTTGTCCTAAATGTGTTACTTAAGTCCGCAAAGAAAACCAGTGCCTGAAATTTTTTTTTAATATTGTCTAAAAAGTTTTCGGATGAACTGAGGTGAGAGGAACATTTAATCTCATCAATTTAGCGGCACAATGTACAGACACAAACCTGGTGAGCTTCCTCTGCTAAGTAAACTCACTAGGTTTGTCCCTGCACAATAAATAGCTAAATTGGTGAGGTTCATCTCACTTCAGTTCACCTTTTAGTGAATAGTGTATGTTGAAGTCATACCTCCCCCACTAAGTTTCAGAGCGTCTCAGAGACGTTTCTAGAAACACATCTGATATTTCAAGTGAGCTCATCACAGTACAACTATGGCGATTTTGTGAGTAACTTAAAAATCAAAACAAAAAACAAACTAATTCATATTAATGTTAAATTTTTACCCAACAACTAGATGCACTTAATAATACAGATGGAGACAGGGGCTGTAGACAAATCATTTAGATGGCTCAAAGCCATATTTGCACAAATATGAGCACAGTTGAGGATAAGTCAATCTTAATGCACTGGCCCCGGTTAAGCTTTTTTAAAGGCTGAATGCTGCATATTTGTATTGCCAGCTCAAACCTCTCAAGGGAGACCCTGGTGGAAATTGCTTTCTCAATCATGTGAATTTACACTTCTATAACAATCAGCTTCCGAGAGAAATGCAGAGCAAACAGCCATGGAATAATTCACTGGTTCAATCAATCAGTGGTGTATTTTTTTTTTTTGCTGGCCAAGGGATATGCAAGTACCAGACAAGATATTTTTTCCAAGTCAAGTTCAAATAAAAATAAAAGGGAGATCTGTAACAGCTCACATTTCTTCTTTTCCTCCAACTTACAATGGGAAAATAGCAGTGTCTGATAAGGGACGACCAGCATTGAAATCAACCGTTACAAATTACCCGCCAAGCTCATACTCACTGAATAAAAATCCGATATAGGTACAACATGTACATCACACACACACATTAAATACATACATCCACACACACAGTGCAATACATTCTCTTATGGGAGTCCAGCTCAATGGAAAACAGACAATACAGCATATCAAAAAGAAAAAATATGGGATGAGCATATTACGTCCTCCAGTGGATGGAATTTATCACAACTAAATATCAAAGATGTGTCCACTGAACACTCTGGAGCTTGTGAGAAAAAACAGGCACCTAGGAGTGAGACGTAGACCAAACACAGAAGGACACAAGTGCAGAATATGTGTAGACACTTAAACCAAAAATATGATGCTGAATGGGATAAAAAGAAACAAATACTCTCCCTATATTGTGAAGCTGCCAAATGATTAAAAAATACAGTTAACCAATTTATATTAACTTGGCAGATTCACAATATACATTCTGCTCGTGTCCTTCTGTGTTTAATGCAGCATACTGTATGGCAGAATACCTACTGGGAAGAATCTTACACGTACTGTATGGCAGGATACCTACTGGGAAGAATCTTACACGTTCTATCCTAGCTATAAGACCGGGAACGGGGGACTAAAAAAAAACCAAAAAAAAAGTACTCAAAAAAATTGGGCAGACTAGATGGACCGAATGGTTCTTATCTGCCGACACATTGTATGTTTCTATGTTACTGTATGGCAGGATACCTACTGGGAAGAATCTTACACGTACTGTATGGCAGCGTACTTACTGGGAAGAATCTTACACGTACTGTATGGCAGGATACCTACTGGGAAGAATCTTACACGTACTGTATGGCAGCGTACTTACTGGGAAGAATCTTACATGTACTGTATGGCAGGATACCTACTGGGAAGAATCTTACACGTACTGTATGGCAGGATACCTACTGGGAAGAATCTTACACCTTTTTGTAAGCTTGTGCAGTGTGGACTAGCTGGGAGTTTCAAGGAAGTGCCCACGCTGATACCAATATGTAGAAATGTCCCCTATAATGGCACACACGCGCAAAAAAACAAACAAAAAAGTCTGTCTTTGGTTGGGCTGGACTTATATTGTGGCACTGTTGCTCAGTATAGGGCTTAAAACAAAGAAACCATTTTGGTGGGTAAATAGTTAAGGAGGATCTCTCAAATAGTGCTCATAAAGGCCCCAGTGCAGTGTGTTCAGTCAAATGTGAGGATTTATGTCCTGAAGTGCAACCAGGCTTACGGGACCACACTGGTTTTAATAACTTTGTAACATGTGTGGGCTCTGCAAAGTATAAATATTGTATTAAAAAATGGAATTGTGCTGAAACAGACATGGTGTGATAAAATGTAAATGTCCTTACTGTGAGGGATATTACACCCTTACATGCAATATTATGTGGCATGAAAACAAACATTGCCCATGCAAGTCAATAAATGGTCTATAGCACACAAAGACGGCTTAGCTCAGAAAGATGGCAGTTAAGGAGTGTTAGATCTGTAAACACATTATTCTGGAACTTTAATTTTCCAAACACAATCCTCAGGGCTGCAGTCATTATTGAAAAACATTAAGTTTCCATACTGTAGAGTTCAAGAATGTTTATATCTTGGTACAACCTGGATTTGCCTTTTCCTACCTCTACAATTGTCCAGGAATCATGTGACTTCCTGCATTCTGCTGTCAAATACATTCCTCGATCTGGACTCATTCTTCACCGGACTCCCTAATGCCATTAGATTTAAATTTCCTGCCTCAAAGCACAACATGTTGGCAAGTAAATTGCAAAGGTACCGCACTCTAAACTTATTTTAAATAGTAACAACTGCTTCAGCGCTGAGAACTACCAAACACCAGACTGTTATTTTAAAGGTTTACATGGCAATGTGATTATATAAAGAAAATTCTGAAATATTGTTAAAAAAAAAACCCAAAACAAAACAACGATAAACCCTGCACAAAGAATGACTCGCAAAACCAGTAGCACCCAATGTGCTATAATAAAATGCACTTACTGTGAGAATATATGATTATAAATAAAATATATAAAACGGCCGATATATCAAATATATATGGCAACAGAATGTATATGAAAAGAAACAAAAACACTTATGGTGCAGTAAATAAAAACAAGGGATATAAATAGTGTTTCTTTTTTTGTTCTGAAATATTGTCTCTTTTGACTACTTTTTAATGTTTGAATGCTTAAGCAATACATACTGCATTATATTGTACTAAATTATGTGGCAAATGACCCTCTTTATTTTAATATGCTACTTGTGTCCAATGATATTAAAAAGAAAAACAACATTTGCAAATCAATAAAATTTATAGTAAATGTAATTTATGGTACTTACGATCAAGTCCGTTGACGTATCGCATTGTAATTTCACAGTGACCCCATACAGCACTGACAATAGGATAGAGTTTTTTCCCTTTAAGTCCTCTGAAGGCAACTCCTAAGTATTGTCCATCGACTATGAAACTAAGAGTCCCTTCATCCATATCTAAAACTACAAGCAAAGAGTCTGGGAGTATAAATGATTCATCAGGTTCTAAAAAGGCTGGATATATAACACCAGGTTGGTTTTTACAGTTATGGTAAAGTTTGTTCCGTCCCAGGTCCCAGCCCCAAGACTCATTATTGCTTCCCACGAGCGAAGTATATCCTACTGAATGTAATGGAGCATCTGCAGTTGATACCCCAACGACAGCATGTGTTCCTCTCTGCCTTGTAGGCCAGTGGATCTGCCAGACGTGAAGGCCCCTTGTGTAGCCAACTTTACCTCTGATACAGTCTGTGCTTTGTGCAACTGGGTGTCGATGGAACGTTAGCCGGTCATCCTCTTTGACAAATATATTCAAAGACCGGTCCTCATTGTTCCATGCATGTTTGTGCTGAATTTCCAGAGAGACAGAAGGCATATCCAACAGCATGTCTAGTCGAGCCGGTTTGCAGAAATCAGGACCCCTAAGTTCACGCTTGACAGGTCTGTAAGGGGGATCACGTACATCTACAGACTTTATACTCCCTGAGATCTTTTGACCCATCTTTGTACTCTGGGTTCAAGAAACTGGGATGGGGAGAGGGACAGGGGAGAAGGAAGGTGGTCCTTTGTTTCTCCTGCTGTTACCTGATTAACATACTTTTTCTGGAAGCCAATCACTTGTGCAAGAAATGTGACCTTGGAAGACCTTTTGTACACAGTGAAAAATTGAAAGACAAAGATCTTCAGCAATGAAGTACCTGCAAAATAAATAAATGAGTATATGTTAGCATAGAAAAGTAACAAAAGGGATGAGTTTTAAAGGTAATACACACACACACACATATATCCAGAACAGTAATTTGATTGATATATGTGTACACTAACCATCCTAAGTTTGGTGTCACTTAGAAATTTCCTGGTTTTCCATAAAAACATACATCAAATGAGTTGCAAAATAAATAGGAAATACAGTGAAGACGTTGAGAAGGTTACATGATTCTAAAGAAGGCAAGTTTTATTGTCGATTTAATCATCCGTTTTCAGCTGTATACTATATATAAATACATGCATACATTATGCATAGTCATGTACAACATTAAGAAATGTCTACACTGTATTTCTGCATTTAATGTTATTTTAATGGACAATATTAATTTTTCTTTCAAAAAAAATATTTTTTTTCCAAAGTGACCCTAAACTTTTGAACAGTGGCGTTCACAATATACTGTAATTGCATTGCTACTTGCTCTACACTAAACAGTAAAGCTTTAAAAGTGGTCTAAAATTTATTGACAAACAGTTTAGATCGAACTTAAATATATTCTTCAAATTAGCTTGTTTCGTGCTCAAGGTTAAATTAACTGAAAATCAGATCAGTTAAGAATCAAATCTGAAAGTGAACAAATAATTTAATGCTACTAAACGACTTAATGAAAGCCAAGACATTTGCAAGAAAAAAAAAATGAGCTCATTAAACCTGTTTTGATTATCAGGATATACAAACCTTTGCTAATAGTAACCTATCACATGCAAAAAGTATACAGTCATGTTGAGTTATATTGACCAACATACAATAATTAAAAAAAAAAATTATATTTTGTGAACAGTGGTATAGAGCCTTTGTTTTAAATTAATTTACTGTCAAAAGTTCCCCTCTCGTTTGATAATTCTGAAAACTAGGGCTTGCTATTGGCTAACTGACCTGCTTTCACATAACCAGAGCCAATAGTAAGTGCTCTCCATAAAACCTGATTGCCCAAGTATGTTTCCCAGGGAGTTCTGACATGTGCATGAGTAACTTAAACATGTGAAGAATTCCAATGCAAGGTATATATATTACTTATCAGTACAGACACATTCGAATAGATTATTAATAATGTTTTTGAGAATAACGGCAAGTAAGAATACTTTTTTAATTGTACTAATATTACATTTTTTAAAAAGACAGGACTCTCCCTCTATAAAATCCTATAAAAAGTACTCCTAACACCACTATAATATACATATTACATTCAGAAACTGTACATTCTAGAATTGTATTACCCCTTTAACTATGCCACTAATGTAGACCACTGTGTTAGTGCTTCATACAAAAAGTATCTTTTAAACAAGTGATGCAAATGACATATCACATATATAAAAAACATAAAAACAGACATACAGGCAAATAAAATCCTAATACAAGAAAATGTTAATAAAATGGCACTCACAGACAGGAACAGAGTGGGAGGATGATCAGTGCATCATTCACAGTTGTAAAAGTTCTACAGACTAAGGAGTAACTTTCCTCAGACCAACATGCACAACTTCATATCCTGACCGTGTCATTATCAGCAGCAGCAGTTGACCGTCCTATTTACCCTGCGCAGGCTCAGACCTAACTGAAGCAACCGGCAGAAAACAAAATGTGCCTGAGAATGTACAGAGCTCACAGTGTGCAGCACAGACAATAACTTCCTCTGATTCATAATGGGATACAGACACACACCATTTCCCTACATCAGTCTAGCCAGAGACCCGCCTTGGCTAGGAGAACATTACTTGCATTCTTTTAAGTAACAGTTCTGCATAGTAGATCAGAGAGCACATTTTCCTTACGCTTTGTCACTTATACTTTCTGGATATAGCCATCTTTTAAAATAACACGTCACATTATTTTAGGTAAAAGGAAAACATTTATTTTTAAAAAGTGACATTCGATTTAAAAAGATTGTATAAAGTATAGGCAATTTGGATAGATAAGTACCTTATTGAGTTCTCTCGGCTTCTTATAGCTCTACTAGGGGGCTGACATGTTGATTAGAATCTTGGGTCAGACATGATGGAAAATCTGACCGAGGGTTCTAAATAACATATTTCCCCCCCCTGGGGCTGAGAGGGCTCATTATTTTATTTGCTTTCTTTCATTAAAGCATGTCTTTATAAAATGTTTACACTTGATGCAATTTTTAAATTAAAAATAACATTTTGCCATCAGTGGTACTTTAATAGCATTGTTATAATACAAAATTGCAATCAACGAGGTTTTACCATAAAAGGACTGACAGTATAATTGGCCTCCAGGTTCAGGTAGATCAGAGCCCATTAGATATTTGAAAGCATATATTTGCTCCACTTTGAAGCCTTCAGCTAGTGTGACAATAACTAGGCTATCATTTCCTTAAGTGCAATGTATTATGCATTTAGAAGTATAATAATTAATGAAGAGGGTGGATAGCGTGGGGTCTTTCTAGCCATTTTGGATGCAGGCTGTACATGGGGGTCAGGGAAAATAAGAAGATTTTTTTTTTTTTTTAGAGAGAATAAGAATTCCAAGGAATGAGCATGTAGGGAGGATAAAAAAATATATTCAGGATAGAGGAAGAAATAAGGCTTAGGTGAGACTAATTAATGGCAAGCTCATATGGCACCACAGCTGCCACGGACTACAGCACCCATGATGCGCAGTCATATGGCCAAGACAAGCATCATGGAAACTGTAGTTTGGAGCCACTAGATGCAGAAAGGATACCCATATGTGGTAAACATGGGAAATAAGTATGGAGTATTGCTGGCTAAGTCTTTGCACCACAGCTGCTACAGACAACAGCTTCCACGATATTCAATAAGCCATATTACTAGCTGGACAGCATAGGAACCATACTTTTTAGCATTACAATACAAACTGAATTTTGTATTTAATTTCTTTATCTTTTGATATAATCACAGCTGAATGGTTTGGAAAAGGGAAAATAGAAAAATACTTCAGTATCTATTCTACAGCAGCAGGTGTAATCATAAGTGTAAGTTTGCACTTTAAATAAAATGTCCATTTTTATAAGGGGAACAAAAGTTGACATTGGTTTTGTTTAAAGGCAGACTAGAATATCCAGTTTACCATAATTGCAGAAAGGTAAAACAAGGACAAGACATAGAGATCTTTAAACACAAACATGTAAGAATTACATTTTAGCAAAATGAGCTGTTTGATTTTCTGGAACTGAACTTATGTGGATAAATTGTAACAGGACACATTTCTCACCACTGATGCACACTGGGATACTGTACATGGGAGGAGTGTGACTCATATAGCAGGAATTCGACTAACCGTTTTTAGGAAGGACAAGAAGAAAAACATAACTGATGGTTACAACTATTGCACATCATAACGCAATGTCTGCATCACATGTGACCGTGTCACTTTATCACTACCAAGGTTTTTTTGTTTTGCTTTTCTGGAATCTTGGGAGACTGTATGTACTGTACTACACAGCTGTTAGAGGTTTTCTTACGCGCAATAAAATTATGTATGGTTTGTAAACTTTCCAGTACTTTAATTTCAGTTGAACAACACACTTTGTTCCGTGAGCAAACATTAAATCACTTACAATGATGTGCCATTCTGTAGTCAGTCTGTCAACCCATATACTCAAAAATACAAACTTTACTCTCTACACACATAGTATAGACAATGGTCTATGAAAATGTGTTTCAAATGTGTCTGTGGGGGTCTCCTTTGTATGACATCACCTGGGGCGTGATATGCAAATAAGCTAATTTTCAAGGTGAGGTCACACCACAAATACAGATAACACATATCATTATCTTATTTGATGCTTTAATGCTGCCAATGCACTGTATAGATAGTTGTTAATCATTGTTTATTCTCTACATTAACAGTATAAGTAATGTTTAGGTTGACCCTTTTAGGTATTTGCCATGATTGGCTTCCTAAGGGACAGAAGAAAAATAAATAAATCTGACATTTGAACCTTAAGTTGCATTCCATTTATTGGTATCCTGAACCACACTAGTATTCGTATTATGGTCACAGACAATAAAACACAGGTAACAATACACAACAGCCCCCTTTATACTCTATGGAGTTTTGGAAGTGAACCAAAAAAGTAACATTTCATAACTTATATGTGCATCCTCATTATTCTAAATGGATGCTTTGTTAGTGCACAGAGTTCTGTTTAAAGAGACAGGATTTTTAATTGTTTCATCTGGTGGAGAGGGGCTCACAAAAGGAATATTCCAAATGCAGAGATTTAACAAACTACAGGAAATAAGTGGATGTCAGTTCCAAGAATGAGATGCAGGAGAACAAGAGATCATGCTGTGATGCCAGTAGGCCAATTTTATAGAAAAAAAGATGAATTAACAGAAAACAGCAACACATTTCACACATGCTCAATTTGTAACAGGAAAGCAACTGCACCCAGGGTGCAGTGTTAGATAACTGGTAGAAACTCATAGGGAAATATTCCAGAACAGAACAGCCTGCCAAACATGCAGTGAATTCTCCTCTGAAACAGACCCCAGTTGTTTTCTCTTTTACGGTCTTTGGGCATTGTCCATTAAACTTTTGGACAGACAGGGTTGTAAGACCTAGCTGTTACTTTGTACGGTTTTCTTTTTAGTGTTGCTGGGATCTATATAAAATGGAGCTTTCTTACAAAGAGCGCTGAGAACAAAGTCCTTGCAAAGGACATTAACAGAGAAGTTGAATTGTTGAATGTATAAAGTTTTCCGTAATATAAAATTCATTGCAGAATCATATAGTTCTATCTATTGATCCCACTGCTTTTCAGAAAAATTAAGCTCCAGTGTATAAAAAAAAAAACATAAGATGCAAATCTGGAAATACATCAACCATCCCTACCTACAAACATTTAGACTACCAAAACAGACCTAGGTTCCCCTACAGCCCAAGAGTTCGGCTATTTAGGATCGATTCAGTTTGTCAATTGAAGATGTCTTTTGTAGAGAGAACTAAGAGCTAATCTTTTAAGTATTGATTTGGGTGCAGCCCAAGTCTTTGAAGATGAATAAGTTGGATTACTGCCAACAAACAATTGTACCCCTGTGCTTTTTTTTTCTATATAGAAACTTTTAAAAACGGTTTTCTAATGTTGTGAACTTAATGAATACATGCTGCTACAAAAGCCAATAGAAACCTCTGATTTCACCTCTAAACTGGAAATAGAGGTGAACAAACAGATCCAGTGATGATTAATGGTTTATCTATGTACATGTATAGCTGGTATCATACAATGAAATAAGAGAGACGTCTGCTATAGGGCATCTCTCTAGAAATATAAAGAATTGACTATTATAGTAAATAAGATCCATATTAAATGTATACCATTTCATTGTGCCTTCTTACACTAACCTGAATGATTTACATTTTTTTTTAAGCTCATCATAAAAGCCTTTCCTAACAAGCAAATCAGGCATATATATCTATGACTCTGAACCATCCATCTAAACAAGCTATGTTACACTATGTACTCAGAAAGCAATTGGCTTGCCAGTGTTTCAGGATTTCTATTGTTAACAAATCAAAATGATACACATTTAATAGAACAATCGAATAGCATTATGGATGTGTAAAGAAAGATAGGGCACAGCGCTAGAGAATAAAAATAATAATAATAATAATAATAATATAGTATATATAGTGACCGTACTCCAGGAAAAAGGTAAGAAAAACAAATACAGATAAATACTAACCACTGGAAGCAGGAAAGGCACAGGGTGGGGATAGGAATCCCAATCAGTATAGGGAGTGGCAAATTACTCAAACTGAAAATATAAATTGAAGCAGCTAGTCTTATAGTAGGATGCAATGGAAAAATCCACTGCAAAAAAGGAGAACACAGTATGAAAGTGAGACAGCGCTAATAGTAAATACAAACACAGTATGGCAAAATGAACTGCAAGGACAATAAGATATATAAAAAAATATACAAGATTTATTGCAACAGAATATATATATATATATATATATATATATATATATATATATATATATAAATAAACAAACAAACAAACATAAAAAGACACAATCTGACAATCCAGAGTCACAAAATGGATGAGTGATCACATGGATAGAAAAAACACTGAGAATAAGTAACAATAGACAGAATAAAAAAGCCCTCTATGGCTACAAAAATAGTACATAAATGGTATAATACATAAAAACTAATAATGACAAAAATCCCTTACCCACTGGGTCTGTTCGCCTGGCCAGGTCTATTGAACAGTTTAGGATATGCACTAAGAAAAACAGCTACACCCCACAGGACGCGTTTCGAATTTTCTTCATCAGCTGGTGGGCGATAGTGCATCATTATGGATGTGTGGTGCTACTCTAGACTTCTGTATAGTACCAGTCAAAAAGTTTGAATGTATGATTATATTTGCTCATGATGTTTTTATTGAAAAAAATGATGTTCTATAACAAAGTATAAGTGCACGCAAACTTTTGACCTGGGCTTTATATTATTATCTACCAGTTCATACAGAAAAAAGATCAGACTGAAAAATCACTTTAAATGTACAGTTGTTAGAGATGCTCAAAACAATCACATAAGGCATAGTCTCTTTATTACACACCTAAAAGAATGCTGAAAGAATAATTGAAGTATGTATGAGAAAGAAGATGATTAAAAAAAATCCATATTTTCCAGAGTGAAATCCAGCCATCTGGTATAATAGTTTCAACTGAAATTATGGATTCATTTCATTTTTTTAGTGTCCTCCACAGAACTATTTCAACGGAGTGCTTGAAATGAAAAAAGGATAAAATAAAAAGACACTTGAAAAAGAAAAAGGTATAAAGTAATAAAAGGAACAAATATAAAGGTAATGTCTAATAGTTATTGAGAATAGTCCCTTGTGTACTGTGCAGGGTTGTAAACCACTGGTGAAGCCAACCTGACTAGAACCAGCGTGAGGCAGACAAGGCAAGTGCGGAGGGCGACACTTGCCTTGTCTGCTTTGGGGGCAGCAAAAAATGCCTCAACCCCAAAATAATAGAATGCTTGCCAGTAGAGGCACTGACTGGGAAGATAACAATATCTCACCTCATCAGCCTCACTATGGCGGCAGGCAGCTGGAAGTCAGTGAAGGTGCACAGATATTCCCATGCTGCCTCTCGCTCCCCGCGCACTGGTCAGAGTGTCCGCTCAGACTTCAGAACAGCGCAGGCAGAGAGAGAAGCAGCAGGGGAATGTGCGTGCTCCTTCACAGAAATTCAGTTGCCTTCACTAGACACCAGGGAAAGGCTATCCTGGAGTGCAGGGGTAAGTTCTGGATGTGCAATGTGGGGGAGGAGGCACATCCTAGATGTGCAATGTGGGTGATGAGGCACGTCCTGGATGTACAATGTGGGTGTTGGGTGCCTGAATTTAGTCTGCAGGGCAGCACAAATCCAATATACACCACTAACCAGAATTTAAGGTTGTCCAGTACACCCATTGCTTAAAGCAGGGTAACAAAACCTTATATATCAGCCCTACTTAAAGAAAAAAAAAAAAAAGATAGTCATTCCGCTTTCTTAAATTAAAAAAAAAAAAAAAAACATCTTTTTTTACATTTTCTAACTTAGATAACATTGTTTTGGCATATATATATATATATATATATATATATATATATATATATATATATATATATATATATATATATATACACACACACACACACACACACACACACATGTTGTTGATAATAAATCCTATGTCATCTCACCCAAACTGAAGGAAGATCTATACAGAGGAAAGAGGGCTCAGTGAGGTACTTTATTTATTTTGAAGAATTTCTATTTTGAATGTCCACACTTGATGCAATCTTTCAATTAAACACAAGTTAATTGTTCACCCACTGTTGGCCTTGATCAACATTTTGGGCCTGGTGTCCCTCTTTAAGAAGACAATCATTCAAACCACAACTCATTTAAATCACTACTTTTCTTGCCAAGAAAAATAATAATGCACAATAAAGTTGCAGCTTGAGGCCAAACAGAGAGTGTATGTTACACACAAACTGAAACCTAAATAACAGAAAGCTAAAAGTCTGTGAACTGGTCAGCCACAAAGACTACTTTTCTTACGGATCATATGGCTTTGAAACGGGAAAAAGTGGTTCAGCTGTAGTGACTCAGATCAAATTCTCCAGCTGCTGGTAAGAGATAAAACAGAGCAAAAATATTTCAGTCCCTAGTAGTTATGGATCAGGGTTTTTGTGTTATGGCTTCACTTTATCTAGTTGGTAATGTCATCCTACACACAGTTATGAAAAGGTCAGCTTCCTCTTCTCCAACAGAGTGTAGAACTGTAATACACATTTTTATTGTTTAATAAAGAGCTCTAGAATGTTATGAATATTAACCCAAATCTATATGTAAAACCAGAGACAAAATCTGACGGATAATTTTCAATGTTCGGTGGTGTCATGCAGGATTAAAGATTTCACTGGAAGTTGACTGCCTCGTCTACAGGGTAGCCAGACTGCCCATTTTTCGTGGACACCATATTTGTACATTGCAATGCAGCTCACATAGTTAATTAATCAAGGTGGTTCTATGGGATCCCTTCCTTGACTCACGAATTTCCCTATGCATATACATATATGAATTCTACATACTGCAGGCCACTATATAAAAGGCATATGTAACCATTAAAAGAAAAATGGCTGATTTGGCAACCCTAGTTAGCACAAGACAATACTAACTGGCATTAGATGCTTATCTGCTTACCCACAAATAAATTACAGTATTTTTGAAATTGTTATTGTTGATGCACCTTTGAAAAGATAGTTTTGAATCAGGCCTAAGTGACCTTCTGTATGGTACAAAGCTATGTTTAATTGAAATAATGCGTTAAGTGTCCAGTTTTTAAATAGAAATGCTTTAATGAAAGAATACAAATAAAGCACCCTATGGAGTCCTCGTTGCCCCAGATAGCTCTGCTAGGAGACTAACATGTTGGGTCAGATATTTCTTCATCTGACCCAAGATTCTAAACAACATGTCCCCCACCGATAGAACTATCCATTTATTAAAGCATTTTTAAAATGTCTACACTTTTTCAATATAACACAAAACTTATTTTTCTGCAAATAGCTGTCCTTTAAGTTTAATAGTCACAAGGGTCTACATGTAGTGGGCCAAGGAAATATTTATCTTACATTGTGGCAGGATGATATGAAAGGTTAACTAAAAGGACCACTAATGACCCAAAACAGCTGTAATAGTCCAATTTTGTTCACTAAATCAATAAGGGAAGGTATGCTGGCTGGGTGTGAATAGCAAGCTTTTTCTCTGCAGCCTGTCTGCAGTGTTTTGACCAGACAAGAAATATCACTGAAGCCTGTGGGATATTCCATCTATCTCTGGGTATCAGATTCCTGCGTTTCCTGTCAATTGCACCAGACTAATTTTAGCTGCAAGATGACATAAGTATGCTACAAAAAAAAAAAAACGCCTAGGAGTCTGGCTAGCACTCTGCTTGCATTCTAGCTATGGAATGGCAAAGCAGGCCTAGAAGATCACTTGAATGCTGGAGACTATTCTGATTTCTTGAAATAATGACCATTTATAAGGTAGAGTACAAGCACCACATGGACCAGATTAAGGGTTGCAAGTTTCTGTAATGTCTACACAAATTTTAAAAATCTCCTTTATTTACTTTTACAACAATGAATTATCTTCCTGGTCTTGATTTTAAATTGTGATATGCAGGAATAATAAATATTCTTCTTTGTTCACACTAGATTTTTACATTCCTGATGTTTTTGGTCACAAATGCTCATACCTTCATTTCAGTATGGCAGTTATTGGCCAATATACTTCCTAAATGTTGACCTTGAGCTCTTTGACTACAACCACTACTACCATCCCTGATGCATTCAAACAAAATCTGTTTCATTCCCCACTAAAAGGAAAGAGATAAAATCAATTTAATGCATAGGGCGCATGTTATGATGTTCCTTTACTCTTAGGGCCACATGGAGACTGAAATATATAACCTGTAATGCTGGACCGAATGATATCCCCATAATCCCACACTTTAGCTAAAAGTGAAGGTCAATAGAACTTTTTCGGATCCCTTCATAATCTCCAATGACAAATGCCACACCCTCTTTCCCTTCAGCCATTCATGTCATGCAGTATGCAACAATAAAAAGGAAATCATGGGTATTGCTTTTGCCAACATATCAAGCTAGCACAATATGCCGATAATTTATTTTTCGTTGTATCCAATCCCCATAATACTCTTACGGCCATACTGTCCGAATGTTAAAGGTTTAGCCGTGAAGGTCTCCCTTGCTACGGCCACAGTTAAACAATTAAAACCCACCTTTCCCTTCACGTGGTGTACATCCAAGCTTAAATATTTAGGTATCTAACTTCTGCTCTCCTGTTTACCAGAAAAGGTTAAAAGGATAGATGAAGATTTGATAGAAGCATTTAAAAACATGAAAAAGGAAGAGAGTATATTTAAAAAAAAAAAAAAAACTACCACAACAAGAGGACATAGTCTTAAATTAGAGAAGAAAGTATAGAGGTTACTACAGTGAAGGAGTTTAAGTATTTTTGGGATAGGCTACCCTAGATATAAAAGTAACAATAGACTTGGGCTGCCACGATACATTGAAGTAAACAAACCCTTGCTTCTTAGTACCGTGAATAGTAAAAAAGATCTTTGTGATAGCACAGCAGGAATCTGTAATACAGGACATGATAATATATATATATTTTATTGAATAGTCATAAAAAAGTATCCAAAGTGATCCAGTGAAGATACAAAATCAGGTACAAAAAGACTAGTGACTTCATGCTTGACATCATTTGTACTTCAAGCACGTAACCATAAGCTATTCAATAAACTATATATATATAATTCATCATGAATCTCCGTCCTTCCGGTATCCTATATATAAGATAAGGCCAGGGACTAATGAAAGAATGCGGAAAATTCAGATGTGCCGAATGCTTCTTATCTGTCAACACATTCCATTTTCTCTCTCTCATCTGTACCGGTAGAACATCCTTACTCTTCTTAATAGTATACAACAGGACCTGGAAACCTGGACTTCCCCATAGGTCACATGGATGGGTCGTATCCAAGTCCACAAAATCAATATCCTGTCACGCCTTTTCCGTTTGTTTCAATGCCTACCTATTTCTCTACCCAGCAATTTTTTAAATGATGCTGTATATGTGTCATATGTGTCATTATAAATAAACACCAACCGGTTACCACGCAAAGTGCAGACACGAAATGCGTGAAGTATGTGTACTGTTTGCCCTTTCTTGCACACTTTTTTTTATTGTTTCACATAATTAAACAAACAAAATGTATTAGTATCCCTGGAGTCCTATGTATATTTTGTATATGTGTCATCCTTTAATAAACAACAATAAAAATTAAAAAAATCCTCATTCCGAGGAATATAAAATCATCTAAAAATATGACAAGGGAGTGAAGCTCTGGGTCAGAGCTCTAGGTCAGTAAGAAGGAATGGGCAGTTAATAGTGACCATGTGAACAGAACTTTATGCCAAACGTTGGATAAAGGATACTAACCAATCAGCCATCATCAGTTATGCAAATTCTGTAGGAACATCTGGAACACAAAGAGGGGTCTATAAAAAGGTGAGTTTTAGTACAAAGTTCTAAAAGTGATGCAGTCACCATGGAAGCCAATGGATGTTTTTGCTGACGGCTTCACTTTAGAGCTTTGTCATAGAAAATCACTTTCATACAGAAACCCAAACGTCTATATATAAAGCACATTTCTGAACAATTCTAAATATTCTGTAAAATGAGAGTCAATTATATCTAAATAGAAATTGCTGTTATATATAAGTATGGTAAAGCAGACAGAGGTTTAAAAAATATATACATGAAAATATTCTGGCTCACTCTAGTCCTGCAAAGTCAGCCTTCATGTCTAACAAATGTAATACATTTTGACATTGAATAAAAAAAAAATCATAATGAATACGTTTGAATTCAAATCTGTATTCTAATTTTTTTCAGTCAACGGTGCTTAAACTCTGTTCCAAGTTACTAAACTACAAAATGCACAAATGAGACTAAAAATAGACATGTCCTTTTACATATATATAGATTTTTTTAAAACTTTTGGGATGCGCTCTATATTGTCAACCGAGTTTATGTTGAAACAAGACAGCTTAAAAATGTAAAGATCTTTTTAAGGTTTATCAAAATATTGTACAGTACTTTGTTTTGTTACAGTTGTGGTACTAGCTTTTTAAATTATATAAAAAGGAGTAAACATTGGTACACAAACTCATGATTCTAACTGAAAATGCACCCAAGTTGAACAGCAGGTTCTGAAATGTGAATATTTTTTTAAAACTCAGAACTCGATCAGAAACTTAAAACAGTCACTAAAATATCATCAGTCATTTTCCATACAACAAGGAAAATGATTTATGACTCTAACGCATTGAATTGGCTTGGGCATTAATGTGGAATTAATATATCAAATCGCTGTACCAGTTCTCAATCATTCTGTGCTGCTCTTCATAACATTAACCATCAACTGACAAAATAGGTAAGCCATGCTTTGCACACTCTTGACAAGACAAATAATACAGAGAAAAAAACCTGAACAAAAAAAGAAAAGAAAATTCTGCATGAAAAAATATAATTTTGTTAGTGCGTAAACTGATCAACTAACTTTCAAAGGGCAAGCTTCTGACACATTCAAAACGGAGGGCATGCAGTGTACAAAATGTATGCTTTGTAAGGACATTATTTACCCAGAGTAAAGTAAATGTTTTCTCCACTGTGCCATGGTATCTCGCTGTACGTCTCTTTTGGCCTAGTGGCATTGAACATGGGTAGTGACGTCCGTTAAATTTACATGACTACAAGCGATGCATAGCCAGGAATACATCCTTTGGGCTATGTACGTGGAACACATGGAGGGTACACTGCACACTGTTCTCCTAGAATTCCTAGAAATAAATCTGTAACAAGGCGTTTCCTATTACATCACATGCACTTGGAACATGGTCAGGAAAAGCAATGTTTAAACAACTACAGAAGGGAGGACACATTTTATGTGTGTGCGTCTTGGTGCAATGCTGACAATTGGAAACTATTATATGTTGAACTAGTGTAATTCCCAGTGAATATGGAAGGAAGTCTAAGGCTGAAAAGGTGTTAATTGCAGAAAAGAATTGACTTTCAAGTTCATCCAAGGACGTGGTTCTAAATTGGGTAGTAAAGATTACACATGGAATGGAACACTGGTTTCCTGTAATATGAAACATATGCAAGGAAATGGAAGGACAACTCTAAAAAATTATAAAGAATATACAACCGCAATATTTATAGAATCGGACTTCATACATACAAATATCCTATTGTGTGTAAAGTAAATAATACGCACAAAGAAAATAAAAATATGTAAACAGCAACATATAGTGTACTTTTGTCCTAAAGAACAAAAGCACAAACAAAACATGGGACATTAAGAGGTTAACCAGAAGAAGAAGAAATGAGACCCAGTCAAAGAGCTTCCATTGAGATGTATGTGGCTATACATTACACGTGCCATCACAAAAACTGTTGACTGCTGGAAAACAGAGACAGTTACCAGCTTATGTTGCCGTTACTAGACCTGCTCAGTACAATACTAGACATACTCAGACCCAACCCAAATACACAGATTCTCTTGTAATAAAAACAAACAAATGAGAGACAGAAGAAACTTGGAAAAAGATCCATAGGAATCCTCTATATTTATGAGTATGTAAACAACAACAAATTGTAGCATGTACAGGTTAAATACTATCAGATGCATATCACTTCTAGAATCAAACGATTAGAGGAAAATAGGAATTGTTCACCTAACTGAGGATAGCGTTTTCCAATGGACCAAAGCAGGATAGGTATTTGAACACTCCTAATTGATAATTGGACACAAAACAAGGATTAAATAGTTTTTCATTGTGTAAAGACTGTCTATGAAAATCTCCGTACCTTGTGATATACAACAAAAAAAAAACACCACCACAAAGGAAAGTGATCAAGGGTATCATGGACAGGCAAAATGTCCATGCAGGGACATCAGTGTCCATTGCAAGGTCTGTGAAGGTTGCCTCAACATCATTACATTGTCCATTACAAAGTACAGTAAGTGTTCATTGAACATTCTTGGTACCTAACCATATAGGGAACTCCTGTCCAAACTATAATGGTACAGAGTTCAAAAATAGGCATCTTAGAAGAAGAAAAAATGATAAAAAGTGTTTTTAAATTCTTCTAAGCAATATCACAGATGATCTGCTCTCCATTTATTACACATTTGCTAACAAAAGTCTGGATCTTAATTATTGCAATATATTAATTTATAAGCCATGTATTTACCACATAGGATATTCTGCCTGTCCAGGATAAGCTATGTGTATTGGTAATCTTCACTTTCTATCACTGTTCAATGTATGATGGAGTTTTAACCCCTTCAAACACATACACAAAATATGTACTTGGTGAAAAAGACGTGACTGGCACGTCATGCAGTAAATGCAGCGTAGGAAGCAATCAATGGTCAATGTAGCCATGATGCCTTTCTCTTGAGGCATCAAGCCACACTAAAATGTTGCCATGTTACAGAAGAGCATGCTCCTCCAATATGACACGTGCCTGTATCTGGCAAGACAAAGAAATCCCTTCTGCTACTTGACTGCCCCTATAGGTGGTTAGCAGAATTACATTGATCTAGGGTTAGGCTTGGTGTTAGTTAGGCTGAATGGTGAGTTAAGTTAGTGCAATAATTAGATTTAGGGGCAGGGCTAAATGTAGGGTTGGAGTTAGGGTTATGATCAAAGTCACTGTAGTAGAACATTGTTAGGAAACAAAAACATTGCAAAAAAACACTGGTATTTCTAGACTCAGGACAAATACTTGAAACTATATAGACTGAGTATTTTTTCGTCTGTAATTCCATCCAAGATTTTTCATGTCAAAGTTAGAAATGTTAGTTTCTTTCTATTTTTTCATCATAATTAATTTTTTTTTTTTTTTTATATATACAGTAAATTATAGGATATGATGAAAACAGAGGTATCTCAAGAAAGCTCTATATGTGTGGGTGGATTAAATGAGAAAGAGGAAAATGACACCTAAGCACAAACATCGCAGAAATGTTAAAACAGCCATTATCGAGAATGACAGAAAATGTTCCAAATGGCCTGTCCTGAAGGGGATAACTTTCCCTCCATCGCATATGGTATCATTTTACTTATGACCCTACTTAATAGTTTTCTTACATTTTCTTTCTGTAAAAGCATTGTTTATGGTGTGAAGCTACACAAATTAAAAACATAACACATGCAATGTGCCATTAAAATAATGGATATTCATGTGTACTTCCAGAGTTGAAACACAATCTAATACTGATGTAAAGTGTAAAACAGCAGCACTAAGCATAAAACATTTACACCAAAGATTTTATTACAAGAAAAAAATCTTTATGTTGCAAATTTTAAAAAGTTACAAAAACAAGAAATAGAAACATTACAATAGCACAAGACTGATCTGACACCTTTCTGACTAGCAGCAGGAGACAGCATTAAAACGAACAAAGTGGTTTGTAAACAAGGTCACAATGTCAGATGCCTGGATTTTGTTAAAAACATTTTCTACATGTTCAGAGTATCGAGATGTTGCCAGGCTGAATGCAGCACACTTAAGTTAGGTGGCTGTATAATGTACCACACCCAGATGCCTCAATATTAATGTAGGTACAAGTCAGGTGACCAACCAAAAAAAACAAATGGCACACATTTGCAAAAGGCAGAAGAAAATAACTTAGAAGAGGTCCCACATTCCTTTTCCATCTGAATGCCTTTTAAGCCTGAGATCCTATCTGTTGACTTCTACCCTGCTTGCACTTGCCAATGTTAAGTCTGGTAAAAAGACTATTTGGAACAGTTGACAAGTCCAAAACCAGAGAAACTTTAGAGAGTTATATCTAAAGAAGGCACCCAATCATTGCACTATCACCCTGTGCGCAAGTGTACAACGGAAACTCCCAAATAATCAGAATTTGCACTTCATGCGCAAAGACCCAACTTCAGGGCTGCTCTGGCCCTCTGAGCACTTGCTTATCTGTATAGAAAAAGCCTTTATTAAAAAAAAAAAAAGGTAGAATAATGGTATGTAAAACACGCTATCACGGACATCTTGTGGTTTCTCAACAAAAAAAATATATTTAATTCTAGAGTTTACAGTGGGTCCGCTCTGTTATTACATACATGAATGTTGTCAAAGATTTGCAGGAACCTAGTGTTGATATAATTATATATATATATATATATATATATATATATATATATATATATATATATATATATATATATATATATGTGTGTGTGTGTGTGTGTGTATAATAAATTTATATATATATATCAAAAAATCAAGGTGCAACCACTGTTCCATAACACAGATTTTTTTTATTTTTTTTGCTAGATTGTCATAAACCCCAAAACATGTAACCCTTCTGCCGATTTTTAAAAAAAATGTGTAAATAAAGTATTTATTTTACTACAGTCGTGAGTCTGAAGGTCTGTGGAGCACATGGTGTTTGTTTTTGTCAGTTATATGGGCAGGAGCACCAAAACGCTGAGTTTCAGGATCAGAATCCAGAAGGGTTTTACATGGCTACAGACTCATATGCAAGGTACACCATGGAAGTGCTTTTTGGATGCCGGTAAAGACGAGTACATATTTCCAGATTAACTCAGCTGACAAGTGTAATGTTTGTGGATTCATGTGTTCCGTATCTGATGAACAGATTGATAATGCACTTATATATTTATCTCTACCAGCATGCAGCACATACATCTTGCTGCAGAGCACATTAGTGTTTCACAAAATCTTGACTCTGATTAAGTGAATAGTAACTCAACACATATTTTACATTACAAAAATAAACAAAAAGAAGATCACAGAATAAGAAGATTTTCCCCCTATTCTCAGAAAATACTACATAGGCTAGCATAAAGCAACAATGGGTAGAAAAAATCAACATATATTTACACTTCTACAAATAAGTTAAGACGTCTTTATATTACACACACACAATTACCCAACATATGCAGTGCCTAAGGCTGTTCATTTGATTTACAACTTCACTCCCTCCCCCTCATCATTTTTAAAGTCCTGAGGCCTATAGATCCCTGAGTAAGTTTTGCAGATGCCCTGTCTTGTGTTGTAGTACTAATGAATAGCCATTGTGTTCTTTACAATCTTGTTGGAAGCAAAATACCGTTTTCTAGGTGTCAAGTCAGTGGAACAAGTCTGTTAACAAATGTACACATCAAATGAACCATCATCTCATAGACAATTTAACATACATGTGTAGGGTGGTGATATCTACACATTAAAGCAGATGTATTATGTAATTGCTGTAAGATAAGAACCCAACATTTTATTTGTCAAAGACGCTTAACTACAATTTATCAGCCAATCCTAAGGCTGACTGAGCATCATGGGACATGTAGTCCCCCAACATCACTGTACAATAATTAAAGAACAACGGTCAGCATAACATTAACTTATGTATACATTTAGAGATTGCATCAAGTGGAAATATTTTAAATAGAAATTATTTAATGAAAAAATAAGATAAAAGTACATTAATGAGCCTGCATTGTATAGCACTACCAGGGTACAGACATGTTATTCAAAATCATGGATCAGCTCACCCAAGATGTCAGCCTCCCGATATTGCTGTACAAGGAAAAAGAATGATCGGTAAGGTACTTTATTTGTATTCTTTCATTAAATAATTTCTGTTAAAAATGCCTACGTCTTTTAATTAATCAATTTTTTTTTTTAAATAGTTGTCCTTTTACCCCTCATGGCGCATGGTGCTTGTGTCCCAGACGATACAAGCACCAAAGCATCATGATTTGTTCCTGGCTACTGATCACAAGGTGATCGGTAGCCAGGAACACTATGGCAGAGACCCGATCAGGATCTTAATACACCTTTGCGGGTTCCTTCCAAAAGATCACGATAACGCCGGACGTCACGGATGCGTGCTCGAACCCAGAAGATCGGGCACGGTGTGATTTAATTAAATGTAGTTTTGAGCACCCGCTACATTTTCCCTGTCAGAATGAGGCCTTAGAATCTGCAGTGCCAAAGTTAGTCATCACAACTATAGGAAGTACACATTTTTTTTTCCAACCAAATTTCTTGAGTGTACAGATATCAGCCACATTCTATTCTATTGGTTGCCATCTGGTGCAACTTTCAGTGATTGGCTCTTACCATGAAAATCAAAATGACAAATTGCTCTGTGGAGAGGACTGCACTGCAGCACAGTGCAGACATTGTGAGTGCCCATCCTCCCAGTAACTAGAATATGTCATTGAAAAAATAAAAATACACTTCATGAATTTCTTATGGGAGTCAGTCATGTAGCCAGCACCAGGTGACCTAATGGGGCAATGTAACACAGGTCTATAGCAAGTTTTATAATCTTCTGCTTTTACTTCGATACACACACTTAAAATGTAAAAAAAAAAAAAAAATAATCCTGTTGTGTAATGCACATTCAACATTGCTTGTCCACACTGAAGACCTTTATCTGAGCATAAAACTCATCTATACCTTGTCTCCTGAGGGCCATTTTTTCAGCCCCTTGCTCCAATCTGGTCTGTTCAACTAGTAGCTATAGAGAAGTAATAAAATATATATTTTTTAAAAATAAACTTATATTCAGCACATTAAACCAACTTTAAAAACGTATAAGCCTCAGAGCAGGAATAAAGCTCTAGAGATATAGGTTATTGCCAAAATCAAATGATATATAAAAATTACCAGTCACTACATCCACCGTTTTTCCACATTTGGGTTCACATGATATCCTTTGTGATATTATTACAAGGTAAATATTCTGGGGTTGATTGCTAACTAAACTTTGACCAGTCTGGCCTTTCTTCCAATCCAGGCTAAATTATTTAATTATATACTAATGGCTTGACTTAATGTGCGTTTCTGTATTACAGAGAAAATCCCTCTTATTAGCCGGACAATAACTATTTCTAAAACTAGATAATGTTGAGAAGCACAGAAAGGCCTTAAAAAAAAGAATATAAACTTTGTTCCCAGAGCTTTCCACCAAATAAAATACATTGACATTCAGAATGCTGGGTACATTGATTATTTTAATAACTTTATTTCTGTGACATTTCTCTACAATACAATTCTAGCAACTTTGATTGTACTTCTGGGTACCTGCTATATATGGCAGCTTCAAAAGCAACAATATATTATGAACCTGTCACTAGTTTGAACCAACAATTTACACATAAAATAATTAACATCAGTTGTGCTCTTCTAGATTCTGTAACTCTGCATACTATACCTCATCTGGAGGTACATATGCAGTCTTCTGCTTGCTAGATTTCACAACAGGGAAATGATCCATAATGAGTAACCCAGTTATAATTAAGTCCAACAACAAACCCAACAGAGCATAGAATGTGACCAGACCATGGGTTAGCTGCAGGAACTAGCCAACCTATTTGGTGTTAGTCTCTACTCTTGGAAGGATGTTAGTCTCTACATGAGTTTCCAGTAGAATGTTGTAGCTATTGTTAAAGTCCAGATAAATAAAAAGCAAGTTTTGATTACATAACATTACCATTTTTTATATAGAGCCAACAATTTATGTTGCACTTTGGTACAGTGATAAAAAGGGAGTTATAGACACAATTAGACAAAACAGATTCAGAATAAAACACGAGGTAGAGGTCCCTGCTTTCAAGCTTACATTCTAGAGGAAATGGGGAACATGAGAAACATAGGAGTGAAGAGGCAATGGAAGGCATTGGGGAGGGACAGTTAAGTGAGTTACACCAGAGCAGGGCAGGGCTGGCAAATGGGAGAGAAGGGCAATTTCCCCCATTTTGCCACTAACATAGCTAAATGGGCTGAGGCTTGACCAATTTTCACGTATAAATGATGAGTGGCATAGAGATTTCTACCTTTCTATAGACTGTTTTTGTCTTTCTATCAAGATGAGAAAAAGCAAAGAAATTGAAGTCACATCTAATTGAGAATGAACAGTGCTAAAATAGCCCTATAGGATATTACCTGCTCAGGAAGGGCATCATGTACATTTTGGACTTTATTAGGGCTCCTGGGTGTGGTGTCCCTGTAGGTGCAGTGAGCCAGGGAGCAAAAAGGTATGTGTGGGGTTGCTGTGTTTATCGTGCAGAGGAGGCTTACCAGGCAATTTGGATCTGGACTGCCCCGATGGGTGGGAACAGTCTAATATGCTAATGGGGAGGTCGCCTATGTAATGGTGTAAGTGAGAGAAGAAAAAAAAAGTAGGTATTATCCTATAGGGCAGGTTATTTTATCACTTTTATGGCTCCCATTTCTTTGTTTTTTTCTCATATTCAAAATATGATAGGCAGAAACATACGTCTGTGGTTGTGGTGTTCATCATTCAGAGGAGGTGTAACCGCTGCTGGGATTGAACCCTGGACCTCTGTGTTTCTGGTTCCCATACCTGTTCTGTGGACCACCAGAGGTCTTGAATTGTTAGCATTGCTATGTGTACCTCCTGCCCATACTTAATTCAGCTCAGGTGTTCCTTGTCCTTCGTTACTGCCTAATTTAAACCCCCTCCTCCCAGTACTCGTTTGTGCTACTGTTTCGTTCCCTGACCTACTGGTATTTACTCGACCTGTACCCTGACTACTCCATCTTTCTCCACTCCTAACTCGGTTAGTACCTTGGCTTCTCTGTCCTTCTCCAGCCTTGACCTTTTGTCTTGTGACCCGGACTATGTTTTCTGATTTGCCCGTTCGTTCCCGTTTATCAAAATGCCCAAAAGATGACCTCAAACCCCTGATTGTGGCCACTCAAAGCCTGGGGCTCCACTCTTGGGCAAGAGTGGTCACCCTGCACAGGGTATCACACCAGCTCCGGCCCCTGCACCAGGACTCCAGCCGGAACTGGCATCCATGCCGGTGAAGGGAGGCTTGCCAGGCACTTCCAGTCTAGACCGCCATAATGGGTAGGAACAATCTGATATGCTAACAATGATGCCCCTCTTAAGCAGGTATTATTCTATAGAACAGGCTATTTGTAACGTTTGTCATAAGGAACCATAATATGGTGCATCAGTTCCAGATACAAACAGTGAAACTGGAACCAGAGACATTAATGGGTTTTCACCCCGACAGCCAGTACCCCAAGGTTAAGCCCAGGACACCGCAAACCGTGGACATGTGCAGCACTGGATGTCTCTGGAAACCAGGAATCAGCTGAACAGAAGTACCCTGGACGAGAAAAGAACCAGAAAACAAGCCAAGGTCAGGATTGGAGAGGACAAGAATAAATCAAGAAGCTGAGGCAAGGTCAAAAACATAGGAACGCTCGGGAGCCGAAACATAGGAGCACAAAACAACGGTTTACAGGCAATGGTTAGCGGGAAACTAACTAAGAAGGAGCTGGGCAAGACAAGGATTTATAACATGCCCCCTGTGCAGAGGGGCATGACTTCAGTGGAACTGGAAAAAACTGTTTGCGCAGCTCGGAATACTGCGATTCTCTGTCTGATCAGACTCCCATTTCTTTGTTTTCTGTATTTCTATCAATCCCTAAACTTTATCTGTCTACCTGTGGCTACATATGATGAAAGTGGTTGGGCTAATAGAGTTCCACCATGGGCAACTAAATTGGTTTTGCCTCCCAGGCCAAAAGATGCCAGTCCTCCTCTGCACTAGCAGTTACTAAATGGGTTTATTGTAAGCCTAAACACTCTAGTACTTTAATATGTATTTACAGTTTGTGGATCATATTTTGGTAACCAGATCTTTTTTTTATTGTGCTACTGTAACAATAATAACACTGTTTACCTCTGAAGGCCAAAACCTGCCCAGATTTATTTAAATCATGTCACATGTTGCTATTTTTGATAGGACTAATTCATGTTTTCAGGTCATCCATGTATGCAGTATTGGCACTTTGATGCACATATATGCATATGCGCATATAAACATTGGGTATTTCTATACTCAATATTATAATCTATTTTGCAGGTTTTTTTCATTAGGTTTTGGAGCTTAGTAAAAGATTTTACAAATAAAATCAGGAAACAAATTTTCAACATACAATACATGATATGAACAAAATAATGGTAGCAAAAGAAAGCCCTTCTTGCCTTGAAAAATATCAATATCTAATTTGTGTGGGGACAGAAAATGACAAATAAGAAAATTACAGCTAAACACAAACACCGCAGAAGTGGTAAAAAAAAAATAAAAAGCCATGACATTAACGCACAACATTCCAAAAACATGAAGGGGTTAAAAACTTATGTTTGAAGAGGAACAGGGACCTTAAAGGGATGCAACAAGATCGAATACAGGCACATTTCATTTCATTTCTATTAAAATGAAGCTTTTAACTGATTAAAAAATGATGTCCAGACTGATGATTAAAACTAAATGATAAAAGGAAAAAGTGAGCATCCATTGCTTTATCATTTGCTCTGGAAACCATCTAGAATTAAGGATATTGCCATCTTCCCTCTATATTAACTAACACATATATACTGTTCCTTCACTGGCCACTGAAAAATGAGTTCAGTTTGCAATTGACAACCCCCCCCCCAACCCCCCTCCATTTCCAATAACTTAGTTTTTGTGGTCCCAGGACAATGGGAATAAATTAGCTCTGCAAATGAATCAGACGTGCCTTTTTTTAATCTATTTTTTTTAAGAGATTGAGTTCTTTGCGCCTCAATAGGCACACGTCAAGGTTCATTTCTTGGCTTACATAATACAAACTGAGCCTCCCCCCCCCCCCCCAACCCTGCAACCCTTACTATTCCTCTCTGCATCTGTCTCATTTGCCTAGAGTTGGCATGATATATTGGCATGCAATTTGTATCAAAGCTGTATCAACCAGGATAGCTGCTTAGGCTCAGAGCTCATTAACCCATTGTCCAAACAGCAAAATCCCACCTCCCGCCTTTAGAAAAAATAAATGGAGAAGTGGGTTTCACCTGCGTTCACACTTATAACAACTCCAAACACATCTTAGTGTAAATTAGTGCTGTCATTTAGGTGATATTTTTAACCTTGTATGAACAGTACGTAGTGTTTTGTATGTAGCAAGTCAGCTCATAAACCTTGTGTTTCCGTTGGAACTAGATGGGCAATCAATACTAATCTTAGAATTTGCAGGTGCTTCCAGGCCTCATAGTATGTCCTTTTTCCTGTTTGGGTCCATTTTGTATCTTTTCACAGCATGTTGACTAGCGGGGTACTATTTAGTATAGCTGAATGGGCCCACTGGAAAACAGTGACTCAGATGATGATGTAACTGAAAAGGTTACCATTACGGATTTTAATGCATCATATAGCACTTCCCACTATTTAACCGTTTGAGAAGTGATGGGCAGATATTTTAGAAAATGCTATGATTTGGTCTACATTTTTAAGGGATTAAAATAGATTTTTGCACATACAAAAAAAAACACATTATTTTGTGTATGTTGTCCATGGCCCAAATAACGGGCTCTCCGAATACCTGTTCATTAACAAAATTGTGCAGTACATGAGGACTCGGGGTCACCTGCTAAGACTAGAATAAAGGAGATTTCGGCTGCAACAGTAAGGACAATAAAAAGAAAGGGCATTTACTGCCTGAAGAGGTAGTGCTATCAAGTACATTAGACAGCTTGAAAAAGGACTTGGATACTTTTTTAAAGGGCGTAACATAGGGGGCTCCGCATTTTGGTATTGGGGATTAATATTTATTTAGGGCTGATTGATCCAAGGAGTATTCGGATTGCCATTTGGAGTCAAGAGGAGATTTCCTTCCCCACTGAAGCAGATTTGAAATTACAGAAATAACAGGGTTTTATTTTTGCTTTCTTTTCGATCACCAGTGGTAAACAAGAATAGGTTGAACTTGATGGACATGTCTTATTTAAAGCTAAAATAAATGTAAAAATAAAATAAAAAATGTGTATATATATATATATATATACATACATACATACACACACACACACACACGAAATGCACATATTTGCAATTTAAAACAAATTACAGTTCTCCTGTAGATTTACACTGAACATAATTTCACTCAGGCCTAAATTCAGTGACATCAGTACAGAGAGCATAGAAGAGCTGCTGTTTCCTCTGCAGCAGTTTTCATGTTCCCCTCTGAGAAAGTGTTGTCACGGGCGATTACTGTGAAATCAGCCCCTCTGTTGAACTCTATTGTTTCAAGTGCTTTTGAAATGCATGGAGAGGCGTGTGTGGTTTCAGTCAGTTTTATCTTCCGTCATGTAACACAAGGAGGACTTGGGGAGATAGGTAGAGATGTTGCTACAGCAATAGCAATACTCTGTTACACTTCAAATACAGTTTTTATCCGATAGGAAGTGTTAATAACTGGTAAGACAAATCTTTGTTAATAGACACTGGAGGTGGAACTGGCCCTTTATCATTAGGATCAAAGATTTTTAAACAACAAAATTAAAACAAAAAGTTAAAATCGACTCCGAATCATCATGTACCAACCAGGCTTTACATGGATTTGGGCATTTAATTTGTCACATAAACTGCAATAAATAAATAAATATTTAAAAAATTCAGTTATTAAAGGGACACTCCCACCAAAAAATGAAAAGGGTTTTTGTTTTGCATTGTTTATTTCAGATATGTCTTTTGTTTTTGTTATGCAAGTTTATTTTATAAAATACCCCCCAGAGACTTTATAGCACTAGTATCTCACTTTGGGGCTGGGGAAACAGAATGCAGTCTTTAAGTCAGAATTCTGGTCACAGACTTGCACCACAAAAGGGCGGAGTTATGATCCTGTTTCATCAGGTCAATCTCCTCTCTTTGTGTTGGAAGGCAGGTAAAAAAAACAACAAAAACACAAGTTACACATGAGCCAGTAAGACAGCAGGGGTGTATCTTGTGACATCATCATGCAGGCTCTGGCCACAGTTGTAAAGTGAGACTTGCTGGAAGATTTTGGAGAATATTGAATCATGGGTAAAATTCTCAAAATAGATGTTGGAGACAGACACCTCATTTTAATTTTTTCTTTATATGCAATTAATTCAAACAGAGAATTAACCCCTTCCCGACGTTAGGACGTACTATGCCGTCCTGACTTTAAGTGCCTTAAAGTCGTTAAGACGGCATAGTAGGAGAGGCTCTTCAACCCGACACACGAGGGTGCTGACGTGATGACGTGGTAGCACCGGAAGAGGTGGGATGCTGAAACCCCGCTGAGCCGCTGAGCCGCTGAGCAGCGAGTAGAGAGCTGGAAGTAGGAGACGAAATACGGAGCTGAAGAAAAGAAGCAGAGAGTGAGGGAGAATCAGGAGCCTAATTGGCGACGACGCGAACTGCAGAACAGAAGAAGCGGGCAAACGGAGGATTTAAGGAAGGAGAAAAGCTAAAAGGGAAGGAAAGCGCCCCATCAACTAGGCGTGCAGAGTGAGGCAACGACAAAAGCTAAGTGGTCAAGCTAAAAGTAAAATTGTATTACCGCACTTCCATGCGAGGGGTGGTGGTTAAAGTAAAAGAGGGGGGAGCACTGTGTGGACAATATTAGAAAATTGAATTAGACCGCGTGTGTAACATTACACTGAGCGGCGGCTTACATAAAAGGAAAAGAAAGAAAAAGAGAGGAGGAAGAAAGAGGAAAAAAAAAAAAAAGAAAGGAAGGGAAGGAAAGAAAAAAGGAAAAAAAGGGGGGGAAGAACAAACTTCCCAAAAAGTGTACTGTCCCGGCCCTAAACCCGTCCATGCAAACAAAGCCCGCCTATATACTTAAATAAGCTAAACGTGCCAAGCTACAGAAAAGTCAATATGGCAAGTAGAAAACCAATAAAAACAAAAGAAAGAGACAGGAAAGAGGACCCCAAAACTAAACGGTTGTCAGGATTTTTTTCTCCATCCAATAACACAGAGACATCTGAAAAAATAATAGAAACATCATTCACCTTGCCTCAAGGGAATCCCCACCAGTCCCAAGAAAACCCAATATTAACATCAGAAAAATATGTCACTCGAGACCTTTTTCTGGAGAAACTTGATTCACACTTAGAGCATATCACAGCAGAGATAACTAAAAGTGCAATGACAGTCAAACATGAAATAAGGGTACTAGGAGATAAAGTCGGGTCCATTGAGGAAAAAATGGCAAACTTGCACACACAAATAACTACTCTGAAAGAAACTAATCAAGAACAAGATAAAAAGCTGTCCCAACTAGAAGGGAAGATCCGTGATCTAGAGGACAGATCAAGAAGATCTAATTTACGCTTTAAAAATATCCCAGAAACTGTCTCCAGGGACCAACTAAAAGAATATCTGATCACATATTTCAAAGAACTAGGTATAGACCCAAAGGGCAGTGAGGCGGACATGGAGAGAATACATAGAGTATATAATCCAAGAGGTCCCGCCCCAGAGCATCCAAGAGATGTGCTGGTGAATTTTCTGCATTTTACTTTTAAAGAATCAATTATGCAAGCAAAGAGAGAAAGCAAAGACATCAGTGATGATTATAGGGAGATACAAATTTTTCAAGATCTCTCATATGCCACAAGAATGTGGAGAAAATCCTTCCAACACTCCCTGGTGTTCTTAAGACAGAAAAACATAAAATACTGGTGGGGTTTTCCAGCGAAGTTAATAATCCAATACAATGAATATCAGACCGTACTTGAGTCTCCGGAAAAATTAAAGTCATGGCTGCTAGACAATAATATCAACAGCTAAGGCAGACATAGCTATGTCCACAGTTATTTTACATTTCCCTTGGGGTTTTTTTTTTTTTTTTTTTTTTTTTGGGTATAAGAGGAGAAGTGCAGGAGGAGAAGTAAAACTGAAAGTAAGAGTAAAAGTGGAAGAAGTTGAACGAGACGAATTAAGGCACAGTAGGTCAGGAGAAGAAAGAAGGAAGGGAAAAGGTTCAAGACTTAATAGAGTTCAATACCTCACTCATAAATCACGAGTCACGATATTACTAAAGCATTTAAGAACCACACATGTGCACGAGTAAAAAAGTAACACGCACGGAAAAAAGTATCATCATAAAGAAAACTGCTAAACACTATTTAAATACACATAATTGAACGTATAAAGCCCACTTAGAGCACATTTTGAGATAACTCAGTTGGACATCAGCACATTTCAGGACAACCCACTTAAACACCCTCCTTCTCCCACGGGTGGTTAAATATCAAGGAAGCTTAAAATTGAGTACGTATAGCACAATAGCAGGTATAACACCAATAGTGAAAAGCGACAAAATTATAAAAACTGATAGGGGAATAGGGGGGCGGGGTTTTTTTTTTTTTTTTTTTTTTTTTTTTTTTTTTTTTTTTTTCGGGGTAGGGAAATGAACAAATAATTGGCGGTTCAGCGGGGGAAATAAAATCCCCACTTGGTGTTTGAATCCAAACACATGACCCTATTAAAGGGTAGAGGGTCAACCGAAGTGCCCTATGGGGAAGGGTTTGGGGGGGCCGTCCGGTTGGAAGAGGTACAGGAGTGTCCTCCGGAAGAGGATACAGGGTATGTGTTGTATATGTGTGTGTGTATTTTGTTTTCTCTGTCGTGTGCCCGGGCTGCGGGGGGGGGTGGGGGGGGATGTAGGGGGGAAGGAGAGAGACAGACATGGTTAGGTTTGCCTCGGTGAACGCGCAGGGCCTCAACACCACCTATAAAAGATCAAGACTCTACAAGTTCTTGGTGCAAGAACACATAGATATATGCCTGATCCAAGAAACTCATTGGCGTAAGGAAGAAAAACATAACTGGGGGGGAAGAAGATACCCAAATATTTTGCATGCCTCCCTTGGGGACAAAAGAAAAAGAGGAGTGGCTATAGTCATATCTAGTAAAGTTAACGTAGAAATAGAGTATCAAGAAACAGATTCAGAGGGTAGGTTTATAATCATCATTTGTAAGATTAACGAAATAAGGTACACAATTGTCAATGTATATTTACCTAACGTAGCACCTGTAACCAACTTAAACAAAATCCTAGAGAAGGTAGACCGAATCAAGTCAGGGATATGCATAGTGGCAGGGGATTTTAACTGCGTCCTCGACCACACCTTGGATAAAAAACTAACAAAAGGAGGGGTAATGGACAAAAGGGTAATAAAACAAGCTAAAGCATTGACTAGTGCAATGAAAAGATTTGACTATTATGACTCATGGCGAACCATGAATCCAGAGTCGAGAGACTATACGCACTTATCAAGAGTGCACTGCTCCTACTCCCGCATAGATATGGTTTGGGGAAACGTGGACCTAATCAACAAAATAGCTAAAATTGATATAAAAGAAAACACATGGTCAGACCATAGTATAATGCTCCTGAGTGTTAAAGAGGGGGGGACCCAGAAAAATAGATCCACTTGGAGACTGAACGACGGTCTTTTAAACAATAAGGATAACAAGGAAAAATTATTAAAATGTATAGAGTGCTACTTTAAAGAAAACGATTCCGGAGACACCAATCCAGCTAACACCTGGTGTGCTTTCAAAGCAGTCCTGAGAGGACAGTTAATACAAATAAATAGCATCTCTCAAAACAAAAAAGATAATAACCCCCAAGGGCTCTATGTAAAATTACAAAAAATATCCCAGGAAAATAAACAAGAACCAACGGAAGATAAAGTTCGACAGATAAATGAGCTACAGATAAAAATAGATAATTACGAGACAGAACAGATAACAAAAAATCTGGCAAAACTTAAAGCAAAATACTATTTCTGTAACAATAGAACGAATAAAATGATGACGGATAGACTTAGAAAACAAAAAGCAACCAACAGAATCTCAAAAATAATAGACCAAGACACTTCCTATATATCCCCCAAGGACATTGGGTCAAGGTTCAACGCATATTATGAACAACTCTATAATCTTCAAGTGAATAGTCCCATTGACCAAATTAAAAATTACTTAAGCAGCACTAAAATACCGAAAATCCCACAAGAACACCAAAATAGCTTAAATCAACCTATTAAAAAAGTAGAGGTAAGGAATGCAATCCAAGATCTAATAAAAGAAAAAACCCCAGGCCCAGATGGGTTTACTAACCTGTTCTATAAAATATTTGCGGACCAAATAAGTGGCCACCTGGCAAGCACCTATAATAGTTGTGTCAACTTAGGGACTTTCCCGGAGGAGATGATGAGAGCAAATGTTCTGCCCATACTAAAATTAGATAAACCACCTACAGAAGTGACAAGCTACAGACCTATTTCTTTAATTAACACGGACGTCAAATTGTTTGCAGCAATTCTGGCGAAACGATTGAAAAAAATCCTTAAATGGATAATACACCCGGACCAAATAGGTTTCGTACCCGGTAGAACATCGTGTTTAAATACAAGAAGGATTATAAATATTATGGATGCGGCTCAGAAAAAGGGTCTCCCGCTCTTAACCATGGCAGTTGATGCCGAAAAGGCCTTTGACAGGGTCGGTTGGAGTTTCCTACAACAGACCCTGTCAGCCTTTGGTATACGGGACTGGATGCTAGAAGCCATTATGTCTTTGTATAAAAATCCGACTGCGAGAACGGTTGGGCAGAACATTTGCTCTGAATGGTTCAAACTGGGAAATGGTACAAGACAGGGCTGTCCCCTCTCGCCACTGCTCTATATTATGTCTGTCGAACCATTAGCAATAAATATAAGAAACAATCCTAATATCCTTGGCTGGGAGACATCAAAGTGTAAAATGAAAATCTCATTATACGCTGATGACGTACTTATAACACTCACAAACCCTAAAACATCTACGGATGCCCTAATGAACGAAATTGATAAATACAGCCAGATATCTAATTATAAAATGAACAACAGCAAAACAATCCTAATGGGGATAAATCTGGATAAGGAGGACATTGCAGAAATCAATCTTAAATATAACTTTATCTGGGCAAAAAAAGCGTACAAGTACCTAGGGATTACAATTACAAAAGACCTAACAAGGCTAATGGAAGTTAATTTTATGAAACTATTGAAAGACACAAACTCCCAACTAAAGCAGTGGAAATACCTAGAAAGTGCAAGTTGGGGTAGGATTCAGATGATCAACTCCTATATAATCCCCAAATGGAACTATTTATTTCAAATGATTCCCTTAAAGATACACGATTCCTGGCTGACAATGCTCCAAGCAAGTATATCAACTTTTGTTTGGAAAGGTAAAAAATCAAGAATAAACATACGAGTTGTCTCCCAAAAACCAGAAAAGGGTGGGCTGGGATTCCCAGTGATAAAGAGACAGTACTGGGCTAGTATAATTACACACATCTACAGAGCACAGTTGCTGTCAACTCAAGAGGAGGGATGGAACATCATAGAATCCGAGGCATTAGGAGCTGATTGTCTACGAGACAGTATCTGGGGACTGAGAAATGGTAAGGAAGGAGAAGGTAGGGTAGAGCAGAATTTTATTACATCACAACTTCTAAAAGAATGGAGGAGGATAAAAATAAACCTAGACATAAAACAACAAAATAATGCCATTCATGCATATAAATGAATTAGAAGGATACACTAAAAACTTGAGATTAAATAAATGGAGAGAGAAGGGAATCATGCAAACCAAACAAATTATTGAACAAGGGAGAATTAAACCATTTGAAGACCTAGTCAAGCAGTTTAACCTATCAAGTACTGAAATCTTCACGTACCTTAGGGTGAAAAATATTATTCAAACATATATTGTAACAGGTCAGAAAGAAATCCAAATTGGTCTGGAGAAAATATTTTCATCGGGGAAGGTGGATAAGGTTCTTAAAAAATCCCTAGAAGTACTGCGCCTAGCGGAAACAAACGTTTCCCCAAAACATACGTTTGCTTGGGAAAGGGAGCTGGGAGTCCGGGTGGAGCACGAAGATTGGTGCAAAAATTTTAAAAGATTAAACACCCAAATCCACGGTATCTCTCTAGTGGAAACCCACTTTAAAGTGTATACTAGGTGGTATTTAACACCGAAGAAAATGGCGAAAATGTACCAAGGCGCTTCCCCCATGTGTTGGAGATGCGGAGCAAAAGAGGGCACGCACAAGCACATTTGGTGGGAATGCGAAAAAGTTAGAAATATGATTGTAAAAATATTTGAATACGTTCGTCTAATGACAAACACCGAGCTAAACAACACTCCAGAAACCTTCCTGCTCCATCTGAACTACCCAAAGATGTCCTGGAAGACAGAATGTTTTGTCTCCCACTGTCTCATGGCAGGTAAAATCACGATTGCACGCAACTGGAAACAAACAAAAGAATGCCAATGGGGGCATGTTAAAAATCAGATTGCAGCGCAAATTACAATGGAGAGAGACATAGCCAGATTCTGGAAATATTCAGCAAAAAAATTTAAGTATGTGGAATGGTTGGTTGGGACGGATTAGAGTGCAAGAGGTAGGGGAACAGTAGACTGGTGAGGAAGGGTAGAAGGGTGAAGTTGGGACCCCGGCGCTCGATGATCGGAGGTGAGCACCTCCCCCCCCCCGGGTACATTTGTTTTGTTTGTTTTATGTGGTTTGACTGTTTCGCTATTTGGGTACGTCTCTCTCGTCGGGTACATTTTATGTGGTTCAACTGTCCTGTCGTATGGGTACGTCTCTCTCTTCTTTTCTCATTTCTGAAAAATTATAAACGAAAAACAGAAGTATACGAGAAATAGAGGGAGAGCGGGGGGAAAATAAGCAATTGACACAAGGATGACTAAAACCACACGAATTTGACTAATGGATAAATTAAACGAGTGGAGTCTGAGTGTTTACAAAAAAAAAAAGAAAAAAAAAAAAAAAAAAAAAAAAAAAAAGACGGCATAGTACGTCCTGTACTAAACAGCTCATCGCGGCTCCCCGCGATGAGCTGTTTTCGGATCCCGCTGCAGGCACTTACAGCGGGATCCCACCTGTCATCTGAGGCCACTTTGAGTGGCCTCAGTCTGACAGGGAAAATGTAGCCGGTGCTCAAAGCGAGCACCGGCTACATTTTGCTAAATCACGCTGTGCCCGAACTTCGGGGTTCGGGCAGGCCTCCGTGACGTCACACGTGACGTCCACCTTGTGATCGGTGGCCAGGAACAAATCGTGACGTTTTGGTGCTTGCGTCATTTGGGACGCAAGCACCATGCGTCACGAAGGGGTTAAAACCACTGGCATATGTTTTACGTGTTTGTTTTAAATGCACGGGTAATCTAGTTACAGCTTAAGTGGCAGTGTTCCTTTAAGCGTAGACTTGGAAAACAACAAGTTTGCATATGTTTTGAATTAATTCCTGATTTTTACAGTCCGTTTGTCAGTTCCTCATAGTTCACTTTTAAGTGTTTAGACCTGTTGAGTTTTCTTTCAGATTGCACAGTTCCCAGTATACCTTTCAGACATCATGCTTTTCCTAAAAGCATGAGAAACCAGTCTGCAAAAAATGAGTCATAGAAATACAGCAATTGTGAATTCTGGAAGCATGATCCAATACTTGTGCCTACCTAGTACAGGCACTCTAAACATTTAGATATGCAGTGCTAGCATTATAGCTACCCTGAACTACAGCTAAATGCTTATAATAATGGCTAACCTTTTCACCCTCCAGACCAAAGTTTCCCATAATGCTTGTCTACAGAAATTGTGATGAAATAGCTGGGTAATATTTATTAGGCTATAGCAATAGACATCCTACCTTCTCCCACAAAGTCTTTATTATTTCTACTGAAATACTTTATAAATACATAAATGATTTCTTTTTTTGGACATACTGGAGAGGGTCACCGTAACAACTGTGACCATCCACTGAACTCTACAGTCTAGACACAGACAGGTATGTGAATTCATATTTCAGTAAGTGTCTTTGATGCATTGTGAAATATATGGTATTATCTGATTTCCAGGAAAGCAGTTTCAAAACAGTAATGTTTACCTCTGAAATACCAGTGATTTTTGAAAAAGCAGGCAAACCGCCACCTTCTGGGAAAATGAAAATAAAATAAAAATAGCAGCTATGAAGTCAGAAAAGCCATTCTGACCTCCGAACAGGAATATGGGACTTGATTTCCCACTATTCTATCCTAACTTATGTTATTTAACCTGATACACGCACAGTAGCTCTGTCTCCTTCATCCTATACAGTAGTCCCTTAATTACTAAATCCCTTTACTGTGAAATGAAAGTGTGCAACAGAACTATATAAAATACACAGCTTTGACACAGTGAAAAGTATAAGACGTCAAGGACAAAAACGTTAGCAATCTGGAACATTGCAAACAAACTAAAGGAGAAATACAAGACTCTGGCTGTGCATCTTGTGAGCAAGTTGAAATCGACAGACATGCCAGAGATAGCTTGTGACTGTAAATCATTACACTGCAAGTCTACTGGCAGACAACTTGGGTTATCCATTTCAGCAGATGATGCAATATGTGCCATCTCTCAAAGATAGCATTTTATACTACACAATGATGTAATATTAGCAGCACCAGAACAAGACAAAAAGCTCAGAGTCTGCTGCTGTATTTACAGCTCTTACCAATGCCTACTTTGGCATATAAAGAGTAACTATAAATGACAAAATCTAGCCAGTTTCCTTTCCATGATCTCATCAATCATAAAGGGAAAGCAAAAGGTCTGAAACATGATTGAGAATGAGCAAGTAATTATAACGCCCCTCTTGTACCTCCCTTACTTCATATCTTAGCATGGCTGGCACAAGAACAATTTTCACCTAGTGTGCAATTTATAAAGTGTTTTTTACTCCATCTTACTACCAATCATTTTACCCCTTCACATCACATGGCCGTTGGAGGCGATCAATCATCAGGCGACCTTGCCATTATGCATCCATGAGGAGGCATAAGGCAACTTTGAAAAAGCCCATCTAGAGCACATATGAGCTAAGAGATAAAGTATGCGCCATACCGTTAGAGCAGCTCCATACAGGAAATGGTGCTGCCCTCTAGTGGGCAAGAGCTTCGGACGTGGTAAATCACTGCTTCAGTAGCTTTGTTGTAGTAACAAAAAAAATTAAATTACAATAAAACAATATAAGTTTAAATGAGATTTAATGTTAGGGTTAGACTAGGGTTAGACTACAGTAAGGGTTATCAATAGAATAATGTTAGGGTTAGCGTTAGGATTAGGTTCAGGGCTAAGCTGATCATTTGGTTGGTTTCAAAAGGTCAATGAAGGGGGACATTGTTAGGGGGAAAAAAATTCTACTTTAGGTTATTTTACCTATAATTTGCAAAAAAAAAACAAACAAAAAACAAGAGAACGACATGGCTTATTTCTAAACTCAGGGCAAAATGTAGAAACTATTTAGAGTTTGTAACTGTGTAAAAGATTTTTCAGGTCAAAGTTTTTAAAAAAAGTGGTTTTTTTCTTAAATTTTTCATTATATTTTGATTTTTTTTTTAAATATATGATGCAGCTTAAGAAAGTCCATCTTGTGGAAATAAAAACAGCATACAATAAGTGTGGGTGCATAGAGAAAATGTTAAATAAAAATTACAGTTAAACACAAAAACTGCAGAAGTGAAAAAACAGCCTCTGTCACTAAGGAGTTAAACTAAGTTACTTTGTTTTCCAACCGCATATCTCTTCACCATCTTATTGCAACACTGATTACAATAAGTCTTATCTTCATTATCTTCGCAGAGTCATCACTTTGGCTGCAAGCCAATTGCTAAAGGAGCTGAATGAGTATTTTTTACATGTTATTCACCCGTCTGTACAAATACAAAGAAAACCCCTTGTGCTAGTGGGGACTGGTACAAAAAGAAAGGCTTTTGGCCCTCGAAACAAAAAATCTAAATGGTTATATTGCTCTGTTTCACAAAAAGTTAAAGCAAGAGTTGTATTTCCCCCATTTTGTTGTAAAAGGAACACTGTAATCCCAAAAGATATTTAATACTGAAATTTACTGTAGGGTCACCAAGTTTGTCCCTGTATAATGCATAGTTAGGTTGGTGAAGTGATAACCTCACAAACAAGATATGTACTCTGATATCAAGAGGTAGAAGAGGAGGACGCTAACTGGGACAACTGCTGGCTCTGGCAAACCGCCACCATGGGGTCTGGTGGTAGTGGCTGCCCCAGTTAGCTTCCTCCTAATGGACTTCGAGGAGGAGCTACTACAGGCCATGGGAACCAAATCAGTCATGGTGGTTGAGAGAGAACAGGACCCAGAAATAGCTGGGTGTAAATATTGAACATCCATTCATGTGTTCTGTAGGTGAATTCATATGCATTAACGATGTTCTCTCACTTTACTCCTAGCATCTTCTGCTGTGTCTCCTCAGCCCCCAGTAATAAGTGATGATGAGGCCCCATGGACTGTACAAGCCATACAACAACTGGAAGCTCCTCCTCGGACTTCAAAAGGTTGGACTGCTCTGCTTGCCTTGGTGGCAACTTCCTCTTCTGCTGCCCCTGGTAAGTAAAAACTACACATTCATGTGTCTGGATGCTGGTCTGTTTGCTTAGAGGCTGAAGAAGTTCCCCGAACGAAACGCATCCCTCCTGTTAAGTGAAGTTACCTGGCCAGCTGTTGCATCTATAGAAGCCAAGAGAGGAGGAGACTTGCTGGGATTATCTTTGGACACTGGGACTTGTTTTATTCTGCATGTGCCTGCTGAATCCTGTTTATTTTAATGTAAGATCTTTTATATTTTGTTTACAATACATTTTTACATCCTTACTAACGGTCTCTCCTCTGCTCTCTCATCTTCTGGGATACGCTTGGATCACCTACCCTGCGTGGGCTCCCATGAAGCTTTATGTACTGAGCAGAATACTGCTCAGGGATATGTGAGTGCATTTTCACTTTTTTCACATTCCCGATTTTTGCACTAAAATACTACACTATATTATTATTATTATTGTTTTTGTGTTTTTCCCTCCATGTATAAATCAAGTGGATTGCTACCAAATTAAGGGTAATCCTTTTTGTTGTATATTAAGTGTTGGTTTAAGCACACTTTTTCATTATTTTTCTTTACACGTTCATGTGCATGTATTTGCATGTCACCAACAGTAGAAACATGTAACAGACAGGGCTTCATTCATGAAAGAGGAAAATACATGGAATAACCATATGTCATACAACTCCCCATTTCATGAATGAAGCCCAATGCACATGTTAACGTGATATGTTCTGCACCCAACACTAACAATGCATTCTCCATCTACAACAGGGGTATCGTCACCATATCCCGGACTTAAGGATTCCCACTAACTCCAGACTACTCACCCAGGCTAGATACACATATTCACCACATCACTCTAGTTAGATGTTACTGCAAATGTAGTTAATTACTAGTAAAACAACATCTACTGAAATGTGTGACAGATGTCCAGTAGTATGATATCCATCTATAACATTTCAGTGGGAAATGTGTCATTTGCATATCGGGCCACAAGTGATGTCAAAAACAGGAGACACCACAGACACATTTAAAACACGCTTTTCTCCTAATTTAGCCATTTACTTGACACTATTCTGACACTATTTAGATTATTTTCAATATTGTTTTTAGTATTTACATGCAAAGTATAAACAATGTTTAGGTGATATACTGCCTGTAAGGATTTTTAAAATGTGCGTATAATTCCCTCTTTAATGTTCAATTAACTAAAAGTCCCATTATGATTTACTGTTGCTTTAACCCCTTCCCGACGTTAGGACGTACTATGCCGTCCTGACTTTAAGTGCCTTAAAGTCGTTACGCCGGCATAGTACGTCCTGTAATAAACAGCTCATCGCGGCTCCCCGTGATGAGCTGTTTTCGGATCCCGCTGCAGGCACTTACAGCGGGATCCCACCTGTCATCTGAGGCCACTTTGAGTGGCCTCAGTCTGACAGGGGAAATGTAGCCTGTGCTCAAAGCGAGAACCGGCTACATTTCTCCAAATCGCGCTGTGCCCGAACTTCCTCGTTCGGGCACGTCTCCGTGACGTCACACGTGACGTCCTGAGGTCTCGCGTTTTTTTTGCAGGGACCCACAGGGTCTGTTTAGACCCTGATCGGGTCTCTGCGAGAGTGTTCCTGGCTACCGATCCCCTTGTGATCGGTGGCCAGGAACCAATCGTGATGTTTTGGTGCTTGCGTCGTTTGGGACGCAAGCACCATGCGTCATGAAGGGGTTAATACATTGGCACTGTGGTATTTATTTATTGCAGCTAATGAGGACAAAATGGGAATGATAAAAGGCAACATATAGATCAAGTCTTTGTGGAATGTTCAGCACAACAATTTATACAATATTATTATATGTCCCATTGCACAGGATGTGGGCCACCTTTCCCTATATCCAAGTACATTAAATGTTGCTTCTCAACGGCAAACATTTGTTTTCATTTTCCAGCGCTGTGTGTTAATAAACAAAGCAGGAGGGGGCTAATTCTTTAGTGGTGCTTTTATTGTAGCTTTACAATTTGGAATTGATTAGCCAGCACGTCTAACATTTGTGGCACACAAGGCCTGGAGCGAAAAATGATACCTAACCAGTGTGCAAAGCCAACACCTATATACCTTCTGTATCCTGTCACTGACTGGAATAAACTGACTGGAATAAAAGAGACGCAGCTTTGTCAACAGGAACACAGCACTGCATTATCTTCAAGACGAAGACTTGGGAATGTACAGGGCATCAGAGAACACACTAACAACCTTGACATGTAAAATATATCTGTCAGATCCACTCAGCTGGTTAACTGTCCAGACCTAGGATTAAATCTAATTATACGTGTGCTACATTTATCATTTAACAAGAGCCAGCTAATGAGACTTTTTGCCAGTGTCACACTAACTTTCTATAAAACTGTCAGCTAGAGGGATCTGTAGTGATTTACACCCTCTGTTTGTTGGTCAGGAAAGCCTGGGTTTATTTATACATAAGGTCAAAGAGGGAATACCTTGTTTATAGAATGTAAAGCGTGTAATTACTACTAAAAAAGGTTGAGCCAATATGTGTGGATAATTGGTCACCAAAATAGTGCCTGCGAATTGTGGATGGATTTGGGCACATTGAATCTGAAGTGTGTTCACAGGTTATCAATGCATATTGGGTGGTTGAAAATCTATGGTTTTCATGGTGAAACTGTGCGCTACTGAGGCATCAATTTTCCGAATTCACTTTTCGTAGATTTGAGAAATTCGGCAAATGTGCTCAAGCCGAATCATATTCGGGTCTAAATGGGTGTATATTGAACAACCTTTTTTAATCTCTGAACAGGTCACTTTAGCAGGAGAGTTATGGATCAACATTAACTAGCAGCATGACAGGCAAAAATCCCATTGAAATGGATGAACGAGACACAAAGTGCTCCAGACGACAAACTGGCTTTATGGCCAGTGGTGCTAATTTATAAAGCCAACTGCATAAACTTACAACATTGTGCAACTCATTCTGCCACTTTGTGCAACAATGTAACTACATAACCCACCATTTGGGACATGTTAAAATAACTAGACTGGCTACCTCGTGATGCACCCTTCACCTTTCCAACCTTGTGTTTAAGAGCTTTACTGGGAAGCTCCCACCCTACCGGAGTAGAATGCTCTCCCCAGCTGTTCCCACTTCCTATAACTTCTGACCTAGCATCAGCAGTTTATTTACTAAACCACAATACAAAGAGCAATTGGCTGGATCCTAATTTTCCTACAGAGCACCACAATTGTGGAATAACCTCCCAGACACGACCAAATCTACCACCAGTCTAAAAATACGAGAGCTATCACTATATGTCAATACAGAATGCCCCTGTAATCATGATTAATTATATTTAATGTGATTTAATATTGGTTTGTGTCTAAGTTAAATGTGTTATTGGTATTTTAATATTATTTTGTAACATTTCATTGTTCGAGGACCCAGGACATACTTGAAAGCAAGCAAAATCATAAATGTATCCTTCCCTTAAAATACTTTATAAATAAATAATACACATTACATAGATTTCAGACACATGTCCTTGTGTAGTAGCAAAGGCAACCAGGTACAGGGTCCATTCAGGAAGATGTGGTGAAGGTCACCTTAGCAATATAAACACACACATTATCCATCAGTTGTACAGCTGGGAGGGAAAGAAAACCTTGCCCTGCAGAATACATTAAATGTTTATGAGTATAAGGAAAGCTTGTATGTAGCACTTGGCAACTCTCCTGTTTAACTTTTGTACCAATGAAACTGGCTTTCTTGACCTATTAGACCAATTATGTAGGTGAGCTCCAAGGATGTCTAATATTCTACTTACTACCCATGTTAGAATGAAACCACAGCTCCATACACCTAGACAGAAATACTGAAAATGCTCAACTTCTGCAGAACATCTTGATAACACAGAAGTATAGTCACTAAAGGGTATATATCTCACACACACACACTATATATATAATAAAAAAAACTCATAGTAATGTGTTAGTGTATCACAGATTCTCCAGCCATAAAACCACACTCTCACATCCAGGCACACTTACACACATATATGTCTCTGCTTACATTGGCCGCAGGCTGAGCCAACCACTTGTGCAACGCGAGGGGGAGGAAGCAGTGACATCCCGGTGCTCCAACAAGGTCAAAGTGTGAGGGGGCGGAGCTTCTCCCCTCACGTTGCACAAGTGGTTGGCTCAGACTGCGGACAATGTAAGCGGGGCTCAGTTGCGGTTGCCAATCTCAAGCGGGCCGCACCTGTCCCGCTGGCGGGCCGCATGTTGGACGCCTTAGGTCTACTCAATAAAAGAGAGAATTGAAGGGAATTGAGATGGGAATTTCAAACTTAAGGCCAAAGTAGCCAAATGGACATTTTTTTTACCAATGCAGCTGAATGGAAGAATTCTAACGCTAGTTTGGCCTTAAGTTTGAAATTTCCATCTCACATCACTGCAATTTTCTCTCATTGAGTAGACTCTAATAACTAAATTAAAAAAATAAAATACCTCTGGAGAATTATTCCAACTCCACTATTAATGGCGGCTTTGTGACATTGCCTAGTCCGTTCCATTTTAGAGAATAGCCTCCATAGTGGTCAGCCACTAGGTTATTTTCTCTTGTAATATATAAATGTATTCATAATCTGTTCTAGAAATCAATTCGTTAAACCAAGCAAATTCCTACAGAGCAAATGAATGATAATACAAAAAACAAAAATAGCCTTTGAACTCAATGTTTGATAAACACAGCACAGCTCTGCACCCAAAAGGGGATTTCAGCTGTTCCACGTTTCACTAACTATTCTCAAATGAATGACAGTGACCACCCATAGAGTCACAAATTGTTGAAACAAGTGCACAAATAAATCTGGGTAAAAGTACAATCCAGACACATTATTCACTAATACACAGCTGCCATAGCCACTATGCAGGAGGTTAACTGCATATCAGACTCAGACAGTGAGATGACTTACTAGCAAAAAACCCTTTCAGTGCCAGAAAAGACACAAAGAATTAATTACAACAATCACACATGAGAGGGGGGGGGGGGGGGGGGGGGGGGCGGGGCGCAAACTTGTTGGAGACTATATGATAAACATTTCAAAACACCAGGCAATGTAACTTCGTAATGCAATAAGATACTATAAAAAAAAAACAGTAAATATTCAGGAGGTACAAACTTGGGGAAATTCAGGTAAATCGATTTACATACGAAAGAAGAAAAAAAAAAATGAGGCTCCAGTGTATATATAAATAAATGTGTGCGTGTGTGTGTGTGTGTTAACACTATACATACACACACACACACACATAGATATATACACACAGGTTACGTAACAATGCTAAATAATTCAGCTTGAATATACAAATAAGATACTATAATCAGCATTAGTTTACACACACTACTAGTTAGATAAAGCAATATGATGCAGGTCTTAAAAACAGTTCGCTCCAATGAAAGTGATCGCAGCTCGTACGTTCCACTAACACGGACAGAAAAAAAAACTGTTCACACAGACAAAAAAGGTGGAGCTGTTTGCAACAAACGCTCCCTCCTGGACACGATTAACCCATCTGCTCTGCCTGACAATAAAAGAAGCCTCTTACCTTACAATGGATCCAGTAACGGTCCTATAAAAACCTACAAAACAAGCAGGATTGTAAACCAATTCAATAATAAAAACGAAAAAATCTGTGGAGAATGTGACAATTTGCTTGATGCTTCCAGATGTGCGGATACGTGATACAAAGGCTTCTTGTATGTATTAATCTTCCTCGCAGCTTGGTCCTCCCGGTGAAGTTAACCCTTGATACTCCAAAAATTTAAGGAATACAACTATACACTCCTCGGACGCACACTTGTAGTTACAGGCACAACTATCTGCCACCACCAGATTGTTCTTACAAGGAGAAGAGAGAAGTAGCTCAGCCATCCAGCAAAACAATAGGATTTTTTTCCCCCTTCAGCTTCCTGTCCCTTTCTTCAGTGTTTTTTTGGGGAGCCCTAAGGGGCCAGTTTTGCTTTGTGTTTAACGATTACCTTTGTCACCCCCACTGCTTTCATAAGGCAGAGACAGCCCAGATGGGAAGAGCTTGAAGCTAAAGCAATACCCCATTCTGAAAGCTGATCCCTGCTGATCTCATCAGTTAGGACTAACTAATCCAATGGCCAGGGAATTAGGAGCAGATGGAGACGCCCCCTGCTCTGCCTCCTCTTCCAAGCAGCACACAATGAACGGAGACCACCAGCTGGATGCAAGTGGAAGTAGTTGCTCCCTGGCCTCCCTTGCCGAATATTCAATGGTTCTTAAAGGGACTGTGCCACCTAATATTATTTACACGGGGAACAGCAGTTTAGCAATTATGTATACAATCTTTAAGCAGGATTGCATGTAATCAAATGTATTAACATAAAACTGTGTTTCAGATTTGTCTGTGCTGCTTCCATGTTAGAGCAATACACTATTTCCAAATTAAGCATGATCACTTGCACTAGTTCCCTTGCATATGATTATTTTATGAGTACATAACACTATGTATATAATTGTAATGCTAGGGCAGGGGTCATCAACCTATGGCAAACAGGCCGGTGTTCTGACAAATTACTGGAGCAAATTCTCCTGCGCAATCGCAGGAGAATTTGCTCACTGCGCATGCGCATAAAGTTACAGCTGATCACTCAGCTGTAACTTTGTGACCACCGCGCATGCGCCAGCTGCGCAACCCACATCCCGCCCCCCGCACACCCCCCGCACACCCCTTCTTACCAGATGATCGGACAACGGCGGTACACAGCGCATGCGCGCGGCTATCAAGCCGTGTGGGAATGCGCTGTGTCCGTGGCTGGATTCAAAACGCTGGTAAGTAACACGGGGCGGGGGGGACATAAGGAGCCAACAGAGAGGTAAGCACCCTGGTGAGGGCTGCCTCATCTTCATGGGAGTTGTGATCCTACAGCAGGATTGCTCCAGTAATTTGTCAGAACACCGGGTCAGGACCCTCATTCCATTCTATTCCCTCGCAGTCCCTAAAGAAAAATCCCATCTGCGTAGCCCACATTGTAGATCCCACTATCCTGCCGAGCCCTACCTCTGTCCCAATTTTCAATTCTGCAGAGGAGAGGTGTTCGGAGCCCAAACAAAAAATTGTCCACAATGGCCCAATTTGTGTGCCAATTCCCAACTTCAGTGGCTATTTGGATCACCGAAGTGGTCCCAAACTTGGAGCTTTGATTTTCCATGAGAAAATAGGAGAGACATGAGTCGACCCTTTTATATTTACACTACACAACACATGCGGTCCCCAATTCATTGTTTTCCCAATGAGGCTGAGGCAGTGTAAAGAAAATGCTGAAATCTGAAAACTCATAAAGCTTCTTTGTAGCAAGCTGAGGGATTGAATATAAAACTCCACCTACTGTGGCACTTAAATAGAGGCTGTTGAATTAATTTAGCGTAGTCTCTACTGGTATTGAAATGGTTAATGTGTCCGGATTTTAACGATACAAGGTGAAATAGTATACCATATTCAAAAACTACTAAATTAGTAAAATAATTGTGTGTGGCATGGTTTTGTATTTAAAGTGACAGTCAAGGCGAATTTATATAATGCTGCTTTTCTTCAAGACAAGATTCAATTCTGTGCTCTTTGTGCCCAAACAACATTTCTGTGCCATAATTGCATTGAAAAAGCTTGTCTGAGCCTTCTTTGTGTCCAAACAGAATTTCTGTGCAATCAGTGTGGCCAAACATTATGTCTGTGCCAAATGTGTGCCCAAATAACATTTATGTGTCATATTCATCCTCAAACAGCTTGTCAAGGAGGCGGAGCATGAAGTTTATCCAGTTTAGCCCTTGCGCTGTACTCATCTGTTCTGTGTGGCAGGCAGTTGAGCCAGCAAGCGGATGTCCCGAAGGGAAGCTTTTTAAAAATAAAATAAAAATTGTTATGTGAAACATGAGATGCATAACTAGTGGGGTATTTAGGTTTTGTACTGCCCTAGGTCTGACTAAACTCATGCACCCACTAATATTCATTTGTCCCACCTCTTCCTTTTCAGGTCACAACGCTTCCTGTTTAGGATCCACCGTAATGTCCACATTGACATCTGCAATATTTGTCACACAACCAGTGGCGGATCCAGGGGGAGGGCAACGGGGCAATTGCCCCCCCCGAGAAGAGAGAAAAAAAATAAAAGACACTTAAAGAAAAAAAAAACGCGCTTGCAGGCAGAGACTGAGGTGAGAAGGGATCGTAAGATCCCCCTCACTTCCTCTGCCTGCCGGCAGGCTGCGCAGAGAGCCAAGCAGGCAGCACAGAGAAACCTCCGTGCTGCCTGTTCGGCTCCCCGTGCAGTGTGCCGACACGGAAGTGCCGACAGGTCACGTGACCGGCGCGCTGACGTCATACGCGCGCCGGGTCACGTGACCTGTCGGCACAACCATCTGTGAGACGAACAGGCAGCATGGAGAAGACCATGCTGCCTGCCACTAGCCACCAGGGAAAGGTAAGTGCTGGGGAGTGGGGAGATGGGGGGATGTACTGGGGAAAGAGGCAGGGGCATATAAAATGGCATATAACTGGCATATTACTGGGCAAATTGGCAGGGGATATTAAATGGCATATAACTGGCATATTACTGGGCGAATTGGCAGGGGATATTAAATGGCAAATAACTGGCATATTACTGGGCAAATTGGCTGGGGCATATAAAATGGCAAATAACTGGCATATTACTGGGCAAATTGGCTGGGCATATAAAATGGCAAATAACTGCCATATTACTGGGCGAATTGGCAGGGGATATTAAATGGCAAATAACTGGCATATTACTGGGCGAATTGGCAGGGGATATTAAATGGCAAATAACTGGCATATTACTGGGCAAATTGGCTGGGGCATATAAAATGGCAAATAACTGGCATATTACTGGGCAAATTGGCAGGGGCATATAAAATGGCAAATAACTGGCATATTACTGGGCGAATTGGCAGGGGATATTAAATGGCAAATAACTGGCATATTACTGGGCAAATTGGCTGGGGCATATAAAATGGCAAATAACACTGGCATATTACTGGGCAAATTGGCAGGGGCATATTAAATGGCAAATAACATTGGCATATTGGGACAATTGTCAGGGGCATATTAAATGGCAAATAACACTGGAATATTATTGGACAAATTGGTTGGGGCATATTAAATGGCAACTAACAGGCATATTATTGAGCAAATTGGCAGGGGCATATTAAATGGCAAATAACACTGGCATATTATTGGGAAAATTGGTAGGGGCATATTAAATGGCAAATAACACTGGAATATTATTGGGCAAATTGGCTGGGGCATATTAAATGGAAAATAACACTGGAATATTATTGGGCAAATTGGCTGGGGCATATTAAATGGCAACTAACACTGGCATATTATTGGGCAAATTGGCTGGGGCATATTAAATGGCAACTAACACTGGCATATTATTGGGCAAATTGGCTGAGAGAGCCATACATGGGAAGGGAGAAGAGAGAGACATAAATGGGATGGTAGAGGAGAGACAGACAGACATGGGTTCGCAGAGGAGAGACAGACAAATATGGGATGGCAGAGGAGAGACAGACAGATATGGGAAGGGGAGAGGAGACAAACAGACATGGGAAGGGAGAGGAGAGAGACATAAATAGGAAGGGAGAAGAGAGAGACATAAATGGGATGGTAGAGGAGGGAGAGACAGAGAGATGGGAAATGAGAGAAGAGACAGATGGACATGGGAAAGAAGAGGATACATAGACGGACATGGGAAGGAAGAGGAGAGAAACGGGCATGGAAGGAAGAGAGACAGAGGGACACGGGGAGTGAGAGGAGTGCGACAGACATGGGAAGGGAGAGGAGCGATACAGAAGGACATGAGAGAGAGGAAAAGACAGACGGACATGGGAGAGAGGATAAGACAGACGGACATGGGAGAGAGGATAAGACAGACGGACAAGGGAGAGAGGAAAAGACAGATGGACATGTGCCCCTCCCGAGATCAGACTCTGGATCCGCCCCTGCACACAACACATTGTCAGTACTATCTTTGTCCCCAAACACCTACCCAGTACCATCTTTTTACCTGAACCAACTTCCCAGTGCCACCTTTGTGCCCAAACACCTTCACAGTGCAATCTTTGTAACCAAACACCTCCCCAGTACCATTGTTGTGCCAAAACACCTTCCCAGTGCCCCTTTGTTCCTAAACACATTCCAATGCCACCTTTGAGCCCAAACACATCCCCAGTGCCACCATTGTGCCCAAAACAGCTCCCCAATGCCACATTTTAGGCCAAACACATTCTCTGTGCCACCTTTGTGGCCAGAATAGCTTCCCAGAGCCACCTTTGCTTAAAACAGCTTTCCAATACCATCTCTGTCCCCAAAATGTTTTCCAGCTTACCTGGCTGATGATCTCCATTACTCCATCAGCATACTGGTTGCACAGCGAAAATAAAATGGAGCGTGCGGGCGCCATATGACTGGTTTCTTCCATTTGAGACTTGTCCTTTATTACACTTTTTTATTATTATTATTTGTAGCACCGTTCTCCAGCTTTCTGATGAGAGCCACATCAGTGTGAATGCACCACAGAGTGTGGTGCATTCAGATCCCTAGGCTAAGCAGGCCTGATGTTATTTAATGAATATTGTAACACAACAGAACCTATGGGTATTTCAGGAGGGATGGGAGTTAAACAATAATGATTTTGTGACAGCAGATAAGGAGCACTACATTTATCAGTTTTCCATTCCTCTTGTTCGACAAATTTCAAAATCTCTTATGTCATGCTATAAGGAGCTGCTTATTCTTTACACTGTAGCCATATATATACAGAGGACACTTTCTAAGTCACATTATGGACATTTCAACACAGTTTATCATGCAGCCTGTTTCTCTTTCAGATAATGATTAGGTATGGGCCCAAAATAAAGAGATTCTCATTATCTGCTATTTTCCTCACTGTCCAGTGATATTGCTCATTCATACACAGTGTCATCGGGAATGCACGTGTGCATACTCTCTCCCTGGTTTTACCTTCAGTGCCATTAGCATGGTAGCCTAAGAATTATTTACAAATCTATCTTCAAAAATATCTATTTATGTACCCCTGAAAAAACTAGGGCTTCGCTAAATATTTAAGTCATTTTTTTTAAATATATTTTAGAGCATGATAAGCTGATAAGCACAAGGCATTAATGTGATACATCTTAGTATTGCTAAGTGCACAACACAGATATAGGAGTTTATTTGTATTTTATATTCTGTGTGATCCGGGCATCTTTGTCCCTTTGCTGACTCAATACATATTGGTTTTAAGAATGCAAAGTAGATAGAAAACTGACATGTCTAACTTGCTTGATGCCTTAATGGGGCTCCCACAGGATCATATCCCCTTATCAGGAGCTAAATGCTGATCCGTCATACTACCTTGTAGACAGATTTATGCATATCACATGCTATCCTAAGGCCTACTTGTGAGTTTTGAGATGTCACGTTAGCAATAATAGCTGTTCTGAAAATTGATGCATGCATAGTCGGTACAAAACAAAATGCTTGATAAATATGCCTCGAATTTTCAACATGTAGACAATACAGCTTTAAAATTATGTAGAATCCTTTCTCCGACTGAATGTGCAAAAAGAGAAATTTTACCAATATAATTCTTATCAAATGTTTGGTATTTCTTTTAGCATTTTTTTCACTTTGGTTATAATGTAATAATAAATATCTAAAATACCTTTTAGACACCGTCTTTCAGCAGCCACCAGATCTTAGGGGGGTTATCAATTAATGTTTTATTGGAATCTGGGGGCAGCTCTGTCCAGCTGCCAGAACCTGGAAGGTTATTACCGGTAATCTTTTTTTATTCAGTCTGGGGGCATTTTCCCAGCTCCCAAAACACTATATTGCAACTACAGGACATGTCCCTACACCACATAGCAGCACCCACAGGACTTACTTCTGTGCCATACTGCAGAATCCACAGCACTTACACCACAACAAACTGCATCCTCCACTGGGTAAGCCCCCAAACACCATCCACTAGACTTGGCCTCGCATCACCCTGCAGCACTAGCTGGACTTGCCATTGCACCCACTGGACTTACCATTGCATCAACTAGACTTTTCCCCTGCAACACCAGTACTGCATTGCAACCACAGAATTTGCATATTTGCCCGCAACAATAAAATACAACACAAATGGCAAATGATTTAGCTAAGCTATAAAAATGGTCAAAGCGTTGGCAAAGTTTAATGTGGATAAATGCAAGAAAATGCACCATTTGGGGAAAAGTATTAGCAGTAGAATGATAGAAGTGCTCAAACTGTTGTACAGAGCACTGGTGAAACCTCAGTTGGAGTATTGTACACACTACTGGAGACCATGTCTACAGAAGGATATAGATACTTACCAGGTAAGATTAAACAATCTTAACATATATGGCTTGGATGAGACACGGGGATATGATTGAAATATTTAAATAAATAAAGGGAATCAACACAGTAAAGGTGGAAATTATATGTAAAAGTAGAAAAAACTACCACAACAAGAAGACATTGTTTTAAATCAGAGGGGCTAAAGTAATATCAGGAGTGGATGTATGGAATAACCTTCCAGCAGAAGTCGTAGAGGTTAATACAGTGAAGTAGTTTAAGTATGCATGGGACAGGCATAAGGCTAACCTAGATATAAGATAAGGCCAGGGTTGAATGAAAGTATTCAGAAAATTGGGCAGACTAGATGGGCCGAATGGTTCCTATCTGCCGACACAGTCTATGTTTCTAGGGGTTATACACTTAAAGGTGAGATGCAGGTGAGTTGAGGTGACATGGACATTTCCTCCCACCAATTTACTTTTACATTGTACAGTACAAAACCGGTGAGCTTGCTTATTAGAGGAAACTCACCGGGTTTGTCCCAGCACAATATATAGCTAAAGTGGTGAGTCTCACCTGCAACTAATGTTTCGAGAATAGCCCCCTCTATGTTTCTAAGTTGGGGCAGATCTGGAATATAATAATTCTGCCTAATCTGGTTATGGACTAAGAGAGCATGCCCCCCAACATTCTCTGGTGTCTGGAACCCTAAATTAGTGCCAACATTATCATTGACCTGGATCATAGATGCCTGTTTTTGCACTGCAGATATAAATTAGACTCAGGAACAGAATGGCAGGAGACCCTTGGTGAAGCATTAACTTACTCTATTTGCATACATTAATATGGGCAATAAAATTGAAGCAAATAGAATAGGCATAGTAAATAGATGCTTGACATATTTTATACATAATCATGAGTCTTTTGTAATGGTTTTAATTTGATTGCTTGTTAAGTTCCAAGAATAACAAAACCCTATTTTGCAGTCAAAATACCATATAATGCTCAACTATTACCCAATACTTTGTCAAAAGGACTACTATTTGCACTAGCCAATGTCTAATAGGACTATGCATTACTCTGCTTTCAATGATTACACACAAGGCAGCAGCTGTACAGCACAGTGGAGCATGCTGGATGTTTTTCTTTACAAAGGGTGACAATAGTGTTAGTATTCTTCCTACTGAACCTTTATTAACCCCTTAGTGACATGACCTTTTAACCTTGTCTTTCCCTTGGTGACACGGGCTGTTTTGACATTTCTGGAGTGTTTGTGTTTAGCTGTAATTTCCTTCTTTCTCGCATACTGTACCCATACAAATTATGTATTGTTTTTATCACCATAAAAAGGGCTTTTATTAGATACCATTATGTTCATCATATCTTATAATTTACAACAAAACAATTATAAAACATGATGAAAAAACAAAACACTTTTTCTAAGTTTGACCTAAAAAATTATTTACACATATGAAATCATTAAAAAAGACCCTGTCTGAATAGTATCTAAATGTTGTCCTGAGTTTAGAAATATGCTTGTTTCCATGTTTTTCTGCAGTTTGTTTGTGAGTTATATGGCAAAAAAATGAGTGTTTAATTCGACAGTAATGCTTTCACTAGCCCGTAGAAAATGTGAAGTGTATCAAGTGAAACAAAAAGTTCCAGTAATGTAACTTTCATATTATGGATAGACACATTTGAAACAATGAACAAGTGACAAAACAAGTAACTAAGAAAAAAGGTACTTATCTGCTTTAGCTGTCCATGATCTGATATGTCCCCCTTACTGTTGTTTGAAGTAAAACACGTCACAATAAAAAAAAAGTATTCTCCCACTCCATTAGAAAAAGTAGAAAAATGTTTAATAAGTTTCATCTGTAAAAGCGTACATTCCAAACGACTGTGCAATAGTGAAAAAATAAATGGTGAATGTGCAATCGTTAAAAGCAACGACGATATACCAGTGATGCCATTCTCAAGGTAAAGGTATGGGAATACCGAACATCTGATGCTAATTAAAGCGCTCGTATGAAGCTCCTCCCATATCAGTGACGCCATCTACATAGATCACATGGTGTGGACCAACTAGTTTTAATCTCAAGTTACCTAAACTTCTCACAACATAGCGGACCGATTTAACTCACGGTTGAAACCTGCATTATTCATAGCATTAAATTAAGGATCCAGTGTCCTTCACGTTTTAATAAATGTGCTTTGTGATCACCTCCTCGCTTCGATTTAATGATTGCTTCCAGTGCAACAAATCATAACAAAGTAGGGGAACCATGTCCTGCCTCTATATAGGGAACAGGCATGGCATTCAATTTTTCCTGATCCGTACCCAATATATTTTCTATATTTCTGATTACAGATTTATTTTGGCTAATCCAGTCCCACAAAGGTTGAGTCGTGCATCCTATATAAAATCTAGCACAAGGACAAGTTAACATAAATACTACATGGTCTGTACCACATGTGATATGTTGCCTGATATAAATTTTACATCCATTGTATGGATGGTTTATACATTTTACATTTCTATTGTGCTGGCACTGGATACAATGACCACACTTGAAGTTACCTCTAAGTGTGGATGTTTCATTTTAAATGCAATGTCACTATGGACTAAAATGTTTCTTATATTGGATGACCGTCGATAGACCATACTGGATTGATCTAAAATATGATGTTTTAATTTAGGTTCATGGAATAATAAATGCCAATGGTGTTGAAGAATATGATTAATTCTTGGGGTTAATGGGGAATATGTGGTTATAAATCTGCCGTGTTTCCATGTTTACGATTTTTGATGGTTGTGGGCTGGGATATTTTATACCTAGCTTGATTTATTATCTGTTCTGGGTAACCCCTTTCAATAAATCTGTGTGTAACGTGTTCATTTGAGATTCCCTAACGCAGGGATCTGAACATTTGAAGCCTCTTAAATTGCCCTGTGGGAATATTGTCCTTCATAAACGTAGGATGATAGGACTTGTAGTGTAATAAGGAATTAACAGTCATTGGTTTGCAATATAATGGAATTGGTGGAAAACCAACTTTAACATTTCTAGAGAACCGGTCCAAAAAATAATTATATTGTCAATGAATCGAAAAAAACCTCCTAGGTATTGAAGAAAAGGGTAAGTATCCGAAAAAATGAATCTGTGCTCAAATTGTCCCACATATGAATTTGCAAGATTAGGGGCCATGGCTGCCTCCTTGGAAATTCCGCTTGTCTGAATGTAATATTTATCTCCAAATTTAAAATAATTATTTGTAAGAATCAGTGATAGAACTTCAGATAGAAAATCAACATTCAGCAAATCATTTAGTGGGAATTCCGACCAGAGTTTTTTCATCACATTGATTGCAACATCATAAGGTATATTTGTATAAAGAGCCTCAATGTCCATTGTTGCTAGAAAAGTTATTTGATCAAATTTAAATTTGCCAAATTGTTGTTTTGCGTGGGCACTGTCTCTAAGGCAGGGCTTGACAAACTTAGCTGAGTTCTAGGAACCAGACAACGGTACATAAACACAATCACACGCAGTCGCAGACAGACACTTTTTTTTTTTAACTATATATCTTTATTTGGATTTATTAGGTTATATTACATTGTGTCAATGTGTCATTTATCAAACACAGACACACACAGTCAGTCACATATATACACACACAGACACCTACAGTCAGTCACATATATACACACACACATAGAGTCAGTCAGTCACATACAAACACACAAACACATCCAGACAGTTACATACATACACACTAACACATCCAGTCAGTCAGTCACATACATACACACTAACACATCCAGTCAGTCACATACATACACACAAACACATCCAGTCAGTCACATACATACACACACACATATCCAATCACTCACAAACATACAAGGCATCAGTTTATTTGTATTTATTTTTAAAGAAAAAAAAGTTAACTTATTAATATGTCCCTCTCCCCCTCCCCTCCCTACTGCTATACCTCATTACAGGGAGGGGGTACTGTTACAGCCCAGTGGCATAGAGCAGCTTCCCTTACAGTCCCTAGATATAGATCTGCACTATATCATGGTGTGTGAGGTGGAGGAGCAGGAAGTCTGTGCTGCCGGTGCACACACTCTGCTCCGAAGTGCAAAAAAAACCATACGAGCGACGAGAGCACTAAGCGAGGCTCACATTACCTGGGCGCCAGGTCTGATTTCCTGGTTGCCATGACGACCTAGCACCCGGGGTTTGTCGAGCCCTGTTCTAAGGTTTATTCTCCATTAACCAACAGAATTAATCATATTCTTCAACTCCATTGGTATTTATTATCCCATGAACCTAAATTAAAACATCATATTTTAGATCATCCCAATGTGGTCTCAATCAAAGTCATCCAATATAAGAAACACTTTAGTCCATAAATTGCATTTAAAATGAAACATCCACACTTAGAGGTAACTTCAAGTGTGGTCATTGTATCCAGTGCCAACACACTAGAAATGTAAAATGTATAAACCATCCATACAATGGATGTAAAATTTATTTCAGGCAACATATCACATGTGGTACAGACCATGTAGTATTTATGTTAACTTGTCCTTGTGCTAGATTTTATATAGGATGCACAACTCAACCTTTGTGGGGCCGGATTAGCCAACATAAATATGTAATCAGAAATATAGAAAACATATTGGGTACGGATTGGGAAAAATTGAATGCCATGCCTGTTCCCTATATAGAGGCAGGACATGGTTCCCCTACCTTGTTATGATTTGTTGCACTGGAAGCAATCATTAAATCGAAACGAGGAGGTGATCACAAAGCACATTTATTCAAACGTGAAGGACACTGGATCCTTAAATTTAATGCTATGAATAATGCAGGTTTGAAACATGAGTTTCATTGGTCCGCTATGTTGTAAGAAGTATAGGTAACTTGAGTTTAAAACTAGTTGGTCCACAACATGTGATCTATGTAAATTTTATTAGATAGCGTCACTGATATGGGAGGAGCTTTGTACGAGCCCTTTAACCCTTTAAGGACCAGGGATTTTCCTAGGCCAAAGACCAGAGCTTTTTTCAATTTTTAATATGCGTTTTTTGAAACATAATTTTCCTCTCTCTCATTTAACGCAAACATACAAGTTATATGTTGTTTTTTTAAAGGACAGTTAGAGCTTTCTTTTGATACCCTATACATAAAAATTATTTACATTTTAGTATTAAAAAAATACATATAAAAGAGGACATTTAGGGGAAAAAAAGTTTTTCCCCATTATTTTCCCAATAATAAGCTACACAACTTGTGCAACACTAACCCACTTATCCCACCTAATTAACTAACTAATAAAAAAGAAAAATATATTTTCCCAAACCCCCCTAAACAAAAAAGACAGAAAAAAAACTCTGAAGAGTGCGATGGCAGATCCATAAAAATCATGCGACAGGATTGCAGGGGTTACATTTTTATTAAATAAATATATTAGAATTACATTTATTTATTAAAAAACTTTATAAATTGCAAAAAAAAAAAAAAATTGTAAAAAAAAAAAACAACTAAATGAGGGCCATAAAGTGGAAGGAAACGGATCACAGTTACAAACTGTGATCAGCAATGAAAGGGTTAATTTTTTTTCTCTTTTTTCTCAGGCAACGTTCTTTATTTATACTTGCAGGTCACTCTATGTGCTTCACTATAGGAACGTGAAGCACAGAGAGTGAATTAGAGGCAAAGTCAGTGTGTGAACACATTGACTTTGCATCTAATTTGCATGTTATCGCGGTGATCACTCAATCACATGCCCGGAAATCCACCAATCGGGTCCAGGAGCTTTGCCTCGGGTGCAAGGCTTAGTCCTAGACTCGTTGCAGACTGGTGCGCACCGCCGGCTAGACTGCATGACGAGTTAACTCGTCATTAGGTCACTAATGCTGCGGCTCTTATGATGAGTTAACTCGTCATAAGGTCGTGAAGGGGTTAATTAGCATCGGTCGTCTTATACACAGAATGTTGCAATTAAATATATAAATAAATACATGCCCCCATCCACATTCTTTCCCCCCAGCCTTCCCTCACTATTGGTCTCACGAATACCCCTGGTCTGATACTCCCCCCAGCAGCCCCCACTCTGGACATTGTCCCTTCCAACCAGTTCCCTTGACCCAGACCCCCAATACCCCAAGCGCACTCACTCAGGCAGCTCCTCGATCAGCATTTGCATCTGCCGGCGTTCATGGAGTAAATACTGGGACACACAGGAGGGATAGCTGGAGCTACAGTGGAGTTACTCTGAGCTGACAGGAGCAGCCAATATTACACAGCTTGCCTCACTGTCCCACAATGTCAAATAATTGTCACTGTTGTTCTGTTTGGTGTTCTGAATGTTGTTCTGTTTGGTGTTTAAAATATTTGTTGCTCAAAAAATAGGGGTCATCTTATACATGGGGGAGTCTTATACATGGGGGAGTCTTATACATGGAAAAATGCGGTAAAACATTATTCTCTATTTACTTAACCCAGTTCGTACACACACACTGCCTGCTTTCAGCTAAACAAACAAGATTGAAAGTGTTTTATTCTTTGCAAAACTCTAGCTAGCAGCCAATGTACTTTTACATTATGTTCCCATGGTTTGATCAGAGCCCGTACCTCCCCATGGTGAGGTATATGCCCCCTTTTTCTCTGTAGTAAGAACAGCTCTACTCATCAAGACAGTACAAAACCACGGAGGGTAATTCTGTATATAATTAAGGGATTTATTAACTAAGCTTCTGGTGACAAATTAAAATTCACCTCTATTTCATCTTTGAGGTAGAGTACATTTTTTTTTTCTCAGCACTTTTTTTTGCCTTCTTTTGGATCAAAACGCTGAAATGATAGGTAGAAGGGTTGAACTTGATGGACTTGTGTCTTTTTTCAACCTAAATTACTATGTTACTATGTTACACTGATTTGTAATTAGATGGTCTAATTGGGCACTATAATTTATAAAGACATGGGGGCGAGTATTATGCAATATCTCCTTCTTTATTCCCTCAGAACACCCATAATAAGCCATCCCCTCCATACTTAAACCCAATAATATCAGAACCACTTCCTCTTTCTTTGCTGCTTCCCTCAGTTAAGTACCTCTTGAAGTTTTGATCTTGATTTTGTCTTACATAGTAATATACACTAATTAATGCCTTTGCTTATATAGTCTGCTACTTGTTTTTTTCCTACCAGGGGTCGGTTGTGTCCCCTTTCCTCCCATTTCTTCAATTTCTACTTTGTTTTTTTCTCTTGTCTGGTTGTGACTGGCCACGGCGTTTCATTCATGGCGTCGCAGCGGCCATTTTCAACATTACCTTTTCTCTAAAAAACTGGCTGAAAGCCCAAGAAGGGGCTTGGACATTTTGCGACCGAGCACTAAGTTTTTCGAAATGGGGGAGTCCGCTTTGACCGGCAATTCGCCTTTAGATGTAGATGCAATGAAAGGGTTGATACAACGGTTTATTTACCTCATTGGCAACGCCAACATGGCATTAGCAACTGGCCCCCATAAGGCTATTCTCATGAAAATTGATCCAAAACTGACCAACCTGGACACCTCTGATCCCAGCCCACAGGCCAAAGTTCTCCTCTTCGGAGATAACTTTGTTATGGATTTGGGATCATTTGTTTCCACGTTTACGGCTCTGGACAAAGCCCAATCAAACCTCAGCCAAGTGTTCCATCCTAAGGTTTTCGTCAGGGCTGGCAGTGATTACAGGGGTCCTACTCAAGGTTCCCGAGGTTTCGGTACCTCAAGAGCCGACTATGAGGAATACAAACCAGCATCCTCCCTATGTTAAATACATCTCTACTTCAGATTTCTTCATGTGTAGGGGTAGGCAGACTCCAAATCTCCAAACTGTTTGGCTATCCATCATATCTGACCCATGGGTTTTACAGAAGGTTGCAGACTACCAGATAGTGTTTACTTCAACACCCTTACGAATTGCACCCACCCAAACCCATACTTTTTTCAACTCTGGTCTCAGAGGAAATTCTCAATTTACGGGACAAAGGGGCGATCATTCCCTCACCACTGCACAACCCAGGGTTCCTGAGCAACCTTTTTTAGGATGGGATGCGCCCAGTCATCAATCTGCTCCCCCTGAATTCCTTCATTTTTTACCACCATTTCAAAATGGAGGGCATTCATTGTCTCAGGGGCCTACTCCTAATAGGAGATTGGATGGTGAAACTAGATTTGCAAGACGCTTATCTAACCGTTCCTATGTCACAGACCCATCAACGGTACCTCCAGTTCGAATGGGATTCCCAGTACTGGACGTTCACTTGCCTGCCTTTAGGTCTTTCTTCAGCCCCGTGGTGTTTCACAAAAATTCTAAAACCATTCGGCACCTACAGAGCAGGGGTGTTCATACCATTATTTATCTGGACAGTCTGTTGATTCTCTCTCAGAATGTTGACACTCTCAAGTGCCACCTATCCTGGTGTATGGCGCTACAAAATTTAGGATTCCTCATCAATTGGGACAAATCCCTCCTAGTTCTTACCCAACAGATAGAGTTCTTGGGCTTTCTAATACATTCAGTACAGGGTTCGTTACATTTCCAATTGGCCAAAATAAAATCCATAAAGAAAGAGATCAGGATGGTTCTGGCTCATTCGCTTATCACCGTAAGACACCTAGCCACGATAATCGTTCTTCTATTCGCTTCCATCAAGGCTATTTTTCCAGGTCCACTCCATTTTCGGGCCATTCAGCGACTTCGCACCCGCTCTCTCCTCGACGGCAGGTCCTTCGATCAGGTAATTCCTGTCGATTGCGTAGTGAGAAAGGAATTGTCGTTGTGGCTCCTCCACATCGACACGTGGAACAGAAAGGCAATCTTCAGTTCTGCTCCACTTTATCATCGATTCCGACGTCAGCTTACTAAGCTTGAATGCGCAGTGTGGTCCTATCTCAACAGGGGGCAAGTGGTCTTACACAGAATCAGGGCTCCATATAAACTGTCTAGAGCTGTTAACAGGAGAGTTTGCGCTTTGCAGTTTCGTACGAGACTTAAGAGGTGGCTCTATTCTGCTTTGCATGGACAATGTGTCAAACGTCAGATATATCAATCATCTGGGTGGCACACGTTCTCAATGTAAATCATTTGGCAATCTCTGCGGGCCACACCGGTCTACATCCCTGTGGGTAAATTACCAATTGTATGTTGCTTACTGAAATGGATCAAGTTAGCTCGTCCCCCATTGCCAATATACTTGTCTCTGTGGGACTTCTCTATTTTTTTGTGATTGTTTTGAATCATGACCAAGCAGTGACAAAGCTGGTTACTTTGTTCTGCTTGTTCTCTTGCAAACGAGTATCTGATATTTGAGCTCTGGATTTTTCTTCTAGGTCTTTTACTCCTGAAGGGGTTTGTTCTTCTATATCTAAACATACAAATCTATGATATCACAAGTTTCATATCCCAGTTTCCCACTTAATGCTTGTTTATACCCTGTGTCTTGTAACAAAGTGTAAGAGCTTCGGACTGCGGGTTATAGGGATCCCACACACTTAGGTTTATGTCTAGCCCTACGCAAGCCTCACTTACCAGTTTCCACTACGACCCCGGCAAGATGGGTTAAATAGGTCCTCTGAGAAGCGGGGTATTGATGTCTCCATTTTTGGCCCTCATTCTGTTAGGCGGGCCATGGCCTCCAAAGCTTTTTCCCTGGGTTGTAGGTTGGAGGATTTACTTAAGGCAGCTGACTGATCTAGGGAATCCACTTTTAGGGAATTTTATTTTCACCCTGACACACATTTTTCATCAGCTGTGGCTCAGCTTTAAACTTGCATAATAGGATCCTCCGTGTCTTTATAAATTCTTATATTTTACTATTATTATGACGTAAAGTCATAATATGGAGTTGAGTATTATTCCCACCCAGGTGTCTTGTTTATTGTACCCACCCTGATTGGTTTATTTGTTGCAAAAATGTTTTTATTATGTAATGATTATATTCCTTTATACTGCTCACTATATTTTTTCTGCTGACATTTTGATGCTTTCATTTTTTGATGATATTGCTATTATTTCTCTTTTCTTTTAGAACAAAGACATGACGCTGTCTACATTCCTACTTCTGGATTTCGTTCCTGGACTATGGTTTTCCGTTGATTCTTTCGCTATTTGTTGAGCTTGGATACTTCTGGACTTTTTCTGGACTATGGGTTTTTGATTATTTAAAAGAAAGAGGAAGTGGTTTTGATATTATTGGATTTATGTAGGATTTATGTAGGGAGGGACGGGTTTATTATGGGTGTTCTGATTGGTTCTTTTTCTTGTCAAGTTTTTTCTTTGCTGCTGAGAGAATAAAGAAGGAGGTATTGCATAATACTCGCCCCCATGTCTTTATAAATCATGACTTACAGCATAATAATAGTAAAATCCTAGAATTTCCCATGTGTTTCTGTTTTTGTTTATTGTTTTGCTGTGTATGTCTAAATAAATTCACATCAGCATTGTTGCATTCCTACCACACGTGTGTGTGGTAGGAATTAAGTATGGTATGTGTATGGTGAATATTTCTGCTAGTTATGTTTTTTGATTTGCTACTGAACTGGAATGCAAGAAATTAACTAGAGTTACGTTTTACACTGAATGAAGTTAATAAAGTTGAGTGCTTGAGAGAAAATAAGAACATTTGTACTTAGCCTGCATACATGTGGTTAATTAGGGGAAATTGTACAAATTGTTTAAAATGTAAGTCATAACTCAATATTACGATGAAAGTGCTGTTAGCATTGAGGCCTAATATAGCAGTACGTATCATGAAATTAACTGTGATGTAGTTTGTAGCGAGAGATGGCTACAGATGGGTTATTGAAAAAAGGTATCACTAGAATATACAGAATATTAACTCCTGGTTGTAAGGAACCCATTAGCATCTAAGTCTAAACGAAGGTTGGTCTTGGCCAGGTAACCCATGTCAACCCCTTAATAGAGTTATTATTTTAGAATTATCATATCCATAGTGTTCTTGGACCAGCTGAGGATGTGCTCATAATTCTCTTAGATGGAGTAATAATAAAGCAAATCTTGTGACAAGTAGTTAAAATAGCTGCACTCATGGCATATTTATCATGATAGCTTTAAATAATTATTGATTATTTAATCTAGGAAACATATTTCAAATGTAGGATCTGGAAAAGTGATCATCTAGTCAGTGGTGAGTCTTTTATTAGCACAGGTGTTTTATTCTAAAGATAAAACGCCTACACTACTGATGAAGTTTGGTCACCAACTTTGATAGCCTATAACACAGACAATCAAAGGTTATTGATTTGACTCTTGCTACCTCTACTGAAGCATGACTTGGATCTGTGAATGTTTCAGGTAGCAATTATTTGTATTTGTTTCTTGTTTATTTGGCATTCTCATCTCAATAATAAATGACTGTGGGTTTATTAGCAAGTAGCCTGCTCGAAGTCTTAGGTACGGTATTCATGGACAGAAAGCAGATAATCTCCAGCTGTTCAACTATACATCTAATAACTTAGCAAGCATGTTCCCTGCCGGGCTGAGGGTAGTGGGAGATTTATTTCTACAATGGCTGCAGACCAGTTTATTTCCTATGCCGTTTGTGATTAATCTCAGAAGAATTTTGGTAAGCTATGAAGGATATTGATAAAATAGTTTTCTAGTAACAAATGAGAAAAAGGAGACTCCAAATACTTGGTAACAATTATAAGGATTGGTAACAAAATAGTAATTTGAACTAGTGTTCACATTGCCATGGTCTTGTGTATGGTTGATTGAGTTTGATTATGCTACACAAATCCAAGCATCCTAGCATGCTGACCAGCTTTCACACTGAGATATTGTCTGAGGTGGTCAATAGTGAACCCTGAGTTGCGGACTGATTTGGGGCACATCGATGATATATTGGTACACGAATTTCGATCTAATCAGGTAGCTCTGATGTGCCGACTCCACACCGATATCTCCCAAAACCGAATGCAGACGAAACATGTCCGAAACACACTGATCCAAAGCAGTAGCTTTAAATGACACATTATATTCAATGGGAGATATGGAACACAGAAAAATTTGCCTGGAAAAAACCCAAAAAAGAATCCCAAATCCTACCAGGAAAAAAATGAAAGCCCATAGGTAATAGGCCCAGGTTCATTAAATTAATACAAATGATAGGTGCAATCAACTGAAACACAATCACTGTAGTGGAATGTTTTCATAAATAATGACTACATGTCCAAATCGCCATTTGGAAGCAAGATAAGCAGCCAGCAGGCAGCATACAACTTATCCCCCCCCCCTAATGGCAAGCCAGTGATCAGGGCAGTGGAATTATTAGGCAAATTGGCTGTGTCTTATTAACAGAAAAATAATACTGGCATATTTTTGGGCAAATTGGTTTTGGCTTATTAATGACAAAACAATACTGGCGTATTATTGGGCAAAATAATACTGGCATATTATTGGGCAAATTGGTTGTCAGTTAATAATGGAAAAATAATACTGGCATATTAATGGGCAAATTGGCTGTGGCATACTGGCATATTAATGGCAAAATGGTTGTGGCATATTAATGCAAAATAACACTTTTTCTCTTTCTTTTTTATTGTTATTGAAACATATTACAAAAAAGGAAAATAGGTGTATATATATATATATATATATACACACACACACACACACACACACACACACACATATATATATATATATATATATATATATATATATATATATATATATATATATCCATTTGCAGTACATCTGTATCAGCAGGTTAATCGTATTATAATTACTTGAACAATACCTTTCGGTATTATCATAAAACATACCCTGCTGCATTTACATCCAATACGTACAGACCTACTAATTACAACCAACATTCATTCTGCATGCTGGGAGAGGAAAGTTCAGATTCCATATTTGAGTCCGAGGGAATAGTTACTTCGAGTTAGCCCCTCACTTATTCTTGTATCATGTTCCCATTTTCCCCACATTTCTATATCTACCCCTTTCTTTAATTTTATTCCTTTCTCTATTTTTAAATGATGTATTAATCATTTTTTATTACTATTGTCCAAATAGGAGTTGTAGTTGTTCTCCAGTTTCTAGCAATAGCCTGTTTGACAGCCATTAGTATATGTATGACCAAACCATGGATAACCTGTGGCCAAACCTGTTCTGCAAGGTTCAGTAGAAACACTTCTGTAAACACTTCTTTAAATGGGATATCAATTCCACAGAGTGTTCTTATCTTTGCTGCTATTATTTTGCAAAAAATCTGGATATGTGAACATACCCACCAAACATGTAATAAATCTCCCCTGTGCTTCTTGCACCTCCAACATCTGTCTGATCTGGTGGGGAAAATCTTTGCCAAGTGATTAGTGGTCAGATACCATCTAACGGCAATCTTGAACGGGGTTTCTGCTAGTTCTAAACATCTGACCTCCCTATAGGTAGTACTTAGGGTTCTTTTCCATGCCACCTCTGGTATCTTGATGCCCAGTTATCAATACTGGATATTGCCACTGTTGGTAGGCTATTCTGATAGAGGTTAAGACTTTTCGTAATCAGTTTTTTGGGTGCTTTTTTGTGAAAATATGGCTCGAATTGTCATATCCAGCCCTACTTCCACCCTTTTCAAGTGTGTTGCTAGGAAATGATTTATGCGAAGATAATTAAAGATTTCCTTTGCTGATAATCCTGTATCCGCTGATATTTGGGCAAAGGGTTTCAACCCTTTTTCATACAATATGTTCACTATGTATCTTATACCCTGTATTTCCAAGTTAGTCACCAATATTTGTGCTTATCCATCTAAATGGTAGGGCCGGAATCAAGTATTTTGTTAGTTTCAGTTTTTTCCTCACTTTGTTCCATGCAGCAAGTAAGTCATCTAGCATCATACCTGGGCCTTTTCCCTTCTTTTCCTTAATCTTTTTTGGGTCTATCTGCCAAAATAGAGCTCCTCTATATGTATTTTCTCCCCCCACAGTAAGCTCGGCACAATCAGTTATATTGTTGTGTTAAGCACTGTGTCTGTAGTGCTCCTGCTGAGACCATTCCCCAGTGGCCCTACTCTCTCTTAATTGCTTTTACAAGGGCAAAAAAACAAACAAACAAACTCCTTTTGTAAGTGTTACTCCTACGGTCCCTAACTCTTACGTCATGCACCTCCCATCCCCTAAATCATATTGCCCACCCGTTATCTGTCTTTGGTTTATGTTTATTCAAGCATATTAGTACAAATTGGGTAAATAGCTTTTGTAATATTGTTTGGTGCACATATTGTTTCTTAAATTGCTCTGACTGTTCTTTTTCTATTTTCATATCCCCTCAGTACTCTCCTTTCGGCATGCTAACAATTCTTACTTATTGTGTATACTTAGTGATACCCCTTTATTGGGTTTTTGTGCTATATTTATACTTGTTCTAGACTCATTCTGCTATATTACTATACCCTTGTCTCTTTTATTTCTTAAAGACCTTGTGCTTAATAACCTTTTGCCTCTTTATGCTTTGTACATCAATAGAGCAAGAGGGGAAAAAAACCCCATTATATAAGTGTTATTCCTACAGGGTATCACCAGATCCTGTTTTGTCTTATATTGGATTCAGCAGCTGCTACCTCAGTGCCCTGGTATGTGGCTGCACCAAACTGGGAGGTCAAGCCCTTGGGGGGAGTGCAGTTAACCTGCATCAGGTTTTGTGTCTCCATCTCTGCAATGTGACTCCTGAATACCATCTTGGGTGCTCACGGTCTCCTGTCACCTGGACCCCTTTGTTATATGTGAGACTAGAGTTGTAGCCCCTAGTCAACTTTTGAGATACAGCTACGTTAACTGGATTTCTAGCGTAATTGCTTAATGCATACCTCTGTTCCTACAGCAATCCCCACACCTAACATCCCTCCATCAGCACAGGTGGTTGAATGTTACTCTGGTGAGGAGGAAGATGATACTGACATGACTGCATAGTTGCCCAGTATATCATCCTCTTCACCAAATGCTGATGAGTAAAGCAAAAATAAAAATGTTGCGTGTAATGATTGGTTACTGACCATTCCTATCACTGGTTGAACTCCACTGCTTAGAGAATCTTATTTATATATATGATCATAATTTACTTCCATTTGGTCATAATTTGGTTCCATATGGGAAAATAAATTTAGATTTCTATTGTTTTTCAGTATGACTTTGCATATTTGTTAATTTTTCTTTCTTATTCTTTAAAAAAAGGTTTTTGTTTTCATTTCAGGAGGAATCCGGGTTCATCCAAAATATCCAAATTTGTCCTGAAATGTGTCTCTATTATCCCATTGGAGTCTATGGGGATGATAGAGGCTATTTTCGGTTCAGTGTATAGAAACATAGAAACATAGAATGTGTCGGCAGATAAAAACCATACGGTCCATCTAGTCTGCCCAATTTTTTTTTTGAGTACTTTTATTAGTCCCCCGTTCCCGGTCTTATAGCTAGGATAGCCTTGTGTCCATCCCACGCATGCTTAAAATCCTTGACTGTGTTTACCTCTACCACTTCTGCTGGCAGGCTATTCCATACATCCACTACCCTCTCAGTAAAGTAATACTTCCTGATATTACTTTTAAATCGTTGCCCCTCTAATTTAAGACTATGTCCTCTAGTTGTGGTAGTTTTTCTTCTTTTAAATATACTCTCTTCCTTTACTGTGTTGATTCCCTTTATGTATTTAAATGTTTCTATCATATCCCCCCTGTTATGTCTTTCCTCCAAGCTATACATGTTAAGATGCTTTAACCTTTACTGGTAAGTTTTATCCTTCAACCCATGAACCAGTTTAGTAGCCCTTCTCTGAACTCTCTCCAAAGTATCAATATCCTTCTGGAGATACGGTTTCCAGTACTGCGTACAATACTCCAAGTGAGCTCTCACCAGTGCTCTGTACAATGGCATGAGCACTTCCCTCCTCCTACTGCTAATACCTCTCCCTATGCAACCAAGCATTCTGCTAGCATTTCCTGCTGCTCTATTGCATTGCCTACCTACCTTCAAGTCCTCTGAAATTATTACTCCTAAATCCCTTTCCTCAGATGTTGAGGTAAAAAAGTTCTGTTTCGCCCAACGTGGGGCTCGAACCCACGACCCTGAGATTAAGAGTCTCATGCTCTACCGACTGAGCTAGCCAGGCTTCTTAATCTTGGTTTAGAAATAATTTGTTGTGTATTTGGCCATGATGGCGAATTGCGAGGCTATGTGGGATCATATCAGGGAAGCTCGAAATTCGGCTTTCGATATCACTCCGATGTACCTCAAATCTTTCCACTTACTTCAAGCCTGAAGTTCAGTGTAGACTGTGTAGACCCTTCACTGTTTTATGTGTTTAGTTTTCCGTATTCATTTTGTATAATTACATTTTCTGTGATTTTTCCAAAATGATGTTCGACTTGCATCAATTCTGTGTTCCTATTTTTATGCACATTTTGGTTGTGCTTATGCTCAGCCAAATGAATCCTCACAGATATTTGTGCTGAACTCATCTGCTTTTTAAAAAAAGCAATAATCATGGCCTAAGTAGCCATTTGACAATAGACTGCAAGGTTTCAGGCATCCATCTGGGGTCTAAATCTACAAAAGGCTCTTGGGTAAGAACACATGTACAAAAGGACACTTCTGGGACAGGGGACGTGTCGTGTCACGCACAAACAGACTATTCAGCTTTTGTTTTACAAGGCTGCCATTAGAATATTACCATTACCCAATACTTCAGGGACACACGTTCAGAGACGGTAGGCAAAATACCAATCTGGGACAGATGGCAGACAAAGGATAAATATAAATTGGTAATAAAGCTAGGCCGGTTTATACTAAAAATGCTAACCTATTACTTTAACACAATGATGCTGACAGTTCTTTGATATCTGATGTGAGCTGTGGATATGATTAGAAAAATTAGCTCCACGTCCTGCTCGTTTGCAAGCCTGAGGTAAACATAGGCCTTACCAGATGTGTACAAAGCATGATTAGTCTTCTCTTCTAGAAAACAAAGCACCAATATGAAGCACTTAACCCACCTGATATACATTGTAAATAGAAATTATCTTTGAACTATTCCTCTACCATACAGCACTTGTCAATAAAACAAAATATACAGCCTGAAGGTAACTGAACCTAGTGCTTACAAAAGAACACAGTCTTTCTTATAAACCTCTGAATATGTTTTTTGGTGTTACGCTATTTTATTGCACATAATTCAGTTGTGGCCTGACGGGTAATTGAATTTTAAAATGAGCATTCGTCCATTTTATTATCTTGTAAAAATGCATTCTTTAATCCGGTTGGTGCCTGAAGTAAACTTGTAAACTTAAATATACATATAATAAATATAATCCATTTTGTACAAATGAATACTTAAAGGGAATGATCCAAATTCCTCCTAGTTTGTAAATCAACAGTCCTCACCTTGACTGCACTTCTAATTTATCCTAGTTACGTGACTGGCCGTGCTAGTACCCACTTGCCTGAAGTGTTGGCTACAGTGGGAGGCAAGGTGTGTGAGGATATTGCATGCGGTGCCCACTTAGACCCACCCATAAATTAAGTTTGAAATAATTTTTTGAGGTGTACATGGATGCCAATAGAAGTGCATGTGGTCTCTCTCTCTAAGAATGCCTAGGATTCCCTTGTGATTGTCCATTACTAGGGTAATACTATTACTAAAACACTAACATTTTCCTACTGGTGACATACACAGTCATATTACAAATTATTTTTCTTCTTAGTGAAATCTCCTCAACTGACATTCATTCAGTACAGATAGATACTATTCAGTATAGAGTCCTTCTACATATCTGTTTTTGCCTATAGATGAGAACTTGTAGGTGACTGGCATAATGGCTATTTATAACTTGCACTTTGCACCTGTCAAATAGATCAGATGTTGAGCTTATTTTATTATTGGTTCAGTATCCTTTATAATCTCACCAAGCATTTCATTCTTACAATTTTACAAATCTCAAATTATACACATAGCATTCTTTCATGAGATAGCATGGTCATTACTTCCAGCAATGGACCCAAATCACATAGATAGAAGGTTATTATATACGTATATGTTATATTTACATTATAACACAGGTGTGAATTCCTATCAAATACAGTGACAACAGTGATACTGGTTTATGCCTTATTTCAAGTTAAAGTCCTTTTTATGTGTGTTTAAATGCTCGTGATCCATATTAATTTGTAAGTTCTTGGTCTTCTTCCTTCCCCTTTAAGACAGCTTTGAACGTTGTTTCAACGATCTCCAATTTCTCAGCTCTACAAACATTATCTTTAAGTCTAGCGAGATACAAATTGCCCAAGCAGAATACAAATGATTTCTGAGCGATTGTGTTGGAAATAAAATCCCAGAGCACCTGCTCCTGGAGCCAGAAAGAGTCATCTTAAATGAAGCAACTGTGTGAAGTGAACTGCAAAGACCATGAAAAAAGAAGCCCAAGGAACAGGAAAAAGACATTAAAACAAAGAAGAGCTGATTGTTTATCACAATAATAAATCAATACATTGACACCGATGAATCACCCTTAATGATAATGTCATCATTAACTACCGTATATTCTTCATCGAAATTAGATCACATGTAGTGTACAGTAGAATACGGTGGGCGTATGATCAATTTATATTTCATTAGCAAGGTGGTAGGAGAGTCATACTTAAGTATTAAGCTATCAAACAGCTTATAATAAATAACAATAAAGGTATATTAAAGCTGCCACTTTTAAATTAAATATGTATTTATTCTTTTTTTAAGGAGCTTTTTGCAAACATACCTTGAAAATGTGACTTTTCTCTTGGCTTGAAACATTAGATGCAATATTACCAAAATCCGTAGTATCTTTCATGGAACCAATAAAAGAGCACTGACAGAGATGCATAGGGAAGACCAACACCTATGTGCTCTATGTCAGTATCATTTAAATATTGCGCATGATAAAGATGTCACTGCTATGCCACAATTTTCAGTGGTCGAACTGCTAAGCAAGCTGAGTTATCAGCATACGACGGTGGTGGAGTATATGTATTTAGGAGTAATAATTTCAGAGGACTTGAAGGTAGGTAGGCAATGCAATAGAGCAGCAGGAAATGCTAGCAGAATGCTTGGTTGCATAGGGAGAGGTATTAGCAGTAGGAAGAGGGAAGTGCTCATGCCATTGTACAGAGCACTGGTGAGACCTCACTTGGAGTATTGTACGCAGTACTGGAGACCGTATCTCCAGAAGGATATTGATACTTTGGAGAGAGTTCAGAGAAGGGCTACTAAACTGGTTCATGGGTTGAAGGATAAAACTTACCAGGAAAGGTTAAAGCATCTTAACATGTATAGCTTGGAGGAAAGACGTAACAGGGGGGATATGATAGAAACATTTAAATACATAAAGGGAATCAACACAGTAAAGGAAGAGAGTATATTTAAAAGAAGAAAAACTACCACAACTAGAGGACATAGTCTTAAATTAGAGGGGCAACGATTTAAAAGTAATATCAGGAAGTATTACTTTACTGAGAGGGTAGTGGATGTATGGAATAGCCTGCCAGCAGAAGTGGTAGAGGTAAACACAGTCAAGGATTTTAAGCATGCGTGGGATAGACACAAGGCTATCCTAGCTATAAGACCGGGAACGGGGGACTAATAAAAGTACTCCAAAAAAAAAAATTGGGCAGACTAGATGGACCGTATGGTTTTTATCTGCCGACACATTCTATGTTTCTATGTTTCTATTTAAATTTAGTTCCACTTTTATTTGCTACTTTTACCCTAAGTAGCCATACCTCTCAATCACACATTCTGAATTGCTACCGATTTCTTGTTATGAACCTGAATACATATCAAAGAGGTAATAAACCCAATAATGAAGTTTTATTTGAAAGGGCCACTTCTCATTGTTTTATATCATTTTTAGTACCATTTAAAAAATATCTCACAGATAGTATTTGTCAAAAACACCCAAATCATTTTGCAAAGCTATCGCTTCACTGAGGCAGTCTGGTGACCGCTCCTAGTGGTGCATCAATCATGTAAGCCAGGAGAGAGGAAAGTATTTCTAAATGGAAATGGAAATGTGTATGTGAATGCTGAGTCTTATGTGAACAGTTAGGCGTGAAGCGTGACAGTATAGCAGGAATTAATTCAAACACGTATGCATATGTGAATGCTCATATACACAACAAGGAAGTAGGACACTGTAGCAAGACAGTGCAGGCAGAAATAAAATTATTATATATTATACACCTGCATTTACAGATTCACCCTCTGAGAATACCTGCGAAAAAGGTCCTTTAAATTTGGGGCTCATCTCACAGTCAGCTATCGGGTTTCACCAACCAGGGTGTTTATATGATCATCATCTAATCTCATCCCACTGGTCATTAAAACCGGTTATGAATCTCACATCTGTGGTCTTGTCCTTCCTGCGATATAGTAGTCCACAGCTCTCCCTTTTTATCCCATGGAATACTTTTAGGATTATAGCCTTTCAGAATCTATTTCTCAGATCGAACACCTGTCTTAAAAAGGATTTATCCTAGCAACATTGCCCACTGCAAAAATGTCCCACTGGAATACCCTCTATAAGAGTTTGAAGGGGGTGGTGGGTAAGTGTCTGACATCAATAGAGAAGTTGTGGAAGTCCCCTTTCTGAATACATCAGTAGTAAACTTGTCTCCCACCCTCTGGATTTGCAAATCCAAAAAGTCCACCTTGGTGGAGCTGAAATTATAGGTAAACTGCAAATGAAGTTTATTGTAATTTATTGTCTTCATAAATGTCTTCAAATGCTCCTCAGAGTCCTTCCATAATACCAGAACTTCATCTATAAATTTAGTCCATAGCACCTTATGTGCCCCACCATTTCCAGCAATTACCCAAACACCTGTTATAAATAATGTAAGCAGCCATAGGTGGGGGCACATGTGGTTCCCATGGCTGTTCCTCTTAACTGAAGAAAAAAATTCTGATCAAATGTGCACACCTTTTCTCATGCACATTCTATCCCGGACACTATAGGGAGTCCCAGATGGTGAGAAAAACATGAGATTCCGGTGCTATAGTATTATAAGATTCACAGAGCATGTTGAACATTTATAGGTAAGATGTTTGTTCCAGACCAGGATAAAAGAGGAGCATGAATAAACCATTTTATAAAGATTTTGTTTTTATTTTTAGAGAGTGCATGATGTTAGCAGTAAATTGAAGGCATGATCTTGGTGTTACTAATTTGATGTAGAATACTTTTTTTTATTCATTCAAACATTGCTCACCCAGCAGCTGTACGCCACAAAGTTCAGTAGAGATACAATAGCGGTGCCGACCCTCAGTCCCTGTACTTGACTTCATCATTAACGTAGAAGTTTCTAAAATTGTACCCGCCAGCCAAGCTCAATGTCTTCAGGTTATTTTTGACTCTGCTCTCTCCTACATCCACTATATTCTGTCCCTGGCCAAATCCTGTTGTTTACACCTAAGCAACATTGTGGGCATTTGTCCATTCCTCAGTGAAGAGGCTGCCAAAATACAAGAGCCCTAGCTTGTCATGTCTCATCTTGAATACTATAATATGCTCCTGACTGACTTTCCTCTGGTTCATCTTTTGACCTTGTAATTTATTCAAAATGCGGATGCCAGGCTAATCTTTCTCAATCACCATTCCACTTCAGCTGCTCTCTTATGCAATGCCCTCTACTGGCTTTCCATCTAGAAATGGTCGAGGATGAAATTTCAAATTCTATCTTTCACCTCATAGCAGTGCACTCGTCAGCCACTGCCTACATGGGGATGGGACACTTCATCGCGGCTGCTTCCGCACAGCCGCTTCACCGCCGACTCTACACAGCAAGACAGATCGTCGCTGGAGATTTCATCGCGGGACATTTCATCGCTAAAGGTAAGTATTTTAGCTATTTTTCTTTGGTTAGAATTAGGGTTTAGGGGGTTAGAATTAGGGTTTAGGGTTAATTTTAGTATTAGGGCTCGGGGGTTAGTATTAGGGTTTAGGGGGTTCATTTTAGTATTAGGGCTCGGGGGTTAGTATTAGGGTTAGTATTAGTTAGGGTTTAGGGGGTTAATTTTAGTACTAGGGCTCGGGGGTTCGTATTAGGGGTTGGGGGTTAGTATTAGGTTTAGTATTAGGGTTCAGGGGTTTATTTTAGTATTAGGGGTTGGGGTTAGTATTAGGGTTTAGGGGGTTCATTTTTGTATTGGGGTTAATTTTAGTGTTAGTATTGGGGTTTAGTGTTTAGTGTTAGTATTGGGGTTTGGGAATCATTTATTAGGGGGGGTATTTTTGTTTTACTTGTACATTTGTAAGTGCTGACAGTTCAGCGCTGAACTGTCAGCTCTTACTTACATAGCCACGCCACGTTATTCTTCATTGCTGACAGTTCAGCGTTCGAACTGCCTCGCTGAACTGTCAGCGATGAAGATGCGGCGCGGAAGTGTCCTAGACCCGCCTACTTTGCCTCCATCATTAACCAATACTACCCTGCATGACCACTACATCCATGTACTAAGGCTTTCCTACAGCCTCATCACATTTTCCCATTTGCCCCGGTAAGACTTTCACTGACCTGCTACCTTTATATAGCATTTACGGAAGTAAGTTCTTGAGGTTATCTTTGATTCAGCTCTCTTTTTGTCCCCCATGTTCAGTCACTGGCCAAATCCTAAAAAACATTACACGCATTTGCCCATTCCTCAGTGAATGGGCCAAAATCTGTCTATCTTCCTCATTCCCAATCTTCAAAAAGTCCCTCCAAATTTACCTCTTTAATGAACTTGCTATTCATCCCACTAGAACAGGCATTAACCCTTTAAGGACCAGGGATTTTCCTGGGCCAAGGACCAGAGCGTTTTTCAATTTTTAATATGCGGTTTTTGAAACATCATTTTCCTCTCTCTTATTTAACGTACCCATACAAGTTATATGTTGTTTTTTAAAGGACAGTTAGAGCTTTCTTTTGATACCCTATACATAAAAATGATTTACATTTTAGTATTAAAAAATACATATAAAAGTGGAAATTTGAGGAAAAAAAAGTTTTCCCCCATTATTTTCCCAATAATAGGCTACACAACTAGTGCAACACTAACCCACTTATCCCCCCCTAATTAACTAACTAATAAAAAAGAAAAATATTGGTTCCCAAACCCCCCTAAACAAAAAAGACAGAAAAAAAACTCTGAAGAGTGCGATGTCAGTTCCGTAAAAATCATGCAACAGGCATGCAGTGGTTAAATTTTATTAAATAAATATATTAAAATTACCTTTATTTATTAAAAAAAACTTTATAAATTGTAAAAATAAAAAAAATTGTAAAAAAAAACTAAATGAGGGCCATAAAGTAGAAGGAAACTGATCACAGTTAAAAACTGCAATAAAAGGGTTAATTTTTAAAAAATTTATTTTTACCTCTTTGTATGTTATTTATTTCTTTTTATTTACAGGTCACTCTCTGTGCTTCACTATAAGAACGTTAAGCACAGAGAGTGAATTAGAGGCAAAGTCAGTGTGTGAACACACTGACTTTGCATCTAATTTGGATGTTATCGCGGTGATCACTCAATCACCGCGATCACATGCCCGTAAATCCACCGATCGGGTCCAGGAGCTTTGCCTCGGGTGCGAGGCTTAGTCCTGGACCCGTTGCAGACTGGCTGGTGGTGCGCACGGAGCACACCGCCGGCTAGACTGCATGACGAGTTAAATCGTCATAAGGTCGCTAATGCTGCGACTCTTATGACGAGTTAACTTGTCATAAGGTCGCGAAGGGGTTAATTAACATCTGGTCAAACCCACTAATTAACTCCCTGACACCCTCTCCCTTAGGACTGTAAGCTGGCAAAAAGGGCTCTCTACCTCATGTATCAGTCTATAACTGTTCATCTAGAGGCGTAACTAGAAACCACAGGGCCCCCCGTCCCCACCATGCAACTCCACCCCAGAAATGCTACTTACATGCCTTCCAACTGGTCCGCATTGTGTGGGACAGTACTGATTTTGGTAGGCTAGCCTGCTGTGCTGCCAACCTGTATTAGTTGTTAGAAATCAACATCAGTATTATGCATAATTGATTTTAAAACAAAAAAACTTTATTAGTCTCTTATATTAAAAAATCTAGTGGAAAACAAGATATTGTGCATAATACACACGTAAAAAAATAATGAGGTGATAAATAAAAATCAATGTTAGGTCAGCCTAGCTCAACCTGGTGCTAAACAGGCACAGTAGTTATATGCTGTTATACACACCCCAGACATAGGTGATATTAGTATAACACAAGAAGGGAGTCTGTTACTTTAAAATTGACCACACCTTTGGTCAAAAGCTCTGCCCACTCCACATAGCATAATGTAACTCTACCTACTTGCATAATGTAACTCTACCTACTTGCATAATGTAACTCTACCTACTTGTTGCAGTGTAGATTATATGACCAAGTTCCCACCAACATTACCAGCATCCGTGGTATACAAGAGATACATTCACAGCACAACAGCTGTATCAGGCAGGTGCATTTTAATACTTTTACATGAAATATCGTATGACCTGGTGCAGATGTGCTTCAGTCAGAGAGCTGTGCTTCACCATAAAACATACATTAATATGCCACTATTAGCCTGTCCATTAATATGCCACAGACAATTTGCCCATTAATATGCCACAGACAATTTACCCATTAAGAGGCCACAGACAATTTGTCCATTAATACATCAAAACCCTCCTCCCCCTTTTATATATATATATATATATATATATATATATATATATATATATATATGTTTGGGGTCTTAGAAATGTTCTAATATTCCATAAAAACATACATCAAATAAGTAGCAAAATGAATAAAATATATAGTCAAGTTGTTGACAAGGTTAGAAATAATGATTTTGATTCTAAATATGACCAGATTTACTGTTTTTTTATGACTTTTTGGTTGCAAGTCCTTCATGAAGACCTCTTCTGATCAGACTTCTTCGGAGAGTAAATAGGTCCCACTGTCTTCTCCCTATTGTGCGCTGACGGCACTGCTGGACATCTTTCGATTGTGAAGGGAAGTAAGCATGAAGTGTATTTCGTCTGCTACACTAAGTATCTTTGACCGATCACTAAGTCCTCAACATCGTCAGCTTTTTAATGCTTTTTCAAAAGAGCTTGGACCGCACATCTGGAAACCCCTGTTTTGCTGGGAAGAGACATTGCTGATGCAATATAACTACCTTGTTGTCTTGTTATATGATTTTTGACATTAAACTGTCTTCCGCAACACATTGTTGGCTGAGGTTCGCTGTTCCTCATCCAGTTTTATTCCTCCTGCACAGCTGTTTATGTTTCAGTTAATGATTGTGTTTCAACCTACATGTTAAATTGATGATCATTAGTATCTGTTTGGTATAATTGTTTATTCATACACCTGACTACATGTCGACAAACTCTATGACTTTGTGCAAACATACTTAAATGAATTTATGTTGTTTTGACAGCAAAGGGTGGTCACACCATATATTGATTTGATTTTAATTTTTATTCTGTTCACTCACTTTGCATTTTGTTAATTGATATAAATAAACTATTAACATGTCTATTTTTGGGTTTAAGATGGACTTGTCCCAATTGATGAAAAACCCAAGAGATTGTAGTAGATCGATGGCCCACCTGACATGGTTGTGAAGGGAGCTGGCGTCTTGTGACATGATGATGTCTAAGTAGATGAGAAGTCTCTGACGCCTCTCCTGCGAAGATGACTCACCACCGGTTTCAGAAGCTTGGTGAAACACCAAGGGGCCCGAGAAGAGACCGAATGGGAGGCACACGAACTTCCAAGTCCTGTTCGACCCTTGGAATTGAAGAAACTTCTGATGGGATTCCGTTACTGGGACCGTCAGATATGCGTCTTGTAGGTCCAACTTGACCATCCAATCCCCCAGACGTAAGAGGTCTCGAAGACATTGAATTCCTTCCATTTTGAAATGTTGGTATCTCACAAACCCGTTTAAAGGGCGGAGATTGATAACGGGACGGGAACCCCCACCTTTTTTGGGTACAAGGAAAATATTTCTGAGAAACCCGTTTATGCTGTAAGCCGTCGCCGTAATAGCTCCCTTGTCCAATAGAGTCCGAACCTCTGAGTCTATCAGTTGTTGGTCTATTTTTGAAAACTCTAAACCCAGAGAGGGGGTGGTTTGATGTGGACATTCGACAAAGTCTATACAGTAACCCGTCACTGTCTGTAAAACCCACGGGTCTGAAGTAATGCTGTACCAATTCATTTCAAAGTGTCTCAGTCTCCCCCCTACTTTCCCCTGAGAAGGAGGGTAAATAAATATCGGACTTACCATATGTACGCCTATGTTGCAAGGCTCCACGTACCCCTCTACTTTGCCAGGGACGTCCTCTTTGGGGAAAGAACTGCGGGGCAGGTTCTCTAAATTCCTGTACGAACACAGGTCTTGGTTGAGAGAGGCCTCTGGGAAAACGGGGTTGACCCCTGTTGAAGTGGCCGGGCAGATGGCCTCTAGCTCTGTCGGACTTAGGAGAGACCTTGGGCTGAAAAACCCTACGCATATTTGCTTTGGCCCTATCAAGAGCCGTAAAAGTTTGTACAAAAGACCCCAAATCCTTGACGAAGGAGTCTCCGAACAGCATGCCATTGGCTTTAGGGCCCAGCTCTGAGGGGGCCATGGGATCCAAGACACAGTCATCAGGGACCGATAGATTTGTGTCAGCAGGGATATCACCCTCAGAATCTAACAAGTCAAAATCAATATAATTATCAGATGCTCCCTCTGAGATGGACTCTGAGTCCTCATCCTGTAGGGCCCTTGCCCTTTTCCATGAACGCACCAGCTTAGCCTGGTGCAAGGCTCTTTTGCGTGGTAACGCGCCATCATCGACATGGCGTAACATGTCCGTGGAATCAGTGTCGAGAGCATGTTTAGATTTGGCCGTGGCTTTCCGACCCACAGATTGTGGGGTGGATTCACCAACAGGCCGAGACAAATCTCCCTGGTGAGAGGAAACCTGTGCAGAGCTAAGCCATAGACTTTGATCTAGCCATAGACTTTGCAGCTCCTGAGAGCCCATGGGTTCAATAGAGGGGTTATCTTTAACAACTGCTTTAGCTTGAGGCAGAGGAGATTGAGAGCCCCTTGCTAACTCAGAACCCCCAGGTGAAAGCATGATAAACAGTTGTGATAAAGGTAAAAACACATACAGACCCAGAACAAAAAAGGGGGCTAGATAATAAAAGGATATAAAAAATCCTACCACTGAAGTTAAAATATTTAATACATACAAAACGGGTGATTTCTGCAGTGTATGGGGGATCCCAGCCTCCAAACCGGCGTGTCCAGGGCGGGGAGGCGGGACAGAACACTGTACATTGAGATATGCTGGAGCCCGTGTGAGTAATACACACAGGCTCCGGAAATATAGCCGCCGTATGAATTGTGCATGCGCGATCACACCAAACGGGACCACACAAAGATGTCCGACGCGCTAGGATTACTAGCGCGAGGGACAAACAGAGAGAGACAAAAGGAAGTAAAGGTAACGGAGACCTTTACCAACAGAGGAGAAACATAACATCAGGTAAGTGGCAGCCTTCAAAGACTGACACACGCAAAGGAAGAGAAAAAGAGAGGAAACGGGGAAGGGAAGGGGTATAAGCACCCCTGAGGTAGAAAGTCAAGGGTAACAAAAAAGATAAAATAAACCAAATAAAGTCACATAGGAAATATACACATGTAAAACGTAAAGAGAAAACTACTTATCTGAGGGAGCAGCAAGAAAGAGGAGGAGCAGTCCGGTTCCTGGGGTTTTATATGAAAGGGGGAGGGAGGGGTTAAGTTTGAACATGTTGATTGGTTAATCTTTTTCAATTTTCTTGTATGTTATTTGCTGCTGAGGGAGTGAATTAAAGAAAGAGTAATGCATAATATGAGCCTCTGTGTATTTATAAATCTATTGGCCAGCAACAGAAAGCCACAAATATAATGCATTTCTATGTAAAAAAAATCAGTTCGACTTTCATTTTAGAATCAATTTAAAGAGACATGCTGAATATGATAAAGTCTCATATTGACATCACCTGTCATATTATGACATCACCTGTGGCACATGATGCAAATGAACATCCCATTGAAAGGCAGACACATTGAAAAAACTTTTTCTCATAATTAAGAAATTTTCTTCCAATTCTTCCAACACACTGTATAGATAATATGTTTTAACAATAATACCAGTTACAGTCCCTTTAAAATTTTCCTGAAGCAGCTACATAGACTAATGGCTAGCAAATGAATTGTTTAGGAGAAATGTTTAGGCAAAGCATAGCATGGCCATGCCATACGAAGACCTGAATCCGAAAGAGGTCAAGTATAGCTCACATTAATTCATTCATTCCGTCTCACTCGTCGTCACTTGATACCAACTATGCTGCTAAATGTATAGCTGACTTAAGGAGAATATTAAAAACAATCTTTGCCATGTTCTGCATGACAGAGTCCCTTTAAATCTTTTTCCTGGAACACAACTTGATGGACGTGCAGGGACAAACTTTATCTACAGCAGCAAAAAAACTCTTTGCTCCTCCTATCGGATCTGGATGGATATAGTCCCATGTTAACCGCTTTGATATATATATATTACTATAATTGATAATAATGCACTAATTTCCGTGAAGTGAAAATCCAAATGTAATGTGCAAGGGTTTATTTAAATCTACAGCTGTGAAAAGAACCGTAGCTGTTTTGTGAGCCAGAGAGTTACAGAAGGATTAAAATAGACCTGTTTAATGTAGCATGTAGGGCTGCTAAATGATCTGTTCTGTAGAGCGATTGTTCAACGGCCTTAAATGCCACCTGCACCAATCACCAAAACTCTGTCTGGCAGGAATAAAATTACAGCCCGCCATCAAATTCCCACATTCTGTACAAAGAAATCATACAATTACCCAAGGGAGCATCTTATTTGAAATATGCGTAGAGAACGTCTAACCTACAGATCCTATGAATAAACATAATTTGCAAATAGTTTGTAACCATTTTTACCTTTGATATTGATCCACTACTATATGCTAGTGTTTATGCAGGGGAAGAGTAAGCTTTATTGCATTTAGAAACAATGTCTTTAGGTTTTAGTCCAAGCAGATTTTGAGGTTTGTTCACTAAACAATGCACTGTGATGAACTAACACGTCTAAGATGCCCGTCTTTCCACCTCAGATACTAATAACTGATCTTTGTAGTTACCTTGTCAGTTCACTTTTTAGTGAATAGACCCCACTGTAGAAGAAGCAGTTTATGTGTATGTGAATTCTCATTAAGCCAATACTCTTAACTATGCATTTTACAATGTCTAACTTAGTGAGCTTCTCCCGCCTGAAGAGTTCAGCTAGCTAAGGATAATGTAATGTTACATTTGTAAAAACTCCCTTTTTTAACAATGCAAGAACTCTGTTCTTCTTGCAGGAAGAACTCACCAAGCTTTGTCCCTGCACAATGTAAAAATAAGTCCGTGACTTTAAATAATCACTCCTGTCTGAGAAATCCCTGGATAAATGGATGCATATTAATGTTTAAAAATAAAATACGCATTCCTGTGTGTTTTAGTTTTGTCAGTATTTAACTTTGGAAACACACCTTTTGCAAGTTTTGTCCTGGGGACTGATCAAATCCACAATGACATCAGTAGCAAGAAAAAAATGAGAATCCAGAGTATTATCTGCGAGCCAATCAGGGGTGTTCCCCTGAGAAATGCATGAGGATGAAAAACAAATGCTAATCATGAAGGCATTTGCTAGATTCTGAATGAAGTTGTTCATGTACATGCATTGCTCATGACCCAGTGCATCTGCACTGATCATTTTGCAAACAGGCAAAAGCAGAGAAAGGGCTAGAGCTGGAACTTTGCAAGAGAGTAAGGAATGCCTGCATACAAGTGAAAACCACAAACTAAATGGTTAGTAAAATGACCCCAAAGTGCCCTGTCTCCCAAACCATGTATTAATCCCCCCAACGCTATGTGTCATATATACATGGATCTGATCCACATTGTGGTCTAGTCACCCAAAACTGCGAATAGTGCAAACCTATTCGCAAAAACAAACTTAACCTCCCTCTCCTCTTACTGCGCCAAATCCGTCTGTTTCTCACATCAGTGAAAAGCAATACAAATTGCTATTCACTAAAAACCAAAGGGAGTTCGAATTGAGAGGAGAGTTGGACTTTGCTGTCCAAGCCCCCTCCCATAACTTACTCTCTTTACAGTTGGTGAGCTCCAAAATTTTGTAGCAACACGTCCGGGAGCTTGCCCAAAGCCTCCCGGAACACATAAAAATAATAATAATATGAATATTAAATCTACCCCCACCCTATCTATGAGCCGCCCCTACTAATTAATAAAGTAAACTAAATAAGCCCCTATCTTGGCCAGGTAGAGGGGGACAGTTCTCAATAATTGCCCCAAAACATATAAATCCACCCTGTGAGTGCTATGGGGTAGGCACTGAAAATTACAAACGGTGCCCTGTAAATAAAATTATACCTGAATTCAATATGTCCCTCAATGATCAGAGATGTCCTCGCTCCTTATCTTTAGCCCAGGAAATGTGCCATCCACATAAATAAATAATCCACCTAACATTGAATAAAATCTGTCCTTGCAAAAGAACTATAGAATAAAGAAGCATTCAACAATAGCAAGCAAGACACAGGCAACTTGAACACTTGTGGGGCTCTCCCTCAGGTTTATTCAACAACTCCTGCAGAACTAATTTGCTGGCTCAAGGTAGAGCCTGGGGAACACAGTATGAGGGGTGAATGCTTGGCTCCCTTGTACACTGTCTTGAAAGTCACAGCACCATCTCAATGACATATGGCTCCTATTCAGTATTAAGGCACTGAGAATCTGTATGTGGACAAAGATGGCAGGGACAAGCTGTTTGGAGACAAAGATGGCAGTGACAAGCTGTACTGGAACAAAAAAGACAGTGACAAGCTATTTGCATACAAAGATGGCAGTGACAAGCTATTTGGGGACAAAGATGGCAGTGACAAGCTATATGGGGACAAAGATGGCAGTAACAAGATTTTTGGGAGTAAAGATGACACTGGTAAATTCTTTGGGAGCAAAGATGACACTGGTAAGCTGTTTCGGACAAATATGGAACTAACAAGCTGTTTGGGAACAAAGATGGCAGTGACAAGCTGTGTGCGGACAAAGATTGTAGTGACAAACTATATGGGAAAATATATAGCAGTGACAAACTGTATGGCAATGGTTCCTAAACTAGTCCTCAAGGCCCACCAAACAGCATTTAAGGATTACTCAGTTCTATCTAAGGTGATTTTTTTTTAAGAACACCATAGATGCAACTGGGTAATCCCTGAACCCTGGACTGTTGGGTGGGCCTTGAGGACTGTTTTTGGAACAGGTGGTGAATGGGGACATATATGGCAGTGATATGCTGTTTAGGGACAAATATGACAGTGCCAAGCTGTATTGGGACACAAATTGCAGTGACAAGTTATATGGGGACAAAAATGTCAGTAACACGCTGTTTGGGAGCAAACATGGCACTGGTTAGCTGTTTTTGGGCAAATATGGCACTGAGAAGCTGTTTGGGTGCAAATTTGACAGTGACAAGGACAAATATGGTAGTGACAAGCTGTTTGGGGACAAAGATGGTAGTTTTTAACATGTTTTGGAGCAAATATGACACTGGGAAGTTGTTTGGGGCGAATATGGCACTGATAAGTTGTATGGTGCAGAGATGGAAAAGCTGTATGTGGACAAAAATGGCAGTGAGATGCTGTTTAGGGACTAATATGGCAATGAGATGCTGTTTAGGGACTAATATGGCAGTGACAAGCTGCATTGGTAGAAAAATGGCACAAACAAGCTATTTGCAGACAAAGATGGCCATAACAATCTCTTTGGGCACAAAGTTGGCACAGTTAAGTTGTTTGAGGCAAAGATGGCACTGACAAGCTGTCCTGGAGCAAATTTGACATTGACAAGCTGTTTGTGCACAAAGATAGAAGTGACAAACTGAGGACAAATATGCCAGTGACAAGTTGCATGGGGACAAATATGTTAATTACAAGCTGTTTGTGAACAAATAGGACAGTGACAAGCTGTTTGGGCACAAAGATGTCAGTTACAAGCTGTTAATACTGCACTCATATATGCCACTAGCAAGTTGTTTGGGGCAAAGATGGCACTGACCAGCTGTTTGGCCACAAATATTGCACAGACAAGATGTTTCAGCACAAAGAAAGAACTGGCAAGCTGTATGGGCACATGGATGGCACTAGTAAGTTGTTTGGGGCAGCAGAGAAGGGGCTGACAAGCCGTATGTATGCAAAACAGCACTGGTAATTTGTTTGGGGACATCATTGGCACTGACAAGCTGTTTGAACACAAATAGTGCAGTGACCAGCTGTTTGGGGACAAAGACACCAGTGACAAACTGTTTGTGCACAAAGATGGAACTGACAAGCTGTTTGTGTACAAAGATGGCACTGGGAAGTTGTTTGGAGTAAAGATGCCATTGGCAAGCTGTTTTGGTGCAAATATGGCACTGACAAGCTGTTGTGATACAGTGATTGAACTGGTAAGCTGTTTGGGTGCAAAGATGTCAATGATAAGCTGTTTGGGGACCCATATGGCTTGGGTTATCAGGGTATGCCCAGACATGGGTCCCTTGCTCACTGCACCTAGAAGAATACCAGCTGTATCACACTGACAAGGCCTATGAAATGTGTTCCTCGCACTGAAGAGGCATGCCAGATATTTTGGGTTTTGACTGCCCTGATTGCTAGCCAGTCTGCTTTGCTAATGGAGAGGTATACTCTGTAATGGTGCAAATGAGCAAAAAAAAAAAAAAGGTGATGCCCCACCCGAGTATGTACCATCCTATTTTAGCACTGTGCAATCTCAGTGAGAGGTGGCTCCTATTTATTTGGTTTATCTCACCTTGGGTTATCAGGGGTATGCTTACTGCATTTCGAGGGATTCCAGCCGTAGCTACCAGTGCTGAATGAGGACAAATATGGCCTATGTTAGGCAGAAACTTATATTTGTAAGTTACTTTGTTCTTTGTGCAGAGGAGTCTTGAAAGCATTTTAGAACTGTCCATTCATGGTGAGAGGTAGCTCCCATTTCTTTGTTTTGTGTTGCATCGGCTTAACAGAGTATACCCAGATGTGAAAAAAGAAAAAGAAAAAAAGGAGCGCAGAGGATATTCAATATAAATATGTGCAAACAATATGCCACATTGTTTGCACATATTTATATTGAATATCCTCTGCGCTCCTTTTTTTCTTTGTCTTTTTCTATTAATTTAGTAGAAATAAAGGTTTTAACATTTAACTCAGTAAGCGCTCAATGATTTTTTGTTGAAATGTTATAATGTTTTATTTTTATGCACTTGATTTGTCACATAATTTGGCCTAATAACTAAGTAATCGCTATAATGTGGGAGACGCGAGAGGCAGCATGGAAGGATGTCTGCGTGCGTGGAAATCGCACAGACACCATGTTGCCTGCTCATCGCAAAGGGCTGGTGAAAGGAGATCTTCTGATCAGCTCTGCCAGCATTTATATTTTTTAAATGGGCCGCCATAGGCACGTGTCTAGAATGCCTCATGCTGAATACAGCAATGGTCTTAGGAATGTATAAAAGGAAAATAACTGCTCTAAAAAAGAAAAAGGATAAACAAAAGATAAATTAATATCCACCTACGATCTCAGTATGTTTGGGGTATGTGTGTGTTATTGAGCACTCTGTCATTTGTAAAGGGTTTAATAGAAGATGGATATACTGGTAGGTGGATGATGGAGAAGATATAAATATGTGTGATGCAGCAGAAAATGCTAGCAGAATGCTTGGTTGCATAGGGAGAGGTATTAGCAGTAGGAAGAGGGAAGTGCTCATGCCATTGTACAGAGCACTGGTGAGACTTCACTTGGAGTATTGTACGCAGTACTGGAGACCGTATCTCCAGAAGGATATTGATACTTTGGAGAGAGTTCAGAGAAGGGCTACTAAACTGGTTCATGGGTTGAAGGATAAAACTTACCAGGAAAGGTTAAAGCATCTTAACATGTATAGCTTGGAGGAAAGACGTAACAGGGGGGATATGACAGAAACATATAAAGGACAACTAAACTTTTTTTTTTTTAAGTCAATAAGTAACTAAATTAAACTTATTTTTTTTGAGGAGGGGGGTGGACTTGCTTTAAACTTTATTTGATTAGCAAAGTCCCCAGCCCCTCCTACTTTCATTTCTGACCCCTTGGCTCAGTCGCCTACACAAATGAACCAAGGGGCCGAATGTGGCATTCGAATTCCATTTCCGACACACCCTATTCTGTATGATGCGCGAGCTGTTATTGTGGCTTTTAAAAAGAAACAGAATCTATGGGAACTACATTTCCCATGATTCTGTGGTGGAAGAAGCCAAAATTGTGCATGCAGTCAGGTATCTTCTGAATTGCATTGCCGACACAATTGTGGCCCAATAGATTGTAACATGCAAAATGTACTAAATACTTTTATGTTGTTTACTGTTTTAGGTGGCGAGTTATATGCACCACAGTTTTGGCTATCATTGGAAACATTGGAGGAATGGAATTGTTTATTCAACACATGACTGCACCAATGCACACTTGTAATAAACCACATCTAGTGGCTCGCATGGACCTCCTGAATGTTGCTTGAGGATATTCTAGCAGGATGATCATCTCCACAGGTTGGAATAGGCTAGATGCCCTCACACCAGACTAGTGTTTATTAGTTATAAGCATCCCTGAATAAAATGGAAGTATCCAGACATAATAAATTGTGCTAAAATTGTACTAGTTTTCTCTTGGAACACAAAACCATTGTGCATTGTATGTCCCTGCTTTTGCAGAAAATAAACAGAACATTTTCTAAAGTGACATTTTGAGTTGGAAAATTGGACATTTACAGCCCTGCAATTAGTAATTCATACAAAGTTTCTTTGCTACATTGGAAGCCGATTTCCACAATAGTAAAGTAATTCAAATGACAACAATTACTAATATTATGATAAGCTGCCATCTGGTGAATTACTAAACAATGTTTAAATTGCATCACAATTTTTCTTTCTTCACTAAGCAACCACTGACTATTGTATTTGTTAATGCATTGCCTCTGAAGGCAGGAGTTAAGAGATAGTTATTAGAGCCATGTAAATACTGAACACAGCTGTAGATGAATTGATTTTTTCCAGCCTCACAATGAATGGCCTTTCTGAACTCTAAGATAATTTACACACTATGAAATCAAACAACAAGGACATTATAATAGCATACCATATAATAAATGATAAAAGAGTGCCAAGGTTGTACCGCAGTTTCTCGTTCCTTCAAAAGACTGCAACACAAAAACATAAATGTTGATGCTCATCTTCTAGTATGAACTTTATATTTGCCAAATGCACGGAGCAAACATAAGAATAAAGCCTTCACACTTTTCGATATTCTGTATAAATTATGCAAAATTAAGTACGAAATATATTTACATATATAAGAAAAATCTCCTGCTATTCCTCCTCATGAGATTAAATCCTAAACTGTATTCCTAACTAACCAGTTCTAGGGTGGTCAGAACAGGAGCCAGTGGCGTCGCATGGGAGGAGGCAGAGGGGGCCGCGGCCCCCCCTAGGTCAGGCTGTGCCCCCCTTGTGCCCCCTCCAATCAGGACCACTTTAACCAATGGGCAAACTGGGCACCAGCGGGGAAGACACCCGTGGTGCCGGCATCCCCCTTGCAACGAATTATGCTGCTGAACTTTTTTGGGCGGGCATCCGCTGGAAAAAAACCCACTTAAAAACAAAAAAATATGGCGACCGGATATGACAGTATGTCATATATATGACCGGATATGACAGTATGACTGTACTACAGAGAAGACTGTATGGAGGAGACCATGGGGGATACGGAGCAGCCAAGAGGTGAGTACCGAGGAAGGGGGGGAGGAGGGTGGCATATTGGCTGTGTCTTATTAATGGCAGCATAACACTGGCATATTATTGGGCAAATTGGATGTGGCATATTAAATGGCAAAATACTGGCATATTCTTGGGCAAATTGGCTGGGGCATATTAAATGGCAAAATAATACTGGCATATTCTTGGGCAAATTGGCCGTGGCTTATTAATAGCAAAATAAGCATAAAGAAAATTGAAGTGCCAGAATCCCGCACCATTCTGCCTTTTGTTCTGTATAATGGCAAAATAACACTGGTATATTAATGGCAAAAGTAATACTAGCAAATTAATGGAAAAATAATACTGGCATATTAATGGCAAAATGGCCGTGGCATATTAATGACAAAATAACACTGGCATATTAATGGGCAAGCTGTGGCATAGTTAATGGACAAACGGTGGCATATTTTAATAGGCAAACTAACTGTTGCATATGTTAATGACAAAGTGACTGTGGCATGTTAATTGGTACCTGACAGTGGCTTATTTTAATTGGCAAAGTGATGCTGTGACATGTTTTGTGGGGCAAAATAACATGTACTATGGGGGAAAGTGACACTGTGGCTTGTTCTGCAGGGGCAGTTTTGTGGGACAAATTGACACTGTGGTATGTTCTATGGGGCAAATTGACACTGTGGCATGCCAAATTGTGTGGGTGCAATATGAGTGCAAGCCAAGTGCTGTGGGTACTGTATGGTGCTGTGTTAAGTCCTGTAGGTGCAATGTGGGTGCAGAAAAAGGGAATAAAAACAAGAAATGCAATTTTTCAATAACATTTTTATTACATTTACAAATACTTGAATTTTGATATGAAAATAGTTGCATATAATATTAAAAAGTTTACATTTACATATAGGTTTTTACAATACGACTTTAGAAAAATTGGGTCGACGGGGGTCCACTGCTAAAGAGTTTGCCCAGGGCCCACTAGGGTCTTAAAGCGGTCCTGCTTAACATAACAAAACATGAAACCGGCGCCACTCTGGCGCCACTTGCCGCCACGCCGTGAGGGAGCACTGCTTTACCCCCTCCCTCTCACCTCGTGTCGTGGCTGTCAGATACCTGATTATTTTTATTGTGAATGCCAAAGATAAATCCTGGCGCTTAAACTATAACACAGCAGCACCAATCTATGTGTTACTCTGAAAACACACGTGAAAAAAACATCAAAATACAATAAAACCAAATGATAGGAGTGACTGGTGCGCTGAAGTAAACACCACACGGTAAAAAGAATATATGGAAGTATAATAATTGCCTGAAAGTTGTTGATATGGCAATGGAGTATGGACAAGGTCTTCAATGTTTCATAACGTATATGAGGACACATAAAAACAAACAGAGACCATAGTGTAATTCAGTATTATAGTAAATATTGGTGCAGAATGAACAAATGCACTCACAAACGTAGTTGGTATGTAGGGCACGTCAAATATCTGATAAAATCTTCTCTCTTCCCCATATAGTCCTCACATATAGCGGAGTAAAGCGAGGAGATAGATGATTAGTAGTTGCAAAGATATTTAATAAAACAAACAAATGGTAGCTTACATAAAAGTACTCAGCATCAGGTCTCTCCACGAAAAAAGTCCCAAGGCAAAGTCTTTCAGTCCCAGTATTTGACTCAAAATCTGGAAGATATAGCAGTATTGGTAGGCACGCTACGCGTTTCGCCTTAAAATAGGCTTCCTCTCGGCGTGGCGGCCACTTGCCGCCACGCCGTGAGGGAGCACTGCTTTACCCCCTCCCTCTCACCTCGTGTCGTGGCTGTCAGATACCTGATTATTTTTATTGTTTTGGCTGCTTGCTGAGCGGTGCCAGCATGCGTTACATCACGCCAGACCTCATCACACCATAGAGAGGGAGAGGGAGGGAGAGGAGCGGGAGCGCACAGTACAGGGTGGCCACACCTTATTAGACTGAAGAGCATAAGCAGAGAGCAGAGCAAGAGCAGTGAGGACAAAAAAAGCAAAGGGGAGCAAAGGGGAGCTGCTGGTCATTTCTTATCTTTTGTGTTTCCAGTTCTCTGCAGACCCACATCATCTTGACACTGAGAAAGATAGCCTAATGCAGTTCTATATCTTGGTCCTTTATAGTTCTAAACCTATTGTTACTGATAAAAGAAAACAGCTTCATAAGGAGTCTCTGATTACTTGCCTTACAATCCTATTATGTGGAATGCCACTTGAAGTAGTTCATTTTGCAGAACAGTGAAACAGTCTGAATTCTATGAATTGCAAACTTCTAAAAATGGTTTATTCCTTTCCTCAGTTTGAGGAGGTAAATAGAGACGGTATCATGAAGATGCTTCAACAATAATGGTGCCGTCCATCAACGCAGTGTGGTAGTTATCTCCTTGCCATACAAATTATGACACAATAAATATTGTGTGGGACAATTAAAAGACAACTGTCGGCAAACAATTAAGTTCTGTTTCATCGAAAGATTACTTCAGGTATAGGTATTTTAGAAATGGTACCTTATTGAGCCTTCTTGGCATGTATAGCTCTATCAGCAGGCAGACATGATGCTTATAATCTCTTGTCTAATGTATGACTATATTTGATGTGTATAATGGACTGGGCCTAAAGCTATGGTATAATTTATAATCCTAAAATTAGTTAGTTCTTCCTCAAAGATGCCCCTGTATCTGCTTAAAATCCTACCACTTCAGAAACTTTAAAATTCAAAAGCATGGACTTGATTTTTTTATTTTTATTAACACTTCTGTTTGTATATTTGTTTATAGCATTATACATTGGTGCTTTATAAATCAAATGATAATGACTTACCATCATGGCATATGTGCATCATTTATTCTAGCAGCGTAGAGATGTAAATTGCTCTGCAGCTACTGAAATTCATGCCACTCTGCACTTCCTTTGATTAAATGTCGTCATCATCTCTTGTGAACCAATGAACAGGATTGTTTCCAGTGCCAAAAGGAGATGATTTAATAAGTGCCTCGTCCTGCAGGTAGACAAAGGAGATAGAAAAAAAAAAAACGAATTCAGATCAAAGCTCCCATCTGGTTGGCAGCACTAATTCAGCTGCACTTGTGGGTTCATTATGAATGGAGTAACTGAATAAAGTGATCTTTTAATTTATGTACAATTATAAACTAAATATGTTAATTAGCATTGTAGCCTTCACTTAAAAAGAAAGAAAGAAAGAAAGAAAAATATAGTGAGGTTATGCTGTTTCCACCTGGGTGTAGAATGCTCTTATTTTTCTTTCAGTGAGTCATTAAAAGGGAAAGTAATGTAATTCTCCTCTCCCCCATTACATTTCCTGCTTCTCATCGTATATCAGTCATTTCAGAGGCTTTTTAATGTTCATGTTAACAACATCGGAGGAAATAGCTGGATTTTTATTCAGTCTGACCTCAATCATGGGTGTAATAGAAGCCTTTACAATATCTCTAACTGTAAATCCTTGCACAGATCCATACATATAAAAACACTGAAGAAATAAAAAGAACACATTTTGAAACCTGGCTTTCATTAACATTGGAGATTTGAATCACATTCTGCTTGGAAGAAAAGCCCCCCAAAAATTAAAAAATAGATAGTATTACGTTTAACAATGGGAAGACTGTAAAAGAATTAAATTCTGTAAAAAACAAAGTTAATAATTCAGCACTGAACTTAATTAGGCCTTTTCAAAGCTCTCATAGAAACCCAATGGGCTCATATATCAGCCCAGTATAACATGTGCTGGAGCCATACAATGCATAGTAGCCAACATTGGTCATGTTTCCAGGGACACGTATATATGTTCCACATGATGCAGAAAGTGGATGTAAAGTGCAGCCTAGCAGTATGCAAATATAGGATGCATATTCTCCCAGACATAATCCAATTAATTAATCATAGTAGGACTGAGATCTCCACCCTGATTAATTGGATTGTGTCTGCACATTTACGCATTCTGTATACCACAAAATAGGGGCCTTGATTCAACAATGCAAGATGGAGAGAGGCATGGTATACCAAAGTTTGAGCAATGATATAGAGTACCAATATTGGAATCAGTGGATAGCTATATTGGAATCTAACAGGTTTTAGTCTACAAAATTAAACACCATAAAGCACAGACCTAAACTACAGACAGGCACCCTCCCCCCTTCCCCTTCACTGGATTGCCAAGGTTTTGTCTTGATTTGTTTTTGTGTGTGTGTTTTCTTTCTTTAATTTTTTCTTCTTTGTCAGTAAAGTTGTTGAAATTTTGGATATACCGTATTTGCTCGATTATAAGATGAAGCTGATTATAAGACGACCCCCCAAACTTTGGATATTCCTTTAGGAAAAAAACTAAAAGCCTGAATATAAGACTACCTTATAGGAAAAAAGTTAAACTTGTATATATTCACATGTAAATTGCTTTTTTAATAAAATATTATATAAAAAAAAAGCATTTCTTGTGTTTATTTCGTTTTATGTGCCAATGCTGCCTCTCTCTTTCCCTTGCCCCCAGCTTTGTCTCACTCCCCACTCCCCCCTCGCCTGTCTCTTCCCCCCCACATGTTTCTCTCTGCCCCCTCCCTTTGTTGCTCTGTCCCCCCTTCCTCTGTCTCTCCCCCCCTTCCTGCTCTGTCCCCCCTGTCTATCTGCCCCCCCTCCCTCCCTCCCCCTGTCTCTCTGCCCCCCCTCCCTCCCTCCCCCTGTCTCTCTGCCCCCCTCCCTCCCTCCCCCTGTCTCTCTGCCACCCTCCCTTCCCCTTACCTCGATCCCTGGTGGCTAGTGGGGGCAGCCGGGGGATGTCTTCACGATACTTGCAGACATTCTCCATGCTGCCCGACACAGCAGTCTATTATGACGGACAGCTGGTCTGTCATAATAGTCTGCCGTGTCGGGCAACATGGAGGATGTCTGCAAGTATCGTGCAGACATCCCCCAGCTGCCCGATTTACCCTGGTGGCTAGTGGGGCAGCAGAGAAAGTCTGCGCGATGAGCGCAGACCTCCCCTGCTGCCGCCCGGCACGCTCGCCGGGACTTCTGTGACGAAAGCGGAAGTACCCGGCTTCTTCACAGAATCCCCGGCAGTCGTGCCGGGCGGAAGCAGGGGAGTCTGCGCTCATCGCGCAGACTTCCCCTGCTGTCAGAGAGGGGGATCCAGGTCCCTTGCAGCTCTGCTGGGGACCTGGATCCATGTCTTATAATCTGACCTCAATTTGAGGTCAGATTATAAGAAGACCTCGATTATAAGACGAGGGGGATTTTTCAGAGCATTTGCTCTGAAAAAAACCTTGTCTTATAATCGAGCAAATCCGGTATTGAGAGCGCCTGTCTAGAATGATGTGTTATGTCTTTATAACAATGTGCTTTGTTTAAGTAAAGTCAACATTGATCTCTGTTTTGTATAGACATTGATTCTTAAATTTGCTATATGTTTTTGATACTTTCATAAATAAAAAAATAAAAATAGGGGCTTCGAGGACTGCAGCTGAAGGCCCATGCCTTAACCTGGTCGATGAAAAAAAAAAACTTGCCGCACAGCCACTGGCTGGGGTCGGTAAGCAGGCAGCATGGAGACAGACAAGTCTACGTGCTGCCTGTTTCTCACTCCCCCTACACTCATCGTGGCAGGTCACACGATTGAAGTGGGTCACGGCACTTTCCACGATGAGAGTAGCATGGAGCGCAAGACAGGCAGCATGGAAAGTTGTCTGTGGGCCTGGGCAGCACGCAGACTCCATGGTGCCTGTTGGCCGACAGGGAGCTGGCGAGGGGAGATCTTCCGATCTGGGACAAAGAGCAGCAAAAAGGAAAAAAGGTTATACACAGCCACCTAGTTCTGCCCACTATGATACACAGGAGCCAGTAATAAGAAAGCAAGGGTGTTTCTTATGACATCATCATGCAGGCTATGGCCACAGTTGTAAAGTGAGACTTGCTGGAAGATTTTGGAGAATGTTACATTATATGTAAAATTCTCAAAATGGATGCTGGAGATAAACACCTAATTTTATTTTCACTTTTACATGCAATTATTTCATCCATAGAAAAAAAACAGTGGCATATGTCTTATTTGTGTGTTTGTTATAAATGTGCAGGTAATCTAGTTATATCTTATGTAAGTGTGGTAGTGTCCCTTTAAGGTTCCCTCTGTTGGTGGCATGTGAAAATGAAGGTGTATTAGCAGCAGGGCTGGAAGTGTAAGGGGTGAGGTAGTCCGTGAGGGCCCACTCAGGGCCCAGCTTAAAAAACAAAACTTTCCAAGAGATACTCTGTGGGCGAGCAGGCTGCTATATGTCTATATGCTGCACAGGCACACATACATCCTCCCATCCTGCCTCTCGCACTCCCTGCATGTATTCTGAGGTCAGTGTCCTGGGTGTACACTGTGGGTGCTGGGGTGAGTCTTTGCTGTGCAATGTGGGTACTGTTGTATGTCCTGTGGATGCAATTGGGTGCTGGCCGGGGCATGTCCTGAGTATGCAATATGATTCCTGGCTGGGGCATGTCCTGAATGTGAAATCAGGTTCCTGGCTGGGGCATGTCCTTGGTGTACAATCTAGTTGCTGGCTGGAGCATGTCCTGGGTGTGCAATCTATTTGCTAGCTGTGACATGTCCTGGGTATGTATGCAATCTGGTTGCAGGTTGGGCAAGTCCTGGGTGTACATGCAATCGTATTGATGCCTGGGGCATGTGCAGTGTGTGTATACAATCTGGTTGCTGTCTGTGGCATATCCTGGGTATGTAATCCAGGTGTTGGCTGGGGCATTTTTAGGTGTGCAACCTGGGAGCTCGCTGGGGCAAATCCTGTGGGTGCAATCGAGGTGCTATGGCAAGTCCTGTGAATGCAATCTTGGTGCTCTGGCAAGATCTGTGGGTGCTCTGGCAAAACCTGTGGGTGCAAGTTGGGTGGTGTTTCAAGTTCTGTGGGTGCTGCAAGTTATAGCTATGGCAAGCGATGTGGGGGCAAAAATGAAAGGAGTGCTGGAGAAATTGAGGGGGAAACAGACCATTTATTCTGTAAGGGGGCCCAAAATTTCTGATGGCGGCACTGACTAGCAGTGAGAGAATGTTGGCAACAGCTGTTTGGCTGATATTTACATGATAAACTGGACGTACCTTGGAAAGCGCATGCTGGTTTATCCTCATACTAGGGACACTCATTTTTTCAACTGTGCTTCTATAGTTGAAGTACAAGTGAAAAAAAATGTTCAACGGCTCTTTAAGAACTATGGACAATGGCATAAGAGGTGTGTAAACTAAAGCAATGTACAATGTACTGGCTTCCCTCACATCCTTCTAATATTGTGTGCAGTTGAGATCTGTAGTTACAGTTCACAAAACGGTCAGGCGGATTAGACTTGAAGAGGTAAAACACCAGGCAGGGAGCCAGGAAATCACAGCAGGTGCAAGCAGTCTAGCATGTGGTACTTGGAAGCAGGGATACTCCACTTCTCCAGCAGTGCAAGACAGGAGATAGCTATCTCAATACACATCTTTTACATGGTATCTGTTTATCTACTTGTTACACACAGTTTGAGCACTGACAAAACCCTTCCATTGATAAAATCTGATATTTAACTAATCAACTAACAGTGCCGTACAGCTGAAATACCAGGAATAGCATATGCCAAAAGTCCTAGACTTAGTGGGACAGTCACATTTTTAGGGGGCTTATCTTCTCAAGTTCCTGTCTGTCTGTCGTGGCATTATTGTCACAGGCTGCACAGGCTACTGTCTATAAGACATACATAGTCTAAATGTGAAGAAATGAGCTCCAGACTCTCAATACCTATCTATGCAATGCTGTGTGACATCATATAACCATGTATGGGATAACACAGTGTCTGTACAATAACACTAAGACCTGTGGAAAGGTCTGGGAAGCACAGTGGAACATCATTACATGATCCGTCACAAAGTCTAGTAAATATATAAGAAAATACATGAACAATGTTGATGCCTATCCCTGAGAAAGTCTACAGCTCAACAGGAAGATGAAAACGTGTCATCTGTACAATGTAGGTGGGCTGAGGCTGGAGTCTTCATTTTGCAGTCTTGAGGTATGTTTTTTTTTTGTTAATAAGAATCCCTAAATAAAAAGAGGAAGTGGCCACTTCTATAAGGAAGTGGCCACCTATAAAGCACTCAAAAGGTTAAAAAAGTGTCATTAGTTGAATCACCCATATGTTCTGGAGTGCTGGATAATTCATGCCATGCAGTGATTTACACATTGCTGAGCAGCGCAGAAAGTGCTAGATAAATTGAGCAATTTAGATAAATTAATGGGGTACGGTTCATTAGCTATATCAGTGTATATCAGATAAGTATGGTTAGGAAAACTACCAGCACTCAAAATGCACTGTAGCAGGTTAATGGATACCCCCTAGGTAGAAAATATTATTATTAAACTGAGAAGCATGCATTTAAGTTTAAATGTTTTATATGTTAATATTTTCCGGCATGTATTAACGATATTAATGATGCCAGATTCATTAATTATGGAAATATTTGGTATGTATTATGTTGGGGTTGGGCGTTGAGGATTTCTTGTTCGTTTGAGTCACAAAGCCATATAGTAATGCAAGCATGTTAAACTAAACACGGTCTCCAGGATCGGTTTCTTTTTATAAAGCATGCATTTACCCTAAAGGACAGAAACTTTTTTTTTATTCCTTGCTCCCTTAAAGGGACTAGTGCACAAAATGCATCTTCCAAATATTAATGCATATTAATGTGATTTCAAAGTACTTTAAAATGCATGTTTTACATTTTGCATTGCTTAAAATATGAAATACTTACAGCTAGATGAAATTATGAAATTACAGCAGTTTGCAAGAACCCAGGACTGCCCACACTAGCTGAGTAAAAGTAATTCCTTTTTTTTGGCTGCTGAAACCAATGAGAATGATTTCATTCAAATGAATGGAATATCCTGTCTCTGTAGTGATGTTATCAGACAATGTGTTGCACTGTTAAGAGATCCTACTGTGTACAAGAGCAAGGTCACTCAGAGTCCACATAATGTATTCAATTGTAAGAGCACAGGAAGTGACTAAATGAAATGAAACTTTATATCCTCACTGTCTATATAATCAGTGCTGCCGCACCTGCAGTAAACATGCAGAGTAATCACTGGGGGAGGGCTTGAGTCAAATATTAAAAATATGATTTTTGCAGAATGCCTGCATCAAATCACACTGGGAAAAAGCCTGTGCACTATACAAGCAGTAATATTCATCTGGAACCAAAGTGAGTTCCAAAAATTGTGTTCCCTTCCAATAAAACTATTAGCCACCTTGCTTCAACCTGAGAGTATAAAATATAATACAACAAACCTGGGTACAAAACACCTCCCAAGTATAAGCTGCCCCAAATAGAGCAGTGGGGGTGGGTGCCTACAAACCCTAGAGAGACAATACTAAACAGAACTACGGTACCACCTAGGGGTCCTAGTTCTTAAAGAGGGTCTGTTTAACAGGGCACTCATGACCAGGGCCGGCGCCACCAGTAAGGCGACCTAGGCAGCTGCCTAGGGCGCATCTTAGCTGGGGGCGCCGGAACCCTGCTTTAAAAAAAAATCCTCCCCCTTACTTACCTCCTCGCTGCTGCACTGTCTCCGGTGCAGGTCCGTGGCTGTGAGGGAAGCGTTGTGCGCTCCCCTCCAGCCAATGCGCATTCAATAAGTTTTTTTTAAACAAACTTTATTGAATGCGCATTGGCTGGAGGGGAGCGCACAACGCTTCCCTCACAGCCACGGACTTCCACCGGAGACAGAGCAGCAGAGAAGAGGTAAGTAAGGGGGAAGGTGAGAGGATCCTGGCATATTGTGTGGCATAATAATGATTATTATGCCACACAATATGCCAGGATTTAGGATTATTAAATAATCCTGGCATATTGTGGGGGAAAGTCCTGGCATATTGGGTGGGGGGGGGGAAATCCTGGCATATTGGGTGGCTAAGTCATGGCATATTGTGGGGAAAAATCCTGGCATATTGGGTGGCTAAGTCCTGGCATATTGTGGGGGAAAATCCTGGCATATTGGGTGGCTAAATCCTGGCATATTGTGGGGCAAAATCCCGGGATATTGAGGGGCATAATCCTGGCATATTGAGGGGCATAATCCTGGGATAATGAGGGGCATAATCCTGGGACATTGAGGGGCATAATCCTGGGATATTGAGGGGAATAATCCTGGCATATTGAGGAGAATAATCCTGGCATATTGGGTGGCTAAATCCTGGCATATTGTGGGGGGAAATCCTGGCATATTGTGGGGGAAAGTTCTGGCATATTGGGTGGCTAAGTCCTGGCATATTGTGGGGGAAAATCCTGGGATATTGAGGGGCAAAATCCTGGGATATTGAGGGGCAAAATCCTGGGATATTGAGGGGCATAGTCCTGGCATATTGAGGGGCATAATCCTGGGACATTGGGGGGCATAATACTGGGATATTGAGGGGAATAATCCTGGCATATTGGGTGGATAAATCCTGGCATATTGAAAGGCATAATCCTGGGATATTGAGGGGAATAATCCTGGCATATTGGGTGGCTAAGTCCTGGCATATTGTGGAGCATAATCCTGGGATATTGAGGGGAATAATAATATGATAATGTTGGGGGGGGGGGGGGCGGCAATTTTTATTTTGCCTAGGGCGGCAAAAATCCTTGGAGTGCCATCAAAGTAAAGTTGTGGACCTGAAAGCATGGGGAGTAGAGAAGATAAAGGTAGGCTTCAGAGGTGGCAATTTGGATAGAAAACGTTTACAAGCAGAGTGCAGGTGGATAGTCAATTTGTGTGCCCTAGCACCTGATGGCATGAATGACAAAATTAAATATGGCTGTTTTCCGCCGATATGATATAGATCTGTTACTAATCTATATCCAAATTATGTCTATACAAGTCCTCCATACATAAAGGGAATCAACACAGTAAAGGAAGAGAGTATATTTAAAAGAACAAAAACTACCACAACTAGAGGACATAGTCTTAAATTAGAGGGGCAACGATTTAAAAGTAATATCAGGAAGTATTACTTTACTGAGAGGGTAGTGGATGTATGGAATAGCCTGCCAGCAGAAGTGGTAGAGGTAAACACAGTCAAGGATTTTAAGCATGCGTGGGATAGACACAAGGCTATCCTAGCTATAAGACCGGGAACGGGGGACTAATAAAAGTACTCAAAAAAAATTGGGCAGACTAGATGGACCGAATGGTTCTTATCTGCCGACACATTCTATGTTTCTATGTTTTCCCAAAGTCCCATTAATAAGATATGAGTATTCTACTTTTCTGTCTCTCGCCCTTTCTCCTTTCCCCTATGTCGTATTTCCTCTATGCCATGTGTGCCCTTTCTGCCCCCTTGCAGTTTGGATTTATTTGGGGTCTGCTTGAGTTATGGTTTCATCTTGGCTATTCAATTTAATCTAATTTAATTAAAATTCAATTTATTAAATACTTTTGTTATTAGTTTTTTCTTTATTTGCTTCCCCATGTACTTGCTTCCCCATTCCCCCCTCGCAACCTCCCCCCCCTCCCCCTCATTTCCCGCGGTCTCCCTGTCCCCCTTTCTTTCACGTTTTGTATATATAATTGTTTTGTAGTTTAGTATGGCTAGGTGGCCTGACCTGTAGATGAAAAATACAAGTGAAGAAATTGTTTATGACAGTATCGGTGTGTTTAATTAACATAAAATAATGAGCCAATTAAATTTTCGCCTGTCCGGCTGTTACATATAAAAGACATGTTCAGTGCGAAACTATCGTCGGTTTCTGATGACGTTCCTGTGGGAGGAGCTGAGTAAGTGGAGGAGTTACGCGCTGATTTACTGACTGCACGTGTAATCTGCTAACGCATGGAAGCACTTTATCTGAGGATGATCCATTGAGAGGGTCCCCACTGAATGTCCTACTAGTGAGACGGAACCAGATGCTGTACAGATTTTTATGGTTACTGCTTACCTGAAACAACCGGAGGGTTGCGTCTGGGAGCTCCAGGTACCCTGTTTATCGTCTATCCAGCTGTCCCTGTGGTTCCAGTCTACAATTCAGTGAACTTTCAGCTTTATCATCATTCTGCATGACCAAAGAGGTTTAAAATGCGTGATTGCTGAATACTGCATTTATTTCATATGCAGCAGAGACCCATTAACTCTTTGCTTAATGCCAAAGCATATGTATAATACCAGCACAGTTAGCTCCATGCCTCCCTTATTTTTGAATTAACTACTTTCTGCTTGCAACAGGACCTGTAGAAATTGGTGATTCCATCTTACCCTTCATGCTTATTTTTTGCCTACAGGTTGTTTATTGCTTATAGCATTGCCGTGGACGCACGGCCTTAAGTAGTATTTTATGAGCGGATTTTTGATTGCACTTTTTCCAGCACCTCTACTTTTTCTACTCCTATCCTGCAGGATCAGTTTTTTAACTTTTTTACATATACTGTCATATATGTTTATTTTTTGCTGTTTTGCTGTGTATCTTATGTCTGTTATTATGATTAATATCACACTGGGTGTGTGATACAGATATTAAGTGGAATTTTTTTTTAGACTTGCTCTCACCCAGAGGGACCCTTTTCTAGGGACACTGAATAAATTCAATATTTTTCTACTGCCAATTTGAGTATATCAATTCATGGTCATGAGTGCCCTGTTAAACAGACCCTCTTTAAGAACTAGGACCCGTAGGTGGTACCATAGTTCTGTTTAGTATTGTGTTCCCTTCCCCCAGGTAAGTTTAGAGATCCACACAGGTTTACTCTCGGCTCTGCTTTAGAGGCAGAGCTGAGGCAGAGCCAGTAGGAAGCATGGTGCATGCTGCAGCCAATCAGAGTGGGTGCTGACCATTTAATATGAATTGTGCAGGAGGTCTCTCTCTGCTAGTGAAAATGAAAGAGACCTTTGTTCAAAGGGGAACACCATCGGGGATCTATCTAAGTCCGCTCCTTTGATACTCTATGATCACCTGTTTTTATCCCCTTGGAAAACGAATCTCTCTCTCTCTGCACTTTCCTACTTCCTAGGAAAGCATGCAAGACGATAAACTGCCATGCCAGTCAAAAATACATGCCGGTTTATCTTCTTACTAGGGACACTGACTGTCCCTAGTAACTTTTCTTTGTCCATGTATATTAGAAGATGTTGTGAAGATGAGAAGCTAGCTTTATGGTTAAACATAAGTGTATGATTTACAGCTGGAGTTTTTGCGCTAACTGCCCCCACTCACCACGACTGGAGTCAAGCCATCAGACAGTTTCAAAACGCTGGTCATGCTATCAGACAGAATTTTTCACATAGGCAACACATACAATCTACACACAACAAATAATTAAATAATTACTACCCTTGCCAGAGTTGTCACATATACATCACACTCTACAAAATCTTCAATATTTTATGATTTTACTATCAAAATTTAAAGGTATACACCATCATATTTAAGCCCTTTGCCAACAATTGACATTTGCAAACATATCTATATAGGCTAAAAACCTCCCATTGGACCAATATGTTAATAATGCAGATGTGTCATACACACCCCTCTCTATAATATATTACAATATGTTATGATTTTATTGTGTCAATTTAAAGATACAGAGCTCCAAATACCAATACACTGATTACATACCGACACTATTTAATCATTCGAAATAATTATATTTTAAACATCTCCCATTGGATCAATATTTTATCAATGCAGATGTGCCATACACATTCCCCTATATTATATATTACAATATTGTATGATTTTACTGTGGAAATTTAAAGATATAGAGCTCCAAATACCAATACACTGATTACATACATATACTATTTAATCATTTGAAATAATGATATTATAAAAATCTCCCACTGGACCAACATCTTGTCTATGCAGATGTGTCATATGCATGCCCATCTATGATATCTATAAATATGGTATGATTTTACTGTGGAAATTTAAAGATATAGAGTTCCAAATACCAATAAACTGATTACATACCGACACTATTTAATCATTTGAAATAATGATATTATAAAAATCTCCCACTACACCAACATCTTGTCAATGCAGATGTGTCATACATATGCCCATCTATGATATCTATAAATATGGTATGATTTTACTGTGGAAATTTAAAGATATAGAGCTCCATATACCAATACACTGATTACTTACAGACACTATTTAATCATTCAAAATAATTATATTTTAAACATCTCCCATTGGATCAATATTTTATCAATGCAGATGTGTCATACACATTCCCCTATATTATATATTACAATATTGTATGATTTTACTGTGAACATTTAAAGATATAGAGCTCCAAATACCAATACACTGATTACATACATATACTATTTAATCATTTGAAATAATAATATTATAAAAATCTCCCACTGGACCAACATCTTGTCAATGCAGATGTGTTATATGTATGCCCATCTATGATATCTATAAATATGGTATGATTTTACTGTGGAAATTTAAAGATATAGAGCTCCATATACCAATACACTGATTACTTACAGACACTATTTAATCATTCAAAATAATTATATTTTAAACATCTCCCATTGGATCAATATTTTATCAATGCAGATGTGTCATACACATTCCCCTATATTATATATTACAATATTGTATGATTTTACTGTGGAAATTTAAAGATATAGTGCTCCAAATACCAATACACTGATTACATACAGATACTATTTAATCATTTGAAATAATGATATTATAAAAATCTCCCACTGGACCAACACTTGTCAATGCAGATGTGTCATACGTATGCCCATCTATGATATCTATAATTATGGTATGATTTTACTGTGAAAATTTAAAGATATAGAGCTCCATATACCAATACACTGATTACTTACAGACACTATTTAATCATTCGAAATAATTATATTTTAAACATCTCCCATTGGATCAATATGTTATCAATGCAGATGTGTCATACACATTCCCCTATATTATATATTACAATATTGTATGATTTTACTGTGGAAATTTAAAGATATAGTGCTCCAAATACCAATACACTGATTACATACAGATACTATTTAATCATTTGAAATAATGATATTATAAAAATCTCCCACTGGACCAACATCTTGTCTATGCAGATGTGTCATATGCATGCCCATCTATGATATCTATAAATATGGTATGATTTTACTGTGGAAATTTAAAGATATAGATTTCCAAATACCAATAAACTGATTACATAACGACACTATTTAATCATTTGAAATAATGATATTATAAAAATATCCCACTTGACCAACATCTTGTCAATGCAGATGTGTCATACGTATGCCCATCTATGATATCTATAAATATGGTATGATTTTACTGTGGAAATTTAAAGATATAGAGCTCCATATACCAATACACTGATTACTTACAGACACTATTTAATCATTCGAAATAATTATATTTTAAACATCTCCCATTGGATCAATATGTTATCAATGCAGATGTGTCATACACATTCCCCTATATTATATATTACAATATTGTATGATTTTACTGTGGAAATTTAAAGATATAGAGCTCCAAAAACCGATACACTGATTACAAACAGACAATATTTAATCATTCGAAATAATTATATTTTAAACATCTCCCATTGGATCAATATGTTATCAATGCAGATGTGTCATACACATTCCCCTATATTATATATTACAATATTGTATGATTTTACTGTGGAAATTTAAAGATATAGTGCTCCAAATACCAATACACTGATTACATACAGATACTATTTAATCATTTGAAATAATGATATTATAAAAATCTCCCACTGGACCAACATCTTGTCTATGCAGATGTGTCATATGCATGCCAATCTATGATATCTATAAATATGGTATGATTTTACTGTGGAAATTTAAAGATATAGATTTCCAAATACCAATAAACTGATTACATACCGACAATATTTAATCATTGGAAATAATATTATAAAAATCTCCCACTTGACCAACATCTTGTCAATGCAGATGTGTCATACGTATGCCCATCTATGATATCTATAAATATGGTATGATTTTACTGTGGAAATTTAAAGATATAGAGCTCCATATACCAATACACTGATTACTTACAGACACTATTTAATCATTCGAAATAATTATATTTTAAACATCTCCCATTGGATCAATATGTTATCAATGCAGATGTGTCATACACATTCCCCTATATTATATATTACAATATTGTATGATTTTACTGTGGAAATTTAAAGATATAGAGCTCCAAAAACCGATACACTGATTACAAACAGACAATATTTAATCATTCTAAATAATTATATTTTAAACATCACCCATTGGATCAATATTTTATCAATGCAGTTGTGTCATACTCAACCACCTATATGATATATTGCAATATGGTATTATTTTACTGTGGACATTTAAAGATATAGAGCTCCATTACCAATACACTGATTACATACAGACACTATTTAATCATTTCAAATAATGATATTATAAAAATCTCCCACTTGACCAACATCTTGTCAATGCAGATGTGTCATACGTATGCCCATCTATGATATCCATAATTATGGTATGATTTTACTGTGGAAATTTAAAGATATAGAGCTCCAAATACCAATACAGTGATGACATACAACTGGAGTCAAGCCATCAGACAGTTTCAAAACGCTGCACCACGACACACTATAAAATGGACAAGCTAAGCTGTCAGCGCCAGTTTTCACTCTGTGGACAGGGGCACTGTTGCTCTTCCATGTGTATGCTCATCCTTGGGTTATAGATGATCACACAGGAAATTATACTTAGTCAGTGGTGTATCTTGATTTTGTGCTGCCCTAGGCAGACAAAATCCGGGCACCCCCCTACCCAAGCTGCACACCCACGTTACACACCTAAGACATGCCCCATCACCAGGGGCGGGCTGGGCCGGGGGGCAGGGTGGCAATTGCCCCCCAGGCCGCCCAAAGGTTTTTAAAACACGGCCGCTCTGCCTGCAAAGCTGCACGGGGAGCCGAACAGGCAGCACAGAGAAACCTCCGTGCTGCCTATTCGGCTCCCCGTGCAGTGTGCCGACACGGAAGTGCCGACAGTCACGTGATCGGCGCTCTGACGTCAGACGCGCGCCGATCACGTGACCTGTCGGCACAACCGCCGGGAGGCCGAGCAGGCAGCGTGGAGGGACCATGCTGCCTGCCACCAGGGAAGTCCTCCTGCCACTAGCCACCAGGGAAGTCCTGCCACTAGCCACCAGGGAAAAAGGTAAGGGGGGGGGGGGGGGGGCAAAAAACACTGGCATATTATTGGGCAAATTGGCTGGGGCATATTACATGGCAAATAAGACTGGCATATTATTGGGCAAATTGGCTGGGGCATATTACATGGCAAATAAGACTGGCATATTATTGGGCAAATTGGCTGGGGAATATAACATGGCAAATAAGACTGGCATATTATTGGGCAAATTGGCTGGGGCATATTACATGGCAAATAAGACTGGCATATTATTGGGCAAATTGGCTGGGGAATATAACATGGCAAATAAGACTGGCATATTATTGGGCAAATTGGCTGGGGAATATTACATGGCAAATAAGATTGGCATATTATTGGGCAAATTGGCTGGGGCATATTACATGGCAAATAAGACTGGCATATTATTGGGCAAATTGGCTGGGGCATATTACATGGCAAATAAGACTGGCATATTATTGGGCAAATTGGCTGGGGCATATTACATGGCAAATAACACTGGCATATTATTGGGCAAATTGGCTGGGGAATATTACATGGCAAATAAGACTGGCATATTATTGGGCAAAATGGCTGGGGAATATTACATGGCAAATAAGACTGGCATATTATTGGGAAAATTGGCTGGGGCATATTACATGGCAAATAAGACTGGCATATTATTGGGCAAATTGGCTGGGGCATATTACATGGCAAATAACACTGGCATATTATTGGGCAAATTGGCTGGGGCATATTACATGGCAAATAACACTGGCATATTATTGGGCAAATTGGCTGGGGAATATTACATGGCAAATAAGACTGGCATATTATTGGGCAAAATGGCTGGGGAATATTAAATGGCAATTAACTCTGGCATATTGGGCAAATTAGCAGGGGCATATTAAATTGCAGATAACCTTGGAATATTATTGGGCAAATTTACTGAGTCATATTAAATTGCAGAATAACACTGTCATATTATGGGACAAATTGGCTGGAGAATATTAATGGCAAATAATATTGGAAATGTGTATGTAATGGGGTGATGGATGCATGTAAATGTGGTGATGGGGCATGTCCTGGTGTGCAACGTGGGTTATGGGTCATGTCGTAGGTGTGCAACGTGGGTAGGGGGGGGGTGCTCAAATTTTGGGATAATGGGTGTCTAAATCCTGGCATGTTGAGGGGCATAATCCTGGCATATTGAGGGGAAAATCCTGGCATATTGAGGGGGCATCATCTTGGCATATTGAGGGGAAAATCCTGGCATATTGGGTGTCTAAATCCTGGCATATTGAGGGGCATAATCCTGGCATATTGAGGGGCATAATCCTGGCATATTTAGGGGAAAATCCTGGCATATTGAGGGGGCATCATCTTGGCATATTGAGGAGAAAATCCTGGCATATTGGGTGTCTAAATCCTGGCATATTGAGGGGCATAATCCTGGCATACTGAGGGGCATAATCCTGGCATTTTGTAAGGGAAAATTCTAGCATATTAAATGGCAAATCCTGGCATATTGTGGGGGAAAATCCTGGCAATATTCGTTATAAAACAAGGAAAAGATGGCCGTGTATGGGGAGGCGATTCGATGGTGCAATGGGCCACTTGACTGGATTTGCACCCCAGGCCTAAGGCTGCCAGCCCTCCCCTGCCCATCACCTCCATTTCATGACCCCACATCACACATAACATTCAGACTCACATCAAGCTCATACTCCCATCACACACACACTCCTACTCCCATCACACTCAGTCACACACTCCTACTCCCATCACACTCAGTCACACACTGACTCCCATCACACACACTCTGACTCCCATCACACTCAGTCACACACACTGTCTCCCATCACACACACTCTGACTCCCATCACACTCAGTCACACACACTGTCTCCCATCACACACACTCTGACTCCCATCACACTCCCTGGTGGCTAGTGGCAGGCAGCATGGTCCCTCCATGCTGCCTGTTCGGCTCCCCGGCGATTGTGCCGACAGGTCACGTGACTGTCGGCACTTCCGTGTCACACTGCACGGGGAGCCGACAGGCAGCACAGAGGTTTTTTTTCAGTGCTGGGGGGCGCTGCCGCTCCCCAAAATTTGCCGCCCTATGCATCCGCCTAGGATGCCTCGCGGTAAATACAGCACTGTACTTAGTAACTGAAGTGAAATCTCTGCAAGCTACTATAATGTAGCACATCTCTTTCAATAAAATAAATAACTTAACCTATGTTATTGTATGGAGCCCATCATTGTTGTTTCATACTATTTACATTTAAACTGCATCTCTAATAATGTAAAATACGTACCTAAATGGATTAACATCTTATCATTGTGTAAACCAGTTTCGCATATTCAAACCAATCCTGAAATATTTCCCATTTATAACATGTGCACAGGTGTTCCATGACATGTACCATTAGGGAAATATTGTATGGCCATTGGTATTGTGTAGAAAATGCCCTGAGCATCGTATTAAATCCCTATTTTGCATATAGCATGCAAACCATGACTGAACATTATTATAAAACCTGTCTCATTCAGATCATTTGCTTTAAATACTATGTTATTTTGTTTCAAAGATATTATAGTCTTAGTTTAACAGTAATTTAAATACATAGCAGCTATTTTTTTTTTACTTTATTATGAAATAACTATATATTATTATTAAAGGGACACTCCAGACACCAAACATATTGGTCTCATCATTGTGGTATAGCTGGGATCTTTCTAGGTGCAGTAAGAAGGGACTATTGGCTGGGCATACCCCGATAACTCAATGAGACATATGCTAATGGGGAGGATTCCACTATAATGGTGCAAGTGAGCAAAAAACAGTGGTTCCTCTCCCAAGTAGGTCACATCCTATAGGGCTGGCTTTTTTAACTTTTGTCTGTTCTCGCTGAGAGAACAATGCTTCCTCTAGCTACTGATAATGTAGGAAACCTTAATGTTTAATATGTAATCAAAATAGGACCTAAACCATGTTGGATGCCATTCATTATATTTCCTAATGTAACGTTTTTACCTCAGGGTAAAAGGGGCAGTTGCCCGTGCTGTTTCCAAGCACACTGCAGGGGTCCACTGAACCTGCTACTTGATCCCCATAGTTTCTGTCTGTTTTACTTCATATTCTCACTTGGCAGAGTGGATAACATTATACGGGTTTACATTATAATTTGGTATTGCACAGCCTTATATCCCTCCTTTCATTCAATTGCCGCCCAGACTGCTCTCTAAGCTCTCTCATTGGGCTGAGGATGCACAACATTTTTCTCGTTGAAAAGCCACATCCCCAATTCTTGCACATATAAAAATAACTCACTGTTATGGTTTCTGCTAATTTTCACTATCTCCAGGAAACAGAAAATACCAATAAAATGTACCCCATTATCTGTTATTGCTCTAATAATAGCTTGTCAGTGTGAAATCATTGTCAACATTCTGCACACTGTCAATGTATACTTATAAGCCATTAAACATACGCAAAATGACCCACATCAGCCGTAGGTATAGAATAATCCATCACCATATTAGCAGTGTTAGTGTTCATCATACAAATTATTTATACACTGTGAGAATTGCAGGGAAATTCACAGATTAAAAGAAAATTGTGACATCCAGGAAGCAACCCGCTAATTGTACACCACTGAAAAAGATATTACACTCTAGCATTTGCATGACTGAAAACCAGGTAGCCTCCATCCTACAGAGCATAACGACATGGCTGCAGGTAGAGATGGTCTGAGGACTGTTGCTCCCCATTATTGGTATGCGCGCGTGTCAAGTGTCTCCCTGGCTAGAGGTGTTTTTAGCATCACAAACGCTGTGACTTGATGCTGGATAACCAGCTCCATGACATGGCACGCTGGAATTCAGTTCTTCACCTATAAGTCGGACACATACTGCATCTGAATGGTGCTCTATAAGAACATTGTTCAGAAACCTTTTTAATCACACAGATGTTGACTTCTGTATAAATAATAGATTACATGGAAGATTTAGTCCCTCTTTAATACCTGTCATAGCAGTTTGGCTAGCATTATATACAGAGAAAACATTATCTACCTTTATGTATAATAGGTGCACATGCATGGAAAGCTGCTTTGACCGAAGATGACCTCTCCGAGTTCGCCCTTTTGTAGCTAACCTGGTAAGGTCATCAATGTAATGTTTATGTTGTGTCCATTTGTCCTATAACACTGAACAATGTGGGGGTGTTTTATAAACAAACCATTGTTTGCTCCATTCACTAAGTACATTTTGCCATGCGTCAGCGGGTATTATAATAGGTCAGTAATCAGATGGCGAGGGCACGTAAGCTAATTAGGAAAAGTACTAATTCTCTTATGTCTGATCATGCCTGATTAAAGGCTGGCGGTAGATTAATTCCACAAGACTGTTCTGCTGATGTGCTTACATTCTCCATTCTTAACAAGGTACATTAATATTGATAGGAATTTAAAAGAATAATGGGGTAAAGCATATCTGTAGGAAACAAAATAATATGGCTAGATAGTAAAATGACTAAAAGGGCATAAGGCTAGGACTCAATATAAAGTGAACATAAATCTAAAATACCATAAGTGATTAGAAAAAAAGAACCTTAAAAAAATAAAGAATTGCAATGACTGGAAAACTACTCATGGCTTGGCTAGGTAACACACCATTGCTGTATTTTCTAGATATACCGTAAATATAGCCTATAACAAGTGGCATGCCTAGCCTAAGATGTACCCAGGCACCTTGCCGTGGTGATCTACCCACTTGGTAGATACAACTTACGCCAGCAAACCCACCCCCCCAACCAGCATAGTATTATAAGTGCATTTACTTGGCGTCTGTTGGCGGAGATGTAACTATCTTCTTTACTGAATTTAGATCAAGAGAACCAGTTTCAAGCTCCATACAATATACATATAACTGGTTACTCAATGCTTCCACCTACTGCCTATGACATAGTATAATTGTCTTAAATTTCTTGATTTGAACAGAACTGGATGGCCTGAGTAGGGTTTATTCATTCTATGGAAGGTAAACAGAAAAATAGATGTTTAAATATATTTAAAGATGGTTTGAGAAACAACTAGAAACCAGTGACTCTGAGATAATAAATAATAATTTGGATATTATATCCACCATTTCAGATGAATACTTATGGCGTCATTAATTTATTGATACATGGTACAACAAACAACTTCCATTGAAGCATTTCTATTTAAAATGCCTACACTTGATGCAGTCATTCAATTACAGATTGTTGCTTTAACCTAACATAGTAAAAGGAGACAAGAATCTCCAGCATAAATATAGGTAATATTTTGACCATTTAGAAGTTAGCACACAGTTCATCTCAGCGCGGTTTTACACTTTAACCAGACTTTGCTTGTTTGCTTCATTTGGCAGTCACTGCCAAGCAGAAACAGAGCGGGTTCCCTAGATCAGAACTATAGCTTACTTATGGGCCAAGTACAGCTCAGAAGGTTGAGACTAATCCTGCCAGACCTATCACTCCTTTCTGAGTTCACTGCCGCTAATTGACTGGCTTCTGGCTTGTCAGCAGTCCCAATACTTACTGCTGATAGGTGTAGTCTTCCAATTACATGTACACAGAAAGCTAAGCACAGAAAGTCTACTGGAGCAAGATATTACAACATGAATACTAAAGCTTCAGCAGCTTACTGGAAATGTAAGACTTGATCAGTTGTTCATAAATCACATTGCATGTGATGTCAGCTTTAGGAACATCTACTATAGAACCAGTTTCTAGGAGGAACATCTCCTTTGTGCATGAGGGACTCTCTCAGGATCACAGAACTAGTAGATTAATCAGAATTATTGCATTAATTAGAATTACTGCATCAGTGACTTACTGATGTGTTGGTGGACCTCCAAGATCTGATCTTGAAGCTTTGGTGAGTTTCTGAAAATAAAGATATGTAGTGAAATGACAAACAAACCTTTTTAGTTCCACATGGTTTTCTGTATCTATAGGGACACAGTGAACATTGTTGTAATGTACAATCCAGACTTTTTACATTTTACTTTTTAATTATCAATTTTCATCCCAAAGCGAGCAAGGAAGGAAGACATTGGCAAACCCAAATGGCCTAAAGATAAATCATTGCATAATGATCAAACCTATACACTTTTATCACTTAAAAAGAGCTTAAATAGACTACAGAAATGATCCAGAATGGAAAAAAATGTAGGTGGGGCTGCATCTTTTAAGAGTACCTGTCATATAGTGTGGGATCCTTACATTTAAGGTAATTATAAGAGGTTTTGGTGGAAGAAAGTGTAATATATTTAACACATTTGTTGTAAATAATTTGTTGTAAAGATTGAATGAATTTATTATTGTTGAAATTATCTTTTGGCTCTTGTATTGGGATGACCAAAATAATTTGTTAACTACATTATCCTTGAACATATTCGAGCACCGTATTTGTCTCCTCTTGTTTTCAGTATTTTTAAAAGTACACAGAACAAGAACACAAGTCCTCATACCTATGTTATCTTGTTTTATATTGTTGGCGACTTCATAAGTAACAAACAAAAAACACAGCCACCCGGCACTAAGTGTTTGATAAAGTTGGAACTTTATTTTGGACGCAGGCCGGAGATCTCGGAATCTCGACTCGAGCATCTGAAAATTTGAATGTAAATCCGAATTACTATATCGAACTCTTTGATAGGTAAGTGTGTACTAATGACTTCTTGATTGTCTTAATTTTTTATCCATGCCTGTCACCAAATAGGAATGATATGTAACCAATGTAACTCAATTACAATGATCAGAGGTCATTCAACATAGGTAAAATGACCTGTTTCAAACCCAATAGTGATGTTAGGTCTCTAGGGCCCTTAGGAGTTTGGGAGATATGGAGAAGGTTTATACACGTATGTATTTAATTATACCTAAGCTAAGGAACCCGAAAGATAATTTTATAACACACACTAAAGCAATGCAACATACAACATGAGATAAATGTCTCTGGGATCAGCTGGCTCTTAGCTGGTTATACTATTTTGGGAAGCCACTTAATCTCACTGTCTTTATTAAGATATAATTGATCACTAGGTCCATGAACCAATTGGGATCCTTAATCTTTATCATGTTTTAATAATGAAAAGCAAACATGATAAAACATGATCCTCTCCTCCAGCTAAGACAGAAACTAAAAACAGTAAACATTGCCACAAAAAGACAAAGTGAAATGGAAATCTTGCAATTGCAAATTACATTTCTTAGCAGACTGTATATTCAAGAGCCAAGTAGCATTTATCATCCTAGGATATGAGAAAATAATTAATTTAAATATAATTAAATGAAAGGTGTTTCTAAAGTGCCGTAATCATGCCAATGAAAGACAGTGCATTAAATGAGCTGTAATTTATCATATCTTTCACAAGCAGAAAAATCTCATTAGCAGAAATAAATAAATTATAAAATAAAAAATGCCCCAAGGAAAGAAAACAAGGCAGGACGTGTTACAGATTACTTTCAAAAAGGTATCCATTTACAGATACAATGCTGTACCAAGCATGAGATACTGAAGTACAAATCAGAACATTAGAGATTCAGCTCTCTGTGAATGGAGACTTTTCCATCTCAAACCTCTGTGTTCTCTTTCCACATCACTTCAGCTCGAAATTGAATTTCTTTTCATTCAGAAATGAATTTCTGTACCTGTTGCATTCTCTAAAATAAAATAGAAAGATAAAAAACTTAAATAAATCAAACTCTGCCATCTGCAGTTCATCTTACTTGTGGGTTCGAGCAGTGATCAAACACAAGAGAAGAAGATTAGAATCTTTATTCTGAGGTCTACTCTATAACAATAACAGTGAACTGCGGTGAACTGGCAAAGGGAATAGCAAGAATCAGATATTAATGGCTGTATGCTTCTCAGTAGGTCACCGTTGTTATGATTTTACCCATTGTGGTTCTGTAGTAGCATGTAGGACAACGCAATTGTGTATGGTCTACCAGTCAGTACTACTGCACACGTGCAATAGCACAACAAGCCCCTCTTGGAGTTCATGTCCAACTTAAGTCCTGAGTCATAATGTATAACTCAGGACTTAAGTTGGGAGGTACTATAAGGATCAGATGAGGAACCCAGCAATATATAACAAATAGCACCAACATATAGTGCACAAAAGCAATACTACAGATAAGTAGGGCCGGACTGGCCTACGGGATACCGGGAGACTGCCTGTCCTGTGGTCGCTGTGGCTTGCAGCCTTCAAGAATTTTGATTGCTTTAAGAAATTTAGCCGTGGACACTTTGGAAGATTCTGCGGCAGCCACAAGAGTCTGAAAGAGCACTCTGGCAGCCAATGTGATGTCCCTGCTGCTGCCAGATATCTGCCACTTTGCAAGAGCCTGTTAGAGGCTTGAGCAGATGCTTTTGCAGTGCAGCTGGGACAAGGCCTGTGAGTGCAATATAAGTGCTGGGTAAGTCCTGGCTGGGTGCTGGGTCAAGTCCTGTAAGTGCAATCTAAGTGGTGGGGTAAGTCCTGGATGGGTCCTGGTGAAAGTCCTGTGAGTGCAATCTCAGTGCTGGGGTGGATGCTGGGGCAAGTCCTGTGAGAGCAATCTAAGTTCTGGGGTAAGTCATGTTGGGTTCTGTGCAAGTCCTGTGGGTGCAATCTCAGAGCTGGGGCAAGTCCTGTGAGTGTAATCTAAGTTGTGAGGTAAGTCCTGGCTGGGTCCTGGTGAAAGTCCTGTGAGTGAAATTGGGGCAAGTCGTTGGTGCTGGTGCAAGTCCTGTTAGTGCAATCTAAGAGCTGGGGCAAGTCCTGTGAGTGCAATCTAAGTGGTGAGGTAAGTCCTGGCTGGGTCCTGGTGAAAGTCCTGTGAGTGAAATTGGGGCAAGTCCTGGGTGCTGGTGCAAGTCCTGTGAGTGCAAGTGAGTGCTATGGTAAGTCCTGTGAGTGCAATTTAAGTGCTGAGGTAAGTCCTGTTGAAAGTCCTTTGAGTGCCGTTGGTGTGCCAAGGTAACTGCCCTGATATATACCCCATACACAGGGCAATTCATATAACTTTGGGTACATCTTGGGGTATATATACTGCCCTGTGCATGGGGTATATATCAGGACAGTGTCTGAAATATAACCTTGTCTACATACTGGGAGTATATATTGCCCTGTGCAGGAATTTAGATCTTTCTTATATGTAAATAATACACTCTTCAAATGTGCTTTAAAATGTATGTGTTTTCCTTTTATGAACAAGAGCATAATGTTATGCTATGGGGCTGGTAGAAAAAAGCAATGCTATGGGACTGGTATGCAATTATGTTCACGGATATTTATTTATTTCCAGTCTTGGACTGCAGATATGGAGAATACACATAGAAAAGCCAAACAAAAAGAACAAAGCCAACAAAAGAAATCAGGGCAAGCAGCAGAGCAGGCAAAATCCAGATAAGCGGGCAATGATCAAATACAGGAGTTCAATAAGATCAAAATAAGGAAAGTAACATAAAGCAAAAGATGCTTGGTTGCTTAGCAGGAGGCAAGAGGCTGACAGGTGGCATGGGAGCGTGGCATGAGGTGTGTACATAGCTGAGCTTGTTTAAAGGACAACTATATCATAATCAAAACCTTTTTTTCTGAAAGAGCACATTTTATTTAGCCCAGATATAATGTAACTCTCTAATGATCCCATACAAATATTACCACTTTGAGGCACTTTTCTGTCATCTATAGGGGCATCTTGGATCTTTCCTTTTTCAGTAGTCAGATCCGAACAAAGATGAAACAGTTTGTGCAGCAGTGGGCACCATTTTGGTAGAGCCCAAGAGTAACATAGATTACTCGCAAGCGACATTTTCTTGGAGCCATTTATAATATATCTTCATCGTGTCCAACTGTGTCGGGAATGAGCATCTTTGGTAAGATCTGACCACTGAAACTGGACAAAATTAAAGTGCCTAGACCTTCCTAAAGAGGTCAGAAAACGTCCTTAAAGTAGTAATATTTGTATGGCATCATTAGAGATACGTTATGTCTAGGCTATATAAAATATGCTGTTTCAAAAATAATACTACAGTTGTTCTTTCATATTATACACTGTGATTAGTTTTATTATTATTTTTCCCTAAGTGTATTTGCACTAGCTTCTGTATTTTGCTGAACTATGGAGTTGAGTTGGAAAAATGTTCTTCAGATGTTGTTAATATCTGATTATTGGGGACAGATATTTAGGGTTTAGAGTACCATTTTTCAATTTAAGTTATACATATATCTGATTTGGAGAACTTTATCCCTCATAGTGTTAATTATTTTATACAGTATTGGCCTTAAAGCTTACGTTCCTGTGTTCTCCAATGTATCAAAGATCACTGGCTCTAATATATTATTTATGGGAATCAGATGCCTCATATCATGTTACCTGTCATCAATATACATAATTACCAATCTGCAGTCAGTTGTCGTAACAGAGAAGAACAAGCTAAAATAAGATGTTAGCTCCTTCAAGCTTACTAAACAAACAATCATCTTACTAGTTAAATGTAGAAAACTAGAAGCAAAATTACAAACAAAGAAAAGTGTGTTATACTGTATTCTGCACTAAATTCAAATAGCATTGCCAGTGTTTTACAATACACTGATCTGAACATCTTTGACAACAGTTTAACATTTCTGAAGAACTGTTGCATGTTACACATTACATTAAGCAGTGATTCTGAAGAAGACATTTTTCAGTCTGGTAAAACACAAAGGGCCATACTGCTGTTGCTAATTGGACTGCCCTCTCAAGTTGCAATGGTTCATCCTGCCTGTCTACTTCTCAAGAGATGTTGATGTACCACAAGTTAAATACAACAACATCAACCAACTACAGATTGTGAGAAGAACGGGTGAGAAGAACGGGCGAATGTGAAGGAGCACAATCTGATCTCTTTATTATGGTCTTGCATTTTGCTTGCATTAAATTATATTTGTCTTTTTATTAAAGAGATTCTCAGCAGCATTTTTTCAGTATTCAGTATTTTTCTTCTACTTTTTTAAGGTTGTACTTTGGTGAAAGAGCATTTATGAGTATATATCAGATGCCAAGCTTTATATTTATAATAACAATCGTTTAATTTTTAATCACATAGCTAGAATTCATAAAAATTTCCCTAATTTTTAATCTTGCCATTTTTTAAGGAAAACTCCCTGTTCGCTTATTTTCACATGACCTAGGGAACCTGATATGTTTGCTAGGCTATGTGCAGTTGGTACCGAACAGAGGCCTGTAACAGCATTGTTTCTGCCACAATAGCAGACACACTAGTAGTACATAGACGAACATTGGGCTCCTTTTCCCATTCATTGGGAATTGGTTTAATAATCTCAGCTTCAATAATCCCTCCTGGTAGAGCATACATAAATATTAAAACAACTGTCTCACTATATTTTAATAATCTGCAAATATCTTTGGAATTTTCTCTGTGTGTTATATTTTTAAGATATTCGTTATTTTAGTATAGCTTGCTTCTAGTTATAAAGTTCACTTTTCTTTTTATGTTTTTTCCGAACAAGGAATTAGTAATCAAAATTTTGCGTAGGATTCTGTGCTCTAAACACCTGTTCTTTAAATTGTCCCCTCCACTGGCACCTGCTGTTGGAGTGTATGAAAGCGATTAATAGAAAGGCAGAAACAGCACAGGAACAAAGGCTCACTACTTTTTTTTCAGCCTTTCTTGTATAAGTAGGCAGCTAAAAAAACATAAAGCCCTTTTGCCTCCTGCATGGCCCATACAACATATTCCTTTCTTTACATTTAGACTGTAAAACCGCTATTCATGCAGTGACATCACCAATAAAAAAAGAATAGAAAAAAACGAAGAAGTAAAAATATCAAATATGTCTCTAGAAGTTAATTTTGCTTCATGTGAGGCTTGCTATAACGGGGAAGAGAGATTGTGCAAGATTCTGAATCACAAAAGTACAATGAAAAATAATTCTTAAAAGTAGGTCACTAAAGTAAATAAAGAAGCTGAAGTAAAATATTCTACCAGATCATCTACCACAGAAAATATTGTTACAAAAAAGATAAAATACTTAGATTTTGTTCATTATTAATCCAGCTCTATCTTTAAAAAGACTACTCAATAAAGAGAGAAATGCAGGGAATTGAGACGGGTAGTCAGAATTTTTTTTTCAAAAATAATTTTTCCAACTTGGCAACATTGACCTGAATTTTCAAATTGTCATCTCAATTCCCTGCAAGCAGAGGTGTTGCTAGGTATCCAAAAGATCTGGGGCTGGAACCCATGGCAGATTTGATAGAAGCTGAGTAAATAAGCTCACATGCTAAGCGGCACACAGATGGATAAATATGACGCTAATGAAGAATAGGTATAAATGGGTATATATCAGGGCTCAATAAACCCCAGGCACCAGGTCGCCAGGTCGACCAGAAAATTAGATCTGGCACATGGGTACTGTTGTCTCCGCATGGTGGTCTTGCTGCTGGAATATTTTTTGTTTGTTTGTTTGTTTTAACAAAGCACGCTGTCTCACACAGACACACATAACAAGAACATCGTCTCACTCAAGGACACATAACAAGCATGCTGTCTCACACAGACACACATAGCAAGCACCCTGTATCACACAGACACACATAACAAGCACGCTGTCTCACACAGACACACATAACAAGCACCCTGTCTCACACAGACACACATAACAAGAACGCTGTCTCACACAGACACACATAACAAGCACGCTGTCTCACACAGACACACATAACAAGCACACTGTCTCACACAAGGACACATAACAAGCATGCTGTCTCACACAGACACACATAGCAAGCACCCTGTATCACACAGACACACATAACAAGCACGCTGTCTCACACAGACACACATAACAAGCACCCTGTCTCAGACAGTTACACATAACAAGCACGCTCTCTCACACAAGGACACATAACAAGCATACTGTCTCACACAGACACACATAACAAGCATGCTGTCTCACACAGACACACATAACAAGCACGCTGTCTCACACAGACACACATCACAAGCACGCTGTATCACACAGACACACATAGAAAGCACACTGTCTCACACAGACACATAACAAGAATGCTGTATCACACAGACACACATAACAAGAACCCTGTCTCACACAGACACACATCACAAGCACGCTGTATCACACAGACACACATAAAAAGCACGCTGTCTCACACAGACACATAACAAGCATGCTGTATCACACAGACACACATAACAAGATTGCTGTCGCACACAGACACACATAACAAGCACCCTGTCTCACACAGACACACATAACAAGCACCCTGTCTCACACAGACACACATAACAAGCACCCTGTCTCACACAGACATACATAACAAGCACCCTGTCTCACACAGACCAAGCACGATGTCTCACACAGACACACACACCAAGCACACTGTCACACACACACACCAAGCACGCTGTGGCACAAAAACAAGCACTCACCAGGGCAGGTCCAAGACATTATGCTGCTGGGGTCAAGAATTGAAATGCTGCCTCCTCTCCCCCATGCACGCACATACATAATCACACACACACAGTCATGCCTGCACATTCATAAAAATATACACAAACATACAACAAATACAATTATATAAACATATGTTCTCTGGCATAAATATACTAGTAAATGCATATATTACCAACAGAGTATCAAAAGATGTAGATATCTAAACTATCTGAAATAAAGACCACCAAAATAGCTGATAAAAATCCAAATAGGCAGAATACCTTACCCGTTAACTGTATGTGCTTGCTGGGGGTGGTCTGGCCACAGGCCCCAGCACTAGCTGTCACCACCAACTCCAGGGAAATGTTGCAACTGGTCCTGCGAGACCAAGGCAAGTATAGACTGTCACGAATGCACCCTACTCCAAGAGTGCATGTGACTGGGTTATGGTGGTGCAAGGGTTAAAATTACCGTATTTGCTCGATTATAAGACGACCCTGATTATAAGACGACCCCCCAAACTTTGGATATTCCATTAGGAAAAAAACTAAAAGCCTGAATATAAGACTACTCTATAGGAAAAAAGTTCAACTTGTATATATTCATATGTAAATTGCTTTTTTAATAAAAAATTATGATATCAAAAAATTTATTTCTAGTTTTTATTTCTTTTTATGTGCCAATGCTGCCTTTCTCTTTCCCTTGCCCCCATTTTTCTCTCTCTCCCCCTCCCCTTGTCTGTCTCTTAACCCCCTCACTCCCCTTGTCTCTGTCTCTTAACCCCTTCCCTCCCCTTGTCTCTGTCTCTTAACCCCCTCACTCCCCTTGTCTCTGTCTCTTAAACCCTCCCCTCCCCTTGTCTCTGTCTCTTAACCCCCTCACTCCCCTTGTCTCTGTCTCTTAACCCCTTCCCTCCCCTTGTCTCTGTCTCTTAACCCCCTCACTCCCCTTGTCTCTGTCTCTTAACCCCTTCCCTCCCCTTGTCTCTGTCTCTTAACCCCCTCCCTCCCCTTGACTCTGTCTCTGCCCCCCCTGTCTCTCTGTCCCCCCTGTCTCTCTGTCCCCCTCCCTCCCTCCCCCTGTCTCTCTGCCCCCCTCCCTCCCTTCCCCTTACCTTGATCCCTGGTGGCTAGTGGGGGCAGCCGGGGAATGTCTGCACGATACTTGCAGACATCCTCCATGCTGCCCGACACGGCAGTCTATTATGACGGACAGCTGTCCATCATAATAGTCTGCCGTGTCGGGCAGCATGGAGGATATCTGCACGTATAGTGCAGACATCCCCCAGCTGCCCGATTGTCCCTGGTGCCTAGTGGGGCAGCAGAGAAAGTCTGCGCGATGAGCGCAGACCTCCCCTGCTGCCGCCCGGCACGCTCGCCGGGACTTCTGTGACGAAAGCAGAAGTACCCGGCTTCTTCACAGAAGCCCCGGCGGTCGTGCCGGGCGGAAGCAGGGGAGTCTGCGCTCGTTGCGCAGACATCCCCTGCTGCTAGAGAGGGGGATCCAGGTCCCCTGCAGCTCTGCTGGGGACCTGGATCCATGTTTTATAGTCTGACCTCAATTTGAGGTCAGATTATAAGAGACCTCGATTATAAGACGAGGGGGATTTTTCAGAGCATTTGCTCTGAAAAAAACCTTGTCTTATAATCGAGCAAATACGGTAACTCTCTGTCTGCCCTAGACTAGAAATAATGATAAAAAACCCCCTTTAACACCACCCACACTTAATTATAATGATATAACTAATGTGCTAACACTGCCACCACCAAGACAATTTATAAATGGGGTGCCTTGGTCCCCCAAGCAAATTAGACTTTACCCACAAAATATGCTTTAACATAATATCTATGCAATTGGTCAAACCAATCAGGTAACGTGAGTCTCAATACCAGACAAAGGCAGAACCTAATAAGGGAATATTTATTATGAACAAAAGAAGAGTCACAGTGCATACAAAAAAATAAAACAGATGACAAATTATTAACACCAAAACAGATAAAAATAAAAAGGAGAAATTAACAGAAAACCTAACTACTCACTTAGATAGAGAAGTACCAATATTTTCTGTCCGAGGGACTGCGGCAAGGAAATGGCAACTTACACAAAATTAGATCTTGGCCCCTAGTAAGCACACTGGCCATTATTCCATCATTAGATTTATACCTTGTCAGGACAACTCAGGTTTCCAAGCCGGCCCAGAGGTGGGAAGGTGTACCTAAAAGTTTCCTCCCCCATGTGTGGTGGAACTACCCCAGTCAAAATATGGAATCTTGTTGCTAATTTCCCTTCCAGTGCATGTCACATACATAATTCTTGCCTCTATTAATTTGTTGCAATTTATGAAGTCCATAGATATGTCACACTTGCTACCCATGACTCTATACCACAGACTTCACATTAGCTGCCAAGTTGCACCAGCCATATTTGTAGGGTGTACTATTGCCTGTCTAAATATTCACAAAATGAGGCATGATTAATATTCTGTGAGTTATTATTAATGCATGTTTGGGATAGGACTTTTGCAGGACAAGACTTCTAACTGGTAAGGGCCACTTAGCATATCAAAAGAACCTACTAGGATACAGACATATGCAACATAGACTTACAGGCGACTAACTCAGTGTAACATTTCACACCTTGTACCATCAGTTCCAGCTTCAAAAGAAACACTCAAGTTGTAAAGTTTTTCAGATCACAAAGGTCATACCATCTCTACCGGGTAGTAGATGCAGGTATGCACTACACCACTTGTTGTGACTTAGACTATAGGGGGTGCGTGCGCCCCTTTCTGTACAGTGCTTCTGGGAAAGCACTTCACCCGGCAGCTTGCGAGGGGATGAAGTGCCAGTTCAAAGCACCCTCATTCTAATTTTAGGTTGCATGCTGCCCTAGCACAACGTGGGACCCACTATCACCCCTGCAAGGCTTAAACCTCTGATTATGAGCGGCTCCAGAGTCTGATCTCAGGAGGGGACCTGCAGATGACTGTCTGTCTTTTCCTCTTCCCCCATGTCCTACTGTCTCTATCCTCTCCCTTCCCATATCCACCTCTCTCTCTCTTGTGCCTTCCCGTGTCAGTCTGTCTCTCCTCTTCCTTCCCTATCCTCTTTTTTCCCATGTCAGTCTCTCTACCCTCTTCCTTCCCATGTCTGTCTCTCTCCTTTCCCATAACTGTCTCTTTTCCTTCCCATGTCTCTCTCTCCTTTCCCTGTTTGTCTCTCTCCTCTACCCCCTATGACAGTCTCTTTGTCCCTCTACCCATGTATGCCTCTCCTCCCCCACGTCTGTCTCTCTCTTTGTCCCCTTATATGTCTCCTCTTCCCCCACCCTGTTATATCATCATCTCTGAAATACTAAATTGATACAATGAAATGTTCACCTCAACTCACCCACACCTTCTTTTAGTGAATAGCTCCCAGAGAGAGAGGTTATTTTATACTTTGAAAGCAAAGTGATGTTTTAATTCATATTAAACATTGGTGCGTGCAAAGATAGTTAAACTACTCTATTAGGACTAAGAGCTATTACTAAGGTGCCACTTTTAGAAATTCCTATAAAAAACGTGCGCGCACATAATATTCAAATAAGACACTCCTTATAATGGAACTTTGTGTCTTCATATAAATTTGGAGCAAACTATAACAAAGAAAACATCTAATGGTGCAGTAAACTGAGAGTTCAATCATCGTGTTTGTACACCTCCAAGGAATGCACTTACACAATTAAGGGGCTATTCAGTAAATGGTGAGTTGCAGGTGAGTTAAAGGGAGATGAAGATATTTACCAGTTTAGCTATACATTGTGCAGTGTCAAACCTGGTGAGTTTGATAAGTTCTTAGGTTTTAGTGAATAACTGCACCCAAGAGTCTCACAACTGGCTCCAATGACAAATAGCACTGGAGCCTCTCAAATGATCAGCAGGTCTTCTTTAACTCAATAGATATACCCAGAAGAAAAATGAAGAGAAAGCATAGGTGTAAAATGTTGTACACGAAATATAAACAATGTCCCCGTGTCATCCGTGTATTGTACTACTATTGATGTAAATAAAGATGTCCTAGTGGTGAAACTTGTCAACACACTGTAGTGTGAGGGAGCAGAGCCAGACAGTAACTCTCTGACTTGGAATATATTATCTTTATTGATTATTATTTTATTAATTTGTGACCACCACTTTTTGGGATTTTGTTGGGTGTTTTCTTAAATGGGAATGGACATGAGTGTGTTGAGCATTTTGATTTTATTTTCATATTCACTACAAAGTTCCTGTTTCCACAAGTTGCACATCCCTCAGTGTTTCTTATTTGTTGTCCATTAATAAGTAAATTAATTAAAAATGTAAAACTAAATCTCTAAGATATAGCGCACCATCTGCTGTAGTATGCACAATTCACTGATTATTTAATGAATGTGTTATCAATGCATCCTCTTTTTTGGAAAGCCTAATTTAGCAGAAAACAAGAAAAACCTTGGCATGAATTAAGCCAATCTAATTTTGATGTATATATTATATACAGCTATTAACCATTTTGGACATTTTCTTTAATTTCCGGATGAACCTGCTGGGAGTAGTAATCCACCAGTGGCTGGCCTTGTCATGTGTGTTTTCCCATTCCACTCTATTCGGTGGAATCAAAGTGGCTTTAGCTCCAACTGATTGACGTCAGTGGATTCAGACTGAATATACGTGTCTGTATAACTATCTATTACGCCAAGTGAAGTGTTGACAGAAAACATTGTGAAGTACAAGTGCCTAATCATCAGCAGTGGAAATCCTGCAGCGCAAAAAGGATTTTTTTTTAATAAAAAAATATTAAAAGATGAATAACATTTAATTCAGCCGTCGTGCAATGTAATTAACTACAAAGGAATCTGTCATCATTCTGAGTATTGGGAAAAATTCCCAATGTTCAGCTGGCAATTAACATGCACTGTTATGACATCAATGGTAATATCACTATGTTAAAGCTTTTCTGAAGGTGCTGTGACAAAGGAGAGTATTCATTCATTTATCAATGAGCAATCCTGTTCTATCAGACATGCTACCTTGACGGAGGTAAGGTACAGCAATTCCCTAACTGTGCCTCCAGTCCCCGTTTGTCTTCTTTTTGGAATACACTGGTAAAGATTAAAGAAGTTCTGTATATTCCCCCCCCCCCCCTTTTTTTTATTTGATGTTTGATAAAATACAATCTAAAAACAGACTTCCAGGGAAATGCTTTGCTGCACAATGTTAACAAGCTTGGATTTTTATTAATCCAAACAGCCGTCTCCTTGTTCAAGCAGCTGAAGAGTTGTTGAATACTTTTATCAGTGACATGATGATATTACGCTGGCTTTTAATGAAGCTCTAGCTTTAGCAACAGGGAGTCTGAAAACAACATTTTTCAAAAGGAAATTGAAGTCTAGTTGGGAAACAAAGAGGTTGATGGAAAGTGTAGGTTAATCTAATTAGAGATTATACTGCATTTCCTGACAATTTTGTTATTGGAATAGACCATTGCATGTTCAGTCTGCAATAGTAAGATTATGCTATTAGTAGCTATAAAGGATTCTAGACTATTTAGTTATGGATCTCACATAAAACAAAGTATAGCTTCCAGGATGTATCGGTTACTCACTTAAAGTGGCAGGGCCATCTAGCTTATTTTCTGTATGGTGTACATGTGGTTAATGCTCTAATAGGTGACATGCACAAAGGTTTACTTTTAATCAATGTACATGTCTACTGTAGTTTTACATTGAAAATGATTCACCAGGGCCTCTAATGACCAATAAGGAGGGCTTGGACAGATAGGTGAAACTGTTGCTAAGGCAACAGCAGAAAGGGCGTCTTTAATGCTAATGGGACACAGGACAAGCATCTAAATGTGGGCCTTCTATCCCACCATGGTTAAAGCATCATACACATGAGATTATGTGTTACACTCCAGTTGTCTGGTTGGTTTGACATGAACCATGGAAACATTACATTTAACCACACTATCAGTGGTTTCAGTATTGCGGTGCATTGTCCAAAAAGTGCCACCCAAAACTTGAAATGTGCCACCCAAAGCCTTCTCTCTTTCAAAACCTATTCTCTCTCACCCAGAATGTGTCACCAGAAGCCACTCTCTACATCAAGGTACCCAGTGGCGCACCTAGGTATTTGACCGCCCAGGGGGGTCCCTGTGTTCGCCCTTTCAATACATACTTTTTAAAACCTTTCCTGTCCAAAGGTGCTTTGGTCAATTGGGCTGCTAACCGACATTGAGGCATTACAGCAACACTGCTTGGGTGGTGTTAGCAAACACTGATCGCCAGGCATGTCCTGTGTCGGCTACAGAGTGTCTACCTGTGCATATATGGCATGTCCAATGCTGCTATGGGGTTAATACATGCATTTGGCTGCAGTTGTGCTAAGACAATGTATCGATCATTTTTGTAAAGCATTATGATGCAGCGGTACAGTGAGTTGAGGCCCATAATAAATCTGTGGGCCTACTTCAGGTGGAGGACACAAATGTTAGTTTATAACAGAGAAACATGATGCAACAGACAAGTAACGATATTTGATACTGCACCACCTACTGGCCAAAGTGCTATCAACACCAAAATAAATAAGATATACTGGTACTTCCAAAATTACTCACAAATTTGCAGCTGCTCTATGAGAAGCGCTGCCAAATTCATAGCTGGGAATTCTCTGGTTATCATCCACGGATTACAAGTTCAATATCTAGTGCCAATGGGTTGTATTCATGCAATCATCTAAAATCCCTGAAAATTAGTGTTTCCCAAATCCTAAAAAACAGAATATACCTGTTCCTGTCATTAGTTTACAAATTACTATATATACTGTACATGTTGTTGTTTTCTCTTTTAGTTTTTTTTTGTATCAATAATTATTTACCCTGTATCTTCTCTTTCAACTTGTATAACGTGTATGTATTTTTTATTATTTGTTTTAATCTACTGTTAAATGTGTAACTCTGTGTAATTCCATTCTGGGTCCCCAGGACATACTTGAAAATTAGAGAAATCTCAAAGTATTCTTCCTGGTAAAATACTTTCTTAATAAATAAAAATGAAACTGTGTGGTCAATATGGTTCCTGCATGAGGTAACCATCGTGCCATCCGACTGGTCTGTCCCACATTTGTCTGAAATGCAGAAGTTTATTTACACGATATGACCATACATATTGCATTATCTCCTCCATTTTGGTTCATCTCAGCACTACACTTTCTACCTAATCACAATTTATTACCGTATTTGCAAAGTGTATAAAGTGACTGGCGCTTTAAGTGAACAATAAAAATAAAAACAACAACAAGAAATAATAAAATAAAAATGAAAATTATATAAATAAATAAAAATATATAAATGAAAACTGGAGTGCAGCATACACCAGTGCCAATCCCTCAAATATAGCACACAATAGTGAAAAATGTAATAATAAAAAAAGGTGTTGCGCAATATAATACTTATCTAAATGATTCTTCCGGATAGTATCCAAAAAACACTCTCATAGAGACATATAAAACCAAAGAGAAACAGACATACAATGTGAAGACCTATATAGGCAAAATAGATAGATAAGTCCCCCAAAGGAAACGTACTCACACTTTCTAGAGCCAAATATAACCGGCTCTGAGTGTGAGAAGCAAATGGACTATAAGTCCTATGACCCCTTCGGTCTGTGATGCTCCTTTCCGTTTTCCACAGTAGAGGTGATGTTATCAAATGTATAGAGGAGACGATGAAGTGTGTACAAATTTTTAATAGCCTCTTAATTGTTAATAGACTTATCTATCTATTTTGCCTATATAGGTCTTCACATTGTATATCTGTTTCTCTTTGGTTTTATATGTCTCTATGAGAGTGTTTTTTGGATACTATACGGAAGAATCATTTAGATAAGTATTATATTGCGCAACACCTTTTTTTATTATTACCGTATTTGCTGCCGCCCGGCACGTCCGCCGGGGCTTCTATGAAGAAGCCGGGTACTTACGCTTTCGTCACAGAAGTCCCGGCGGTCGTGCCGGGCGGCAGCAGGGGAGGTCTGCGCTCATCGCGCAGACATCCTCTGCTGCCCCACTAGCCACCAGGGTGAATCGGGCAGCTGGGAGATGTCTGCACGATACGTGCAGACATCCTCCATGCTGCCCAACACCTCCGTCTATTATGACGGACCAGCTGTCCGTCATAATAGACGGAGGTGTCGGGGAACATGTCTGCACGTATCGTGCAGACATCCCCCGGCTGCCCCCACTAGCCACCTGGGATCTAGTTATAGTTAAGGGGGAGGGAGGGAGGGGGCAGGGATACAGGGGGAGGGAGGGGAAAGAGAGACAGGGGGAGGGAGGGGAGCAGAGCAACAAAGGGGAGGGAGGGGGGAAGAGACAGAGCAACAAGGGGAGGGGGGAAGAGACAGAGCAACAAGGGGGGGAGAAACAAAGGGAGGGGGACAGAGCAACAAGGGGAGGGGGCAGAGAGAAACAAGGGGGGGAAGAGACAGAGGCGAGAGGGAGTCAAAGGGAGGGGGAGAGAGACAAAGCTGGGGGCAAAGGAAAGAGAGAGGCAGCATTGGCACATAAAAATGAAATAAAAACAAGAAATGCATTTTTTGATATCATTTTTTTTATTAAAAAAGAAATTTACATGTGAATATATACAAGATTATATTGTTATATTCAGGCTTTTAGTTTTTTTCCTAAAGGAATATCCAAAGTTTGGGGGGTCGTCTTATAATCAGGGTCGTCTTATAATCGAGCAAATACGGTATTTGTTTTGTAACTTATTGCCCGTGTGTGTACTTTTATTATTAAAATTACACTTTTGTACACAGCGACATTGCATTTACACAGGAATTTTTAGCTTTGTGATTAAGTTAAAGCAATTTTCTACATTTCAATACATTCAGCATTAAATTACTATCTAAAATGGGATACAACATTAGCTGATATATATCATGGCCATGTTCTCAGTCTCATGTTATATGCCCATAGCTGCTGATGCTGCTGTATCATTTGGCTCTCAGGATGTCATCTCTGAACAAGTAGGGCTTTGAATTAATTTGAATGAAAACCTATGCGCAGTACATTACTCTTTATTGTCTGACTTCTTGAATGTATCTTTCCAGACCGGTTATTTATATCAAAGCATCTATACTTCTCTATGATTGCTTTAAAACTTTTCACATGAAAGGTATTTTTTTAAGACACATTTTCATGCACTTGAGATTATCTACATCTTGCTGCTTTAGCCAGACTAATATTACAGCTGCCTTCAGGGAAATCAATATACTGCAAAGTCTTCTGGGCCGTCTGTAGTTCTGAGGTCTGATATAAAAATAAAAACTCGCAATGACATTGGGGAATGACACATTGTCCCTGCAGGATGACTGAACTATATCTATTACTTATGCTTTGACCGCTACAAAAATATAATGATAAAATAGACACGATTAGGGTTGCCACCTTTTCTTCAGAAAAATACCGGCCTTGGTACTGTCTCCATAGACTTAACATTGGCCTGAAGCCAATTTTTTACCGGCCTGACGGTAAAAAATGATAAAAGAAAACAAATATGATTTTTCAAGTAGAATCCCAAAAATGTGAATAATGTATAAAGCTTTTTTTTTTTTTTCTCCTGTGAAAATGTGGAATGTATCACCTTTCAGCAGATTCACCAAAGTATTAAACTGTCCAGATACTATACTTGCTCAGCAGCTATGATTTGGTTCTTGTTTCTACTATGACAAGCTGTCCCAGAACCTCTGTGACCTGTAGAGTAGCAATGTATCCACAAGAGGGAGCCAAAGTTGCATTTAAAAACCAGAACAACAGCAGGGATATAAAGGACTATATGTTTAATTTGAAGATTGTCCTTCCTGAAATTAGTCAAGATAATCATTAGTGGTGTATGTACTATTAACCTTAATAAAGACAAAGACAACCAAACTTTGGATATAAAAACTGTGGTATTTTACATAACCAATAATAACTTAAACCTGAAGCCAGCCCCACTAGCCAGACTCTAACCAACATTGAAAAGCTGTACATCCCCCTTCTAATGGGCAGGTGACCTATACCCTTGATAACACCATGACAATAAAAGAAAGCATTGAATTTAGGGCAAGGAGGGTGGGAAGCTCAGCCAAACGCGGCTTCAGCTGGCTATTGAACACTCGATCCGGCACAGCACAATTTATATCCCTAATTCCCTCCGCCACCTTGCATGTGCTATCTGGCCAATCACAACTCATAATTCACCTAGCCTAGCGTGCACCGCTACTGTCATAATAGTGCTCACGCTGCCTACCAATTAACCCTATCCAGCCCAACACCCTCATGCAACATAAGGCCTATATGCCCAATGTAATAATGTAAAAAATATACAAAATATATTTGCTAGTTTTCAGAATTATGTTAATAAAGATAATGTAACGGGCGTTTGATTATTTGGGCCCATTTGATTTTCATTTTTCAAGAGCCCATTTGTATTGGATATTGTATGAATCAGGTTACTATTTAGTACTTAAGTGATGTAGGTTTTTCTAGATAATGTTTATTCTCAAAGACTGTTTAAGCCCACAATAAATTCAGAAAGTTACCCTTTGTGGGTGAAAAAGCTAATACATTAAATACACATCATACAAGTGGTTATCAACCTCATCGCTAAACAAACACAGAAGCTGCAAGTTAGTAACTGACCAAGACTGACAGAAGGGATGCAGTTAAAGATACATTAGAGCAGACATTATGCTAGTGCAGTGGCAGGGCCAACACACAATGGTTTTCTGATCCATTACACCGCCTGAATGATATTCTTCAATTATCTTTCATTAGTTGTTCTGGAAACTTGAAGGGTTAAATTAAATGGGTGTTTCCTGCACAAGTTAAGAGCAATTTTGTGAAATCGTCCACTACATGAAAATGTATTTACAAACTCACAAAACAGTAGTTTTTATCTACAATATAAATAAACCATAGTGCATTGTATTTTTGTGTGTAAAAGGTATTCATGAAATAATTTACAGGGAAGAGCTCTGAACAACAAGTGTTCACATTGCTGTAGGATTGGAGACATCCTCTATGTTTGATATTGTGGGTCTGGGACCACTGAAGACTCCACAGTCTTACATATATTGTATCTGTTCTGTCATCTGACAGGCCCCACTAGGTTTGCCACCCAGTTGGTATTTTTACCATTTGGCCGGTAAAAAAATTGGCATCAGGCCAATGTTAAGTCTATGGAGACAGAAGAAAGGCCGGTATTCGGTCCACAAATGGACCTGGCAGCCTCCCATTATCAGAGTTTTATGCTTCTTGGGGCCGTCAAGCAACATATTCAGAGCTCTGACCACAAGAGGGCACAGCCATATTGCCGGAGCATGCTGCTCTGTCAATATGGAATCCACGATAGCTTCGGATCCCCGCTTTGGGGGATCGTAGGTGTCCCAGAGACCAAATTTCAGTGCTGGCTGTTGCCCCGACACAGAGGCAATAGACCAGCACCGTCAGAGCGGTTTTCACGATCGTTGATCATGAAAAACACTTGTTTCACTGCAGGACATGTCAGGCACAGTCATTGTCGGGAACAAAGGCTGGACGTGCCTGACAAGTCCATTGTCATGAAGGGGTTAAATACCATTATTTTCATTATATCATATCATTTATTACAGGAAAAGCAAAAAAGAAATTTTTACCTCAAAAAAAATGCCTTCAATTAGACAGTGTATTGCCTACCACTGGAATACTAACAATGCATTTGCTTTTTTAGGATACATCCTTTTTAAGATTCTGTGTAATATCAATAGTTTATTGCTCTATGTTTTGTCTAGTGCTGGAGACCCATACTTAATACCACATTCTGTAACTGGTTTTCCCATAAACTCAAAGCGTTCCATTTGCAATGCTTTTCCAGACAATATATGGTATTCTGATACATAATTTCATAGACTGAAAGAAAAATGTATAACAAAACAGATACAAGCTAGTAGCACCAAACAATAACACGATACTGGGTTATTTCCCTAACCTGAGTGTTTAAAATATATTTGTGTGCCAGTTTCCCAAGTTATTATTCCCCAGACATATAATTAACAGCAGGAACCACTGCACACGTAGCCAACAAAGTACCTAGAAAATCTATTTCATTTTTTATGAGTTTGTTCTGAACATATAATTGAACCAATAAATAAATCTGTGCAGCTACAGGAATGTTTATTTGATTTATAAGGGCAATAGGTCTTAAATTTGTGTCATGTGTTACCTCTACACCAACAAAGCCTAAATGATTAGATTTTGATGTGAAATGTTTTTTATACATGGATTGTGAAAATGCTACCAAATGATCTGATTATAGATCTTAGTACATAAATCCTTGGATTTTTAAGATGTTTAAGCATCTTATTTTTTGCCTGTATCTCTTGTTTCTCTCATACAGTGATCATCCACCAATCTGTGTATGAATTATCTTGACAGAATATTCAGTCTGATCCCATAGTAATTTAGGTTGAAAAAGAACCCAAGTCCATCAAGTTCAGCCCTTCCACCAATCATTCCTGCCGTTGATCGAAAAGAAGGCAATCCACCCTCTGGTTACGTTTAGGGTGGAAAAAATCCTTCTTGACGCCAAAAGACAATCAGATCTCTCCTTGGATCAAGAAGCTCTAAAATATTATTTTGTATTCTATTATTTATAACTCTAGATGGACTGCTTTTCTAAAACAAATATCCAGACCCTTTTTGAATGTTTCTACCGTATTTGATATCCCCACCTCCCATGCCAGTGATTTCCATACTTTTATTGTCCGTACCCTTTGTAGTCTATGACATCTTTGCTCTTCTTGTCTCAGACGGTGACCTCTTGTTCTTTGTACATTTCTGTTAATGACCAGGTCATTGGATACTTTTTATAGTGGCCCTGTACATATTTATATAATAGTTATGATATCCTTTCTAAGAAACAGTTTTTCTAGCATATATACCGTATTTGCCAGAAAATAAGACAAGGTTTTTTTCAGACAAAAAATGCTCTGAAAAAGCCCCCTCATCTTATATTTAAAGTTCAGATTATCATCAGACCTCAAATGGAGGTCTGACTATAAGACTGGGATCCAGGCAGCCGGTAAAGGTCTGCGAGATGCACGCTTACATTCTCCACTGTTGCCTGGCACTTCCGATGGGACTTCATGTGAACTTCCGGTGGGACGGTGGTCCGTCATAGAAGACCTGGAAGTGTTGGGCAGCATCGGAGGATGTTGCGATGCGTGCAGACATACTCTGGCTGCCCCCACTGGACACCAAGGAGACGGAGCAGCATGGTTACGTTGGGGGCGGGGACAGCATGGGCAAAGTCTGGGGGAGCAGCAAAGTCTGGGAGAGCAGCATGGGAAAAGTCTGGCGGGGCAGCATTGTCTGGGCGAGCAGAAAAGTCTGGGGGAGCAGCATGGGCAAAGTCTGGGGGGCAGAATGGGCAAAGCCTGGGGGGCAGGTGGCTGTGTTGGGTATGCATTGGCTACATCTGGGGGGCAGATGGCTGTGTGGGGGATGCATTGATTAAGTCTGGTGGCCGGATGGCTGTGTGGGGGATGCATTGATTAAGTCTGGGGCAGATTGGCAAATACAAGGAAATAAAGACAAGAAATGCATTTCTTTTTATGTCATAATTTGTATTATTTATGAAAAAGCAGTTTACATGTGAATATGTACCAGTAAAACCTTTTTCCTATAGGGTAGTCTTATATTCAGTATCCATGTCTTTTTGAGTCTGTGTGGCATGCCAGCATTGATTGGTGCTCATTTTCTTCCTAGCCATATGTTCTATACAACACAACTGATGCTGCCACACACCACCAAAAGATATGTGTTTTAGCTTTGAACACAATATTATCAATTACCTAAATGTACCAAAGCAAGTTGACATGTTGGCATGTGCTACACATCAATATAGACACTTTACATGCATACACGCATGCATTCACTTTACACGCATTATCTTGGAACTGCTATTGTTTCCAGGTTCCTGATGTGTCTCTTCAGAATCAGTAACCACATTTACATTACACCACTAATAATCACTATTAGAGTTGAGCGGACACCTGGATGTTCGGGTTCGGCAGGTTCGGCCGAACTTCGAAAAAAATGTCCGGGTCCGTGCTCGAACTTGACCCCGAACCCGAACCCCATTGAAGTCAATGGGGACACAAACTTTTGGCCACTAAAATGCCTCTAAAAAAGTCCTGGAAAGGGCTAGAGGGCTGCAAAATGAAGTAAAGTGTGGGTAAGAGTAGGACCAGTGCCCTGCAAGCAAATGTGAATGCGGAAATAACTTAAAATAACATAAAATACATACAAATTACAAATACAGCTGAGCCATAAAATAGCATGGCTGCCAGGAGGATCAACAGAATTATCCATTTGAGAGAGGGTTGGAGTGCAGGGTATTCTCTTTCAGTTTATACTAAGTGACCCATAGGTTGAGGAGGCGGTGACCGTGGCAGTGTAGGTGGAAGCGGCGCTGGAGGAGGAGGAGGTAGCCAACACTGTTTTTTATTTGTTTTTGGTTTTTTAAATTGGGGTAGCCCCCAAAATATTGGGACATATAACAACAGAAAACAAAGAATAAGTGTACTTGAGTATAACAATGACTGGGTGAGGCTGGTATACATGTCTATTCTGCACAAGGTACAGAGAAGTCTGGCGGGATCCATGCCTGGTTCATCTTAATAAACGTGGCGGCTGCGCTTGTCTGTGATAACGCCCCCTGCTGTGCTAAACACGCGTTCAGACCATACACTGGCTGCAGGGCAGGCCAGCACCTCCAAGGCATAAAGGGCAACCTCAGGCCATGTGCCCAATTTGGAGACCCAGAAGTTGAATGGGGCAGACCCATCAGTGAGTACGTGTAGGCCTGTGCACACGTACTGTTCCACCATGTTGCTGAAATGCTGCCTCCTGCTAAGACGTTGCATATCAGATGGTGGTGCTGCTTGTTGTGGCGTGCTGACAAAGCTTTTCCGAATTTCGGCCATGCTAACCCTGCCTTCTGAGGTGCTGGCGGTGCCCCAGCTATGTTGGCGACCTCTTCCTCTGCCTTGTGCTTCCATCGAGCCCCCAGTGTCATTTTGGAATGCCCTCAGCAGCGCGTCTACCAGCGTGCGCTTGTAGTCGAGTATCTTACGCGGAATTAAGGACGGCACGTTGTCCTTGTAACGGGGATCCAGCAGGGTGGCCACCCAGTAATCAGCACAAGTTAGAATGTGGGCAACTCGGCAGTCGTTGCGCAGGCACTACAGCATGTAGTCGCTCATGTGTGCCAAGCTGCCCAGAGGCAAGGACAAGCTGTTCTCTGTCGGAGGTGTGTCATCTGTGTCCTCCGTATCCCCCCAGTTACGCTCCAGTGATGCCCACGAGCTGCGTTGGGTGCCACCATACTGTGAACACGATTCCTCCTCCTCCTCATCATCCTCCTCCTCCTCCTCCAAAACTGTGCCCTGGCTTGTGTGTACCTGGCCTATGCTGGTGCAGGAACCCACACTCCAAGCCACTTGTGAATGACTGGCCTGATAACCGTGGAAATGACCCCTCTTCTTCCTCCTCCTCCTCCTGTGCCACATCCCCTTCCATCAACGCCCTAAGCGTTTTTTCAAGGAGCCATACAAGCGGGATAGTAAGGCTGAGAACGGCGTCATTGGCACTGGCCATGTTGGTGCAGTACTCGAAACAGTGCAAAATGGCACACAGGTCTCGCATGGAGGCCCACTCATTGGTGGTGAAGTGGTGCTTTTCCGCAGAGCGACTGACCCGTGCGTGATGCAGCTGCTCGCACAAGGCCTAAGTTACGCTGCAGCGCAGACAGGCGAGTAGCAGCAGGGTGAGAACGCCTAAAGTGCACACAGACGGCCTGCACTTTCTGCAGCAGCTCTGATATATCTGGGTCGTTTTTCAGGAATTTCTGCACCACAAAATTCAGCACATGCGCCAGACAAGGGATGTGCGTCAAACCTGCTAGGCCCTGAGCTGCTACGAGATTTTGCACATTATCGTACACCACCAGGCCGGGCTTAAGGCTCATTGGCAACAACCACTCATTGATCTGTTGTTCCATGCCCGTCCACAGCTCCTGCGCGCTGTGGGGTTTTTCCCCCATACATGAGTTTTAAAAGAGCCTGCTGTCATTTCTCCCTGGCTGTGCTGAAGTTGGTGGTGAAGGTGTTACGCTGACCGGATGAGGAGGTGGTAGAGGAGAAGGAAGAAGCTGAGTAGGAGGAGGAGGCAACAGGAGAAATGCCCTGCAATCCTCGGTGGCGGAAGGACATGCGCCAAACTGCTATCTATCTCAGGCCCAGCCGACACTACATTTGTCCAGTGTGCAGTTAGGGAGATATAGCGTCCCTGCCCGTGCTTACTGGTCCACGTATCTGTGGTTATGTGGACCTTGCCACAGATGGCGTTGCGCAGTGCACACCTGATTTTGTCCGCCAATTGCTTGTGCAGGGAAGGGATGGCTTGCCGGGAAAAGCAGTGGCGGCTGGGAACCACATACTGTGGGACAGCCAACGCCATCAGGTTTTTAAAACTGTCCGTCTCCAACAGACGGAATGACAGCATTTCAAAGGCCAGGAATTTGGAAATGCTGGCATTCAAGGCCAGTGTTCGCGGGTGGGTAGGGCCATACTTCCTCTTTCTCTCCAGTGTTTGGGAGATGGACAGCTGAACGCTTCCATGGGACAGTGTGGAGATGCTTGGGGACGGTGGCGGACGTTGCTGCCACTTCCCCTATTTGCTCGGTGGCAGGTGCCACTGTGACTCCAGAGCTGGAGGAAGAGGCCAAGACAGCAGCAGAAGAGGAAGCAGGAGGAGCCTGAGACCTTTCTTGGGTTTTGAGATGCTTACTCCACTGCTGCTCGTGCTTTGCATGTAGATGCCTGGTCATGCAGGTTGTGCTCAGGTTTAGCACTATGCCTCTCTTCAGGTTCTGATTGCACAGCTTGCAAACCACTCGTGTCACATTTTCTAAAGAACTGTCACGCGAGGGAACTCCTTGGAGCTGGCTTTGGTGTGCTCGGCCCCTGTGTGCGGTGGGCAGTAGCAGGCGTACTGTCTAGGGGACGGCCGCTACGGTTTTGCACCCTGCTCCCTCTTATGCTGCGCTGGTGCCTCTTTGAGACCACCGCCTCTTCCTCCAAATTGGACACGTCACTCGCCTGACCTTGATTCCATGTGGGGTCTAGGACCTCATCATCCTCCACATCATCTTCCACCCACTCCTCAACCCTGCCCTCCTTGCCAGTCTGCACACTGCCGAAAGCCACAGCAGTTGGCACCTGTGTTTCGTCATCATCAGAGACATGCTGCGGTGGTCCTCGCATGTCCACATCGTGACACATAAGTGGTTGTGCATCAGTACAATCTCTTCCACTTCTGGGGCAAGGCTAGGTTTGATGACCCCGCCAGCAGAGTCATCAAAAAGCAAAAGAGACTGCTGCATGACTTGTGGCTCAGACTGCTTGGCTGATTTGCAAGGGGGTGAGGTGAAAGACAGATGGCCATGGGCTGCAGGTGTCAACTCTGAGCTTTCAGCAGGGGACCGGGTGGGAGACAATGTGAAGGAACTGGAGGCACTGTCAGCCACCCAATCTACTATCGCCTGTACTTGTTCTGGCCTCACCATTCTAAGAGCGGCATTCGGGTCTACGAAATAATGCTGAAGGTTCTGTCGCATACTAGCACCTGAGGAAGGTGTTTCACTTGTGCGTGTAGCTGGCACAGATCGACCACATCCCCTACTTGCAACAGGAGCTCCACCAACACCAGCAGCACCACGACCAGGGCCACATCCCTTTTTTGACGCTCTCCTCATTCTTTGCAGTCACCCACCAAAGTAACAGATGGTTTATGTCAGGCGACAAGGTAACCGACAATAGTCAACAATTTTTATTTGTATTTTTTTTGTTTATTGGACTGCAAGAAATGAACCACAAGACGTAAATGTTCTATTTAGCACCCAAAACAATTAGAATTTTTCAAAGTGCACTGTAACCACAGTATTTCACTGTCCTATTTGACTCTCAGATATGAAGTGCACCGCAAGACGCAAATGTACTATTTACCACCCAAAACTATTCAAATTTTTTAAAGTGCGCTGTAAGCACAGTATTTGACGGTTCTATTGGACTCTCAGATATGAAGTGCACCGCAAGACGCAAATGTACTATATAGCACCCAAAATAATTAGAATGTTTCAAAGTGCGCTGTAAGCACAGCATTTGACGTTTCTATTTGACTCTCAGACATGAAGTGCAGAACGCAAATATAATATTTAACACCAACAAATTGCAGTATTTAAAAATGCCTAGATGTTGCCCACTGAGCTAACAGAACAGGATTAAAGTCATGTGCCTGGCACACATGCAGTTGCAAGTGCACTGCACTCTCTGTGGCACTGGGCTCAGGGCAGGGTACAAATATGTAGTATAGCACCCACTAAAATAATCACTGCAATTTGAATAATCGCTGGAGTTTGCAGATTCAACACCAGAATTTTTTTTAATCTGTCCCTCACAGCTGCAGCATCCTCTCCCTACACTAAGAAGAGCTCATGTGATGTGCGTGTACGTGACTCCAGCTTATATATAGAGGCTGGGTCACATGCTGCACTGGCCAATCACAGCCATGCCAGCCTTTCAAAATGCGCCATTAAATCGCCGAACCCCGAACTCCAACACGAACATACAGTGGCATGTCCGTGTTCGGGTCCGGGGTCCAAAAACCGTAATGTTCGGTACGAACCCGAACAGTGCGGTTCGGGTTCGTTCAACACTAATCACTATGCTTTTTTGTCGTTCCCAGTCAGACATAATATTTCTAGAACATTTGTCAGAAATAAATATAAGTATTAATCTTATGGTTGTTGTGAGTTAGGATTGTTCCGTAGATTGATTTTCTGTAGGTTCCTGTGACATCACGTTTACCTCTCAGGTTACATTTCAGAGGACAATGTACCTGTGTGAGTACATATGACTGAGGATACGGAAGTCTTTGAATCAGCCGCACATAGAAAGTTGCCATATGTGGATTACTCCAAGCCAATGGAGAAATCCGTGAAATGTTGGACTTGCCTTACTTGCCATTGGTGGCCAGGAAAACTTCAAGGGAATAAATCAGTGGCAATGTCTAATCAAGTTGACAGAGTCTTCTATCTCAAATAGATCAATTTGGTTTGGGTGATCAGTTCAAAGATGAGGGTTTCCACTAAAATATAGGAAACCCCTTTTTCTTTTCAAACACTGATAGTACAATGGGTCACATGCTTGTTCATTTCTAATACTTGTGAGTGCAATTGATCGAAACCTTTATATTTTTTTTTTATGGCTAACACTTCCAAAAAGATGACAGCCTGAAGTCATTAAAGACATGGGGCAAAGTTAAAAAAATAAAATAAAACTAAAAAAAAAAAAAGACGATGAGACATGTTGCAACCTTCCTGAGCAGGCCTCAGAGGGCCTTGATGACTACCCATGCGGCTACATGTACCTCTCACATGGAAGACTCAGATACTTCACTGGAGGACCCACCACCTCTTACTTGTGCAGCATAAGAATCCAGATGACGCGCCCTCAAAAAAACGTATTTGTGACTTACAAGATATCTGGAAAAAAGTTATAGCAGGGGTCAATGCGGAAACCTTTTTGGAGACCACGCAGCTACAACTCAGCAAGTTTACCTCTACATCGGACATGACAGAGCTTCTCAGCAGACAGGTCTGACATGCAGAAAAAGGACTCCCTGCTGGATGCAAAACTTAGACATCCAAATATCAGTATTCGTGGCATACCGGAGGCTGTAGAGCCTGCAGCCCTCCAGTTATTCAGAACGAAAAAGAATGCTTTCCTCAGGCCTGACTCGGAGACGGATTTCCAGCTAACAGACCAATTCCGTATGAAGCTCAACAAGCTCACCGACATGTCCCCCGTGATGTTGTGGTGTGACTCAGCTCTCAGGCAGAAAAATAGACCTTCTGAACATCGGGTACAAAATAGATCTTATAGACTTTAATGGATTGGCCATACAACTCTTTGATGACATTGCACCTGCCACTATGTACTTGAAGTGAAGTACAGATGGGGTCTCCCACAGCTACTGACGGTCTCCACAGAGAATAAAGTCTTCTCACTTAATAGTCCGGCAAACATCAAAGCCTTTCTCAGACTTTGGTCTCCCACCCCTGCCGCAAGAATTGGTCCAGATGCAAACCTTAGATGTTAGCCCTATGAATCTCATCGATCCGACCTCTGTGAGCCCACAAGCATAATAATTACCCTCACATTGGCATTTCCCCTCCAGGAACATTTTAACTTGGCCTATCCTGCTCAGGACCTGATGATGGTGAAACGATTGACAGTTGTCCTGTATACCACCTTTTATCTATTTTTAAGGCCACTTCCATATGTTGGTATTGAGTTGGGGCCCACCACATTAAGGTTTGATATTTAGATTATTTTTATCGATTGTGTCTTTTGGCCACAAGGGTATTATACCACTGATGTGGTAATTATAGAAGGTCCTTTGCTTTCTTGTTAACTAATTAGGTTTGTCATAAAATGAGGACCATATAAGGCCATGAACCCATTGTGACCTTTTTTTTTTTTTTTTAATTATTAGTACTACGTACTCAGACACTGTGCCCTATTTACTAAATGTTATTTACCAATTTTGATATTATGCAGATTTGTTGATACTGCTATAAAAAAAAATATACTGCAGTCACATTATACATATGAATATTTAACCTGAGCTTGTTTGGATGGTATTGATGTATTTCTACATATGTAAAGTTGCATGAATATCTGTTGCAATAAAAAATATAATTAGAGAAAAAAAAAAATCAAGTGTAAAACGGAGCAATGTACTAATAAGTCTACTGAAACCTCTGATCACGAGGCCAAATAGATTTCTAAAATCTGCAGTTTAGCATTTAACAATCAGGTCGTTATAATATTTGTGATCTTTTCATGCAAGGTTCACCATGTACCAAGTCACGGCTAAGTGGTAGAATATGATGGCAGTGTCAAAGAAATGAAACAAGTCTTTGTTACAGTAAGATTTCATTAAGCTCCCACTGTGGCTCTTCTTTTAGGGTCTTGGACTAGACCCTCTACAGCAACCTACCTGGGGGCACCTTTGCAAAAGGGATTACTATTTATTTTGGAAGTGTCTTCCAAGCAGCTGTGATTGATGTGAACACACACGCAGATACACACACCAATGGCCAGAGTTGGTCCTGCTGCCATGCAGCGCTGCTCTGTCATATGGCCTCCTCCAATCAAATTGCTAAATGGCAATATGCATTTTCTTTTGCAAAAACTTTGGTACAATATATTTTGCATGGTGCACAACTGGCCTTCTTATTAAACAAACAACTCTACAGTTACACCAATATTCCTTATATGTATAGTACCCAATTTAAGGGTGAAGGCAACTACCTGGAACTGAAAATATATTCACTTGTAAGGCCACCTTATAATGTATCTGTACTGCTCCTCTGTGAATTTTATATTAGGACTAAATAAAAGATTTAGTGGTTGGGTACATTTTCGCACCATCTGAAATAAACTTGACAAATTATTGAGCAAACATTAATTTTTTGTTTTTAGAACATTTATTGCAGAGGAATCATAAACACATTACATTTACTATGCTGAGCGCACCTTCGAAGCAGAAGTGGAGTGATCTGTAGAGCGAGGCTATATAACTATTGCTAAATGCATCATCTCCTGTAGCTTTGATAACCTTTAAAAATATATATTTATACCTGGAAATGATATATACAGAAATGTAACAAATATATTGGAAAACACATCATGTTGTTATGCACACCTAATCACTATACTTATCCGTAATCAAACCGTTCCTAGGAAGAAGGAACATTATGGGGGTTATGTATAAAACTGTCACATGTGGGAATAGAGCCAAATAGCGGTGTTGTCATGCGTGATACTGTATAAAGCTAAATCCCGATATAAGGAGTTTGCTGTACTGCACCAGGCCTGTACTCTTGGGTTACTACAACTCCTTTACAGCCAATGCATGGAAAACAATAATAAATCTGGTGCCTGAAAAGTAACAGAAAATCACAGCCAAATCCATTTTGGCAGAGACACTAATACACCCAGAAACAAAAGGGTCTGGAGGTACAGAAAAGGCACAACTGCCATTTTAAATAATAACTGGCAACCTTTTGTACATAACTCCCTATCTTTTTATTTCCTCCCAGTATGAAATATTAGAAGGTGCCATATACACACACTCTTCAATGCATTGATAGTGTACTCAGTAATCATACATTTGGGAACCTAGATAAGCCCAAACCCGCAGTAAATTTAAAAAACACAAAAAGTATTAATCTGTAAATTGACTGATAACATACAATTATATCCACAGCTCAAGAAACGCTGCCACCTAGTGGACATCATGTGAACTTGTCACAATACATTTTATGGGAACCAAAGCAGAACTGTACAAAGAAATTTGCGCAATTCTATTTAATGACAAATATATTTGCACTGTTACGGTAATATGCCAGTTACTTAAATGAGGATTTATTTCTTATAACTCCATAACCAGGAGTTACATAAGGTGAAGTAGATAATTAAATTGGTTATGTGGGAAACGTCTTGATTGACTTTTCTTTTCATTAAGTGTTGTTCATCCCATTGTAGAGGACACTGCATTCATAAAGCAAGGGTAAAATCTGTCATATAGATGCTGCAGACCTTTTACTGTGGTAACATCAAATGGATACCATGAAGATGCTATGTGAGTGTAGACTACTTTCTTTTCAATAGTATCCAGAAGCTCCATAATAAGTACACACTTTTGCCTAGTTCTTCACTTACCTTCAATTCTTCTCATTTTTCCTTGTGAAGTGGAAGAATCAGGTAAAAGGCATAGGTAGTCAGATACAGACTGTCACTGGTGCCTCCAGCACAAGGTCTTTCACTGTGTTTTTGCAACTATTACAATTTGTTGATCAATTAATAAAAGCAAACAAAAAGCCACTTAACATTTTATTGCGAGGAATAGTTAGAATGTGCACTGAAAATGCAGACTATTGTGTCATGAAATAGTAACCTTAACCTTTTAAAGATGGGGGATATACAATGAAGAGCTCCCTGTTGCCATTGTATTCGCCTCCCTGACCCAGTATGGTGGCAGGCTTACCAACTCTGCTAAATTGGCCTAAAGTTTAAAATTCCTGTCTGAATTCCCTGAAATTCTCTTTATTGAGTAGACCTCAAGATTTAATTTATGTGCAACTATAACTTGTATTAGTAACAATTAAAACATCAAAAGTGACTTCTGCAACCAGCCTTTGATATCCCATTCATGCTATATAAACCCTTGATGTAAGCAGTAACATGTGAGTTACCACAAGCTCACTTATATTTCTTAATGTTTCAACTGAATTTACCATTGAATAAGAAATTACACCATATGGGTAGAAGAAATAAAATGGAGCGAAATTACAAGGTTTTTAACAGAGGACCAGTGCGTACTGTTCTTAGATTTTACTCTAGGTCAAACTGCAAAGCAATCACTCCTATCAACTCATCCCAGACTTGGGATGGGACTGCCTGCTTACACAGGATCAATAACAACTGGCATTAGAAATCAGATGTGAAGTCACACCAAGGAATTTGTAGAAAAACCTAGCTAGAGAGTACTCATCTAAGTTAACGTGTGACAATAAGCAGAGTGTTCTGTGCTGAGCTTCTGCAAGTACTATATTCTGTACAGCAGCAGTCTAAGGATGATGTCCTGCGCTATACACACTATTCACAACACAGCACACCATTATTTATTTATTTTTGCTATTTTCTATTAGCACTGCGTTTAAAGGTGCCATTTAGGTCCTTCAATGCTGGCACAGAAGCACACCTACACACTTTCCAGTACCCTGATTCAGCACCTGTGAGTATCTTAATAAACATGTAAAAAAGTATACTGCGCTAAAGGGAAATAGAAAAAGAAGAAGAAAATGAGCTGCTAGTTGTAAAAAGGTGTTTCCCAGTCCACCTTTAAAGGGCATACAAGATAAAATAATATGCTTTTAAATAGATGTGTGCAATGAAGCTGCTCATGAAGATTAGAATTCTGGTGGAATGGATCTTGAAGCCAAAGTATGACCCTTCAAAACCCTGGTGATGTGAGAAATAGGAGACTTTCTACAAAGATAAGCTCTAATGTAAGTTGACAGGCACCTGTACAGACCCAAAGTGTTTAAAAATTCACCTTCCTCAAAAACAAAACTGGCAACACTACTACCTCGGAACTCCAGGAATTGAATAACCAGACATAAAATCATCTGACAGTGACTCCCGTTCTATAATTCTTCCATGCTTGTGATGTACAGACCAGTTCAGGTTCAATACACTGCAGGTAACGGGAAGGACAGACCTCCAAGCCTTGTGATGTGATAATTGGGGAGCTGTCACGGAGGATGATTTTGTCTATATAAAAAATGTTGACGTGTAATATAAAAGAATGATCAGGAAAAAGGTGAAAATAGAAGCCTATAGAATTGGAAACATATGCCACCTACTGCAAATTTCAAGTATGGTGCTCTGGAAAGACCAGGACATAAAAACAGATCAAGGGCAACCATCTAATCCCAAAGCTGAAATCAGTATCTTCTGGATATACATACAAAGTTGTGGCAGCTACAGCAGCCCGGGATAATGAAATACAGGTCATTTTTGTTTTATTTTATAGTAAACCACATCTTCTATTGGAAGAGAAGATTTCTGGCCAGCTAAACCACTGCAGCATCAGCCTTAGGGGGCAGAGTCACACAAAAACCCACTGAAATTGCTTGGCCAACTGTGACAAAATATCTGCAAGCTGTGCTTTAGAAGCTTAGGAATAAGTAATAGGGTAGGCAAAGGTCCAGCAGCTCAAATTAGATAGGCTGCACACAGACTTTTTTCCCTTAAAAAAAAGTTTGTTGTTAGACATTGAACAATAAATATTTTTCTGTTCTCTTCATGGTGAAATCCCATTAACAGTACTAAAGACCTGAAAAACATTGCCAAATATTGTACCACATGGGAAGCAGCACTCCTGGCAAAATAGAACACATTCAAAAGCTTAAACAAACCATAAAACCAATATAAAATTGATAAAAAAAAATACAGACTGCCTAATCCTGGGCTGGGATTACATGTACATAAAAGGAAAAAAAAAAAAAAAAGATGGAGAACAAGGCTTACCTGCAGTCTCAAAAGAAACACTTCCAATTAGTAAATAAATAAAATACACAACAGCAAAAAAATGAAAACCTGCTCAGGATGACCTCCAACACAGGGTTTCACCATGCACCTAGGAGGAGTGTCCACTTTCATGACCCTGGTAAGACTGAGCCTACCAAACACCGCTCATATGTCAGCAGTCGCACAGATGAGTCAGTTTCCTTTTGAAGAATTCTGAAACTTGCACAAAATACTGTTCAAATAAGATCAGTAAGAGCAGAGTATTAAAAGTCTGAGTGCCTGATCACACTTATTTTAGTTTCTCTTCAATGGCTTTATGGTGTTTGCTAAACATTACATGCCCTACATTTCTAACCCAATAATCATTCATTGAGCTCCGCAGTTCATATCAAAATCTTAATTTTAGATTCATTTAATTAATTTAGTTTAGAAATTCCCAATTTCTGCGCCCAACAGATGAGAAGTCTAGACACAACAAAATGTTTTCAAGACGAATCAACACATTTTGCAGTTTAAGTATTTCTGCATTTTCAAAGTGCACATTTGACTATTTCCATCAGTAAAGTACTGGCAATCTAGGTGTTGAACAGGGATTTAATTTCCTAATACCATGTGTTTCTTGTCCGCACTCTTTATAGATTATGAGCTTGAAAGCAGGGCTCTTCTAACCTTGTCCAGTTTGTCCACTTGTGTTTTAGAACAATTTTACCGCAGTAACGAGCACTGTGTACATTGGTCCTATACAAACAATCACTCACTTATTGAGTAAACGTGCTTAAATCTTTGTGATGAAACCATACAAAAAGCACCTTCAGTTTGCTTGGCTCAAACACTTTAGATGTAGTTACAGATTACCAATATGACATCACGAGGATTTCCCATTAAGAGTCATGTTGGGTCAAAGTTGTAAAAGTGGAGAAAGCACCAGGACATGTTCCACTTTACAATAGGTACTTTGCCTCTGAAATGCTTATTTTCTTCTACGCAAATCACCCAAAAAACTTTTGCAAGCAGTGTGACTGATATGAGGATATGCTGCCATGTAAGTTTGATAGTCATGGCAGATGCCATGCTTTGCTGGTAAGCAGGCAGTCCGCTCGTGTTAGCGACTTTCTACTAGTGCAAAGAAAGACCCTTGTTTTCAAAGGGAAACAACAGAGTACCTTAACCCCTAAGTGATAGAGTTTTATGTTGCATGTGATGTGCCTTGAAGACCAGAATTCCATTATTTTGTCATACATTTCCTTAACTGTGATTTCTTTCTTCGTGTTCAGTAAATCCACACAAATTATATATTATTTTTAAAGGACAAATTGGGCTCCCATCTGATACTATTATTTTCATCATATATCATTTACTATTTAAAAAAAAATATAAAATATGATGAAATATGCAAAAAGAAACCAAAAAAACCCCAATTTTTTCAAACTGATTTTTTTTTACACAAACTGTAAAAAAAAGACCCCATCTATATAATTTCTAATATTTGTCCTGAGTTTAGAAATACCAGTTTTTTTTTTTCTAACCCTAGAGCTTTTTCCTTTTATTTATTTAATTATTTTTTTCCTAACTGTAAGTCAAGCAACAGTTTCAGACGCGGAAGAGATTTTTTTTAATCACTTCCGTCTCTCTGCTAGGCACCCCGTATTGGATGAGCACACTCATATTCAATACAGCACCCGCAATCTCGCGGTGATCATTTCCGAAGCAACCACTGAGAATACATTTAAACTCAGGACGTTTATTTACACGTTGAGGACCATGCTTTTCATATATACACACACATCCATGTGGGTTAAGGGGTTAAATGTGTCCCATCTGTTGATCTATGAAAACAACGGTTTCTCTCTGTGCAGAGAGAGACCCCCCCACTTCATTATGAGGAGCAGAGAGTCCCCGCTATGATGGGCACGCACCAGCCTGCCCCCACCGGCTCTGCCTCAGCTCTGGGGCAGAGCCAAGAGTAAACCCACATGTATCTGTAAAGATCCAGTTCAGGTTTACTTGGGGGAAAGGAACAGGATTTTGGAATTTGATTTTTCAATACCATGTGTTAGTTGTCCCCCCAGTCTTTCTAGATAATTGGATTGAAAGTATGGCTCTTCTAACCTCATCAATTTCTTTTTAAATCTTGCTGCTGGGAAGTAAGGGTTAAAAAGAAAAGTTTAATTGTTCTTTAAATTGCATTAACCAAACTGTTCTAGAAATTGTATTTCCTGTAAAAGCACTACTGTTTTTCAATTTGTTGTAGATATCTAGGCTCTACGCATTGGCAATCATAGATCAATCAAATCATTGCTGGCTGCTGGAAATCAATTCTTATGGGACCTCAAAGTGAGGATGATCCTAATATATCAGAACTGGCATTTTAGCCCTTTCATAGTATTTCCTTTACCCCTGCTCATAAATGAGCAATATAAAATCATCAGTAAGCAAAGGGACGAAGATTAGCGCCAAAGGCTTGAGCAATTTTGCATTGAAAATGAGAGCCATATATTTGGTCGAATTTAACATGCATAAAAAAAGATGGCAGTTCTCTTCCTCTAGCACGCAAAGAGTTAAAAGGCTGAACAGTGTAACACCAATGCAGCAACTGTTGCAGTTTTAATCAGTCGAGGGAAATGGCCAGCAGCAGAGGAGAAACTGACAGGGTGAACAGAAAGCTGTAAGTGCAAGAAGATTCAGTCTAAAAGCTATTACTAACAAACAGTTTAATGCACACACCAAAGCATCACACTAGGACATTAGAGCAGAAGGATTCAGTAGCCTAGTGAACATCAACCACGATATGACAGAGCTTAAGTGCTACAGACTGCAAAACAAGACCTCTTCGTTTGTACAAGTGCTACAAAAGTAAGCGATATACCTTGGAATAGGTCTCTGGTGCAGAAGGGGTTGAGGTTATAGGACACTCCCAAAAGAAAGAAACTGGGCTTCTAAAGTATCAGGCCACCTGGTACTCTGCAAAGAATAAATGGCTTGTTAGGAGACAGACTTGGAAGGTAAAAGGTGCAGGCCTATTTAGTGCATACCGTATTCTTCTGGAGTTCCCCCATACCAAAGTTTTCTTTTCCCCCGGGTCGGACAAAGAATTGGTAGCATTACTCTTAATTGAGAGCAAGTCTCAAAAACAAATACCAAAAATGCAGCAGTTAGCAAATTGGGATCTAAGGAATCCACATGATTTGCTTTTAGCAGCCTGTAATAAAAAGGTACATTCGCATTAATATGTATATTAAAAAAAATAAAGTTAGATGCTAATAGCAGGATTTTTGCAAGTCATGGCTTTCTGGCTTTTGTGGTATGTCAAGCCCTTCACAGATTTTAGGACTGTATCAGCTAAACATTATTTATTCTCTACTTTCACAGTATAAGTACTTTATTGAAAATTATCTATAAATTGTGTTAGCAGAATTGCAAGCAACTGCATTTTGTAGACAAAATGTGTTTTAAATGTGTCTGCACAGTATCCTGCTTATAACCTGCAGCATAATATGCAAATTGCACATTTCCCATTGAAAACTACTTCATTTGCATATCAAGCCACTGGTGAGGTCATAAGCCGGAGACTCAACAGACACATTTAAAACACATTTTCCCTCCTAATTTAGACATTTGTTTGCAGTTTTGCCAACACAATAAAAATCATTTTCAATCATTTTTTTATTCTGAACATGCAGTGAACACAATGCATAGGTGATCTAGCCCATAAATGAACATTAAATTGTTTGGAATAAAATAGAGATCAGCGTAAGGGTAGGAAAAGAATCAAATGTGTTTTGAGGCTGTATGGTTTCTTGCGACATAGGATATTGACTTAATTCACAGTAAATGATCAAGAAACCTTCTCATGGTAAAGTATGACTTAACCGCCAGAAGTAGAAAAGAAAAAAGAAATAGATATCAGGCCTGGTCTCATTGTTATTTTTAACAAGTCACTAAAGGGGTTTCCAATGATGAAGTTCTGGCCATGCCTTCCAATACTGTGCAAGTTTACAGGATTGTTTCTGCTCAAGTAAATTTATTTCTTGACATTATATGGGTTGCCCAGACCGGATATCTGGAAATCACTGTTAACAGCCCCTGAATCATGTTTGATGTGTAGACTATGATGGCTTCTTAGCATTCCAACAAAGCAATATTGAGGTTTGTATAGCTAAGAACAGAGACCAGCTGCAATTTTTGGCTTCTGACACAAAAACACAATCTTGGTTAACATAAGAAACACTTGTTTTGTCTCCTTTGACACTTTTGGGATAATGCCTATGAAACATTCTTGTCTTGCTACTGCACTCTGTCAATGCCTTGGTTGCCTGGTTCACCGGTACACAGCCACAATCAGAGGAATGCATCAACAGCAGAAATCCCCACTGCATTTCTCTAAAGTTTAGGAATTTTAGAAGGACAAACATTTTTATTCAGCATTTCTCTTCATGGCTGATACAGATGAAATGTGATGTTCCTTTAGTGGGGTTTTTTTTTTTATTACAGGAACTAAAAATATTTTATATTGAAAACAAATGCAAAACTGAATGACAAATGTACACATCATTTCAACCATTCAGACCTCAGTGTCTAGAACACCTTGTAAGTCAAGGCATCTAAATATCAAAAGGGTCTGGTAAGAATCCAGCTAACATAACCATTTGTACCTGGGCATAAAGCAGACTCAATAGCAGACAGAACACAAAGTGCGACCCACGACCAGTTACATCTCTTACGCAGGCTCAGAATTCCTTGTCAGAAGAGTGGACAGATTTTCAGTTTTAGATTGCATTTAAAAAAAAGGCATGACTTTGTTTTTAATGTTTAAAAACAAAAAGCGTTCCTTTCAAAGCAACATCATTTACATGTTGGACATAAAACACACACAGATCTAGGTGCATTTTCTTTTAAATAGAGTTGACCAGGATATAACAGGGTTCAAATTTTAGTGCAGCTTTATGACCTAGAACTCCATTGAAGCAGCTTGGAAAACACATAGTTCCAATGGGATTAACAGGTCACAGTTATCCAACTATACAATTTAATTACATATATATATATTGGCCACCTGGCTGTGGGCTTAACATTATAATAAAAAAGTGCTATGGAATTTTCACACCAAAACAAAGGCAGACAGCCCCGCCACACCATGGAAAGTCATGTAGGAAGTTTTAAAATATGCCTGTTGTAAAAGGTCTGCAATTTCCATGTTCAAACCTAGAGTAGAACCTGCATGCAGTGTCTGAGGTCCTCAGAAATGTTTTGAATTACAATGATGACAGAGCTGAATAAATCCCATAACGTTAGAGAACATTCTGAAATAACTGGTGTTTACAAGCATTCCTCAATCTGGCACACACTCTCTTACATCTCACTTGTGGACAAACACCACACACATTTAAGATGGCAGGCATGTGCATGCCCATCATCTATATCAGCAGGTATGGCTGCACTGCATGATGGTTTTTCAGAGTCTTTGTTTACAGACATCATTTTTTGTGTTGGCATTTCCTGGTCCACTTTCAATCCTTTTGGTCTCCCATCTTCTACATAGACAAGAAAACTCAAAGCCACTATCCGTTCAGCAAATAAACGACAACCTCATAAGTGGACATCATTATCGCTGTGTTGGGAATTTGTCTGACCAGGTGAGTAGTGAGGCCACGGTAAAGGGATCCATAGCCTTCTTCCTTCACAACCAGTGACAACGTCTGGAAAAAGGATCGGTATTTCGTACCCTCTTCACGTAGTCGTGTTCGAACAACCTCTACATTAAACAAAAAAAACAAACAAAAAAAAAGGGTAAATGTTGGCTTTAAGAGTATTTATTCAAAAGTAATTTTACTATTGTGCAGTAATTAATATATACACATAAACAGGGCTTGACCTAAAATTTGGAAGCTAGAGACAGTACCCAAAACTAAAGTAACCAGTAATTTCTTATATTAAAGTCATCAACTTGGGGCAGGCAGCAGACAAACATGTAAATGCAACAAACCGAACATAATCACCTACCTAATACTCAAATTATACATTTTAATAAACTGCATTTAAAGTTTGTGCAACAATTCAATGCTTTCATTTAAGCTACTGGTATACATATAACCTAAGCGATATAAAATATGCAAAGGTAAATGCAAATCTTCAGCTGTCCTTTAATATAATTAATGAATTTATAAAAGCATGGACTGGTGGAAGAAAAGTGGGTATGGATGTACATAGGTGCTCTAATCAGAGCCTTGGTTTAGTTTAGAAACATAGAATGTGTCGGCAGATAAGAACCAGTCGGTCCATCTAGTCTGCCCAGACTTTACTATCAGAATGTGCATAGTGTACACAAAGTTTGCATTTGTCCACCAAGGTTTCCACACTTCATATTCTCTTTGATAAGCCAGTTATACTCACCATGTGGGTAGGCTATAGAGGTGGCACATGTTTTGGAAGTTGCTGCAGCCAGCATTAGTCCAACAAAGTCTGAAGCCTCTTTGGCAGATTCATCCTCATTATCAATGGCAGATGCAGTCTTATGTTCCATGAGTTTGCGTTTAATACTTTCATAAATTACAAAGTGGATGACTGTTTCAGATATGCCAGCGTAGGATGCAGACATGCCCCGGTAAAAACCTTTCAGGCCATCAGTGTTATACACTTTGCGGACGCAGTCGAAAGCACTCAGTCTTCTTTCCCCACGGTTTCTACAAAGGAGGAGGAAAGGTGTGCACTGAAGGGAAGTCATTTCATACATACAAAAAAAACCCCAATAATCCTCCTATATAAATGTACAACAATTACGTGGTGTTTTTTTTTTTTTTTAATCCAGTTTTTGTTACTTGTAACCTAAGCAGCCAGCCCTCTTAAACCACACTGTCTGAATTGCTATTAACTAAAAAAGATCTCATTATTATAATTAACCCCTCTTACCTTCTATTAAATGGATATGTATGTATGTTTGGTAAAGGAAGACATATATTCTACAGGGCAACCAGTAAAAATTAATTCATTTGTGTTGAGAGGGAATCCAATTACTTGGAATCCTCTCCTGGATTCATTCATTGGCTGACCTGGTAATCTTGGCTGAAAGAAAACCCCTGCAGAGGTGTGCTTTGTAAGGCTCCTTCTTGCGCATTATATTTATGCACGCATTGCGACTATGAATCATTTGGGAGACTTTGCAGAGTAATATAATATTAATTTGGATCTTTGACTAACCAGAAAATTTAGCCTCACAGTTTGGTAGCCCAAACACTAAACTAGCTTTCAACAATTGCATGCCAAATTAGTGTGCTGAGTCTACCGGAGTGATTATGGTTTTTAATGGAACCCTATAAGTACGTGGCAGGAAATCTGATTCGGGCAAGTTCAGATGAATCATAAACTTAGTGAAGATCCAAGTTGATATTGGTCTTGGCTATGTTTTAATCTGACAAAAAAACACTTTGGAATGAACTCTGGGTTAAACAAACCCTTTTAATAAATTGTGACATAGTAACCATTAACAGAGCAAACCACAAAAAAAAAAATAATAAAAAAAAGCAAACACTACAATGATTGCCAAATGTAATAGCATAGACATGGCGGGTGTGCTTAATTATGCTTTGGCCAATTCATTTAGCCAAACTGATCATTTATATTATGTTTACAAAAAACAAACACCTTCTAAATAAATTCTAATATTTGTCCTGAGTTAAAAATACCCAATGTTTACATTTGTTTTTGGACTTTATAGCCATTTTCTCCTACAGTGAACTTTTAACCCTTACCCAACAAAATGTAAATATCCCCCCCCCCCCGCCCCCAACTGTAATGTTGCCGACTGCCTCTAGTCTAGCATTCTAGCAACAGTCCCTGATGACTGAAGTATGGCAGGGCCATATTAAAAAGGTGCCTTTCAATAATGTACTTGCGATCGCTCTGGAGACAAATTTCATTGTTACCGAAATGCCATTACAAGTTATAGAAATGTTCAAGGCACATCAATTGTAGTTAACAGGATGATTTTCCATGACTGGTCTGGCACGTCAATTGTGGTGAGGAGGTTAAGAGATTGTCCTCCCAAGCTGTCCACTTGGACCCAGAGTATACACAAGATGAAACAGGCATCCACTGCAATATTTGCTACCCATGACTATCAGGTTGGTTAAGAGAGATCCTTTGATCTGAATTGCTGGCCCCATGGCTCAATACAGCACCTCCCAAAACCAATGCTTGATTCCCCTTGCAGTTCTGTCGACATGAACATCCTGATGCTTAGCCCATTAGAACCTTTTATTTCACTTAATAAAATATACTTCATGTTACACAACAAACAGAACAGTTTTTGTTTGGTTTCCTAGACATTTACCTTGCATCGAGCTGTAGTCGAGTCTTAATTAACCAAATGGGATTGGTAGCTGTAATTGCAGTGAAACCTAAATAAAGTAAAGTGATGAGGGAAAAAACCATTAGAAAAAGAAATTTAAGACAAGAACGACAATCAAATATGAAAAAAAGATTAATATTGTAGAAGGTTTTATCAGGTACTGGTGATGAGACTGAATTTCTAGTAATTTTTTTATCTAATCCCTAGAGTACTGGTTGGTAAGAGCAATTTCTAGCTTATATTATAGCAGGGGATCTCAAAGTATTCTCTCCCCTCCCCCAGAACTACTTATTTGAGATCTGTTTAGCTTTAAATACTCCAAATCATAACATTGCCATTTGTTCTTCATACTGTACTTATAATTAAACTGATCGCAACAAAATCAAATCAATAAATGAACAAATATATGTCTACTACAAATACTAGAAAGGGCATTTATTCTCAAACTGGTTACAAGGGAACCATAAAAGAAAAAAAAAAAAAGAAAAAATTATATATATATATATATATATATATATATATATATATATACACATACACATACACACACACACACACACACACACACACACACACACACGCACAAATAATGCAACACACTAACTTGACATTTAACAAAAAGGTTCAGATTTAATAAAAATACATCAAAATGTAAAATGTTTTAGCTAAAAAGCTGCCCCTTTGTGTGGGAACGGATGCATTTAATTAATTTCCCCCAACATACTGAATCACCTGTTTTCTGAAATGTGGACTTTTAATTAAAACAAAAAGGCAATGTCCATGCAGTTGGATGAAAGATCATGATGGTGAAATGATAATGGAAGAAATGCGTGCATTCATTCAAGAAAAGGATGGAGGGAAAAAAGAAAACTATAAAAAGCAAGCAAATCAGATGCTTTGGCCCACTCTGACAGATATGAATTAGCATGAACTCTAATATGCATGAAAAGTATGTACTTCTTAAAATGTGAATATCGGCATTCCAAATATGTTTGGTTTATTCGCCCTTCTGAGTCTCCTACTAAGCTCTAAATTGTGGTGGTGACTCAAGTAACTCTACTTTGTGGAAACGATGCCATGTCAGGTGTGGCGAATTTTGCTGCGTTTAGCGCCTAAGTGTGATGTGTCAATGGAGATTGTTGGCATCATAAAACTTTGTCTGTAGAAGATCTAATTTTGCTTTTTTTCTCTGATCCTGTATTGGTCCCTTCAGGCAGCATCTATTTATGTACTACTTCCATGGGACAACAGTATCAGCCAACTGGAGCAATATAACTACTACTGGCAGGAAAAAAAAAAAAAGAATGGTTGGAGACATCAGCTATGATACCTTAAATACTTAGATCAGTGTAAATCTAAAATACTGGTGACAGACTGTTTTTAAAAATGCCAAGTGGAAAATATTGCATGGGCCAAAACAAATTTGGTTTGAGCAGTTCCATGTGATCTAATAGAAAGCTGATGGATGGATTATGAAATTACAGGCAAGATGTAGTTAACAGGTTGAAGCAAAGCAACTTAACATTCTATAAAATACATGCCATGAAAAGATGATGGTATTGTACCATGAACACATACACACAGCTTTGTGCAAGAACACACTTCAGGGGTGAGTCCTTAACTGTACATATATTTTATGTATAAAAGTGAAAAGGCTATGCAACATTTTTAAAGTAAAATCAAATACTTTTCTTTATTGTGCCCTCAAAAAAGGTAATTACAATTCCAATGTGCAGTTCTTACGCTTTTGGCTGCAGAGAGAAGCTCGGTCAAGTACTCACGAGGTTTAACTTAGTCCATATTTCAGCAGGACGAGACCTGCAGGAGGCGAGCATGAGATGACACAATCTCGCGCTTTTCACAGTTGAAATGTACAGTAAATGCCTAAAATAGACACAGGCTTTTCTGTATGGCAAGAACAAGCAGTGGTCCACAACATTGCGTACCAACGAAACCCACGGAAAGGATTTCACAAAAGCAAAATTTTTAGAATTTCAGAAAAAACAATTGGTGGTATGTGCTAAGCTACAAGGTTAAAGTAGATCTGTCACCTAGAAAAGTGAAAAATAAGTCGTACCACGGAAACTTCACTAGTAATTATAAAAAATGTAAAAAAAATAAAAAAGGAGGTGGCAACTGATTATTTGAAATATATTGTGTCGATGTAAAAATGTTTTATAATTCATGAACCACTAAAAAGAAACGGAAGGGGATAGAGGCATGCCTCAAATTTCAAAGTTTCATGGTAGATGGTTAGAAAGCCATTACAGGTGGAGTATCCCTAAACCAGAAGTAAGTTGGATAACTGATCATTTTCACCAACAAAATATATTAAAGCCTCTCAGCACTCATGAAATACAGTAGCTCCATTTAAATACTGTATAGAGCAGATCTGTCACTTTCACTGTGATGTGAGGCATTGTTGGGAATCTGTCACTAGCATGACACCTTCAATTGTATAACGGAGTGTGGGGGAAACGGAGAATGCATGGAAAGGCTATATATGGCAGCTTAACACGGAATAAACTCGTTTGAGCTTGCATTCTAACAGGTGTGTGTGGAACTTGCGGCAAAAAACAAGTTTTCTGGATAAGGCATACTCAATCTGTATTTAAAACAAAAAAAAACAACCTACAGCTTTAAGTAAACAAAAGCTCCAATTTTTTAAAGACAAAAACAACCCACACACATGCACTATGGTGACAGATCCACTTTATATTTACAAAAAAAAATATATGATATACAAAAGGTTAAAAATAAAAACAAAAAAAAAGTTATATAAAATTAAGAAAAAACAAACAAAAAAAAAAAACTAATTTGGACTAAACTGTTCCCAGTGCCATACACGTTTATTGTAAAAAAAAAAAAAAAAAAAAAAAATAAATATAAGGTAATCTGGACATTAAGGAGGCAAAAGATATACAATGCTCCACATACAGTTTGTAATAATTCTCTTTATATTTTTTCTTGTGAAGATTATAAACATTTAAATGAACTAAAATGTAAAAAAAAAAAAAAAAAAAAAAAAGCAGTGACAGAATAAGTGCATCTGTTATTCTGCAAATTACCTTTCTACATCCAGGCCATCTTCATGAATAATACATCTTAGGTCAAGATCTACCCATGTACCACATATGCTTTGCTCTAGTAAGGGACTCCATCCATGGTGGTCTTGTGGGAGGACATATAGTATCTGTTTCTCCAAAACATCAGATAACTTTCTGTGCTCTCACTGTTGGCTCCAGGACATCAGTACCTCAATGGCCTATGCTCAGGTCACTAAATAACAGACTTCCATAAAAAAACCATTTAAGGTATAATCCAGGTAAATTAATAACAGATATGAGCCATAGAGGTCATGACTTCCACCACTGGACCACATGGGCAAGAGCTGTAATTGCTTGCATAGTTTGGTGACCGCTATACTCTATATTACAATAACATTAAGGGCTTTATTCATGATAACAGCTATGCTGTTTTAGCCTTAATTTACAATACACACTTTCATGAACAAAGTATGTCCTAAGTATGTGCCTGTGTGGTTCCCTTTACAGGTGCCCAAAATAGGTCATTTATTGCATATCTGACATAGTATATTTCACAAAGGCCTGTCTGAACCATGTCCCACTAGCTTCCAGAATCCAGCCTCCATTACCATGGGTGTATTGTTAGTTTGGTCACACTGATAATAAGCAGGCTGATGAAATGATCTGGTGAAAATAAAGTACAGTTTACTGTTAAACACACAGACCCACAAATCTTGCAGATGCAGAACTACTGGGACTGGGGCCATTTTCCGCTTTTATGACAGATGCTAGTGATTGCAAAAATGCCCCTTATGTAGATTCAGAAGAGTCTAAAGTATGTGGCTCCTAACAGATTACTTTTTTTTTTAAATCTGTATATAATTAACCTTTCATTGAAGTTAGAAATACCATGGTTTAATTAGTGGTTATATTCAAAGTTCAAAAAAAAAAAAAAAAAAAAAAAAAAAAAAAAGACAGCCACAACAGGCATGGGGAGAAAATAAATATCAAAAGTAATTAAGAGGTGCTTGTGCTGGCCCACAACAAAGACTATGTGCGCACTTCACGGATATTTAACAGACTGCGCCTCTTTTTTAGGCATTCACATAAATTGTATATTACTAAAAGGTTTTGTGAATTTTGAAGTTTCTCAGCAGCTATTAAGATCAGGTTAGCACCTAACTAACTTGTTGCAGGCTGAAGCTGCAGTTTCTATACCGTCATTTGTACTTTAACCACTGCATGTGCAATGACAGATATAGTGTCCATACTACTAGGAATCTTACAATATATGTAAATACACTGGCTCACAAAAAAAAAAAAAAATAGGTATATGTACAAAAGGTCTATTTTTGGTCTAGGGGGATTTTGTTTCTAAGCAGTTGCATATAGGAAATTCACGCTGCCACAGAATTTCCCAAGCATAGACCGTCAAATCGCATTTAAATACATTAAACCAGCATAGGCCCCTGAACATGAATACACAACCACTATATGTGATCAAAAGGATCAGGCATCAAGTGGTCAGGAAGCTTTATTTTCTTAATTGTGCAAGAACAGCATTCTGGTAAAATAGTTTACATGTTATCTGGGTCTTATGACTGAATTAAAACTGGTAATTTATACACTACACAAAAAAAAAAAGGGTGGGAAGATTGATGTGCGCAAAACTGACAATGACTAATAAATACTTTATTTGAGACGAGTGTTTAATCTACATAGACTAGAATTTAAAGTTTGAAAAATAGTATTTAAAAAAAAAAAAAAAGTGTTTAGAGGTAAAAGAATCTTACTCAGAATCCATTTGAAAAGAATATTTGTCAACTTTCAAGTAATTTAAAGTAGTAACTCAATTCTTAATTTATTATGCTTCATGCTTGTACCAAACGGTGATGTAACAGTAAAGTGAGCTCATATTATATAGCTACGCTTCTTTACAAAATAATGTAGCCTAATTTACAGTGTCTTGTGACACAAAATTCCAACAAACTACATTTTACAAGAGGAGATTCTAGTATTTGTTATGCTGCTAAAAAACGATCAGCAACACTAGAATACAAAGACATTTAGATGATTTCATTTCATTAAGAGACAGAAAGTTGTAATTCAGCACATGGCAACATTGTGATTGAACTGGGAGTAATTACAAATTTAGTCATTTACCTGCAGCGCCTGCAGAAACCATGTGTACCTGCGTGGAATCTGCTGTAAACACATGATTTAGCCTTTCCTTGCAGCTGGAGTACGCTGCAAAATAGATCGCCCTGCAAAACAATACTATGATTAGATAAAAGCATGGAATACAACTAAAACGTCATACTATAAGAAACAGCAGGGACTTATTGAAATTTACAAAATGTGTATCAGTGGACAGTGGCGTAACTAGAAACCCCAAGAACCTTTTTGCAAATTCCACATCACTATCTAAAAACAGTTAGTCAGTGCAAGCTTTGCCCCCAGCAAAGAATGGGCACGCACACTTGTCCATCCTCATCTTTGTAGCTTTTGACTGTTATGCCTTTACATATTGATTCTACACCAAGGCATAACACCTTTTGTCTTCCTAAGAAAGAAAAATTTGCTGGCCAACTGGCTAGCACGGTTACTGGAATCTTTTCATTGTCTACACAGGAGATACACTTTGTATACTATTTAAGAAATATATATCTAAAAAAATACAAAATACACTTGAAGTAAAAAACAAACACACAAACCATACCTGGAAGGAGCGACACCGACAAGGTTGGGGCCCAGACCTCTGAAAAGTGAACGAGTACCTTCCTTCTGCAAAATCATCCTGAAAAACAGTGCACAAATGAGGTTTAATAGTTCACAAACCTATTGTACAGGAAATTAACCCAATTGTTCACAATAGATATTGTACAAAAAAAAGAGAGCTTTGCAACTTTTAAGGACAAAGATACAATTCCAACTTTGACATCATATTCTATTTAAAACAATGGCTTGTGCCATCGTCCAGTAATATATATTTGTATTGTGCACAGAAATGTATTTGAGAACTAAACATAGTGAGCACGCTCGAGCAGAAGCCATTTTGACTTCAAGGTCCGCTGTAAAGTAAAACATTTTTTCTATATGTATCTGGGGGAGGATGTTACATAAAGCATGCTCAAATATACATAATGTTTGAAGGTTAGAAGATGCTAAATAAATGGTATGCTCCAAGCCTTAGCTCATTTTTGTTCACATGATGATTGCATTTCCCACTTCAACTTTGGAGAGTTTCCATATACCGTATTTGCTCGATTATAATACGAACCCCCAAACTTTGGATATTCCTTTAGGAAAAAAACTAAAAGCCTGAATATAAGACTACCCTATAGGAAAAAAGTTCAACTTGTATATATTCACATGTAAATTGCTTTTTTAATAAAAAAAATGATGATATCAAATTTGTATTTCCTTTTATGTGCCAATGCTGCCTCTCTCTTTCCCTTGCCCCCAGCTTTGTCTCTTCCCCCCCCCCCACGCTCCCCTTGTCTCTGTCCCCCCCCCCCCTCCCCTTGTTTCTCTCTGCCCACCCCTCCCCTTGTTACGCTGTGCCGCCTCCCCTTGTCTCTCTCTGCCCCCCCCCTTGTCTCCGTCTCTGCCCCCCCCCCCCTCCCCTTGTTTCTCTCTGCCCTCCCTCCCCTTGTTTCTCTCTGCCCCTCCTCCCTCCCCTTGTTGCTCTGGTCCCCCCCTCCCTCCACCTGTTTCTTGCTCCCTGGTGGCTAGTGGGGGCAGCCGGGGGATGTCTGCACGATACGGGCAGACATCCTCCATGCTGCCCGACACCTCCGTTTATTATGACGGACAGCCGGTCCGCCATAATAGACGGAAGTGTCGGGCAGCATGGAGGATGTCTGCACGTATCGTGCAGACATCCCCCGGCTGGCCGATTCTCCTGGTGGCTAGCGAGGCAGCGGAGGATGAGAAGAAAACGGAGTTTAAAGGTAAGTAGCAAAGGCATCATGCCTTGAGAAAGCGCCCTGTTTTGGCGCAAAACGCGTAGGCTTGTCACTTTTCTCACCGGGTAGGAGCACTGCATTGCCTAAGCTGCCTTATGTTTCAGTAAACTACGTTTTGCAGCATATCCCGTGTCTGGTCACTTTTTGTTCCTTTGGAGCCTTTGCTACTTACCTTTAAACTCAGTTTTCTTCTCCTCCTGTTGTTTGCCCGACGGAAGCGCCGGGACAGCATCAAGGCACCTTAGCAACACGAGGGATTTCCTCTGCTCTTCAAGTCACAGGGACCGGACCTTTGCTTTCGCTATTACATTACAAGGCAGCGGAGGATGTCTGCGCGATGAGCACAGACCTCCCCTGCTGCCACCCGGCTCGACCGCCGGGACTTTTATGATGAAGCCGGAAGACCCGGCTTCCTCATAGAAGGCCTGGCGGTCGTGCCGGGCGGCAGCAGGGGAGGTCTGTGCTCATCGCGCACACATTCCCCTGCTGTTAGAGAGGGGGATCCAGGTCCCCTGCAGCTCTGCGGGGGACCTGGATCCTTGTCTTATAGTCTGACCTCAATTTGATGTCAGATTATAAGACGACCTCGATTATAAGAATTTTTTTCTGAAAAAAACCTAGTCCTCTAATCGCAAATACGGTATTACTCCCATTATCTGTATAACCACCATGCCAGTAGATGCAGACTCTGTATAGAAAGGAAGTCACAGCCACTATATGCAAGAAAGAAATATGACCTCTGCATATTTGCTTTCTGTTGAGCCCAATGCCAAAGTGGTAATCAATAAATCTACTATATAAATGTTGACATTTACTGGTGGTGAAACAAGTTTGTTTACCTGAAGTAAAGACAAACAAAACCATCCGGCTCACTTGCATTGGTAGAAAAATTGAAACTAAAATTTAAATACTGTATTTGCTTGAATAACCTCTATTTGAGGTCAGACTATAAGACAACCTCGTATATAAGACGAGGGGTCTTTTTCAGAGTATTTGCTCTGAAAAAAACGTCATCTTATATTTGAGCAAATACGGTATATTCTCCACGGTCATGGATTCCCTTTATGTATTTAAATGTCCCTATCATAACACCCCCCCTATACATCTCACCGAATATGTCCGCAATTTGGACATCATAGACCAGGGCTCGACAAACCCCAGGCGCCAGATTGCCATGGCGACCAGGAAATTAGACCTGGCGCCTGGGTGCCGTCAGCCTCGTGGTCCCCTTGCCGCTGCCATCCGTTTTTTTTTAAATTATTTTTTCGGACCGCGAGGGGGTAGAGTCTGTGCCATCCGCACAGACTGCAAGCTCCGCCCCCTCGCACAACGCGTGTCTGAGTGCCACGTGACATCCTGGCACTCAGCAGGCAGATCGGCTGCAGCACGAATGTCCCCCTCCCCTGCAGTGAGGTAAAGCAGCAGGGAGGGGGGACACGTTAAGAAGAAAACAAAAGACAGTGTGAGGTGTGTGTGTGAGGTGTTTGTATATATGGGTATATGTAAAGTAGGTGTGTGTGTGAGGTGTTTGTATATATGGGTATATGTAAAGTAGGTGTGTGTGTGAGGTGTTTGTATATATGTGTATATGTAAAGTAGGTGTGTGTGTGTGAGGTGTTTGTATATATGTGTATATGTAAAGTAGGTGTGTGTGTGAGGTGTTTGTATATATGTGTATATGTAAAGTAGGTGTGTGTGTGAGGTGTTTGTATATATGTGTATATGTAAAGTAGGTGTGTGTGTGAGGTGTTTGTATATATGTAAAGTAGGTGTGTGTGTGAGGTGTTTGTATGTCTCCTATGGGGGGAGGGTCAGGGTAAGAAACCCTTAAACCCCCCCCCATCACAAATGGGGCTGGAAGCTGGCCAATGGTGAAGCTATGTTTGAAGGCTTCTGATTGGGTCAGTCAATCAAATGCCTTTTTTTCGCTAAACGGATATTCCCGCTCTAAAAGCAGGGCATTCATTTTGCATCTGTGAGGACTAATGCATCTAATGGAACTACCTCTCCCAGCTTAGGTGTCACAGCCCCAACCGGTCCTATCACTCCTGGGACCAATTTGGTCTTCACTTTTCCACATTCTCTCGAATTCCTCTTTAACGTCCAGGTACTTCTCCCTGATGTTGCAGTCACTTGGCACCGCTAAATCGATCACCCTCATCATCTTATGGTCCTCGTCTACTACCACGATGTTGGGTTTATTGGTTCTTGCCAATCTGTCCATCTGGGATAGGATAACAGGGAAAGCCCTGTTATTCGCCACAACCTTTTGTGGAATCTGCCATTTGAACTTGGGAGGGTTTAGCCCATATGCTGTGCAGATGTTCCTGTACACAATGCCAGCTACTTGGATGTGCCGTTTAGTGCATGCGATTCCTGCGTGCATATTGCACCCTTCTGCAATGTATTGGAAAGTCTCAGAGGCCTCTACACATCTGCACCTTGTTTTCTGTCTGGTGCAGAAAATCCCTGCTTCTATGAAACTTGTGCTTTGTGCTGCTATGATCAGTGACTCAGTGCGCTGAGACTCAATGTCAGCCACCTCAACTATCCGTTGATGGTACATCCCATGCAGGGTCTTGACTTGCGATGGCAATTCTACATAATTTTCCTTCCACGTCCGATGCTGCTTCAAGCATTCCCTCATTATGCTTTTAGGAAAGCAGAACATACAGGGCTATTAATAATAGAATAAGCATTAATAAAAGAGCTTATTGATCCAAGGAGAAATCTGATTGCCTCTTGGAGTCGAGAAGGAATTTTTTCCCCCAGGAGGCAAAATTCGAAATAGCTTCCTTAGGGGTTTTTTGCCTTCTTTTGGATCAAAAGCTGTAATGATAGGTAGAAGGGTTGAACTTGATGGACTTGTGTCTTTTTTCAACCTAAATTACTATGTTACTATATTACTATGTATTAACCTGTCGGTAAAATACCGGCCAGGTGGCAACCCTAGACACAGCCCGCCCTCTCTCCGGCTTGTGTACAGTCTATGGGTGTCGGACTTGGTGGTGGTCCATTGGCCAGATAACTATACTGGCAGGGCATACGTGCGCATGGTGCTTGCGTCCCAGACAACAAAAGCACCAAAACTTCACGTTTTATTTCTGGCCACCGATCACAAGGTAAATCGGTAGGCCAAGAACACTATGGCAGAGAGGCGTGCCTGAACCCAGAAGTTCGGGCACAGCGTGATTAGGAAAAATGTAACCAGTGCTTGCTTTGAGCATCGGCTACATTTTCTCGGTCAGGTCACTCAAAGTCCCTGCAGCGGGATCAGAGCACAGCTCATTGCAGGGAGCCGTGATGAGCTGTTTAACACTGGACGTTCTATGCCATCATAGTGTCTTTTAGGACCACTAAAATGATGATGGCATAGAACGTCCTAGCGTCACAAAGGGGTTAATTAAATGTCCTCTACAGGATAACCTTTTATTTATTATTTTTTTAATCTCAAAACAATTCGGAGGGGGACTGTATAAGGACTGGATGGTGCATGGTGAATGGTGGCAGGCTGTCCCACAAGTTCTGTATGCCAGGAAGAGACTAAAGCAGTCCAAACCAGTCACTGGCTTTGACAGCTAAACACAGGGGAGGCACTCAGAAATGCATTTAATTGGTGTTATTTATGCTAGGATTTTTCATGTCATCATTAGGTCCTCAAGTCATTGATCTACATGATGGCATGGGACATCCTAGTGTCCTCAAAGGGTTAATTTGGACTGAAACCGTTTATTATGACATTTGGAATTTGAAGGTCACTTACGTTGCTTCTGGGCCTTAAAGGAATGGGGATCTCCTTCATGATTACACTGGTTATGGACATGATATTTATGCTTTTGCCACCATAAGAATTCACCTTTTATTTCCACCATTTAGCAGGTATTCTAAAATTTTAAATGGCAGTTTTCAGACCAAAGGCTGGGATCCTAGTTAAGGTCCCCCCAACTGATCCCATGCAGAAAACTAGGGGCTCTCTCTGCGCTGGCAGAGAGCCAGTCGCCAACCAGAGGACTGCCTGCTTCCTATGGAAGCATGGCAGCTGTCAATCAGAGGATAAACTGGGGTGTACTATCAAAAGTACACGCCAGTTCATCCTCATACTAGGGACAACTAAGTTTTCGCTAGTGCTTCTATTTAAGAAGTTTAGTGTCCCTTTAAAAATGTGATTTATGCAGAATCAAAAAACGTATTTAAAAGGGGCTGTATTGCCTAAACATTGTTTATACTATGAATGTAGATAATAAAAAAAGCATGACCATTATATACTGGCAGAACTACAAGCAAATACCTAAATTAAGAGAAAAATGTATATTTAAATGTGTCTGTGGAGTCGCCTGTTGATGTGAGGTGGCGCTTGATATGCAAATTTCACATTTCCCACGATCAAATGCAGCAAGGGGACTACATGGGCAAAAGCCCTGTGCTAAGGAGAGGGGAAAAGATTAAAACTATAGAAAACATTTATACTATACTCTCACTTGGATTGCCTGAGATTGCAAACCAGGGCAGGTTTGGACCATCAAATTTGCCAGATATAACTACATAGCTCTCTTACTAGGTCACTATCAAATCATGTAAACAGAATGTGTTTTCACCACTTTTGACAGCATGTAATTTTTATTAAAGTATTCAGATGACTATTGCTCATATCTGATGAAACCTTATGCAATATAATTATTGCTGCTCATTCTGAAGCAGTCAGATTGGAAAGTATTTCATGCTCTGGCTTGAAGTCAAGCAATGATTGAGCATGATAAGCAAGAATATTAAAACTCATTAGATAATTCTCAAAATTAAAAAAACAAAACACATGCTTCTATCTACACAGTGAGAAAGCACTCATTAAGTAGTGTTATAAAAAATATCTATGCATTTGATATATTGCTTTCCAGCATTGCCTTTAGCTTGGCATATTACTCTTCATTCACCAAAAGCCAAAGCTTTACCAACAAAAACATGATCATGGAACTGAGAAGGTAGTTGGTGCATGGAATAGACTTCCAGCAGAAGTTTTAGGGGTTAAGCAGTAAAGGAGTTTAAGCATGCATGTGATAGGCAGAAGACTATTCTAAATATAAGATGTATAGCCTTTCCATGCACACTCAGATTCCCTACTCCCACAAATGCTAATCCAATGGCACCTGTGCAGGACTGATGCACCAACAATGCCTCACATCACATAATAAGTTATGTGCTCTATACATTAATAGCTATGATACTACTGCATTTCATAAGTGCCAAGAGCCTTTAACATATCTAATTGGCGAAAATGATCTGTTATCCGAAATTGGATAAGGGATACTCAACATGTACAGCTCCAGAACTCAGGTATGCCCATGAAACTAAACACCCTCAAATAAATGTAATCTATAGCTTTAATTATATTAAAATGTATTTTAGATGTGTAAGTCTTTTAAGTGAATAAATTCTAGCTGTTGTGGGTAATTGTGTTGCAATGGTCTGCTTTTGTGTTTCTCTATATCCACATTTATTGGATACAGTGAGCTCGTTTTTATTATTTTTTAATTACCAACCTGTAAAGTCACAGTGCAGTATTTCGTCTGGGAGTGGTTTATAGATGTCACAATGTTTTTGATCTTTAAAAATGGGGCAGTTCCATCTGCATTGTAGGAATAATATTTTTAGATAAGTGCTGTATTATGTGAAATTAAAAAAAAACTTTCCCCTTAAAATGTTATGCCGTCCTGACCTGACCCAAACAACTGTGTAGATGGCATAGAACGTCCTAGAAACAGCAGCTCATTGTGGTTTCACGCAATAAGCTGTGCACTGGGATGCCCTCTGTAAAATGAGGCCACTATCAGTGGTCTCAGTCTGACAAGCTAAATGTAACAGACACCCAAAGTGAGTGAAGAGTCTCTAGTCAGTATGATGATTTAAATAGGTACTCAGAGGATGTTGATATATTGAAGTATTTGACCGCGTTTGCTCCCCGAGTCGAAGACCAGGGCCAAAGATGAAAGCTGGGGATATCGTTGAGCCTGTCCTGTACAACTGGTGGAGTCTGTGCGGATTACACAGACAGCTAGCTCCGACCCCTTGCGCAACGTGTCGTCACTTTACAACCCAGCACTCAGCGGAACGAGCAATGAAGATCAGCTACAGCGCAAATGTTCCCCCTCTCTGCTGCTTTACCTCATTGCAGGGGAGGGGAACATTCGTGCTGTAGCCGATCTTCATTGCTCGTTCGGCTGTGTGCTGGGTTGTCAAGTGACGACACCCACAAAAAATAAAAAAAAAAAGTGTATGTGAAGTGGATGGGTTGGTGTGTGTGCGCGCATTTGTGAAGTGGGTGGGTTGGTGTATGTATGTATACATAACATATCCTGGAACTTTTAAGTAAACCCGACGTGTATCTTAATAGGGTTTACTATCTGCTGTGTCTCGCACGCAATACACAACAGTTCCTGGTTGTTGTATCAGCGACATTAGGCTCGCCCCGCTCTGACTACCGAATGCGAGGGTCTCTCGCTGCGCCTTGTTTTTGCATGGGAGAGAGAGAGAGAGAATCAGGTTAGGGCCGCTGCCGCTGTCAGTCATAGGATAAACTGGCATGTATTATCAAAAGGTACACACCAGTTTATCCTCACAATAGGAACAACTAAAATTTCACTTGCTCTCTATATTAGAACAACAAGTGAAAAATAATGTCTAGTTCCTTTAAGACATCATCTTGTGGCTTGATATGCAAATTACACATTCCGAATTGAAAATGAGTTAATTTGCATAAAAAGCCACAGACCATCATCTCATCCTGCTGAGCGCCGGGATGTCATATGAAACTCTGAAGCATGATGCTTGAGGGGCAGAGCAAAACAGGCACATACCTCCCCCTCGCGCTGTGCACAACAAACATTACAACCTACTGGTCCCAGAAGTAGAAGATGACAATACCCTGGTTTAGAGAAAAGGTGAGTTGGTAACGTGTTATCTGTAGAAACATAGGATACAAAGTACAGTTGATATCTTTATTGGCTAACAAAGTAGGTTTAGGGACGAACTGAAGCAGAGAAGACAAAATGGTATAGGGAGAGACTGGTGGTAAAACTAAATTTTATAGGTTCATCCTGCATTGTGTTATTTCCCCAAAGTATGCTGGATTGTCTTATAACTGGAAATTCTTATATTCAAGCAAATCCTGAATATTATTTAACAAAATGTGTAAAGATTCACAATATATTTTTCCTCCAGCAGAACAGACATGGAGTGCCATATTTGGTCACGGTCCCACATGCTCCTACAATTTTCAGTGGGGAAAGCACTAAACATGTGCCATTCTGAGCGAAGAATTTTAAGAATTTAACAGACCGGAGCATAACGTTTTACATGATCAATAATGCAATAACTATTCACATCAAATAAGGAAAGGTAGACATCAGTTTGAAGAATGCACGTGTAATTTAAATTGGACTGCCTTACTCAAACAACTAAACAAAACTGTGTACTTGTTCTTATCATGTACCTCTACTGCTCCTTTTAGACACCTCTCACTCCAATGATGTCTAATCAAGCTGAAAGTAAACATTTTAGTACAGCAGAGCAAGCCAAAAACATTAATACACAGATGATTTAACTATATGGAGCATATAACACAGGACCAGTTTCAAATAGTTCCTTATCAACAACTCAACTGCTCAGGAAGCAATTTAGATCAGGCTGAACCAGCATGAAAAGGTACGTGGGAGACATTAATTCATTCAGCTTACACAACATCAGAGCAGCATGAAATCAGTTTGCCTGTCCCTGTGAATGAAATTGTATAATTGGGGCTTAAATTGCAACACCTCACAGCAAATAAAAATTATCAAGTTCCTGCGCCAAACTTTATGATAAAAAATGCTGCCAACAAATGAAGTGTTCCCCCACACTGTAATTAACAACTAAAAGAAAATTTAGGCAAAAGCGCCATTTGAAAATATATTACACGTGTTGGTTAGTATATAGACCAGGGCTTGACAAATTTAATTTGATTTTAGGAGCCAGAAATTTTTTTTAGGAGCCAGACAATCACGCAAACATAAACGCAATTAATAAACACACACGCCTACTTCACATATATACAAACACACCTACTTTACATATACACAAATATCCAAACCCCTCACACACACCTACTTTACATATACACATATATACAAACACCTCACACACACCTACTTTACAAATACACATATATACAAACACCTCACACACACCTACTTTACATATACACATATATACAAACCCCTCACACACACACACACACACACACCTACTTTACATATACACATATATACAAACACCTCACACACACCTACTTTACAAATACACATATATACAAACACCTCACACACACCTACTTTACATATACACATATATACAAACACCTCACACACACCTACTTTACACATACACATATATACAAACACCTCACACACACCTACTTTACATATACACATATATACAAACACCTCACACACACCTACTTTACATATACACATATATACAAACACCTCACACACACCTACTTTACATATACACATCTATACAAACACCTCACACAGACCTACTTTACAATACATACAAACACACACCCACCTCACACAGTATTTTCTTGGGTTTTTTTTCTTAACGTGTCCCCCTCCCTGCTGCTTTACCTCACTGCAGGGGAGGGGGACATTCGTGCCGCCGCTGAACTTGGTCGGCGTGCTGAGTGACAGGATGTCACTTGACGACATCCGGCACGCGTTGCGCGACGGTGCGGAGCTTGCAGTCTGCGCCATCGTGCTGCGGAAAAATCGGATGGCAGCGGCAAGTCTAATTTCCTGGTCGCCATGGCGACCTGGCGCCTGGGGTTTGTCGAGCCCTGATATAGACCAATAAAACTAATTTGTTGTAAGAGTTCAAATTGTCACCCTTTATGAGCTATAAAAGCCTTTTTATAAAATCACGTTGGATGCATGTTTGCCATTTATTTTGGCTTCCTCAGAGGTGAAATAATGTGATGTATATGTTTGATGTATTATTCCCTGAATGATTAAATCTTTTCTGCAGGGAATAAATCCTTTCTGCGAATAAACTTCTTTTTGAGGAAAGGTATACTATTTTATTTTCATAATTTATACAAATTAGGACTGCACGACAGGCGTGTACATGGAAGGGTAGCTCCTGGAGGCCATACACTTCCATACTGATGTGTAACGTTAAGGATTATTTTGCCTCTGAGGAAGCCAAGATAAAAAGTGACAAAACACATCAGGTGTAAATTTATTATAAAGTCTTACAACAATTTAACAATAAATTAAGTATATTGGTCTATATACTAGCCTACATGTGTAATATTCTTTTAAATAGTGCTCTCGCCTTCTTTAACAAACCACAAGAAAGTAGGGATCGACCGATATTGATTTTTTAGAGCCGATACCGATAACCTGTGAACTTTCAGGCCGATAGCCGATAACTTATACCGATATTTCGTGCATTTTAATTTTTGGGGAAAAAAAACAATTTCTACACAAATCTGCTGTTAAATGAACATGTTTATTGTTAACGTTTAGCTTTTTTTTGTAAATCTTTTTCATTGCTAAATAAAAATAAATAATGCAGCAAAACAATGGTGATATGGTCAAATACAACAAATTGGACCACTTTTTTTTTTTTTTTAAATAAATATCAGTCAAAAGGTAACAAGAACAACAATGTTCAATTGCACATAGTCCATACTTAGATTAAATCTTAGTAAAATGAGCAGCAATGACATAGGCAATTATATCAAAGGGACACTACAGTAAATATAAGCAAGGCATCAAAACAGCTTAATTAACCCCTTAGTGACAAGACATTTTCACCTTGACTTTCCATTGGTGACAATGGCTGTTTTGACATTTCTAGGGTGTTTGTGTTTAGCTGTAATGTTTTGCTTTCTCACATACAGTACCCACACAAATTATATGTTGTTTTTATCGTCATAAGAAGGGCTTTCATTAGATACCATTATGTTCATCATATCTTATAATTTACTACAAAAAAAATCATAAAATATGATGAAAAATTAAAAAAAACCCACTTTTTCTAACTTTGACCTAAAATATAATTTACACAAATAAAATCATTAAAAAAGACCCCGGCTAAATAGTTTCTAAATGTTGTCCCGAGTTCAAAAATATGCATGTTTCCATATTTTTCGGTATTTTTTTGCGAGTTATGGGGCAAAAACCAAAAATAGTGTTTTTTGGTTTTTTCCTATATTGATCTTTTGACCCCAACCCGAACCCAAAATTTAACCCTAACACTAAATTTAACCCCAACTCTAATCCTTATTATATCCCTTAATATTTTTTAACTTTAATTTAATTTTAACCCTATCCCTTATGCTAAAAAATATTTAATTTTAACCCTATGGGCTAATATAGCTAAATAACCTATTTTTATTTAATTAAATATGTATTTTAATTATTTTCCATTGCAATGCTACTAAACCACCACTAGGGGTAGTCAAGTAGCATATTCAGAGCGACGGAAGTGAAGTTACTTTCACTTCCGAAGCTCAGACCGGCAGAGGGCTTAGCCATATTGACGGAGCAGCATGCTCCGTCAATATGGCTCCCCACGATCGCTCCGTGGGGCGATCGTGGGGGTCCCAAAATAGAAATATCAGTGCTGGCTATTGCCTCGATGTCGAGGCAATAGACCAGCACTGTTAAAGCGGTTTTCGCGATCGTTGATCGCGAAAACTGCTTCATTCAAATATCGGCATTATCGGTAAAGTTAGATGCCGATACCGATAATTTAGGAAACTGTGAATATCGGCCGATAATATCGGTTAATCCGATAATCGGTCGATCCCTACAAGAAAGCCAACTGTCCCTTCCATGAGCTGCATTTCATGAAAGAAGGTGTAGAAGAAACAAACAAAAATGGTAGAAAATAGGCCACACACTATAGAGTGAGCCTTGATGTAGCAGGTGAGCTTAGACAATTGTTGCAGGCCGTTTTCATCGTTTGGTACACAGTGTAAACAAAATCACAATATACAACATGCTTGTAGGCATCATAATATATTTATAGTATTTGAGCCTGTGAGAAGCTTAATGAACAGACATTGTTGTTCCCTGCTTGAACATCGTGACCAATCTCTACAAAACCTGAGAAACAGAATTAAGTTAGAACAAACAAAAAAAAAAAACCCCACGCACAGAAGCACTGTTCTTACTTGAGACAATGCAGTGGTCCTGGAGATACTCTTGTCACCCTGTTAACACTCGCCCCATTCACAGTATTCAGTTGAACTTCAGAGATGTAGAGAGTCACTGAAGACGACTGCAACCTTGTTTTCACCACTTCCAATGGACATGTCAGTATGGCGCCAACAGTGCCCCCACATCTGTAAACACAAAGCAGGTATGGTTAAATAAACAGATTGGTGTTTGGGATGTTTACACATTGGTTCAGTCTTTAAACGTACGGTTAACCATGTCCATTGTAAAAATAGTGCACAATTCAATGTGCCTACTCCATTAGGCAAAGATAATACAATCTGCTACTGATCGTGTGCCACACATGTATTCTTTATATTGGCGGTTACATTGCTGAAACTTAAAATGCATTACACACAATGTTACAGTGTTGAAAATCAACATGTACAGTACTACAACTTTTAACAAACATTTTACCCCAAATGTTGTTAAATGACTTGGTTATTCATACACTATTCAAAGCACCACGCAGACTTGAAAATTAAAAACTTATATATGTATATTAAAGTTTAATTATGTATATATTAAAATTTGAATGTCCACATTCTAACAATATATTTACATTTACTCACAAATATCAAACTTGCAACCCACCCACTGCACTCTTCGGCATGTGGCTGTGAGGAGAGTGTTATGGGGGGGGGGAAGCAAGCTGTGCAGTGCCACCGCCTCTACAGAAAATGTGGAAATTGATGAATTATTCAAAACAAAGAGGGGATCCTACAAGGAGCTGCCTTAATTAACAGATATGCCTTTGAACACACATACATTCTGCAGCATGTGAAAATTATGTTCCTTCACTCCTTACAAAATTTATTTTTAAAAAATGGCTGTCCAGATGGCGCTAAGGTAAGATTAAAGGATTAAGGTAAGAGAACGTTGGCAATACCGATAATGTGACCAGGCATAAAACTGCAAACCTCCAGCTGTTTTTATACTACAACCACTGCCATAATTCCTTGCCATTCTAAGGTATTGGCATCTTCACAACCTCCAATGGACAACTTCCACAGTTGACTGTACACATAGTAAGTTTCATTATATGTACATCTTGATTTCATGTCATATGTTTATGAATCTTGAATCAGCAGTTATATTTTATTTGACAATATATGGAATGTACACAGTAGCTCCTGGTATGCCCAGTAATATAAAAAATAAAGAAAGAAAGAAAATCTAATTTACAGTTAATAGTAAATTTACCCTTTTGTGCAACTAGAATCTTTATCTACATCAAAAACAGGATATCAAGGCCTGGTGGCCTTTTTGATTGTGGCTTTGTTAGAAATCACCCTGATCAGACCCTAAGCGCAAAAGAGGACAGAAAGGAAAGTTACAGACAAATGATATAGAGTGCAACAACACAGGGCTGCTTGATTAGGTCACATTTCGGAAACTGGACACCTGAAAGAATCGGTTATTTATAGTTAAGTGCAAAAGCGCTCAGCTATGATGACAGACTATGTGCTTAGTTGCAAGACCTACAGAAATGAAAACAGAATAAGATATACAACAACGTATGAGCAAAATGGAAGAAAACAGACTATACTGTATGTTTGGTAACAGAAAGCCAGTACAAAATGAAGGCGGTTATTTTGATAACCACTTATAGTTTGCAGCAAACAGAAAAATTGAACTTTTTAAAATTTGTGAATGTGCTTTGCACATTTGCATTGTAAAAAAAATAAAATAAATAAATCATAACAATATACACCTTACTTTTTTTTTAAAATTTCCTTTATTTTGAGTTTTCAATATAGAAACATACAAGAGTAACAAGACGACAAAAAAAAATATTACATTCAAAAACAATAGGTACTAGGGGAGCTTTATCGTATGGTTACTAATCCATACCAGTACATTATTTACATAACATGAATTACTCTGTTATTAATTTTTTCCCCTCCTTTTTCTCTTTCTTTTCTACTTTATCCCTTATCTCTTTTCTTTTTCCCTATGTACTTCTTTCTCGTACTATCCCTTCCTCCCGTCTCCTCTGTCCCTCTCTCTAATATTTCTATGATCCGTGTGCCAGGTTCAACTCTCCTTCCTTTCTCAATTTTAATACCAAATACTGCTTTGGGCTTGAGGGGGTTGAATATTAAAAAAAAGTAAAAAAGACAATACAGACCAATTTAAGAAATATACATGACAAACACAATAATAAGTCATTCTCATCCATTCCAGTCATTCTGTTCCCGGGTGTGAGGGGCCCTTCCGGACAGGAAGGACCAGTCTGATCAGCTTCTCTATTCGCTTTCCAAGGAGCCCAAATCTGTTGGTATCTGTTATACTGACCCAGTCTAATAAAGAAACCTGCCTCCATCTTGTTTTGAAATTCTATTTGATGTCTGATCTCTAACCAGTGTATTGTTCCTTTTTTTTCCCAATTTCTGGCGACACAAATTTTTGTCGCTGTGATTATCTGAATCATTAACATTCTCTGATTATCGTTTCCAGGCATCTGGATATTGAACAGGAAGGTTTCAGGTTTTAGAGTAATATTAATACCCATCAGATCACTCAGCAGAACTTGGAGGTTGTGTATGGGTTTCAGATGAATACACTCCCACCAAACATGCATTAATGAGCCATTAGCTAGTTCGCATCTCCAGCATAATGCAGAGACTTCTGGGTTGATCCTATGCAGTCTGGTCGGAACCATGTACCAGCTCATATTGATTTTATGTTGTAATTCCATCAAGTTTATACAATTAATGTTTTTTTTCCATCAGTTTTATTGCTTTTATCCAATCTTCATGAGAGAAGGAGCTCCCAAGGTCCCGCTCCCAGCTGGTCCAGGGGGTCGCCTTCTCACATGGCTGCAAACTCAACAGATAGCTGGAGACCCTTGTTACAACTTTTTTTTTTTTTTTTTAACTGCTTTGATATTAATTTGGTTATCCTTATATGTAAAAAGTGTTTTATTCTCAGATAATTAAAAATTTTCCTTGGAGGTAGGTTCCGGCCAGACTGGAGTAGATCAAACGAGATCAGTATGCCCTGGGGGGCTATGTCTGCTACTGTGGAAATATTATTATGTTTCCAGTTTGATTCTATAGTTTCGATTGGAGTGTCCATGGGTATTTGATACCTATTCCCAGCAATAGTCTTTCCCAGGTTTGCTATGGTAGCACATAGATTTTTGATTATTGGATTACTTAGGGAGCATTTTTTACGTATAACCCTCTGACTCCAGAATAAGTTGATCGGCTCCATTTGTCCCAAATCAGACCTTTCTATTTCTAACCAACTTGGTGGTGTTATTGATGTATTGTCCCAGGCTATTGCATGAGCTATCATACAAGCATTATACAGACTATGTATATCCGGAAAGGATACACCCCCGGATTTAACATCTCGTTGTATAAGTTTCAGTGCAACTCTAGGTTTTTTACCCCGCCAGATATATTCTTTAGCAAGCTTTTGTATCTTATTTAAAATAGTCAGGTCAACTTTCAGTGGAATATTTCTAAATAAATAGGATAGCTTGGGAATTATGTATGCGGTCAACACTTCTACTGTCCCGAGCCAAGAAATTTCTGAGCCATTCCAATCGTTTACATTTTTCTTAATTTCCTTTAGTTTTGGTTCATAATTTATTTTGACTGTATCTTCTAAATCGTGTCAGCCTGAGTCCCAGATATTCTATGAATTTTTTTGACCAGTTAAAACCGAATTTTGACCTAATAAGTAAAGCGTCTTCCTCTGGGACGTATCCCAAAATTGTTTGGGTTTTGTTAAAATTCAATTTATAGTTAGAGTATTTACCAAATGTTGCAATTAGGTCGGTTATATTAGAGATCGATTTTATGGGATCTGTCAATGTAAGCAGTACGTCATCAGCATATAAGATCCTATTATCTATTGAGTTAATGGTAACCCCGTTTACTTCCCTTGATCTTCTTATCATCGAAGCGAGTGGCTCCATTGACAATATATACAACAGGGGTGCCAACGGGCAGCCCTGCCTCGTCCCGTTCTTAATTCCAAACCATTCTCAGTGTATCATGTGTCCCGAGACCCTGGCTGTTGGTGTTGAATAAAGGATCGTCGTGCCATCTTTAAATAGGCCCTCGATGCCGAAAGCCTCCAACACTGCCTCAAGATAGTGCCAGTTCACTCTGTCGAAGGCTTTTTCGGCATCGAGGGCCAACAGGGTGGCTGGGACCCCGTCTGTTTATATGGTGGATAATATTAATTGCACGTCTGGTATTGTCCGATGGCCCCCTGCCCAACACAAAACCACTTTGGTCTTTGTGTATTAGATCTGGTATCACCATTTTAAGCCTCCCAGCTAGAATCTTCGAGTACATTTTAATGTCCAAATTTATAAGCGATATTGGCCTATAATTTGCTGGTGATGTTGGGTCCTTATTGGGCTTGGGTACCGGAGTAATTGCAGCCTGGAGTAACTCAAGAGGGATAGCTTATTTTTTAGTAAGCTGTGTATATAGTCTCAATAACAATTGAGCTAATTGTTTTTCAAATTTGAGATAAAATATGGCAGAAAAGCCGTCTGGTCCAGGGGATTTCCCCCCAACAAGGGAGCTAATATTGTCCCTAACTTCAGTGATGGTAATGGGATGATTTAGTGCTTCCCTCTGTTCTAATGATATTTTAGGCAAATCTAGATTTTTGCAGAAAGTCGCAGTTTCCGTTGGTGAGGAAGTTGTTTCCTCTAAATTGTATAGTGCGCTATAGTAGTCTTTAAACGCTTTACTTATTTTCGTTGGGGACAGTAATGGTTGATCATTTACCAGAAGTTTTTTTTTTTTATAATTTGCCTACTTTGTTTATTTTTAAGTTTGTTGGTTAATAATTTTCCTGTACGGTTGGCCCCATAATACCATTTTTGTTTTAATAGCATTATAGCTTTGTTAGTTTTATCATATAATCTATCTCTGATAAGTCCTCTTGTTGATATAATTTTAACAGAAGGAAGGGGTCCGAGTTTTCCCTATGGTGTCTCTCCAACTTTGCTAGTTTTATATATAAATTATTTATTGACTCTCCCTTTTTCCTGCGCTCCTATTTTTATCAGTAGTCCCCGCATGTAGCACTTTAGGGTACACAACAGGGTCGCATCGGAGACCTCCCTGTTGTTATTAACTACCAAAAACGTTTCCATCTGGGAGACTAAGTATTGCTCTGTTTCCTTAGAGTTTAAAAGATGTTCATTTAGGTGCCATCTGTTTCTAATTCTATATTCTGGGTTATTCATAATCGTCAGAAAGATAGGGGCGTGGTCCGACCACGATATCCCCCCTATCTTTGTGTCAATAATTTTCTCTAGTGTATCTGCTCTTGTAAAGAAATAATCTATCCTGGAGTATGTTTGGTGTGTTTGAGAATAAAAGGAGTAATCTCGTTCTCCGGGGTGTCTAACTCTCCAGCAATCAAAGAGCTGATTTGTGTGTATAATTTTCTGGAGTATAGAAGGTAGCTGATTTTCCTTCTGTTCTCTACCATAAGTTTTACTTTTATCTAATCTATTGTCTACTGAACAGTTAAAATCCCCTGCGATTATCAGGGCCCCAGAGGATATCTCGTCTATTCTTGTTGTTTGATTTTCAAGAAAAACACGAGGGGTCTGATTTGGAGCGTATATGTTGACTATTGTGTAAAGTATATTGTTTAATTTAGCAATCAAAATTATGTATCTCCCGTCTTTATCTGTTTCGCAATGGACCTGCTCAAATTTTATCGTGCTAGATATCAACATCGCCACTCCCCTTTTCTTTTTCGCGCCCTGCATATTTGAATTACCGATTAAGGGATATTTTATAAATCTCCAAGGTCTTTCCATGGCATCTATCTAATGGGTTTCTTGGATTAATCCAATATCTATTCGATTATCTATCAGCATATTATACAGACAACCTCTTTTCTGCAATGTGTTAAGGCCCTTGGCATTTATTGAAACAAAATTAATAGACATTCTTCTTGCCGTCACCCTCTCGCCTCCCCTCCCCCTTATCCCCCTACCCCCGGGAAACCGTCTCTTCCCGCCGCTCTCTTCTCTCCTACGCCATTTCTACCTCCCCTTTCGTTTCCTAGGACATACCTCGGGAGGAGATATAGCGATACGGCACGGAGAAACTCCAATGTGCGTCGCTCCGCTTTTTCACTACTGTAATTATTCTTAAGGAGCCCGTCCCTTTCCCCGCCCCGTAGTATTAGTGATAAAGGTTTCCCCTTTTATTCTTTCCTTTGTCTCCATACCTAGGAGAGTAGGGGGATCTCTTTGTATAACTCCTATTTTGTATAGTTACTATAAACCCTGGATTGGGAAGTCCCATCACTTCTGTTGGAGCGTCTTTCTCAATTCTTAAGTATTTCCCCTCTGTAAATTGGGAAGTTATAGGTTACGTTTATCCTAGTCGTTTGGGGAGACAATAGCTTATTGAAGGTATGACTGTTCGCCCTCTTCAGGGCTAAAACTCTACCAATTCCTGTACCCTTAAGTCCACATACATACACATATTTCTCCCTCCCCCCTCCTCCCCAATTTTTCTCCTCCCTATTTACTTTTGGGCCGTAGTAGAGAGGGGGCAAAGAAATACCATCCCAGGATTTACCAATATACTATCTTATATATGGTCCTTCGTGAATTATGATAATGTAATACGTGTCTTGTGAGGTGTGTGAATTTAGAGGTGGGGTCTCTTTCTACTTTGTGGGATCTATTAACGAGGCGTGATTAATAATTGGAATAGTGAACGTCTAAAGTAATGCTATGATCATTGAGTGATAGAATATATGTGAATAGTGTTGAGAATCTAAATTACCACATGTGATTCTGCTATATTTTTACATATGTTTGATTGTGGAAGGTATAAAGTAAGTGTGGTATCCTCTTTTACCCTTAATTTATCTATGTGATTGTGCCTTTGTCTGCTAATACTTAAATTACCAAATGCCTGGGATGGCTATCATTGACCCGTCTAACTGTATGTCCCACAGATTCAGTATACCAATAAACTTGAGAAAAATGACAGGAAGGACAGCACAGAAAAAAAAAGGAAAACCTCAAAACGGAGGGATGCTCAAAGGACAATAAGGAGGAATTATGTTCAGTCCCATGTTTTGATTTTCTCTTTGAGGTCTTCAGGATCCTTAAATAAGTAGGATGATTCTTTGTATCTGACAACTAGAGCAGACGGGAAAGTCCATTTGTATTTAATGTCCCTGTTCCGAAGTATGCTTTCCTTGATATACGGGTTGCTGCTGAAAGATATGGGAAGAACTTAATTTTTTTGTATTCCTCTTCCTCTAGAGTTTTTGTTCTTGTAGACTGGATAATCAAATCTTTATAGTAGAAGTGGGTAAAACGAACGATAACATCCCTCGGGAGAGAGGGATCAATTCCCTTTGGTTTGGAAATTCTGTGGAACCTCTCGAAGGGGTGATCCCCTAATTCTTTGGGGGCAATGTATAAAGAGAAGATTTTTTCGTGATACGTTCTTAGGTGGTCTTGTTGGACTGATTCGGGTATCCCTCTTATGTGGATGTTCTTACGTCTTGCCCTGTCTTCCCTATCTGTGATTTTGTTCTCCAGGTTCTTCAGTTTATTTTCCATTCTGATGTCTGCGGCATGTAGGTTTTTATTATCTTCTTGGATTAATTGTAATGCGTTAGATTGTTGGTTCAATTTATCTGAGGGCCACGATTTCTAATCTCAGTTCTTCTGTGTTATTAACTATATCTTTCCTTAGTTTACTATACAACTCGTCCAACATTGACGCAAGGGCAATTTGAATTAAGATTTGTGATCCCCCTTCTAGATGAGGGAAGTCCTCATCAGATAATATAGAAAATTGGGTTGCTCCGAGCATGACTAGTCCTGTTCCATCTGCCGTGAGTGATTTTCTATGCCTTTCGTGCAGACTTTCCTGGATTTTTGGCGAGTAATAGGCATTAATCTGTCTGTTTTTCTCCCTCTCTGATGTTGTAGACTTTTCTTTTTCTGGGCATTTATCTTTATCTTTCTTTGGACCCATTCTGAAAACGTTATGGTTACCGTTGGATAACTGTGGAGCTTTTTCTTGTGTGTGAGAAGAGAAGGAGGGAAATAGAATGCATGTCCCCAGTCTTTTCAGTATGTCTTATAATTAGCTGAGGGTTTAATTCCCGGTTTTCTCTGAGTTAGTAATGGGTTCACCGTTCAAGAAACTTATGTAACGTCCCTAAAGTTAAATTCCTTAGGTGCTTTGGATTCGGTATCTAGTCAGATAAAACTTCAGTGGACTATTAGATAGACCATATCAATCCAAGGACCTGGCAGGTTAATCACTAGTAGATTATAGGCAACCTTATGAGCAGTCTCAGAGTGATAGCTCAGTTTTTTTTCTTAGTAGATAATAGTTGTTGCGGTATGGGATAGTTGCAATTCACTTTACTTTATTGTAACGCCTTATTTCAGAAATACGATCATTTATTCGGGAAGCACAGATGGGGATACGGGTAATACAGGGCTCGACAAACCCGGGGCGCCAGGTCGCCATGGCGACCAGGAAATCAGACCTGGCGCCCGGGTACTGTTTGTCACAGGGAGCCCTTGGCGGCTGCCATCCGTTTTTCTTTTACTTTCTTTTTCAGCGCGAGGGGAGAAAGTCTGTGCGGATCACACAGACTAAGCTCCGCCCCCTCGCGCAACACGCTGCAGTGCCGATTGTCACGTGACAACACGTGCAGGAACCGAAAGAGGATCGGGCTCCAACATAAATGTCCCCCTCCCCTGCACTGAGGTAAGCAGCAGGGAGGGAGGACACTGTAAGAAATATTCTTTTGTTCTTTAAAAAAAAAAAAAAAAAAAAAAAGGTGTGTGTGTATATAACTGGCTGTGTATGTGGTCTGTATGTATGTATGTATGTATGTATGTATGTATGAGTGAGTGAATGTAACTGGCTGTGTATGTATGTGTGAATGTAACTGGCTGTGTATGTATGTGTGAATGTAACTGGCTGTGTATGTATGTGTGAATGTAACTGGCTGTGTATGTATGTGTGAATGTAACTGGCTGTGTATGTATGTGTGAATGTAACTGGCTGTGTATGTATGTGTGAATGTACCGTATTTGCTCGATTATAAGACGACCCCCCAAACTTTGGATATTCCTTTAGGAAAAAAACTAAAAGCCTGAATATAAGACTACCCTATAGGAAAAAAGTTAAACTTGTATATATTCACATGTAAATTGCTTTTTTAATAAAAAATGATATCAAAAAATTTATTTCTAGTTTTTATTTCTTTTTATGTGCCAATGCTGCCTTTCTCTTTCCCTTGCCCCCATTTTTCTCTCTCTCCCCCCTCCCCTTGCCTGTCTCTTAACCCCTTCCCTCCCCTTGTCTGTCTCTTAACCCCCTCCCTCCCCTTGACTCTGTCTCTTAACCCCCTCCCTCCCCTTGACTCGGTCTCTGCCCCCCTCCCTCCCCTTGACTCGGTCTCTGCCCCCCTCCCTCCCCCTGTCTCTCTGTCCCCCTCCCTCCCTCCCTCCCCCTGTCTCTCTGCCCCCCCCTCCCTCCCTTCCCCTTCCCTTGATCCCTGGTGGCTATTGGGGGCAGCCGGGGGATGTCTGCACGATACTTGCAGACATCCTCCATGCTGCCCGACACGGCAGTCTATTATGACGGACAGCTGTCCGTCATAATAGTCTGCCGTGTCGGGCAGCATGGAGGATATCTGCACGTATCGTGCAGACATCCCCCAGCTGCCCGATTCTCCCTGGTGCCTAGTGGGGCAGCAGAGGATGTCTGCGCGATGAGCGCAGACCTCCCCTGCTGCCGCCCGGCACGCTCGCCGGGACTTCTGTGACGAAAGCGGAAGTATCCGGCTTCTTCACAGAAGCCCCGGCGGTTGTGCCGGGCGGAAGCAGGGGAGTCTGCGCTCGTTGCGCAGACTTCCCCTGCTGCTAGAGAGGGGGATCCAGGTCCCCTGCAGCTCTGCTGGGGACCTGGATCCATGTCTTATAATCTGACCTCAATTTGAGGTCAGATTATAAGAGACCTCGATTATAAGACGAGGGGGATTTTTCAGAGCATTTGCTCTGAAAAAAACCTCGTCTTATAATCGAGCAAATACGGTAACTTGCTGTATGTGGTGTGTGTGAATGTAACTGGCTGTGTATGTGGTCTGTGTGTATGTATGAGTGAATGTAACTGGCTGTGTATGTGGTCTGTGTGTATGTATGTATGTATGTATGTATGTATGTGTGAATGTAACTGACTGTATGTGGTCTGTGTGTGTGTGTGTGTGTGTGTGTGTGTGTGAATGTAACTGACTGTATCTGGTGTGTGAATGTAACTAACTGTATGTGGTGTGTGAATGTAACTGACTGTATGTGGTGTGTGTGTGTGTGTGTGTGTGTGAATGCGACTGTATGTGGTGTGTGTGTGTGTGAATGTAACTGACTGGTGTGTGTGTGTGTGAATGTAACTGACTGTATGTGGTGTGTGTGTGTGTGTGTGTGTGTGTGTGAGTGAATGTAACTGACTATGTGGTGTGTGTGTGTGTGAATGTAACTGACTGTGTGGTGTGTGTGTGTGTGTGTGAATGTAACTGACTGTATGTGGTGTGTGTATGTGTGTGTGAATGTAACTGGCTGTGTATGTGGTGTGTGTATGTGTGTGTGTGTGTGTGAATGTAACTGGCTGTGTATGTGGTGTGTGTGTGTGAATGTAACTGGCTGTGTATGTGGTGTGTGTATGTGTGTGTGTGTGTGTGAATGTAACTGGCTGTGTATGTGGTGTGTGTGTGTGAATGTAACTGGCTGTGTATGTGGTGTGTGTGTGTGAATGTAACTGGCTGTGTATGTGGTGTGTGTGTGTGTGAATGTAACTGGCTGTGTATGTGGTGTGTGTGTGTGAATGTAACTGGCTGTGTATGTGGTGTGTGTGAATGTAACTGGCTGTGTATGTGGTGTGTGTGAATGTAACTGGCTGTGTATGTGGTGTGTGTGAATGTAACTGGCTGTGTATGTGGTGTGTGTGTGTGTGTGTATGTATGTATGTGTGAATGTAACTGGCTGTGTATGTGGAGGTGGGTGTATGCCACTGTGTCCGTGCGATTTTGTGATGTGCCGTTGTCTGGCTCCTAAATTTTTTGGCTGGCTCCTAAAACTAAATTAAATTTGTCAAGCCCTGGGGTAATATTTAAGCAATCCAGTAAAGGTAGTTTGAACAATCTGATAGAGTTCCAATTTAAGCCTGCTTTATTGTCAGAGTAACCATATGAGAATTTGTGCAATCCAGTTAAGGTAGTTTGTACAATTAGTTAGGGTTCGGTTTGGCAAGGTAGATAACTTTATACTCCGGATAAATAGATAGGTATTTGTGTCATCCGGAGAAAGTAATTTGTACCAATAGAGTTCTGTTTAAGCAATATGGGCTTGTTTGTCATCAGAGTTTAAAGGTAAAGGTTTTAAGCAATCCAGTAGAGGTAATTTGTATAATCAGATAAGGTTCTGTTTGGCCAAATGAGCCTGCTTTGCAAACAGGGTGTACAAATAAAAGTTTATGGGTTCCAGAGAATTTAGTTTCTACCGTCAAGTAGTGTACGGTTAGGCAGAGGGAGCCTGCTTTCTAATCAGGGTATACCAGTGATGATTTATCCAGACCAATAAAGGATTTTTGTACAGTCCAATAGGGTTAGACAGGAATAGACCTGCTTTATGATCAGGTGTAAGAGCGTTTGTGGCAAAAAATAGGCGTTGAAATTGTCTCCACTTTATAGGGCCTGCACCCTTTGTTCAGATAAACTTCTGTTCAAGGTTAAAAGGGATAGCCGGCACCTATAACTTTAATTTCTCAGGCTTCTATACAATTGACTCAGTTATGTATATTGAAACATATTATAAACAGAGAGTCAAGAGAGAGGAAGGAGAAAACACATATGTAGGGATTATTTATAGATATATAACGTAATCAGCTTGTAGACTAATGGTTATTCAGAACTGTCTCAGCCCTAAGTTAACATCTGTGAGTTCTGAGAGGCCAGCAAACAAAGGGTGTGATTTCTCACTGCATAAGCCAGAAGACAATTACTCACGGTCCCCTTTGCTTTTCTGGTTCTCCTTACTGGTCCTCTGTTTCACTGATAGTGCTGTGGAGTTGTTAGTTTTCTCAGCGAAGTGACGGGTGTAGGATCACTCAGTGGGGAAGGACGTGCTCCGGTTTACCCGTCCGTCACGTGTATGTCCTCAGCCCTCCATCTTCTGTTCACCGTTCAGGATCTAGTCACCGTCCTCCGCCCGGTACAGAGTTGATCCCTCTGTCTCCGACCCGCTTGAGTTTTCTTTTTTTTTTTTTATCAGTGAGATCGAAGCGGGATCGCGGTAAATTGCGGTAGGTCTACTGGGCTCGTATTCTCCTTCTTTGTTCGTTTCGGCAGTGTGTTTAGAGTCTCTCTTCCATCAGGGCTCCTGCTTTACCCGGCTGGATCACCTTGGAGGGCAGGGACGTGCGTACGTCACATGCTCCTCCACTAAAAAGCGTCTGACAAGACTTATATACACCTTACTTTTCAAACAACTTAAGAGTGGTCATTTCCCAACTAGCTCTGAAAAAGGACAGGACAGAGGTTTCTTTTTCCACTGTTCCGGAGTTAAAAGGAACATAAATTATTACAGTGTTAAAGCAAGATTCCTGGACAATTTCTACAATGGGGACATTCTGTAACACGTTGCGTTAATTGGGTAAGTTGTAAGTGGTTTTACAAATTAATAAATAAAATACTTGGGGGATCAGGCCCCAGACAATGCTAGGGAATGAATTTATGAATGAATGATCTTAAAAGGGACAGTCCCGCCAAAAATGTAAAACGTTTTTTTTTTTAATTATTTATTTTTCAGTGCTGATTAAAGATGTGTCTTGTTTTTGTTATGAGGACTGTAGGTGTCTGATGGTACAATGAGCACTGAAGACATTTTTTTATAGATATTGCTATAGAGGTCTTGTATAAAACGATCAAGTTTTTATATTTAATGCATAAAGCACGCCATTTCCTCTCACCTATGAATCTAAATTATGCAAAAGATAACCAAATATGAAGTCATAGATATTTAATCAAATGCTGTTCTGCTGACATCTCAACAAGTACTGCATCATGAAAGAGAAACTGCAGTACACCGTTTTTTAAAGCTTTTTTTGCACCGTGTAAAAATGTACAACAATCCACAAGCAAGAGACTAGGAAAACTTCCACCTCTTCGATGTGATTGGATACACTTGGAGGAGGAAACCCAAATCCTAGCAACAATATTTTTACTTATATACGTGGAACAAGCAGATCATTGTCTCGGCCCAAACTGCTTCAAAATAGCAACTATTCCTATATGGGGGAAAATAAAGTGTAGTTTTTCACAAATGCGCATTTGCTTTTAGTAAAAGTAGTAGCAATGTGTGTAAATATATATTTCTATTTGTTAATAACTCTAGTGGATGTGTTCCTCTTTATTAAAAAAAAAAAAACAGCTTTGAAACAATGGGGGTGAGTCACTAAATGTGGCTTATAATGTGTACTGTAAAAAAAAATTAAAAATGCCCCCCACTAAGTGGCTAAAAATTTGGCAACAAAAAATAAATATGTACTCCAGGCCTCGACCAACCCTGGGCGCCAGGTCGCCATGGCGCCCCGGGAAGGATCATGTAAACAAGGGGACCCATGCACTGCGATAACAAAAAAAATTCAAATAGCTATTAAAAGAAAATGATCGCAGCGCGAGGGTTCCCATGTAGTCCCAGGCACTACAGCTCGAGGGGGTGGAGCAGGAAGTATGTGCAGCGCACACTATGCTCCCATGCGGTGCGATAAAAAAAAATTCAACTAGCTATGAAAAAGAAAATAATTGCAGCGCGAGGGGGCGAAGTGTGCGCTGCACATACTTCCTGCTCCGGCCCCTCGTGCTGTAGTTTCAGGTGTCAAGTGACATCCCACCGCTCACCAACAGCGTGAAGACGGTCCATGCCTGATCTTGCTGGAGCAAGTGATAGAATTACCGTCCTTTTAAAAAAAAAAAAAAAAACTGCTGTTTTTTGTATGTATACGCTGTGTGTGTGTGTGTGTATGTATGTATGTATGTATGCATGTGACTTTCTCTGTATGTGTGTGTGTATGTATGTATTTATGTATATATGTGACTGTCTTTCTTTGTGTACATGACTATTTGTTTGTGACTGACCTGTGTGTATTTCCGTGAATATGCCGTTGTCTGGCTCCTAAAACTAAATTTGTTAAGCCCTGATGTTCTCTACATAGCAATATTCTGTACCATTATATCATTAAGTAAAATGAAAGGATACTCTAATTTGTTTTTCTAATTATTTTATATGCAGTTGGACTCTTCTTTTATGTTAGGCAATTTTGAAAAGGCAAAGGCTATTTGGAAACCCCTTTTCTTTGCAGAACAAGCTTCCTTGGCACATTTGTGTACACTTGGCAGGAACATAAAACTGTCGTCTGCCCGATTAATAAAGACAGGCATGGGAGTCCTACTGTTTCTAATGGGTATGGTGTCCGGAGCAACCCTTGCAAGTTCATAAATGTCCAACAAGACTGCTTACAATGAATCTGTAAATAGAGACACACAGCCTAATTAACTTGAGACACGCTCTATTGAATGGCAAGGCAGAGTAATGAGAAAAGGGAGAAAGGGGATAAAACCTATAAAAAAAAATAAAAATGTTAAACATTTTTTTAAATATAACTACTCAAGCAAGAGACCAAATTAACTGCAAAGATCTAATTGTATCACATCATATTTAAATATAGAAAGGACTTGTGGTGGTTACACATAAATCACTATTTCTAACTTTTACATGAAAAATCTTTTACACATTGTCTCGAATGCGGGCTTACTGGCCCGACAGACAGTGGGAAGCAGGTGAGAGTGAAAGGGTTAATGACACCTGATCCCTGTCCCTAGTTCTAGAAACCACTAAATTAACCCCTACAATCCCTCCTACACTATCACCCTAGTACACAATATGCTGCCGGTGTTCTATCAAATTCCTCGAGCAAATTCTACTGCACAGGCGCAGTAGAATGTGCACATTGCGCATCACAGCGCATGCACACTGTTACAGCTGGCAATCAGCCGTAACTTTGGCAGATGTTCGCCTGCGCTAGGGACACACACCACCTCATGTCCCCTCCGGATCAGCTGCGGTGACAGGTAAGTATAAGCGTATTACTGATTATTGTGCACGGGGGGACAGAGGGGGACTTCTTGATGGGAGTTGTGATTGGCACCTTAGGCTCCTGTGTGCCCCCCTCTGTCCCCTTCCACTTACTAGCGTAGCATGTAACTGACATAAAAAAGTTTTACCAATTGCTTGCTACGCTAGTAAATGACAATCAGTAAGAGGCTTATACTTACCTGTCACCGCAGCTGATCCGAAGGGGGCGTGAGGTGGTGTGTGTCCATCGTGCAGGCGCACTTCTAACAAAGTTATGGCTGATTGACAGCTGTAACTGTGTGCGCATGCGCTGTGGTGCGCAATGAGCAAATTCTACTGCGCCTGTGCAGTAGAATTTGCTCAAGGAATTTGTCAGAACACATACAATAGGCGAAAATACAAGAAATCCTTGCATTTAATTACTGCTATTTATTATCCTTGTGGAATATTCAGATTTTAAAGTTCTCCATGAACATCCCTTGGATGGTCTTTATTATATAGATCCCTAGTGGTTTACAAGAGGACCATCCCCTTGGGTGGAGAGGGGTTTGCCCTGACAGTTTATGGCTAAATCCATCATACCTGTCCAGGGCACCAATGATGATTTTTATCCGACAACATAATAGGCTTCTTAAAACATGCTATTTACAGTATACTTCTATCATATTCCTCCTATTTTTTTATTAGACAAACACGAGGAGTTTAACTCCTTGCTAAGTAGCCATTCTTGTAACTCCTTTCCACAACACATTTTCTGGGCTTGTAGTGCCTCTTAGTAAAAATGAAAAATAAAATCTTGACAAAAAAAAAAAAAAGTACAATTACCGTATTTGCTCGATTATAAGACGACCCTGATTATAAGACGACCCCCCAAACTTTGGATATTCCTTTAGAAAAAATACTAAAAGCCTGAATATAAGACTACCCTATAGGAAAAAAGGTAAACTTGTATATATTCACATGTAAATTGCTTTTTTAATAAAATATTATATTAAAAAAAAAATGCACTTCTTGTGTTTATTTCTTTTTATGTGCCAATTCTGCCTCTCTCTTTCCCTTGCCCCCAGCTTTGTCTCACTCCCCACTCCCCACTCACCGGTCTCTTCCCCCCACATGTTTCTCTCTGCCCCCCTTCCTCTGTCTCTCCCCCCTTCCTGCTCTGTCCCCCCTGTCTCTCTGCCCCCCTCCCCCTGTCTCTCTGCCGCCCTCCCCCTGTCTCTCTGCCGCCCCCCTTTTCCCTCCCCCTGTCTCTCTGTTGCCCCCCCCCCCGTACCTGTACTTAAATCCCTGGTGGCTAGTGGGGGCAGCCGGGGGATGTCTGCACGATACTTGCAGACATCCTCCATGCTGCCCGACATGGCAGTCTATTATGACGGACCTCTCCTGCTGCCGCCCGGCACGCTCGCCGGGACTTCTGTGACGAAAGCGGAAGTACCCGGCTTCTTCACAGAAGCCCCGGCGGTCGTGCCGGGTGGACGCAGGACAGTCGGCGCTCGTTGCGCAGACATCCCCTGCTGCTAGAGAGGGGGATCCAGGTCCCTTGCAGCTCTGCTGGGGACCTGGATCCATGTCTTATAATCTGACCTCAATTTGAGGTCAGATTATAAGAGACCTCGATTATAAGACAAGGGGGATTTTTCAGAGCATTTGCTCTGAAAAAAACCTTGTCTTATAATCGAGCAAATACGGTACATCTTTAACTATACTGTTACCTCATTGTAACAGCAGAAATACTAGAAATCTAGTCTGTAATTAATGCTTAGTTTCACTACCAGTCGCAAAACTTTAAAAGCCCAAGTTGCAGAAAGAAAAATGGGAATAAAGAGTAGAGTTGAGCAGACACCTGGATGTTCGGGTTCGGCCAAACTTCGAAAAAATGTCCGGGCTCGAACTTGACCCCGAACCCCATTGAAGTCAATGGGGACACGAACTTTTGGCCACTAAAATGCCTCTTAAAAAAAAAAGTCCTGGAAGGCTGCAAAATGAAGTAAAATGTGGGTGAGTGTCCCCATTCATACGATAGGGACTCTATTTCGGTTTATAGAAAGCCAATAGCCATGTAATGCTATTGGCTTTCTATAAACCGAAATAGAGTCCCCATTGATACGAATAGGTCAATTGACTTATTCTTATGAATGGGGACTATTTCGGTTTATAGAATAGCAGTAGAATTACATGTATTCCATAAACCGAAAGTCTATAAACCGAATGTCTTTCGGTTTATGGAATACATGTAATGCTATTCTATAAACCGAAATAGAGTCCCCATTCATAAGAAATTCTTATGAATAGGGACTCTGTTTCGGTTTATAGAAAGCCAATAGCATTACATACAATGTAATCGCCGAACCCCGAACTCCAACACGAACATACAGTGGAATGTCCGTGTTCGGCGTCCAAAAAACGTAATGTTCGGTACGAACCTGAACAGTGCGGTTCGGGTTCGCTCAACACTAATAAAGAGAGTTACTGGCGGGACACATCATCAGGACAGATGCATTGCCGCTTAGCCTGAAAATAATGGAAATTACAGTTCTTTTTACAGACTCATTAAGACCTTCTGTATTGGTCTTCTTTCTACATTGTTATTTTATTGAACTTTTGATCAAGATTTGTTAAAAATGTACCAGTACCTTTTCTTTATGTTGAGCCCATTTACTATTTTTGCATGAAAACAGCCAGTTAAGACTTTAAATATTTATTATTTTATTCTAATGAATTAGAACTTACATATATTTCTAGCAGATGGTTATTTCAATTAGTCATTAAGGATTTTGTTATTTAGTAAATGATTCCAAGACATTAAAAAAAAAAAAAAAGCATGTCATGATCTCATGAGAAAGTGGAGCTGACTCAGCTAGCAAGAAGACATCTTTCACATTCGCTCCTTAGCATTTTCCTAGAAACTGGGAGAAGGGTACTTATGGCCGTGTCTATTAAAATTCACTACAAACAGACCATCAGACTTGTTGGATTCTATGGGTCACCGAATAAAGAGAGAAAAAAAAAAAAGGGGGAATGACAACATCCAAAAAACGTATTTATCAGAGATGTTGTCAAACTCCTCCATTTGCAATTCAGACCAGGATGGCTCCCCTAAATCCCCACCAGTCAAACCAGCTGGTACCTCAGAAGAGAGATTTGCTTCCACTGGAGACAAAATGTAAAAGTTTCAACTTAGAAGCACAAGTGAAATGTTAGTTGTTCCTATTTTGAGGATAAACTGGCATGTACTTTTGATAGTACATGCAATTTTTTTCTCTGACCAACAGCTGCCATGCTTCCATAGGAAGCAAGCAGCTGTCTGGTCAGTGACCGTCTCTCTCTGCTAGCGCAGAGAGAGCCCCTCATTTTTTCCCCTCAACCAGCTCGCTCTGCTGATCCCATGCACAAACGAGGTTCTCTCTCTGTGCGCGACAACCAGGATCTGCTGTGTCTCAGATGTGGTCTCAGCGTGTTTACTTCAAACCCAGGACATGTTAATTTTTTTTAAAAAAGGTGCAATGTTCCTTTAGGTGGCAAAACAACCTGAGTATCAGGGGCATAGCTAAGGAGGGTGGGCCCACTGCACTCCAACCTTACCTACTCAAGATGTGACCCAACAGATACTGAACTCTGACTCTGGAGAACACCCGCTGGCTGAATTTCAGTGTTCGTAAGGCTCAAAGAGTCCCTCAAGATGCCTCACGTGATGTGGTAAACGCCACTCTATGGCAGACAAACTGACAATCCTATCATGCAGTAGTAAACAACCTTAGCCATCCATAGATGGTGACCAGCAGAAGATTTTTGATGGTAACTCATGTGCAGGCTTGGAGAAGATAAACCTTCGTGCATGGGATATTAAATATAGATGGGGGCTGTCCCGCTCTATCACAGTCGCACATGACAAGTGCATCTATTGAGGATCCAGCAGCAGATCCTCCCTGTTGCATGACCTGAGCATATCTCCTATGTCGGGTGTTTACAATACTTTTGTCCAAAGGGTGTATATTTAGGATACCCACATATAAAGATAAGGATGGGCTTGCCAGATGCAAAGTAACAAGGAAACCATGGATCCTAGATCCCATATGCCACACGCCTATCTTTCATGGATGTTTTACGTAGTACTATTGGTTCCTTAACTGTTCAAATTGGGTTTTAGAACATCCAAAATATTTGTTCATATAGAAGAGACCAAAAATCAAATAAGGCAGGGGTCAACAAATACCGGGTGCCAGGTCACCATGGCGACTAGATTCTGGCTCCTGGCATACTCTTTGAGCAGAGTAAACTGCAATGTCCAGGTCCCACACTCTGCTATCCCTTACCTACCGATCAGATAAGGAGCAGAGTGTGGGAGAAGCAGCACAGAACAGCCTGCCGATTAGCTCCTCCCCCTGGCTTCCTGTTCCTGCTGCTCACCGGGCTGTAGCAGTGAGGAGATGCGTGTGAGATGTGATGGGAACTCCTACTGCTGCCTCAAAATGGAGGGAAGTGATACAGGGTCTGTCTCCAACTTCTCACTGTAAGTCTAGTAAGTAAATAGTGTGTGTATTAGAATGCGTGTTAGCATGTATGTGTGGGTTCACCACCTGAATCTGTGTGACAGCATGTTAGTATTTGTGTCTGCATGTTACTGTGTGTATCAGCATATTAGAGTGTGTATATAATTGTGACAGCATGTGTTAATGTATCTCAGCGTGTGTGTGACCTGTGTAGGTGTGTGTTGGCATTTAAGTGAATATGAATGTGTTTGTGCATGTATGTAGGAGTGAAATCATGTGTTAGTGTATGTATTTGTGTCTGCATGTGTTTGTGTGTATCAGGATATTAGTGTGTATGTATTTGTGTTTGCATGTGTTTGTGTGTATCAGGATATTAGTGTGTATGTATGTATGTATGTATGTATTTGTGTCTGCATGTGTTAGTGTATCTCAGTGTGAGTGTGTGTGACCTGTGTATGTGTGTGTTGGCATTTAAGTGGATATTAATGTGTTTGTGCATGAATAGGAGTGAAATCATGTGTTAGTGTGTGTCAGCATTTAGGTATGTGTGTTAGCTTGTGTGTGCATTAGTATGTGTGAAAATGGTGTGTATCCATAAGTGTATGTCATTTATATGTGTTTATGGACTGGGACCCAAGCATTTTTTTTTGTGACTGGCTCCTAAAGTTTTCAGCTGGCTCCTAGATTTAAATAAAAATTTGTCAAGCCCTGAAATAAGGTATTAAGATTTAGCAGCAGGTAGAAATATAAGCAAACAAGATATGTTAAACAGGGGATACACAACACTACTAACAGAATTGCTGCTTCTATTTTAATTCAAAATACATCTGAAATTAAACTTTTACCAAAAGCACCCTTGACCTCAACAGAAGTACCTTATTTTTGAGTACATGCACCACAGGTTTCACCACATCACACCAGAATACATGTAATGCACAGATTTCATTCAGGACATCAAGAACAGCTCTTCTAAGATTGGTTATGTTACCGTTTGCTTGGATTGATTTCATGTTAATAACCAAACTATTTCTGCATCCCAGCTGCTTAGACATTTGCTTTAATTTTTGTCACCATGTCAATTAGCAAAGTTACCATGCAATTCTTTACACCATTACTAGGGATCTAGATAATTTTACTATCTTTAGATTATTATCCCTTTGCGTCCGACTCCATCAATGTACAATGAACCATAAAGAAAACCAAATGCAAAGCTGCCTGTTTGGAGATTTAAAAAGAGTTTGGACATAAATGTGTGAGTCTTGTTTAGAATAGAAAGTGGGAAGAAAACACCACTCAAAAACTGGGGTGCAGTATGTTCATGGCCTATACAATGTCAAAAAATTCTGCAAGACATCCACAAACTGTTACAAGACTCCATTTGACAACATCGGGATGTTACAAGTTACATAGAATGTAATGTATGTGAAAACATATTTAGATGTATAAATATTGCTTACCCTAACATATACAACCCACCTCCTGAACACAAAACCTCCGCTTTTGTGGATTTTTTGCAAATTAAAAAAAAAAAAAAAAGCTCACACTCCAATGTATACAGAATGTAAATGCCACATCAAGGTGACTTCAATGTAACTTTGCTGCTGCGTGATCATGAATGAAAAATGAAAGTTGTTAGTAGCAAAATTGCCCTGAATGTTAAAGCGAAAGCGTCCTTGAGTTATATGCATGGAAGTCAGAATTAAAATAATCAGTTTATAGTGCATCTAGTGGCAGGCTGTTGTAGAAGCTACACTAGCAAGATAGTATAACATAATCCATAGAACTAGTTTCACTTCACTGCTTGTTGCATGACCTTTAGCCTACTTAGCCTATAGGCTTACAATATTAAACAGCTTAAAACACAGATCTCACTACAAACAACTAGACAGAACTAGTATCTGTTAAATAACACAAACTATAGGATTTTATTATAAAAAAAAAAACAAAAAAAAAAAAACACAGTACCACACAGAGGCCTGTACTTCACCGATTTAGATAGCCTTTGATGGATCTTTTATTTAAAAGTAAAATGGTCATAAAAAATTCCTTGTTTTTCTTTATTGAGAATTGTATAAAATGTATACATTTTATGCAGCCGAATTTGTTATTGTAAAGTTATTAAAAAACAAAAATAGTTTTTAAACTAGAATACACTATACAGTGGTGAAAATGAAAAACAGGTATTCATAACACAATCTCAGCAATAAAAAAATAAATAAAATAAAATTGTCCCTTTAATATTCAAACCAGAAAAATTATATATTTTTGTTTGTGGGAAAATACTTCAGCAGTGGGGCAGCAGGCAGTTAGTAGATGTATGGAAAGGGCGTTATTAGAGAGGTTCACGAGTATGCCCCTAGCAACACCAGGAAATAATGCAGATATTTGGAGATTCCTTAAATTTTGGGGTCTTGTTATTAGGAGAATTGAAGGGAGAGAGAAGGAAATGACAGAATTAACACAATTAAATTTAAAATAAAAATGAAGTGTAGTGATCAGATACTAAAAAATGAATTGCATAAACACCTTCTAGTTACATAGTTATTTGAAAACATTTTGCAGGAATATATAAACACCTTATATTGGGGGTTATTCATCATCATTTTGAAATAAAATAATCTCTAACAAAAACTGCTTGGGAGAGGGGAACTACTCACCCAAAATTATTCTTAATATATTTACCACTGAAGCAAGAAGTAGTTTATTTTATTTATCAGTATTCTTAATATAATGTTTATCCTAGACATGGAAATTGAGCTTTGTTGGGATAGAATAAATAAAGTACCTGACTTTTCATGACTATGTCATGCAAAAAAGAAAGGAAAAGAAAAATCTCCAATACCCTTTGTATCATATAACGAGAACAATAATAGAAGAGATGGCTTTGTTTGTGGGTTTTCGATTTTACCTTCTACCTTTGGGTCCTTGATGCACACACACACACATTTTTAATGAATCCTTCTATGCTTCCACTACAACTAATATGCAAATTTAAGAAGATACAGCTTTTGGAGACATACTTACATATATAAAAGCCGGTAGTAACAATAGTGTAATGCACACACTGAACAATCACATAGCTGTTCACAGATGCACACAGTATCTGTACTGCAAAGCAAACTCACATTTCTATTTCCACTGGCAAGCACAGACTCTAATCAGTAACAATGTGACTCCTATAAAAGTTATTACAGCACTTGGTAGGGCATTGCCCTTGTGTAGCAGTGCAGCTGCCAATATCAACTCATCACCATGTGTCATTTATACTTCCTGCACTACTACTTTCCAGGACATAGGGAGGGCTTTATATGCTGTTTGATTTTTCTTTAATTACACAAAGGTTTTAAAGAAATTACTACTGCATAGGTCATGAGTTTAAAAGTATGTGTTAAGACAATAACATTGAGGTCATCAAGTACTTTGATCAATACCAATTCCCATATTGTGCAACACATGTGAGTATTGCAAAAATAATAATAGGAATTAACCCTTAAGAACAGCAGACCACTGTTGACCTATATTGCATTCTAAAGTCTATAAATTGCCTCTGAGCTACCAGTTTGTTTTGCAGAACATAAGTTTACAAACTTTACTGGGAGATATCTGATCACCAAGAGAAACTAAAAGGAAAGACTGAAAATGCATCAACAAATTGAAACCTAACCCAAAGTTACAAGGATAAGGAGAGGTTAACACTTTGTCTTGTGACCGGACCATTTATGCATAATTCACACTCAAATAGTACCTTGGGCTTTCTAAACATCAATCACACTTTTTGTCCTACAAGCTGCAAAACATTAGCCAGTATTTCTACCCTGCTGTGAAAAACTAGGGTAAAAATATGCTATTGACCTTTCACCTGCTACTAAGAAGAGTTTCTAGCACAGAAACCTTTGTTTGTACATAAAACAGAAGTATCACATGGATGATTCAATTACATAAAAAAAACCTTTCCAATTCAGACCTTGTCAGAGAGATTAAAACTAGAGTTCTCACAAAGGTTCCTGGCCAAGCAATAACACATAATTTTACTACAATAAAAAGTGTAGTAAATGGATGCTGCTATATCATAAAAGCATAATTCAGAGCACCATACTTAAGTGTTTTTGTACAATACATTTAGGAAGTTGTCCATCTATTCAGACTCCCCCACTAATTGATTGCTAAAATAAGGAGATTGTGCGCGTATGTGTGTATATATATATACATACACACACACACACACACACACACACACACACACACACAAGGCTGAGAAGGGACTACAATATTAGTTAAATTTCTATGTAATTATACAATTATATAAAACTGCTAACTACAATAATCTGATTGTATCAAAACAAAACCAGTGATAAATAAAAAAAATACTATACTCTCTAAAACAGTGGTTGCCAAACCATTCCTCATGCCACCACTTCAAACAATCAAGGTTTTAGAATCAAGTTGTGTTAAAAACCAAACAAACTCGTTTAGTTTGAACACAAGTGGGTAATACATAAATCCTGGAATGTTAAGAGGGTGTGAGGACTGGTTTGGGAGCCACTGCTCTAAAAAGGTATCCAACTAGGACGTACGCAGAAAGACAACAACTTCTACTAAGAAGAAAAAAAGAAATCAAATTAACAAATTGGCTTTAACACTTTCTGTGCCAGAGGTAAGCAGCCAACTCATCCGGCACCAGATTATACGTCAGTATAATCAAAACAGGATCAAAAATGATAAACCGTTTCTGAAATGTTTTACTAAAAAGGTAACATTTGCACTTTTGCAATAAAAGGTCAAAATGGTGGAAAAAAACATGCAGGACTGAAAATCATTTCCATTTTTACGAAGCCATGAGTGTACATACAGACTTTGTATCCCCCTTCCTGTTTCTCCAGAGTAATAGTGTATATACATAACTAGTGAGTGCCAATCACTTACCCTCCAGCAAACAGATGCACCAGGGTGTCTCTCTGGCTCATTCTCTCTCATTCTTCTCCCCTGTACCCAGGAGGAAGAGAAGTAGCAGCAAAGCAGGGTTCACAGGCGGTGGTGGGCTTGCCTCCTACTAGTCTTACAAATGTGATCCCAGGCTTTATATGCGGTTTTGCCCTTCCCTGCCCTCAAATCCCCTCAATGATACTCTTACTTCCCCTCCCGACTAGGGGGTTTCGCTGTCCCAATTATGCAAAGTTAAGAGAGATACAAATTCCCCATAAATAGAATTAAATCTGAGAGGGAATAAATTCTAGGAGGGACTGCAGAGCTGGGATGTGCACGCAGAGAGCAGGGCAGTGCCTGCCTTTAGGCCCGTCACCCAGCACTTACACAGCTTAAATCCCTCTCCTTGCTAACTGCCCTACAACCTACAATATAGCATACTTGCCAACTGTCCTACTTCAAAGGGGGAAGTCTCGATTTTTTTAACTGCTACCCAGGTTCCTCCGTGTCCCGATTTGTTAGGGGCTCTCAATTGCCACACATGCGTAGATGAATAAAAGCGTTGGTGCATGCGCGCGAGGTAAGGCAAATGGCGCGTGCGCGATGCATTTCGAGAAATAGCTGTTCGCGTAATTTACAGCTGCGCAGGCGCAGTCATCAACCCGCCGCGCGCACGCGCAGACCACGTGGCTTTTTTATTTTTTTGGCGCTTTAGTCATGATACGCCCAGACAATAACAAGCAAGCTAATAGAACTGCGCAATCATATTAAATCTCGGTTACCAACTAAATATCGTTCTGCTTTATATATGTGGACTAATAGAAGGGATCTAATCATTTGTTCACATTTACTCTGTGTTTCTAGCTTTGATATATTGTTTGTGTGCGTTATTGTTGGCTAGATTGCATATTTTGTTATTTACCAGTGTGTAAAATGACTCAAAATGCTCAAAGTTACTGGTGACCAAAATTCACCTTACAAAGGTTAATGCATATTAATGTGCCTTCTAAGTACTTTAAAATGCGTTTGACATTTTGCATTGCTTAAAATAAAAATTCTTACACTTAGATGAATTTGTGAAATTACAGCAGTTTGCAGAAAATCAGGACTACCCACACTAGCGGAATAAAAGTAATTTCCTCTTTTAAAAAAGATACATATTTTTGCTGCTGGAACCAATGAGGATAATACCAACCAAATAAACGGAATATTCTGTTTCTCTAGTGATGTCATCAGACAATGTGTTGCCCTTCTAAGAGATCCTACTGTGTACTCGAGCAAGATCACAGAGAGTCCACACAATGTATTCTATACCAGCAGCACAGGAAATTACTAAATGAAACAAAACGTTAGCCACAAATATATAAAAAACACATTTTCTTGAAAAATCTTTTACTCATCTATTAGATTAACCCCTTAAGGATGAGACTGTTTTTGGAATGTTGCTACCGTAGGACATAGGCTGCTTTTACACTTCTTCAGTATTTGTGTTTAGCTGTCAATTTCTTCTTTATCATTTGCCATACTGACAAATTATATATTGTTTTTATTGGGCTAATAAGGACTTCCTTAGATACTATTATTTTGACCATATTAAATAATTATCTAGCAAAACATAATAAAATACGGTGAAAAAAAATCAAATCTGACTTTTACTTGAAAAATATTTTACACATCTACAAAAGCTAATGAAAAAAAACGGCTAAATAGATCCTAATATTTGTCCTGAGTTTATATATTGCCAATGTTTATATACTTTTCTGTTGGTTTTTTTGCGAGTTATAAGGCAATAAATGAAAGTAACATTGATATTTCCTAAACATTTTCTCATTGTTCACTTGGCAGAAAACTAAATGGAAATCCTTAAAGAAATATAAAAATGTGCCTGTATTATAACAGTTGCCAGGAACTGCCTAGACATAGTCCAGTTTGCAAATGCCAAAATTTGGGGAGAAATAGCACAGAACTGAACTAAAGTGCATGTGATTACTTTTGTTTAGCTGTCAAAGCTAGTGCCAGCTCTGACAGCTTTTAGTATCCCTCCAGAGAGCGGAAAGCACACCAGACACCCATTTTGTATTAAAGTACCTAGGGTTATGAATAGGGTTACAATGTCGCTAAAGGTAATCCTGAAAAAAATGGTTGGGATAAAACAATGATCTATTTGAGCACCCCTCTACAAGACTGTTGATCCTTTCAATGGCAAATGGACATTGAGAAGATCAACAGTCATGTGGAGGGGTGCTCAATCAGGACCAAAGCACCATCTGATTTGAAGGGGTTAAACATAACTTATTTTTTGTTGTCCTTTTAAAAAAAATAAATTAAAAGTTTGATGGGCAGCTTAGAGGACATAAACAGGATGCCCATATACGTATTTCTTCCATTGCTGTGGAACAGGTACATATAATTGTCAAAGCACGGTTCTGGCTTTGAAAGCTATAAATATCCACGTGTGATTGTGTATCGAGTGGACTCTGCTGACATGGCTGGAGTGTCTTGGTCCCAATGCCGAGGCATAATACAGAAATCTGCATGATGTGTCAGGAACATCCATAGTCACTTTTTCCCTTGATGTTCCCGGCAAGTCAGCTGTCACAAAGCACTTTTCTTTAATATCACATATATACCATTTTGGGTTCTTTCTTTCTTTTATTTGCACCCTTGATGTTTTATTGAGAATTTAACAATAGATCAAATTATCTTTAACTGCAATTTGTAGAAACTATGTAGAGTTTAATACTCAGCATAAGGTGCCTTTCAGTGTCACAAGTTTTACCTATCTTTTCCGTTAGTGCCTATCTAGACGCTGGATCCAACCTGAGTGTGATTAAATAAGCACAGCACATTACTTGTCTGTCAAGTTGTTGCAATTCTGTCCAGGATTTCCCTTTTCATGTTCCCAGTTGTAAAGCTATCCCATGAGATAGCTGAGTATGTCTAATGTGCACACATGATATGTAATAGCTATGTACATGCGTGTACTGTATTTCATTGCACTGAAAAAAGTTATTAACAAAAAATCTTGACATTAGATTAACATTTATTTACATAGCGCCAACAATTCACTAAATACCATGCTAGACGTTCAGAGACAGACTAATACAAGAGGTAGAGAGCCCTGCTTGCAAACTTACATTATAAAATGTCCTCCTTGGATAATGAAATTAGGATACACATATTATTCCTCTTGGATGCCCTATTTTAGGCAGTCAAGTTTGCTGATAATTAAGTTTATCTTACAGGGCTATAATCAGTAAAATGTAGCCCTGAAATATGCATTTTTAGTAAGCATCCCAGAATAAATGGGCAATGTGGTTATCCTAGTCAGCGCCCATCTCAGCCAAATGAGCTGAGAGGCAGAGCTGTCTGTAAATCTTCTATGTATCTGTTAAAAAACAAAAAAACAAATTAGTCTCACAAAGAAATCAAATAAACATGTAAAATTACAACTTTTTTGGCTAAATAAAAAGACAACTCAACATTGATAGCAGTATAAGACAATCCCTAAAACCGCTTTTCAAGTACATACCTCAAAAAAAGGAGAATATTGTATGAGTGAAAACTGAGATAATTAAATAGATTAGCGAAGATTAAGAGAAGGAATAATTTTTAAAGGCACACTCTAGGCATCAAACTAACTTTGAAGGATCTTATAGTGTTTACCCAAACCAAAGCATCATTTACAGAGCTTTAATATTAATATAATAATTGTACACCAAAAAAGAGTGTTGTAAACCACTCATAGGCATATGGTCAGATGTATTGTTGAGCGAACCCGAACCGCACTGTTCACTGTTCATTTCACTGTATGTCATTTTCACTGTATGGAGTTCGGGGTTCGGCGATTACATTGTATGTAATCCTATTCGCTTTCTATAAACCGAAATAGAGTCCCCATTCAAAATAAATTCTTATGAATGGGGACTCTAGTTCGGTTTATAGAAAGCCAATAGTATTACATGTATTCCATAAGAAGAAAGTCTATAAACCGAAATACATTCTGTTTATAGTTTCTTTTTATAGAATAGCAATAGCATTACATGTATTCTATAAAACGAAAGTCTATAAACCGAATGTCTTTCGGTTTATAGACTTTCGGTTTATGGAATACATGTAATGCTATTGCTATTCTATAAACCGAAATAGAGTCCCCATTCATAAGAATAGGTCAATTGACCTATTTGTATGAATGGGGACACTCACCCACATTTTACTTCATTTTGTAGCCCTCTAGCCCTTTCCAGGACTTTTTAGAGGCATTTTAGTGACTTCAATCGACCCCGAACCCGGACTTTTTTCAGAAGTTCGGCCGAATCCGCCAAACCGAACATCCAGGTGTCCGCTCAACTCTAGTCAGATGTAATTAAGTCATTACTAAATATGGACCTTGAACCACTTGAATGTGTCTGTTGAGCAAAGACCCTCTGTGAGCTTATCTAAAAATAACAAATAATGAGGATTATATATTTCAGGTGGAGAGAATAAGACATGCATGCATACAAGTTAATTTGATACTCCAGTATTGCACTCTTTTGAGCTAGTCCTTGTACTTTCCACCAGATGTCTGTTCATATCTTCAACAATAACATTTGGATAAATGTCATAATCGTGCAGGAAACTGGTAAGTGGCATTGAAGGCTTTTACAGCATTTTCCAAGTAGGTGTGTTTAATGGAGCACGATGCACAATTGCTAAGTATTGATCTCCACACCAGCTCTAAATGTTCTCCTAGCATATGCTGCAAAACTGCTTAATGGTATAATGACGCATACTCAGTGAAATTGTACAATTACAATTACATTTTTAAAGATGAAGCTTGGGAATACCAGCAGGTATGGTAAATGCAATTGGCATTCTATAACCGGAAAGGATTATCTACTGTGGCATCTACTATTGGTAGCTGGTGTAGGAATGGACCACATTTACTGATTTCTACTGTTTTCCTATTACAGATAAATACATCATTGATATGTATACCATAAAATTGTTATCATTCCATGCAGGAGTTCTATCATGCTTTTAGCAGGGGTGGTCCATATTGCATGTATAAAATGAATTGTTTGGGACATGATAGGCCTCTTTCTGCTCAACTGAAATGTTTGCTGGTGGCCACAGATAGGATAAAATAGTTCCAGGTACCAATAAGTATATAGAAAAGAAAAGTCAGATTACGATGCAATGGTCAGGGTGGACAGAAAAAAGTCCAGGTAAAAAAACTATAACTAAAGTAAGTTCAAGACAAGGAACACACACACAATCGATTACACAACTGCAAACAAATATTTTCTATAGGAAGTAAGATGTGGGAACCACTTGCATTTCAGCAATGCAATAAGAATAGCTTGAACAAGATACATTTGATCCAGGTGACCAAGCTTTGGAGATTGAATAGCGACATATCAGAGTGTCACCCTGAGGAACAGCTCGCCAGGAGCTCTTGATCAAGATAACCAGGCAGTGGGGTTAGAACATGACATTGGGCATCACCTCTTTAGCTCCAGGAGTAGAGCGCTCGGAAATACTGATGGAATGCCTCTCCACCTAGCGAGGAGTTGAGCCGAATCTATACCTACTGCTATTGTTAGCACCCTGAGTTTGGGGACAGTCACACTCATGAAAACGGATATTTTGAACTTCAGGGTGATATATCAGCAACGCTGAGAGATTTACTACATCTGAGCTTCAGAAAGAAGCATCACTCTGTGAAGGAGTATATCCGTCTTAAAGCTTGGAAGCTTCTTGGGGAAGTCCTCTCTCGAACAAGTCTGAGAGAAGTGGAGAGAGAGGGGAGACTGAAGCCCTTGATTTGAGCTGCAGCAGGTCAGCTTAAATTCCCACAAGTGGTGAGCTGCCCTCATACTCCGGATTTCATGCTGGCAAATGTGTGGAGACAAAGAGGACAGGCAACAGCGTGAGACTACGCTCAGGGCTGTCTGTTTGGCTGTAGCTATATATCCCAGTGCAGAAAAACAGGACTGCTAATAAATGGGGACATTGTGACAGAGACCCAGAAACAAGACAAGATAAGTAAAGGAACTATATACTTTACTGTCATTGTCTCTCTGTCTGTTTATTTTGCAAATGACCTGCAGACAAAGAAAGGTGCTGACTCAGCTATTAAGGCACTCCTGTATATTATGTAAACATGTTTATAGAAACACATAGAATGTGTTGGCAGATAAAAACCATTTTGCCCATCTAGTCTGCCCAATTTTCTAAATACTTTTATTAGATCCTGGCCTTATCTTATATCGAGGATAGCCTTGTGCCTATCCAATGAATGACTGAAACTCCTTCACTATGTTTACCTCTACCACTATTCCATACATCCACTACCCTCTCAGTAAAGCAATACTTCCTGTTATTACTTTTAAATCTTTGCCCCTCTAATTTAAGACTATGTCTTCTTGCTGTGGTAGTTTTTCTAATAGCAGGCCAGCACTGAGCATTAAGGATTTTACAGTTAAAAAGGGACACATGGTATGTGACTGACTTAGTTTTTTTTTTAACACCCCTCAGTTTTGGGATGTGAAATATTCATTTCAATTCTGTATATATGTTCATGTTTCCCTTAAGCTAGAGGATATCAGGGTTAATAGGCAATATATATATGATTTACTCCTGATGAAGCTGTGACAGCTGTTCCTGCAGTTATTTATTTGTTATTTCCAGTGTATCCTCCAGCAGCAGCCATTTCCTTCATCTACTCAATTGGGCTCCGTTTTACAGCTTGGACTACACTGTGCATTTGAGACCAACAGCTTGTAAGTGGAATCCCAGTGGGGCCAAGGGTTGTGTCTATCTGGTCCTGCACGTGTGTTCTTTTACTTTTTTGCAGATTGAACCATGTTTTGAAAAGCTCCATCTATACTTATGTTTGTGAGGGTACTACTTACCTATTCAGATTATTTTGGGTCTATACTGTATCACACTATTAGTGTTTTTGCATTTATATTTTAAGGTTCAACTTGATACTGCGCCTTCCTGACCCCCTCCCCCCCCCCTTGTCTTAATAGGCAATATAGCCTTAGGGATAAATATAATCCAAAGAGATCAGCGCACTCACCTCAAAGCAGGTAGGTTTTAAAGCTATAGGTTTCATTAAAGCTAGTTAAAAACACCTTTATTTCTAATATAACAAAATTGGAGATTTGGTTACACATATGGCCATATTATGCTAAGCCCACAACTACACCAAAGTACTCCAATATTGGTGGGTCCTAACACAAAATACTGCTGCTTATGGGGCTTAACCTCTTCATGTGTATTGCTTACCAGGGACCAAAAAGGCCTTTCTATTGTACAATACAGAGACACTACAATTTATAGGTCTGGACACCACTTAATGGAGCACCTGTGATGGGGAGGGGTGCTAAACCAGAGGCCTGGTCATAGCCTCCACTATACAAACAAATCCAAAAGGAATGCACTCACCTAAACTACCATATATTATAAGGGAGTGCTGCTGAGACCAAGCAGTTATGCAAAATCCAAAGAGATCAGTGCACTCACCTCAAAGCAGGTAGGAGAAAACCTCTTAAAGCTATAGGTTTCATTAAAACTATTTAAAAACACCTTTCTTTCTAAGATAACAAAATTTGAGATTTGGTTACATTTATGGCCATATTATACTAAGCCCACTACCATATATATATGAATTGCCTTGGCAAGAACTGAGCCACAGGCCCAAACATTGCCATTACATAAGCCAAGAAATAGGCTGAATATGGTCAATAAGAGAGATCAAAAGGATCAACGTCCAGTGATGAAAAAGGATAAGAAAGAGAAGGACCAAGAGATGAAAAAAGTGAACTCCATGGCAGTTTTTTTTTACCCCATTAGCCCACTCCAATATGCCAACAGATACACCCACTGCATCTCCTCAAATAGAGACAAGTATTTTGACTCATTCGGATACTTGTGGGCCTCTTTTTAATCATCCACAGAATCAGATCACATAATTGTTGCTATGGAACACCATAAAATAGGCTTTGAGAACCAACTCCAACAGATCACATCACAAATTCTCCATAGCACAAATCATATAAGGACAGATTTTGCGGCCTTGGGTACAAGGGGAGGATAAAATGGCTTCTGTACAGTTTTTGTGCTCTGAAATCCAAGAGAACTGAATTTAGAAAGAAAAGGTAAATCAGAAAATATCTGACCTAGAAAATAGGTATAGGAGAAACAACCAAAGGTTTAGAAATATAACAGAAGAAATAACAACAGCAAAATTATAAGAGTATTTATTTGATTTCAGCCATTGTAATAGACAAAGGCAAGAATGTTAATACCATACAAGATACCACAGAGGTTTTAAGACAAGGAACCTCCTGGATTCTGTTATGGTTTGTTTTCAATCATACAGTCTTAAAAATGGAATATCCACATCCAATATATGATTTTCACGGGATTAGGAAATAATGGTACAGAAATTATATGTGAATTGATTGTAGTTAACTTTTTTAGGATCACTTAAGATAAGGTCGGATGAGCATACTATACACAGTAATCATCTGGTAAAAACCCAGTTGGAAATATATGGATCCACAAATGATAATAGATAATAATATTTTGAGAACAAGTTTACTTGGTTACAGAGAACCCAGAAATTAACATTTAGGATAATTTAATAGAGATAGTTGGAGTTAGAGAATTTAATAACTGGATGTATATATTAGGGTTTATAACATTTATTGGGTGATAATTGTTAATAGAAGAACATAATCGTTTTGGAAGAATCCAGTTTCGGATTCAATGGGACTAAAATATTCTTCTTACCACTATTTAAAATAATTATGGGTAGAAATGATTTATCATTTATATTAATATAGAGGCGAAAGCGGCTGGGATATTATTTACACTTTTTGGATAAGATTTTCCCAACATATATGGATAAAAACTTAACACTAGAAAAGGTTTTGTATTCATCTAAAGGTTTATTTAGGTTTTTGGTAGTACTTATATTCAACTTACGAAGAACACAAATCTTCATTTTTGAACACTATTGACTTAATTATGCTAAGGTGTCAACCCAACACAAAATAGGGAATTTAAAAAAAATCTTTTACCTCCCTCGCTTCACTTTTGTGGGATAAACCTATGTCTATTGTCTAATGATTGGAGTAGTCACTTTAATGGGTATTTGATAAACAACGTGTACAGGAAGAAGACTGCTAAACTAAAAAAAAACAAATAGCTGCAAGAAAAATGTATAAAGTCGTCCAAAGTGGAGAAGTATTTTATTTTGCTGATGGCATAGGAAATACATTCAATACGTTTTATGAAGAAATTTAGAACATCACAGACAATAAAAACACCCAGCAGATCAAGGAGTATATGAAAGGAACTCAGAGCGATAGTTCAAAGAATAAAGAATAACAAGTCACCAGGACCAGATGATTTTACAAACCTCTTATAGACCTTTTTGGATAATAGATTTACAAATTAGAGATTACATCACAAAATGCAGGGTTTCCAGCTGAAATGTTACAGGCCAATATTGTCCCTATATTAAAACAGAAAAGAGATCACAAATTACAGGCCCATCTCCTTGATAAATGTTGACACTAAAATATATTTAGCTATTCTGACAGACAGAATAAAGGAGAATATGCCTGACTTAATCCATGAATATCAGGTAGGGGTCATCACAGAGAGAGCTTCAACTAACTATAGTAGAAGATTTATAAACATCATTGATCCAAGTAATAAGCCACAAACACCCTAAGAAATAACAACTCTTGAAGAGTGTTTGATAGAGTGGATTGGGACTTCTCGTGACGGACCCTGGTTGACTTTCGATTTTAAATGTTGGATCTTGAATGCAGTTATGGCATTATATAAAAACCCAACAGTGAGAAAAGCAGGTTCAGGAATATTTCGGACTGGTTCCATATTAAAAATGGGACATGCCATGGATGTCCATTATCTCCCTTACTATATGTGATGACCCCTGAAATCTTCGGCCTAATTTATAAGGATGGGCAGAGAAATAAATGCTTTTCAAGTCAACAAATATGAGTCAATGATCCATTTATATGCAGATGACATCTCATCCACCATAGTGAAGCCAAAGTATTTTCTCTATGGCATTTTATCTAAATACTAACTCAACATTGCCAAATCTGGCATTATGGGAATGCATGTTAGAGGATCATTTGCAAAGACTATAAAATATAAATGTAGATTTAATTGGGTAGAACAGAGCCTAGATTACTTGGGATTTGTTAATACAAAAAGCTCACAGTATAACTGGGTTACAAATTATAACACTTTGTTAAAGTACATGAAAGACTATATCAAACAATGGGTACAATCAGAAATTTCTTGGGAGGGACACAGCAACCGCAGACATACGTTTTAGCCTCCATTGGTCTCATCAGTGTGGTACGGCTGGTGGCCCTGTAGGTGCACCAAGCAGGGACCCAAGTCTGGGCATACCCTAATAACTCACAAAGAATTTGCACACCGATAATGGGCAAAGCTCATATAGGCATCCCTATAGGATATAATAATAGTGCTTTTGTACGGTTTGACATAAATTTTAAAACTTAGTGTGGGTTGATAAAAATCGGTAAATACTTTATACATATGACAACTACACTTTCATAAACATTTAAGGGTCTACTTAATAAAGAGAGTATTGCAGGGAATTAAGAGAGGAATTTCAAATTTAAACTTGGAAACAGAATGTGTCAGCAGAGAAGAATCATTTGGCCCATCTCGTCTGCCCAATTTTCTAAATAATTTTTATTAACCCATGGCCTTATCTTAGATCTAGGATACACTTCCACCTATCGCAACCATGCTTAACTGAGTTAAGCAAAATAGCCAAGTTGGAAAAATTATTTTGTTCAGCTGCATTGGAAAATGTTTCTAACTTGGCTATTTTGACCTAAAGTTTTAAATTCCCGTCTCAATTCACTGCAGTTCCCTGCAATTCTTTCTTTATTGAGTAGAACCTTTATTGACCAGTTTATTAACATAGATTTTGGTTCCTTTAAATTAAACTGCACACACAGTATTGCACTTTTAAATAATGCAATTTTTATACACTCAGTAAATCCTTTGTAATGTCCCAGTACTTTAACATCTGGCACTGAGTATGTCTTTACTTTAGAAAGTCAAATCAGTGGTCCAGCTATAATGAAATAGCTATAATGAAATAGCTTAAGCATTCACTGAAGAGTTAGCAGCCATCACATGAAACTAGTGACTAGTGACCTTCGTTTAACACTATATGTCTTATGAACCCCACGGCTTTGGTTACATAAGCTTTACGGAAGAAGTTTAAAACTTTGGAACTTGGATACTGAATACAGGGGATTATTTTTATTTTATTCTGCCAGAATTCTTTTTTAATCCTGTATCAGTTCTGTTAAATTGTAGCATGCCATACCTAATTATTCCATTATACTTAATATGAGACATTGTATGCTGCATGTGTTTCACATAACCAAAAAGTACCAGTATATTCCAAATTAGTTTACCACGCATATTACAAAAGTATCAAATGCGTTTTCAATGTACTGTACATTATGTTTTTAAATTTAATAATAGTAGATTGCTGATGATTTATTGGGCCAGTTACTATCTATTCCCAAAACTAAATAAATCTTGCCATCACTAATTTTTTCATAGTTGTTTATTCAACTGTCCTTATATCAATAAGTACCCAGGAATAGGTTGAATCTTAGCCAAAATGTCATAAAAAGTAAAATATATAAACAAAACTGTTTTCCTAAATAAATTGGCACCTTAAAGGAACTGCCTGGTGCCCAAAATACATCTTCTAAATGTTAATGCATATTAATGTGTTTCTGTATACTATAGTCCACACAATGTATTATATTGCAGCAGCATAGGAAGTGACTAAATGAAACAAGTCTTTATAAAGGTGTCAGAACACACAGTGCATTGCAGTTTGTTGCCTATGGGGCTGCATAGCTGTAGACCTGTTGGGCTGACCCCTGTCCACTGTCGAAAGCAAAATGTTGAAAAATATGCACGTGAGCATCAGAACTGGACCACGGAGCAATGGAAGAAGGTGGCTTGGTCTGATGAATCACATTTTCTTTTACATCAAGTGGATGGATGGGTGCATGTGTCGCTTACCTGGAGAGCACATGGCACCAGAATGCGCTAAGGGGAGGAGGCAAGCAGCTGCTGGGAAATCTTGGGTCCTGGGGATGGGCTGAACAAACAAGTCCGATCCACGGAGGCCCCACCTTGCAACCTACAGGACTTAAAGATTCTGTTGCTAATGTCTTGGTGCCAGATACCACAGCACACCTTCAGAGGTCAAGTAGAGTCCATGCCTTAACGGGTCAGGGCTATTTTGGCATCAAAAGGGGACCTACATAAATATGGCTGATCGGTATATATATATATAAAATTAAAAATAAACAAAACAAAAGTTCTTGTTCTTCCCAACAGAAATATATTCACCTTTCTGTCTGTTGTAGGAATCGTGCAGTATTTAGGAAGATATATATATTCCATTATGCCAAATTCCTCGCGTTTGGTCATAATAAATAAATAAATATATATATATATATATATATATATATATAATATATATATTACACTTGTAAAAGGGGGGGCATCGGGAAGGCGCAGTAACTAGGGGAACCTTGTATAAATGAACTACACTCTAATAGTGTAATACAGTAGAACAGCAATGTGATCACAGTGATAGGCTGGTAATACTCTCCCAAACAGATGTGTATATGAAGAATTGGTGGTTATAGCTGAGATTCAAACGAAACCTTAATCTGTAGAAAGAATAAAAACAGCCATGGGCAGAACCAGAGGTGAGATATACTGGATCCAGGGCCGGCCCAAGACATTGTGCTGCCTGGTGCGAAAAACTAAATTCTGCCCCCCCTCTTCAAAAAAAAGCCCATAGTCATGATAATTCAAACTAAATTGAAACTTATCAGGAAGTGATAATTTTATGCAAGAGCACCTCTATTTGCAAAATTATATGCGAGTATTGGCAGGCCATGATTAAAATATGTGCCCTAAATGTTTGAGCATTTAAACTTAATGTAAAATATTTGAGTCATGTTATAGGTTAGTGGTCACATGTTTTGGGCAATTGCACAGCCTTTTTTCTTAATAATGTTTGTTTTACCATTTCTTTCTTTTCACCTCGTGGGGGAGGTCTTAGAATTTTTTTTTTTTTTTGTGTAGCGCTCACCCATAAGGTGAAAAGAGAGTCATGGTAAAACATTATTATGATAATAGGCTGTGCAATTCCCTAAAACATAATGTGACCAGTGACCTAAAACAAAATACACATATATATATATATATATAGTGTGTGTCATACGAGTTAACCCCTGGATGCTTAGACAGATAGAGGCAGTGTCAGATGAGTTAACCCCTTGGGTGGCTACACAGATATAGGCAGTGTCAGAGGAGTTAACCCCTTGGGTGGCTAGACAGATAGAGGCAGTGTCAGAGGAGTTAACCCCTTTATCGACACACTCACTCACAATGACATACACACTCACAATGACATACACACACACTGACATACTCACACTGACATACACACACACTGACAAACACACACACACTCACACTGACATAAACACTCACTCACTCACACTGACATGCACACTCACTCATTCACACTGGCATACACACACACTCACACTGACATACACACTCACTCACACTGGCATACACACTCACTCACACTGACATACACACACTCACTCACACTGACATAAACACACACTCACTCACACTGACATACACACACTCTCCACACTCTCACACTGACATACACACACTCTCCACACTCTCACACTGACATACACACACACACACTTACTCACAATGACACACACACTCTCACTCACACTGACATATACACACTCACTCACACTGGCACACACACTGCCTAACTGTTTAACTTACCTGCTGCAGGCATCTCTGCACTTTGAGCTCCTCATGTGAAGGAGAGGCTGAGCCAATAACGGGAGGCTTCTGAACTCTTAGCCAATCAGGAGATTTGAGAGGTCTCGCCTGATTTAATCAAGCCCCCCCTCACAGGAAAAAAAGAAAAAGACCACTGCATACAGCAGCAAAGTGCTCTGCCAGGGTGCCGCCTGGGGCAGCTTAATTAAATTAAAGACAAATAGAAAATAGTCCCAGATCCGCACAAGATATAAAGTCCCGGTGCACGGACTTTAAGATGTCTCCCAAATCTTCAAATAGCAACAAAAATGAAAGACCAGCACTCGGTTGTAAAGTGATGAATTTTTAATCACACATAGGCAACGTTTCAATCCTTGCAGATCTTTCTCAAGCCTCAAGGCTTGAGAAAGATCTGCAAGGATTGAAACGTTGCCTATGTGTGATTAAAAATTCATCACTTTACAACCGAGTGCTGGTCTTTCATTTTTGTTGCTAATTAAATTAAAGGGCCGGCCCTGACTGGATCCCCCGTTAGGAAAACACTTACAAGATAAAGAGTAACAGTGTGTGTGTAGAATAAGTCAGGAAATATCACAGTAGGTGGACAAGAGAATGTGCCATCCATTTGTATTAACATATTTACTCATTTGAAAGAATCCAGATACTTTTGGGCTATGTCTTTTAGGATGTGTAATTGCTTCCCTGAGGTTTTATTTAGCAAAATTAAATTAAACTATTTTTAGAAATTATATTCTTGACCTTTGAAAATGTTATTATCTGCTGTTCTCTTCTATGCAGTGCCAAACTGACATCCCCGCCAAGTACAACTATGCAGTGAAAACCCATTGACCAGCCTGCTGCTCTAATAGAGTTAAATAAAAATAAATAATTCTGCGCTCATAAAAGTGAAAATATCTTATCTATTAATATTTTATAAACCTAAACATCACACTTGATACATCATACACATTTTATGAGAGGTCCTAAAATACAAACCCCAGTAAGTGCTATGTACAAAAAATCCTGCACACAGAGAACAACACCAGATTAGTGTAAAAAGAAGGTGTGCGATGCGGCAGCCCACATTCACACAAAAAAAATGACAAATAAAGAGGAAAAGGATGTAAAGGTGTGCTATAGAAAAAAAAACACACAATCCCCACCATGTGTGAGATGATTTCTCAGAGTATAAATAGTAAAATACAACCTAACACATCAGGGAGAGGTGTGTTGTTCCAATATAAATGTGCAGTTCCTATAGATGTACGTCACCAAATAAAAAGCAAACAGAAAGCTTAATGGTATAGTCTATCAGAAGAATATTTTCCCAATGGTAGAACCAATTAATTCACAAAAGCAGATATTATATGTGGCCTGAGTGTAATGTTATATACTGCTGATATATATGGTGATATCTCCAAAATATACACTTTAATAAAACGGAGGTTCTTATATGGGGTAAGTAGAGTTTAAGGCAGATCCACAGCACCAAACAAAGTAGTGAAGTGTGTTCAATGTTTGCAACTCATCTCGCCGGCCATATCCAGGAACTCTCCAGGTGTCCTGCCTTGAGCAATCCTGGATACAGCCGGCGAAATGGTACTAATCGTACCCGCAAGCTAGCCCAACTTATGGTTCCTCAAACGCGTACATCAGGCTGATTAGGGTACAAGCAATAAAACAGTGGGAACAATTTGCTCGGAGTTGGCTTTGAGTATTCATGCAAAAATTCTTAAATTTGTATCCTGAAACTCTTTTTTTCTTTTTCCATATCACATATAATAAAAAAAAAATCATCAAAAATACATACATTAATATCAAATACAATATCAAACACTACTGAAAACCTAGACACACCTCTAGACATGGGAGTTTCATATATATATATTACCTCACTAGTATCCTTATCAAAATGAGGAGAGAAAAAACATCCAAAAAAAAAAAAGTGTTGTTCCCTTCCAACCCTTACCCTCCCACCTACCACACCCCAGTCTATCCCCTGTACTTATTGCGTAGAACATCATTTAAATATCATTGAAACCCTCCCCTAAAGTGCTTCCATAGTGGAAAAAGATGAAAAGGGGGAGAAGAGAGAAACTAACCCCCCCTAAAAAAAAAAAAAACCACAGCATAAGAAGTGCTTAATAGTGAGTAGGGGGTGCAATGTCTGTATCACCTAAACATTGCTTTTACTGTGAGTGTAGAGAATCAAATATGATTGAAAATGATCTATACATTGTGTTAGCAGGACAGCAAGCAAATGCCTAAATTAGGAGAAAAAAATGTGTTTTAAATGTGTCTGTGGAGTTTCCTGCTTATGATATCACCTGTGGCTTAAAATGCAAATTACAAATGTAAAAATGGAATCCACGTAACAGATTACCAGTGTATTATACAAACATATTTTTTTTAATTATTTAATAAAAAGAACACATATATACAATAAATGTATCAGAATTATAGAAAAAAAAGGCATAATTGTCCAAAAGTGCAAAACCCGCTTTTATCAGGAGTTAGGTTTAAACTTTTTTCGCACTATTTTATACATAACCCCAATGTGTTTATGGCTCCAAAAGAATTCTTGTTCCAGTTTTCCTCTTTCAACCTATAATGAATCAGTGGCAAGACATTTGTGAATCTACTGCAAAGAAGAGTCACACTTTTCTATGGGCTTTGCATTTTTATCTTTATATTTGTAATATGATTGTGAAACTGCTGGAACTGCAATGCAGAAGAGAGACTAAAGTGGAAGAGACCAAGGCAAAGCAGGAAGGGACATAGAAACAGGATCATAGTCAAACACTCCAGATGGTCAAGACAGCCAACAGACAGAATGAACAGAACAGGCCACAGTCAAACACAGAAGGTCAGAATTTCACATACCTGAATTCAGCACCAACAAATACAATGACGCTAGTGAAGGGAACAAGGCTCTATCATGAATTAAAATGGATTATAAGGTGCTATAAAGACAAAATAAATATTATCAACCCCCAAACAATGTGTCTCCATACACTGCACAAACATAAAAAATATATAAATAGGATTATTTTGAGCAAAGGCAAGCAAATATAGGGCACCCTTTGTTAACACAATGCACACAAAATACTTATATGTCAAGGTAGTGTGGATTCTTTCAACTCTGTATCATAAAGAGAGACCCGTCTCCCCATAAATCAAAAAGTTGGATGGAAAACTATATGTTATACTTTTTCTGTTGGCAATTACCTTTGGTGTGAATAGTTATGCCAGCGGGGATGGGACAGTTCTTTGCGCCTGCAGCCGCTTCACCGCGACCTCTCGCGCAATGACCAGTTCATCACGCAAGAATTTGTCGCAGAAACTTCATAGTGGGACAGTTCATCGTGGTCTTGTGTACAAGGTGAATAGTATAAGTATTAGGGCTAATGTTAGAATTAGGGCGCAGGGTTTAGTACTGTCAGCGCTTAAACAGCCGCGTTCCATTTCACCGCTGACAGTTTAATGCTCAAAATGCTAAAAAAAACTGTCAGCGATGAAATGGCAGTGACGAACTGTCCTGGATGCATGCCAGCTTTCTCTGTCTATAATTCACATGCAAAAGGGATGAACTTTTTCTTTACCATTTTGTACAATATTAGAATTGGTCTGTTTGGGCTCTTACTGGTGTGCTACATCAGGAAAATAGGGAAGTTAATGTACCATACTAATAGCTGATAAGCTCATGAATTGCTTCAAAATTCAACTGTTTGCTTGATGTGTAAAACTGTAACGGGTACCAAGCACCACAGACTGTTACAGACAGCTCGGCAAAGTAATCATGGCACCGGAAATGAACCATCTCATGCAACATAATCACAGTAAAATAAACTTGAACATTTTTAATGGTAAAATCATTATATGCACATACATTTGGGAGTCAAATGTGCGGAAAATCTGTCACTGTTGAAAAGGAAAGTATGAATAGCAAAATAAAATTAATAGGTCATATATTTGAGGTGAATTAAAAATGTCAAGTGTTATCAGATGGCATACACCTGGACACTGAGTTTGTTAGACAACAATGACTTCCTCAAAACAAGCTCAGGATAAAAAAAAAGTATTATCACATCGAGGAGTGCTACAGTGAAGTATAACATAAAGGGAGAAGCCCGATATATATAATAACAACACAAAGAGAGACAGGAGGGAGGGCCAAATAAATACTGGGACCTAACGATTATACCAAGACCCAAAAGATATAGTATTATTAAAAATGTCAAACTGTATTACTAACTACAGATAACAAATAGTGCTGATGATAGGGTCTGTAGGGTTTCAGGTATTGATAAATACCACAAATGAGTCAAATGAGTAAGATTAAAGAGTAGAAGGGGGTGTAGTAATTAGTAGATTTTAGTAGTAGGAGTTTAAGCATGCGTGGGATAGGCACAAGGCTATCCTAGATATAAGATAGGGAACTGGGGACTAATAAGTATTTAGAAAATTGGGCAGACTAGATGGACAGAATGGTTCTTATCTGTGGACACATTCAATGTTTCTATGTTTCTAGTTTGAATAAGAATAGTTAATTGACCAAAAAACTATAGACTGTTTAAGTCAGAGTGAAACCCCTGCCCTGTATAGTTAATACTAAAGATGGTTAATAATGTCTCAGAGAAAAATCAGCACATACAGTAAAAGCACACAAACAACACAGATGAACCATGTGAGTGTTAAGTAATAATAATAGAATCAATTTAGATCTGAATATGAAAAGACTCAAAAAGGTTTACTAAAAAACATATAGTAAAGGAGAGGGTAGGAGAAAAGAGGGAGAGAGAGGCTGCAAAAAGTAAATGAGAATGGAATGACTATCTATCTGGTTATATGGAATATATATGGAAAAGAGCCCTAAAAAAAGTAATGGATAAATAATAATATATAGATAGAGATTTGCACATCATTCACATGTAGCGAGATGCAGATGTAATGAGATCTTAAATGTCTTCAGTATACCCTAATAAATCAAAGAGACAAAAGAAATTGAAAGAACCAGGAGCCCCAACAAGAAATAAAAACATACAAAAAAGTGCGCTTAAGAGCAAACTGTATAGTTGGTGCACCTTATGTGAATAAATATAAGTGAATCTCTTGTAAGAGATATGTGGATCCTTTTTCCAAAGAATACAGGGAGATTGTGTAGATCCCCCCTAAGGGGATGCACTTACAGACTCCCAGAGGCAAATGGCACTTCAAATGGATCCTGGTACAGTCAGACTTCAGAGGTGTTGGTCTCAGAGGAATGTGACAATAGACATCCAATTAGTAGTAAAGTGATATAAATTTAATAAAAAATAATAGTAGCTGCTTACATGGGGGATCTCTTTATCACACAGGGTGGGCGCCACACGGCTGTATAGACGTTGATCCTTCCAGCAGACACAGATAAAACATTAACACTTTAAATATAAAATCAAAGTACATGTATAATAAAAAGCCGGTAGAGTCCAGACCGCTACGCGTTTCGCTCCTCGTGAGCTTCGACCAGGCGTCTGGACTCCCTGCTTCAGAATGACACTTTTATCGTTGGTCTGGCGTTTCTTTCGCATTCGTCATGTTGCTGCGTCTCGCGTGAGTTCAACTTAGATGGTTCTCTGCTTTCGTTTCCATAATCTCGTCTCACAAGACTTCAGCTTAGAAACGAATGCTTCTTGGTTGTATGTGCTTCGTGAGTTGTAAAACTCAGGTTAATATGCGTAAAGGGTAAAAAATATAGAAGCGAAACATGGTGCTTTATCCTAGCAACATAAAAGCAGTATACATACCTAATGTGTGCATTAAAAAAAACAATGTATATATATTGGGTAAAAACGATGCAACTTTACAAAAATATGAGGTATATATAGATACAGTGCAAAACTTTCCTTACACTTTGGGAAAGTAAATATAAAGAGGTGCTAATTACACCAATACAATCTAAATAAATATTAGTTAATAAAACCTTATTCTTTAAAATACACACATTTGGCCAACAGTAATATATAGTAAATGATTACACATTATTTTTAATAAAAGTATATTTACATAAAATTGTATAGATCAAAATCTGCGTTTAGTCCCTGGGGTTTTAACGTGGCTAGGTTGAAAACCCACTTCATCTCTTTTCTGCCAATATTAAGTATATTATCACCCCCCCCCCCCCCCTCCAGTGTTTATCCACTTTCTCTATTGCGCAGAATTTGAACCCTTTAGGGTTCTTTTGGTGGAAATCAAGGAAGTGTTTAGAAAGACTATGGGTTGTCAGACCATTTTTGATGTTCCTTATGTGTTCTTCAATTCTTTTCTTTAGTTGTCTAGTGGTCCGTCCTACATATTGGAGGCCACACGGACATTCTATTAGATAGATGACATTAGCCGTGGAACACGTAATAAATTTATTTATCTAAAATTTTTGGCCATTTTTGGAGGAACTGAAATTGGTGGTGGGGTATTTTGGATGAGTGATAGATTTACAGCCGATACAATTTAAGCATCCATAGAATCCTTGTTTTCTGGTAAGAAAGTGACTAGGTGCTGTATTACAAGTTTTCTGCTGGCTGGTGTAATTTGTAATTAATTTTTGTTTTAAATTTGGTGCTCCTCTGAATATTACTGCAGGGTTATCTGGTATGATGTCTTTTAATATCGCATCACTTTGTAAAATTTTCCAGTGTTTTTTTATGATCTTTTTTATCTGTTGGGATTTGTTGTTGTAATTAAAAATCACAGGGGTTTTATTTTGAAACTTGTTTTTTGATGTTTCATCTTTTTTCTTATAAGTTAGAAGTTGATCCCTGTTGCCTTTTGCTACCTCTGATATGACACGGTCGACTTTTATCTTGTCGTATCCTTTTTCTAAAAATGTTTCTCTTAATGTTTCAGTTTGCTCCATATAAGTAGGTAGGTCAGTACAATTTCGTCGAATTCGGGTGAATTGGTTTTTTGGAATGCCTTCTAACCATCGAGGGCAGTGGCAGCTAGATTTTTCTATAAAGCTATTTGTATCGACTTCAAGAAATGTTGAACGATTTGCAGATCTGCATGTGTAACAAAATGTAGATTTAGCCCCACCAAGAACAATGGGTGATGAGATATACATTGGCATGTATGAGCATATTAACCTGTAAGACTCAGCAAACAAAACAAAAAACCACTTAAATATTCAAAGGTTGGGGGAGGAGCGACGACATAGGGACGTGGGCTGAGTGATCACAGAAATGCTACTGGAGCTGAACATGGCTGATAAGACCGTTTAAAGATGATTTTAGACCGAAACAAGAAGAGAGACATTAACCTAGCAGAGATTTGTTCAAGGTGAACATTGTGTTAAAAAACTATTTTTAACTGATCCCCATGGAGATTCTTTGTTACTTGCCTGAGCTTGGTGGTGCAACATGGAGAGATGGGAGGAGGTGGATGAACCGGAGGAAACCAGAAGGGAGACAACGAGCATTGGGAGGGTGGACTGGGAGAGGGTCAATCCTGAAGGATATTAACCTACCTCAAGGTGCACAAGAAAAAGTAAATATATAAAAAGGGGACCAGAGGCAGGAGGAAGTAACGGGACAGTGAAATTTAGAGATCCAGGTTTGGGCTTGCTTTTCTTATTTTACTGCTGCTTTTCTCAAGTCTTAAAATCTTGGACTGAACTGGTTATGTATGCTCGGGGGAATACAGGAGATACTCCAGAGGATTGACTCTTTGCTCAAAATGGAAAGTAAAGAATCCACAACTACTAAAAAAATCTAAATAGAATTCCCATGAAAAGGGGGAAAGGAGTTTTTTTAACGAGAATTGGTGGTCGCAGGCACACCTGTGATCATATAATCAGAATTGAACCAGCTTTCTATGCAAATTGTGGCAAGAAGAAACCCAGACTCCAAAGTGGAGAGGGTGAAAAAGAAAAAAATTAATAAGCAGGAGAATAAAAGCAATAAGAGATACTCATTTTTTCTTGCCTCTATCAAACACATCTCAAAATGAAAAGACAATGAACCACTGTTAAAGGATTTGGAAAATTTGGAAACACATTCAGAAGGTTCATGGATCCAAAATATGTAAAATCATGTTTAGCTCGCATTTTGAGCAAATCAAAGAGGAATTTTAAAAAATCCAGAATATTATGCTGGATATAAAAGGAGACGTATCTAAAATGGGGAAAACATTATTGAACAAAAATGAGGAGAATCCAGCTTTCCAACTTAAACAACAGCAAAAAAAAAAAAATCATAAGAGTTGACAGACTTCATGGATTGAACAAGAAGGAACAACTTGTGAATAAGGGGAATCCCAGAGAATATCACAGAATAAACTGGAGAGTTACCTTGACTATCTAATGATTTTTCTGGATATACAATGGAATAAACAAGAACCATCTTTGAGAGATTTCACAGGTCGGCTAAATCCAGTAATGTCCCAGAACATTTTCCCAGAGACGTGATGGTGTGTTGCAGGTCTTTTAAATGTAGAAGACAAATCCTTTACTACAAAAAAATTAAGGCGGACTAAAGATATAAAATATGTTTGGGGGTTTCCCGTTAGGATTAACCTGGTATATGAGGGTACAATATACCCCGGGGGGGGGGGGGGGGGGGGGACACAGCTGTGCTTAAGGATATCAAAGAGAGATAATGTGGAGAATGAAGATATTTGAAGAGGGGGATTTAGTGTATAGTAAGAAGAAGGGGGAAATCTTTACCTTTGTTTCTCTTTGTTTTGTTTTGTTTTTTTCACTCTATCTCCTATTATATGATAAAGGTTTAGCTTAGCAAATTAATTTAAATAGAGGTATAATTAGGGTACACAGGGGCAATAACAGAAAAATATATTGCAAGTTAAGGAGTAATTAAAAAAGGATTTCCATGGTGTGGGAAGGAATTTGGAGAATGATTAAAAGGGGTCTGTTGGAAGGGACTTTTAGCATGTTTACAGTTTGTATTACGAGACAGGAGCTAAGATAGGTTATTATGGGTTACAAGAAGAGGAGATAGACAAGGGTGACTTCATTGATAGGGTTATAAGACAAATACAAGACACAGATATAAAAAGGCTATCAATGAAGTAATTTTTATGGATTAGAATAACTTTGGCACTTAAGACACAAGGAATTGAGTGAATCAATATGAAGAGAAGAGGAGATTAGAACAATACATAGTAGCTCCACACAAAAAAGATACAGATATATTGGCGAGCATCATTGAAGTCATGCGGATGGGTCCAGGTAGCTTAATTTCCGGATTAGACCGGATTAGATATGATTGGTGAAACATTGATAGGTTTACACCAGTCTCTTCCAGAGGAGTGTTCCCCCACAGTAGTTTTTTGTTACGATGTTTATAAATGTTGTAATATGTGATGAGGGTTTGTGTGGGGAAGAGATCCAGATACAGATGAGATTTGCCGGAGGAAGGGGATGCAGCAAATAAAAAGGTTTACTGTGCACTATCATGCATCTTTGGTATGCAACAGATACATTCGTAGCACAACATCTACATCAGGCAGGTGCATTTTATCACTTTTACATGAAATATAAATAAGACTATGCGCAGATGTGCTTCAGTCAGAGAGCCATAACACATACATTAGTATGAACCCACCACTTCTGCCTGAAGGCCGTTCCGTATCCACTACCCTATCAACAAAGTAATACTTTCATTAGTCTTTATATTAAATATAGGATAACCTTATACCTATACCATGCATGCTTGAACTCCTTCACAGTATTAACCTCTACCACTTTGTAATATTATATTCAACTATTTTCAATAAAATGTTATTGAAAAATTGTTAATTTCTTGTTTTAGATTCAATGTCACCCACATTGAATCTAAAGGACTTAACACCAGGGGCTTATCGTGCCCCTGAGTGACAGGCGTTCTGCCCGCCCGGAGCACGCCTGTCACTCGGAGTCACAACGTCTCTCGTGTATTTCTGGGGGTTTGTGTGCTGAGAAATACACAGAGCAGGTGCTCCATGCTAGGTGTGTTGCGCACACCTAGCACAAATGGAGCATCCGCCACTGCTTAACACAGCACCATACAGTACCCACAGCACTTGGCTTGTACTCATATTGCACCCACACGATTTGACATGCTACAGTGTCAATTTGCCCCCCAGAACATACCACAGTGTCACTTTGCCTCACTGAACTGCCCCTGCAGAACATGCCACAGTGTCAATTTCCCCCATAGTACATGTTATGTTGCCCTACAGAACATGCCACAACATCACTTTGGCCACAGTCAATTTTCCCATTAATATGCCACTATTAGCCTGGCCATTAATATGCCACTATTAGCTGTCAGGGAGGTTTACTCACGTTCAGCAGCTATGGAACCACACTTGCTGGAGCAGCACAAAGGAGGGGAACTGAAAGTGTGAACAGAACTCCGCAGGGGTGATCGTGCTGGAACTCAAAGGATTTTCAGTGAAGTTGTCGTAGAAAATAGCGTAGTGGGAGGAGACAAGCTAATGTCAGGGGTACCGTATTGGCTTTCTATAAACTGAAATAGAGTCCCCATTCATAAGAATGGCATTACATGTATTCCATAAGCCGAAAGTCTATAAACCGAACAACGATAATACATCAAGATCAGGTGGGATTTCTCCGTGGGAGATATGCCACAAATAACATTAGAAGCATCATTGGGCCCTGGACCTCAGTCAAAAGTATAAAGCACCGTTTCTGACACTCGCTTTAGATGTGGAAAAGCCATTTTATTGAGTTCATTGGACATCTCTCTTAGAACATTCTTTAAGAATATTTGGATTTCAGGGCAGAACACTGGACTCAGTGATGGCACTATATGTATCCCCGTCAGCTAAGATTAAGGGCCCAGGAGTGGGATCAAAGGAGTTCCCCATATCTAGTGGTACTAGACCTAAAAATAACCAGAGAAGAGTGGAATGAAACATTGAACCAAGCCTAGAAAAAAAGTAATTTGTGTCTAAACTGAAGAGAGGTATTTTTTAAATTGCTCAGTGGATAGTATATAGGTACAAGCCAATTGGCCAAAATGTATCCATAACACCTTTACTCCTGGAAATGGGGGGGTGAACTAGGAAACCCCACCAAGAATTTTTGGGTAATGATTTACAAATTTTCATATGTAATAAAATGCAAATGATCACATGTAATGCGAAACATACATAATGAGCAGTGACCCACATTGTGAGTATACCCTAATAACTCAAAAAGCTAAATTTTCATAAGCCCTTCTATTTCTAGCATAATTCTATGGTGCATGTGATGTGCCTTGAAAACCAGAATTCCATTATTTTTGTCATACATTTGCTTGAACTGAGTTCTTTCTTCATGTTCAGTACACCCGCACAAATTATATATAACTGTTTAAAGGACACATGGGGCTTTCTTTTGATACTATTATTTTCATCATATTAAATACTTTACTATAAAAAATATGACAAAAAATACACATTTTCTAACTTTGATCTTATTTTTTTTACACAATTACACACAGTAAAAAAAGACCCAATCTACATAGTTTCCAATATTTGTCCTGAGTTCAGAAATACCAATGTTTCCATGCAGGCTGGCTACTTTAGAATCTGAAGAAACCTCTTAGACTAACTGCCAGCATGTAGTGTTGTGCTAAGGAGCACACACTACATTAAAACTCAGGATGTATCTATATATATCCTCATGGTCCTCAGGGACCATGCTTTGCAAGACATATATATATATATACATCCAGATGGGTTAAAATAAACAGAGAACCCCACTTAGAACTGTTGGTAATGATTTGCAGATCTGCATACATAATGAGATGCAGAGTTAGACCCAACAAGAACCATGGGTAATGAGACATACATTTGCATTTATGAGAATATTAACCAGAAAAACACAGCAACCAAAAAATAAACTCTTCAACATTCTAAAGCTGTGTCATTGTGGTGACTCTTGTCTTGGTTAAACCCAAATAACTCAAATAGACAAAAAAATAAACCAAAAAAAACTGTGATTCCCACATTGTGCAATTTGGATTTTGCACTATCACTGCACTGTGTGGAGCACATGATACTTTTGTTTTGCTCACGTGTGTTTTTGCATTTTATGTTTTTTTTGCCCTTTGAAGGCCACAGTGGGGCAACTCCTTGCCTTTGGTGGGCCCAGTAGGTGAAGGCCTTATGGTGGGTCGCTCCGCCCCGGAGGAAGGCAATTGGAACCCCAGGTGTTCGGATGGTGGCAGCTGAAGGCCCTGGGGAAGGTATTCGGAACTCTTTCTGGCTGGGGAGGGAAGAAGAAAGGGGTCCCCTGCGCTGTGAGGCAAAGAAGAAAAACTACCACAACGAGAGGACATAGTCTTAAGAGGGGCAACGATTTAAGAGTAACATCAGGAAATATTACTTTACTGAGAGGGAGTTGCCCCACTGTAGCCTCCAGTGACAAAAAAAACATAAAAAGCAAAAACACACTTGAGCAAAAACAAAAGTATGTGCTTTACTTTTACATTTTGATTGAAAAGTATTTTTTTTTCACATAAAAAAAAAATTGTCTATGCTGTGGCAGTCCCAATCAGCATAAACTCCCTATACAACTGTCATCCAAATCTGCGACACAGGGCAGAGCAGAGCAATCAAAGAAAACATTTCTAACTTTTCCAAATATTCCTTCAAAACACACACATGCTCACATAATTTAATAGGGAATGCATTCATACCAACCATTCATCCGTCAGAGCAATATGACATGCAATATCAATAAAGACATAAGGTTCAAAATACAATTACAATTCCAGGTGCGCGGATGGATCTGGGTATAGGGCCAGAATACACCTGGGGGTGGGGAGGGGTTGGGTAGCGGCGGGGATGGGGGCAACAGTGGGGACTGAGTGAAAAAGTGGGTCAGTGGAGGGGGGCAGGGCTTAGTCCTCTTCCTCCTCAAGACTGTCAATGATGGAATAGTCCCTTAGCATGCTGTGGATCAGCCTGCAGCAGTCTTGAATGGTGAACCTCTCATTCTTCAGCACCAGGCGATTCCTGCAAACCACAAAGCATCCTTTACACAACACATGAGGTGCCAAGCATCTTCAATAGCGTCCTCTGTGTGTGTTCCTGGAAACAATCCATATAGCACCAAGTGGTAAGAAAGGTGCCTCCTGTCAACCGAGTCACTGAGTTCCAATTTCCAAAGCCTGTGCAATCAGGCCCTACCAAAAAGCATGCAGGGCAGTTTCTTCTGCCACTACCCATTGGGGGCAATGTCTATGTCTGCACAGTCCCATTGCATGCATAAATGTCCTGAGGGGGAGGCCTCCCTGAATGGCCATCCATGCCAAGTCTTTGTGTCTGTTGGTCAGCTTGCTTGATGCCACATTGTTCCAGACAATCTCTGTAGTTGCGGGAGGAAGCCCTGAAATGGGCTCAGTGCTATCTTGCTTACGAATGAGCTTGTAAATAATCCTGGATTTCCACAGAATGGCAGTAACTACCTCCAGATGGTATTCCCTCACAAACTTGCGTACATCCAGGTAGATCCACGGTGTAGTCCAGTTGTAAGGAATGGAACTGTCCCACTTGTCCCATCCGAGTGCCCTCCACAATACTGTTGGAGGTCCAGCAGGGACTGGAGCTTGCACTGCAGCCTTCTGAAGTTCCTCCTCCTCATGCACACCTGGCATCTGCCTTTCGCCTGTAAAAAACTGCAAAATTTACCCTTAGTAATCTCCCACCATGGAGACGCAGAGGGGAAGCAGTGCTTGTCAGTTTGGCAATTTTCATATATACAGTGCAGCTTCTCCACAATCTGCTGCCTCTGCAGCAGGGTACAGTTCAGCTTCCAGGAGCCTGGACCAGGAGGAAAACCTTTGCCCAGAGCACCCTGAAAGTCAATGGCCCTGTGGTCAAAGAAAAAACAGGACACCATGGAGTACTGCATGTGCTGAACTGTTCGGGAATACAAAGAGCCATCAGGGCGGCTCCATGTGTAATTCACAAAGCCGGCTCTCATGGATCCCGCAGTGTCCCACAAGTAAGCCTCCTCGACCATCTCCCTAAACAGTTTGAATGTTTTGTCAAATTTGCGTATATTACCAGAGCTTCGCCCACCCTCCTCGATCAGACAGTTAATGCCCCCGCCAATCACTAATGCCCTGGTGGTCGCCAGCTCGGTCCTCAGGGACTGGAATAATTCCATTAGCTGATTCTTCCCAGGGGAGGCATACACAGTGATGAACTGTACAGGCTCACCCGCCAAGGAGCCGTCTACAATGAGAAGGAGCGCTCCTGGACAGATAACACCGTGAAGTTAACACCCCGGATCAGAATAGCTACTCCTGCTGACTTACAGCTGTTACCCCCAGACCAAAAGGAAGGGCAATGGGGCCAGTCCCTGCACAGGTGACGATATGGCCAAGAAAAAGGTAAACCACACTCAACATTTACACATCACATGCCTATGAAGAAAGAAAGGTAAATACATTCTGTCTTCTAAACCGATCCCTAACACTTCTCACATTGATGGAAAAAATATAGATTTCTGCCATGGTTAGGTGAAAAAAGGGTTGGTTGCAGATACATTAGTTACCACTCCCTTCCGCAGAGTTACCACTCCCTTCCAGTGGGGCTCCTCCTCCTGGATCTGGCATGTCCAGGGGGTTAAAAAAAATAAACATTCTCCAGCAGCACATCTAGTAGGAGGCACGGGGACTCTGCACAGATTCTGAGTCTGTCATTGGTGCATCTGAAGATGTGAGGTCCTTCGCCATCTTCTCCAGTTCCTTGTCACCTTCCACTTCAGGGGGAAGGGAGGGGGGGGGGGGGGGCAGTGTTCGGGCCCTCTTTTGCTGGGAGCCCTTGGGGGGGACTTTTGTCTCCCTCCTCCTTGCTCAGTTTTCTCTTCCTTCCCTGTAGTTGCAGGTCTAGCGGTGTGCCTGCAGCAGGTGGAAGAGGGTGAAGGCATCTAGGGAGTTGGCTGGGGCAGCTGGGGAGGGGGTTAGTGCTGCCTCAGTGGGAGTGAGGAGGATAGGGAGTGAGGAGGGAGGGAAGGAGGCGGTGGGGAGCCTTAGCCTTGGCTGAGGGGGGGGGGGGGAGGCTTTGCAGGTCCTGTAGGCACTCACCGTGCACTCCTTCCTTTGGTGGCCAGGTTGGCTGCACTTCATGCAGTTCTTAGGCTTGTCTCTGTAGAAAAGGGTGCTGTAGGAGCTCCGTCAAGAAAAGCTAGATGAGAGGTGCTAGAATCCATCTAGGTAGGAAGAATGTTCTCTGCCAGACAACCCGGGACCACTTACCTGTCCAGTAGCCATATTTGTTTTGCATCTGCGCTGGCTATCTGACCACCATGCAGAATCTGCCAAGGAATGTGTCAATATCCTTTCCGGTGGTGTGGGGGTTGCGCATATTGACGGTAACCTTCCTCTCCTCTTTCTGAATGCAGCAATTGCCTACAAATCTGGAATCCTATTTAGCCATCTTTACCATCTCACAGAATCTCCTGCAGACTGCCATCGAAATGAAGGTCACATAGAAGAGGCCCTCCGGCAGGCTCTGGATGCTCAGGATCTCCGCCACTGAGAATCCCCTCTCCTGCAGCACCTGCTTGGAGAAGGTATCTGGGTCCAGATCGGGAACTCTTCCATCCACCTTCTTAAGCTTAAGCACCACAGTCTGGCACATCCACAGCTCTAAGGGGGTAGACCCCCTGGGGTTCCCCTGCTTCCCTCATTCCCATTGCTAGGTTTGGGGCGGAAGCAGTTCCCAGAGCTGGGAGGCTGTTCTGTGGCACCCTCACTACCAGAGGGTCTGGGGGATTTGCTATTCTCACTCACCACATTCGTCTTCTGTCTGGTCCGCAGTAAAATCCTGGAGATCCTTCAATGCAAATCATTTTTTTAAGAACTGGGAGCCCTACTTAGAACTGTTGGTAATGAAGATATGCATATGTAATAATATGTATATTTTGACACACAGTTACATCCGCATCTCATTACATGTGAAATTTTGCATCTTATTACATGTTCTAATTTGCATCTCATTTCATCTGCATTATATTAAATGTTTAATTTCGCATATCATTACATGTTTAAATTCGCAACTTAATACATGTTTAAAATTGCATCTCATTACATGTTAAAATTTGCATCATTACATGCTCAAATTCGCGTCTCATTACATGTTCAAATTTGTGGGTCATTACATGCTCAAATTCGCATCTCATTACATGTTCAATTTTGCATCTCATTACATGTTCAATTTTGCATCTCATTACATGTTCATATTTTCATCTCATTACATGTGAAATTACGCATCTTATTACATGTTAAAATTTGCATCTCATTTCATCCGCATCTCATTACATGTTCAAATTCGCATATCATTACATGCTCAATATCGCATCTCATTACACGTTCAATATCGCATCTCATTACATGTTTGTTTAAATTAGCATCTCATTACATGTTTAAATTCGCATCTCACTACATGTTCAAATTAGCATCTCATTACATGCACAAATTCGCATCTCATTACAAGCTCAAATTCGCATCTCATTAAACGTTCAAATTTGTATCTCATTACATGCTCAAATTCGCATTTCATTACATGCTGAAATTCGCATCTCATTACATATGAAATTACCATCGTATTACATGTTCAAATTTGCATGCTCAATATCGCATCTCAATACACGTTCAATATCGCATTTCATTACATGTTCAATTTCGCATTTAATTACATGTTTAAAATCCGCATCTCATTACATGTTCAAATTCGCATATCATTACATGGTCAATATCGCATCTCATTACACGTTCAATATCGCATCTCATTACATGTTTGTTTAAATTCGCATCTCATTACATGTTTAAATTCGCATCTCACTACATGTTCAAATTAGCATCTCATTACAAGCTCAAATCTGCATCTCATTTCATGTTCAAGTTCGCATCTGATTACATGTGAAATTACGCATCTCATTACATGTGAAATTACGCATCTTATTACATGTTCAAATTTGCATCTCATTTCATCTGCATCTCATTACATGTTAAAATTGGCAAATCATTACCCATAATTCACTGTTTTTTCGCTGTTTGGTTTCATTTTTTGTCTCCGTTAGATGTGAGGGTATACCCAAGACAAGGGTAATGACACATTTATTTAAATATGGAAAAGTGAATGATGTTTCTCAGTTTACTATTGCATACATATAAAAGTATATTTCATTACCCATGGTACTTTATGTGTGTAACTCTGCATCTCATTACATGTGTAGATCCACAAATTATTACCCATACTTCTTGTTTGCATTTTATTACATGTTCAAATTTCCATCTCATTACATCCGCATCTCATTACTTGTTAAATTTGCATCTCATTAAATGCTAAAATTCACATCTCATTACAAGCTTACATTCGCATCTCATTACATGTTCAATTTTGCAACTCATTACATGTTCAATTTTGCATCTCATTACATGTGGTATTTCACATCTTATTACATGTTCAAATGTGCATCTCATTACATCCGCATCTCATTACATGTTCAAATTCACATCTCATTACATGCTCAAATTTGCATCTCATTATATGTTTAAAATCGCATCTCATTACATGTTTAAATTCGCATCTCATTACATGTGCAAATCCGTACCTTATTACATGTTAAAATTTGCAAATCATTATCCATAATTCGCAGTTATTTTGCTGTTTGGTTTCTTATCTTTGTCTCTGTTAGTTGTAAGGCTATACCCAAGACAAGACTCAGCAAATGACACATTTATTTTAATTTTGAAGAGGCTTCTTTTTGATATTTCTCAGTTTAATATTGTCATACATAAAAAAAAGTATATTTCATTATCCATGGTACTATATGTGTGTAACTCTGCATCTCATTACATATGTAGATCCACAAATTATTACCCATACTGCTTGTGTGGCTACCAGTTCTTTTTTTACATTTTTAAATTTTTTGTTTCTGTTAGTTGTTATTTGTGTTTGGTGTGTCTCTCAGTTTGATATGCTCATACATGCAAATGAATATCTCTTTACCCATAGTTCTTCGTTGGGCTAAATCTACTACCCACAGTTCTAAGGGGTTCTAGCTGGCTGAGCATTATGAAATTTATACTTCACAGACTTTTGCATGTTACCAAGAGAGGGGAGATTGTTGGATCCAACAGACCCTAGAGAGAAGTTAGTGGTGTCTGAGCGTAAACCATCTCTGTCTGTAAAGATACATTTTCAGGTTTACTTCAGACCAGTAGCTATTAACCTTTGCTTCAATTAGTTAATCTAAATTAAAAAAACAAACCTTTAGTGCCACTTTAAATGACATACATTCCTATTTCATGGTAAATGTGCTCCGTTATATATCTACAATAAGAGAATAGCGAGAAGATCATACATTCTCCTTTACTCAAAATTGTGCATTTTAGTTTGCTAAAGCAATATCACTTTCACTAGACAAGTAATTAGATAGTATCTGCAAATCAAATGTCTTTTCATTCTAGTAACAATGTTTAAAAAGTACAAGACATTGAGTTTAAATATGAATTTTAGTCACATGTTTTTATATAATAAAGTACATTAAGAGATCATGTGGCACTTGATGTTTCAGATTATGCAGCATGCTACCAGAAATTCTTTGATATTCATAAATAGAACTATTCATATTCTGTATGGTGGGAATATTACTGTACAACACATTATACTTAATCATGGATCCACTGTTAAGAAATCAGAGATGACCTGCATGAAATTATTACAGTTACAAGTCATCTTTGTTCTGCAGATCCAGAATATTTCGTTAGCCAATGCGTGGGTTTTTCTTATATATTTTTGCAAATAATTCTATATTTCATCATATACAAGTCGAGTGGAATTTTTATAACATATTCAATTGTCTTGCCTACTTCTTTGTGTTTACTGTATATTTTTTGTGCGTTATTTTACAATGGAGAGGCAGAACAAGGACCCTGGTGCAGAAACTCTTTCTGGGCGCTATCCTAGGCCAATATGGGACAGAGTGTTTACCATGAACCCCCTTAAAGGTGCAGCATCCCCTGTAGTTCTGCCCCTCTTACAATGGATACAATAACAGTGTATTTCATAATGCTATTTATTTACAGAGAATTGAAAACAAAGTTTTCGACAGCGCTATGTAAATGTTTCTTAATATTGAGTGTTGTTTTGTTATAGATTTTCCTGAACTGATAAAATGAACTGCAACAATCAGGCATTAATAGTTGAGACAGGCAAATTTGTATTTTTTTTAACCTTGGCTATAAATACCAGCTTTTTGCAATACCTTTGTCAGTTGTGAGCCATTTTTACTTTTTAAAGACAGCCATTGATAGAAGGACTGCACGCTATGGGGGCTATTCTTGTAAAGGTGAGTTGAGGTGAAATGAACATTTCATTGCACACAATTAGCTATACATTGTGCAGTGTCAAGCCTGGGGACTTTGCTAACAGATGGGGATTCTCCAGAATTATCCCTGCACAAGGAATAGCTAAATTGATGAGACTCACCTTTTAGTGAATAGCTCCCTATATTGAGGTGCAGTAGCAAAGGAATCACCAAATCTCCATCAAATTCAATTTCAAAATATGCCCAGCACACTATAAGGTGAGAACTATAAATGTATTATGACCTTGGCAAGGCCTGGGTTCAGAGAACCTTTATCCAGCCATGGATAGGCTTCATCCACACTACTGGATAAAGATTCTCTGAACTGAAATGTTGCCAAGTGTGTCACAAGAAATGTAGTAGTTCTCACCATTTAGTGTGCTGGGCATCTTTTGAATATATTTTCTTTTCACTTTTTAGTGAATCAGTATTACTGAGAAAGAAATGCTTTATTAGACTTGAGGGTCTGGGATTTCATAGAGATGATAGCACCAAAATCATAGAGAGACAAGTCTAGTATAAGGATAAATGTGAAAGATTAGTTGGTGATGTTGCATGGCTCTGTGTTAGCTTACTGCTGACATGAATGAGAGAACAAATGTTCAGACACGTTAGAAATAATGGGTCAAAACATAAGATTGTTAGAAACAATGGTAAGTGGCACGAAAGTATCAATTGTTTTTTTAAAGCACTATCAAATTCCACAGTGAAAACAAAACATACAAATAGCAGATAAAAAGAACAAGATAGATATATTGGGACATAAGGTGAGGTGTTAGGCCTACAGACTAAAAAAAATGGGATGTTAGTTAAAAGAGACATGTCACATAAAAAAATAGAGCATAATAATTTGGGTAAAGGTGACATGTCCACTGCAATGTATGCTATATAGCCTTACTGTAGGAGACCACTTTCTAAGTACGACTTGCATCCCAGAAGAAAGTGAATCTTAAGACTGTCAGATCATTTAATAGCTGACTGGTTTCTAAGATCGAAAAATACACTTTTTTGCAACAATTATAGAATGCTCAATAGAGCTTTTCCTTCCTTATCACAGTACATTAATGCACAATATAAGCAATGACAGATTGTCCAATGGTTTTTGACCTTGAATAATGAAAGATTATTTTCTTTTAACAATTAATGTGAACACACAGCCATTCTTCAAATTCAGTTTGTAACAATAAAGTGTAACTGTGAACAAACATATTTTGATTTTGTCTGTTCCTTTTCAAATCCCCATCAATGCATTTATTATAAAGTCACATTTCAGTGAATACAGAGCATGTGTTTCCCAGCACTGTTTGAGCACTATACAACCATACAGAAAGATAATACAACAAGTGAATCAGACACGGAGCACTTTAAAGAGACTTTTACCTGCATTTGAAATCTACTGTTTTGAATGTAAGATCTCAGCTTTTTGATTTTATACTTTATTAAAACGTCTTTTACTGAAGCCTGGTCCCCTTCCCCTTACCTTTCTTTCATATTGCATTGGAGTGAAGATCCATTGAGGGAAAGTGCCATTTGCCATACCCTTATAGGATGCCTTCTTTTACTGAGCATAGCGCTCAGGGAAATGTGAGTGCTCTGACTTTGTTTTTACCATCACAACTTTATTTGTATATGACATAATTCACTATTTTGTATTTTTACTTTGTTTTCCCCCCTATATAACACGTGAAGGAAACCATGCCTCTATATAAAGGGTAACTAAGTGTGTGTAGTGTTGGGATTGCGCACTGATTTACTTGTTGTATTATTTGTATGTTTAACTAGAAGTGGAACAATAGTTTGGTTTGGTGCTGCTTTTACCACCACACAAGGCGCAGTATATTGTTTTTTATATTATACAGAAAGATAAAACCATTACAAATCTTCTAAAGCTCTTGCTCTGGTATGACATGTTGTTTAGAATCTTAGGTCAGGTGGGCAGAACTGTAGGAAGGTGAGGCAATTGAGGAACTTGGATAAATTGAGAAAGGGAGAGGTTTCTTGGTTATTATTTTATATACTAATGAATAAAGTTACAGAAACAATGGGTATTGAAATAATCCTGTTCAGGAATTCTTGTACCCTTAAAATGTAACATTTATTTATTTTTTGGGTTAAAAAAAAATATATATATATAAAGGACAATCTATAAAAAATATATATTATTTAAACTGTGCTTGAAAAAAATACCCAAACTACGTTTTCCACTTGACCCTGGGGTATTCCAGAACAATAACTTAAATGTTACTTGATAGATTGTTTTACCTTTAAGGGATCACATATTTCTCCTACAATGAACCACTTTTGTGTCAACCAGAGTCCAATGCAGATTAAACCCTTTACAATTAGATTTGTGGAAGTATAACTTTCATAAATGATATAGCTGGATTGAATCTCTAATAGTATCTTCCTTTAGATGTATTTAGAGCTCTGGTTTTGTGCTGTACTTTGTTTTAAATTTAAAAAGTTCAATGTCTTTTCTCAGAGACTCTAAGATAGGCAAAGTTTTCTGTAGATAGTACAGATAATTCAAGTTTCAGCTAATGTTTTCCTCATGCAATGCTGTTTATTATAATTCATCTATAACTATTTACCATAGAGGCCTTTCATCATATATACATGGACTGGGTAGATTATGTTCTATACGCCAAGTTGTTCATTTAAACGTTTGCGATATATATACACTTTTTCTTACTTGAATATTCCACCTCTAAAGGGTCATATACTTCCATGGGCGTCCGAAGGGGGGTGGGGGGGGGGGTGGGGGAGTGGATGGATAGATTTTTGCAATTACCCTTTAAAAAAAAAAGATGAAAAGAGGTGATTGATTGCAGCAGAATACAGACAAAATTGTGGCATGGGGCAGAAAAGATAAAATGTAGGTAAAAAGAGGTCACTGACATGGAGGAATAAAACACATAAAATGATGGGGAAAGAGATGGCAAACATGGAGGAATAAAACATATAAAAAAGGGGGAAAGAGATAAAGAAATCTCATGGATTTAGGAATTTGGGTGTTTAGGGAATCTGTTGCTTTTTGTTTATATTGTGTGCTATAGTGTTGTATCTGGTGCTGTGGAGTTATATTGTGTGCTATAGTGTTGTGTCTGGTGCTGTTCGGTTATATTGTGTGCTATAGTGTTGTATCTGGTGCTGAGAGGTTATATTGTGTGCTATAGTGTATCTGGTGCTGAGAGGTTATATTGTGTGCTATAGTGTTGTATCTGGTGCTGTGGGGTTATATTGTGTGCTATAGTGTTGTATTTGGTGCTGAGAGGTTAGATTGTGTGCTATACTGTAGTATCTGGTGCTGAGGGGTTATATTGTGTGCTATAGTGTTGTGTCTGGTGCTGTGGGGTTATATTGTGTGCTATAGTGTTGTATCTGTTGCCGTATGCTTATATTGTGTGCTATAGTGTTGTATCTGGTGCTGAGAGGTTATATTGTGTGCTATAGTGTTGTATCTGGTGCTGAGGGGTTATATTGTGTGTGCTATAGTGTTGTGTCTGGTGCTGTTGGGTTCAGGGCTGGCCTTAAGTGTCCCGGCGCCCTGTGCGGACTTGCCCCGTGGCGCCCCCCCCCATCTTTCACCCCCGTCTCTTTCACACCCCTATGTATGTGTCCCTTTCCTCTTCCTTGCCATGTCTGCCTCTCTCTAACTCCCCCATACCTGTTTTCTCTCTCCCCCCCTCTGTTCTGTCTCTCTCCCCCCCTCTGTTCTGTCTCTCTCTCCCCCTCTGTTCTGTCTCTCTCTCTCCCCCTCCCCCTGTTATGTCTCTCTCTCCCCCTCCCCCTGTTATGTCTCTCTCTCCCCCTCCCCCTGTTCTGTCTTTCTCTCCCCCTCCCCCTGTTCTGTCTCTTTCTCTCTCCCCCTGTTCTTTCTCTCTCTCCCCCTCCCCCTGTTCTGTGTCTCTCTCTCCCCTCCCTTTGCCTGCAAATGTTGATCCAAGGAGTTGGCGGAGCTAACAGGCTGAGCAGTGTAGCTCCGCCCCCACCCTGTGAAGCAGAGCAGCGTCTGCTTCACGGGCAGCAAGAGAAAGTGCTGCTCGCCTCCCCATGCTTAATGCAAGCATGGGGAGCCGAGCAGCACTTTCTCTTGCTGCCCGCTGCTCCCCGTGAAGCAGACGTTGCTCTGCTTCACAGGGTGGGGGCGGAGCTACACACCTCAGCCGGTTAGCTCCGCCCCCTCGTCGGATCCAGCAGAGGGCTGGTGAGGGGGGATCTTTTGATCTCCCCAATCCAGTGCCTCTACCGGCTCGCAGAGGTCACACACCCCTAAGGCCAGCCCTGATTGGGTTATATTGTGTGCTATAGTGTTGTGTCTGGTGCTGTTGGGTTATATTGTGTGCTATAGTGCTGTGTCTGGTGCTGTTGGGTTATATTGTGTGCTATAGTGTTGTATCTGGTGCTGTTGGGTTATATTGTGTGCTATAGTGTTGTATCTGGTGCTGTTGGGTTATATTGTGTGCTATAGTGTTGTATCTGGTGCTATGGGGTTATATCTTTGCTATGTTGTTCTATCTGTTGCTGTGGAGTTTCAGGTAGAGCTCTGGATATTTATCTAGTGCTGTGGTTTATATCTTGTGTCATGGGTTTTTAGCTGGTACCGTGGGTTAATATCTGGTGTTGTGGGTCTATATCTGGCACAGTGGATCTATATTTGGTGCAGTGAGGCTATATCTAGTGTGGTTGGTTTATATCTGGTGCTGTGGATCTGTATCTGGTGCAGGGTTTATCAACCTTTTGCATGCCTTCACTGATAATGACAAAGCTCCTCCACTTCATGATAACTTGTCAAAAATAGGCGCGACGCAGAAAGGATGACGGTAAAATTATGCCCCCCCCCCTGAAAAAATTTCTGCAGATGCCCATGTATACTTCCCTTTAATAGACAGTCTTAAACTATTCCAGAGATCAGAATAAAACAAGTATTATTTTATCTTAATCACGATTAAGACCTTTTATCATTTCATATACTGTATAGGCATCAATGTTTCTTTACTTATCTTGCTTCTTCAGCATTTGTTCTGGAACAGCAAATGTTTCCCAGTCCTCTGTCAATTATTTTATTTAATCATGGCCATGGTGGTTAAGTGGTTTTCTTTTTTATTTATCTCATTTTAGAATGGTTTAGACAAGAAAGTAATCAGGTTTAGGTCCAGTGTCTTGCAGCCCAGCAGACTGAGTTGCTACATTATTTGTCTCATGTCTGAGCTTTTCTCTATTTGTAAAAATGTGTTGTGATAGAAAGTAGTGCTGGTGAAGTAAATATGCCTAGAATATAAGTGTATCTTATGACATCATCATGAAGGCTCTGCCCACAGTTATAAAGTGAGACTTTCTGGAAGATTTTGGAGAATGTTGCATCATGGGCAAAATTCACAAAATGGAAGCAGGAGATAAGACACCTAATTTTATGTTTAGTTGCATACGCAATTTTTTCAAACATAGAAAAACAAACAAACACTGGCATGTATCATATATATATATATATATGTCTGTTTTAAATGCATAGGTAATATAGTTATCTTACACTTTGGTGGTAGTGTTCCTTTAAAACCAGAAATGTTGGAACTCTGTGAGAGTTGATTTCTTTGTTTGTGCTCTTTATTTATTTTCCCTGATTGTTTGTATAGTAGATTTACTGTTGGATTACTCTCTTATCTAGTGATGACTGATTGTTTAACTTGTGATCAGTCAACACACTGCAGGCTGACTTGCTCTTTATTTGGAAACCTCTGTTGCTTATCTCTAGTAAACTTGTCACTTTGGTTTGGCTTCAGTTCCTCTTTACATGCTCTTTCTTTGTTCAACATATTTAAATGTTGTTTAAATTGTCAGCTCTAAATGAAGCCAGGATACATTCAATATATTTTGAAAAGCAATCAAAATATTACTTTTTAGCTTATAATGGCCATTTTAGACATTGATTATTGTCTTCTGCTTTTATGATACCAAAATAGGTTTGTAACCAGAATTTGCTCTAATTTGGAAGACATGTAGGAATCTTTTTTTGGTTTTATGCATATAATCTATTTGATCTGTAGTGGGAATGATAAAGAAAGTATTATCAATTGCCATTACATGACTGGTGTGCAATCAAATTTTATAATGTTCCTTTTCAAACATTTGCAGTAATGAATAATAAGGCTCCAGTACAGCTGTGGGTTATGAAGGAAGATTATTGATACAGACTGAGGAAGGTTCATGCAGGAATTCCACCAAGCCACTAACCCAATATAGAAAGATCCCTGGGAATTGGATGCATACTACATTTAGTAGTACATAAAAATGTTAATCCTTCATGAAAGCCACATGAGCATAGCATCAACTGAGCTCCATGACACAATATTTTTAAGAAGTATGGATATGGAATTGTTAATAGTAAATTAAGTTAACTAAATTCCTGATGTCTTTTAAGCTGGAAAAGCCAGTCAATGGTTAAACAAACAACACTACTGGATTAGGTTCCTTTCCAGGTGTATGTGCTTACTCAAGATAAAAGGTTTTCTTTCTCTTAGAACTGCAATATATAGGACCCTCACAAAAAGAGTAAAGCTCATCTTCCAGGGGTTTAGCCAGTGGTGTGCTGTAAATTCAAGTGGTCTCACCCATTGTGTTGCATAGCTTGCATAATAGTATCTCCCTCCTTAGGCACACATTAGACAATTCTACTGTGCATACCTGTGTTCCGTGTCAGTTGAGGGACACATGGAACTTCCTTCTTCAGTCAGAGGCATAATGTGTGCCACATTTACAGTGTATTCTAAAAAATCTCAGGTAAACTTTAACTATGGCTTTCCTGTGGTTGAGACTCAACACTGATTCTGTTATCTTGCTTTAGATGTGCACAAATCTTCTGTTCTGATTCACGAGTTTGATTCCCTGCTGTGGATTCTGACTTCTGGAACCATTTGACTTGGCCCTTAGTTCCCATTATATTGCATTAGAATTCATACTGTGCCAACAATTTATACAGCAGGAGGTACAGAACTTAAAGATGTTCTAAAAACTCATTTATAAAGACAGAGACAGAATGATATATAAGATAGGGAGGGTCCATCTTCCAAGATGACAATCTACGAGGGTGGTGGCAGAAGGTGCACTATGTGTACTGTAGTCAATGCTATTAATTGATTTGTTATTTCACTTAGGTCAGCCATCATGCTTGCTCTAGGTCTTTTTAGGCAGCAGTATTGTTCTTTTATTTTACATTTTGTTAATTAATTCATGGGTTAAAACATATCCTCGTTCTCTTGTTCTACTCTGTTTCTGGTTTTCCTTTCTGCCTGCATTATCATTCACTCCCATTTTGGTGCATACTTTTATTTTTTTAAATGTTACAGATTGTGTCACTTTTACTATATTTTCTGTCCCCTGCCATTACAGATTTATATATTCTACACCTGTATTTGACATAAATAAAATGTATATAAACAATTTTCACAGACAAATTATTGACGGATCCTTTCTATTAGCATTTTCTAATCTAGAGGTTTATGTAATGTCATTAAATATTATTCAATCAAAAATTATATATCTGATATGATATAGCCTTAACAAAAGTTATGTTCATTTTACACGTGTAAAAGGCATTTGTGTTTTACAAAATAGGTCACTCTTCCTGAGTTTGGCAGCAATCATTAGTTCATTGTTGGTATTTTAGGCAACTGCTCAATTCAAAGTTTCTTTTCTGTCAATGGCATCCTTTTTATAAATTCGTTAATAACAAGTAAATTTTTTTGCTAATTTTAAAGACACTCTGTCACCTAATCATTGTTCATACTAAAAGTGTACATATTAAAAATGATTTGAAATGCAAAAAATTCTGCTCTCCCCTCCAGCCGCGTGGCTTCAATAAAGTTTGTTGCAGGAGGGAAACTCTGGTTGCATTTTTTTTTTTAACAAACTTTATTGAAGCTGCGCGGCTGGATTGGGAGCACAGAACGCTTCCCTCACAGCCGTTGACTGGCTAAACAGAGGGGATTTTTTTTTTTTCTGGTGTGACCTGAGCCTGCATGGGTGGGATGCCAGTACCGCCCATCACCCCCTGATGGCGGGCCTGTACACTGGTGTGTACTTTTGATAGTTTATCAGTTTATACTCTGACCGACAGCTGCCATACTTCCATAGGAAGCAGGCAGCCTTTTGGTCAGCGACCAGCTCTCCCTGCTAGGGCAGAGAGAGACCCTCGTTTTTTGGATGGGATACCATGCAAAAATTAGGAGCTCTCTCTGCACTAGCAGCGAGAGACCCTCACATTCAGCAGTAAGAGCACAACAAACCAGGAACTGCTGTGTCTCGCACGTGGATAATAAACCTGCATATTAAGATACACGTTGGGATTACTTAAAAGTCCGGGACGTGCTTTTTTGGAAGCAAGGGTTAAAACAAGGTGCAATGTTCCTTAAAATTTGGACTGTTATGACATCACCTGTGGCTTGATATGCAAATCAACTACTGTTTATAGAAAACCTATATTTTGCATATGAAGCCACAATGTGATGTCATAAGCAGGATACCCAACAGGCACATTTGAAACATATGAGTTATACATTTGCTTGCAATTCCAATAACACTGTGCATTAACTATTCACAGTGGCTAATCATCATCTAGGAAGCTGCTTGGCAGTGAACCCACAAAAGTGCCTTTATTTTATTTTACAGGTGGTGTGAGGATTATTATTATTGTTATTTTTACCTAGGGTAGCAGTTTTGTGCAAAATATACTTGAAATATTGTATTGGTTTTCAGGTAATCAGTGTAGTATTTAATGAATATACTGTTATTACACATACCTATTCACTGCCAATCCCAGTATTACTGTCCAAGAATAAAAGAATAACCACAGGGAGGCCTCTGCTACCACCTAGCTGTTACATTGAAGAATACAATTCGAATAAGTGTTCCATGCAAGCTCTTTTGGTTTTCTATTAAAATAAATGGAAAAATCGAGAGCTAAAAATGTTGGTAAACTTTTGATAAAACATACATATTAAATGGGACAAATAATCCCTAAGATTTCTTTGAACGGTTGCTGTAATAAATAATAACTGAATGTAAAAGAAATACACTTTCCTATTTTATATTAATTCATAGTTTTCCAACAGATTTCTCCAAAAAGTAATGGATACATCCTTCATATATGCTCCAGGAAGGCAGCTTTCCAAACAATTAAACTATAGGCAAACAAGTAACTTATGTTTAATGTAAATCAAGTGTAGGCATTTTAAATAGAAAGGTATCTGCATAGCTATATCAGGGATCTGAAATGTTGATAAGAATATTGGGTCAGAGCTTTATTGACCTATTTAAAGCAAATGTTTGTATGATAATATTTACTGTATTGTTTCATTTAATCATTTTTTAATAAACCACCTATATGTAATGCAATTTTGAATTAAACGTGTACTGTTTACTCACAGTCCTTTACATTTACTAATAGCTTTTTTTAGTAAAACATTTTATAAATATTTCATAAATAAATAAGAAAATCTATAAGTAAAAGGTCAGTAGAACTATCAGTTAGTTTGTCCTTCATATGGATACTTTAATCAATTAGCTTTTTTTTATTTTTTTTATCTTAGTGCATATAGAAGATTGAATTTTGCCATTCAGGAGTTTAAAGTCTTATAAAGAGGGATACTGAGAAAAGAAATTTAGGTACAGGAGAGGTCTGAGAGAAGCTGTATACAACAATACCTATGCGTCGCATGCATGACTTTGCTCAAATTGTGCCCAAAACTAGTGGATGGCGTTATTTTCTAACACTGCTTGAAACACTGCTTGGTGAATCCAAGTTCAACATGGCCAAACGGTAATTATGTGAATAGACAGGCTGGTGCAGAGGTTGACTCAACGTGCATTAATCAACAGAGAAACATGATTATCGAACTCAGTCAGTGCTCAGTTGTTCTGATGCTGCTGTAGTGAGTTCCTGCCGATTCTCTCTGGGTACTTCCTTACAAAGTGTTTTGTCTTCTGTAGCTGATCATGACTTACTTCTGGGATTGTTACATAGTTACATAGAAGTTTACAAGGAAAAAGACTTGTGATCATCAAATTCAACCCTTTTCCTAATCCTTATTTACTCATGGTGATCCCTAACCCCCCCCCCTCCCCTTATATCACCAATTTTAATTTCTGCTTTTAATGGGGAAAATATTCCTTCTCTACTCCAAATGGCAGATTTCTCCTTGGATCATTAAACACTAAAATAATATTAATGCCTATGCTAATATAGATAGTCCTCCATGTTCTGGTTTGTTAAAAACAATCCAGGCACGGGGGGGGCGTGTCCTGACCGGAGCTGAGACTGGACGCGTGCTAGTGAGGCTCCCGAGTGAGCTGAGGGGAACCGCTGCGTACAGATGATATTCTGACTTATAATCCTACACAAATCCAGCTACACGATGTCCCAGCACCGCCTTCCCGTAAGCAAGAGAAATTGCTGACGTTCCTAACGCCTAAAGAGGGGAAAAAAAATCAAACAAACTTACTCACTCTGGTATCCAAGATGGCGGCCGCGCAGATCTGGAGGATGATGTAATATTTGATGGAGATGATGCGGCCTCATCGGCGTCTACCCCCATGATGGTGCCTATGGATGGGATTAAAATGATGTTCTCAACCCTGAGAACACAGATCAAGGGCGACATCTCAGACCTCACAAGAGAAATGAGGGAACTGGGCGACAGAACAGCAAAGGTGGAGACTAAAATGGACCATCTGGTGGACCATTAGAATGATCTCCTGGAACGCCACACAAGTCTAGTGAAGGACTTTAAGAACCTGCAAAAAAAGGTTTGGGATCTAGAAGATCGGTCCAGAAGAAATAACATTCGATTGCGGGGCATACCAGAAGAGGTAACGCCTGCTCAACTGGAGAATTGGGCCCAAGGCCTTTTTTCTGTTCTTCTGCCTGAAAGCACCGGGAGTGAGGCACTTATTGATCGGATTCACAGACTCCCCAAGCCTAAACACCTGCCGTTGGAGATACCTCGAGACAGGATCCTTCGCTTGCACTATTATACCTTCAAGGAGGCAGTGATGAGAACGAGCCGCAATATGAGAGACTTACCTGCTCCATACACGGGGGGGGGGGGGGGGGAATCTTTGCGGATCTTTCCCCGGGGGTGGGGTTTTCCGGTGAAAATAGCTGTCACCAGACTAGGTTCCACCACGTTGTTTCACACCCCTGATGAAGGAGCTCTATATCTTAAACAGTGGAACAAATGACAAATGCCCAAAGCAAAAACTAACACAAGCCATCGGTTGCTAGCAACTAAGTTATTTTTGGGACTACCATTGTATTTGTATGTATATTATGAATTTTTCATTTTTTTTTTTTTGGTATGATACATGGATGAAACCCAAGAACGGATCTGCTAATGCGGGCTAGTGACAGATTTTTTTTTATGTTAGTCTGCTGTATTATTGTATCTGTCTATAGGGGATGGTTGGAGATGGGCATGGATATCATAATGAGAGTTATAATAATATATAATAATATATGTTCTGGTCTAGGATAGTTGGTTAGGAAATGTTATGCTAAGTTATATTCCCCCTGCGTCCAGATGGATCCCTATTCCGGACGGAGCTCTATTTGTGGAATAGGTCTTATTTAGTTGGGGCAACCCCCTCTCATCTAGAGATGAGTTTAGTGCTCAGGTTTATATACATAATGTTTTTTGTGTTGTTATCTGCACTATGTCTTTATTGGTCTAATTTAGACTCAATACTCTTTGTCTATAACCTTTATCTTACTTTCTCTTTTGTTTCTCCTCTTCTGCACTATTTACAACTTTTTTCTTTACCCCCCCCCCCCCCCAAATAATAATAATTATTTTTTCCCTCCTACAAAGTATGGGAAGGCTCAAGACATTTTCAATTTACTCATGAATACTCATCAACTGCAGATAAATCCTTGTCTCCGCCCACCTGACAAGATGGTAAGACTGGGGGGTGATATGTCACCTCGAAGTTTTGTATTTCACCTGACTTGCGACACTGTAAGTACAAATCAGAGATTATACATTTATGGTTCGGCGCAACATCTGCTCACACAGTTACCTACCCATAGAAACAGATGTCTGTAACGATTTTGTCTATCAAGGCAAAAGGCCTGAATACGCCACACAAACGTAGAATGCTTTTCCTGGAAGCAAAAAGGGCCCAAGCCCAGATTATATGTGTGCAGGAAACGCATTTTACGACTGGAAAGATGCCTAATGTAGTTACCAAACAATATTCAGAAGTCTTCCATTCTTCGTCAAATAAGAAGAAAGCAGGGGTGTCCATGTGGTTCCACAATTCCCTGTCCTTCACTTTGCTTAAATCTACTACACACCCGAAGGGAAGATTCTTGATGGTGGAAGCAACCATTAATAACCTATCTTATATCATTATCAATCTGTACGCCTTAAATTCAAATTCCACCACATATCTTAAAAAGTTTATAAATCAAATAGCTGTAAAATCGGATGTAGCTACAATAGTATGTGGGGATTTAAACACTGTGGCAAACCCGCTTTTAGACTCCTCCTCTACCCCCTCTGCAAAGTATTTATGGACTTTAAAAATCCAGAGTCCATCATTTCAACAAACCGTTAGGGAAGCCAAACTATACAATGCGTGGAGAATCCATAATGGCTCCATAAGGGATTATACATTTTACTCCAAAGTTCATGCCAAGTATTCTAGAATAGACTCTTTTTTATTGGACAAGAATACTCTACAAAGAATTACCAAATGCGAGATAGGCCAGATTTAGTGGTCAGACCATGCCCCCTTGTATCTTACATTAAGAGAACAGTGCCCATATAGAGGTCAGAGCTCCTGGCCTTTTAATGATTCTCTTCTCACTAATCAAGTGATTCTGGAAAAAACTGTGTCACCACTAGAGGAATATTTTAAGCTCAATAAATTACCTGACACTTCCTCTGAGATCCTTTGGGAAGCTCATAAATCAGTTATCCGGGGTCACTTAATTGCGGCAGCCTCCTATGAGAAAAAACAAAGGGAGCTCAAATTGAAAACTTATTTTTCAGAACTCTGACAGCTGGATGCTATTCATAAAGTGAAGCCGACTTTTCTGGGTTACTCCAGAATTAAAGAATTAAAATAGCTAATTTCATCCATTCAGTTGTACCATACCCAACTGCAGATCCAAAGATTAAAGCAAAATTTCTATACAAATGGGAATAAGGCTAGTAAGTTGATGGCAAGAAGATTGAAAAAGGAAGACTCCAACAGAGCTATCCCTACTTAATGTCCCAACAGGGTACTAAGACTCAAAATCCGGCGGATATCCCGGACGTTTTTACCTCATACTATTCCTCTTTATGCAATTTAAACAAAGATCCAAATACGCATAAACCAGACCCATCCCAAATAGATGAATTCTTACAGAAATTAAATCTAGAGAGTTGCTTATGCAGGCTTTCTGTCCCAACCCTTACACATTTCTAATGGTTAAAGGCAGGGTTGTCCCTTATCACCCCTCCTGTATGTGTTAGCATTAGAACCTTTGGCAGAGTATATTAGATCACACTCTTTAATCAAGCATATTACATATGCGGCCCGCAAGGAAATTAAGCTTGGTCTGTTTGCGGATGACATAATTGTTACTCTCTCAGACCCCTCAAAGTCACTCCCGGATCTACAAAGTACCTTGACTGAGTTTAGCAGAGTATCACAAGGTTAATGAATCCAAGACACAAGCCCTCCCAATAGGCATACCAGATAGAGGTTTGTCCCAGTTGAAAGCTAACTATGCATTCGAATGGAGATCAGACAGTATTTTTTATTTAGGGGTATACCTTACGAAATCTCCTGAACAGCTCCTAAGTGCCAATTTAACTAAGTTGTGGAAGAAAATTCAACAGGACTTGAAAGTCTGGTCTGATTTTTATATCACCTGGCTAGGCAGGATAGTGGTGATTAAGATGTCGGTCATGCCAAACTGCTTTATTTGTTCAGAGCCCTTCCTGTGACTATCCCGACCGAAGTTTTGACTAACATTTAGACAGACATTCTAAAATTTGTTAATGCAAATAAACCAGCCAGAGTAGCAAGTAAATGGCTAAAATTACCTCAAGATAGGGGAGGTCTGGGAATTCCTTCAGTCACACAATATTACCAAGCAGCACGTATGGCTCAAACCATGCTATTCCATTGTCACCCTGGTGATGTTGCGTGGGTGGATATTGAGGATACACAAACAGCACCTAATAGATTTGCAGATGTGTTATGGACTTCACGCCTTAATCCACTCCCAACAAAAATATGGATGCAAAGCTCAGAAGTGTCGTTTAGGATTTGGAATATATATGGGAAGAAAATCCCAGAATTGGCACAATTATCTCTGACTACTCCCATTATGAGTTTAGAATTGTTAGTGCCTGACCTTCGATTGTGTAATAGGCGGACGGGGGGTATCTTGCAGTTACAATATCTATTTCATAACTTCACTATGAAATCGTTCAAGGACCTCAAATTGCAATTCCATATACCGGGCACAGATTATTTCAAGTACTTACAAATCAAGCATGTTGTCAACTCCTCCTCAAATATGCTGACATCCCCTCTTCACGTCCCACATACTATTACAATGAATTACAATGTCAGAAAGTATTTCATGCAAAAAGGACTCTCTCTCTATGTTACTAAGCCCTCCATGACCCTGATTTGCTTACAGAACTCCCCTTTATAGTAGCCTGGGAAGCAGATTTGAAGTGTCAAGTGTCCCCGACAGCTTGGAAGCAAGCGATTGACTTCCCCAAGTCAATGTCTCACAACTCTAATCATGTAGAGCTTACAAAAAAGATTCTTTATAGGTGGTACTTAGTCACCACGAGACTGGCAAAGATGTTTTCAACATCCTATAATCTTTGCTGAAGAAATTGCAAGAGCCCGGGTTCAATGTTGCATTTTTGGTGGGAGAGTCCAATAATTCAGACATACTGGGTCAAAATGTATGAGCTTATATCTAAAGTCCTCAAAGTGTCGGTAGCTAACTCCCCGAAGCTGGCCTTACTCAATGTTTTACCCTCTACCCTTAAAAATCCCCAAAGAATTATTCTAAGCCATATACTACTGGCAGGAAAATCGATGATTGCCAAATATTGGAAAGAAACATAGAAACATAGAATGTGTCGGCAGATAAGAACCATTCGGTCCATCTAGTCTGCCCAATTTTTTTTTGAGTACTTTTATTAGTCCCCCGTTCCCGGTCTTATAGCTAGGATAGCCTTGTGTCTATCCCACGCATGCTTAAAATCCTTGACTGTGTTTACCTCTACCACTTCTGCTGGCAGGCTATTCCATACATCCACAACCCTCTCAGTAAAGTAATACTTCCTTATATTACTTTTAAATCGTTGCCCCTCTAATTTAAGACTATGTCCTCTAGTTGTGGTAGTTTTTCTTCTTTTAAATATACTCTCTTACTTTACTGTGTTGATTCCCTTTATGTATTTAAATGTTTCTATCATATCCCCCCTGTTACGTCTTTCCTCCAAGCTATACCTGTTAAGATGCTTTAACCTTTCCTGGTAAGTTTTATCCTTCAACCCATGAACCAGTTTAGTAGCCCTTCTCTGAACTCTCTCCAAAGTATCAATATCCTTCTGGAGATACGGTCTCCAGTACTGCGTACAATACTCCAAGTGAGGTCTCACCAGTGCTCTGTACAATGGCATGAGCACTTCCCTCTTCCTACTGCTAATACCTCTCCCTATGCAACCAAGCATTCTGCTAGCATTTCCTGCTGCTCTATTGCATTGCCTACCTACCTTCAAGTCCTCTGAAATTATTAATCCTAAATCCCTTTCCTCAGATGTTGAGGTTAGGACTGTACCAAATAGTCTATATTCTGCTTTTGGGTTTTTACGCCCAAGGTGCATAATCTTGCACTTGTCCACATTAAATGTCAGTTGCCACTGCTCTGACCATTTTTCTAGTTGAGCTAAATCATTTGCCATTTGGCTTATCCCTCCATGAATATCAACCCTGCTGCAAATCTTTGTATCATCAGCAAAAAGACATACTTTGCCAACAAGACCTTCTGCAATATTGCTAATAAAAATATTAAAGAGAATGGGTCCAAGAACAGATCCCTGAGGTACCCCACTAGTAACAAGACCTTGCATCGAATATACCCCATTGACTACAACCCTCTGTTGCCTGTCACTCAGCCATTGTCTAATCCATTCAACAATATTGAAATCCAAACTCAAAGATTTCAGTTTATTGATAAGCCTTCTATGTGCGACAGTGTCAAAAGCCTTACTGAAATCTAGGTAAGCAATGTCTACTGCACCACCCTGATCTATTATTTTAGTTACCCAATCAAAAAAATCAATAAGATTAGTTTGGCATGATCTCCCTGAAGTAAACCCATGCTGTCTCTGATGTTGAAATCCAAGCGACTTTAGATGTTCAACAATCCTATTCTTTAACAAGGTTTCCATTATTTTCCCCACTACTGAAGTAAGACTTACTGGTCTATAATTGCCCGCCTCCTCCCTACTACCTTTCTTGTGAATGGGCACAACATTAGCTAATTTCCAATCTTCTGGAACTACTCCCGTTAACAATGATTGGTTAAATAAATCTGTTAACGGTTTTGCTAGTACACCACTAAGTTCTTTTAATAACTTTGGATGTATCCCATCAGGTCCCATCGACTTATTTGTCTTTACTTTAGACAGCTGAAGTAAAACCTCTTGCTCTGTAAACTTACATGCATCAAAAGACTCATTAGTCTTTTTCCCTAAATGAGGTCCCTTACCCTCATTTTCATTTGTAAAAACTGAACAAAAATATTCATTAAGGCAGTCTGCTAAGCCTTTATCCTCTTCTACATAGCATCCTTCTTTTGTTTTTAATCTAACTAATCCTTGTTTTACTTTCCTTGTCTCATTTATGTATCTAAAAAATGTTTTATCCCCCTTTTTCACTGACTGAGCTATAGTCTCTTCTGTGTGTGCTTTGGAAGCTCTTATAGCTTGCTTTGCCTCTTTCTGCCTACTCTTATAGATCTTTCTATCTTCCTCACTCTGAGTATTTTTATAATTACTAAATGCTAGCTTTTTATTTTTTACTATTTTAGCCACCTCTGCAGAGTACCACAGTGGTTTCTTCAATTTTTTGCTCTTACTGACAAGCCTTATGCAATTTTCTGTTGCCTTCATTTCTCCTGGACTCGATTTAAATTGCTCCAGTCTGATAATGACTCCTTTACACCTAATCTAATTTTAGAAAAGTATTTTCTAAAATCTAAAACTTTTGTTTTTGTGTGGTGTGACTGCTTCACTGTTCTTTTATTAAACCACACTGTCTGGTGATCACTAGATCCTAAACTTTCACCTACAGTAATATCTGATAACAAATCTCCATTTGTGAACACTAAGTCTAGTATGGCCTGCTTTCGAGTTGGCTCCTCCACTACTTGTTTTAGAGATAATCCCAGTAGGGAGTTTAGGATATGCGTACTCCTGGCGCAAGTAGCTGTTTTGTATTTCCAGTTCACATCAGGAAGATTAAAGTCACCCATGATGATCACTTCTCCCTTCATTGTCATTTTAGCTATTTCCTCAACTAGTAGATTATCTAACTCCTCTATTTGTCCAGGGGGCCTATAAATCACACCTACCCGAGTTACCATATGATTACCAAATTCTAATGTAACCCAAACTGACTCTATGTTCGCCTCACTAACTTGTATTACGTTACATTTTAAGCTATCCCTCACATACAGGGCCACCCCTCCCCCTTTTTTACCTTCTCTGTCTTTTCTATATAAAGAGTACCCTGGTATTGATATGTCCCAGTCATGTTTTTCATTATACCATGTCTCAGTAACAGCCACTAAATCTACATTCTCAGTTGCCAATATTGCCACAAGTTCATGGATCTTATTCCCTAAACTGCGAGCATTTGTAGACATGACCCTAAGCTTATCATTTTTCAGCACACTGACTACAGGTAACTTCTGTCCCTTTTTTGGGGGGCAATTGGATTGATGTTTTATCGCCATTTCGCCCCCCTCTTTTAGTTTAAAAAACTCCTAGCAAAACCTCTGAACTGCTCACTGAGAACATTCGTTCCCTTTTGAGAAAGATGCAAACCATCTTTTTTGTACAGTTCCTTCCTATCCCATAGTGAACTTCCATGAGAAACAAAGCCAAATCCTTGCTCCGACACCATTCTCCAAGCCACAAGTTGAAGTCCCTAATACGCATCCGTCTATCATTCTGAATGTTATTCACAGGCATAACTTCAGAAAAGGACAGTGTGGACACAACCTGCCGTATATCATTGGCAAGAACACGAAAAGCTTCCTTCACCTCTGAAACCTCATTGCAAGCCAAATCATTTGTCCCTAGATGAACCAGTACATCCAATTCTCCTTCCTGATTTGCTTGCTTAACAATATTAGAAATACGCCTCCTGTCTCTGCGAGCAGTAGCTCCAGGAAGACATCTCACTAAGCCAATACTGTCCAACTCCGCACCTCTTATGATAGAACTCACTGGCACCATCGATAGGGGAACTGCATAACCTAATTGCACATAATTTGAAAATGGAACGCCTGTATTATTTCTCCAGCAAAAGACTCCAGGTGTATTATGATTTTATGGAGATTTGGGAAAATTTTCTTAAGTCAGAGGGCCCATGTCATGAGGCTCAGACGAGTTTGTAGGGTCTCTCTTCCCCATCCTCCTCCCTCCTTCTCCCTGCAGACTTATGTTTTCTAAGGTTCTTTTCCTTCTTCTCTCTTATCTATGTCCTTCTTTTTCTCTCTCCTTCTCTGTCTTTATTTTCTGTGTGTTCAATAAGGTGTATGGAGGTATGTTCAATGGAGGTGTACTCCATTTCGATTCCTGATTTTGTTATTTCATCATATTTGATTGTACGGCACCTTGTATCCATAGCATTTGTGTATGTGTCATAATAAACTTTTATTGGAAAAAAAAACTATCCAGGCACCTTTTAAATGCATTTGCTAGCACCACCTCTTTAGGCAGTGAATTGCAAACCTCTACTGTCCTTACTGTAAAAAAAAAAAATCACTTCTACTTTAGTAGACTAAATCTCCTTTATTCAAGTCTTAAAGTTCTTAAAGTCTTCACATTTCACAAAGCTTGTTGTTATTTATTATGGAGACAATTGGCAGAAATCATAGCTCATCTTAAGGGCTATTTTTCACATTTAAATTGTTTTAGGAAATGTTTACCAACATTTTTAGCTCTTGAAATAATTGTGACATTTCTCTAGATTTTTCCTTTATTATTTTAATACTTGTATTTTGTACAGCAAAAGAGCTTACATGATAAACTTATTGTGATAAATTCTACTTGCCCATGACCTCTTGGGTTGTGTTTTTGATGCTATTGTTTGCAGTAACCTTTTTTGGTACTTCATTACTCCTGGTCCTGTAGGGCTGTTTCGCTCTATTCATTCCCAATGTTTACTGTCATATTCTTAGCTGGAAATTGGGTTTAAGTTAAATAGCTTAACATGTCTTTTATACAATGTTATGTGAATATATACAGCTCAGCAGGGGAGTCCTTGATTTGCGCAAGAATGATTTCAGCTTGATGATGAAGATGATGGGAACAAAAACATTCTTTCTTTCCATCTAGCAATTTTCTCTGTACATTGCAAAGACAATTTTCGATGCCCTGCAAATCTATTTTGTTATTGTTAGCGTGACAGGGCAACTTTAAGGGTCATTTGCCAAACAAAGATGACCTAAACGAATCACATCAAGTTATCAAACGGGCAGTTATGAAAATATGGAGGAAATATATTAAAGATATTTTAAACAAGTTGCATAGAAAACTCTTGTGTCAGCCTGTGTGGCCTATTTCCCAGCTACAACCAAGACTGGGATTTTCTTTACATGGGAGAACTATTTTCGAAGTGCATTTGATATGTGTTGGCTTTTTACGGACTTCCAAAATGGATAATACCATTTGAGTTAATGCAACATTTGAGCCGCTAGGAGAATAGAAAATCCCTGCATTTCCACAGCGTAAAACTAGCTCTCTTCAGGACCTCTTTTTGTAACCTGAGACTCACTGAAGGAGATATTTGAAAATGTAGTGCATTATCCTCTCAGAAATGAAATTATGGTCTCAAATAAACAAAATTGCAATGTCTGTTAGGGCAGGGGCATCCAACATGCGGCACATCTAAAAGAAAGTTAAAGCCCAACTGACTTAACCATCCATATTCTCATTAGCCCTGTAGAAAGGTAGTTTTTCTTCAATAAATTTAATTTAAACTGTTTTGCACTGCTAAATATGGTGCTAAATATCCCCCAAAAAATGTCTATGTCAAACACGCTGTTCTTCACCATTACTGTAAATAACAAATAATAGTTTGGCTCAATACAATTAAGAATTTCTTAGGGAAATTAATATTGGCTGGCAAACCCCCATATTACAACCAACTCTGTAGACCAGGGCGTTCAACATGCGGCTCGCCGGGCATCAAGGTGCGTCCAGCGCAAGCTCTGCAGCGGTAACCCCCCCTTCAACTGCTTGCCACACCAGAAGGAGCATCGGGGAACAAAGATCTCTTCAGAGTCTAGTGTGCATAACCCATCCTCTACAATACACGTGAGGTCAGGGCAAGAGTCAGGGGAAGGGGAGAACAGCACCAGCAGCGTGAACATCACGCAAAGTGGAAAAGCAGTCTAAAGCTCTCAACCCTGTTCAACCCCCCTCCCCCCCCAAGAAAAACTGTGTGGTTGGGCAGGTTGTGTGTGTCTGTGTAAATGTGACTGTATGTAAGTGTGTGTGTAAGTGTGACTCTGTATGCAAGTGTGTGTGTGTGTGTGTAAATGTGACTGTTTGTAATTGTGTGTGACTGTATGTAAGTGTGTGTATGTCTAAGTGTGACTCTGTATGTATGTGTGTGTAAGTGCGACTGCGTGTGTGTAAGTGTGACTGTATGTATTTGTGGGGATTTGTGCATGTATGTGTGGCTCTGTATGTATGTGTGTACATTTGACTGTGTGTGTATTTGTGTAAATGTGACCGTGCATGCATGTGTGAATGTGTTTGTATTTAATGTGAGTTGTTTTTTTGCTATGAAGTCTGTGATACACTCACACACTGCACTTTACTGGGAGTTTTATTGCTGTGGAATCTGTGATACACCCCCACACACTGCACATTACTGTTATTTTATTATTGCTTGTGGAGTATGTGATACACTCACATGCTGCACATTACTGTTTTATATATATATATATATATATAATTTTCTCTGAGTGAAAAATTAATGCGGCCCATGCACACATACATTTCTGGTGAAGTTACCTACTGAAGAAAAAACTTGGACACCCCTGGTATAGACCAACATCATTTCCTCTACCTATAATTCATACATATGAATAATTGGTACCCTCAAATCTGAAATATCACTTTTGTCCAACTCTACCTTTAAAATACATGTTAAGCCATGCATTTTGTGATTATCCATATTCAATTTTGCAATTGATAAGGCATGCAACTGTAACACGCGTGACTCATGCAGACAAAAATATACATATTGTTGCAGTTGAAGCAATGATTGGGGCTGGCTGAAAATATTGTGCTGCCTGGGTCCCAGGATGAACCCCACCCCCCCACACTAAAATCATGCCTACCAACACCACATGCCCCAAAACATACCCATGTCCATTATGCCATACCATTAAAACTAAAATTAAACTTATTAGAAACAGCACCAAATTTATGTGCAAAATTATATGAAATACCAATAAGTAGTAAATGCATAAACTTTGTATAGGATGCCAATGAGCTTTAACTGCATACATTTTATATATCATGCCAATGAATTTTAACTGCATCAACTTTATATATCATGCAAATGAGCTTTAAAAGCATAAACAGAGTCTATCATACCAATGAGTTACATATGCATAAACTTTGTATATCATGCCAAGATTTTTTTAAATGCATAAACTTTGTATATCATACCAATGAGCTACAAATGCTCAAACTTTGTCTGTCATGCCAATACGCTTAAAATGCATACCCTTTGTATATTATGCCAATGAGTAGTAAACTTACCTGGGACTCTGAGAGCTCCTCACCCTGCTGGTGCTTCCACTTCAGACTGAGAGTCAGGATATCATGTAACACCCAGCGCCCAAATTCAAGAGTTGTTGGAGCAAGCACCCTGTGTCAATGGGTGTGCCAACGTCTCTATCGTCTCATGGTGTGCTCCCTGAAGGAGACAAAAAAAACTTATGTGAGGGCAGTGGTGAAGGCAGCATGCCGCCCCCCTTTAAAAACTGCCTGGTGCCCAAATTGCATCCATGCATATGCATATTAATATTTGCTTTCAAAGTATGTTTTAAATTTTGCAGAAAAGTAAATATCCTTTTTTTGCTGCAGGAACCAATGAAAATAATTTCATTCAAATGAATGGGATTTCCTTTTTCTCTAGTGATGTCATCACACAGTGTGTTGCACTATTAAGAAATCCGACTGCGTAAAAGAGCAAGTCTATCACAGTCCACACAATCTATTCTATTCCAGGAGCACAGGAAGTGACTAAATGAAACAAAATTTGAAATGCTCAGTGTCTATATAATCAATGCTACCGCACCTGTAGTAAACATGCAGAGTAATCACCGGGGATATTTTTAAGTCAAATATTAAAAATATGATATATGCAGAATGCCTGCATCAAATCACACTGTACAAAAGCCTGTGCACTAATGTGTCTTTGGGGAGTAGACTATACCTTTAAAGTGTTACCTTGGTCAAGTAACCCAGCTCTGCAAAGGATAATGCAAACACTTGCAGATGTTAGTGAAACATATTCTAAAGCAAGTCCAATGATGCAAGTATAGCCTATACTGCACAATAATAAGGCTGTAGGTCAAGGTTGACAACTGCTCAGCTGAGGAGCAGACCAAGAGAGAAGGAGAGGAATAAGGACTATGATGGAAGATGTCAAAGACCAATTTAGAATGACCTTGGCTAGCCTAATAGCTATAGCTAGCTATAAGACATTAGGTGACAGTGCTATCACTAAAATCAACATCAGGGCATTGTTACAAGCATGTCACAATAGCTTTCCATCCATGAAGGGCTGACAACAGTGACAGGCAGTGAACACACATATAGACCTCCCCCTCCACCCAGAAGGATAATTGCAAGAATGCCCTTTATCAAAACCTCAGGGAATGTCAGTTGTCCTGTGACAATAGACAACACAACAGAAGAAAAATCTTGTTTTTTATTTTTAATTTGTACTATTCTAAGGCAGTGTATATGTCTCAATCAAAGCTCTGAGTTTCATGATTTTGAAGATAGAAATAGGTCAGGTTTGATTTATATTTTTAATTGTATTAATTTAGAGGGCCTGGGAAACCTTTTTTGCAGCCCCCTTGAATCACTTGAAAGTACTTTAATGAAGGGAGGGGGTTAATAGGCTAGGTTGGAGAGATTTATTTTATTTTAAAATTAAAAATAATTTCAGCCACTTTCAGAGGCCATTTATTTGAATAGGGGAAGGTTTCATCATATGAAGTCCAACTGGACAGTTTTTCCTTTCCACATTGAAATGAATGGATGCATATTTAATTCCACTCCCACCCTTTTTGGCTAGCTTCACTGCATCTTGATCTTGGAAAAATGGTTGGTGAATACCATTTTGAGAGGTCAAAATGAGGCATACAATTGGAGGGAGGGGTCAAACTCCAAACTTGTACTTTAGTGAACAGGTCCAATAGAATGAGGTGCAGTATTGTGCAAAAGTCTGGTGTGAAGAAGGGCTGTAATGTAAGAATGCTTTAAAAATTAGAAATGTAAATTTTTATTTTTAACAGTTAAAAAAATAAAAAGTCAATGAACAGAAGACAAATATTAATGAAATCAATTTGACAAAAATCAAAATGACTAAACTTTGTCTTCAAGACAGCATTAATTCTTCAAGGTACAATTGCACAAAGAGAGGTATTTTGTAGACATATAGTCAGGTTTGATTAAACAACTATACAAAACAGGTGCTAATCACCATCGATTTCATTTGTAGGTTGAAACACAATCTGAAATCTAACTGAAAAAGAAACATCGTAGGAGTATAACTAGGTGAGGAACAGCCAAACTCCTCAAACAAGTCATGCCAATACTGAGCACAGCAACACGACACAATGTAGTTACATTGCATCAGCAAGGTCTCTCCTTCTCCTAGGCAGATATTTCAGTGCAGATAGGGGTTTCCAGGTGTGCTGTCCAAGGAAACTTAGTGCGTCAGTTGAAATAAACATCATGCTCACTTCCATTTTCATGTGCAGCAGTGGCCTTAGCTCAGAATTGGCTGAAAACCCCTGTACACCCATCAACTGTCTGGAGAAGTCTGGTCAGAAGTGGTCTTCATGGAAAAAAAGCAATACCTCTACATGAAAACAGGACCTTGTGACTCAACTGTGCACTACAACACAGGGGCTGGGTGCAGCAGGTGCTCTGGATTGATGAGTCACAATTAGAAATAAATGACTGTAGCAGAGGGCAGTTTGTTTTACTGGCCCCAAATTTATTCTGTAGCATGACAGCGACAGTGATGTCACAGAGCCCTGATGTCAATATCATTGAGTTCATCTGGGATATGATGAAGCGAGAGAAGCTGCCTAACTCCACAGAAGTACAAGATTTATTATGTGAGCATAACACAAAAAGCATACATTTCAGCCCTGTAAGCAGGCAAGAGAATAGCTACTGAGCCCAAGAAAAACAATGCATTTGATAATTTCATTAAACCATACACGCAGTATGTGGTCCATCACAGGAGAAATACAGAGAAAAGACTTCTCTTTGTAAGAGATTCTGATTTCTGTCGATCTCACTATTACTTAATGGGACATTGTCAATTCCCATAAGATGTAATAAAAAAACCACAAAATTGTTTGCGGTGTTGTACTTGAAGCATGAAGTCTGAACCATTCTTAATCACACTATTACGTCTTATGAATCCTTTTCACTTTTTTTTCCTCCAATATACAAAAGACCACATGGGCACTTAATGATATAGGCCACATGTGAGGTTTGACATTTGATTTTGCTCCTTATCTTCTCAACCCTGTCATAGTGTACAAATCTTTCACACTCAGTGATGTTGCCACAGATTCTGCAACTGCAATACCCGTAACAGGTTTAGGATTGTTCAAAAAATGGGATACATGATAATGACTGTAAATGACTGTAAATTCCTGCCCCACATGTATTCAAACATAGGAGATGCCTGGCTTTCACTTCCCAATATGCCATTGTGTTGTAAATTGTGCCACTGAGACCTAATCATAAGATTAACATATTGACTAGCTCAGTGAATTTTGTTAAAAATACGATGTTCCTGTTTGGATGTATTTAAAGAGTTAACAATATCTTGAGTCTACTTTAGCATCTTGGAATCATATATCTTTTCCAGGAACCTGTCCGCAATGCTTTCCACCACTATATCATCCACAGGATTTTATAACGACTTGGAATGATTAAAGAAAAATGAAACTGAATGTCCTTCACATGGTATCACATTAAACGCTCGACTCAATATAGACTGATTTGGCCTGAAATGGGTTTGGATCAGGCACTTTAACCAAATTTCAGCTGTATCCGAGATCCTGCTACTCAATATCCATGAATTCAGGTCTGATTCAACTATTCAGGCCATTTAGAAAGAAAAGCATCAGAAGAATTTAGATTGGGACATTTTCACCATGAAAACTATAGATTTTTGGCTACCCAAAATGCGCTGATCACCCCCCGAACACGTTCAGATTTTGTAAAGTGTAGTCAGAATATGCCCATTTTAGCTGGAGACTTAAACTTTAAACCCTCTAAAGTACACTACAGTGGATATTAAAAAACTTTTTGTCACATGGACATGCCTACATATATGGTCATATAGGTCTGGATTTACATGAAAAACAAAGGGGTCTAACCACTAAAATCTGAAAATAGTCTCAGGAGGTCGACTTGAGAGATTGACTTTAACTTTTCACAAACACAAATTCGACCTCCCTCTCCCTCCACCTCTCCAAAGTCCATCTTGATCTCCCATCTCGGACTCCCTATAGTGAAAAATAAAAATTGGTATTCACTAGAGATGTCACAAACATAAAATTTTCAGTTCGCGAACGGCGAACGCGAATTTCCGCAAATGTTCGCGAACGGGCGAACCGGGCGAACCGCCATAGACTTCAATAGGCAGGCGAATTTTAAAACCCACAGGGACTCTTTCTGGCAACAATAGTGATGGAAAAGTTGTTTCAAGGGGACTAACACCTGGACTGTGGCATGCCGGAGGCGGATCCATGGCAAAACTCCCATGGAAAATTACATAGTTAATGCAGAGTCTGGTTTTAATCCATAAAGGGCATAAATCACCTAACATTCCTAAATTGTTTGGAATAACGTGCTTTAAAACATCAGGTATGATGTTGTATCGATCAGGTAGTGTAAGGGTTACGCCCGCTTCACTGTGACAGACCAAACTCCCCGTTTAACGCACCGCAAACACCCGCAAACAGTCCATTTGCACAACCGCAAACTCCCCATTTGCACAAGGTTGGATACCAAGCTAGCCATGTCCCGTTCCTTGTCCTCACTGATGTCATTGAAGGTCTCTTCCTCCACCCAGCCACGTACAACACCAAGGGTCCCCGAAAGGTGACAACAAGCCCCATGGGACGCCTGCTGTGTTTGGTCTTCCACCTCCTCAAAGCCACTTTCCTCCTCTGACTCCTCTTCTTCAGACTCCTCTCTCTCTGCGTTGCCTCTCTCTGCGTTATTATAAGGTGTGTTAAGTAGTACTATTCCTATCAGTTTAATCCCTGTTACGTCCCCTATCAGGGGACGTGTATATGGCATCGATTTTAGGAACCGAGAGATGGAAAAAGATGCTTGGTTGGTCCTCCTACTTCAAATTTGGGGCACTGCGCGTGTAATCTAATGTGCTACCAGATAGGAGTGGTGTGTTAAGTAGTACTATTCTTATCAGTTTAATCGCTGTTACGTCCCCCTCATTAGGCCTTTTTTAGTCGAATGTATCGCCCACTGTCAGTCCCTTCGGGATCCATCCCTCATTCATCTTAATAAAGGTGAGGTAATGTAGACTTTTTTGACCTAGGCGACTTCTCTTCTCAGTGACAATACCTCCTGCTGCACTGAAGGTCCTTTCTGACAGGACACTTGAAGCGGGGCAGGCCAGAAGTTCTATCGCAAATTGGGATAGCTCAGGCCACAGGTCAAGCCTGCACACCCAGTAGTCAAGGGGATTATCGCTCCTCAGAGTGTCGATATCTGCAGTTAAGGCGAGGTAGTCTGCTACATGTTGGTCGAGTCGTTCTCTGAGGGTGGACCCCGAAGGGCTGTGGCGATGTGTAGGACTTAAAAAGCTCCGCATGTCCTCCATCAACAACACGTCTGTAAAGCGTCCTGTCCTTGCCGGCGTGGTCGTGGGAGGAGGAGGATTACTTTCACCTCTTCCCCTGTTAGATTCCCGTTGTGCTGTGACATCACCCTTATACGCTGTGTAAAGCATACTTTTTAATTTATTTTGGAACTGCTGCATCCTTTCTGACTTGCGGTAATTCGGTAACATTTCAGGCACTTTCTGCTTATACCGGGGGTCTAGTAGCGTGGACACCCAGTACAGGTCGTTCTCCTTCAGCCTTTTTATACGAGGGTCCCTCAACAGGCACCACAGCATGAAAGACCCCATTTGCACAAGGTTGGATGCCGAGCTACTCATGTCCCGTTCTTCGTCCTCAGTGATCTCACTGAAGGTATGTTCTTCCCCCCAGCCATGTACAACACCACGGGTACCAGATAGGTGACAACGAGCACCCTGGGATGCCTGTTGTGGTTGGTCTTCCTCCTACACCTGAAAGCCACATTCCTCCTCTGACTCCTCTTCCTCACAATCCTCTTCCCACGTTGCCGCAGGTCCAGCAAGCGATGCTGATAATGCTGTTTCTGGTGGTGATGGTGACCACAACTCTTCCTCTTCACGCTCATCTACGGCCTGATCCAGCACTCTTCGCAGGGCACGCTCCAGGAAGAAAACAAAGGGTATGATGTCGCTGATGGTGCCTTCGGTGCGACTGACTAGGTTTGTCACCACCTCAAAAGGACGCATGAGCCTACAGGCATTGCGCATGAGCGTCCAGTAACGTAGCAAAAAAATTCCCAGCTCCGCAGAGGCTGTCCTAGCACCCTGGTCATACAAAGAGTCGTTAACGGCTTTTTCTTGTTGGAGCAGGCGGTCGAACATTAGGAGTGTTGAATTCCAACGTGTCGGGCTGTCGCAAATCAAGCAACTCACTGGCATGTTGTTTCGCCGCTGGATATCTGAAAAGTGCGCCATGGCCGTGTAGGAACGCCTGAAATGGCCACACACCTTCCTGGCCTGCTTCAGGACGTCCTGTAAGCCTGGGTACTTATGCACAAAGCATTGTACGATCAGATTACACACATGTGCCATGCACGGCACATGTGTCAACTTGCCCAAATTCAATGCCGCCAACAAATTTCTTCCCTTGTCACAAACCACTTTGCCGATCTCCAGTTGGTGCGGAGTCAGCCACTGATCCACCTGTGCATTCAGGGCGGACAGGAGTGCTGGTCCGGTGTGACTCTCTGCTTTCAGGCAAGTCAACCCCAAGACGGCGTGACACTGCCGTATCCTGGATGTGGAATAGTAGCTGGGGGAGGGTGCTGTTGATGTGGAGCAAGACGCAGCAGCAGAAGAGGATTCAGCCGAGGAGGTTATGGAAGAGGATGGAGTAGGAGGAGTAGAGGAGGTGGCAGCAGGCCTGCCTGCAAGTCGTGGCGGTGTCACCAACTCCTCTGCAGAGCCACGCATTCCATGCTTGGCAGCCGTCAGCAGGTTTACCCAATGCGCAGTGTAGGTGATATACCTGCCCTGACCATGCTTTGCAGACCAGGTATCAGTGGTCAGATGGACCCTTGCCCCAACACTGTGTGCCAGACATGCCATTACTTCCTTTTGCACAATCGAGTACAGGTTGGGGATTGCCTGTTGTGCAAAGAAATTTCGGCCGGGTACCTTCCACTGCGGTGTCCCAATAGCTACAAATTTTTGGAACGCCTCAGAATCCACCAGCTTGTATGGTAAAAGCTGGCGGGCTAAGAGTTCAGACAAGCCAGCTGTCAGATGCCGGGCAAGGGGGTGACTTTGTGACATTGGCTTCTTACACTCAAACATGTCCTTGACAGACACCTGACTGTGGGCAGATGAGTGGCGGATGGTTGAGAGGGGGCAAGGAGGACAGCAGTGGGTGACGTGGCTGAAGATGCTGGACCAGGAGGAGGATGGCGGCTTTGAGTTTGTGTGCTGCTTGTACTCATGTGTTGATCCCATAGGCGTTTGTGATGTGCGATCATGTGCCTTCGCAAAGCAGTTGTACCTAGGTGGGTGTTGGACTTCCCACGACTCAGTTTCTTTTGGCACAGGTTGCAAATGGCATCACTGTTGTCAGAGGCAGACATACAAAATAATGCCACACTGCTGATCTCTGCAATGACGGCATTCTGGTGGTGTCAACAGCATGCGTTGATTGGCGTGCTGTCTGGCTGACCCCGGGTGCCGATGCATGCTGTCTGACTGTGCCACTAGCTCCTTGCGACGACCTCCCCCTGCTTCCAACTCGTCTCCTCCTCCACTCTGTCTCCCCATCTGAACTTTCCCCCTGTTCTTCTTCTCTTCTAGCGGGCACCCACGTGACATCCACGGACGCATCGTCATCATCAACCGCTTCACTTGTATCTGACAACTCAGCAAAGGAAGCAGCAGCGGGTACAACATAATCATCATCACACCGTACATCCATGTGTGTAATGCTGCCTGACTGAGACATATCCCTGTTATCTACATCCTCTGGCAATAATGGTTGCGCATCACTCATTTCTTCCAACTGATGTGTAAATATCTCCTCTGACAGATCAAGTGAAGCGGCTGTGGTGCTAGTGTTGGTGGTGGCGGCAGGCGGGCGAGTGGTAACTTGAGAGGTGCCCGAAGCTAAGCTGGAGGATGATGGTGCGTCAAGGTTCCGAGCGGAAAAAAAAAAAAAAAAAAGAAAAAAAGGTTCCGAGCGGAAGCTGTAGAAGATTGGGTGTCCTGTGTTAGCCAGTCAACTATGTCCTCAGAACTTTTCGAGTTCAGGGTACGTGGCCTCTGAACACAGGGCATTGTTCTAGGGCCAAAGGGAATCACAGCACCACGACCACGACGGCCCCTGCGGGGTGGCCTGCCTCTGCCTGTCATTTTTTTTTCGATTAGTGGTACTGTGCGTGCAAGCTACTGTGACAACAGATATGAGTGGCACTGTGCACTGGCAGAAGTTGGCAGAGTAGACGCTGTAGGCCTGACACACACGCTTGCAGACAACTAACTGCTATTCAATCTATTACAGTCAAATTTTTTTTTTTAAATGTACACTACTGTTACACCAGATATGAGTTGCACTGGTGTGACACTGTGCCCTGGCAGGACCTGAAACGCACACGCGTGAAGGAAACTGACTGCTATTATTTCACAATCAAATTTCAATTTTTTTTTTTAATTTACACTACTGTTACACCAGATATGAGTTGCACTGGTGTGACACTGTGCCCTGGCAGGACCTGAAATGCACACGTGTGAAGGAAACTGACTGCTATTATTTCACAGTCAAATTTCTAGTTTTTTTTTAAATGTACACTACTGTTACACCAGATATTAGTTGCACTGGTGTGACACTGTGCCCTGGCAGGACCTGAAATGCACACGTGAGAAGGAAACTGACTGCTATTATTTCACAGTCAAATTTCTAGGTTTTTTTTAAATGTACACTACTGTTACACCAGAAATGAGTTTCACTGGTGTGACACTGTGCCCTGGCAGGACCTGAAATGCACACGTATTAAGGAAACTGACTGCTATTATATTAAAGTTTTTTTTTTTAAATGCAAGCTATTGTGACACCAGATATGAGTGGTGGCACTGGGCAAGTGGGCACAGTATACGCTGTGAGCCTGACACACACGCTGGCAGGCAGGCAACTGCAATTAGATTACACAGGAAAAAAAAAAAAAGCAGACTGATGTTCTAGCCCTAAAAAGGGCTTTTTGGGATGTTGTCCTTACAGCAGAGATCAGATGAGTCCTTCAGGACTGTAGTGGACACTGAATACACTAGCCTATCTATCGATTTCCCTGTTAAATCAGCAGCAGCTACACTGTCCCTCCTCTCACTAAGAATGCAGCTTCCGAATGAATCTAAAATGGATGCTGTCCAGGAGGTGGGAGGGGCTGGGAGGGAGGGTCTGCTGCTGATTGGCTGGAATGTGTCTGCTGACTGTGAGGTACAGGGTCAAAGTTTACTCAATGATGACGAATAGGGGGCGGACCGAACATCGCATATGTTCGCCCGCCGCGGCGAACGCGAACAAGCTATGTTCACCAGGAACTGTTCGCCGGCGAACTATTCGAGACATCTCTAGTATTCACTAAAAACCAAAAGGAGTTTGCATTAGGAAGTGAGTTGGACTCTTTACAGGAGTAATTAAAAACAATGAAAATAAACCCCCTCCTGTCAAATGGCCTCCCTGACCCATAATACATATGGGGACCAGGACAAGTAGCCTTACCCCATAATAATTAAAACAGTGCTCAGGCACAGATATACTGATGGGGCTGGGAGCTCTGTAACAAGCTGCCTACCGGACGTAGTAGACCCTCTGCTGGTTATGGAAAAATGCTCTGCGTGGAACCACTGGAACAGAGGCATACCTCTGGAACCTCTGCTATAAGTTTGGGAAATAATCACTCAGGACACCGATCAGTTGAACAGCAGGAAGAAAACCTTTATTTGTGGTTTACACAGCACATATATACCCAACTTCAATCAGATAACACTTGATTAAACAATAGAAAACTTAAACACATTACCTGTAAAGCAGTATCTAGCCACTTACATTTGGAGCCAGAAGCAAGATAGTCAGTCTGGTTGCATGACATATTTAAACAATAGAAGACTTAAACACAATTACCGGTAAAGCAGTTATCTAGCCACTTGAATGTGGAGCCAGATGTGAGCTAGTCAGGCTGGGTGCATGACAGGCTCCCAGTCCCATTGTTAATATTGCCAGGCATGGGAGCTGGTTAATGTGTCCCAGCCCTCACTGTTAATGTTACTGCAGCTGGGATCCTGCTTAATGGCTCCTAGAAGCCTTAACATGTATGGGCCAGGGACTTGCCCAAGGTCCCTGGCCTGGTAAAAAGTAAATGCCCCCAACCCCATACAGTAACACAGGATACCTAAGAAATATTCAGAAATCTGAATAAATAATCACCCCCCAATAAATAATACCCAAGGCCCCTGGGAAACGTAATAAATAATTTCCCCTTACAAATCATTCCCATGTGTGGCTGGGCCAAAGTCCTCAGATAACATTAATAATTAAAAAAATATAATTAAATAAACTCTCAAAATATTGCTTTAAATATTAATTAAAATTGACATGTATATATCATATGTGTTAGGACACTAATTTTACTATTATGTACTACCCTTTGTGGTTATTATTCTTACACTCATGGTCACTCAGTTAGTTTTATAGCATCATTCTACTTGTACGTTATACTGGTTTATGTTATATGTGAGAAGCACTCCATCTACTGGCTAGAAGTGATATATGTTTCTCTCTAAAATCTACAATGAAGATGACATACTGTTATATTACATGTAACCTTGTATCTTTCATGTGTATCTTCTCAGTATATTTTAGATCTATTTGAGGTGTGTTGTTTTTAAAATGTTTTTTTGTTATAGATGTTCTTAATTAATTGTATTATGCTGCAGTTGAACCTGCCGCCAGTCAGGGTATTTAGGTGTTTGCAACCCTGTCCAGAAGCAGACCAGTGATTAAATCCAACTAGTGTGGACAAAACGCATCAGGTATTTTCTTCCACGCCAACTGTACATACACCTGCCTCCTGTATTTTTTAACAACTGGGAATAAAAATGTATTTTTATTTAAGACACATTGCTATTTCTCCTCTCTGAGATAGACTGTTGGGTTTAATCCAGGTAAACAAGTGTTTCTTATATTTGTTGTTAGTACGGGCAGGCTGGGAGTCCGGTTTCAGGAGTACAGCTGGGTTTACAATTATATTGGTGCCTACCCCTGTGTTGTGTTTTAGGAATATGAAAAGGACTTTGTAGTTTGTGCACTACATGAACGCCTTAAATAGCACAATTAAATTAACTTCTTCATTCAGCAAGGAACAAATTGTTATCTAGATGTCTCGGGGCCAAATAGGGATGGTCTTCACTAAGGTAAATCATAAATCCACAGACAGAAACATGGTATTGAGAGCTGACAATTTTCAGCACTTATAAACAAGAATTAAAGGGAACTCTGGACAGCATTTTGGACAGGATATAATGCCAAGAGGCTTAAGCTTAATCAAGACAGGTTAGATACTGTTAACACCACAAATACATTCAAACATGAATGTTGTGTTTTTGTGACCAAATTCACTATTGCTACTCTGTATTGTCTGATATTAGACTATGTTGAAGATAAACTGCTGTTGAGATAAAATTGATGCCAGCAACCATTTTGTCTTTTACTTCTCTCTATATTTTTTTTTTTTTCACACCATTTTTTAAAAAAAAGTAAGCAATGTACAGTCCTGGGAAAAAGGAAGTACACCCGCTATGAATTCTGTGGATTTGCATATTGGGATATAATAACAATAATCTGTTCCTTAACATTTGGTAACTACAACCTCAGATGAGCAGCAACAGATGACATTACACCATGTCATGATTTTGTTATCAAAAATAAATCCAAAATGGAGAAGCCATGTGGGAAAAAGTACTGCTTCCATAGGAATTAAGGTGCTAAGCAACAGGCAAATGCCCTTGACCTCTATAAAAGCCAATTTTTTTTAGCAGTTTGCTGGTCTGGATAATTCAGGTGTGTGTTAACGCAATGACAAGGAGGAAAGACATCAGCAATGATTTTAGAGAAGCAATTGTTGCTGGCCATTTCCAAACATTTTAAAGCCCATCATTCTACAGTGAGAAAGATTATTCAAACATTTAAGACAGCTGACAATCTTCCCAGGCATGCATATCAGAGCAAATTCATTCCAAGGTCAGACCATGCAAATCTCAGAGAAATTGCAAACAATGTTAATGTTCATGACAGTACAATTAGAAAAGGACTGAACAGGTATAATTTGTTTTGAAGGGTTTCCAGGAGAAAGCCTCTTATCTCTAAAAAGAACATGGCAGCATGGTTTATCTTTGCACAGTTGCATCTGAACAAACCACAAGACCTTTGGAACAAAATGCTTTGGATAGACAAGACCAAATTGGAGATGTTTGGCCATAATGTACAATGCCATGTTTGGTTAGTACAAACACTGCATTCCAACTGTCAAGCACGGTCTTGCAGCCACAGGACATGCAAACATTGCAGTCATTGTGTCGACCATGAACTCTTCTGTATAAAATATTCTAGAGTCAAATGTGAGAGCATCTGTCTGACAGCTAAAGCTTGGCCAAAACTGGGCCACGCAACAGGCCATTGATCCAATGTACACCAGCAAATCTACAACAGTGGCTGAAAAAGCAAAATCAAGGTGTTGCAAAATCCGGACCTCAACAAGCCTGAAATGCTGTAGTGGGACACAATGATTTAGTGGGACACAATGATATCAGAGATGGATAAAGTCATTCAAAAAATTAATAATTCAGGTTATTACTGATAAAGGTTCACACATGGTTTCTCCATTTTCTCCATAAATCATGTCACAGTCTAATATGTGTTGATCTGGTTGTATTCACCTAATTGTAAGACCTGCTAAGAAACCGTTTATTAAGTCCAGATATGTAAAACCATAGAATTCAAAGACCGTGTATATAATTCGGTATTCTTATAATAAAAAAAAGGGGGGTGGGTACTACAATAGAAATGTGTCGGCAGATAAGAACCATTCGGTCCATCTAGTCTGCCCAATTTTTTTGAGTACTTTTATTAGTCCCCCGTTCCCAGTCTTATAGCTAGGATAGCCTTGTGTCTATTCCACGCATGCTTAAAATCCTTGACTGTGTTTACCTCTACCACTTCTGCTGGAAGGCTATTCCATACATCCACTACCCTCTCAGTAAAGTAATACTTCCTGATATTACTTTTAAATCGTTGCCCCTCTAATTTAAGACTATGTCCTCTAGTTGTGGTAGTTTTTCTTCTTTTAAATATACTCTCTTCCTTTACTGTGTTAACTGTGTTACAATGCCCGAGAACAAACAGTACTGCAATAGTCTGTCCTGTAGGATAATACCTACTCGGGAGAGCAACTACATTTTTTGCCTGCTTACTTACACGATTGCAGAGGAACCACTCCATTAGCATATCAGACTGATCCCACCCATAAGGGCAGTCCAGACCTGAAGTGCATGGCTAGTACCGTCTACACGAAAAACTCAGCAAACCACAGACATACATTTCAGCATACAATGGCCTCATCAGTGTGGTATGGCTGATTATCCTCTAGGTGCAAGCAGGCCAGGGACCCACAGCCGTAGGCATACCCTGTTACTTATAGCGACAAAAAAAGGGGATGGGTGCTACAAGCAGGCAAAAAATGTTGAACACATGTTGTATAAAATCCAGAAACACTATGTAAATTCCATATTTGAAGACATGTGTTGCAAGTGGTAAATCTGGAGCTAGCAATTATCTAAATAATTAAATTGTTTTGAGTATTTAACTATCTTTGGTTTTTGGAATATACAGTGTACCAGAACACCCATACAAATGTGATCCCATGTATTGGCAGAGTTCATTGGCTGCTGAAGTTAAGGTGGTTAATACCACCAGAGCCAAAGATCACTCCCTACAACAGAACATTAACATGCAAATGCAAGCCAAGAAAGGCCAAATAAATCAGATTTATAAAGGTGTTTTGATCAGGATATGGGAATCTCAGACTCTCTTTAAAGCCACATTATCACAAGCCCCTGCAGAAAGATGAGGACACATTGGATTCTGATAATGAAAGTACCACCAGTTGATACTACCCCCTCCTAAAATGGATGGGCCGATAGGTAAGCATGCAAGCTTCTCTCCACAGGGTCATGAAGCTGGAAAAGGTCAGAGATGACAAAACAAATGGATAACATATCCCAGCTTTTTGTGTGAACTAGTTTAAATAGATGCCATAAATCATGCTGCAGTACAGATAGAAGAGGTGCTGACTAACCACATTAATGCATCCATAGTAAGGTATTAAGGTAGGTATATGCCTTAGAGTTGCCACCTGGCCGGTATTTTACTGGCAGGCCGGTAAAACATTGGCATCAGGCCAATGTTAAGTCTAGGGAGACAGTACCAAGGCTGTATATTTCTGAAGAAAAGGTGTCAACCTTAATATGCCTACCCAGAGTTCCTTGCAGTGGTGGTAGCACTGTAAATGTGTGCTTCTGTGGGAAAAGCATGCCTTTTGACTTGTTTGGTATGTGTAGATTTGTGCTACTCACTTTATTTCAGGTGGAGGGGTTATCACCTTTACCCCACATATACTTAAATGGTTTGTTCTGTGTGGTTTGACTTATTGTTATTATGGACCACATACATTGTGCATTGTTTAACCCCTTAGTGACAAGACATTTTGATCTTGACTTTCCCTTGGTGACAAGTGCTGTTTTGACATTTCTGGGGTGTTTGTGTTTAGCTGTAATTTTCTTCTTTCTCACATACTGTACACACACAAATTATATGTTGTTTTTATTGTCATAAGAAAGGCTTTCATTATGTTCATCATATCTTATAATTTACTAAAAAAAAATAATCATAAAACATGATGAAAAAAAAAAAAAAAAACCTTTTTCTAACTTTGACCTAAAATATAATTTACACAAATGCAATCATTAAAAAACACCCCGTCTAAATAGTTTCTAACTGTTGTCCCGAGTTCAGAAATTTGCATGTTTCCATATTTTTCTGTTTCTTTTGCGAGTTATGTGGTAAAAAACAAAAATAGTGTTTTTTGGATTTTTCCTATATTGACCTTTTGACACCAACCCGAACCCTAAATTTAACCCCAACTTTAACCCGTATGCTATCTCTTAATATATTTTAATTTAATTTTAACCCTATCCCCTATGATAAAAATTATTTAATTTTAACCCTAACAGCTAATCTAACTTTAATGCTAGTTTTAAGATAATTAAATCTTTTTTTTTACATTGCAATGTTGCTGACTGCCTCTATGTGAAGTCAAGAAACATATTCAGAGCGACGGAAGTGAATTTTTTTTCACTTCCGAAGCTCTGACCACAAGAGGGCATAGCCATATGGTGCCCATGATCACTCCGTGGGGCGATCGTGGGTGCCCCAGAGAGCAAATTTCAGTGTTGGCTATTGCCTCGATGTCATGGCAGTAGACAAGCACCGTTAGAGTGATTTTCACGATTGTTGATCGTGAAAACCACTCGTTTCACCACAGGACGTGTCAGGCACGTTCATTGTTGCGAAGGGGTTAATTGACATCACTTTTTTCTTGGCCTCAGTAGCCAGTTTGTTAGAGTTATTACATTAAGTGTATGTATAAATGTGTTGGGATTATTAACCCTATACTTACTTTTCCCCATTGTATTACAAAGTGAATATTCGTTTATGACATGTGCATGATTATATGCCGAATCCATTTAAACATCATATGAGATGGCTATTTACTGCCATATAATTAATACAACACACAGTTTTTCAATGGATCACTTTTTATTTATTGTGGTATATGGTGTATTGTTCATAGGGGCCTCTTTCCCTTGTGGAAGTCGGCACCTGCATGTCTGCTGGTCGGTCAGCTTCATCATTCTGTAGCATTCATCAGTGACACACTCGGTGTGTGAAGTGGCTTGTGGCGCCATTACCGGTTTGACTTCTGCACGGAGTAACAGAGGTATACCTAGGGTCTCTAGACCACTTGGTGAGGAGCTGTATCGGCACCCCCCAACACCCAATTATAAAAAGATAAAAATAATGTTTAGGTTATACAGTCCTTTTAAGTTTTATTGAGTTAAAAACATATATTGCATACATGCATAGTACGCAAATACAATTTAGGCTAAACAAGTGGTATCACATAAATATAAATATGTCACATACAGGAGCCCATTAAATATGCCACATACAGGAGAACATTAAATATGCCACATACAAGAGTCCAATAAGCCCATAATCAGCTAGAAAAGAGATGTGATAAAATGGGAGAAAGTTGAGGTATTTAGCAGTAAGGGAGTAGGCTACAGCTACATGATTACAGGAGCCCATTAATTATTCCACATACAGGAGCCCATTAAATATGCAAAACACGAGCCTATTAAATATGCAACATACAGGAGCCCATAACATATGCCACATACAGGATCCTGTTAAAAGCATACAACCAATTTGCTCTTCAGATTTGCCATTCTGCTCCTCAGACTTGCCATTGCATCCCCAGACTTGCCAATCTGTCCTGCAAGCCTCATGAATACCCAGACTTTACATTCTGCCTCTGAGACTTGCCAATCTGCCTCTTAGACTTGCCAATGCAATCCCTGAATTGCCATTCTGCCCCCAGACTTGCCAATCTGCAGAGGAGGAGGGTGAGGAGCTTGGTAGATCTTCAAGGGGCAAAAAAGCGTGGGTTCCGAAATTTGGCACCTGAGTTTGACTTAGGGCAGGGATGAAAACCCCAGCAGAGTCACACTTCATGTGTTAATATAAGAGGAAAATAATACTCCACCACAGATTTGCAGCTTCTCAATGGAGCACTCTATTAGTAACCATAAAATATGTCACACACCATATGAATACACTTACAGACAGATATGGCTCAACAGAAGTGATATCTCATATACAGAGGGTCAGGCCGATCTAGGGAACTCTGATCATTTCAATCCCACCACTCCGAGAAACAATAACAATAAGCTTGATACGTTTCACCGGATACATCCGGCTTCATCAAGAGAGAAAAGTTCATAGTGTCCACGTCTTGACTTATGCATTGAACTTTTCTCTCCTGAGGAAGCCGGACACATTCGTCAAAACGCGTCAAACTTTTAAAAGCTCATCTTCTTTATAAAATGTGCTTTTTAATGATCCTCTTTATTCAGTGAGCCTTGTTGGTATAATCCAAGATCACTGGAATCTTAGGTTTATTATTATTCTTTGACTTTCAAATTAGAAGTTCACTTCGGTCACTATTTTACATTTCTAGTATGGTCTTATCCACTTTGGCCATATTGTATCCTTTTTATTAAAAAAATATCTTTTAACTGTACAATCTGCTCCTTAGAAATGGTTAAATCTTCACAATTGTGCCTAATTCAGGTTCATTAAGCCATGTAGGGTAATGACAGCTCTGACTATCAATAAAATTATTTGTATCCACCTTTTTAAAATTATTTTTAGTTTTACTCAAAACAAGAAAGGTGAAACTCTCTTTACTATAGGTAACATTTAAAACTATATTCATTTGCATAGCTGTTTGGAGCCAGTTTAGAGCCCATTAATTAGGTAAGTCAGTCTAGTCTTGTGCAGGCTATCAACTTTTGAATCCTAATATTCCATATGTGTCTTCAGTAATGCTGATGAAGAAGCCTCCAATCTGATATAGAAGCACCCTTACAATGAATAATATATGCTAAATGAGTCTCTGGCATCAATACAGTTACCAAGCATTACCTGTATTTTTATATTTTGAAGATAAGTTGGTAACTCTACACACAGGCAGGTAACACCACTTTTAACTGAAGATACCGGTAGGGGATACCAAAACAAATTTGTAGCAGGCTCTCTGAGGCTTGGAAAGGACCAGAGTTATTCAGAGTAGCGCAAACCAGTGACATGAAATAAAACATATTAATGTGACCTTTAGAGAGCTTATGAAAGCAGATAATTAGTTCATCAAACTAAAATTTACCATTTTGAAAGGAACCAGTTTTGTTTTATTTGTGAAACTATTCTACAAAATAAAAAATCTCCTGGCAGTATCATCCTCTGGACATTAGGTGGCAGTATTGACTCAACTTCAGCTTCTCGCGCAGGTTCATCCCAATAAAGTAAAATGTAGGGGAAGTGGGCACTGGATATTTAATCAATAGCACAGTGGTGTACTTGCAGCGATATTGTGGCACAGCATCAAAAGCTCACATTTTGACAACTTGAGTTTCTTTCAATAAAAGCAGTACAAATAATAACACATGACAGAGTAATATGACTTTTCTAGTAAATGTAATCCATCATTTATATCTTTTACTAATACAATTTGTCAAATTCTAATGGAAACAAAAAAGAAGGTTACAGGGATACCAAATGTAAAACACTGAGCATGACATAATTAAATAGCAGTCAAGTAAACGGCACACAAATAAGACAGCATAGCAGCTTATTATTAATTTGTCATTAGGCTACGTGACTCAAAAGTCCAAACTTCTTTGTATACTATTGGGATTGTTGCATTACTTATTAACCAGTACTTTATTTTTTGAAGTTGTAATATTTGACCAAATTCAGGACTGTACTTGTTTTCATACGGTTACAGATATGCAGGTATGTGATGATCATAACTAATGTAAAAATGTTTCCCATCTTTATAAACATAGCAGTAAGGGGGGCATGTATAAACACAAGCATGCCTCATGTTTTAGCAAACAATGGATAAAAACTAGAATTTGGACAGCAGCAGAACCAGCATATGTTATATAGAGCATCCTGGATATTTAGTCACAATATATGGCCATATTTTGCTTAGCCCACCACTACTCCAACGTTCTCCAGTAGTTAAAGACAAAGTGTCAAAAAGATTCAGTTGCAAGTAAGTAAGCTAGAGATAGGACTCACCAAGTATGAGTAATTTGGCGTAGTGATGGGCTAAGCCAAATATGGCCATATATTGTGACCAAATCGCCAATGTTTTTTCATCCAAGCTAGGTGCTTTTAAATAATCAACAATAATTTAAAAATGTAAAAATAACGTTAAGATAACATGTTGTATGGTTGCACACTGAATTTATGTATTGTATTTAGCAAGAAATGTAACCTTACTGGCAAATATGGCTGGTGATTTAGGCTTTGTCTACTGGTGGAACAATTATAGTTTTATCTTTAGTAATGTAAAATAAAGCACTAAAATTATTACTAAAAGGAAAAAATATAAATATTTGCAATGAAATGTGCAGCAAACACAAGTGCAACTCCCCCAAGAGAACAAAAAACAGTGAACAAAAAGATAAAAAAGTGTTGTGCAAATAATTTATACTTATCCAAGCAGTAGCTTAAGCTTAGATGAGATGGATTTCAGTGAAATATATAAAAAATAGAAATACAGAAACAATGTGTAACACTATACAAAATGGACAAATAATGATGGTATGACCAGCAATGGAACCGAAATCACATGGGGTAGAGCGCAAATTACCGGCTCTAAGCGTGCTGTTCCCCAAAAGTTATCACTGCTTTTTCATTGTGCAATTTGTGACACTTTTAGCACATGTAGTCTGAAACAGCATTAACTTAACTGACAAAAATATCCATTTCCCTAAAAGCTATGCCAGAATATTACTGTCTGGACACAAGGCTGCCTGAAGGAATTCAGGTAGTAAAGTACATGTCAGATGAATAATAGAAAAATGAGATTTGAAGGTAGATAGCTTAGGGCTTTATTCATGAAAGACGGAATTGCAAGGAATAGATACAGGACTTTTAAACTTAAGGCCAAAGTTGCTGAGTTGAGAAAATTCTCCAATTCACGTCCCCTCTACTGATCCCAAGTAAAAACGAGGATCTCTCTCTGCACTAGCAGACAAATACCCCTGCACAATTGAGACTCTGATCAGACAATTGGGGCAAGCCTCCACTCTGATTGGCTGTGTGACACTGTCAGCACACACCAGCTTTCTCACCACCTCTGCCTCAGCAGTAAGGCAGAGCCAAGACTAAACTCATGTGGTTCTCTATTGATACATGGTGAGTTTACTTGGGGGAATAGGACACGCTTTTTAACTCTTGCTTCCGCTAAGTTTAGTTTGTCCTTTAATGTATGGCTTGTTAATCTCTAAGGCTCACCATGAGATTTGGGGTTTTAATAAGCTGTAGCCATGTACTGGATCTACACCTCTAGATTAATTAGATAGTCTCTGTGGCATACTTGTGAGGTAAACTGGGTCACCGAGCTGAAAATCTCACAATTGTAAAGTTTATATGTTATTTAAGAAGTGGAAAAAGAGACAGAACAAGCTAAGTTTAATTATAACCTCCCTGTACATTCAAATGTTAACACTGCTTTTAGAGTATGACCTTGTTACTAGCAGTGATTTCTCTTTGAAATACACTTTCATTTTATTCTCTGCATTTTCTCTGTCGTTTTTGAAGAGTCCGTATACATACCTTTTTTCACATTTTGCTGAACAATGCACATTGAACTTGGAAAACATAACTAGTCATGTAGGATCAAAATGTCATATCTTTTGAAGGTCTTCTGTGGTCTATGGTTGGGAAAGGCCGACACCACAGATTATCTCTCAATGTAGATCGGAAAGAAGGATCATAGCGGCATCCATGTGAAACGAAGCAGAGTATAATTATTGGTATAAGTGGGTAAAGAAATTACAAAATGGAGATCTGAACTAACTTTGTAAAACAGATTTCCCTCCTTTATGAGCTCTTATATATAAAGCTTAGTTCTTTCATTGAGGTAGCTATTCAAAGTCTCTCTAGACTGTAATCAACTCTGCTATTATTAAAGAATGCAGCATATTATAAATGCCTGTCTGTGAAGTATGTATAGTAAATTATGTGTATAATTGTATTTATATATTTAATTGTAATTTTGATAATTTAGTAATAAAAAAAATAAAATAAAAAATAAAACTACATTGTCCAAAATGTGTATAGGACCAGGTTATTTGAAGAACAGCACCACAAAGCTTAATATAAAAGAGTTATGTGTTTATTTATTGCATATAACTGCCTGTGGGTAAAATAAGGGAATTAACGAAAAGTTGGATTCATTCTAAAATGTACCTCCTCTCTCTCTCACACCAACAAAAGTACCTAATTCAATATTTATAGATTAACTACTCCTTAGTTTGTAATATAATTTCTCATTGTAGAAATACAGTACATTTTAATAGAATATTCATCATTAAGAGTTCAGTTCAAGGGTAATCTGAATTAGTGTACGCAAACCTGCTTTAGATGGAATTCATTTCTAGGTTATTTATAGTCAACTGTGGATATTCCATAGACCAAGCGTCAGCTAAATGGGAGTTTGCAAATGTGTAAAATTTGAAATATTCAATTAAAAACAGATACGAATTTGTCACAGATCCGATGAGCAGATTTGTGAAGTTAATTTGGTAGAAAAAAAAAACATCAGTAACAGTTTAGTATGTTGTGTTTACAGCTGGATGAGAATTTCTCGTCAATTTATGATGAAATTATGAAGTAATGTAACTGTCTTCAAACAGGTGCACTGAACACTGCGTGAATTTGCAATAGGTGTTTTTAAAACGTGGAACTATGTCGCATAAAACAAAAAAGATTTTTGTCGAATTATCAACCTAAGGTTTTATTCCTTAAAGTGGGAATTGCAGGGAATTAAGAAAGGGAAGTGCAAACTTAAAGCTAAAATAGGCGTGTTGGAAAATTTCTTCCCACTCGGCTATGCTTGAAACGCTGCTGTTTTGGCCTTGATCTTGCAATTACCTTCTCTATTCCCTCGTTTATGGATAAATACATGGTTTTTGAGAATCTTATTAAAGTGGTCTTCAATACTTTTATAGCTCATCTTTAAATGGGTCAAACTCGTAAGTCATATTTTGGAATTACAGGAAGACCTGAACAATGCCACATTGTATGGGTTTCCCATCATGCAATTCTGGATGGACCATAAAGTTAGTCAAGCTGTAGCACTCCAGCTGATATGTATTATGACTCCCTCTGCACTAACTGAGTCACATGGACATCTTATCACCAACTGCTTCAGACTCAGACATAGTCTATCCTGATTTTACTGGTAAACTGACTCTGTCACCTAAATATTATATATACAATGAATGTACCATATTAAAAATGATCAAAAATGGTCCAAACGTTGTATTAGCAGAACTGCATGCAGGTGGGGTTTCCTCTTTATGACATCATCTGTGCCTCGCTAAGCAAATGAACTACGTTTTAATGAAAAAGTCAAGGTGCTGTTATAAACAGGAAACACTACAGACACATTTAAAACACAGTTTCATCTAAATGTATCTATTTGCTTGCAATTCTGCTAATACAATATATAGAACATTCTTTATAGTCTTTATACTCTACAGTAATAGTATAAATAATGTTTGGTCAAACATTTAGGGTACACATTTTAATCAATGCCAGCCAATACTCACGCCATATATTTTTGCACATAGAAAGTGGCTCTTGCATTAAATTATCACTTCCTTATATGTTTCATTTTATTTTGAATTATCATGACTGTGGGCTTTTTTTTTGGGGTGGGAGGGTATTTTGTTTTTTTGCCCCAGGCAGCACAATATCTTGGGCTGGCCCTGTACTTACAGCTAGATAACATTGTGAAATTATAACAGTTTGCAAGAAACCAGGACTGCCTAGCTGAGTAATTTCCCTTTTTTGCTGCAAGAACCAATGAGAATAATTTAATTAAAATTAATGGAATTTCCTGTCTCTCTAGTGATGTCATCAGACAATATGTTGCACTGTAAAGGGATCCTACTGAGTACAAGAGCAAGGTCACTCAGGGGCCACACAATGTAATCAATTTGAGGAGCACAGGTAGTGACTAAATGAAACAAAACTTTATATGATCAGTGTCTATATAATCAGTGCTGCTGCACCTGCAGTAAACATGCAGAGTAATCACTGGGGAGGGCTTGAGTCAAATATTTAAATGTGATTTATGCAGAATGCCTGCATCAAATCACACTGTGAAAAAAACCAGTGAACTATAGAAGCAGTAATCTTCGTCTTGCACCAAAGGGAGTTTGGGGACTATACTGCCCGTTTAAATCACCTTGAAGGGGCATTTGCAGTGTTCAAAAACATAATGTAACATAATCGTTGCATCATGCAGCAACAGCCCTGTCCATCTTCCTTCTTGTGTTACATCACAGAAAACAAAGCTGACTGAATCGACATACCTCTGTATTTTAAGCACTTGAACCAGAGAAAGGTGGATTCCATCTAGAGTAATAAAAACATAGAAACACAGAATGTGTCGGCAGATAAGAACCATTTGGTCCATCTAGTCTGCCCAATTTTCGAAATACTTTTATTAGTCCTCAGATCCCTCTCTTATATCTAGGATAGCCTTGTGCCTATCCCATGCATGCTTAACATCCTTCACTGTGTTTACATCTACCACTTCCGCTGGAAGTCTACTCCATTCATCCACTACCCTCTCAGTAAAGTAATACTTTCTGATATTACTTTTAAATCTTGGCCCCTTTGATTTAAGACTATGTCCTCTAGTTGTGGTAGTTTTCCTTCTTTTAATCTCTTAGTGACATGACCTTTTAACCATTGTCTTTGACTTGGTTACAAGGGCTGTTTAGGCAATGTTGGGGTGTTTGTCTTTAGCTGTAATTTTTAGGGCTTTCATTAGATACCATTATGTTCATCATATCTTATAATTTACTACAAAACAAAATCATAAAATATGATGAAAAAAATCTCAAAAAAAACACTTTTTATAACTTTGACCTAAAAAATAATTTACACAAATACAAATCAGTAAAAAAGGCAACATTTAAATAATTTCTAAATTTTGTCACAAGTTTAGAATATGATTTTTCCATGTTTTTCTGATTTTTTTTTGCAAGTTATAGGGCAATAACCAAAAATAGTGTTCTTTGTTTTATAACCGTTTTTACCTTTTGACCCCAACCTGAACCGTAAATTTAACCCTAACTCTAACCCTTAATTTAATTTAATTTAAATTTAATTATAACCCTATCCATAATGCTTACCCTAATCTAATTGTAACCCAAACCATTATTCTAACCCTAACCCTAGATTTGAGCTATTTAAGTCTTTTTTTTCTAGCATCAGAGCGATGGAAGTGACATTTTGTTCACTTCTGAAGCTCTACCCACAAGAGGGCAGCAGCCATATTGGAGGAGCATGCTGCTCTCCAATATGGCGCCAGAGAAACGCTCCATGGAGTGATCGTGGCTTCCCCATAAAAAAAAAAAACCCAGCTAGGCAGTAGAGCAGCACTGCCAGAATGGTTTTCGGGATTGCTGATCAGGAAAACCGCTCGTTCCACCGCAGGATGTGCCAGGCACATGCTTTGGCAGCAACACAGTTAAATATATTCTCTTCCATTACTGTGTTGATTTCCTTTTAGAGTGGAGCATGAGAACTACTTTAGATGGCGACAGACTGCAATTTCTTTTAAGGTAAAACTTATTTTGTTTAAAATACACCTATATCATGTACAATATACAACAAATAAGAACACTGTCTTGTTTGTGGAACTGCCCCTTTAAATGAACCCAAACTGGCCTACATGTATATGGCTACCTTTTAAATTGTTATCAAATCGAAGCTCCCTTCAATCTTAAAATACAGAGCAATATAAAATTGTAGTAATGTTTACTCTCTGTCCTTAACAACACAAAACGAGGACACCAATCATCTTCCATACAACTTCCTCCATTAAGTCATAACCTTCGCAGACACCCTGTGCCACAGAAGGAAGTTGAATAATAGACATGCAGATTGATAGAAAGACTGACAGAGACTTCCAACAAGCAATCCATATCAATCTTCTGATTTCCCGTTTGTTTATTCTCCATCAATGAATGATTATTTGATTTACTAATTCCCTTCTATGTTTGTTGCTAACATCATTAGCTCTACTTTTAATCTGTGTGTGTTGAAGTAATCACACAGCAGTAGTATGAATATTTTCTTGTAATTATCTCAGCATTTTCCTTCATTATTGTCTGTAGTGTTTTCAAACATCCTTGCTAAGTCAAATTCCTGTACTACTCAAATGCAGTGTAAATGCAGAGCAATGTACTTTCTCTGTTGCTATCATACAAGATAATGTAATGCATGACTAGAATATAGGAGCAGGGGTGTCAAATTGTAGCCCTCCAGCTGCTGATACCCTGCATTTCCCACAATATTATGTTAGCTAAGAGGCTACCAAAGGAGTATGGTAGTTGCTGTCCTTACAGCAGCTGAAAGGTTTACATCCCTGAAACAGAGGAAGCATTTGAAAGAAGTAAGGAAATACTTATATTTCCAATAACAACCTATGCAAACTAAAATAATAAAAACATAAAAAATGCATGAGATGATCAAATAAATTTAAGGTGGACATTAAGCAAACTTTCTTTACAGATGAACACTTCTCCAAAAGCTCCAAAGCGTAATAATATTGTCCTTGTATTCTCAACATCTAACCAAATAATACATAGTCTTGTCATTAACCCAAACATCAACATAAATGGGGTCTGTTGACTAAACCTGCAGTGAGCCGACATCAAAATAAGGCAAAGATTTGTTAGCTAAAGTAGCACCAACAAGCTTAACAAGCAAGCAGGGAGTGATACCTGCAAGGGGTTTACATAGGCTCCACAGAAGAGGAGGTGGAAGGAACTCCACCCCCCCCCCCGCCTGGTCCTGACAGACCTCCCATGTGACGTCACGCATGCTAGAAGAGCCGTGCAATCGTGCCACGAGAGGACACAGGACCTGGCAAAATGATTAAAAAGCAAATCCACTTTTTTTTACTTGTACAATGCTGAATGATTGTCCTCCTATAGTGTAATTTGCCCTGAAATGGGTCAAGATTGGGTTTTGTAGGTGATTTATGACAATTTCTTGCTGATCATCAGCCATATTCGGTTTGGGGAAAATGGCTTGGGGAATCCCATGGCTTCCCCTACTCATAAAGGGCCAAAATCCCACAAAAATGCCTATAAATCCACCAAATTTGTCTATAATTGCCGTATTACGACTTTTCCATTCTCAATTAAATTATCATATGCAATGTTATTGAATATAACAGTGATGTAAAATAAAATACATTTTTTAAAAAATTGTTATTTAAAAACGTTAAAGATGACAGTTATGTATTCTAATGATACATATAACATTAATAAATATTTTGATTCTTTTTTTAGATTTCAATTTATTTTGTTTATTTTAATTATTATTATTTATTTTTATAATGTTTTATACTAGTTTCATTTTATTTTTGAATATTTTTTTGTAATTCCCTCCCCCCCACACTTTGGCCCATTGAAGCACTAGTTCAGGAGGACAATAGGCAAAGTCCTCCCACTGACATATGGGAGGACTTCCACTATTTCCGTAATAGCTGAATTCCTTCTGAAATGGCCTCGAAATTCAAGTCAGTGGGGATGACCAGGCAACCTTTTCAGTCAGCCAAATTCCTGATCTGGGATCACATTGTAATCTTGGAGTAGCCCAAATTTAAGGATCACCATTGTCTAACAAAAAACTAATTTTTCAATTAACTTTTATAATTATTTAACTTGAAGTTTGAAGTGTTTATCTTTAATCGCATTGTCGATCTTATTTTCAAATATATAATTTTCTAATAAAACATACTGTATTTTCAATGTTCATAAGGGAAAGGACATATTACTTTAGTTCAAACATAAATATTTAGTGCAAGTCTGCTGTTTTAGCAGATCAGAAAAAAAGGTATATCATAATCTTTTAAAATCATTCAAATGCAAATTAGACACAGTTTCTCTATTTTTTTGTTTCACATTTTGGATTTAGTATTTATTTTCCCACATCATGTTAATTCCAGAAAAACATCTGTGAAATATGAACAAGTGGCTACAAAATACTTTGCGCTTAAGAATTGCAAAACAATGCATTTTGGTGAGTTGAAAATGAATTGTAGGTAATTCCCATAACTACACTGCACTACAGATAAATCCATACATTAATTACCATTATGTTAAGTTTGAGGTAGACAAATTCTTATTGCTTTTATCCGGTGGGGTGGGAGGGGTGTAACGTGTCCTGGATTTGTAATGCGGGTAATGGGGCATGTCCTGTGGTACAGGGGTTAGTCTTATATATGCAATGCAGGTGATGGGGGATGTATTGAGGTTCAGAGTCAAGTCCTTGATGTGCAATGTGGGTGAGGGGACATGTCCTGGGGTGCAGGGGTGAGTCCTGGAGGTGCAATGTAGGTGAAGGGGCATTATGTTTCAGTGCATTTTGACTGCATTTGTTGTTGGGAGATATCGGCATGGAACCAGCTTTAATGTCCTAAATTCCAGATATAAGCAGGGCTACCCTAGTAGCTTGAAATTCTTGTCCAAATGTGCCCTGAATCCGGAGGCACCATTATGGGGCTGATTATTAGCACAGCGGACCTTTGTATCTAAAATATCTTATCTGAAACATTAGCTTAAATGTACTTTTGAAAAGGTTGCACACCACAACCTGTGCATTTTCGTAGTTCCCAACAATGTTGAAAACAGGACTGGACGTCTCCTCAGAGACTTGGGTGGACATATGTGGAAAAAGAGGAACAGGCAAAATAGTGTAAAAATATATCAAAATGTATAACAAATGTATTAGATACACCCACAAGTAACATGTGCACAAAGAATGAACTTTCATTCACAAAGCATTTTGGGAAAGCCAATTACTGGTCACGGCCACACTATTAGATTATTTCTTCAAACTCCCATAGTATAAAGTGCTGGATACTGGACATAAAAGGCTGGTAGTCCAAAGTGCAATGCTGCTTGCTCCAGTGTCAGTAACTTCCAGTTAAGGTACAAGTAGAATTGTGGCCACAGATCCGGCAAGGTGCAAAATAATGGCTTGAGCGAAACAAAAATTTAAGAACAATTAAAAGCAATTAAGATAATAAAGTGACACCCATACCCACCGCATTTTTTTGAGACCCCAACTTCTGGCACCACAAATCCATTACACATCCTATACAATGATGACTAAATCAGACCATTTTATCATCGTTTCTACATATTTTATCATATTCCCATCATATCCTTATTCAACCAACTAAAACACTCAACATAAATGCAATGTCATTGAATATATACATATGGATATTACAAATCAACTCTACATTTTTGGGGAATTTGAAGAGTCCTTGCAGAGTTATCTACATTTCTAGGGGAGAATTGGTTTTCTACCTGTGCATTTTCATTACTCGCTTAACTTTTGTCAATCTGAATATAGTTTACACAATATCAATCACATGCTATACTGTGACATTTTTTATTTTAGTGCTTGCATATCATGTTGTTTGACAAATGGTGCAATGAAGTTGATATCTCACAGTGTTTAAATGGAGATGTGCAGTGGGAAGAAAGGTATATTTTTAACATGGGATATCCATATCCAAGAAGGTCAAACCAGTTTTGACTCTCATTTTGTAGCTGGCAATATTCCACATCAAGTCATGAATCATGTTCCTTACTAACAAAACACTGACAAAGAAAGAAAAAACAAACAGGTTTAGCACGGTCAAACATTTGAGATAATAAGGACCACAATCTGTAGGCTTGACAAAGGTGCTAAGGAACAGAAAACATTACTGGCTGGGGAGGGCTGGCAACTTTTGGTCTGGGAAAAATAATCTAGTGGTCCACAGTGAAACTTCATCAGCCCACCCAGAGATAGACAAAGAAAGACAGGAAAGTTAGATATATCTACAGATAAGATACAGAGATTGATAGCTAGACAAGACACAAAAATAGAAAGACAGACAGAAAGAAAACACATAGATAGTTAATAGAGCAGTGGTTGGGCTCAAATGCTTTTTTAACACAGTTAACACTTGTCTTTGATAACCTCTTTGTTACTAAATCTAGATCTGCAGATAGGAAAGATGTTTAAGGTGGAGACAATGAGGGACTCTCCTCTCACACAAATGCATTCCTGTGGGGTCTAAATGGAAGGCCAAAATGCAGAGCTTACCTAACCTTTGTACCCTAACCTTGCTCTTCCTCTGAGGAAGATGGGTGCACAGAGCATACATTAGGGATTTCGAAATAAAAAGGGGTACAGTTCAAGCCAACTGAGTCAGGGTTGAAGAGCAGCCCATGAGGGTAATGGCAACCTGCCTTCTTGTCAGGCCTCCCCTTATAACGGGTAACACCGAAGAAGCACTCTGCTCTGTTTTGTTCAGTTTTTTATATTTCTCTGAGACAGATTATTTTATCAGCTTTATTTTTCCTCTCAAACATAGGATAAAAAATAAATATGTACCTATATAATATGTCACTCTATTTTGGCTGTGAGAGCAGTCATCATAAAAATTTGCCTCAGGTCATCACTGCAAAAGTACCATTTTTTTACATTTCATTTGTCAGGTAAACGAGTATTCATATACGTGCATTTTGTCTGCCTAAATATGTATGTGTAAACCTGTTATTGTGTGGTATACATTTTGGACTATTTTAATTCACAGTATATTAATTAAAATGTATAAAAACGTAACGAGTCCAGTGACCTTTTCTTTGACCCTGTGGACCATATATAGTGTAAATGGTGACATACATCTTATACAAACATAGAAATCAGAAATTATTTCTGCAGAAAAAAAATCAACCTTTGTCACCAACAATAAGTACTGCTTTTATTAGCCTTGTCTCCCCAGGGCATCTGGTTTCTAGGAAACCAACCTGCATATCTGTCAAACAGGAGCTATGGTATATGCACCTGTTAATTATCAGTTTAGATTTGCTCAGTAATAAGTTAAGAGAAGTGATTACGTAACTGTGTCTGGCAGGCACAGCTGTAGCTAGGGGGAGGTGACGGAGGCACCAACCTGTGAAGCACTTATTAGAGGTCGCAGTGATGATAGCATGCAACCTAGAGACTGTAACAATCTGGAACCACACGTTACGTAACAGAAAGACAGGGAATTGCTCTACAAAAATATGCAGGTCTCTGACCTTCCAGCAGAGAACTGACCTGAAAGTGGATAGAGGTGCCTTGGACAAACCATAGGGGAATGCATACACCATGCTTGCATTACACTGCACAAGCTCAATTTCTGGCTCAGCATATAATAATGGGAGTTATGTTCTACCACTGTCAGTATTTGGCTCCCTATATCATGATGGAATGCTGTTCCACCATCAGTGTCTGGCTCACTATATATAATGATGGGAGTTATGTTGTTCCACCGTCAGTGTATGGGCCACTTTTGGGAGATATGCTGGAACACCATTTGCACCACACTGATGAGGCCTATGATAGGTCAAAACATATGTCTGTGGTTGCTGAATACCAAAATACTGGCATATAAAATGGCAAAATCCTGGCATATTTGCATATTAAATGGCATATTGAGGGGCAAAATATTGGCATATAAAATGGCAAAAGAATGGCATAATGAGGGGCAAAATACTGGCATATTAAATGGCATATTGAGGGGAAAAATATTGGCATATTAAATGGAATATTGAGGGGCAAAATATTGGCATATTAAATGGCGTATTGAGGGGCAAAATATTGGCATATTAAATGGAATATTGAGGGGCAAAATATTGGCATATTAAATGGCATATTGAGGGGCAAAATACTGGCATATTAAATGGCAAAATACTGGCATATTGAGGGGCAAAATAATGGCATATTAAATGGCATATTGAGGGGCAAAATATTGCCATATTAAATGGCACAAGAATGGCATATTGAGGGGCAAAATATTGGCATATTAAATGGCACAAGAATGGCATATTGAGGGGCAAAATAATGGCATATTAAATGGCAAAAGAATGGCATATTGAGGGCAAAATACTGGCATATTAAATGGCATACTGAATGGCAAAATACTGGCATATTTAATGGCAAAAAAATGGCATATTGAGGGGCAAAATACTAATATCAACGTTTTTTTGGGCTAAAAACCCCCCAAAAGAAACAAGTGTAAGTGTTAAGTGTGTATCAGGTTATGTGTGTATTGGTGTCACTGTGTATGTAAGTGGTAAGGGTGTGTGTAAGTGTGTCACTTTCTGTGTAAGGGTGTGTGTGTAAGTGTGTCACTGTGTCTGTGTAAGGGTGTGTGTGTAAGTGTGTCACTGTGTCTGTGTAAGGGTGTGTGTAAGTAGTAAGTGTGTCACTGTGTGTGACTGCAAGGGTGCCTTTGTGTTTAAGGGTTTCAGTGTGTGTTGAGGTGTCAATGTGTGACAAATTTAGAGCATGCGAGTTGAATATTTAGATTAAAAATGTATGGAGGGTTGCTGGTGTGGGAGGCGTGGCAGGTCAGAGGAGGGGGGCACCAAAGTGCACCTTCGCCTGTGTAGACAAAAATCCTTGCACCGGCCCTGCCTGGAGGCTCCGATTCTCACTTGAGTATCCCTCACTGCTGTGACCCTCCAACCTGTAATACTTTCCCCAACTGAGCCTGACAGTATAATAATGGCAGTACTTCTGAACCATTGTTAGTGTCTAGCTCAGTATGTAATAATGGGAATTATGCTGTACCACCTATAGTCTGGCTCAAAATATGTATATAGGGTGTGTGCAGGCCTGCCATCAGGGGGTGACGGGCGATACTGGCGTCCCGGGCCCGGGGGGTCCAGGGGGCCCGGCGGGCCCGGGTCACGCCAGAAAAAAAATGCCCCCTCTCTTAAGGCGGTCCTTGTGTGCTCCCCTCCAGCTGTGCGGCTTCAATAAAGTTTGTTAAAAAAAAAAATGCGATCGGGAGTTACTCAGGTCTCATTTTTTTAACAAACTTTATAGAAGCCGCGTGGCTGGAGGGGAGTGCACAACTCTTCCCTCACAGCCACGGACCTGCAGAGCAGAGCACCGGGAGACAGCAGCATGGAGGTAAGTAATGGGGATGGGGGGAGGAGGGTGGTAAATAACGAGCATATTGAGGGGCAAAATCCTGGTATATTGAGGGGCATAGTCCTGGCATATTGAGGGACAAAATACTGGCATATTAATTGGCATTATCCTGGAATATTAAATGGCATATTAAATGGCTAAATCCAGGCATATTAATTGGCAAAATCCTGGCATATTGAGGGGCAAAATCCTGGCATATTGGGGGGCAAAATCCTGGCATATTAAATGGCATATTGAGAGGCAAAATACTGGCATATTAAATGGCAAAATACTGGCATATTGAGGGGCAAAATAGTGGCATATTAAATGGCAAAAGAATGGCATATTGAGGGGAAAATACTGACTTATTGAGTGGCAAAATATTACTGACTTATTGAGTGGCGAAATATTACTGGCATATTGACCAACTGCTCCCAGCCACCCTCCATATTACATTAGACCGGGATAACAAGCTTGTGAGGGTAGGTGGGGCGAGTGGGAGATATTTTTCAGAAAATGTGTTCAGTAAGGGGCCCTGAAATTCCTGGTGGCGGTCCTGGGTGTGTGTGTATCTTTATCTCTGTATATATATACAACCAATACCTTGTTAACCAATACCTCCCTGCACGACCTTTGCGCTCCTCAATGGAACCTCCTCCAACCTCATCACCACTTTTCACTCGCGTCTCCAAGATTTAAAAATATTGAGGGGATGGGCACAATTTTATATTACTTCCTCAACTGCAAAAAGGAGCTAGCTATGGCTCTTCTAGCAGGGCATGACAAATCCCATGAGTCAGGGACACCTAAACCTTTACTTCTGCCTCCAAAACTCTAGATCACACACATAGTACACCTTAAAAGCACAAGTATGCAGATATGAACTCATCAGATGTATTTGAAAGTTTATTCAAATGTTTCCCAGCTCCAGCAATGTACCATATACCAGATTTGTGCAAAAATGGGCATCCCCAGGATCTTCTGGGAGACAATCAGAGGGTTCTTATAGAAATCCATGGGCATGCACATTTGTAGGAGGTTAGCTATGTCATCAATGATTGCTAAGGATAATGATATCATGCATGCCTTTGTAGGTAAACGTCTGTGCAATGCATACATTAGATAGGGTCACATCCATAAAATGTGATGCTTTCTATTTTATTGTGATTTGACTATGCTTTATTTACAGTAAATACATAGTTAATAAAATAAAAACCTAGTTTATGTATAGGAACAATTGTGGAGACTTTGACCTTATTGACTAAGGCTTATGCATTTACAGTGTAGCCATGGTTTCAGATTATCTAACTAAAAGGAGAAATATGAACCAAAACCTAAACACTACTTATGTCTTTCATGGCAACACATACATAACTCTATAGGGTGAACTCAGGTGAGCTGAATGTCCCTTTAATTTGGACTGAAGTTATTCTGAATTGGCATGAAAATCAGCCATTCTGGAGTTCTCTGGAGTTCTACTGGTTGAAATAGTATCCTCTATACAGGATTTTTCACTCATTTTGGAAGGATTTAGACCTTTATGGAAATAACTGAAGTCCTGAAAAAAAACAAAATAGGCCACATGGGGCCAGCGGACCAACCCACACACGTGGCCAATCATACCCCTCACTAACTGAAGCCACAGAACATTTCATCTTCCCAGAAGACACTATATTTTGCAACTCCCAGAATGAAGGAAGGGGCAACTCTACACTACATTACTTGTTTACAGCGATCAGCAAGATGTCCATACATAGACCCCTTGGAATCATCCGCTAAGGCAGGGGTGTCCAAGTTTATTCTGCAAAGGGCCACTTCGCTAGAAATGTATGCCGCATTCATTTTTCATTCATTCAGAGAATAATCTATATAATTATATACATGTGTGTATGTATACATATATATATATATATATATATATATATATATATATATATATATATATATATATATATTTCACACTAATGTGCAGTGGTCACATTAACTACAAACACACACATCCATACACAGTCACACTTACCCCCCCTTCCCACACACACAGTCAAACTTACCCCACACATACTCACATACATACACTTACCCCACACACATATACATTTATACACACACACTCACATACATACACTTACCCCACACCCACTTAACATGCACTCACATAGATACACATTTATACACACACTCGCATACATACACTTACCCCCCACACACACATACACATTTCTACACACACACTCACATACATACACTTACCAGTAGAGGAGAGGATATGCGCACAAGAGCAGCAATGCTGCTGCACACCGCACGGGAAGCTGTAACGAGGGGAACAAACTTCCCTACACAGAGCGTGTAGGGAACTTCATTCCCCGACACAGCTTCTCGTGCGGTGTGCAGTTCGAGGTGCGGCTACCGGAGCAGAGCTCAGGCGGGCCGCACCTCGATTCCCGGCGGGCCGCATTTGGCCCGCGGGCCGCACGTTGGATGCCTCTGCGCTAAGGTCTGCACCACAGCCTCAGTCTGTGCCTATCCCAACTTAGGCAGGGAAGAGCTGTAAAAATTCCTGTGTCAGTATTTTGAGGGTTAAGAAAAAAACGATTGCAAAAAATTACTCCCAAAAAGAAGTCTGCTGTTCCAAAGACATAGCTTCACATTATTAAGTGGCTGTCAATTACAAGACAACTGTCACACAGCATGAATCTGGATTCACTGATGAGACACAGGCTATTTTTATATATTCAGCTGCAATACATTGAACTGTACTGAAATATGTTCTGCAGTGCGTGTCTGTTGACAATGCTTTAAATATCTCCTAATCAAGGCACAGTGCTATCAGGATTTATATAACTGTAACAGGTTGTTGAAAAGCTACCCTTAACTACAGCACTGATCTTATGTGCACCTTTTGAATTTAGGGTATGTCCTTTTAAATAGTAATGATATGTGACATTCCATATCAGAGTGACACTGACAGAACAGTCACATTCCAGCAGTCCTGATTGTCAGAGAGCTGGTACTTACCTAAGTATAGTCAGGATCCCAAAGGCAATAGAGACTAACCTCAGGTTAGTGGTGGATCTGGGGTTTCCCCTTTCCTGAGCAGTGCTGTGCCTTTGTGGCAGTAACAGTGGTGTATATGGAGGGGGGAGTGCACCAGGTGCTTGGTTCACAGGAGAGACACAGGCAGCATTACTTCCATGGGGTTAAACTCACAGAGACCTCAGTTAGTGCTGCCTCATGCTCCCCACACAGTAATGAGCATCTGGAGTCATCACTAAGCACGAGGATGTGTGCAGAGCTGACAGAGGTCTGAGTGTTGCCTGCTCGTCCCCAAATGTCAGGCCTGAACCCGTGGGCAGTGTCACCCAGGCTGTATCCAGTTATTTTTGGGATCCTTTTGCTTTGCTCATTTGCCTATTGTTTATGCTCGCTCCATGTTTTGCTTTGCTTTATCATTTTGCTTCTGACTTGCTCATGCTCTTGGTTTACATCTTTGTTCCTTTCTCTTTGTCCTTACTCAGTCACAGTGTGTACCCCCCTTCTTGCTTGGCCACATAGTGGTATGCCCCACAGAGTGGCATCCCTCTTTAGCTCAGTCATATATTCTTAGAACCCTGATCAATGCTTTCATGTTTCTGTTAATTTAGTCTCTGCTATGATCCATTTCTGTTTTCTTGCTGTCTGTTATTCTGTTTCACCATTCCAGGTTTTTTCAACCATTTTCATTTTAGTTTGCTTCCTCCATTTCACAAGCAGCTCTGCAGTCCTGCTACTGGTGAGAGTCTCTGTCTATATAATCTGTTTATTATTAAACACATTTCAAAATCTACAATGTTTATGAAAACAAGTATTTTTCATATATTTTCTGTGCAGCACTTTTTGTGCGTTACCGGGGGATTTGCACGAATGTCTGCCAGGGTTTCTCTGCTGGTTCAAATAGAAACCCTTTCCTTCAGTGAGTTAACCAGCTGGTATTAACACCATGGGTACTCACCTTGATGCTTAGCCAGCCCCTTTGCTGCTCAGAACAGGTATTTAACCCCGTAGTGACAAGACATTTTCACCTTGACTTTCCCTTGGTGACAATGGCTGTTTTGACATTTCTGGGGTGTTTGTGTTTAGCTGCAATTTTCTTCTTTCTCAGATACTGTACCCATACAAATTATATGTTGTTTTTATCGTCATAAGAAGGGCTTTCATTAGATACCATATCTTATAATTTACTACAAAACAATTCATAAAATATGATGAAATTTAAACAAAAAAAACACTTTTTCTAACTTTGACCTAAAATATAATTTAGACAAATACAATCATTAAAAAAGACCCCGTCTAAATAGTTTCTAAATGTTGTCCCGAGTTCAGAAATATGCATGTTTCCATAATTTTAGGTATTTTTTGGCGAGTAATGGTGCAAAAACCAAAAATAGTGTTTTTTTCCTATAGTGACCTTTTGACCCCAAACTGAACCCAAAATGTAACATTAAGCCTAAATTTAACCCCAACTCTAACCCTTATGCTATCCCTAAATATATTTTAATTTATTTTTAACACTATCCCTTATGCTAAAAATTATTTAATTTTAACCCTATAGGCTAATCTAACTATATAACCAGTTTTTAGTTAATTAAATATTTATTTAATTTTTTTTCCATTGCTATGCTACTTAACTACCTCTAGGGGCAGTCAAGTAGCATATTCAGAGCGACGGAAGTGAAGTTACTTTCACTTCCGAAGCTCAGACTGCCAGAGGGCATAGCCATATCTCCGTTAATATGGCTCCCAAGATCGCTCCGTGGGGCAATCGTGGGGGCCCCAGTAAATAAATTTCGGTCCTGGCTATTGCCTCGACATCAAGGCAATAGACCAGCACCGTTAAAGCGGTTTTCGAGATCGTTGATCGCGAAAACAGCTTGATTCACCGCAGGATGTGCCTGACACGTCCTTTGTCGCGAAGGTGTTAAGCAGCTAGTACCACTGGCTCATTTGCCCTTGTGTTGTTCCTGGCTTCCATGTGCTGTTCCTGGCTGCCATGTTCTGTTCCTGGCTTCCATGTGCTGTTCCTGACTTCCATGTGCTGTTCCTGTTTTTTTGTGTGATTTCTGTGTTCCTGACCCGGCTCGGCTGACTTCTCTTCGGGTTCTTGATTCTTGGCATTGTTCCTGACTCTGCTGATCTCTGTTCTCCTGACTCCTACTCGTCTGACTACCCGCTTTGGCTCCTGGATATTGCTTTTGGACTATTTTTACCTTTTTTGCTATTTATTATTAATAAAGGTATTTTTACATTTTACTTTCTGTTTCTGTTTTTTTTTTACATTTTATTTCACATTTTTAAGTGCCTATCTCTTATTTTTATTCATGCTTAAATTCATAGTTAGGGTTCACAGCTAGGGACTTGCCTATTTGTGAGGTACATTGATGTGGTTGGCAAGCTTCATCTTATGGCCATAATTTAACTAAATCCTTACTGATTATCATCTCAGAGTATTCAGTTCATGTATGTTTGTTTGTATGTATATGTTCTCTTATGCTCTCTCCATGTTATGCCATGTTACTTAGTATCTCGACTACTCTCTTTTATCCCCATGTCCAGCTTGGTTCCTCGTATGAAGCGGACGAGGATCTTGGCTCTTCACTCCATCCCTTTTGTTCCTTTAGCCCATAACCTGTTCTCTGCACGTTGTTCTGTTTCTCTGTATGTGTCCTTAGTTCTGTAATTATGTCTTATGCTTTGTCCTGCCTTATGTGCTTTAGTTCTGCCTTTACTCCTTGGTTTTTCCTGTAGCCCTGAACTCTGTATTGTGTTTATTTGTTTATATGTCTATTTAGAGAAAATATATATGGTTTCTGTTCTCTTTGTACTTGCTCTGCTCTGTTTAGCTCATCTCTCTTCTTTAGCCTGCAACATTCTGCTAATTTGTTCTCCATGCTCACTTCAGGATGTCTGCAGGATACCTTCAGTTTTCCCTTAAGCTACACTGGATACAACGGCTGCTTCATATTGCTTGGGAACATGGCTGCATAAACTTGGGATTGCATTTACCCAGCACCAGGCCCTGTGTCTCCACATCAAGTGCTATGAACTCCTGAATTTTGGTGTTCAGGGTCCCATGCCATCTGGACCCATCGCTGACATATGGCTGTAGGCCTCATTCGGGAGCCTGACACCAAGATAAAAATGGAATGATGTAGTGAGGGGGAGGGAAGAAAGACCACAGACATAGGGGTGGGAGGGATAGAAACAGCAGACACAGGAGAGGAGAGAGTCAGACATGGGGGAAGGTAGAGCGACAGACATAGTTAATTAGTTATTTTGCCCCACAGAACATGTGACATAATTATTGGAATCCTGTATGTGGCATTTTTTATTTATTTATATTTAATTGGGACAATAAATTTTATTCAGACAAGATCTGCCTAACTATATTCTGATGGGAGTTGTGCTGTACCACTTAAAGTATAATTATCTGTATGGCTATCTATACATTGATCAGAGCTGTTTTGTAAAATATTGTCAGTTTTGTAAGCAACACAGTATTTTCTACTGCCTGAAAACAATCTGGCAGTGCCCCTCCCAAGATCAGATTCTGGATTTGCCCCTACCTCAGGCAGGTTTCAGAAACCAATAAAGAAAAGCTACTGCATATAACCAATACAGGTGGCATGAAATGGTAATATTCCCCAACAAGAGGAGTTTAAAAAAATATTTTTGCAGAGCAGCACTAGCAGATGCCAGGGTACTGAAGCTGAATCCACTCAGTCCCCCAAATAAATACAAATCAGGAACACTGAGCAATCATATTTATGTGTATGAAGTGGGGAGCCTGCAAAGAGGTTAGGAACCAGACAATGGCACATGAATCACACAAACATACACACACACAGAGTCATATACACACATCTCACATACATCCAAACAGTCACATAAACAGACAGCACACAAACATACACAGTCAGTCGCAAACATTCACCTCACAGACATCCAATCACATACATACACAGTCACATATGCATACCTCACAGACATCCAGTCAGTCACATACATAGACATACAGTCACATATGCACACCTCACATACACAGACAGTCACATACACACACCTCACAGACATCAGTCAGTCATATACATTTAGTCACACACACACACCTCACAGACATCCAGTCACATACATAGACAAACAGTCACATACGCACACCTCAGAGACATCAGTCACTCATATACATAGACAGTCACATAAACACACTTCACATATACAGTCATATACAAACACTTCACAGACATCCAGTCAGTCACATATATACACAGTTACATACACACACCTCACATATACAGTCACATACGCACACCTCACAGACATCCAGTCACATACATAGACATACAGTCACATACATACCCATGTGAGTTAGTTGAATTCCCTGTATGTTTTAAGTCAATTAGGCTTTAAAAGGCACTGAGGTTCAAAATGTGACAGGTTTTTTGCAACTCACAGTGGGTGTCCTATGCTTTAACAAAGTTTGTTTGATGATAGTACCCACTACCCAGTGTTACCATGCATAATTACAGAAGTCTAGATGAAGACTTCATAGACTTTTTAGGATTTAGGATGACCTGGCAATATGCTGAGGTTGATCAGTAGACTTTGGGTTTGACAGCAGCTTGCTGGATCTCCAGATCAAACCATGTTTGACCTCAAATACGACTTTGTAAATTTAAGTCTCTAAATGCTGAACTTGCTTACACCCACACATTAAATGTAAACAGCTACAAATATTAAAAAAATGGGTTTTGACTGTTGAATATATATGAATTATTTTGGTGGGCTCACCGCCCTTACTCTCTCCTGGCACCCTATGGCCGTAGTGCAGTAAAAACAGGCACCACAATATCTTTCAATTCAGGGGTGCATACATGGGAGAAAGGGCTGGGGAATTTACCCAGTTGGATAGGCCAGTGTCTCCTTCCTGTTGTTACAGAAACTTGAACAGACACAGAAAACTGTAACTTCAAAAAGACAGATCCTAAAACTTGTGTATGCACAAAGAGCTGATGAGAAAAACAATTAGCTCAGAAAGGAGGGTTTAGCCTATGCTGAGGGACCTGTATATAATACTGTTATTGATAATAGATGATAATAAATATTTGCCTAATTATGAAACATTTTTAAATAATTTCACGTGTTGATCATTCCAATGTTGTTGACTTTGGGACACTCATGATGGCAGGTAGTATGATTTGAGATGGAATGAATTAGCAATACTGAAGGTTCTACTCTATATGCACAAAGCCGATGAGTAGGTGCGTCCGAGCACGAAACGTGTAAGGCATCCAGCTGAAGGTTGCTCTGGTGCATGCCTTTATACTAAGCACAGATAAAATACACTGATCAATATCTGTCATTCCAAAAGACCGATAGCTCTGCCACCCCTATAAGAAATTGGGCTGGGTACTGGTCATATGCCCTCAGACCCCATTATAAATAAATTACACCTGGAGGCTAGATAAATTACATGCTGAAACCTTCCAAAATCAAAAGCACCCAAAAGAAATGTAGCATTGATTATTCCCATAGTGAGGTAGCCCTGACACCCCTATAGGAAAAGGGCTGGGCAAATGCTATTAGTCATGGCCACCCATATAATAACAGTGACTCTAAATGCCATTATAAATAATAACCCCCCAGGTCTGAGGGGTGGTGAAATGTCCCAAACCCACCTGTTGTAAATAAATTACCACTGGGATCTGGGGGATAGTCAGATACCCCCAGATCCACTTATTATAAATAAATTATGCCAAGGGCCTAAGGGGTGGTCAAATGTACCCAGATCTTCCATTATAAATTAATTACCTCTGGGGAGTGATCAAATGCCCCCAGACCTTCATTACAAATAAATTACCTCTCACCTTTGGCTCCAAGACAGCTTAAAAGAACTGTTCAAAAAATGTAAAATAAAATTATTTTCTACTCCCATCTATACATTGCCCAGCTAGGGGCAGAACTAAAATACCGGAAACCAGGGGGGTGGGCAGTGAAAATAACTGAATTAAAATGCCCGAAATGCATCTATCATACCCAAATTGTTGTATTTTGGGTAGCTGAATTTGTGTGCTTTATGTAGCAAACCTGTCCTGATCCAAAGGCCTCCTAATTAGAGACAAATATACTGATATTGAGTCACCGCATTTCAGGGATTCATACAATTGGGCTGCTATGCCCGATCCAAGCCCAATTCGGGACAGATCGGTGCATACAGAGTAGAGCACTAAAGTGATTGTGCTGACAGATAGAGTGGCTGTCAATTGATTATATCAGGAGTATCTATTTCTATGTTCATTCTTTTGTGTCCAATGACTGATTTGACTTGTATTATGTCTCAGAGAAGGTTATAATGAGAAACTGCTTTAATACATCCTATTTAATTTTCAATGGAAGAGTTATTGTATAAATATGATGTCAATATGATTAATGCAAGCTGCTTAGTTATCATTTAATGGACGCAGGGTGACCTAATGAGTTCTTGTTATCACGAGCCAAAAGAAAATTAGGATTTGTAAATCTTATCCTATCTAAATAAAAATTAATCAATCACAGTTGAGAGAACAATAACAATAATATGATTAATCTTCCACAAGTCACAATTTTTTTTATATCTAATATAAACATAATTCTGGAAAGTTTTAAAAGTAAATGGAAGGTTCTTATTTTATAAGAATAGACATTAACTGGGAAGTCAGCCAGGATGAGAAGCCATATTTGATCAAAAACAACTCAGTTAATTAAATACTTAATAGCTTTAATAATATTGGGAGTAATGAGGCAGACTTCCAACTTTGTCACAATGCCTATGGTTATATATTGATAAATAGACATACTTAAGTCAAAGTCAAGTATAGGACTGGTAAGACATACTGGCCCATAGTCAATGTAAGATTTCTAAAATGGCTGTTAAGGTTAGTAATGCAGTAGCATTAAGGTTGTCATGGTTACATGATATATAAAAATAATATCCCCTTTTAAGACAGGGAATTTCACTTGAGATTGCAAAGTTGGATATGTTATTAGTGATCATCAAGACATTTGTAGCATTTGAAGTCTTTTATATAAGATCTTTAGCTGACCCAACGAGCTTGTGTCTACATCTTGAAGCAGAACTAAGATGAAAATACTTTTTTCATTCTCATAATCATGGATAAATACACGTTGGAACATTGGCTTCAGCAATATGACATTTCAGATCAACATGTAATTTTATTATAAAATTAGAAATTTACGAACATTCTGAGAAAGGATTATATGAAAGTGCTAAGAGTGTCAGACTAATTATCTACAATGAATAGTATAAATTTAATACTTATTTGTAATTATGACTATTAGAAATGTGTGAAAAATAACCCTATAATAATCCCATGCAATTATGGAGTCTGGCTGAAATTACATTTGTTCTTGGCATCCCCCGGAAGCATGAAATGTAGTGAGCATAATTACTAAATAAAGACAAAAGTGCAGGGAATGGGAGAATTTTTCCAAACTTGGCTACATTGGCCTAAAGTTTGAAATTCCCATCTCAATGCAATTCTCTCTTTGTGAGGAGACCCTTTAATGATTTGAATTAACTAGAGCACAATATTTTTTCATTCAGACTAAATATATAAATGATCAAAACTGAAATATTTGTACAAACATAAAAATAAAAAAATGCCTAACCACCATTGCACTAAGAAATGTTTGTTTTTTTTTGCAGATATAACTTTGCATACATATAGAATTTGCATAGCTTTTGGTACCCAAATAACTGAAAACGAATATCACACGTGTAAGATATATGAATAAAAAGGAATATTATATTATAATCAGTATAAAATTAGGACACATTTTACTAATATGCAAAATATAGTAAATAATGTGAAAAAAAGCTACAAGAAAATAAGAACAGAAGTGTAGAAACGAGGTGCAGTTGGCATTGTTTGGTGCCTGAGGGATAAATGAAAGCAGGATGGAAGCAGGATTTGCACCTTAACAAGTGATTTGTGAATCATGTAGTGCCTGCAACAAGACAAACATGCTCTTACAATCCTGAAGAATGCTGAAATACATGCCTTAAAAATGTGTTCTGCAAGCCTCTTTTTAATATGTATTAATCCCTTAATGACAAGAGCTTTTTGGGTAGTTTTTGTTATATTTTTATATCTCACTTTCTCATTTAGTGTGCTCATACAAACTGTGTGCTTTTTTGTAAGGAAATGTGATATATACGCCATGTGTCTTTAGGGGTGTAAAGAAGTTTTAAGAGCTACTACACCATTTACACATACGTATTGTGCAGCAAATGTTAATGCCGATCTTAGACTACGGAGATGTTATTTATGATTCTGCCCCGCAGACCAATCTCGGTAAACTCGACACGCTGTACAATACATTATGTCGTTTTGCACTACAGTGCGATTATAACACTCATCACTGTAAAATGTTAAAAGAGTTTAACTGGCTGATGCTTGCCTCCAGGCACACTCTCCACCAAGCGTGCTTAGTGCATAACCACTTCTCTGGAACGCTCCCCCCCTACCTGAGCAGCATGCTCACTCTTACTCCCTGCACATCATACAATCTCAGATCCTGCACCAACCCTTCACTAGTGACCCCTCACTTCAAAAAGGTAGCAGGTCGAGGTGCATTCTCTTTCAGAGCTCCTCATATGTGGAATAGCCTTCCTGTTTCTGCCAAATCATCATCAGCCGGTACACATGACTGGACGAGACACAGTGAAAAAGGGACATGAGCATGAAAGCACAAACCCCTTTATATACTGTACATGTTGTTCCTTTTTTGTATCAATAATGATTTACCCTGTATGTTCTCCTTCCAACTTGTTTAAATATATATTTGTATGTATTTTTAATCTACTATTAAATGTGTAACTGTGTAACTCCTTTCTGGGCTGGGTCCCCCCGACATACTTGAAAACTAGAGAAATCTCAATGTATTCTTCCTGGTAAAACACTTTCTAAATAAATAAATAGATAAATACATTTATCTCGCTTTTTCACCCTTGACATTGCTTTCTCCATTTGCTGGATTGACCGATTGTGGGGAATAATGCTCAGAGATTGTTGTGGGTGTATTAACATTTTTAACATTTAAGCAGTCAAACTGCTGTATTGAAAATTAGTTTAAAGTGTGCCACTGTAAGCTATGATTATGAACATGTTTATTTTTATTATTATTATTATTATTATTATAATAATTGTATTTGTCACTACATATTGCACAACCTTATAAGTTTATATTATTTGTATGAGGTGAGAGACTCTCTCAGGCATACACAGTTGCACCTTTAAATACAAATTATTATTTTTTTTTTATCACCTATTCATATTTCAGAAGTACTTCCACCCATGACTTTATTAAGCAACATGTCCCACAGTGCCAGCTTTGCCACCAGTTTGTCAATGTCAATTTTGGTCGGTTTCCAGACCCATTTTTGATAGGGTGGTCAGGTCTACTTGCCCTGGCCTCCCAAGTATATTATGGGGGCTGGGAGATATTTGTCTGTCTCCCAGCCCCATTTATTATTGAGGTGCAGAGATACTAGCCCTAGTTCCCCATTACTTTAATAAGGGTCAGGGTGATTTTTTTTATTTATGGGGCTATTTTCGCAATAGCCCTCCTGAAGCCTATGGGGAGAATAGAGGCTACTATTTTGGTGATCTGAACTCCAGTGGAGTTCGGATCCTGGAATTTCAGCAAGGAAAAAGCCACAATGACCAATTTCGTGCCAACTCAGAAGCACTTCACTGATCCGAAGTGGCCCGAAACTTGGAGCTCTGAGCTTTTCAAAGAAAATCAGAGCTACCTAAGTTGATCATTTATTTCCATATAAATATCAGCAGGATTATTTTGCCAAGATATATATATCTAATTAAGTCTTAAAAAATACTTTATCGTTAAACATTTGTTCAAGCAAAAGCATATTTTACTTGAAATAATTTGTATGGCAGTATATTGGCTGCACTTCACGTGAATTTAAATATAGCATCAGAGCATGATTTTTTCACACAGATAGTGAGAATAGTAATTATTTTATTGAAATACGAAACTCTACCGTCTAACATTAAAGGAAGATAAATTGTCTGTTAAAGTTGAAGTGATGGCACAACTCCAGGATCATGTGAAAACGTAAAAAAAGATATTTGATATATTTAGTAAAATAAATAATTAAGATATATATCTACATTTTTTGGTGCTATGTTATGCATATTAGTTTTTTATTTGCTGTATTAATAAAACCACCCAATAAAGTTTATAGATTTGGTCACTATCTGTAGCATTTGCTAATTAATCAAGTTGAACTCATTCTCCCACTGCTATATATTTGGCTGCTCTGGTATCCATTTTGCAACCTGGTTGCCAGTTCACCAGTATTAAGTTATTAGTGAATAACTCCATACTGAAAGGATACTGAAAGAAAACAATGCTGAAAATACCCAAAACAAAACCTAGTAGAGTTATTAAATACTAGTACTGGATATCTACTTTTCTATAGTACTTGAAAAGCAGCACCGGCCTATCTATGTTAAATAGCCTGTAACAGACATCATTGGACCACTATAGTAGGCAACTGGAAATTGAAATAGTAGCTTAATCATAAACTGCTTCTTACATTGTCACTTTTGTATTTCATTCAGTTAGTAAATTGTTACTTAATTTTATTAACGTAGCCTTTATTTATCTATCTAGACATTTGTGGCTAGATCTGACATTTGACTAATATATAAACCAAGCTTTAGTTCCATTAAGTGATTAATAATGATATTATTTCCCCCATTATTTTCTCCTCTGTCTTTGTTATGCGTCACATTTCACATTATATTTTTTGTTTAGCTATATGATCCTGAATTTGAGAGCGGGGGGCCAGGGGCAAAACATTTTTAGTGACCCATGGTGCAACTTCATTAGCCCACCTGTAGTCATCACAAATAAAATAGATAGGCAAGACAGATATCTTTACCGAAAAGCTACAGAGACTTTACAGCCAGCCAAGACACTGAATATTCGAGTACATTCAAAAATCTAAGACCACTATCCATGTGCATGAATTCATATTGTCAGCTTTGCATCATGAACTTTAATTTATTTAGTACGACTGCAGAGCAGAGAAAATTGACCTGTGTCTTGTAGCTATAGCCACATCATATCATGACATCACTGTACATAATGGCAGTCTTACCAGTAACCGAGAATGTCTAATTGAAAATCTGGTCCTCATGGAGTGTACTATGTGATGTGTGAACTTTGTATAATAATATTAATAGTTAACAATACCATAACATTATGACAAGTGAAAATAACTATTCAGCTGTTCACACATTTAGTTCTCACTTCGGATAGCATAACTGATTCTTCTAGTTTAATTGTTGTAGTTTTCCTAACACGTATCAAAAGTAGGTTACTGAATTTTATAAGAGCAGAATCTCAGAATTGTAACCTCTTGGAATACCAGCATATCTGCAAAAATCAGGCATTAAGATTGCGTGAGATTGTACTTCAGTCTCCACTGTACATATACTAGTTGTCTGGAGCTCAGTATTCATTGTGTAGTGTTTGTCTACAAGATAAACACAATTTCCAAACAATGCTACCTGTGCACAGTGCACTGTGTATGGGCATTATTAATTCAGGTAAATTTGGGATTGTTGGCAACTGTGCCATTCCTGTCTCCACCAACCACTTATATCCATAAGGTTTATGACCCTGATAGTCAGCAGTGACAGAGAGGTAGCAAAATGTTTTTTGTGAACGTTTTGATGCAGACTTGTAGGTGATCAAAGCACCATAAAACAATACAATGGGTTACTGGCCGAGTGCTTCAACAGTTTGAGTAACCATCTTAATACTTGATTTACTTGCTAAAATTATATATAAGATGAGTGATGATATAGTAGAGTTTGCTTCGATAAATTTAAAAGCAAGTAATTAAAAATGTAAAAGCAACTTACTGTATAAGTTATTTTTATATTGCTCCCACCATGAGAACTTAGCAATTTGTACTTTAGGAGATACACGCTGCTTCTCTCTGCACACATATACTGTGATATGCTAACAGCTGGAATTTTCTTTCATATGTACACCAAGTGAGAGAGCCGTATTTTTAGATGGAAAAATTAATTCTACCAATTTTACAATTTTTTCAGTGCAAAAACAGTAAGCTGTGGTGTGATACATGTGTTTCAAATATGAGTTGGTTGGCCTGCTATATATACATTCTTGGAACTTTCTGGTACACTAAAGTGGATGTTTATGAAAGTTTCTTAGGCAATTTACATATAAATTAGGACAATACAAGTGGGCTGAATTTTTCCGTTGGACACTCTGCCTCAGGAAGGAGGCAGACAGATGTTGCAGTTGAATTATTGCATTCAAACATGAATTTTAAGAATCTCTTGTGCTAAAACTGGCTAAATCTAACTGGCAGAATTTAACTCGGTGGCTCCATCTGTCCTGACAGATGTCATTCTCTGGAAAAAGAACTGGAAGACGTGTGTGTTCATGTGCCTGGAGTAACCTGGCAATGTGGTTCAATGGCATGTATTGGTGTCTATAGTGGGCCCCTTGACAGCAGTAATCCTGTGTGCTTTGGAGAAGTGGCATATTTTTACATGAGTGACAATCAAGGACCTCACCTAGAATACAGATTCTAGGTTAGGTCTATCATGTTTTTTTTCAGGGAACCACAAATGTTAGTTTAATTGAGTTTTTAATTTTTAGAGACTCTTATTGCCTTTGCACAGTCATTGACACTGGATTGACAAGTTAAATATATACACCTAAAAGGCAATCTACAAATCTATACAGGATTAAAATTAAACTTTCAGAGCTTTATTTCTAAGTAAATTATCTTTCATTAATGATACAGTATGTGTGATTATCCTAATTTATATAATATTCTGTTTCATTTTTTCCCCCATAAAAAAACATTTAAAGCATTGCAATGCAGGAATGAATAAAAGCCAAAGTAATAAGTAAACTGGACTTTTTAGGATTGTAGGCAGAGTACAGTGTGCTCTTTATCTGTGTGTTCGAATTCACTGCTTTGAATATGCTGCACATTTCAATGTCTGCCATTTGCTATAATGATGGCTTGCTCCATACCACTTCTAAGAGCTTTTCAGAATCCTTAATCGATGCTTTTAGTGACTTATAATGTCAGGTGAGATTTGAGGTGATGCAACCTGCCCACAAATGGGCTGTGCAATTTAAGTCTTCATAAGCCCTAGCAACAAAGTTCCAAGTCTCTTTTGCGATCATTTAAGGTTACTCCTTACAAAAAGTACAAAAACTTGTAATAAAAGCAAAACAAAGCCTTTTTCTCCTTCCAGGCAGGGTGCCTTCAGTGACTTGCTGGGACTATGCAATAGCAGGAACATTTTATTGTTTCGTCTATTATGTGAATTATGGTACCTTTCATAAGAAAATGTGACCAGTAGTAACTATAGCCTGTTCTGAGGTTTTACATTAACATTGTTGAGGCATGTTCCTTTATGTCTCTGAGATGTCTTATAACCTGACCAACATTTCTTTAGGATGAATTATAGTGAAAAATGTATGTAAAAAGCACTACCTGTCAATGTATGGGAATGCTAGATACACAAAACAAATGTGCTGGAAAACCATATATGAAATATAGCACATAGTACACTATATAAAGAACAATAAACTTGACAAATGTAATACAAGTTTTAAAGCGGAAGTAGACTCCCATATACGTTTAATCAGGCAGATGACCACTGATATAAAATAACAAAATAATATATAGATTAGAGGGGGGTGTCTGAGATTGTGTATTTTGGCAACTGGTGTGGAATTGCAAGATGTGAACCTTGGTGCATATAGCATACATGCAACTGAAGTAATCATACAAAGACAATGGGCTGTGGCGGTTGTGTTTTAACACTCTCATGTTGGGAAGGTTGTATGCTTTTCGGTGCACCTAACCAGCCCAGAATGGCAAGACCTTGGCAAATACTGCAAACTCGCAAACATTTGTTGGGAGTTGTCGTTATACAGCGATACCACTGCTATCGTGCTATCACTATTTTATACATCCTTCCATTATTTCTTTATACTATGTCCAGGGCCGGACTGGGAGAAAAATTCGGCCCGGGCATTTTTTTATCACAGCGGCCCACTAAGAAGGGGGCGGGGCAGAGGAGGTGTGTTTTGTCATCACCAATGACAAACACGCTCCCTCTCAAAGTGAGCATGTTGGTTCAATGCTCTTCCAGGGCAGACCATGCGCAGAGCTCTGCTGAAGAGCTCTAGCATGAGAAAAAAGCCCTGTATTTGTTCTGCACAGTGCAAGCAAATTTAATAACATGCTTGCACTGTGTTTCCTTGCAACTTGTCTCTGGTGTCTCTATAAATGGATACCAGGAGGCAAAAATGCCAGGAAAGAGTATTGAGCATGTGTTTGGAGCCTGCTTGTGGGATTGCGTGTGTGTAGAGTGAGCTGATTGTGGTGTGGTATTGTGTAATAAGGTCGGTTTTAGTTGTGTTGTGTTTGTGGTGTAATGTGATGCATATGTGGCTAGGGGCTGTAGAGAATGTGTGGATAGGGGATATAGCAAGTGTGTGCATACAGGCTATAGTGTGTGTGTGTATATAGATGTAGTGTGTGTTTAGGGGTGTAGTATGTGTTTGCTTACAAGGAATCTAGTGTGTGTATATATACATATTTATATGAGTCTAGTGTGTGTTTGAAGGACCCAGAATGTGTATAGGAGATCTAGTGAGTGTGTGTTTATAACGGTTTCAGAGTGTATATAGGGATCTAGTGTGTGTATGTGTGTAGATGATCCAGAGTTGGGTAAGGGATCTAGTGTGTGTCTGGAATGTAATGTGTTTAGGGGTGCAGTATGTGTGTGAGGGGTGCTGTGTGTGTGTGTGTGTGTGTGTGTGTATATATATATATATATATAAGTATTGTGTATGTCTGTTGTGCAGTGTGTTTGGGGGTTCTGTGTGTATGTGAGGGGTGCAGTATGTGTGTGTGAGGGGTATTCCTTAGTAATACCAGTCTGATGGCCATTAAATATGCCACATACAGGAGCCCCACAAATTATGTCACACGCATGAGCCCCATAACTATGCCACATACAGGAGCCCATAACTATGCCACATACAGGAGCCCCATAAATTATGCCACATCAGAGCCCCATTATTTATGCCTCAACTTGGAGCCCAATTAATTATGCCACACACACAGGCGCCCCTTCATTATGCCACACACACAAGCGCCCCTTAATTATGCCACACACACAAGCGCCCCATAATTATGCCACACAAAAGAGCCCCTTAATTATGCCACACATGGGGCCCAATAAATATGCCACACATGGGACAGCCATTAATTATACAACACACAGGAGCCCCACAAGATGACAATTGTACAATTCGAAAACAATACATATCTATAAACACAGACATCTCTCTATAACTAGTTGCATTTATACTTATTTGAATTATTTAATATTGTATTTAATAAAAATGTTATTGAAAAATTGCATTACTATATTTTTTTCCCTTCCTCTGCACCCACATTGCACCTACAGGACTTAACACAGCACCATACAGTACCCACAGAACATGCCATCCACCTATATTGCACCCACAGCACTTGGCTTGCACTCATATTGCACCTACACGATTTGGCATGCCACAGTGTCACTTTGCCCCACAGAACTAGCCAGTGTCACTTTCCACATAGTACATGTTATTTTGCCCCACAGACCATGCCACAGCATCACTTTGACAATTAAAATATGCCAGTATTTAACCCCTCGATATGCCATGATTTAGCCATTCAATATGCCAGGATTTTGCCCCCCAATATGCCATTTAATATGCCAGGATACTGCCCCTCAATATTCCAGGAGTTTGCCCCCCAATATGCCATTTAATATGCCAGTATTTTGCTCTCAATATGCCAGGATATTGCCCCCAATATGTCATTTAATATTCCAGGATTTTGCTCTCAATATGCCAGGATTTTGCTCTCAGTATGCCATTTAATATTCAAGGATTTTGCCCCCAATATGTCATTTAATATTCCAGAATATTGCCCCCAATATGTCATGTAATATGCCAGGATATTGCCCCCAATATGCCGTGTAATATGCCAGGATATTGCCCCCAATATGCCATGTAATATGCCAGGATATTGCCCCCAATATGCCATGTAATATGCCAGGATGTTGCCCCTTAGTATGCTCGTTATGCCACCCTCCTACCCCCTTCCCCAGACCCCAGTACTTACCTCTTTGCTGCTCCGTCTCCCGGTGCTCTGTGAGCTCCCCTCCAGCTGCGCGGAATAATAAAGTTTGTTTAAAAAAAAAGTTCCAATAAACTTTATTGACCGCGCGGCTGGAGGGGAGCGCACAACGCTTCCATCACAGCCACGGACCTGCACCGGGGGACAGAGCAGGAACGAGGTAAGTTTTTGATTTATTTTTTTTTTTTTTAATGTAGGGTACGCCACTGCTGGGACCTCCCCTGCCGGCCTCGGCCCATGGCCATCGCGGCCCACCGGGCATTTTCCCGGTGTGCACGATGGCCAGTCCGGGCCTGACTATGTCATTGAAATATAGTGTGTTTTTATTAATTTGTTCTGTATGTGTATAAACCTATGAGCAGAGTCAGACTGTAAATAAAATGCAGCTAGGTACATTTTCAACACTAGCCCAATAAAGCATAACACTAGTATAGTGAGCCCACAGATTGGTGGAGACGAACAAAAGACAAAAATTTAAAAATAAAAACTGTAAGTGAAGATTATCAAGTCTTAATTATACCCAAGAATTGTTTAGGGCCAGAACCAGTGTTTTGTATGAAAATTATGGGAAAGCATAGTGTAAAAATGTTAGGTGATAGACTATGATTGCAATTGCTTACCCAACTATTGTGGATTACGTTTCCCATGATACTTAGATAGCTTTGCAAAAATATTTTACAACAGCTGACTTACCTGCCAAGCACAGGACCCCTCATTTCTATCTCCACTCACCCCAAACATAGTCTGATTCTTTGTCACAAAACTAGCCAAAGAGCTGCTGTTTCCACAAGTGAACTAGAACATTCTCACTATCTTCCAACATCTATACTTTAGTATTCATTAATTATTTGTTACATATCCCATGGGGTCAAACATGGAGCTGTAGATTGACATAAAGGCCAACATCCAAATTTCCAGAGCAAGGGACATTTCCTACAAAACATATTAACCTTTGTTTACCAGTATCATGAAACCTACCATATTTTTCGCCTCATAAGACGCACTTTTTTCCTCCTCAAAAGTGAGGGGAAATGTCTGTACGTCTTATGAGGCGAATGTAATACTTACCTCCATGCTGCTCCCTGTTGTGTTCTCTCCGTTGTTTCCTCCGTGCAGTCTAACCTCCTGTACGGAAGAAGGAAGCTCTGGTCGCTTTTTTTCCCCTTCCTAACTTTATTGACGTTGTGCGACGTCAATAAAGTTAAGAAGAAAAAAAAAGCGATCTGAGCTTCCTTCCTCCGTGCAGGAGGTTAGACTGCACGGAGGAAGCAACGGAGAGAGCACAACGGAGAGCAGCATGGAGGTAAGTGCTAGGGAAGGGGGGAGGAGGTTGGAAAAAATGAGCAAATCCTGGCATTGTGAGGGGGAAAATCCTGGCATAGTGAGGGACAAAAGCCTGGCATAGTGAGGGACAAAAGCCTGGCATAGTGAGGGACAAAAGCCTGGCATTGTAAGGGGGAAAATCCTGGCATAGTGAGGGGCAAAAGCCTGGCATAATGAGTGGCTAAAGCCTGGCATAGTGAGGGGCAAAATCCTGGCACAGTGAGGGGCAAAATCCTGGCATAGTGAAGGGCAAAAGCTTGGTATAGTGAGTGGCTAAAGCCTAACATAGTGAGGGGCAAAATCCTGGCATAGTGGGGGGCATAATCCTGGCATATTGAATGGCTAAATCCTGGCATAGTGAGGGGAAAAATCCTGGCATATTGAATGGCTAAATCCTGGCATATTGAGGTTTTTTTTTCTTGTTTTCCTCCTCTAAAAACTGGGTGAGTCTTATGGTCAGGTGCGTCTTATGAGGCGAAAAATACGGTAATTCCATTAACACCGAAACCTTGTTGTTTTCTAATTTATTGTTTTGGAAATGGTTACTGCTTGTTTCAGTTTAAATAAATGTGATTCTATATAATCACTATGTCATTGGCATCGCTTATTCTTAACTTCGGTTATTATTATTTTTACTGCTATAGTCGTGATTTGACAGTTACGGTCTAATTCTGCTTTTGTATTTTACAGATTTCCGTAAAGGAAAACAAAACTATACAGGTTTTATTGGTAAATCTATTTTACAGCATGTCATGGAAAAAAGATAAGACAAAAAAGAGAATACGACCACCATAAAATTAAATTGTGCCATAAAAAAAGGTAAAAATAATAATAAAATAGACGTAAAGTAGCAAAGGAAACACTAATGTGAAAAATAAGCTAATATGACTTTAAAAAAGCACAAAAAACAATGTATGGATGTATTAGATCTTTGTTTTGAAACACATTTTATTCATGACATTATCATAGAGTGAATCAAATAAGATTCCACATTTACCTATCTCTTTCACAAAGCTTCTGCCCTGCATTGTGAATATGCAGAGGTAATAAAATGAAATTGCAATGGATGCAGGATCCAGGGTAGTTTGTTCTTCATTCAGGGCAAATACCCCAAGGGAAAGACCATAGTTCAAAATAACTTTTCTATTAAATATTTTTGCATTTTAACTAATGTAACGCCAAAGAAGATATGCAATCATACTGGTCTGGAACAGAAGCAGTTTAAGTAAATATTGAAGACAATCATACATTTCTTTTAAAACCAGAGCAATTTTCAAAAATGAAGAAAAACAATTTGCTAAATCAATTTGAAGAGAAGATGAAAGTAAAAAAAAAAGGAACAGTTTATCTGCTTTGTATTCCTGCAGGCTAAATGACAATGTCTCTTGAACATAGCAAGTTTAACTTCACACAATTTATTTATGAACGTTTCTACATTGAGAAAGCTGGAGAAAAAAAATTAACTTTTTAATTTAGTATGCAAAATATAAAATTATTATTATCTTAGATTTTTAAAAATCATTCCAAACATTTCCAGCTACTTCTACAGGGTGTGCAGAATTAACATTTTGTTAACCATATTATTGTAATTCCTCAGTATTAAAAAAAAAGACTATTTATGCGTGCTGTGACATATTCTGCATACATTTGGTTACTTTTTTTTGTGTAAGTCAAGAATCCAGTGTGTAATGTTGGCTAAAGGAATTTTACTAATTATTACAACATGATTACAGCCGATGATTTCATAATGATCTGCCAGCAAGGCTGGATTAATTGTAAAAGGAAAGCATGAATTATGATAAACAAGGGGATAATGGAATGAATGAGTATAAGCAGGCATAAAGCAAGGTTTTGACTAACTCAGGATATCTCCTTGGTCCATTTGTTTTCTTAGGGTAGTGGTCTGGCTTGATGCTATGCAACAAAAGGTTAACAGGTGGTCTGATGATGCAGAATAATAAACGCAGACCAGGAACTCTTTGTTGGTCTTAGAGGACCGTAGGACACATCAGAGAGGATCTTGAGGACCTACAGTATTCACTGGAGGCAACTCATCTTAACCTTCTGCAATTCTCAACAGCATTACAGGACATGCATACATTTACTTCAGGAATCTATTTAATGAAAGCTAGGGTTCCTGGTACCCTTAGATCTTCAGGGTGATCACTCTCTTCTTTCTCCAAACGGAAGGGAGAAGGGGATCTGTAGTAAAGTTCAGCCAACCTCTGCCTGGTAGGCTGCTGCTCCTTAACCCTAGTTTTCAGACTCACATGACAATGACTGACAGACAGAACAATGATCCCTTTCTCTCGTACTCTCTTTTTCGCTTGAGCTTAACTGCTACAATTTATACAATATCTTAATTCGATCGGAACAAGTTAGGACTGACAATAGGTAGAGGAGGGAGTTGTGATCATGCACAAAAACAAGCCCACTTGAGAAAACCTTGAAAATCTCAAGGGTAATACTCTGGACATTGCAGAAGACAAGGAACAAGATAAAATATGAGATTTTACAGTAGACCAGAAGGAAAGAATAGCTCTTATTTGCTGTCAAACTGTCTGTATAATTATATCTAGTTCTTGTATAATTACATCAATACAGTTTATGGCACATTAGTTTCAGTCAGGGTAGGTGATGTGGGAGGTCAGTCAATGGATTAATGTCTTAGTTAAGGTCAGCCATTCAATTATTCTCTCAACATCCCTGTATCTGTCAAAACTTGTCCATAATGATAATCTTCGGCCCTGCTTTAACCAATACAGACGACACAACATCTACCAAGTAATTTTAGACCCTGAATAAGATAAGATTAAAAATAAATGTAATTTCATTAATTAAACACTTTGATTAAAACCAAACTCCCCATATTAATATTCAAATGAGAGAAAAAGAAACAATTACATTATGACAATGTGTCATAGGAATGCAGTAAAGCTTTAATTTAAACAGAATCCCATTTTTGAGTTTGGGTCATGAATAAAAAAAAATTCTGCCTTATCATATGAGTCAGGACAAGCCACATAGCACTTTTATTTGTTCCGGGTGCTACAGTGTAGAGAAAATTTACACTGGAGCCTTAGCTTAGCTGTGATAATGCAGAAATCTCTTGTGTGACAAATCAATCTCTATTTAATACCGTCAAACAGAAAACAACTGCTGAAGGAACAGTGGACGTATTAACAGCTGCCAACTGCAGGGATCCTAATTAGTTGTCATGAGGGATAGAAAGAAAGAGAACTGCGGGTCAGTAAACTTCACAAAGTGAATTTTGACAAGACAGCAGAAGACAGATACACAGGAAAAGTGGAAATCGAATGAGCAGTATGGTGACAGCAAGCATAGAAAGCACAGAGGGGAACATATAAGCTTATCAGAAATTAATTACTGCAGTAATAGAACAATTTTAGGACATCTTTCGTAACCCATGGAGGAGACACACAATGCATCATATACTTGTGCAAATGAGTTTAACAGGCGTCTTATAGCTTTGCATTGCTTAGTGAATGCCCATAGGCTAAGTTCCCAATAAAGCATTGCAAATGAGCATCTTGCATGCCTGTGCTAAGCAGTAATGTCTGTGGCAGCATATGGCATGGTATGTCAGCAATGGTGCATTAGCATAATTAACTGCTTTCATTATATCCATAGCTTCTGTTATTTTGCCATTATATGCTTTGTGGAATAAAAAAATGATGAATTAAAAATGCTGCATACTAAACAGAAGCTTTATTTCATATTAATGTCAAACGTCATGTCATGGAATTTATGGAACTTAAGTTGATTTAATGTATTAAAAAAATGTATTCATTGAAAAATTAAGAGTATATGCATCATACAAGATCTGTGCATACATAGCATGTTTTATTTTATATTTTTTGTATTTTAATCTTTAATTTTTCTAACCCTTTTGAATCAAACATGGAGAAAGCGACAAAGCAGATCCTTGTTCATTTATTCTAAGTATGCTAATTTACTAAGCTATTTATTCACGAAAGAGGGAATTGCTGGAAATTAAGAAAGTGATTTGAAACTTAAGACCAATGTAGCCGAAAAAATAATTCTATTCAGCAGAATGAGAAAACGTTCCCAACTCTGTTACTTTGACCATAAAAAGGGACAGTCTAGTCCCCAAAATCACTTTGGTGCAAGTGGAAGACTACTGCCTTAATAGTGCAAAGGCTTTTTCCCAATTTGATTTTATGTAGATATTCTGTATAAATCAGATATTTAATATTCTACTCAAGCCCTCCCCTGCATCCTATCCTAAAGGCACTGCAATACTGATTGTGTGTAGACACTGGACATGTATCAGTTTTGTTTTATTTAGTTACTTCTACCACTGCTCTGCTGGTAGAATAGAATGCATTGTGTGGAGCCTAAGTAACCTTGTGCTAGTACACATAGGATCTTTTAGCACTGGACATGGATCAGTTTTGTTTCATTTAGTTACTTCCTCTACTGGTAGACTAACATGCATTATGTGGAACCTAAGTGACCTTGCGCTTGTGCACATAGGATCTCTTAACAGTACAACGCAGTATCAGATAACATCACTGGAGAAACTGGATCTTCATTAATTCATAATCCATTCATTTGAATGACATTACTTTCATTGGTTCCCGCAGCAAAAAAAGAAGAAGGAATTTACTTTTACTCAGCTAGTGTGGGCAATCCTGGTTTCTTGAAAACTGCTATAATTTTACAAATTCATCTAAGTGTAGGTATTTCATATTTTAAGCAATGCAAAATATGCATTGTAAAGTACTTTAAATGTACAGTTGGAAGATACATTTTTGGCACCAGACAGTCCCTTTAAGTTTGACATTTCCTTCTCAATTCTCTGCAATTTCACTTTCATGAATAATGCCCTTAATGCTTTAAAATCCAAACTTTTCAACCTGGGACTCTGTCATCATTGGAACATTTCAAGAGAAACTATCTGTTGAAATACGCATATACATATGTAGTAAAGTGCAAGAAGTAAAAGAGGAGCCATACAAACATAATGCAGACATCATCATGTGAGCAGTCATATTTCTAGGAGGATAAATCCTGTACAGAGGGGGGATGTTTGTTTTTCACTCCTATGTGCTAGCAAGCAATTCTGCCAGGTTAAGGAAACAGTGATTTGCTCAAGTGGACCCTGCAGGGACCTCACTATGCTTCAAGCATCATTTGCTTTGTTTGGGGGTGGGTAATGGAGGCGAGACATTATAGCCCATGGTATGCACCATAGTGGACATAAGGCATAGGTCTGGGCAGCATCACAGGTGTACCCTGTAGTAAGTAAATTAATGGCTTGTCAAAATTTGTAATTCTCCATGATGGCAGCACAAGGTGCAAATGCCACTTTACATGCCACCAGCACATTCAGCTTACCATTAAAAATATCAATAAAACATAATAATGGGGTAATACATAAATTGTGATTGGGTCTGTTTCAGTTCATGACACTTTGATGAGCTGGGGTTCCTAGGGTTGCCGCCTCGGCCTTTTTTTACCGGCCACTTTGTGGTATGTAGAAGACATATGTGACCAGAAGGAAATCATTTACCTAATCAAGGAGTGGATCCCACAGGACCATCTTGATTAGTTAATTGATTTCCATCTGGTCCCAAATGACTTCTACATACTGCAAGGCAGAATGCAAAAGTTATATTTGGCCAGTAAAAAAATGCCACTATCCCCACTTTAGGAAAGCTCTGCTTAGTCCACATGACACAACCTCAGAACAATAAAACTGACAAAGCAGACTATGCACCATTTCATAAAACACAGAGAAACCCAGCCCCTCCCCACCTCCTACTGAGACCTAATGGTATGTCATAAACCACTCACTGCCAAATAAATAGTGAAGGAAAAGCTTCAGTAGATAATGCAATAGACTACCTTCAATATCTTCAGAATGTCAAAAAACTGATTTGAAATATGTGTCCTGTTTTTTTTTTCACACAAGCACTGAGCTGTTTGTCTGGATGCCAGGAGACACAATACTCCACATGCTGAGAGGAAGTACTTGAAGCCTTTTCACCAGTTTATGTGAAAGCCTATGCAAGTGACATCACTTCCCCTGCAGGAGGGGTGGTGCACCACATTAGCATATCATGCCACATTTTGCACAGTTATGCAAATTTATGAAATCATCTTGTTAGTATTTTTTCAGGTAAATAGCTTACCTACAGTATTTGTATCAGTGTTAAAAGGTCAGATACCTTTTTTCTTCATTGCCTGCACATCTGTTGTGTGATTGGTGAAAAATATAAATTCAGACCAACCAGAAAATTATAGTTCTGTCTTTTCATATAGCATACTCTATGGTGATAAAAATACATGTAATAATAATGCTTTGCTTTTAATGCCAACCCTAGCTCATCTACCACAAAGTTTTCTGTTCTGTAGGCTGTATGGACAGCATTCCAATGTGGATGTTTATATCAGTGCTTTTGTACAAAGCTTATAAATGTTTAATTGAAAGTTTTAAATGGCTCAGAGAAGTAGCTTCACAATTCAGTGGGTGATGAACCTTTTGTAGGACATTATCAAAAATCTCAACCTTAAGTGAAAAGATGTATACAGTCTACCTTTTGGATTCCAATAAGTGAGCAAGGCACTGCAGTCATGCATTCTCATCAGTGGGAAACATAAAGACACTCTGTCAGCTAAACATGGTTTTATAGTGGTCTATTCACTAAAATTTGAGAATAGTGCAAAGAAGTCAGCTTAGGAGGCTCCAAATAACGGTACAGAGCCCAGCACTCAGTGTGAAGTGAGAGTTTATTCACACGCTTGGGGACGTTTCAACTCTTGCAAGTTTTTTTCAAGCCTTAGGAGGCTTAGGAGGCTGACTTTAACTTTAAAAGTTGACTTCCCAAGTTGACCTGATGATTTTTAAGGTCTTGGTTTCCCTACCTGAACCAATGTAGGGGTGGGGGAAGGTACAGTTAATATTATGTAAATAATTTATTAATTATTTTTTTCTGGGGGCCTTGGGGTGGCACCGGGTGAAGAGGATTTTAAATTTTTGTATATTTTTATTTATGCCCAGGACCTTGGACAAACCCACGGGGGTGTTGGCTATTACAGTGTATGGGGGGTAATTATAATCCCCTATCACTGTGCAGTTGTGGAGTGGTGATATGTATTTACAAGCAAGTTCATTCATTTTAGGGTGATTGGGAGTCATGAAGCAGGTAACCAAGCCCAGTAACATTAATGGGGGGCACTGTTGCTCTGTGCCCCCATTACCTTTAAAAGCAGGTTCCCAGCCCCATAAATAATAATGGGTGGCTAGGGTTCTTGTGTTAATGGTCCCGGGGGCCATTTGGGGAGCACTCAGGACCTGGTTTTGTTAGGAGGGGGAAATCACCTCTCCAATTATGAGGTTGAATTTGAGAAAGAAAGCATTTTTTTTTCGAAAATAATTTTTTTTATTTGTTTTTAGATATAATGAAAAACATTACATGTTGACAAAAAAAAAGAAGAAACAAAAAAAAAAAGGGGATCAATAACAATGAGGGGAATTTGGGTGGAAAAGGGTCAGGAACCTAATGCAAATATTTGGGAATTTTCACATCATTAAAAACATATCTTTTAACATAATACAGTGCAACCTTGGCCAAAAAACAGGATGGTAATGCATATTATAGACAGTAAAAAAAAAAACCCAAGGGGGGAGGGGGGGGAAATGAGGGTAGTTTAGATATTATTAGACAGATACGACCAAGTTCTGGCTATCAAATATCCAGCTCTCATGTTGTGTGGATCAGAGACACGAACTCCTCGCTCTCTGTAAGTTCCATCCAGTGGAACCAAGTAATTTTATATTTCACTCCCTGAGAAGAAGAGCAGAGCGAAAGCTCCTCCCAGGATCGCAGCTCCTCCACCTTAATCACCCACTCTGAGAGAGTAGGGGGACTCGTAGATTTCCAATGCAGAGGAATTAAAAGTTTGGCCGCATTGAGCAGCTGCCTGAAAATTGATTTTTTGTAATGGGAAATTGATTGGTCAGTGTGGTGTAATAGATACGTGGCCGGTTTAAATGGGGGCGGGGTTTCGATTAGCTTAGCCACTATGTTTCTGATCCCTTTCCAGAATCCCTCTATCAACTGACAGCTCCACCAAATGTGCAACATTGTGCCCTTTTCCCTTCCGCATCTCCAACAGGTTTCGGGAATATCTGGGTTTATTCTATGTAGCAGGACAGGGGTCTTGTACCATAGGGTGAGGAGTTTGTATGCATTCTCCTGAACCACCGTGAAAGATGAGCACTTCTGCGTCAAAATAAAAATCTTATCCCACTGTTTGGCTGTTAACTGAATCCCCAAGGTCTCTTGCCATTTTGCGGTGAAGGTAGGGTATGGATCATCTGTAGGGGGTAGCAATTCCCTGTATAGCGTGGAAATACCGTGTGTGGGTTGGTCGGTGCGTGTGCAAACATGTTCCATAAAAGTGAGTTCTCTGGTTAGGTTATGTTGTTGTGGGAGAGAGTTTACGTAATGTTTTAGTTGGGTGTATCTTAGTGTTGTGAGGAAGGTGTGAGTCTTGTCGGGGATCAGTGAGGCCAGGGTGCGAATGGTGCTACTCCCCATTATATCCCTTATCTGTCCTGTTTCAGGAATGTGTAGGGCCTTTCCAAATGCTCCATCCATCCCAGGTGGGAAGGCTGTGTTGTGCAGTACGGGACTGAGGGGAGAAGGAAAGGTTGTAAGACGGGCTTTGCGATAATGTCTGTGCCACACAGTTAAAGTAGCTGAGATAAACAGGTGCTCTCGGGCCTGTGCCCTGCTTACCTCTGGTGCTAGCCATGGTAGGACTTTTATAGGAGTGGGTAACATAGAGTTTTCTAGGTCTATCCACAATTTGGTGGGGAGTGAAATTGACCAGTCTACTACTCTAAGCAAATGGGTGGCCACGTAGTATTTGTGGAGGTCCGGTAAGGCCAGTCCCCCTCTTAATCTGGGCAGAGTCAAATACTCGTACTTGAGTCTGGGCTGTTTATTACGCCATACAAATTTGGTGATGGCCCTTTTAAGAACTTGGAAAAAAGAATTGGGTAGAGGAATCGGAACCGTCTGAAACAGGTACAGTATTCTTGGCATGACATTCATTTTTATCGCGTTAATTCTGCCTTGCCAAGTGAGATAAGTATTTCCCCAGGTAGTCATTTCGTTCGTGATTAGTTGGGCCAGGGGTTTAAAATTCTGTTCATATAGGGCTGCCGGGTCTGATGTGAGCCAAATCCCTAAATATTTAATTTTATCTGTTCGCCAATGGAATGGAAAAGAGTCCTTTAGTGCTGCCATTTGTGGGTTGATATGTGTAAGAGTCAGAATTTCGGATTTCTGAATGTTAATCTTTAAATTTGAGAATTGTCCAAATGTTTTAAACTCATCCATCAAGATAGGTAGGAAGGTTTCTGGTTGGGTGATAAAAAACAGCATATCATCCGCGTATGCGGCTACTTTATGTTGGGTATTGTTTGTGCACAGCCCCTTAATGTCTGGGTTTTGTCTTATCTTTTCCAAGGAATTTTCCAGGGAGAGCGCAAATAGCAGGGGAGAGAGTGGACAACCCTGCCTGGTACCGTTAGATATTGTTATGCGCCGTGAAAGGGTGCCATCCACTCTCACCCTGGCCGTGGGAGAGGCGTACAGTGCCCGCATCCAAGTCATCATGTTGGGACCAAAGCCCATATGCGACAGAGTGCTCCACAAGAAAGGCCATGCCACTCTATCAAAGGCCTTTTCGGCGTCTGTGGATAGTAGCAGCATACGCCTGTCCCACGTCCTTGCGGAGTGGATGGCGGCTAATGCTCTCGTTGTATTTTCCTTTGCTTCTCTCCCAGGGACAAATCCCACCTGGTCGGGATGGATCAAATATGGGACAAACTGCTGGAGCCTAAGGGCCAACAATTTAGCCAGCAACTTAACATCTGTGTTTAAAAGTGATATGGGTCGGTAGTTTTGTGGTGCTGTGGTGTCTTTGCCTTCCTTAGGGAGCACTGTTATTGTTGCAGTGAGAGTGTGTGTATCTAGGGGGGATCCTGTCAATAGGGAGTTGAACACCCCTACCAGTTGTGGCAGCAGGAGTTCTCCGAATTGTTTGTAGTATTGTAGTGGCAGCCCATCTGGGCCGGGGCATTTCCCAGAGGCTGAGTATTTAATTACCTCCTTTAGTTCTTCTAGCGTAATGGGCCTTTCTATACTATCTGTTTGGTCCTTGTTCAGTGAGTGAGTAATTGTAGTTCGTAAGTATTCTTCCATCTGAGCATTCCGTGAACCAGTGGGGGTTGTCTCACTGGGGCACGGAATGTTGTATAATTTGTTGTAGTAGTGATAAAAGGTATCAGCTATTTTATCTGGCATGTATTGGATGTGGCCCTTGGAGTCGTGCATGCTCGTGATGTATGCCTTTTGTTTGCGCTTACGTAATGTGCGTGCTAATAAGCGTCCACATTTACTCCCCTTCTCCTGAAACAGGTGTTTTGTGACCTTAAAAGCCCGCTCTATTTTTGAATTCAGGAGGCTGGAAAGTTCCCGGCGTGTGGATATAAGTTCTGTCAAAACAGTAGGGTCGAGTGAGTGTTTGTGTTGTGTTTCCAGCGCCGCAACCTTTTTTGCGAGGTCGCTGTGCATGTTCTTTCTTACGTCTGGAGGCTAATGAAATAAGCATCCCTCTCATGGTGCATTTGTGGGAGACACTGTGGGCAACGGTACATCAGGTGTTACGTTTTCCTCAAAGTATAATTGGAGGTGTGTATTGATTTTTTGACATATCCCCTGGTCATTCAGGAGAGAGTCATTAAGCCTCCACGTATACTCCGTCGGGGAATGTAATGGGGATTCCAATGTCATTAATAGAGGAGCGTGGTCACTCCACGTTATGGAACCATAATGTATATCACGTATTAACCGCAAATGTCCGTATGAGATACAAAAATAATCCAGTCTGGAATACGAGTTGTGTATGTGTGAATAAAACGAATAGTCTCTACTCGTAGGGTGTACTGCCCTCCATGCATCTGCTACCAGGAGATTGGAAAATTGTGATCTCATATTTCGCATTGTGCGTAGTGGTATGTGACTACGGCCTGTAGATGTGTCAAGTTTAGGGTTCAGTGTAGTGTTGAGGTCTCCACCCAATACCAGCACTCCCTCCCTAAATTCCTGTGTACGTTTCTGGATTGAGGAAAAACAGGTGTGTTGCTGTGTATTAGGCAAATATACGTTAACAAATGTGACGATAACAGTGGATATCGTTCCCTTAACCATCAGGCACCTGCCCGCTTCATCATGCCACATATCTGTCAGCTGGAATGGGGTATTTTTAGAGAATAAAATTCCCACCCCCTTGGATTTAGAGTCCGGAGAGTGACTATAATATCCAAGTGGGTAGTGACTGTTCAAAAATCGTGGTGCGTTACCCTCTTTAAAATGTGTCTCCTGTATAAAGACCACATTAGCCTTCTTGGCTTGGAATTCTCTGAGGGCTCTTGCTCTCTTTCCCGGGGAGTTTAACCCCTTAGCGTTAATGGTCATGGTCACCAAATCTTTTTTGGCCTTGTGGGAGCGGGGTAAATTCAGTAAGTAAATGAAAAAGAAAAGGGGAAACAAATTAGGTGAAAAAGAGAAGGGAGAGCAAATGCCAGAGACAGAAACAGACAAAAACAAAAAACAAAAACAAAAAAAAAAAGGGGGGGGGGGAAAAGAAATTTATGTAATGAGGGGGGTGGGGGGGTTGGGGTGAGGGAAGGAAGACAAGGATAGAGGGATTAACTTGCAAACAAAAGTATGTACAACAGATATCAGCACAATGTGCCAAAACAATAGGATAGTGTGCCTGTTTTGTGAAACCTGGTACCCAGACTATGTGGGGAATACCCAGTTTACAAAAACCTTTTTTCTCCTTATCAAGGAGGGCACAGTTCCCAGTCAGGGGTCGAGATCAGCCCCAGTCAGTTTCCCGTTCTATAATCGGGTTGGAAAACTGAATGTAGCATTCACTCTGCTCCCGCCTAATTAACTTTCGTATTCAACGTATTAAACAAGAACATGAATTCAAATACAAAGGGTAGAGTGTTTCATAACTGTATAAAACCATGATATTGGGTTATGGCTATAAAGTCCTGTCACCTTGAGGTGTGAGATGGTTGTGTTGCGTAACGCATTCCTTAAGTTAAAGGGTACGGATCTTATCTTACTGCTAAGTCTGAGGTTGGCCCACTAGATGGTTACCATATTTATTGGTAGTTGACCTGGTCGACATGTCAGGGTCTATTATATCCTTGAGGCCCGTCAACCTTAGGGCTCAGTAGGTGGACAAGACTGTCAATTTAACTCTAACTTCAAAAGGAGTGCATTGCATGTAACCGGTAAGTGAGAATATATTAAATACTAAATTGAGTAAGAGGTTGTACTGTCACATAGTGTTCATTTTCTACTTATCTGACACAAACTGCAGCAGGGGTTCGCAACCAACATGCAGAGGAGAATTTTGATAAATTTAGATCACATTGTCCCGTACTGTTCGGCTTAACGAAATGCAGAGGTGCAACAGTGCATCGGGGCAAAAGTCAGACTTCCATAATAGGAATAAGCGGTCTCTCCGATATAGATAGCTCAGGGAGCAGTCGTTAATAACATCCGAGTGTCCTCGCAGGTGCGGATCATCATATAAAATAATCTCTGGTTTGTAATTGACAGTTTATTCCTCTCGGGTTCCACGGATATCCTGCCGAATTTCAGCTCGTGGTGCTGTATTCCGTGGAGATGTAGCTTCCATTTGCCTTCTGTGGTGCGGGGCTCGAGCTCTGAGCGGCCTATTCCGGTTGTTTTGTCGACCTTGCTCTATCCAATTAGGTATTTCGGCTGGTTGTAAGCCCAAGTCGCGGATGAAGTCAGGTGCGTCCTCCGGGTTGCGGATGATGAACAGGTCCGGTCCCTGCCGAACAGATAGGCAGAAAGGGTGGACCCAGCGATATGGAATATGTTTTCCTCGCAGTTGTGCCGTTATGGGGGTTAGTGCTCTGCGACCTTGCAGAGTCAGCCAAGATAAGTCCTGGTAAAACTCAACTTGTTGGTTCTCAAATGTCCAGCTGCGTGAGGATCGTGCTGCCGACATAATTGCTTCCTTAATAGTGAAGCTGTGCATACAGCATATGACGTCGCGTGGGGGGCCATTGTCTGGACCTCTGGGCCTAAGGGCCCTGTGTGCCCGGTCTATCTCAATAGGCGTCTCCATCGGTCTGTCCAAAATTTGGTTAAACAGTCTGGTTAGAATACCTTTCAGATCCGCGGGGTTTTCGCCTTCCTGCAGGCCTCTCACGCGTATATTCTGCCGGCGCCCGCGGTTATCGATATCTTTCAGCATGGCGCGCATTTCTTTGAGGGCCCGTGAATTACCCTCTGCGGTCGAGTGGGCTCTCTGTGCAGTCTGCATAATTCTAGGGACCGTTGTTTCCAGTGTTTCCACTTTGTGGGATAGTTTAGCGACAGCCTCCATCGTCTGGGCCATCTCCTCCCGTATGGACTGCCTGACTTCCACGATGAAGTTGCTGAAGTCGGTTTTGGTCGGTAGTGACTGGAAGAGGTCCCTCAGATCCTCCTTTGAGGCCATTCCGCTTACCTCCAGAGCCGAGGTTGGTGATACTTCACTCCCCGCGGAGCCTCGTGAGTCTGTGTCATGGGCCTCGTCGGGCTGTGAGGCGAGCAGAGCTGGCGTGGCGAAATATTCGCGCAGCGAGGATGTTGTTGGGCGCTGTTTAGTGTTGGGGGTGTCTTTATCCTCTGGATTTTTGCGAGATCTACCCATTTTGCAGGTTTTTAGCTGTTCTTTTTGGCGGTTTAGGCGGGATTCGAGCGAGAGCTCGTTCTTCAAGCGGCCATTTGCGACCAAGGCAAACCACGCCCCCCAGAAAGAAAGCATTTATTATTGAAAGAGACAATTGCATACAATTGAGAAAGAAATTTTAAAACGTAAAGCAAAAGTAGCTGAGTTGTAGATATTATCCAGTTCGGCTTAATGGGAAGATTTTTCCAACATGGCTACTTTGGCTTCAGGTTTGAAATTGCCTTCTCAATTTACTGCAATTCTCTATTTCATGAATAAAGCCCAAAGTGTGGCTTAATATGCAATTACAAATTTTTCCATTGAAAGTAGTAAGTTTGCATACCATGGCACAGGGGATATTATAAAATAGTGACATATTAAAAAGCATTTTCATATTAATTTATGCATGTGGTTGCAATTCTGCTAACTCTAGGTAGAGATTATTTTTCATCATTTTATATTCTCTACACTATGTTTAGCTGGCAGTGTCCCCTTAAAGGGTTTACAAATATATCTTCTTTTAATACCAAAGGATGGTATATTTTAGATGCCTCATCCCTCAGCAATCAAAAGGGTTAAGTTAATATATCCTTTGGCATAAATTAGGTTCTTGATTGTAATCAAGGTGTTTTTTGAGGCTTTGATGAACATTCTTTTGAAAGGCATTTATCCTCTCTTTCTAAATTTAAGAGCATCATGTTCCAAAAGATTCCCATTTCCTCTGTCTTTTTATTAACATTTTCAGGGAAAATTACTATTGCAAAAGTACAGTCAATTATTTCTCCTTTGAAGAGCACTTCTTCTGATGTTGAATTATTTGTGCAAAGTGTGAAATTATACAAGCATTCTAAATGCAGGCATTGTGTTATCAAGTATTTCTTCTTAGCACACCTAGGCATCCAAGACACCGACTGTTAGGAAATCTGTCACATAGTTATGTCATTCTACATTAGTATTTGGCAAAACGTGAAAGAGGACATAGTCAGGCTCACTATCGTATTCGTAACATCACTGATGGATGTCGCGTTTTCACTTAGAAGCCCATCCAACAACCTACACATTATAACACATGAAAACAATGCCTGGCACTATTATAAACAGACTTTTATTTTACCACTAGCAGCTTTTTTAAACTATGTTTTGATTACAATTCTATGTGGGCTCATTTGCAAACTTCATTGACAATCATGGAACACATTGTAATGGTTACATGGAATTCCATGACAGTGATTATAAACTGATGCCAGTTCGTCTTTAAAAAAGTGAATGAGCCTAGATGTATACATTCATAACACAGATCTCTATATCACTGTTCACTCATGGTTCTTCTGCATTACAGAAGGGTGCAATCATGTAATCTCACAGAATATGTCTCAGATCTCCTTTGTCTTGAAGGCATCTCTCATTAAAGCCTCAAGTCCCTTCAAACCTCTGTCCAGAAATGTAGGTAGCATAATATAAAACGTGGGAAAACTGGTGTGGAGTGTGTCCAAAGATAGATTTCAAAATGTTTGAAACTTTTTATACAGCCATGGGACTGCTTATATTAACCAAAAATCAAATGGTAGATTGGCAAATTTGACATTGCATACATATTAAATACCAAAAATGATGTATGTATTCAACAATTGTTTCTAATAGGTCCATTTCTGGCAAAAGAGATCTTAAAGGGACAGTCTAGTCCCAAACTCACTTTGGTGCAAGATGAAGATTACTGCTTGTATAGTGCACAGGCTTTTTTCCCCAGTGTGATTTGATGCAGGCATTCTGTATAAATCATATTTTTAATATTTGAGGCCTCCTCAGTGATTACTCTGCAAGTTTACTGCAGGTGCAGCAGCACTGATTATATAGAAATTTAGTCACTTCCTGTGTTCTTCCAATTGAATACATTATGTGGACTCTGAGTGACCTTGCTCTTGTACACAGTAGGATCTCTTAACAGTGCAACAGATTGTCTGATGACATCACTGTAGAGACAGGATATTCCATTCATTTGAATGGCATTATTATCACTGGTTCCTGCAGCAAAAAAAAAAAGTGAATGACTTTTACTCAGCTAGTGTGGGCAGTCCTGTCTTCTTGCAAACTGCTGTAATTTCACAATTTCATCTAGCTGTAAGTATTTTATATTTTAAGCAATGCAAAATTTAAAACATTTTAAAGTACTTTGAAAGCACATTAATATGAATTTATATTTGGAAGATGCATTATGGGCACTAGACAGTCCCTTTAATAGTCATTATTACTAATGCAGATCCTTTAACAGGTTCAATAACAAAAACACACACAATAAGCTCTACAAAAAGACTTACACACTAATAAATACTTGTTGAAGACGTATTTGTGTAAAAGTCGACTTTGGAAATAAAAGTTCAATCCTGTGCAGCTTGTAAACAGGTGGTTTCAAATGCAAAGCTACACTACCAAAACAGGAACAAACATAGTGGAACATTTATTAAAATATATAGAAAGACAACTATGTCCCACTCTGGGTACTCTTCCAGGTCTGTATCCGGCAATGCATCTTTAACCAACTTGAAAAGCACAAAGATGAAACCGGAAGTGATGGAACAGCTCAGTGATACTGCACTGCAATGGCTCCAAGGCAGTATATCAAATCAATATCCTACGCATTCCATAGGCTTGCTACTTGCTTTCTCAGGGAGGTTTATGGTAGCATTTAAGATAAACAGCTCCCTATATATCAACGATGATTACAAGAGGAACAGTGTAAAAAATACTTGTACTAGCAATCAAACAAGAAAGATAGAGAATGAAGAGATAAATATGGCTAGGGTCAAATCAATGGTAAATCTTTTCTTCAGGACTTCTGCATGGTGACAGTATGGCCCATTCAATAATGGGATACTTATGGAAGTCATATATTATAGATTTGCATTAAAATCAATTAAACAATTTCCATGGCAGTGGCTGTATGGTCACCCTAACCTAGCATCAAAAGCACTGAGTTGATGAGGAGAGATTACTGATGGGCTTTAAAATATATTACACCTTTAAACCAGAAAAAAATGAAGTCCTTTATAGCCATTGAGCTGACTTGGATATTTGGAACTAGGTACCCAACCCTATGAAACAATCACCTCCCCTTAAAACCCAAGATACGTATTGAAACATATAAGAAAATAAATTAAATAATAAATAATGTATGTTGAAGATGACACTTTAAATAAATATGCTTGTATTACTTTAATATTTCTTCTTATATTTTGTAGTACTTACTTACTTGAAATCTTTTTTAGGTGAAAAATATGGTATCCCAGGATTTCGTGGGAGACAATGCCTGGCACTACCCATATTAATGGTCCTGTATTCACTCCTATAATGATGATAGCCAGCGCTGAGACATAATGTCACACATATTACTATTATTTTGCTTTTCCTTTTTTTGGGGATTTTCCCAACTGTCACACACATTACTATCATACATGTATCTGTTTTTTTCTTTATTGTTGTGTTTCAAGTGTTCTTTTTCAAGTGTTGCCTTTTCAAGTGTTCACATACTACTACTGCCTCTTTAGAACATGATACTGAAACTTTGTATTCTATTCGCTAAAGGTGAGCTGAAGTGAGACGAACACTCCATCTCACTACAACCTATGCTTAGCAGTTTAATTCACCAGGTTTGTCCATACACAATCTAGAGAAATACTCATCTCACCTCAACTCACCTGCAACTCACCTTTTAGTGAATAGCAACCAAAGTTTCAATATCATGTTCTAAGCAGGCAGTAATTTATGACATATACACCTACACATATATAATGAAACAAATATGCAACAATTAATAATACAAACATATACATCTGTATTGTATTTGTCTATTTTGCAGTGCAATACCCAGATGGAATATAAAGCCACACTGCAATACATATCATGTTTAAAGAATACTTAATTACTAAAATTAAAGTCAACAAACGCTTCTCTTACCGTGCGATTCAACCTTACCATCTGTGATACGTCAGCTGCTTCATATCTATATGGGACTCACAAATACATTTATATGTTATCTTTTGTGGGAAACTGTGAAAGCTTCTTTGTGGTTTTATCACCTATGAATTCTCACGTCTGAGACACCTCTGCATGCAAAGTGACAGTGATCCTATGGTTGAGCTGATCACTGTACAGCTGCAAAAATTACCCTAAGAGAATGACATGCTTGTTAGAAAGTTGCCCAGCTATATCTAGAAACTGTTAATTTCATTAATGATACTAATTGAATTGAAGAAGATACAATTTGGTTAGAAAGTCCAATTAGCTTGTGATAAGATATCAAATGTATGTTCAAATAAACAACTCCTGGAAATACTTTGCAGAAAAAATGTGCTATAAGAATAAAAAAAACCTTTTATTTGTGAGGTAATAAAGTGAAGGTCAATAGTATTGATTTTACCATCAGCAAGGCAGTGTTTTTTTCATACAGATATAAACACCTAAAGGATACTTGGTTACAATATGACTTCTATATGATTTTATATAGAGCTTCAAAAGGAAAAAGTGCAAAAAATGTGCCCTAGTTCCCTTCCTTACTGAAAAGATAAATTACCAAAAATATTTGCAATATAAATACTGTGTAAATATAGTTGATTAAATTTGTTCTCTAAAAACAATATTTTTTTAAATAAAAACGTAAAAACCATTAAAAAAACCCTACACTCCAAAGGATCTCCAGTGCCATCCAAATGAGTACAAGCAAAACATTTTTGAAATGTAAAAAAAATAAATAAAAAATAAATAAATAAAATAACCAATCTAGTTTTGGGATGGAATACGGAAACCAACATCAAAAAATATTGCTTTATGCCGATGATGTTATATTAACTCTTTCACACCCGGAACATTCTTTGCCAGAAGTTTGGCGATGTGTGGAGGAATTCAGTTATTTTGCAAATTACAAGATCAATCTTTCCAAAACACAGGTTATCTGCAAAAATCTCTCTCAGATCCAGGACACATCTCTTAAGCAGACTTACCATTTTAATCAGTTAAATGAAACAATCAAATATCTGGGCATCTACCTTAAATTTGATATAAAAACTATAGTGAAATCCAACTATCTTGGATTATATAAAGAATTCGAGGATAAGGTTAAGATGTGGAGGAAACTCCAGATCTCCTGGATGGGCAGGATTAATTTGGTTAAGGCATATTTGCTCCCTAAACTGGAATATTTGTTACGTACTATCCCATTGAGAGTCCTAAGGAAGCTTCTTTCTATTTTTCATAAGATGTTCGTCGCATATGTTTGGGAGGGCAAGAAGCCCATAATTAAATTTCATATTATGTGTGAATCTATGTCCCAGGGTGGACTGTCCTTGCCAAACATATACCACATACACGACTCAATAATGTTTTCCCATTTTCTCATATGGGGTAATAAGAAATCAAAGAACAAAAGTTGGTACGAATACAAAAAAAGAGTTATGTGGTAACATAGACCCCTTTCTTCTTTTTTGGCTGCATAAACAAAAGATTGGAACCTTAAAAATTGTAAACCCGGTAATATATAATGTGTTTTTATCTATTGGCCCAATTAAATCTAAGTTTTTTCTTGATACCCAAATAACTCCCCGAGCCTTTATTAGCATTTTGAAGCTCTTTATAAAAGATCTGAATTTAGATAATTGGTATAAATCTGGATTAGAAAGGATCAGAGATTTATTTTGCGATATTAACGCACATTCCCTCTCGGATTTGCAACAAAAATATAATCTACCAGTGAAATTTTTTTTTCTTATATTCGAATAAAAGATTTCCTAAAAAATATCCAACTTAAACCAGATTCCCACATAGATAAAATTATGTATAGCTCCCATCAAAAGATATGTTCCCTAATTCTGAAAGCATCACAAGAACTAGAATTGGGGAATGAGAAACTTGATCAAATAATAAAGTGGGAAACAGACTTGTGGAAAACTTATCCAATATAAATCTGGTATAGAGCAGTCGACCTGATGAAAAAAATCAATTCACTGCATTGCCCTACAAGAACTATACATGAAGCTATTACACAGATGGTACTGGGTTCCGTCAAGACTCGTTAAATTCCAATTGAATACTTCTCCACTTTGTTGGAGATGCAACAAAGAAATTGGCAATATTAAACATATTTGGTGGATTGTCGAAAACGTAATAATGTACGTACTATCTTAGTTAAAATCCTCTCAGATTTACACTTGGATATGGGAAATTTACCCTTGGAAAAATGAGCTGCCTGACATAAACAACTCTTCTAAAAAACTAGCAATTCATGTCTTAATGGCAACCAAGATGTGCATTTCAAGAAAATGGAGGAAAACTGAGACACCCTCAGAGACAGAGATACAATCCCAAATCCAGTATCAATGTAAAATGGAAAAACTCTTTTATCTAAATAATATGACTCTCCCCTCCTATTTTAAAATCTGGAACCCTCTTATCATAATTTCTGCAACATCATAATTATTTCAAATCAATGGGAGTTATCTAATCTGGGCATTCTGCAATACAGCCCCTGTTGTTTTCTGCACACCTATGTTACGTGTTTGTAAGAAGGTACATATACTATCTACACTGTTTATCCATAAGCATTATGACTTACAAACCAAATGGCTAACACAGTGATACTATAGTACGGTAAAACCAAATGTCGATTGGTAATAGATGAAACAGTCAATCTACATTCGCCATAAGTAAGATAAATTGCTGAGCAACCTGATTTGATAGAAATGTATAAAGAAAAGAAAAGATATTATTACAAATCGTTATATAGTTGTTTCACGTTGCCAGCTAGCTGTATGGCAAACACTGTAAACACCAAAGAAAAAAGAACGTCCGGTTTAGTACTGTAAGATTGCTTTTACTTATCAGTCTTCCCCCCTGTTTACATATAGCACTTTATGAAGGACACCCTATACCGCACTTTATTCTTATTGGTCTCAAAAATGTAACAGTGTAATATGAATTCAATATAACACAAACTTTCAATTGGTCATTTTTGCTTTTATGATATATAACTAATATTCCAGTCATAATAATGTATATTGCTAATGTATATTGTACCGTATGTATGCTTGTTTGTTTGTGGTATTTAAAGGTCAATTTACAGTATGTTGTTTTTTTTGTATTATTCCTTTTTTTATGTACCAAAATCAAATAAATATTTAAAAAAAAATAATGAAAAAATAAAATCACTGCACCATTATTGCACCCAAATGATTTACCACTGTGCCTACATGACTTGGCACTGCACTCACAGGACTTGCCACTGCACCTTTATTGCACCCTTATGACATGGCCTTCACCCTCTTTTGCACTCATATGTCTTGTCACTGCTCCCAGAGGACCAAAGACTTACACCCCCTGCTCTTGCCTTACACCTAGAGGACCGAGGACTTGCACTCCCAGGCCTTACCTTGTACTCCAAGGACTTGACTTGCACTCAGTGGACTTGCCTTGAACTCAAAGTACTTGCATACAACTGGAGAACTAAACATTGGTGTCTAGTGGGGGCAGCCTGATTTCTGTTGCCTGCTCAGTGTGCACAGACATCCTCCTAGGTTGCCTGATACTGCTGGCGCATCTTCTGAGCTGGAACAAAAGAGAGGTGATTTCTGATGAAGCACCCATTAAATTCATGAATAATAAACTATTCTAAAATATATGTTGTTGACAGCATTAAAGCATTAATCTCCTATGTTGATTTATATATATATATATAGACAACCTTGCTTAAATCATATCAGTTTCTTTAAAGAGACTTTAACCCTACTTCTATTACACTGTCATTCCCCAAGTGTTTTATATATTGAATCTATTTTTTTTTATTGAAAACATGTACTATCACTCACTACTTAAATATATGCACTGTTCACTAATTAACTGTTATGTTTACAATGCATGATCTGAAATTATGAATTATGGATTGCATTATATATTAGCATTTCTTCTACATATGTATTTTACATATAGTCCTCTGCTAACAAACATTTACTATATATTTGAGCTTGAGATCCACTATATGTATAGGGAATAGTTACAAAGAAAAAAATGGAGCTTTCAAAAGATAAACTCATTGATGATAGGAAAAACACAGGCAGCAGATAATGTAATGTAACCCACAACAATCTACACAGTTATATGTTCCAACCCACTCAACTTTAAATAACATTTGGAACTGAATAAATTAGCTTTGTGTCTTTGAAAAAACATCCACAAACACATTATGTATTATGTTATGAATTTCTTTGACTTGTCTAATATACGAGCAGGATTTTACATCTTCCATGTATATTCATAAATAGTCACTAATTAGCTACTACTACCTGAAACTCGTTAGAGTTGTTAAGTAGCATGGACCCTGTCTGTTACCATAGAAACATAAAAACATAGAAACATAGAAACATAGAATGTGTCGGCAGATAAGAACCATTCGGTCCATCTAGTCTGCCCAATTTTTTTTTTGAGTACTTTTATTAGTCCCCCGTTCCCGGTCTTATAGCTAGGATAGCCTTGTGTCTATCCCACGCATGCTTAAAACCCTTGACTGTGTTTACCTCTACCACTTCTGCTGTCAGGCTATTCCATACACCCACTACCCTCTCAGTAAAGTAATACTTCCTGATATTACTTTTAAATCGTTGCCCCTCTAATTTAAGACTATGTCCTCTAGTTGTGGTAGTTTTTCTTCTTTTAAATATACTCTCTTCCTTTACTGTGTTTATTCCCTTTATGTATTTAAATGTTTCTATCATATCCCCCCTGTTACGTCTTTCCTCCAAGCTATACATGTTAAGATGCTTTAACCTTTCCTGGTAAGTTTTATCCTTCAACCCATGAACCAGTTTAGTAGCCCTTCTCTGAACTCTCTCCAAAGTATCAATATCCTTCTGGAGATACGGTCTCCAGTACTGCGTACAATACTCCAAGTGAGGTCTCACCAGTGCTCTGTACAATGGCATGAGCACTTCCCTCTTCCTACTGCTAATACCTCTCCCTATGCAACCAAGCATTCTGCTAGCATTTCCTGCTGCTCTATTGCATTGCCTACCTACCTTCAAGTCCTCTGAAATTATTACTCCTAAATCCCTTTCCTCAGATGTTGAGGTTAGGACTGTACCAAATAGTCTATATTCTGCTTTTGGGTTTTTACGCCCAAGGTGCATAATCTTGCACTTGTCCACATTAAATGCCAGTTGCCACTGCTCTGATCATTTGCCATTTGGCTTATCCCTCCATGAATATCAACCCTGCTGATACCCCCATCCACAAACCCCCATCATAATGTTATACTGTTTAATGTACTTTCTGCCATCACCTTATTCTCCTGTCTTATCCATAACTTCATGTGCCTCCTATTCCTTATTTGGGGTTGCCACCCATCCATTTTTTTTCTTAGGTCCTGCCATTTATCTGGATGTTACTTTGACATGCACAACTTACCTAAGCATTGCTGCAGACCATGTACCCCCTTTCATGGAAACTGTGCTTTCAGCATAATAACAAGTTAAGGTGTTGACTTGACCTCCTAATTCCCCAGATATCAACCCAATCGAACATCTGTGGGATGTGCTGGACTTAAAAATGAATTTTCTGCTAACATCCTGGTGCCAGATACCACAGCACACTTCCAGAGGTCTTGTGGAGTCCATTCCTCGACAAGTCAGAGCTGTTTTGGTGGCGAAAGGGAACCTACACAATTTTAGGTAGGTGGTCATAATGTTATGGCTGATCAGTGTATGTACTCATTATTTAGTAGTAGTACACTATTATGAAATTAATTTTTATGGAGATAAAAACAGTATATAATATGTGTGGGTATATTAACTGAGAAAGAGGAAACTGACAGCTAAGCGCAAACACTACAGACATGTTAAAATTGTCCATTGTCACGAAGGGTACACAAATTTACAAAAAGTCCTGTCGCTAAGTGGTTAACGTTATGCATTTGGTTTATTGTCGCCAATCTCTCTCTATATGTCTAATGTGCAGCATTTCTAAGACACAAGCCATTTCTGCAGAACATATGAGGTTAATGAAAAATTTATTTTTTCTTTTTCACTTAATTCTGCAAGATAGCCTGGCATCCATTGCTTCCCAAGGTGTAATAGTTTGCTTAGACAATTTATAAATTCATGACATAATGAAGCTATTGATTGTAGTCCATGACATAAATTTTGTGCAAGTCTTCTAGATTAGTTTTCATACTTATAAATTAAAGTACCGACTTATAAATTGGTCAAAGATTGTCAGATTAATCAAAAGTAAGTTATGAGTACAGAAGACATTTAAAAAAACCAGAGATAAATCTGTATATGTAGAATGAGCATATCAATGATATGGAAGAAACCCATTGCTTTCCCAGTGTCTCGGACATACAAGATGGATTTAACCAAGCAGCCATCTAACTACTTTCTGTATAGAATAATCAAAAGATGAATGCTACTTGCAGGCTTGAATAGCACAAATTGTTTTCAGGCCTCAATTGCTTACTTACTGTGTAATGAGGAGATAACTCACTGGCTTTATTTTAACAAAGGTTCATTTGATGCACACATACTTCATGGGCAATGGTCTAAAGAAAATTCCCTGACTGATAGTGCCAGCCAACAATAAAAGTTACACAAACATCAAATATTAGAAGTTATATTATCGGAAAGCAAATTAAATACCAAAGCATGTATCACACAGGGAAGTCTGGAAACAGTTCTCTAGATTTCAATGTCCCTGAAATGGCTGAAAAAAGAGTCAAGCTAGCCACAATAGAGCATACAACTGTTATTAGGATGTTTTAATAATACACTGTATAGTAATGGCCTACTCAGTGTACATTCAAATTAATTCCCTTTGTTAGAACTTCACACAGCTACACATCTTAACTGCACAGAATGGGATGCAAATTATGAAGAAGAGGAGTGAGGAATTATAGTAACTATCATGGAATGCTTAATTATGCTCTGGCCAATTCATAAAACCTCTATTATTTCTATTACGTTTCTATATTTCTTGCCAACTTAATTAGGCAGAGAAGCGCAGTCAGTTTTTGTTTTTTGTGTACAGCCAATCACACTGTATTTGCTGCATGCTCACACTGGTTTTGTATGCTTCATTTTATACATTTATATTATTTGAGCCTGTGACTAGCTTAGAGCACCAACATCTTTATTTTCCCAAATATATGTTAGTGTACCCAGGAACATTGGTAGCAAAGTCAGGGGGGTTAGAAGGTGTTTTTTAAAACTTGAATGGGCATGGCCAATCCATGATAGGTGTGTTACCATCTGAAAATGGGCAGGACTGCCACTGAAAGTGGGTGGGCCATTTAGGGAGTTGGCAGAGCTAAATGCTGAAAGGAAGAAATTGATTAAATTACTCAAAACCTGATGTATTCACCGTGGTCCACCTGTAATCGGATCTTCATATGCCAGTGTCTGTGTGCGGTGAAAGTACAGGCGTGCGAGAAAGAATTCGCCAGCAAGTTGCTATATAGATGTTACAAGAGGATCCGAAATTTCTGTCTTCCTGGTCAGCAAAGTGAAGACAGAACGTCGAGAGGGTGCCGAAGGTGAATACATTGGGTTATACCATCTCTTTATTGGATTTGTAGAAATGTGATATACACAGCGCCTATTATGTGAAATCAAAGTGAACCCTTTACCAAAAAAAAAAAAAAAAAAAAAATTTAAATAATTATTATAAATGTATACAAACCCAGCGGTACACTGATTGAGGATATTGACAATGAAATATCTCAGTGGATTGGACAGATGAGTCGCATTGAGAAAATAAGCTGCTAGTCTTTATAAGAAAACAGTGGAGCAAGCCACTGTAAAGGGAAACAGAATGGGAAGGTGAGTAGACAGCGCTTGGCAGTTAAACAGAGTAAGTGTCAATCAATATAAAAAAACCAAAGATAGTAAATAAATATAAAATATATAAATTTTAATAATATATAAAAACCAATGCAATATATAAATACATATAGAAAAAATATACACAAATGTAAAAAAAAAATAATTGACAAATTGTTAAAAACAAGAAACAATGATATGTGCCTTTAAATACAAATCAACAGACACAGATACAAAGGTAACCACAGGCAGAGTGTCAAATTACTCACTTGCTGATTGGGTTAGCAAAATACCATGAATAGTACATGGATATAGAAACGTGCTGGTCAGTAAAGAAGGAAGAATTGAGAACCTGGCCAGGTAACTTCACTTTAACAAGAGGGACGCGTTTCGTTCGGGGAACTTCTTCAGCCTCTAAGCAAACAGACCAGCATGCTGACATCAACCAGACACAGCTCTTTTAAATAGAGCAGCTAATGGCAGAAACATGTGTGAGGGTGGGAGTGTCTATCAGTATGTAGCTGCATGTGTCGTTACCAAGGCAACGCATCGCAGAACCACATAGCCGGCATAGTGGTATCTCGGTGCGTGCCTGGGACAGAGGCAAGCAGACATATGATAGCAAGAAAAAAGGTTAATACTACACAGAGTTAAACAGTGCAAGAAAAGCACTGAAAACGAAAAAATAATAACCACAGACAAAGTAACACAAATGTTAATTTACATAAAAAAATATATAATATAATCAATTAGCCAATAAAATCACAGGCATATTACACAAATGCAATGTGAACTTGATTTATAACTATGTTAATAAACGTCAGCTGACTGCTGGATTTGGAGATTGTCAAACCCCCATACAAAAAAAAAAAAAAAAAAAAAAAAGGGGAGGGGGGGGGGGAGGGGAAGGAAACCTACACAGAAAAGTTGGTTTAATAAATTGCAAACGTATCAGGGAATACATAAAAGACATACCACATAGTGAATTGCTGTACCAAGGGTTGAAATACTCCCAAAATGGGAGGATGGAAAAAAAAAATACAAAGTAGAGAAGTTTTTTCAGAAGTGTTCTAGGAATATAGAGACCTATTAACTGCATCTCTACACACTAGATACAAATAAGTAGGATGGGAGAGTGTGAGGCATTAACAGGTGGCAATATTAGTAGGTACAAATTGTCTAATAATTACATATATAAACAATGAATCAATTTATGCATTGGCATTCCACAGATACAGTATTCCATTATCATTCTAGGAAGGGTATTAAATCAAAGTTATCGTTTAGTCCCCTTGGAATTAGTGTGTTCAAGGTGAGAATCCAAAAAGTCTCCCTCATACACAGAGACTTGTGCCTGTCTCCCCTCCGGCACATATCATTGTTTCTTGTTTTTAACAATTTGTCAATTTTTTTTTTACATTTGTGTATATTTTTTCTATATGTATTTATATATTGCATTGGTTTTTATATATTATTAAAATTTATATATTTTATATTTATTTACAACCTCTTTATTGGATTTACTGTTATAACTTTTATTACTTTCTGTAAGCATTTTTTTTACTTGCACATAATTAAATATTTATACTGTGTTTCACTATGGACATTCATTCCTTTCTTTTTTATTTATACTGAATCATGACTGCAAGACACTTTTCCAGTTTGGCTTTTAAAGACACAGTTATATCAAACCGTCACAGATCCCTAGAGCAAAAGCCTTGCTCAGACCCACGTGAGTGTGACATACACTAACCTCCAGAAAGTAACATATTTGACCATTGGTTATAGAAAAGCACTATATACATTTATTTTGCCTCCTTCTATGTTAATATATTTTGAGTCCTGTGACCTCAAGGTACAGAAATATAATATTTTTTCACAAATCCTATGATAGGCCAAACCCTGCAGAGGATGTTTGCCATGCATTCTGTGTCTGGACTACCCTTATCGGAAGGATTAGTCTTATATGTTAATAGAGAGATCTCCTCTGTAATGGTGACAGTGAGCAAAAAATGTTGATGCTCCTCCCAAGTGGGTACCATCCAATAGGACAGGCTATTTCTGTGTTGCCCTGCTCTGTGGAATGTTCCCTTATGGTTGGGATTAGTCTGATGTTAATGAAGAGGTTTCCTCTGTAATTGTAATGGTGAGCATTGTTGCTCCCCCATGAGTTACTAGGATAGGCCCAGATGTGGGTCCCTGGCTGCTGCATCTAGAGTGACACCAACCGTACCTGGCACTGTGCATGCTAGCTAAGTTGCACCGGTCTTTGATACATCACCAAAGAGGCCACACTCCTATTCACTACACGAGCTTCCCAAAGAGAAAAAAATAATTGTTAGAAAATAACAATATCATTAAAAGGTGTACTAGCATAAAAGGAATTAATCTACAAAATAAAAGTCCCCTTTGTAGCTGTTGTATTATTAATATGACAACTAAAAATTATTATTTAGCTGGGGAAAGGATAATTCTCATTGGCAGCAAATAATATAATTTATAGTCTAGCCTAGTTGAAACTGTTATTCACATTTATTTATACTCCCATTTTTAACAAATGCTCTCTCCCCTTAGAGTAATGCATAGTGATATACATTGATAATAAGAAATTAGGTTTTAGACATGTACTAGCCATGAGTGACATAATGCCAGCAGTACTTCTCTGTCCTTGCTGGTGCAAGGCTACATTGCCTAAGGCAAGCATGTATTAATAATGCGCGGAAGGATTGAGGCATGTGTTAACCATAAGTAACATCATTTTCACTGGGCTTTCCTGCTTCAGTGTCTCTCAGAATTAATGCTGTGTGTCTTTACTTTCTCGTGGACTCACAGTGAATTCAAGATGCTTAGCTAATGTAATGAGAGAAGAAGCAGTGTGCTAATATAAGAACCTTGGTTGCAAAAAAAAACCTGTTTTATTAAAAGGATTTTAGTACATTGTGCCCAGTTTGTTTTTCCTCATAACTTAATTAATGATGTAAAACCAATTGCTTATGACGTTTTTGTGTATTTAAATATATTGGACACATTGGGGGTAATTCATTAACAGTGCCAGTAGAAGAGACCTGCAAAAATCCGACATTGATGTTTTATAAGTTCTCTAACTTTCTTATCTAAAGTAATTTATAAAGAGTAAACAATAGCTGGCCAATGCTAGAAGGAAACGGGGGCTAAGGCGAGGGGTGGTCCTCCCCCGGTGTCACATTTACACTCTGTTAAGCTGAAATTTGACATATTTCTTATCCTTCCAGCAGAGCAGCTGAGAGCATGGGTGTTTTCAGGTGGAGGAGGGATTTTCTTTCCTTCCCCTTTAAAAATATCAGGATCCAGGTCCACCGCAGATCTGCAAGGGACCTGGATCCTCCTTGCAGACAGCTGAAGGATTTCTGATGCTACCCAACACTTACGTCAGGAAGGTGAAACACCTGGAGTTTGCGTGTCCCTTGCGTTTCATCTTAATAGTCCTGGCAGAAGTATTGGACATCTTCGGAAATCCTCCAGCTGCCCCCACCAGACACCAGGGAAATATGGAGACGTATTGACAGATTGGGGGGCAGATTGGCAAGTATGAGGATGCATTGTCAAGTGTGGGGGCACATTGGCTAAGAAAGGCATAGCATTGGTCACATTAAAATTATGCACCCTGAAACTATTTCTGCCGACACCCATGTCTGAGAGGTTCCAGTCTTGCCGCAGCATATGACAGCAAGTCAACCCTGCCGGCTTTTTCTCTCCTGTAAGTTGCGTCCAGACCTCAGAGCCTCACATGAGTGAAGGTGGCAGGGTAAGTTCTATCACCACTCATCTCTCCAGTAACACCCTTGTCCCCATTTAGCTCCCTAGTGTCACCTCTGTCTTCGGTCAGTTCCCCAGTGTTACCCTCGCTCAGCTTCCCAGCGTCACCTCTGTTCACTGTCACCCAGTGTCAACCCCAATCAGCACCCCAGTGTCATGTGCAATGTAGGTGCAGAGGAAAGAAATAAAAACAAGAAATGCATTTTTTCAATGACATTTTTCTTAAATATGAAAAAAGTTGAATATAATATCTAAAAGTTCATGTAAGTACAAATGCTTCTATCTATCTATCTATCTATCTATCTATCTATCTATCTCTCTCTCTCTCTCTCTCTCTCTCTCTCTCTCTCTCTCTCTCTCTCTCTCTCTCTATCTATCTATCTATCTATCTATCTATCTATCTATCTATCTATCTATCTATCTATATATGGAGAGACACAGCACCAGGGGGGTATACCCCATTAATTCACCAACCTTAACCTCCATTAGTACACCACTGAATGGCAGCTTCATCTCATGAGGCCAATATAGGGTGAAATGTGTTCCTCATGCAGAGGAAGTTTGTATTTTGGCTATGGACTGCCCATATGGGTGGGACCAGTCTGATATGCTACTGGAAAGGTCTCCTCTAATGGTGCAAGTGAGCAAAAAAACGCTGATGCCCCTTCTGAGTAGGTTACATCTTATAGGGCTGGCTATTTTAGCACCTTCTGTTCTCAGTGAGATGTGGCTCTCATTTCTTTGTTGTTTTTCTCAGAGAGTGCATAGATTCTCGTGAGAGCATGAGAAAGCTCTAGGAGGATGCTGATACCCAAGAGACCCTGGCTAGTGTGAGATGTAGTGCCAGTTGTGCCTGCATTTTAGGACTAGATAACATTAAGAGGTTAATGCCAGTAATACAATATGTGTTTCTTTCTTAGTTTGCATTTTCGAGAGTACCACAACAACCTCATTTTGTTAATTTGCTAATCAGGGCACCTTAAATCATGTTAATTCATCCTTGAGGTAATGTTACATTTCTTCCAAAAATATATTTTTCTGAATTTATTTCTCAAATAGTCTAAACCTGCATATGCAGCATTATTATGAGTGTTACCTAACAGAAACAGAAAGTAGTGCTTTCACTATTTCAAGAACTTCATGTCCTGTTCATGAGGTTTTAATCCTTTAGTGACATGACATTTTGGCCACATCTTACCCTTGTTTTAACATTTCTGAAATGTTTGTGTTTAGATGTAGTTTTCTTCTTTATAATTTACTGTACCTACACAAATTATATCCTATGGGAGGTTTTGCACATTGCAAACAGAGAAATACTGATAATCAGCCAATATGCAACTGAACTGAAACAAACCATCCGAAAAAAAGGCCCAGGTTAAAAAAAATCATAACAATTATTGGTGCATACAAGTTACAGCCAACACTGTCAAAAAAGTGTAAATAAATACAGAGTACATGGCAAGACCACCATTTTAGAAATAGGACTAGCAGGCATCATATCTAAAATAAAAGTAAACATTTTAAAACCATGGCAAGCCAGGAGTCAGGACAAGGAAAACATTGATGGATCGTCAGGAGGGTGAGATTAGAGCTGAACACCACAGCCCCATTTAAAGATAAAATCATGCTAAATTGACCTTGAACCGTGCTAGATTTGAGCTTACCTCTACTCCAGATACAATTCATGGTGATAACATTCTTCCTTCAACACAGGTGGTTGGAATTAAGTCTGGTGGAGGGGACGATAATACTGACATGATTGGATGGTTGCCTGTGAGTGGCGTCACGAGAAGGGTGCGGGGAGTGCGGACCACACCGGGTGACACCCGTGCTGCCGGCAACCCCCCGCATAGCATCGTGCTGCTTAACTCTTTTTTTTTTTGGCAGCCGCATCCGCTGCATTTGGCCGCCGGAAACCCCCCCCCCCCAAAAAAAACCCCAACCACGACTGGGGAAGGCGGGGGGGGGGGGGGGGGGGGTAATAACGATCATAGGAGCTACTGGCGTCCTAATTTGGCTTGGGCATCTGAATGGCACAATATTACTGGCATCTGAATGGCACAATATTACTGGGCTGTGAATGGCACAATATTACTGGGCTCTGAATGGCACAATAATACAATATTCCTGGTATTTGACAGTTCTCCTTAAAACATTGTACATTTTCTATTGATATCTTTTACTTCTGTTCTGCCAGTTATTTTTTTATAATTAAAATAATCCCATTTCTACCTAACAAGTCTTTCCTGTTGTTTTCTGCTTGGGCACCTTGGGAAATTTGCATCATCACACAGTTGGAACATTTCCTTTCCAGTCTCTTGGCAGGCAAGCCATTCAACTCATGACACTGCAGCTTTCTGATTAACTGTTCCCAAAGCATGCTTTATCGTTCAATTGCAAGGCAGCTACATTGCACTGGAAACCATTAACATTGCCAAATGGTAATTGCAGGTGAAGTTATTGTTGCTTGTTGATATCAAAATCACATTAACCTGTAGGGAATATTTTAAGCTTACTTATATAAGCATATTTTCAGGATACAGCTCAATTTTAAAATAATGTGAATGTTGCTGTAAGGGTGGAATTATTTACAAAATGTTCCAGATTTAAAATTGAAAATATTAATTACAATAAAATTTGAACAAAAACATGTATAGGGTAAAAAAAAAAAATCAAAATTTCACTTTTTAATGCATATACTTTTTAGCATATGTTGGTTTATTCAGTACATTATAATCAAGTGTGTGGAAAACTCTTAGTCAAGCTCTGTCTGAGAACCTTGTTGGTTATGCCCTCTGATCTGTACCATTGACAGTACCAAATTAGTATGCGTCTCTCCTAACCCCTGACAACATGAATGTGTGATTTCTGTGAAGTGAGACTAACTGGAACATTATATTATCCTGGACAGCAGGGATGCTCAGAGCTCTGTGACTTTTTCTTTTTAAGACTGCTTCATATTTTGGGATAGCTGCCTGTGGAAGTGAAACTATTTCATATTCATAGCAACGAATATGGGCTTTCAGCTGATGCTCTCTATAATGAAGGCAGAAGGAGTCGGGAAATAGAGTCATTATAAAATGATGGCTTGACCTCTTTTAAGATATAAAGAATTCATGTAATTTGAAACATAATTTTAAAAAAGGTTGCTAGTATAGATATGTAGAAGTTACACGTTGTCACCACGTGGAAAGCCTCCGATATGAAGGCCATTATGCACTATGTTTCTTTTTATATCTAACAAAGGTCTGTCATGGATGTTAAAAAGGTAGTCGGTAATGAAGTATTTCTAAGTTAAAACAATATATATTACACTTGGCATAATGATATGTACAGAGCCGATGCAAGGTTTTTTGACTACACAAGCAAACATGCATTTTGGTTGCCACCCGCCTCCACCCTTGACCTCTCCACTCCTAACCCCACGTCAAATACATATGAAACTGCAGTAAAAAAAAATACTGAAAGGAGTACAACTTTATTAGTCATATACACATATGGGTCTATTTACAAACATTCAACTTTAGAGATGGATTTTCATTGAACAAAACTATTTTTGAGACTAAGTTAAACTTAGCTGACTTAGTCTCAATAATAGCTTTAAGCATTTTTCTTTCCATTACTTTCAATGGGGACTATTCAAACCAGGTTTTATTTTTCTAAGTCAAACTTTGGTGCCGGAAAGGGATATAGAAGTTTAGAGAGGCAAATATGATCCAGTGGTCAGATTTGCCCTCAAGATTTACCTCAGTGACCAGATTTGTCATAAGTATGATGCGGATGTAATGAGATGCAGATAATTAGATGCAATAAGATGCCCTAAAACAGGCTTAATGAGATGTGCAACAGCAGGCATAATGATATGTGGATGTAATGAAATGCAGTTAAACAAATGTAATGAAATGCAGTTGTATTGAAAAGTGGTTAAACAGAAGTAATGAGATTCACAAAACTAGATGTAATGAGATGTGGATAAACAGACATTTTGGGATTTGGAAAAACAGATGTAGTGGGATATGGCCATAGCGAGTTGCGGAATATCAGACGTAATGAGATGCCGATAAACAGATATAATGAGATGTGAAAAGAGATATAAAGAGATGCGCAAAAACATACTTAATGAAATGCGATAAACAGTTGTAAGGACATAGGAATAAACAGATTTAATGAGATGGTGAAAAGCAGATGTAATGAGATGCAGAAGTATTGATATGCGCAAAAACAGACGTAATGAAATGCAGAGACTTCCTGGCAGGACGGGTTATTCGTAGACTAATGAAACTAGTGAGTCTATCTATCATTAGTACTGCCTGGTTGCAACAGGGGCACTTGAAAACTGAATGGTTGCAATCTGATTCAACTGTGGCTCTGCCAAGCAAAAAAAGTAGAGACCATTATATTCCCCCCCCCTCGCTTCTCAACATGCGTTGTCTTACCAGCCAGTGGCTTTTTCAGGGAATAAACAAGCCATCTATACACATAATACATTTGAGATACATAAGTTCTCCTAACTCATCATAACTAGTCATTTAAGGATAACACATTTATTTTTTGCCACCTGACCATTTAAAGTGATAGGAGATTTCAATCCCCTTGAATCATTAATTTCTTCAATTAACGTTATGCCCCTATTATTCCATCTTTTGAAATTCAGATCTCTTTTTAAATTCAGATGTTTGGTGGCAAGATGGCAGAGGTGATGCTTTGGGCAATGTTCTGTTGTAAAACCTTGGGTCCACATGAGCGTGGGTCATGTGGTTGTTACTTTGACATGTACTACCTACCTAAGCATTGTTGCAGACCGTGTACACCTTTTCATGGAAACAGTATTCCCTGATGGCACTGGCCTCTTTAAGCAGGAAAATGTGCCATGCCACAAAGCAAAAATAGATACCACAGCAGTCCTTCAGAGGTCTAGTGGAGTCCATGCTGTGATGGATCAAGGCTGTTTTGACATCAAAAGGGGACCCACAAAATATTAGGCAGGTGGTCCTTATGTTATGGCTAATCGGTATAGCTATTTAAGCGACAAACAGTATATTCAATTAATAGCAAACATTTATCAGATATAATTTGTATGTTCATCGCCCTGCTTTCAGTAGTCCAAAACAGAGCTCCCAGGTCTCAAAAATTGGCAAGATACTGTACCACTGGATACCAACATTCTGCTCTCAATCCACCTTGTTGTGTGGCCCTAATTTACAAACATAATCGTTGTATTGGATATGGCTTACGTAGTCATTTATTAGTGATTCACGTCACAGACGCAAATTCATAAGTGCATATTAATGATATGAAGTATCTCCCTTTAGATAGACCACTCCTTTGACTGTTGCAAACATTTGATACCTGATGTTTTATGTAGCACATGGGCTTCTCATCTGTTGATGCTGGGGGTTGAGTGAACTCAGCAGAAGATGCTAGGAGTAAAGTGATAGAAAAGTGTTAATACATATGAAATCACATACAGAAAACATGAATGAATGACACCTACCTCTGTTCCCCTCCTGATCCGCCGCCATCGCGGATCAGGAGGACGCCATCCCGTCGGCTGGGGCTCAGAGTGAGAGCCCCAGCATCTCTTGATACTGAGACACGCGTCCAGCAAGACGCGCGCTCAGTGACGTCACACACCTGTTCGTGCATGCGCGAACGGGTGTTTCATGAATATTCATGAGCCCAGTTAAAGGGCTATTTATTAAATTAACCCCTCCCTTGCCAATTGATCAGAGGTGTCTCCTGATCAATTGGTAGTGTATTTAAACAGTCATTTCACAGGTTACTTTTGCCTATGATAGTGCCTTGTGTACCTCACTAGCGTTTTGACTCCTGATTGACTCCGTTTATCTGTTGCTGACCCGGTTCGTCCCTGTATACTCCGCATTTCTCCATCCGTTTGTTCCTGCATTCCTGATTATTCTGTGTATGACCCTGCTGTTCCTGACTATTCTCCGTCTGCCGCCTGCCTCGATTTCTGCTAGTGACCTAATTATCCGTATTTCTCCTGTCCGTGACCCGGCCTGTTTCCTGACTCTCCGTTTGCCTGTCTTCCTGTACGATCCTATACGGGCTCCACTTGCTGAGTATCCGGTAGTAAGTGTTCCAGCAAAATCCTTGGTGACATACCAGCGGCGGCTCAACCAAGGGTGTGTAGTCATTAAGGTGAAGACCAATACTTGCTACCTACGGTACTTAGTGAGTGTCCCTATAGCCTCATCAACACTTGTGGTCCATCTGAGACCGTTACATGGATATTCAATACTTATGATAAGCTAATTCTGGGTCATGTTCACACTCAACCCCCATGACAGCTTCGGTCACAATGGCCTGCAGTAGCTGTTCATCAGCTGGCTCTGGAGAGCTGTCACCAGGATGTCTGGTGATGGTGGCTGTCCTGGTTAGATTACTCTTCACCTGTCTCTTGATATTGGAGAATCTGTAAGATATGAATAGAACATTGCAATTGGTTTGCTATCACTGATCATCTGTATATATTACTCTATCAATACATATCTACCTATCTATTTGCTTCTTGCAAAATTAGTTTGTACATGTTAATTGCTGCTATGTGCTGCCTGCTCACCAGTGGCGTCCCGAGAGGGGTGTGGGGGGTGTGGACCACAACGGGTGACACCTCCAGCGGGGGTGACACAAGTGCTGCCGGCACCCCCTGTATTGCGTTGCTGAACTTTTTTTCTTTTTTTCTGGCAGCCTCAAGCGCTGGATGCGGCTTCCAGAAAAAATAAGAAAAAAAAAATATCACTGCGTCCGGATGTCACGTTACGTCACATCCAGTGACTGTGTTTCCCTCCTCCATGCAGGAGGGCAGGGCCGTCTTTAACGCGGGGCAAACGGGGCAAAAAAAAAAAACTGACGCTGGATGTGACGTCGCGTCACATCCGGTGACTGTTTCCCTCCTCCGTGCAAGAGGGAAGACTGCACGGAGGAGACATCCGGCGGGGGACACGGAGCAACTTCATGTAAGTACTTGAGAATGGGGGCCTAAACGGCACAATATTACTGGGTTCTGACTGCCATACCATTACTGGGCTCTGAATGGCATACTATTACTAGGCTCTGAAAGGCACAATATTACTGGGCTCTGAATGGCACAATATTCCTAGTATCTGATGGGCACAATATTACTGGGCTCTGAATGGCACAATATTACTGGGCTCTGAATGCCACACTATTACTGGTATCTGAATGGCACAATATTCCTGGTATCTGAATGGCATAATATTACTGGGCTCTGAATGGCACAATATTACTGGGCTCTGAATGGCACGATATTACTGGGCTCTGAATGGTATAATATTACTCTGCTCTGAATGGCACACTATTACTGGTATCTTAATGGCACAATATTTCTGGTATCTGGTTGGCACAATATTACTGGGCTCTGAATGGCACAATATTCCTGGTATCTGACTGGCACACTATAACTGGGCTCTAAATGGCACAATATTACTGGGCTCTGAATGGCACAATATTACTGGGCTCTGAATGGCACAATATTACTGGGCTCTGAAAGGCACACTATTACTGGTATCTGAATGGCAAAATATTCCTGGTATCTGGCTGGCACAATATTACTGGGCTCTAAACGGCACAATATTACTGGGCTCTGAATGGCATAATATTACTGGGCGCTGAATGGCACAATATTACTGGGCTCTGAATGGCACAGTATTACTGGGCTCTGAATGGCACAATATTCCTGGTATTTGATGGGCCCAATATTACTGGGCTCTGAATGGCACAATATTACTGGGCTCTGAATGGCATAATATTACTGGGCTATGAATGGCACACTATGACTGGTTGCTGAATGGCACAATATTCCTGGTATCTGAATGGCACAACATTACTGTAATCTGAATGGCACAATATTACTGGGCTCTGAATGGCACGATATTACTGGGCTCTCAATGGCATAATATTACCCGGCTCTGAATGGCACAATATTCCTGGTATTTGATGGGCACAATGTTACTGGGCTCTGAATGGCACAATATTACTGGGCTCTGAATGGCATAATATTACTGGGCTATGAATGGCACACTATGACTGGTTGCTGAATGGCACAATATTCCTGGTATCTGAACGGCACAATATTACTGTAATCTGAATGGCACAATATTACTGGGCTCTGAATGGCACGATATTACTGGGCTCTGAATGGCATAATATTACCCGGCTCTGAATGGCACAATATTCCTGGTATCTGACTATAACAATATTACTGGGATCTGAATGGCACAATATTCCTGGTATCTGTCTGGCACAATATTACTGGGCTCTAACTGGCACAACATTCCTGGTATCTGAATGGCACAATATTCCTGGTATCTGACTGGCACAATATTACTAGGCTCTGACTGTCACACTATTCCTGGCATCTGACTGGCATAATATTACTGGGCTCTGAATGGCACAATATTACTGGGTTCTGAATGGCACAATATTCCTAGTATCTGACTGGCACAATATTACTTGGCTCTAAATGGCACAATATTCCTGGTATTTGACTGGCATAATATTACTGGTATCTGAATGGCATATTAATACTGGGCTCTGAATGGCATAATATTACTGGGCTCTGAATGGCATAATATTACTGGTATCTGAAGGCACAATATTTTGGGTATCTGAATGGCACACTATTACTGGGCTCTGACTGGCACAATATTCCTGGTATCTGGCTGGCACAATATTACTGGGCTCTGAATGGCACAATATTACTGGGCTCTGAATGGCATAATATTACTGGGCTCTGAATGGCACAATATTACCCGGCTCTGAATGGCACAATATTCCTGGTATCTGACTGGCACAATATTACTGGGCTCTGAATGGCACAATATTCCTGGTATCTGACTGGCACAATATTGCTGGTATCTGAATGGCACAATATTCCTGGTATCTGACTGGCAAAATATTACTAGGCTCTGACTGGCACACTATTCCTGGCATCTGAATGGCATAATATTACTGGGCTCTGAATGGCACAGTATTATTGTGCTCTGAATGGCACAATATTCCTGGTATCTGACTGGCATAATATTACTGGTATCTGAATGGCATATTATTACTGGGCTCTGAATGGCATAATATTACGGGGCTCTGAATGGCATAATATTACTGGTATCTGAAAGGCACAATATTCCAAGTATCTGAATGACATAATATTACTGGGCTCTGAATGGCACAATATTACTTGGCTCTGAATGGCATAATATTACTGGGCTCTGAATGGCACAATATTCCTGGTATCTGAATGGCACAATATTACTGGGCTCTGAATGGCATAATATTACTGGGCTATGAATGGCACACTATGACTGGTTGCTGAATGGCACAATATTCCTGGTATCTGAATGGCACAATATTACTGTAATCTGAATGGCACAATATTACTGGGCTCTGAATGGCACGATATTACTGGGCTCTGAATGGCATAATATTACCCGGCTCTGAATGGCACAATATTCCTGGTATCTGACTATCACAATATTACTGGGCTCTGAATGGCACAATATTCCTGGTATCGGTCTGACACAATATTACTGGGCTCTGAATGGCACAGTATTATTGGGCTCTGAATGGCACAATATTCCTGGTATCTGACTGGCACAATATTACTGGGCTCTGAATGGCACAATATTCCTGGTATCTGACTTGCATAATATTACTGGTATCTGACTGGCATATTATTACTGGGCTCTGAAAGGCATAATATTACTGGGCTCTGAATGGCATAATATTACTGGTATCTGAATGGCACAATATTCCAGGTATCTGAATGACATAATATTACTGAGCTCTGAATGGCACAATATTACTGGTATCTGAATGGCACAATATTCCAGGTATCTCAATGACATAATATTACTGGGCTCTGAATGGCACAATATTACTGGGCTCTGAATGGCATAATATTACTGGGCTCTGAATGGCACACTATTACTGGTATCTGAATATCACAATATTCCTGGTATCTGGCTGGCACAATATTCCTGGTATCTGAGTGGCACACTATTACTGGGTTCTGACTGGCATACCATTACTGTACTCTGACTGGCACAATATTCCTGGTATCTGAATGGCACAATATTCCTGGGCTCTGACTTGCACAATATTCCTGGGGTCTGACTGGCACACTATTACTGGGCTCTGAGTGGCACACTATTCCTGGTCTCTGACTGGCATAATATTCCTGGTATCTGGTTGGCACAATTTTACTGGGCTCTGAATGGCACAATATTCCTAGCATCTGACGGGCACAATATTACTGGGCTCTGAATGGCACAATACTACTGGGCTCTGAATGTCATAATATTACTGGGCTCTGAATGGCATAATATTACTGGGCTCTGAATGCCACACTATTACTGGTATCTGAATGGCACAATATTCCTGGTATCTGAATGGCATAATATTACTGGGCTCTGAATGGCACAATATTACTGGGCTCTGAATGGCACGATATTACTGGGCTCTGAATGGCATAATATTACCCAGCTCTGAATGGCAAAATATTGCTATTATCTGACTGGCACAATATTACTGGGCTCTGAATGGCACAATATTCCTGGTATCTGACTGGCACACTATTACTGACCTCTAAATGGCACAATATTACTGGACTCTGAATGGCATAATATTACTCTGCTCTGAATGGTACACTATTACTGGTATCTGAATGGCACAATATTCCTGGTATCTGGTTGGCACAATTTCACTGGGCTCTGAATGGCACAATATTCCTAGCATCTGACGGGCACAATATTACTGGGCTCTGAATGGCACAATACTACTGGGCTCTGAATGTCATAATATTACTGGGCTCTGAATGGCATAATATTACTGGGCTCTGAATGCCACACTATTACTGGTATCTGAATGGCACAATATTCCTGGTATCTGAATGGCATAATATTACTGGGCTCTGAATGGCACAATATTACTGGGCTCTGAATGGCACGATATTACTGGGCTCTGAATGGCATAATATTACCCAGCTCTGAATGGCAAAATATTGCTATTATCTGACTGGCACAACATTACTGGGCTCTGAATGGCACAATATTCCTGGTATCTGACTGGCACACTATTACTGGCCTCTAAATGACACAATATTACTGGACTCTGAATGGCACGATATTACTGGGCTCTGAATGGCATAATATTACCCAGCTCTGAATGGCAAAATATTGCTATTATCTGACTGGCACACTATTACTGGCCTCTAAATGACACAATATTACTGTTATCTGAATGGCACAATATTCCTGGTATCTGGTTGGCACAATATTACTGGGCTCTGAATGGCACAATATTACTGGGCTCTGAATGGCATAATATTACTGGGCTCTGAATGGCACAATATTACTGGGCTCTGAATGGCACAATATTCCTGGTATCTGACGGGCACAATATTACTGGGCTCTGAATGGCACAATATTCCTGGTATCTGACTGGCACAATATTGCTGGTATCTGAATGGCACAATATTCCTGGTATCTGACTGGCAAAATATTACTAGGCTCTAAACGGCACAATATTACTGGGTTCTGACTGCCATACCATTACTGGGCTCTGAATGGCATAATATTACTAGGCTCTGAAAGGCACAATATTACTGAGCTCTGAATGGCACAATATTCCTAGTATCTGACGGGCACAATATTACTGGGCTCTGAATGGCACAATATTACTGGGCTCTGAATGGCATAATATTACTGGGCTCTGAATGGCGCAATATTCCTGGTATCTGACTGGCACACTATTACTGGGCTCTAAATGGCACAATATTACTGGACTCTGAATGGCATAATATTACTGGGCTCTGAATGGCACAATATTACTGGGCTCTGAATGGCACCATATTACTGGGCTCTGAATGGCATAATATTACCCAGCTCTGAATGGCAAAATATTGCTGGTATCTGACTGGCACAATATTACTGGGCTCTGAATGGCACAATATTCCTGGTATCTGACTGGCACACTATTACTGGCCTCTAAATGGCACAATATTACTGGACTCTGAATGGCATAATATTACTCTGCTCTGAATGGCACACTATTACTGGTATCTGAATGGCACAATATTCCTGGTATCTGGTTGGCACAATATTACTGGGCTCTGAATGGCACAATATTACTGGGCTCTGAATGGCACAATATTACTGGGCTCTGAATGGCACAATATTCCTGGTATATGACTGGCACAATATTGCTGGTATCTGAATGGCACAATATTCCTGGTATCTGACTGGCAAAATATTACTAGGCTCTAAACGGCACAATATTACTGGGTTCTGACTGCCATACCATTACTGGGCTCTGAATGTCATAATATTACTGGGCTCTGAATGGCATTATATTACTGGGCTCTGAATGGCACAATATTACTGGGCTCTGAATGGCACAATATTCCTGGTATCTGACGGGCACAATATTACTGGGCTCTGAATGGCACAATATTTCTGGTATATGACTGGCACAATATTGCTGGTATCTGAATGGCACAATATTCCTGGTATCTGACTGGCAAAATATTACTAGGCTCTAAACGGCACAATATTACTGGGTTCTGACTGCAATACCATTACTGGGCTCTGAATGGCACAATATTACTGGGCTCTGAATGGCACAATATTACTGGGCTCTGAATGGCACAATATTCCTAGTATCTGACGGGCACAATATTACTGGGCTCTGAATGGCACAATATTACTGGGCTCTGAATGGCATAATATTACTGGGCTCTGAATGGCACAATATTCCTGGTATCTGACTGGCACACTATTACTGGGCTCTAAATGGCACAATATTCCTGGTATCTGACTGGCAAAATATTACTAGGCTCTGACTGGCACACTATTACTGGTATCTGAATGGCACAATATTCCTGGTATCTGGTTGGCACAATATTACTGGCCTCTGAATGGCACAATATTACTGGGCTCTGAATGGCATAATATTACTGGGCTCTGAATGGCACAATATTACTGGGCTCAGAATGGCTCAATATTCCTGGTATCTGACGGGCACAATATTACTGGGCTCTGAATGGCACAATATTCCTGGTATATGACTGGCACAATATTGCTGGTATCTGAATGGCACAGTATTCCTGGTATCTGACTGGCAAAATATTACTAGGCTCTAAACGGAACAATATTACTGGGTTCTGACTGCCATACCATTACTGGGCTCTGAATGGCATACTATTACTAGGCTCTGAAAGGCACAATATTACTGGGCTCTGAATGGCACAATATTCCTAGTATCTGATGGGCACAATATTACTGGGCTCTGAATGGCACAATATTACTGGGCTCTGAATAGCATAATATTACTGGGCTCTGAATGGCATAATATTACTGGGCTCTGAATGCCACACTATTACTGGTATCTGAATGGCACAATATTCCTGGTATCTGAATGGCATAATATTACTGGGCTCTGAATGGCACAATATTACTGGGCTCTGAATGGCACGATATTACTGGGCTCTGAATGGTATAATATTACTCTGCTCTGAATGGCACACTATTACTGGTATCTTAATGGCACAATATTTCTGGTATCTGGTTGGCACAATATTACTGGGCTCTGAATGGCACAATATTCCTGGTATCTGACTGGCACACTATAACTGGGCTCTAAATGGCACAATATTACTGGGCTCTGAATGGCACAATATTACTGGGCTCTGAATGGCACAATATTACTGGGCTCTGAAAGGCACACTATTACTGGTATCTGAATGGCAAAATATTCCTGGTATCTGGCTGGCACAATATTACTGGGCTCTAAACGGCACAATATTACTGGGCTCTGAATGGCATAATATTACTGGGCGCTGAATGGCACAATATTACTGGGCTCTGAATGGCACAGTATTACTGGGCTCTGAATGGCACAATATTCCTGGTATTTGATGGGCCCAATATTACTGGGCTCTGAATGGCACAATATTACTGGGCTCTGAATGGCATAATATTACTGGGCTATGAATGGCACACTATGACTGGTTGCTGAATGGCACAATATTCCTGGTATCTGAATGGCACAATATTACTGTAATCTGAATGGCACAATATTACTGGGCTCTGAATGGCACGATATTACTGGGCTCTCAATGGCATAATATTACCCGGCTCTGAATGGCACAATATTCCTGGTATTTGATGGGCACAATATTACTGGGCTCTGAATGGCACAATATTACTGGGCTCTGAATGGCATAATATTACTGGGCTATGAATGGCACACTATGACTGGTTGCTGAATGGCACAATATTCCTGGTATCTGAATGGCACAATATTACTGTAATCTGAATGGCACAATATTACTGGGCTCTGAATGGCACGATATTACTGGGCTCTGAATGGCATAATATTACCCGGCTCTGAATGGCACAATATTCCTGGTATCTGACTATAACAATATTACTGGGATCTGAATGGCACAATATTCCTGGTATCTGTCTGGCACAATATTACTGGGCTCTAACTGGCACAACATTCCTGGTATCTGAATGGCACAATATTCCTGGTATCTGACTGGCACAATATTACTAGGCTCTGACTGTCACACTATTCCTGGCATCTGACTGGCATAATATTACTGGGCTCTGAATGGCACAATATTACTGGGTTCTGAATGGCACAATATTCCTAGTATCTGACTGGCACAATATTACTTGGCTCTAAATGGCACAATATTCCTGGTATTTGACTGGCATAATATTACTGGTATCTGAATGGCATATTAATACTGGGCTCTGAATGGCATAATATTACTGGGCTCTGAATGGCATAATATTACTGGTATCTGAAGGCACAATATTTTGGGTATCTGAATGGCACACTATTACTGGGCTCTGACTGGCACAATATTCCTGGTATCTGGCTGGCACAATATTACTGGGCTCTGAATGGCACAATATTACTGGGCTCTGAATGGCATAATATTACTGGGCTCTGAATGGCACAATATTACCCGGCTCTGAATGGCACAATATTCCTGGTATCTGACTGTCACAATATTACTGGGCTCTGAATGGCACAATATTCCTGGTATCTGACTGGCACAATATTGCTGGTATCTGAATGGCACAATATTCCTGGTATCTGACTGGCAAAATATTACTAGGCTCTGACTGGCACACTATTCCTGGCATCTGAATGGCATAATATTACTGGGCTCTGAATGGCACAGTATTATTGTGCTCTGAATGGCACAATATTCCTGGTATCTGACTGGCATAATATTACTGGTATCTGAATGGCATATTATTACTGGGCTCTGAATGGCATAATATTACGGGGCTCTGAATGGCATAATATTACTGGTATCTGAAAGGCACAATATTCCATGTATCTGAATGACATAATATTACTGGGCTCTGAATGGCACAATATTACTTGGCTCTGAATGGCATAATATTACTGGGCTCTGAATGGCACAATATTCCTGGTATCTGAATGGCACAATATTACTGGGCTCTGAATGGCATAATATTACTAGGCTCTGACTGGCACACTATTCCTGGCATCTGAATGGCATAATATTACTGGGCTCTGAATGGCACAGTATTATTGTGCTCTGAATGGCACAATATTCCTGGTATCTGACTGGCATAATATTACTGGTATCTGAATGGCATATTATTACTGGGCTCTGAATGGCATAATATTACGGGGCTCTGAATGGCATAATATTACTGGTATCTGAAAGGCACAATATTCCAAGTATCTGAATGACATAATATTACTGGGCTCTGAATGGCACAATATTACTTGGCTCTGAATGGCATAATATTACTGGGCTCTGAATGGCACAATATTCCTGGTATCTGAATGGCACAATATTACTGGGCTCTGAATGGCATAATATTACTGGGCTATGAATGGCACACTATGACTGGTTGCTGAATGGCACAATATTCCGGTTATCTGAATGGCACAATATTACTGTAATCTGAATGGCACAATATTACTGGGCTCTGAATGGCACGATATTACTGGGCTCTGAATGGCATAATATTACCCGGCTCTGAATGGCACAATATTCCTGGTATCTGTCTGACACAATATTACTGGGCTCTGAATGGCACAGTATTATTGGGCTCTGAATGGCACAATATTCCTGGTATCTGACTGGCACAATATTACTGGGCTCTGAATGGCACAATATTCCTGGTATCTGACTTGCATAATATTACTGGTATCTGACTGGCATATTATTACTGGGCTCTGAAAGGCATAATATTACTGGGCTCTGAATGGCATAATATTACTGGTATCTGAATGGCACAATATTCCAGGTATCTGAATGACATAATATTACTGAGCTCTGAATGGCACAATATTACTGGTATCTGAATGGCACAATATTCCAGGTATCTCAATGACATAATATTACTGGGCTCTGAATGGCACAATATTACTGGGCTCTGAATGGCATAATATTACTGGGCTCTGAATGGCACACTATTACTGGTATCTGAATATCACAATATTCCTGGTATCTGGCTGGCACAATATTCCTGGTATCTGAGTGGCACACTATTACTGGGTTCTGACTGGCATACCATTACTGTACTCTGACTGGCACAATATTCCTGGTATCTGAATGGCACAATATTCCTGGGCTCTGACTTGCACAATATTCCTGGGGTCTGACTGGCACACTATTACTGGGCTCTGAGTGGCACACTATTCCTGGTCTCTGACTGGCATAATATTACTGGTATCTGAATGGCACAATATTCCAGGTATCTTAATGGCATAATATTACTGGGCTCTGAATGGCACAATATTACTGTGCTCTGAAAGGCACTCTATTACTGGTATCTGAATGGCAAAATATTCCTGGTATCTGGCTGGCACAATATTACTGGGCTCTAAACGGCACAATATTACTGGGCTCTGAATGGCATAATATTACTGGGCGCTGAATGGCACAATATTACTGGGCTCTGAATGGCACAGTATTACTGGGCTCTGAATGGCACAATATTCCTGGTATTTGATGGGCACAATATTACTGGGCTCTGTATGGCACAATATTACTGGGCTCTGAATGGCATAATATTACTGGGCTATGAATGGCACACTATGACTGGTTGCTGAATGGCACAATATTCCTGGTATCTGAATGGCACAATATTACTGTAATCTGAATGGCACAATATTACTGGGCTCTGAATGGCACGATATTACTGGGCTCTGAATGGCATAATATTACCCGGCTCTGAATGTCACAATTTTCGTGGTATCTGACTATCACAATATTACTGGGCTCTGAATGGCACAATATTACTGGTATCTGTCTGGCACAATATTACTGGGCTCTGACTGGCACAACATTCCTGGTATCTGAATGGCACAATATTCCTGGTATCTGACTGGCACAATATTACTAGGCTCTGACTAGCACACTATTCCTGGCATCTGACTGGCATAATATTACTGGGCTCTAAATGGCACAATATTCCTGGTATTTGACTGCCATAATATTACTGGTATCTGAATGGCATATTAATACTGGGCTCTGAATGGCATAATATTACTGGGCTCTGAATGGCATAATATTACTGGTATCTGAAAGCACAATATTTTGGGTATCTGAATGGCATAATATTACTGGGCTCTGAATGGCACAATATTACTTGGCTCTGAATGGCATAATATGTCTGGGCTCTGAATGGCACACTATTACTGGTATCTGAATGGCACACTATTCCTGGTATCTGGCTGGCACAATATTACTGGGCTCTGAATGGCACAATATTACTGGGCTCTGAATGGCATAATATTACTGGGCTCTGAATGGCACAATATTACTGGGCTCTGAATGGCACAATATTACTGGGCTCTCAATGGCACTCTATTACTGGTATCTGAATTGCACAATATTCCTGGTATCTGACGGGCGCAATATTACTGCGCTCTGAATGGCACACTATTACTGGTATCTGAATGTCACAATTTTCCTGGTATCTGAATGGCATAATAGTACTGGGCTCTGAATAGCACAATATTACTTGGCTCTGAATGGCACAATATTACTGGGCTCTGAATGGCATAATATTAATGGGCTCTGAATGGCATAATATTACTAGGCTCTGAATGGCACAATATTACTGGCATCTGAATGGCACAATAATTATGGCATCTGAATGGCACAATATTACTGGTATTTGAATGGCACAATATTACTGGTATTTGAATGGCACAATATTCCTGGTATCTGAATGGCACAATATTACTAGTATTTGAATGGCACAATATTACTGGTATTTGAATGGCACAATATTACTGGTATCTGAATCGTACAATATTACTGGCATATGAATGGCACAATAATACTGGCATCTTAAAGGCACAATGGTATTGGCATCTGGCACAATAATACTGGCATATTAATGGGCAAATTGGCTGTGGCTTATTAATGACAAAATGATATTGACATATAATTGGGCAAATTGGCTGTTAAAGAGAGAGAGAGAGCGAGAGAGATGTCTGTATTTATAGACATGTATTGTTTTAGAATTGTACAATTGTCACCTCGTGGGGCTCCTGTGTGTTGCATAATTAATGGTGGTCTCATGTGTGCATAATTATGGGGCACTTGTGTGTGGCATATTTATTGGGCCCCATGTGTGGCATAATTAAGGGACTCTTTTGTGTGGCATAATTATGGGGCACCTGTGTGTGTGTGTGTCATAAATATGGGGCACCTGTGTCTGTGGCATAATTAATTAGTCAGACGTGAGGCATAAATAGTGGGGCTCTGGTGTGGCATAATTTATGGGGCTCTGGTGTGGCATAATTTATGGGGCTCCTGTGTGTGGCATAGTTATGGGGCTTCTGTGTGTGACAAAGTTATGGGCTTCCTGTGTGTGGCATAGTTAACAGGCCATCTAACTGGCATTACTAAGGAATCTCTTTGGCATTGTATTGGAGGAAATCCAGGGAGGTGACACCATGAGTTTCCACACCGGGTGATACCAACCCTAGTGATGCCCCTGCTGCTCACGCTTTCACCCTTAGATATCAGAGAATCTGAAAGATATGAGTAGAACACTGATCATCTGTACATGTTATTCCGCTATCAGTATCTATCTTTCTATCTATCTATCTATCTTTCTATCTATCTATATCGTGCAGACATCCCCCAGTTGCCCATATCTCCCTGGTGGCTAGCGGGGCAGCGGAGGATATCTGCACGATATAGATAGATAGATAGATAAATAGATAGATACGCGCAGACATCCTCCTCTGCTGCCCGGCACTTCCGCCGGGACTTTTATGATGAAGCCGGAAGGACCTCATAGAAATCCCGGCGTTCGTGCCGGGCGGCAGCAGGGGAAGTCTGCGCTCATCGCACAGACATCCCCCGGCTATTAGAGAGGGGGATCCAGGTCCCATGCAGCTCTGCGGGGGACCTGGATGCCAGTCTTATTATCTGACCTCAATTTGCTCTGAACAAAACCTTATATTCTTATTATATTCGAGCAAATACGGTATTTGCTACTTGCAGCATTTGTTTGTACATGTTAATTGCTGCTATCTAGTGCCTTCTCTCTCTCTCTCTCTCTCTCTCTCTCTCTCTCTTCCCCTCACTTTGTTATGTCTCTGTCTCTCTCTCTCTCTCTCTCTCTCTCTCTCTCTCTCTCCCCCTGTTCTGTATCTCTCTCCCCCTGTTCTGTCTCTCTCTCCCCCCTCCCCCTGTTCTGCCTCTCTCTCTCTCTGCCTCCTTCCCCTTCCTTTGCCTGCAAATGTGGATCCAGGGAAGGGGCGGAGCTAACCATCTGAGAGGTGTAGCTCCGCCCCCACCCAGTGAAGCAGAGCAGCGTCTTCTTCACGGGGAGCTGCGGGCAGCAAAAAAAAGTGCTGCTCGGTTCCCCATGCTTAATGCAGGCTCCCCATGCTTAATGCAGGCATGGGGAGCCAAGCAGCACTTTCTCTTGCTGCCCCCTCCCCAGATCCAGCAGAGTTTGCCGAGCAGAGGGCTGGTGATGGGGGATCTTTTGATCTCCCCAATCCAGTGCCTCTACCGGCTTTTTTTTTTTAAACTTTTTTTTTTTTGAGCTGGCGGGCGTGCACCCCCTGGGGTGTTGATCCCTGTGCGCTCGCACAGGTCGCACACCCCTAAGGCTGGCCCTGGTGGGCACAGCATCCTGGCTAGGTTCTCCTCCACTGAAAAATTCAGAGCTTAGTGCTTTGGCTCTCCCCCTCTCCTGCTACCAGTGTCTTGATATAAATATAAAATATTAAATGCCATAGCTAAATTTTCAGCAAGACTGAAAAAAAAGTCTAGCAGGTACAATTCAAGTTGCGGTTAGTCTAGCATTAAATCATACTTTATAGAATAGACCCCTTGGTGTTTGAAATGTAAGAATCTTGTTAAATAAAATGCACACACTCAATAGCAAAATGAAATGCATTATCATAAATCTTGGAGTTCTAAATCTGTTATAATCCAACCCGTAACCCACGCAACACCTGATATTACAACACAGTATTCAAATATGATATAATTAAACTTGTGTTCTATTAACCCCTTCCTGATATGTGACGTGCTAGGCACTTTGCGAAAAAATATGTCCTTAGTGACACACAGGAAAAAGAGAACAAAAATGCTTGCATTTCCGGTTCCAATAAAAAAGTGTCCAAAATTTATTGGGAAGATCCAACCAAATATAGTGTGAAAACACAGGAATAAATATGAAACAAAGAAAGAGGAAAAGGACTTTCCTTACGCGTTTCACGTGAAAACACGCTTATTCATAGGCTTGGCACGTCATGCACTAAAAAGAGCAAAGAAATCGACTGATCAGTGTTGCTACAGTGCCTCTATGTAGAGACATTGTGCAACACTGAATATATGTGCAGGGGCATTTGTTTTCTTCCTAAGCACCAATCGTGTTTCTTAGCAACACAAAATAAAACTTACAGTTTCATTGGTGGTCGCTCTCCTGAGTGACCGCATCAGCCAAGCAGAAGGGAGTGCTGCCTTTGTAAGCAGCGCTTCCCTTCTACTGGCAAGAGAAACATAAGTGATTTTTTTCACTTCCGTTGCTCTAGGGGGCGCTGCTCTATGCTGGCACAACAGATCAGTGTGATCTGTGTGCCGGCATGTATGATAAGGGTTCTGATGAGCACTAAATATTTCCATCGACATGTGTTGATTCTGCCTCCCTCTCCTCTCTATGGTTTTAGTGAGGGAGTGAGACAGATCAGATAATGTAATGTTATTTTTAGTAATAAATGAAATATTTAATACAATTTTAAAAACCAAGGGCTTTTATAAAAGCCATCTACAGTTTAACCCCTTCCGTGCCATTGATCACTGTGTATGCAGTGACCTTACACAGCAGCACTTTTTTTTGCTGTCTGTGCATTTTTTAGGGATTTATTTATTTTACTGTCATTTATTACAGTATAACAAAGGCTCTTTTAAGAGCTGTAAACCCCTAGCTTGCTGTAGATTACTGCCTAAGCAGATCTGCCGCAGAAGCATCTTTTGTGCTGTCTGCATTTAAAAAAAAAATTGTTACATACGCTAGGGGTTAATTATACCCACTAGGGGATTACGTTTAACGTACACATTTTATTAAGCTGTCTGATCGCATGTATAGTGTCCAGTAACAGCCAATCAGTATCAAAGACAGTCTGGTGATTCTCCTTTTTTCAGATCAATATTTGTAAATAATGATCTGACCCATGTAGTTCTGCCTCCCTCTCCTCACTTGAGTTTTAGTGAGGGAGAGAGACAGAGCTGTATAATGGAAGTTTTTGATTATAATAAATGTAATAAAATTGTGAGATTTTATTAAAGCCATTCCCAATGTTTAACCCATTCCCTGCCTTTGATCTCTGTGTATGCAGTGATCTTACACAGCAGCACATTTTTTAGAGGTTCATTTTTTACTTTAATTTATTACAGTATAACAAAGGCTCTTTTAAGAGCTATTAACTACTTGCTTGCCATAGATCACTACCTAAGCAGCGATTTACAGTAGAAGCAAGTTTTGTTACACCCGCTAGGGGTTAATTATAACCCTTAGGGGATTATGTGTAAAGTACATTTTTTTGAAGCTGTCTGAGCGCATTTATAGCGATCAGTAACAGCCGATCAGTGACAAAGGTGGTTTGGTGATTGCTCAGATGAGCATCACCATTTGCCTGGTAAGATCAATATTTGTTAAATATTGATCTGACTCATCTGGATCTGCCTCCCTTACTTCACTTGAGTTTTGGTGACGGAGAGAGAAAGATCTGTATAACGTAATTTTTTAATTGTAGGGAATAAAATAAAATGTTACAAAATTGTGAGACCCAAGGGCTTTTTTTTAAAAGCCATACCCTTTGTATAGTGTACCCTGTGTATTAACCCCTTCCCTGTCACTGATCACTGCACAACTGCACATTTTTTCTTGTCTGTGCATTTTTAGGGGTTAATATTTTGCATCGTAGTACAAAGGCTATGACCATTCACATAAAAAAACTCTGCATGGGTGGTATCCATGTACTCAGGGGATGTTGCTGAACATATATTGGGGTGTTGTGTGTCGTTGACACATACCAAAACCGGTGAATTCATGTATGAAGTACAATGTATGTGAAAAAAAGACCGTCAAAAAATAGTACCCAAAACTTTGACAATGCCTGGATGTAGAATTAGTGCATGGAAAGTGTTAAAATACCACCTTTAAAATAGCCTAGTTATATATATATATACCTCTCAAATGTGGCCTTTTAACCGCCAAACAAGCTAACAAACCTGTGCATGGGTGGTATACCTGTACTCAGGAGATGTTGCTGAGCACATATGGGGGTGTTATTTGGCAATGACACATACCAAAATCTGTGAATTCATGTTTGAAGTACAATGTATGTGTAAAAAAACCCACCAAAAAATGACTACCACAAACTTTGACAAAGGCTGGTAGTAGAATTAGTGCACGGAAAGTGTTAAAATACCACTATTTGCAATAGCCGAGAGTGTCTACTTTTAAAAATATATGGTGTCATAAAATACACTGACTGGCTTCACAAATGTCCAAAATGGTACTGGGGCGCATGTTGTCTGCATGTCAAAATTCCAAGTTGTAAAACCAAAAACTGCACCTCCCAATTATAGCATTTTATCCCCGAAACAATCCAACAGACCTATACATGGGTAGTATCCCTGTACTCAGGAGAAATAGTATAATCTATTTAGCAATTTCTTTTTGTAAATGAGTAATAGATTTTTAAAATAAAAGTTAGACAATTTGTGTTTTTCCCCCACCATATATATATATATATATTGTTATATTATATTATAGGATATGATCAAAATGATATCCAAGCCCTTCTTGTCTGGATAACAACAATATATAATGTGTGTGGGTACAGCAAATTGCTAAGAAGAAAATTACAGCTAAACACAAACAACACAGAAATGTTAAAATAGCCATTGTGCAGAATGGCCAAAAATTATTCAACGGCTGGGGTAAGTCCTGAGTGTGCAATATGGGTGATGGGGTTTGCCCTGGGTGTGTAATGTTGGTGAAGGGGGTGTGCCTGAATTTGGACATGCTATGGGCAGCAGAAAACAAGAACACACCACTGACCATCATGTCAAACATGGTTGCAGCATTCGTCATTTTGTTTTTATTATACCGCATATTATTTGGTAAAAACAAATATAAAAGGATAACATAAAGAGGGCTTGGTAACTCCATATCTAAAATGCTGACTTGCTTTTCCTTATTTCTTGGTACACCTCTGCAGTGCTCTTATTATAAACATTTTGAGTTTAATGTATTCCAATTCATTCAAATGCGGTCTCCATCTTTTAATGATGTCGAATCAGAATACAAACACCTGATAAATCTTTCACAAGACAAGAGCTGTAGTGTATCTTCCTATATGCAGCTCCTTTTGCATTTTGATTGGTTAGCCTGCAAGTTAGCCAAGTTATAAGCATTTTGAATGTGAAGTGGCCATGCCAAACAAGCAGAACAGCATATTGAAAAGGTCAGCAATTTCCCATAAACTCATATCACTTACACAATGCATAATACATTAGAAATAGCTCCAAGGTTACAGACAGATAACACAGCACTGAAAACGAACAGGGGACTATCTCAAAGGGACAAGGGAACACCTATTAAAATAATCAGGAAGTTTATATAAAGGATGCATCGGAAAGCACTTTATTTAGGAAGTCAAATAGAACTGTTCAGCTCATTATTATTGGATTCTGAGGCAGCAAAACACGCTTAGAATTTGGAAAAGGTATAAATATGTATGATATGTTTTATTAAGATGGTAGTAGAAATGGAAAGAGGAGTTAGGATTTGACATGCTGCATTTGTTAAGTTTTATACCATTACTCCCATATTTCCTCATTGCGACACAATTCATGGGTCCTCAAGAATCACATTTCTGTTATTATAATAACATTAATTAACTGATAAAACATTTAGCATGTATACTGCCCTTATGGACACCCCCACGTTACCTAGAGGTCGTTTCTATTTATTAAGATGCAGATATAAAAGACAGGCTCTTTATTATAAGTGAACTGACAAATGAACTGCAAAAATCAGGCGTTGATAGTAAAGATAGGCTAATAGCTGGTTTTGCAGTTCACAAACAGTTCAGTTTTAGTATCATGATAATCCAAGAAAAATGTCATCTTTGTTATATCCACATACTTTCACTTTAGGCTGTCACATCTAAGCAGAGAGAATATGAAGAGAACCAAGTGAACAGTCAGCAATTACAAAATAGGTGAACAGCAGGGCACTTAATGACAGACAAATAGCATTACCATGAATACTACCAAATAGCTGGTGTGCTCCACCATCTACCCCAACCTGCATGCCAGAGTTTAGAGTATTAAATACACACATAATTGTAGGGGAGGCAATATCAATAGCGTTTGTACATAATCAATCAGTGCAAACATATTGGACAAAGTAACTGAGAATATCCTCTTTTTAGGTAATTAGATAGGGGTTGATCTAGTTTTTTGGACCCTGAGCAATAAATCTGACAGCGGTCCTCATGTCTGCTGTTTTCCCCTCTTTATAACTTTCCTCTCTCAGTTTGGGGCTGTGGGGACCCTAAGCTGCTGCCTTATTTACTTTTATGGTTGCACCACCACTGTAACTAGGCAACCATGCACAACTCTGATGGTGACATGACACTAATTATAATGTTATTTCTGTGTTTTCATTATTACTATTTAGGTGGCGGGATGGGCATGATGCATATTTCCTATCTGACTGATTGCTATTTATGGAATAGGTTATTTAGTTAGGTGCATAAACTAAGTAACATTCTATATAAATAGAAAGGAACAAAAACCTAGTTATGAATGAGCATGTTAGGGGTCTATTCAATATTGTGACTCCTAAACTTTGTTTCTATTGTTTTCTTTGTGCCCACTCTGTTTCTCACTTGTTTCTTGCTAGAGAGGCCAAGAAGGATGTGTGTAACTCTGTATGTATTTGATTATGTGTGTGACTGTACATGTGTGTTATTATGTGTGTTACTGTGTATGTATGTGATTATGTGTATGACTGTGTATGTATGTGATTATGTGAGTGACTGTATATGTATGTGTGACTGTTTCTAACAGTGTTTGTATGTGAAGTGCATGTATGTGACTGTGTGTATGTAACTGTTTTTGTGTATAGGAATGTGTGAGACTGTGTATGAAATCATGTGTATGTGCGTGTGGCTGTCTATGTGTTAGGCCGCTATCACCGCATCGCTACCCAGCAGTATTCCCCCATACCTGTCACATGTCGCGGGTGTCTAAGAGGTGCTAGATGGAGGCCTTACTCCACTGCCATGAGACCCGCGACTTGGCCTTCCACCATCAGGGCTGCACGCGCTAATGTCCCCAACCATAATATGAAAAACACGTTGCCACGACAATGCGCGTATGAACTCTGCCCCCGCAAACCAATTAAAGGACCACCAATGAGGAGAATATAAGGCTGAGACCCACAAACCTCCTTAGTGTTGCCGTCAGTCTCCAAGGGTTCCTGTGTTTCGACCCCTGTATTTGACCCGACTTTCCCTCGTGACCTTGCTGCCTTCTGTATCCTGACCACCTGGCTTTTTATTTGACCTCTCTACCTCTGGCTCCTGACCCTGGCTTGTCCTCCTATTATGTTGATCTCTGGCTTCCTGACCTCAGCTTGGCATTCCACTACATTGTACTCTGACTTCCTGACCTTGGATTGGTATTTCATTTATTCTCCCCTCTGGTACCCCAATTTGGCCTGTCCACTACTACGCTTGCATACCGCTGGTCCTGCTCTGGTATTTCACCCTGTTATCATCCAAGTCACGCACATTACTCCTAATTGCTCATACTTGCTGATACTCTGTTCTGTTAATTCTATTAGTCCTCCTCCAGGGAACTGCCCCAGTAAGAGTGATTCCATTGCTACTGGGTTCCAACATCTGAACATGAGTACCTCACACTATGTGGGATTGTGACAGTGTTTCAGATTATGTATTTGAGTGTGACTGTGTGTATCTGTGTATCTGTGACCCTGTGTGTATGTGTGTTGGGTTGAGCAGAATTTGCCTTGACCCAGGCAGCACAATGTCTTGAACTGGTTCTGTCTGGACCAGATCTCACTGGATAAGTTTGCACCTCGTCATGTGGGTGAGGGTACTAAAGATAAAGTTCTTGACGTTTAGGATGGATTAACGTAATGCATTCTGTTATTGTCTAGTGATGGAAGAATATGACATAGGTATCATGGATCAAATGTATCATAAATGGAAAAACAATATATATACATTCTTTATCATCATACAATGTGAAGATGTAACAAGATATTTTCATGGTTATGACCTTGGATAACTTGGATATTCCACACATTCTCTAAAGTTGCAGATCTTCCTTATTATTGCAGAGGAGGACTTAATTTAATTTAGTGGATCCTAATAGTTAGATCACACCAAAATCATCAACTTTTGCCTGGAAGAAAACTCCATACTGCTGTAATTTAAATTATCTCTACCGAAGAACATCTTCTGAAGGGCATCTCCCAGTATGAACCAGTGCAAGGTGAGTAGGTGGATTGATAATTCGACAACAGGAAACCACCAGACAATTTCTAGGCTCTTTTGCATCATCTGCTCATACTGCGATAATTTTCCTGCAACATGTTACAACAAAGGCACAAATTATTTAACTCTATGCCTAAGAATTATGGCAGAAGTAAGCATTTCCAGTGGAAGTTGCCACATTTATGTTCCTCTGATGGGTTAGCACCCTCATCTAAAAAAAAGAGTATCAAAGGTGATTGATCACTTTTATCATTTGATGGGTGTTCACTGGAGTATTGGTTTGCTCCATAAGGTCACCTTCCCCTTCTAAGATAAGTAGTTCTATGATTCTAACCATGTCCTATTTAGATTAATTATATAATATGTCAGTACATCTTTTGGTTTAGTGGTGTTCACTAATAATCCTACATTAAGTAGTTTTTATTTAGGGAATGCCAGCACTGAAGATCAGGTTCTTCTACCCCTTAGCTATTGAGCCAAACATTTTTATCATTGTGTTTGATTTGTCTAATTTAGGCCAATGTTAAAGTGTTTGTATAGATTTAGCTAAATATACTCTATATAAACTAATTATGCTGATTTTGCTCACGAGTTTCTTGATTTGGTTGAATTAGCCGAACACATAGTTAAATGTGTCTTTCAGATTGGCTGAAGTACATGTCGCCTGTCAATCAGCCATTTCTTCTGCCTTCATCCTAAAATGGAGCCTTCTGTCTTGCATTGCTAGTCTTCAAAAATAGCATCAGTGCATTATTTATGATATGAAGAAAATGAATCAAATACATCAATGTTGATTAACAATGCCTAAGATTACTTGGACAGATTTTTGGAAAACTATATTAAAAATAATCGGACTATGTAGATCCCATAAAACTGCTATTGCAGAATATATGAAAGTAGTTCTAATAGTCATCAGCTGAGTAGCTACTATGTGCCGTTTGTTTTTTGGGAGTTTGGTACCACTGGCCTTATACACCTGCAGATAGGTTCATTATTGAACTACCTGATACATGCTTACTGAACCATGAGTGTACTTCACTGGTAGCATCTCTTTAAAAAGGCATCTTTCTGCAGACGACTAACGCTTCCACAGACCAATGAGCTTATGAAGCATTTCTGGTCATCATGCTGAATCACAATTGGATTAAATTATCCTTGTTGTAGAGAGAGACATTGAACTCAGCCATCCATAACCCCATGCATTCTGTGAAAGGTCACCTCGTCACACAGTATGCTGACATAAAACGTCCCTTATTGCACCTTAGAAACACATTATGTTACACATAAGAATCCTCTGAAAAGGCATTTTTGATGACTTGTTCCCATTCAGTTGTCTTCTAATGTGTCTCTAGGGTGACATAAGTCACTTTGAATCTTGAGATTGATAGTGCTGCCAGTTCTGGTTTTCCTATTCAATATATTTAGCAGTTCTTTTAAGTCTTAGAAATTGTAAAATCTAGCCGGCCGGCAAAAAAAGGAAGAAATAATAATAATAAATGGAAGAAAGTATTCTGTACCCTAGAGTTAATGTGCGAAGTTTATAATACAGAAAAGTTCATTGTGTTCTGAATATATACCGTACTTCTCCCTTTATAGCATGCCAGCTAAATGAGAGCTTGATTCATTAGGCCACGTCCTTACGTTCTCTCTCTTTTAATTTTAATATTAATGGCAACTCAGACATAACTAAACTAAAAGCATAAAAAAATACACTGGGAATACTTAACACATCTCATTATACCAGCATCATTTAATTCATGTAACTGGTTATTTTCAAAAGATTATGAAGGCAAAAGTAAAAAAAAATCTTACATTTCTCCTGGTTTTTCTGTTGGCAAGTTTAGGCAGTAAATAGAACTGCACAGTACACAGGAGTCCAAAGGATTGTGTAATGAAGTGATTGGGAAAAAGCCTGCAAAATAGTATTTAAAATACATGTAGTTGGTGTAAAAAGTAAAGATACTGGAGTGTGCACTGGTGCCAACTGCCCATTAGTGTTTGTAGCAGCTGTTCTATTTTTTCTTTCATTTTTTCTTTCTTTTATCCATCCTCCTGGAGCAGTCTTACATAGAATTTCACACGTAGTGGATCCATCTGCTACTTGCCTCTTCCCAGACTTAGGTATCCTAATGCAATGTTTTGGTATCCACTCGGTATCTCCTGGGTTCGCCAATCACTCAGGGTGGTAGGTTCTTTAGGTGATGGTTCAACAGTTGTTAAAGGTAAACTTTCTGGTATGTGTGGTGCACATAGATTTAATGGATGTGTCATTGTAGTTTCAGCATTATTTAGTATATTTATTGCTGGAGACATCCTCATAAAATATGTACATAACAGTGGATGATTCTCTTACTTTACTTGGAATATTCACTGGCCTTTTCATACAAATGTCATAGACAATGGTGTTCACATGATCTAGAACTACTGAATCTTATTGTAGTGTGAAAGGGAAATGTAGGATAATAATCAGCTAATCTCAGCTCTACAAGTTGTGATCTTAAACAGGTGACTAACTGACTAACACTATCTAGGACTGCACTAATCAGGCCTGATAATAAAGCCGACACAGGAAGTTATCCACTCTTTCTTTCCTAGGGGGTTTGTCACACACACAACAAACTGGTGATTTTTTTTTACGGCTCCTCTCTCTATAATTTGTAATAATACTATCAGAAAGGAAAATTAGTTTTATACAAAAAATGTATATTCTTCCAGCAGAAGGACAATGAATTTGTCCTTTGTTTAAAAAGGCTACAGGAGGTCAATATGATATGTTATCTCTACAATTTACATGTATCCATTCAACATTTAACAAAACAGAGGGTGCTTTTAATAGCTTATTTAAAGCAAGTTTTAAGTTCTGATTTTTGTTCATTACAATTCACATTGACTTTGGGAATCCAATAGTTATTTAATTTAAGAGTACATTGTGCTTCAGTCGACAGATGGGAAACACAATCCCTTCATATCATTGAAAAATGAGTTATTAAGCCATATTCTTGGGATCCGAGATGCATGTCACAGATGCATGAAATAGAGGGTGCTTTTAATAGCTTATTTAGGGAAATGACATAGAGCAAGTTTTAAGTCCTGATTTTTGTTCATTACAATTCACATACTATGAATAGAGTTTTTTCATGGATAACAATGCAGCTCACAATTTGAATTTGGGAATCCAATAGTTATTTCATTTAAGAGTACACTGTGTTCCAGATGGGGCATACAATGCCTTAATATTGTCAAAGAATAAGTTATTAAACCATATTCTTGGGATACAAGATGCATGTCACATAAACCAGAGATTCTAATTTTACTGTATTTTGGGACATGCATTGAACCAAACCTACATAAAAATAATGCATATTTTTCAGGAGTCACAGTGCAGATATGGAGATAATAGGGATGGCAGGGCTGATCCTAGGGTCACGGACGACTGGGTGCAGATTATTTTGGGGCACCCTTCATTAGGGCTTGGCTATATTACTAACTCTTTGCGAATTTCAATTCCAGGCATGCCCACTCAGACACACACACACACGTGCAAAAGTGCCTCTCTCAAACTCCCATCCTGTCACTCACTCAGACACACAGATACAGATCCATCTCTCTCACACTCCCATCCTGCCACTCACTCAGACACACAGATACACATCCATCTCTCTCACACTCCCATCCTCCCACTCACTCAGACACACAGATACACATCCATCTCTCTCACACTCCTATCCTGCCACTCACTCAGACACACACGTTTAAACTAGTCTCTCTCACGTGCACATTGTGCCACTCAGAGACGTGTGTAAACCTGCAACTCACACACTTCATGCAAGTCACTCAGGCACACGTGTAAAAAGGGGGCCATAAACCTGGGGAGATATGCTCCTTCTACCAAAATGTATTTAAAACATAGTTTCCACTAATGTTATATGTTTGCTTGCAATTCTGCAAACAATGTTTAGATCAAGTTTTCATCATTTAATAAAAAAAGGTATATTTTTCCAGGGCAAAACAGAATAACTGTTTAGGGCTTTACTCATGAAAGAGGAAATTCCACGGAATTGAGATGGGAATGGGATAATTTTTCCAACTTTGCTACTTTGGGCTTAAGTTTGAACTTCCCATCTTAATTCCCCGGAATTCTCTCTTTCATGAGCAAAGCCCAAAATATAATGAAAAGCAGCATATTTATTTATAATGCCTGGTTTTAATACTATAGAGAGGCACATGTGATTTTTAATACAATGTATATCCACTTTAATCACACTCACACCCACCCACTCATGTGTACATTCTCATACACACACACTTACACACACTCACACACACTCACACGCTGCTTCCATCACCTCATTACATGCCCCCATCACATGTCCCCATCACCCCCATTATATGCCCCCATCCCCATTACATGATCCATTATCCCATTACATGTGCCCCTCACCCCATTACATGCCCTCATCACAGAAATACATGCCGTCATCACCACAGTAAATGCTGCCATTACTCTTATTACATGATCCATTACCACATGGCATGCCATAATCACCCCAATACATGCCCCCATTATATGCCCCATCACCCCCATTAGCCCATTACATGCCCCTATCACCCCCATTACATGCTCCATTATCCCATTACATGCCCCATCACCCCATTACATGCCCCCATCACATGCCCTCATCACCCCTGTTACATTCCCCCATCACCCCAATACATGCTCTCATCACCACAATACATGCCTCCATTACATGCCCCCAAACCCCCATTACATGCCCCATCACCCCAATACATGCCCTCATCGCCCCATTACAAGCCCCAACACATGCTCCACTACCCCATTACATGCCCCAATCACCCACATTACATGCTCCATTACCCAACAAACAGAATGGGTGGGGCACATCTAAATAGAGCAGTGAAGCAAAGCAAGAGACCTCAAGGCATACCAGGTATGAATGGTAAAATAACAGGCAAGATAAGAAAGGAATAACTGGATAGAGCCTGGATGAGTCTCCACATGGGTTGAAATGTGATTATGTTTGTCTGGCCCCTTTGTACCTCTTTGGTTTTTGTGTCTCTCTTGTCTCTTTATCAGCTCTGTCTCTTTTATCACTCTTTTTCAGCTCTGTTATTTTTGGCTAATACTCTTTTTTTCTATATGGCTTTCTGAGATTCCTCTGTCTCTCTTAGGATCCTTTTCTATTTTGCCTTCTTGTCTCTCTTTGGACTCGCATAGCCTCCTCTGTATTTCTATATCTGTCTTTCTGTCTTTTATCATTCTTTTTGTCTACTCTCTCTTGCCTTTCTCTATCCAGTGGTGTATCTTGGTTTTGTGCTGCCATAGGCCGCCAAAATTGGGGCACCTCCCCCTACCCACGATGCACAACCAAGACATGACCCATAACCCATGTTGCACACCAAGGACATGCCCCATCACCCAATTTACATGCCCCAATCACCCCATTACATACACATTGCCAGTATTATTTTACATTAATATTCCCCAGCCAATTTGCCCAATAATATGCCAGTATTATTTGCCATTAATAAGCCACAGCCAATTTGACCAATAATATGCCAGTATTTGCCATTTAATATGCCCTGCCAATTTGCCCAATATTATTCCAGTATTATTTGCCATTTAATATGCCCCTGCCAATTTGCCCAATAATATGCCAGTATTAATTGCCATTTATATGCCCCAGCCAATTTCCCCAATAATATGCCAGTATTATTTGCCATTTATAAGCCACAGACAATTTGCCTAATAATATGCCAGTATTTACCATTAATATTCCCCAGCCAATTTTTCCAATAATATGCCAGTATTATTTGCCATTAATAAGCCCCTGCCAATTTTCCCAATAATATGCCAGTATCTGCCACTAACATGCCCCAGCACTTACTTTTTTTCCCCTGGTGGCTAATGGCAGGCAGCATGGTGTCCTCCATGCTGCCTGCTCGGCTCCCTGGTGGTTGTGCCGACAGTTCATGTGACCCAGCGTGTGTCTGACGTCAGAGCGCCGTCATGTGACCTATCGGTACTTCCCTGTCACACTGCATGGGGAGCTGAACAGTTAGCACAGAGGTTTATCTGTGCTGCTTGTTCGGCTCCCCGTGCAGTCTCGCGGTAAATACAGTGCTCTCCTTTTATATCCTTCTGCCTCTTTTAGTTTGCTCGCATCTGGATGTATCTCTCAGCTCCTTCACCAACATATCTCACATCACTTTCTCAGGCTCGCTTAGCTTTCTCTGTTTTTCTTCAGCACTTTGTCTTTTTGACAGCAAAAAGACAGTAGCAATTCAGAAATTGTGATTGAGAGGAATGGCTGCTTAGGTTACAAGTAATAAAACAGTGTAAAAAAACCATTTTGCTTGCAGAGGGCCTAATGGACCCCCATTCTACAGTACTGTGGACTATGATGGTCCTTTACAAATAAAAACATACTGGTAATCTTTGAGACTGATTTATTTGTGAAACATGTTGACCACTGATGCCATTTTCTTTAAGTATTTGAAATAATATATAAGGTGTATAATTTTTGCATGTCTTGACTAAATTAATCACTTTAGTGGTAACTAAAAGGTTGCGGTGTGATTAGAACGTTTTAGCTTGAAATGTCTAGCATAGACACAAAAGTATAATTTCCATCTTCATGTACATTATAACTTGACCTTCTTTGACTTGCTATTTTGTGCCATGGGATTATTAAACTTGTCATCTTGCAACAATTAATTCTTGTTGCTGCAATATTATCCCGGAATGATTCTCTACAAAGTAGAAGTGATTTATAATAGTCCGATTTCATAATAACAGTAATACAATTTTCCAGTTTATAACATTGATCCCATAATCCTATAGAGCTTGCAACCTAATTTTTATTCTCAAAGTGCAGGAAAATAAAATGATTTGTCAGAGAAGCTTAAAGACTTTTAGGTAACTTAGAATTAATACCACGCAGCATGCTTCAGCAACCTCTGTATGTAGCTAGACTACAACTCCAATTATGCTAATCCAGAATAGTTGGTTGAAGGTGAAATAAATAATAAATTAAAGACAGGTGTAGGTCTAGAATGTAACTAATAATTAATTTGATACAGTTTATTTTGGCCATTCTAAGGTTTTGAATATATGTACAGTATATTTAGAGGCCAAATACCGTATTTACTTGATTATAAAACGACCCTGATAATAAGACGACCCCCCAAACTTTGGATATTCCTTTAGGAAAAAACTAAAAGCCTGAATATAAGACTACCCTATAGGAAAAAAATTCAACTTGTATATATTCACATGTAAATTGCTTTTTTAATAAAAAATTAAATAAAAAAATGGATTTCTTGTTTTTATTTCCTTTTATGTGCCAATGCTGCCTCTCTCTTTCCCTTGCCCCCAGCTTTGTCTCTCCCCCCCTTAGTGTTGTCTCTCTTTCCCCCTCCCTTTGACTCCCCCCTCGCCTCTGTCTCTCCCCCCCTTGTTTCTCTCTGCCGCCTCCCTCCCCCGTCTCTCTGCCCCCCTCCCTCCCCCTGTCTCTGTCTCTTCCCCACTCCCCTTTTTGCTCTGTCTCTTTCCCCTCCCTCCCCTTGTTGCTCTGCCTCCCCTCCCCTGTCTCTCTTCCCCCCTCCCTCCCCCTGTCTCTCTGCCCCTTCCCTCCACCTGTATCTCTGCCCCCTCCCTCCCCCTAACCTGTAACTCGATCCCTGGAGGCTAGTGGGGGCAGCCGGGGGATGTCTGCACGATACGTGCAGACATCATCCATACTGCCCGACACGGCAGTCTATTATGACAGTCTGTTATGACGGTCTGTCATAATAGACTGCTGTGTTGGGCAGCATGGAGGATGTCTGCACGTATCGTACCCGGCTTCATCACAGAAGTCCCGGTGGTCGTGCCGGGCGGCAGCAGGGGGAGTCTGCTCCCATCGCGCAGACATCCCCTGCTGTTAGAGAGGGGGATCCAGGTCCCCTGCAGCTCTGCTGGGGACCTGGATCCCTGTCTTATAATCTGACCTCAATTTGAGGTCAGATTATAAAACGACCTCGATTATAAGAGGAGGGAAAGGGGAATTTTTCTGAAATATTTTTCTGAAAAAACCTTGTCTTATAATCGAGCAAATACGGTAATATAAAAATGTGGTGGATTTATTACTACTTAATACAGATTTCTCTTTATGCGGTTACTAAAAGTACAGTAAGTCAAAACTCAAATAATCTTGTTTATATGGGATCATAAGGTATCAATCCCGGATTAACAACTAATATTAGATATAATACAATCTATAAATAGAAACACTTAATTCCATGTGGCAGCACATTCCTGGAAATTTCTGGTAGTGCGTACTCCATGGCATACTAGAACAAGTTGGTGGTACTATTCTATTATTTTCCCAATGCAGCAGTAATACTTTAGATCAGGGGCGTTGCTAGGTCTTTGGATGATCTGGGGCTAGAGCCCAGATGAGCTCGGTCACCCACACGTCGTCTCTCTCTGTCTCTCTTTCTCACACACGCCGTCTCTCTTTCTCACACACGCCGTCTCTCTTTTTCACACACGCCGTCTCTCTCTGTCTCTCTTTCTCACACACGCCGTCTCTCTTTCTCACACACGCCGTCTCTCTTTCTCACACATGCCGTCTCTCTCTGTCTCTCTTTCTCACACATGCCGTCTCTCTCTCTTTCTCACACATGCCGTCTCTCTCTCTTTCTCACACATACCTTCTCTCTCTCTCTTTCTCACACATACCGTCTCTCTCTCTTTCTCACACATACCGTCTCTCTCTCTTTCTCACACATACCGTCTCTCTCTCTTTCTCACATACACCGTCTCTCTCTCTTTCTCACATACACCGTCTCTCTCTTTCTCACATACACCGTCTCTCTCTCTTTCTCACATACACCGTCTCTCTCTCTTTCTCACACACACCGCCTCTCTCTTTCTTACACACACACCGTCTCTCTCTTTCTCACACACACCCTCTCTCTCTCTTTCTCACACACACCGTCTCGCTCTCACACACTCACACTGTCTCTCTCTCTCTCACACACAACGTCTCTCTCTTTCTCACACACAGACACCCTGAGACACACACACATACACTTATGCAAACACCCTTACACACACACATACACTTAAGCAAACACCCTTACACAAACGCACACATACACTTACGTAAACACCCTGACACACACGTAGACACCCACACACACTCACACACATTGAGACACCCACACACATTTACACACACTGAGGTTCGCACACACATTCACACACATTGAGACACACACACTTTCACACATTGAGACACCCGGACACACGGAGACACCCAGACACACACTTACATACATTGAGACACCCACACACATTTACACACACTGAGGTTCGCACACACATTCACACACATTGAGACACACACACTTTCACACATTGAGACACCCGGACACACGGAGACACCCAGACACACACTTACATACATTGAGACACCCAGACACACGGAGACACCCAGACACACACTTACACAGATTGAGACACCCACGCACACACTGAGACACCCAGACACTTACACACATTGAGACACACATTGAGACACCCACACACTTAAACACACTGAGACACCCACACACTTAAACACACTGAGACACCCTGACACACACACGTAGACACCCACACACAGTCACACATTTCTTCAATTTTTTTTATTTTTTACTTACCTTACAGTTGGTCCGTTATCCAGGATCTTCTGCCGGATGTCACCTGACATCCGGCGAGCAGCTCTCACAGCATGACGGGGGCGGAGCTTGCACTTGTTGCGCTGTGGTCTCTATGGCCAGGAGGTGCGGTCACCTCGAGGAGGAGAGGTTAGGGAGAGAGCTCCCTATAGCAGCCTCGACTCCCGATCGGCCCTCACCCCCGCGTGAGGTTAATCCTCCGATTCTGAGACCATGTCCCGGACGGAGGAAAGCTCACCAGGGGATTTTTTTTTTTTAAACCAATTATAGCCCTGGAGTCTCGGGGCTAAAGAATACTTTAGCCCCAGAGTCTCCATCCGGGACTATGAAGGGGGGACTCGTGGCTATAGCCCCAGTAGCCCACCCCTAGCAAAGCCTCTGCTTTAGATCATCCTTGTATTACTCCCTGTAATGTGTCTCATGAGTCATAATTCTCATCATTCTCATCATTTTCATCATCTTCATCATCGTGACAAACTTGAGGATTTGGTTGTAGACATTTTTTTATAGTTTAACAGCAATAAGATTGTCCCTCCTTTGAAATAGTGGAGATTGGTTACAAGCACTCCCCAATAATACATATCTAGTGGAAGGATCAAAAACATCTACCCAAAGCCATATATCCAGCATTACTCAGGAATTGTATCCGATCAGGTAGCTGGAATGTAGTACTACTCGAGCTGCTAGCCTGTTTTCACCATCCTTATTTTATTGTAGAAGTATCCGGAGGGAATCTTAAAAAAGGGTTATTTGTAACATGCCACAATATACTTTCTACAGAAATCTGCTCAATGGAGCTACTCATGTGTTCTTGTCAGACAAAAAGGCTCCAGCAACTTTAAGCCCAGTAGTTAGGGAAGAGTGATGTGGACAGAATGGTTGCGCTTGCTCAGTCTATGTATTGGACAATTGTTTTTTCAAGAACTTGGTTTCTAGAGCTGTCACATTCTACTTGTACATCATGAAATCACGTGGCATGATTAATTATTTAGCACCTACATAATTTAATCATTATCAGGATTATATGTTATGAACATAGTTGTTAAAGAGATGTAATTGATTTATAAACACTAAACTTTAGATAGTTTTATACTACATTTTAATTGTAATAATATTATTTTACCATTCTTGGCACATTTGACACCGCACATGTTATGTAAATGAGCCCACTAACACTAATATTGTCTGGATCCATCTGTCTTCTTCAACGCATGAGATCATTCAATTTGCACCTTATTCTGATGGTTCTTGAACGCTCCACAGTCAGTTACATTTTACCCAGTTTGGTTTCTACATTACCCTAACCTAATCTACTTGAGGCAGCTATTAATGCATACTGTCAAGGTGCCCTGTCAAAATTAGCCTCTGACTTTAACACTGGTAAGTTTTGTTGACTTTCTATGGTGGTGATTATTGGATTATTACAACGCAATCTGTGATCCTCTTGAACCTCCTTAAAGTTTAGACTTTTTATGTGGTACACAAACGTCTACTGTCAGGGCCTTTACCAGGTCATGTAGGAGTTTCAGTGCAGAGATAGTGCAAGGTGACTGGTTGTATGTTATTTATTGTGCAGGTTGAGAACAGATAAAGAAACAAAGAGATAAGGATTGGAGTAAGGACTGAATTAGACACAAAAGGGACATTGAAAACAACTGCAGAGTAGGAAAAGGGATTGAGTAGGAACTGTAGTATAATCAAAGAACTATAGAACGGAGTGTAGACAAAGAAGAGGTAGTGGTAGAGAGAGATACACAAGGGGTGAGGACTTAGGTAAAGGTAACTAAACAGTAACACCTGAGAGAGGGTGAGGTCTGAGAAGGGTAGCTAAACAGGAGCACCCGAGAGAGGGTGAGATCTAAGAAGGGTAGCTAAACAATAGCACCCGAGAGAGGGTGAGATCTAAGAAGGGTAGCTAAACAGGAGCACCCGAGAGAGGGTGAGATCTAAGAAGGGTAGCTAAACAGGAACACCCGAGAGAGGGTGAGATCTAAGAAGGGTAGCTAAACAGGAACACCTGAGAGAGGGTGAGATCTAAGAAGGGTAGCTAAACAGGAACACCCGAGAGAGGGTGATGTCTGAGAAGGGTAGCTAAATAGAAGGATCACCCTACAGAGGGTGAGGACTGAGCAGGAGTGACTTTAAGGGAGCTACTTAGCTGAATAAATCTTGCTGTAGCCAGAAGGTCTCAGGAGATGCTGAATAACATCCCCCAGGCTGGTTGAGCGGACCAGGTTCAGTTTCCTAGTTCATGTACAGGGTGACAATTCAAATGAGCTTTAAGCAAAGGATCAGGAACAGAAGCAGCAGCTCTCAGAAGTCAGGCATCCAACTTCATAGCAAAAACCCCATTTGCATTAAACTGCAGCTATTTTGCAGGGGTGTGTTGTGAAAGTTAATGAGCCCACCTGACACCAAACAGAGGGGAAGATATACAAGAAAATTAAGGTATAGAGGTCTCTAGAGGAGGCAGGAGGTATATAAGCAAATAAATGATGACTTTTAAATGCATGAGTCAGAAGGTCAGTGTAGAACCCTGACATCTACTTTCTATTTTTTCTGTGGGATTTTATTCAACAATGAACAGTGAACAGTTACAAAAGCCGAGTTAGAAAGATTCTCTGACTGTTAACCAGACTGTCGGTTCACCGTTTAGTTAAAAAACTCCTAAATGTGAATTAGAAGGTCATTACATCAGCTAAGCACTGTAGGTGCCCACCTCACTCTTTACTAATATGTCTTTATTAAAATAGTATGCATTGTCAAAATAGTAATCTATGTAAAACCACAAAATGAGAGACATTTAACATAAAATTGTTAAAGAAAACATAATTTAAATGTGGCTGCTATTAGCCAGATGCCTTCCATTTCTAACACACCCTTGGTGCATTCCTACATGCTCACAGAGGAATCCAGCCCTCTGATCTGCATCTCAAAATGCAAGTTTCATTTTCTTTTATAGTTTTATTTCATCAATCTCAGGGACTTGTATTTATTTGTGTTTGTTAATTAGGTGTTTCTTGTTTTTACCCAATATATTGAGTTTGGATAAAAGACTTAATCGCTAGACTATGATAGCTATTATTGATCATTACCAGTGCTGTGAGCTCAGTGCTGTTAATGTTATTGGCTATGACAGATTTGCGTACAGACTTGTTAGTTGTATATTGATAACGAGCATAAGCACACTACATACACGTCCTTAATAAAATCCTCATGTTCCTTTGAGCTTTTCGGGCTAGATGAAGATTTATTGTGACATCCAGATGCATTTTGGTGAAAACAAAGCTGTTTTATTGGTATTTTTTGATGTTTCCTGTTTGTTTTCAGCATGCTACGATGTCTCCCATATGGTAACAAATCAACTTTGTGCCTGGCAGGAAATATTCAGATGGCCAATATCCATTACAATGCACCTCTGGGTGGAAAGAAATTTATTGGTTCATCTGTTAATTGTGCCACATTAAATAATATTTTTCCCAGACACAATGAAAGTAAACAGTGATGTCTAAGCCGCAGTTAACCTTGTCATGATCTGTCTAGCGCTGCAGGTAGTATGATATGGTTAATTTAACAAAGAAAATTCCTGTTGTAAGCCTGCTGTCAAAGCTTGGATTCTAATTATAGGTGGTATACAGATTACCCCTGCAACACAAGGTGTTTGATTTTTAATAAATATCAATTGGGCACAGCAACTCAGATAAATGCAGATACGCTGAAATTATACTGTGGCTCTCGAATGAAGTGATGGAATTTTGCGCTATATATTTCTTAACGATTACTATGTTTAATGTAATTTTAATGGTGGTTCATGCTTCTGTTCTTTATGCTGTATAACGTTTGTGCTTTGTATTAAAAACATTTGTAAACAGTCTTCACACAAATGGCAGTGGCTAATGTACCACAGTGTAGTCAATGACAGGATATTCAGCTCAGCGAGATAAGCATCTGCAGGTTATTTGGCATCTATCCATTACATTTTTTATGTAACCATGGACAGCACAAAAAGGGGACATCTGTAAAACATTGTGGTATGAACTATGAAGAATGGAAGCCCAATTAGTCTGGTCCATAGATACATACATACGCAAGTATTGTTTTAAGACCTGATTGGTCCTTTCTTCCTTTCTGCCTGACCATTAGACTGAGGGTGATGGGATGATGAAAAGTGTAGACTAATAGCTTACACAATGCCATCCAGAACCTGGAAATAAACTGAGGCCCTCTGTCGGATATTATGGTTTGAGGAATACCATGCAGACGTACAATTTCCTTCACAAAAAACATCGGCCAAGGACGATGAAGAGGGGCGTTTAGGGAGAGCGATAAAATTAGCTTGTTTTCTGAAGAGGTCAGATCCATAACAAAGTACATGGCAATGGTGCTCCATGGTTTTTCAGGAACAGGTAAAGTATGGAGGAGGCCCTGAGGTTTGATACGGGGTATTTTGTGATGACCACAAACCCTACATGATGCAATAAAGTCCCTAATATCCAGCTGCAGTGACAACCACCAAAAATACTGAAATACCAAAAACTTCACATTTTGTGACCCCTGTGACTAGCAACCGGAGAGCAATGGGCCCACGACAGGACAGCCTTCCAAAAGCGGGGGGAAACCAAAAACTTGCCAGGAGGTACTTTAGAGATAGTGGGCCCGGATACCTGGGACCTTGTTAAATGCTAGAGCAAATTTCTATGAACCGTAGCAATCAGTTTAGCCGGAGAAACAATAGGTTCAACTTCAGTGGATGATATCAGGGCTTCAAATTTCCTGGACAAGGCATCAGCTTTGGTATTTTTTGACCAAGGCCTATAGGAAATCACAAAGTTGAAGCTGTTGAAGAAAAGCGCCCATCTGGCTTGACGTGGATTCAGCCTTTTAGCTTATTCGATGTCAGATGCATCAACTTCTAAGATAAAGGGTAGGCAAGGATCTGGACGTCGTACAATTGGTGCAGTGGTAAACAGCAATTTAAGTTTTTCGAAAGCATTTTTTGCTTCCAGGGACCAACATTTAAGATTTCCCCCTTTTTTTATCAGAGCAATCATAGGGGAAACAATATGAGAAAAATTTCGAATGAAGCGTCTATAATAGTTGGCAAAGCCTATGAATCTCTGAATGCCTTTAAGATCCAAGGGCATCTCCCATTCTCCAATGGCATATAATTTATCCGGGTCCATTTCCAATCTGCCCGCAGAGATGACACAACCCAAGAATCTGACTTTGGAACAATCAAACTCACATTTTTCAGCTTTGGCATATATAGCATTTTCTCTCAGACGTTGTAAAACTTGTTTCACATGTAATCAATGTTCTTCAATATTAGAAGAATAGATAAGAATATTGTCTAGATACATTAAAACATGGGATAACAACATGTCCCTAAAGATATCATTTACAAAATTCTGGAAGACAGCAGGGGCGTTGCATAAACCAAAAGGCATGACAAGATATTTGTAATGTCCGTATCTTGTGTTAAAGGCAGTTTTTCATTCATCCCCTTTTGGTTTAATATCAGGTTGTACGCCCCCCCTGAGGTTAAATTTTTAAAAAATTGTGGCATCTCGAATCTGGTCATATAGTTCGGTAATTAAAGGAAGTGGATATCTATTTTAGACTGTGATTTTGTTCAGACCTATATAGTGAATGCAGGGTCGAAGGGAGCCTTCTTTTTTGGCTACGAAGAAAAAAACAGCCCCAGCCGGGGAGGCTGAAGGACGAATGAACCCTTTTTTAATATTTCCTTCTATATATTGAGCCAAGGCTTGATTTTGTTGCCTGTGGTTGAGCCGCGGATGGTTAGCCACCAAGGACTTAACACACCATACACTGAAATGCTAAAAGAGAGGAGGTCTATACTGTAACACACCAGATGATAGTAATGCTGAGATACTGGAACAGGATAATATACAGCAGGGAGGTCGATGCAGGCCGAGGTCAACACAAAAAGAATACTGGATAATTAGGAGGCAGGCAAAAATTGAGGCAGGCAGAAATCATGATAGTTAGAACAACACTGGGTCACACCAGAAAAGCAAGACAATAAGGACAAGGCAATAGAATTGTCACTTACCTGATCTTCTCACATCGCTTGTTACCTCGTTCCTCACGTCGTCATAGTTCTCGTGTTGTTACGGTTGCCATGTTTTTGTTTAATATCTTTTTATTGAAAATTTTCATAGGAAATAAGGCAACAGGGGGGGGAAGGGGGTACAGAAATAAAGAAAGAGGGGGAGGGGTAATTCCATTAGGAAAGGTGATACATTGTCATGCCTCACAGTTCGAGGTATCCGTTTTCAGAACAGTAAATGAGGACCTATCCTCCCCTGAGATAATGATCAGTATCTGTAAATAGAACTACATCAGAAATACAATAGGAAACAAACTAACATAGATGGTGGGGGGCGGGGTGTGGGGAGAGGGATTCTCTGGTCCACTTGAAGTACAATGGTAAATCAGTATGTGATATATCGCGTATTTAAGTTGTATAAGAGTCATATTTTCGTATAGCCTCCAGTCCTGCTTCCACTGTGGTAAATTCTAGCCAATAAAACCATTGTGCAGTATATTGGTTATTTCGTCCTTGGGCCGATAGAAGGAGTTCCTTGGCAACCCTGATAGCCTCTACTTCGTGCATCCATTCCCTGAACTTTGGGGTGTGTTGAAGTTTCAAAAATCTAGGTATCAATATCTTTGCTGCGCTCAAGAGATGAACTGTGAGGTATTTCTTGTATTTATTTACGGGTAAGGGCGTGTGGTGCAGCAGGCATGCCAGAGCCGTATTTGGAAATTCTTTATTATCAAGTTGCTTTATAACCTCTACCACAGTCTCCCATAACGGCCGTATGCGGCTACATTGCCACCAGATGTGATCACCTTTTTCTGTCAGGCATCTCCAGCAGCAGTCAGAGGTGCCTGGAAACAGAGAGTGTAAGAAGGAGGGTACTTTGTACCACCTTGTGAATATCTTATAAGAATTTTCTTGTATCTTGGTGACTATTGAGCACTTATGGGTAAGAGTAGCGATCTTGTGCCACTGGGATTCAGTCAATGTCACGTTACTATCTGTCTCCCAGTAACGTACAAAGTATGGTTTGTTTATGTGTTGCAAGTCTACCAGAATCCTATGGGTCGTTGAAATCAGTCGTTGTGGTGGGTGGTGTGTGGCACAGAGGTTCTCAAATGGTGTGAGGAATACTGGTAGGTCACCATTATCCAATAGGGAGTGCATGTAAAAACCTTTCAGCCATGGAGGGGGAAGTCTTACCCGTAATGTCCGTCAATTTTTTTATAGTCTTTCCCTGCAGAACATGTCCCAGCCTTGGGTAACGTTGACCCCCTTCGAACATCTGTTGCATTATGTTACAGGTTATACCCGGAGGGAAGTCTTTGTTCACAATCAGCGAGAGCATGGGGGATGGTGTTCCTATCAGATTTAAGTGGGATGTCACTGCTTTCCAAATTTTTATGGTAGGGTTGACTGTCGGGTGGTTAGTAATCGCGAGGATTTTATGGGAAGAGGGTCGCCAGACTGCAGTAGGGATCGGGACATTTAATGCTCTTTGCTCTAATGATATCCACAATTTATTTGTGGGGATTGTCCATTCCACGATCCTCGCTAGAACTGTGGCCTTGTAATATGTTTCCAAGTCTGGGAGGCCTAATCCGCCATGGTCTTTATGTCTAGTAAGATATTGGTAGCCTAGCCTGGGAGCTCTGGAGTTCCAGACAAACTTAGTGATTATCCTTTTCATATCTCTAAAAAAGGACTTAGGGATGGAGATTGGCAATGTTTGGATTACATACAAAATGCGAGGCAGTATATTTATTTTAGTGATTCCGATTCTACCAAACCAAGAAAAGTGTTTGGGGCTCCATTTATCAATGTCTGCTTTTATGAGTCGAAAAAGTCTGGTGAAATTGAGGTCTAATAGATCTCCTAGGTTAGCAGTGAGGTGTATACCTAAATATCTAATAGAGTGTTGTGCCCATTTAAAAGGGAAGATGGAGCGCAGTAGTCCAACTAGGTTTGGTGGTAAGGAGATATTGAGGGCCTCAGATTTATTCATGTTGATTTTAAAATTGGATATGTGGCCAAACTCTTCTAGTTCTGTCAAAAAATTGGGTAGCGTGATTTGGGGTTGAGTGACTACGAGCAGTAGGTCATCGGCATATGCTGCCACCTTATGGTGGTGGTGGCCAATTTCCAGTCCGTGAATCGTTGGGTTATTTCGAAGTGCATTAATAAAAGGCTCCAGAGACAATACAAACAAAAGGGGGGATAGTGGGCATCCTTGTCGCGTGCCGTTCGACAGGGTGACTGGTCCTGAGAGCGTACCGTTGATCCGTATTCGGGCCGATGGGGTGTGATAGAGGGCTGCGATCCAATTAAGCAAGGATTCGCCTAACCCAATGTGTTCCAGTACTGCTCTCAAATAGGACCAGTTCACCCCGTCGAACGCTTTTTCTGCGTCCGTAGACAGCAGCATTGTGGGGGTTTGATCAATTAGCGCCTTATGAATGAGATTCACTACCTTAGTTGTATTGTCTCTGGCCTCTCGGTAAGGCACAAATCCCGCTTGGTCTCTATGGATAATAGTGGGAAGGGCCTCTTTTATACGATTACTCATACTTTTTGCAATTAATTTGATATCTATATTCAGGAGAGAAATAGGTCTATAATTGGAGCTTTGCTCAGGGTCTTTACCTTCTTTGGGGATGACCGTAATGTGGGATTCCTGAGCTTGTCTAGGTAGTGTAGCGCCATTTGACAGGGAATTGTACATCTGTAGTAATCATGGGGTTAGGATATCTCCAAATGTCTTGTAGTATTGACTAGTGAAACCGTCTGGTCCGGGGCTTTTGCCTGGGGGTGAATGTTTAATAGCTGCCGTGATTTCTGACAGTGATGAGGGTGTCAATAGAGTCTGAAAATTCTCTGGACAATTTCCGTGTCATGTGTTTTACTAGATAATTTTGTATGTAGGCTGCTCTTTCTTCAGTCATTGAAGCCTGGGGTATGTTGTAAAGAGCAGTGTAATAGTTTTTAAAGACTTCGGCAATGTGTTCTGTTTGTGTTCTGTTTGATAGACTATTGTGTTGGCATTGGTTCTTATTTTAGGGATATGGGTGGAGGCTTGTTTTTGTTTTAGGGCCTTTGCTAGCATCTTGCCCTGTTTATTTTTTTGGGCATAGAGTGAGCAGTGTAGTTTCTGGATGGACTGTTGTAGCTTTTGGTTACATATGTTAGACCGGTCCGCCCTGAGATTGTGTCGTTTCTGGAAAACTTCCGGGGTCAGTGAACGTTTGTGTGTTGTTTCTAAATCCAGAATTTGCTTCAATCTTGCTACTTTTTCTGCTGCCCTGGCTTTTTTCCTCTCTGCCCCTAGCCTTATTGATTGTCCTCGGATGACCGCCTTATGCGCTTCCCATAAGACTGGGGGGCCAATATCAGGAGTGTCGTTGTCCTTAAAATAATCATGCAGCGCTGCAGTTATTGTTGTAATCACCGTGGGGTCTTTTAGTAAATTGTCATTAAGCCTCCAATTGGGCTGTCTGGGGGCAAGCGAGGGGATGGCTAAAGTCAGATATACGGGGGCATGGTCACTCCAAGTGATATTGCCAATTGCCGTGTCAGAAAGTTAATGTAAATGTCTGTGTGAGAGGAATAGATAGTCCAGTCTAGAGTAGCGGTTTTGTGGGACTGAGTAATACGTTTAATCTCTTGTTGTGTAGTGTTGGATTCTCCAGCAGTCAGCTAATTGGGTGTTAGTGTGAGCCTTTTTGACCTTGTTAGTGTGGCGTTTACCAACCGGCGATGCCCCGTTAGAGGAATCCTTTAGGGGATTCAGGCACATGTTTATGTCCCCACCCAAGATCGTGATCCTTTCAGCAAATTTGTCCAGGTCCTTTAGGATAGAGCATAAAAACAGGTGTTGCTGGGTGTTTGGGGCGTAGATACAGGCTATCGTTAAGATTTCTTGACCAATGGTCCCTTTTACGAATACGGCTCTGCCATCACTGTCTGTCCAAGTATCCTTTATTGTTAGAGGAAGAGTTTTGGCTACGCATATTGCCACACCCTTGGTTTTTTTGAACGGTGAGTGAGAACAGAAAATGTAATAAGGGGTCATAGTGTTTGGGGGCTTTCGACCGTAGGAAGTGTTTTTCTTGGGTTAAAATTATGTCAGTACCAGTAGCCCTCATTTCCCGGAACATTCTAGATCTCTTATTGGGGGAGTTTAGACCTTTGGCGTTTATACTGGAGAACTTAACTAGATATTTAGACTTTTGTTTCATATTGTACTTTAGTTATCGCGTTTGTATAGGTAATGTGGACCAGAGAATCTTTACGGTAGGGAGTTGGAGGGGTGCAATCGGGAAACGCCCCCATCCAGTGGGGTCGGACATTTACAAACAAAAACCACATTAATACAGATGAAAAACACCAGGGCGGGCTATCTGAGCAACATATAATAAATGGTTTGATCATACAGGGCTCCCCATGGGCATATGGACAGGTCAACATGTTGAGGTATACTACCACGCACACATAAAATTGTTTCAGTGGCAGAGACCTGGATTTACAGAATATGTACCTGCGGGGGTGCAGGAGGTAGCACATTGAGACTTTGGCGTACTGTAATGCATACCCGGCCCAAAAGACAAAGGGCGCTTTGGCAGCCATGTCTATACATGAACATTAAACTTGTCAATATAAACCTTGAAACCAAACATTGTAAACTTAAAGCCTGACGGGCTATTGGAGCAATAATAACATTTGAAACATGACAAATACTTATCGCAAACATGGGACTGCGTATCCACAGATCACAGTATAGTCTGCAGACCTCAAGTGCATGGGTGTTGGCTAAATTAAAGGTGTCAGCATCTTCCTGTACTCAGCAGTTTAACCCTGGATATCAAGTTTAAGTCTATAAGCAGCCATTTAACTGAAATCTGTTTAATCTTAGAATTTTACAGTGCTCATTGCTTGCTCAGTAGAAGCACCTTGAGAAATAATACACTGTATTTACTAAGTTGCAACTACCAACTTCAAATTCAGATTGTGCTCCTTTAATGTATTAAACTACACACAAGTGTAAGCAATCACCTTTCAGCCAGTGGTAAGCATATTAAAATGGCCTGGTAACCCAGTGCTATGGACAAAAAAAAAGCATGTTTATTCCATAACTCTTCACACCTGGCCCCAGTCTACCATGACTAGCTAAATACACACCGGCTATATGAAGAGCCACTATTTTTTCACTTGTGCTGCTAGTGTAGTTTTAAAAGCCCACTATTTGTGAAAGTCTAGTGTCTTTGTAAAATGGCATGTAATGTCAAGGTACATATCGGGGTTACACTGGGGAAGGGGCAAAGATTTTGTAACTTTTGTTTCTATTAAAGAAGAAGGGTATAAAAAAAACCTTTTGTGCTCGAGGGCACGAAACGCGTCAAGCTAGTCAGCCTCTCACATTTTGTATGTCTTTTTTCATGTATTTTCTACGACGTGCTGCTATTTATACCATGTGAATTAAAAGTTTAAGTTTTATTCGGTACCCACTTCAAGTCGTTGCAGTTTTCCTATTTTTGTGAATTTTGCCAATATAAATGACCTCTATTCTTTGAACAAGAGCTTTCTAACTCATTGAATACATTTATAAATATAATATTCACTCCAGGATAATCATTATACACATTACTAAATACATCCTATATATATACACTGCAATAGAAACTAATTTGTGTAAATTTCCATAACAATCCAGTACTCAAATTCACATTTTGTTTTGTACCAACAAAATATCTCTAATCGTTGAAATGAACAACTTCCGGTGAAGTCAAACCTGCTTCCATCCACTCTAACGTTTATTAGAAGACATTGCTACAGTACAATGATTTATGTGATAAACGTATCAGCAAATTTAATTTCCTCCAACTTGAAGAACAAGAAAGCCAATCACTGTGCGGAAGTATTTATTCCTTGTCTAACATTAATAACAGAATATGAACTAAACTTGCCTGTTATTTCCCTAATGTAATCTCTATGGTAATGTAAATAATGGCTCTTTCCATATATTTTGTGTTTATTTATTTTATCATTCATGGGTTGTTCATTATCTGATTAAAAAATAAACTTTTTCAACTGCAGTCAAATTATATTTCATTCTCATTTTGGTGCCCCCCTTTTCAGTAACTTATTTTACTGTAAATATCACCCATATGGCATGCAGCATGTTAACACTGAGATGATAGAGATATATGTCCACTTTAAAATAAAAAGGAATTTAGCTTGTTGCAGCTTTATTGTGGTCCAGTAACTGTAAGTACGATGGATATTCTGATTTATTGGTAGAATCGTATTATTTCTAAGATAGTTGATTTATCATTTAACATAGTAACATAGTAATTTAGGTTGAAAAAAGACACAAGTCCATCAAGTTCAACCCTTCTACCTATCATTACAGCTTTTGATCCAAAAGAAGGCAAAAAACCCCTAAGGAAGCTATTTCGAATTTTGCCTCCTGGGGGAAAAAATTCCTTCTTGACTCCAAGAGGCAATCAGATTTCTCCTTGGATCAATAAGCTCTTTTATTAATGCTTATTCTATTATTAATAGCCCTGTATGTTCTGCTTTGCTAAAAAAACATCCAAACCATTTTTAAATGCATCTATTGTGGTTGCTAGCACTACCTCTCTTGGCAGTGAGTTCCATAACTTTATTGTCCTAACCGTAAAGAATCCCTTCCTTTGCTGTCTATGAAATCTTTGCTCTTCCAGTCTGAGGGGGTGACCTCTTGTTCTTTGTACCTTTCTGTTAATGAACAGGTCACTGGAGAGCTCTTTATATTGGCCCTGCAAATATTTATATAATGTTATCATATCCCCTCTGAGACGCCTTTTTTCTAACGTATATAAATTCAATTTTTTAAGTCTCTCTTCATAACTAAGATCCTCCAAACCCCTTATTAATTTTGTAGCTCTCCTTTGCACTTTTTCTAGTTCCTTAATATCCTTTTTAAGGACTGGTGCCCAGAACTGTACTGCATATTCTTACCATTGATTTGTAAAGAGGCAAGATGATATCCTCCTCCCGTGAATCTATACCTCGTTTTATACATGCCAATATCTTATTGGCCCTTGCAGCTGCTGACTGGCATTGGGCACTGTTGCCAAGTTTGTTGTCTATAATTATTCCTAAATCCTTTTCATATTTGCTGAAGAATAGATTCCGACTCCTGCTTCCCAGCTCTTTTGGTAAGCACTGTGCATTTATCACAGCTTTGATCCTTATACCCTGTAAATAATGAAGTATTCCTACAGTCTCTTAGATGGCCTTTACCAGAAAGGTTATTTCTGCTGCTATTTTCTGATGCTGCATAATTGATAGCATCCTTGTGTTTATCTAGTTTTTATATCCTTATAGCCAAAATATGTAAGTTATTGTACATGTTCTGGTTTGTGCTTGACTGCACAACTTGAAGTAAAATTCAAATACAGTATGGTGAGTTTGTCTCTTTCACTTGTTGAGATTTTTTGTTCTTACAAGTATGGATATGTGTTGCAATTATGTTTGTATCTCTTTTTGTTCAGAAAAACACTTCATACCATTCAATTGTACAAAAATATCAAAATACATTATTTATTTATTTATTTATAAAAGCAGTTAAATGAAAGGACCATGTTTTTTTTTTTTACTCCTCTTTTATTGATAGGCTGTTATATGTAATTTATTTAGAAGTAGTTTAGGTTTAAATGTATTGGAAAATATATGTGAAAAGTCCTGCACACAAAAATCACGATTTCTTTTGCATAATCGCAATTACACTTTTTTTTTTACAATATGACACTTTTGTGAATGATTTGGTTATTTTACACCACTTTTCAGGCATACATGGAGTGTACTGCCACTAAAAAACCCAGAACATCCCAGAAGAACGCAACTGGCACATTTGGCCCAAACTTTGGAATTTTGGTTGCAGTTAATCTTATACATTAGTGCACATGGCAATAGGGTAAGTATTATGCACTATTTTCATGTGTGCTACTTTTATATGGTTTCTGAAGTAGGCAACCATAGCTTGAAAGAAAGGTAGATTATTAAAAATATGGCACAGTACTATAAAAGAATGTCTTAAGACCAATACTTTACTTAATAAAACCCGTGTAACAGCCTATCATTACAAAACAAGTGAAACTATACTTTTAATAGTGCATTTTCCTACCTTTCCCTATTTGTAAACTATTTGATAATTTTTTCATGCCTTTTCTAAAAATTCCCTGCTCTATATTAGTGAAGAGACACGGTTAGTGTGTTCTAGTGTGTTTATGTCTACTAAGTCAATCAAGGTTTTTGATAATTAAAATTCTGTTAATTGGTGTCCTAAAATACTTTATAACAAATAGTTAAAGAAGTTAGATTAGATAGAGTTGAGTTTAGATAGATTAGATAGAGGGCTTACACTTTGGTGTGAGCCCTGGAAAAAGCCACGGGCTCCACAGCAGGAGCTGTGGCAAAATGCGCATCAAACCCTGTGTAATTTCCTACCACCTCATTGTGAGGCAAGAATTTTAAACTCACAATTTGTATTTCACATATCAATTTTTTTGTTGTATTTAGCACGGAAAAGCAAGCTGTGCAATTTTAATAAAATTAATTAAAGGTTAAATTTTACACTTTAAATAGACATCATCTACCTGCTAATGTGTATATTACGTTTATTATTTGTTAGGATTATTTGTCTAAAGGGTATATCCTAGCGCTTGTGCCCTCTAAAGCTGCACCCAACTTGTGTGGTTCTCTGTATTCACATGTAGGTGGACAAACAAATAAAAAATACACAAAACAGTGTTTTGTGCATTTTTTATATGTTAGTGTGAGTTAATGGTTTATATTGGTTTAACTGTGTCGGAAATCCAATACAATTATCTATGCCCTTTCTCCATTATAAATTCTAGTATCTGTCCTTATTTATTATGGGTATGTTTGACTCGGCAACCTTCATGTGCATTTTACTACAATCAAGCTCTGTGCTGCTCTGATACACACCAAAAATGATGTGCTCCTAGAAAAGAGGTAAATCATGGTAGAACAGGGATTTGAGTAAAAAAATAGGGACTGTGCCTCTTAAATTTTGTGAGGTATGGTACATGTTTATTTGTTTTTAACACTACTTAATTGTCTATAAACACTCAATGTTCAATATGATATGTATACTTATGTAAGCCAATGCTCATAAGGTATTTGCATTAGGTTCAGCCAAAATGGCATTACACACTTATCAAATAGAGAATTAAAAATATTTCATCAAGTAGTAGGTTATACAAAATATGATCATTTATGGCACTACCATTTTGAAAGAATAAATTAGGTTTAAAAAATCATGGCATGACATACAGACTAGCAAACTTGAGCATTAATATAAAATATCATAGAGCTGCCAGCTATAGCTCAATCAGACATTTATGAATTAATGGTCATAAGGATTTTTGCAAGAGATATGAATTTAAGTCTTTAGTAAAATTGCCAAGACCTAAGAGTATTAGACTCCCACTGCAGTCACAAATGAATCACTAACATCCTTATTGCTTGAAACTGGTCAAGACTAGCTTAACTTTGTCAAATATTGTGAAGGCATATCTGCATACTTGCAAAGAAGCTTATAATTTAGTAAGATCCACCATTGACTTTTCATTCAGATATGTTTAACTGTAAAGAGTGAAAAAAAAACAAACATTAAACTGAATACTCACAGTTAAATGTTCTATTGCAAGAATTAATTTTGTTAGTTATAAAATCACAAACAAGGTAAATAAATATTGCTAATATTACATAGTTTCCCAAATTTCCTGTGTCATCCTGTTTTTGGGGTCCATGACATCAAATCTGATACTGCCCTGGGATTATTGACACATGTGCACAGTGCAAATGATGTCCCATGATGGTAATTTCCCTTTGCTCTGAGACATTCATCATTCCATATGCTGTATATAATCTCAGCGTGACACAACACCATTCAATACAGTATATGTAAGAACCTTCGATTGCACAGCTTAGTGACTTGACAGCATGTGTAGTGATTTGATTAACTATTGACATAATTGTTATGGAGGCACGCTATCCCACCACATTAAGCCATCAGTGCCATACATCCCCTACTTTCTATTTCACAGTGCCATATCTCATCCAACTTTCCACAGTGTGCAGGTTTATTCCACATTACCAGCTTTGCCCCACATCGGTTGCCACAGTGTCAGATTGCCCTTACATCACTTTCCATAGTACCATATAGATCTCACATCATTCTACGCAGCACCAAATTGCTCCCACATCACTTTCTACAGCACCATATTGCAGAAATATTCATATCCACATAATTTATCACAGCATCATATTACCGCTTCATTACCAGATTGCCCTGCATAATTTTCCACCACACCATATTGGCATTTCATTATCATATTTCCATCACATCACTGTCCACAACACGAGATTGCCCTCCCATCACAACACAGTGCCAGTCCCACCCATATAACTTATTTTCCTATCCAATATTGTCCCTGGCCCACATGTATGTATCCTTTTCTGGGTCAGATGCATGAAAGTGCACAGGGACAATTGAAAGTGAGTTAAGAAGAGATAATCCACACAGTGATCTCTGCTCTTACTATGCTGCTAGCTGTGATTTAACTGTGCTGCTAACTGTGACATGTATTTCAGTTTTGTTGCCCTAAGCCAGACTAAAGTCATCCACCCCACAAAATTCATTTTTCCGCCTGCCCCAAGACCACTTCAGCAGTGTTAGTATGCATCAAAGTCAATTATGTTGGCATAGTGTGCACAAAATTCCTTTTCACATTGCCATCTTGTCCCCAAATACATTTTCCAGTACCACAGTATGCAAAATCTCTTTCCATGGTGCTGCAGCAAATGCATCACTGTTGTATATCATGCCAACCATAAGGAGTAAATACATAAACTTTGTATATCATGCTAATCATTAGCAGCGAATGCTTCAGCTTTGTATATCATGCCAATCACGAGTAGTAAATGCATCAACATAATATATCATGTCAATCATGAGCAGTAAATACATAAACGTTCTATATCACGCCAATCACGAGCAGTAAATGCATTAGCTTTGTATATCATGCCAATCATAAGCAATACATATATACACTTGCATATCATTCCAATCATGAGCAGTACATACATAAACTTTGTATAGCATGCCAATGAACATTAAATACATAAAATATGTATATAATGCCAATCATGAGTAGTAAATGCATCAACTTTGTATATTAATGCCAATCATAAGCAGTAAATATATACACTCATATAATGCCAATCAAGAGCAATAAATAAATACATTTTGTATATCATGAGAATCATGAGCAGTAAAGTCATAAACTTTGTATATTGTGCTAATCACAAGCAGTAAATGCATCAACTTTGTATATCATGCCAATCATGAGCAGTAAATTCATATACTTTGTATCTTGTTCTAATCACAAGCAGTAAATGCATCAACTTTGTATATCATGCCAATCATGAGAAGTAAATTCATAAACTTTGTATATTGTACTAATCACGAGCAGTAAATGCATCAACTTTGTATATCATGCCAATCATGAGCAATACATAAATAAATGTTGTATACCTGCTAATCATAAGCAGCAAACTTTTAAACTTTGTACATCTTCCAATCATGAACAGTAAGGCAGGGTGATTTTTACCTCAGGTTGCTTAATCTGTGTGGCCAGCAGTGTAAAGAGCAGCAGTGCATCCACAAGATCTGGCCTCCTTTTAACCACTGAAGTACTGCAAAGGTGTCAAATACTTTTAACCGTTGTGGAGAGCAGCTGTCCGTGATGTATAGGATTCCATTAAAAAAACAAAAACTCAAATCCGTCAGTTTCTCACTGCACAGATTTGAGTTTTCTCTATATGGGCACATTAAATAGGTCCTGCTGACAGTAAACCTGTACTACAAAATTATAAATAGGTTAGGTGGAGGATTTCAGCCAGCTGCCGCCCCCTCTCTGTCATGCCACCTTAGACCTAGACCAAGGCAGAAATACATCCTCGATTACCATATTGCCCCAATTATAGGGCGCACCCAAATACAGGTGGCATAAGTTGAACAATAAATTTAAGATGGAGAAACCGTTCCATATTTATTACATTCCATGAATTCTCATTATTAAGATAGTTATCAAAAATTACAACAACCTGAATCATATGGAGGTCTTAAAGTCCCTAACATTTTAGACTACAATCTAGCAACATTATTACGTTACACAATAGACTGGATTACGATCAAAGATATACAGACTCTAGACTGGACCAAAATGTATATCTTCCTACAAATCTACTAACTTTAATTCATACACCCATTGGACTACTACCCAAAGAATAACTCTTTATTAATCGGACCAATTCGTGCCTGGCAATTAACCTGTTATAATTTTAAAACTGATTTTCAATACTCGGGGTTTCTCCCAATTGAGGGGAACCCTAACTTCCCAAATGGATAAATAACCAACTTAAAATATCGTCAACCTATGGATTAGAATCCATAAACTCCTTCATTCATACTTCTGAAAGGCAAATACTCCCCTTACAGATACTCCAAAATACATATACAAACATCCCCATCACACATACTTCTTACATACAACTTAGTAAGTTCATAGACGAACAATTAACTAAATTTACAAACACAACATAGGAAAATCCTTTATTTACTTTAATATCCAAATCCCCTAAAGTGGGATATACACAGCCCTTATTCGTAAATGCTTAACTATCCACACTGACTTATCCAGCATAGACACAGGATTAACAAAATTGCCCACCCTCTTACATGGCCTATCCCTCACCGAAATATTAAAAGCACACAGATCCATGTGTCAGACAATCAAATCCACCATGTACAAAGACATGTTCATCAAAATACTCCACAGAGTATACATCTCCCTACTTAGAAGTAAAGCCGCTGGCATGCAAACTCAAGACCACTGTCCTAAATGTAATATACCAGGATCAGATTGTTTTCATTGTATGTGGCAATGTGGGAAGATATGCCAATTCAGTAATATTATTCAAACTTACACTGGGACTATACTGGGGATTGGATTCACTCTTACACCAGAACTTGTCCTTTTTGGTTACTCGCGCATACCCATACCACAAGCCAAATTTATTCGTATCATATTAGCCGTAACAAACAAAACGATACTTCAATATTGGATCAAACAAGAGGAACCCACCCTTACAGTTTTGAAAGAAAAAATAATGCATCTATTTGGTATGAGCTGGCTCACAGCCCAACTAAATAAAAATGGTAAAGTAGAACAGTTCTTCACACTCTGGAAACCATACATCAACTCCTTACCAATTAATTTGAAACTCAACTCAGACAGATATTTCAGACTACACCCTGGTATATGTCACAAATACTCATCAACTCTGATCCAATTAATATACAGATAACCGGATAGAACAAACAGGATGAATCTGATCTTGGTCGTGAAGTATTTATATTACATAATACAAAACTTAGGAAAAGGAAGATACCAAAAGCTTCCAAAAAATTAGTTTGATCACATATATCAAAGGCCGGACTTATTAGTTAATTAAATGTTAGTTGTTTATTAGTTAAAATAACAAAATAATAGGTTAATAACAACACCATACTGGATACACATAGTTGGGGATCTATTTTCCATAAATACATAGATAAACTAAATAATCCTGAATTAAACACAAACAAATCAGGATTTATTTCCATTAAGGGAAGAATCAACATATATATAACCTTACCAATATATTATAAGAAATAAATTATGTTATACAATACTATATATAAGGATAGTTTTATACATAACCTTTAAATACTCTACTATGTATATACTGTTTATGTTATGTAACATTACTTATTATACTAATATCCATATTTAGAAAATAATATGTTTAAAAATTGTTGCATACTTTATAGCAATGTTTATAATATAGATCTAAAACATATATCTACATGTATTTACTGTCTATGTAAAATAACATTGAAATAGTATTATCATTTCTGTAATAATTTATCTCATATGTGTATCTATGTATATTTTATGTCTTTGAATTTATAAATTGAAATAAAATGAAAAAAAGAAAAGAAAAAAAAAAGATAGTTATCTGAATCCACCATTTGCAGAGAGAAGCAGTTAGCTATAGACACAGTTATAGGGTCTGCATTGTTTTTGGGATAATACTTATCTTTGTATATTCCTAAAGTAACAGGTAAGAACTTTTCTGACTAAATTCACATTACATGCTGTTCCTAAATATTATGTCTTAATGTGATTGAAAGACTTTGATGATTTAAAAAAAATACACTTTTTAACAGATCTCAATGGCAGCATACTGTTCAGAATGATTTTTACAAAAATTACAGGTTTGCTGGTCTCTGTAAAAGCTTTTTGACCCCTAAGGAAAGTGAATTATGTGTGCCAAAACTAATGAAACAAAGCAATAGCTATAAAATAGGTTTACAATGACACATTGATATAACACCAGACAAAGAAGTCTTCTGGGCTGCTCAGGAACTGACAGTAATTTCACTCCCAACACAAAAGGTGAGTGGCGGCAGTCAGGATAAAAATGGTAATTCGTGCATGAGGTACACCTCACTTGCATGCTAGCAAATGTCAATAGCACCAGTCTAGAAACACTTAATGAGACTTCATGCTTAGCTCCACTATTTTAATCATTAAACTTGTTTCTACACTTGAGACCGGTGTAGGGGAAATAAATGGAGTTTATGCCAAGAGAAATGTCAAATGTGTGGCATATATCAACTGACTTGGGTCATTTATGTCTGGTATATGCAGATAAAATATTGCCTTTGTTTACTTGAATAGCAGGAGGGAAAGCTGTCATCTGTGGTTCATGGCACGTATTAGTAATATTTGTCTGGTTCTGCAAGAAATAGCAGCAGCTTTCTTACACCTTTTTCTGCCTGTGAAGTTAGCTGCAGTGTTCACCAGTTTATAGTCTGAAATATCCCATAAAGCAAAATAAGTAATCACTATTCCTGCTGGTTTATGACTCAATCAAAAAATATATTACTTGAAAATATTGACACGTTTAAAAAAACTAATATAGTTTTAAAAATGTTAAATATTTTTTTAGGTGTAGTATGGGTGTGTTTGTGTATGTGGGGAATGTTTATTATTATCACATCTGTGGAAAGTAATGCAAAACCTTGTTTGTTTCTGCGAAGGTTGATATGGTATAGTAAACAAATTATTTGGCCAAGTCTAAGTCAACTACCTTTATTTACGTCATTCTATTTCTGGTTTGCTTCATGTAGAATTGATGGTAGTTCATTTTAGTTCTGGATTGGTTCATGTGGTATTTACGGTACTTAATCTTAGTTCTGGTTTGGTTCATGTAGTATTCACGGTACTTCATTTTAGTTCTGGTTTGGTTCATGTAGTATTCACGGTACTTCATTTTAGTTCTGGTTTGGTTCATGTAGTATTCACGGTACTTCATTTTAGTTCTGGTTTGGTTCATGTAGTATTCACGGTACTTCATTTTAGTTCTGGTTTGGTTCATGTAGGATGCTATTATGTGACTTTATCAAATACAGTGCACTGAGATCAAGTAGTAACCACTTTTTTAAAAAAAAAATAGTAATTCTCAGAAATATTAGCATTCACTTACATTTTATGCTGGTTTGTCAGGCAGGTTTGATGGTCATGGGGTTATTGTTTACCCAAATTAAACAACATTTTCTAGATGTCTATAACAATCTGTTCCTGTTTATCTAATGTAATAGGTACGCTCTGTATCAGGCGCTACGTAATTTGTTGGTGCTTTGCAAATACACATAAATGAAATTTAATATAATTAAAGTTACATAGTAGTTTAGGTTGAAAAAAAGACTAGCGTCCATCAAGTTCAACCCTTTTTTCTATTCCTTGTTTACTGCTGTTGATCCAAAAGAAGGCAATCCTCTCACCCTTATTTCAGGAATTTTTAATTCTGTTTTAAATGGGGAAAAAAATTATTCTTTACTCCAAATAGCAATCAGATTTCTCCTTGGATCAACAAGCACTAAATAAATATTAATGCCCATACCAGCATACATAACCGTCAGTTCTGGTTTATTAAAAAGTATCCAGGCCCCTTTAAAAGCATCTATTGAATTTGCTAGCACCACCTCTCTAGTCAGTGAATTTCATACCTTTATTGTCCTTACCATAAAGAATTCCTTCCGCTGTGATAGACTAAATCTAATTTCCTGTGGTTGCAGGACGTGATATAGATTTGACTGCTCAGTCCTTCCTATTTCATATTGGGTTTCCTGATTTAGAATTACACCAGAAATATTTATTAATAAATATTTTTCTAGCTGCTAAACTATGTATCGCGAGATCATGGAAAAAAACAACAGTCCCCTCCTGGACAGAGATTTCTACTCAGATTGATTTTCAGGCGGGTGCAGAGAGAGTATTCTTTGGGGCAAAACAGGACCTGTATGATAGATAGCATCTGGTCAATCTGGGACCTAAGTATCAGGAGTGCATATCCCCTGTGCATTGAGTGAGGGCATCTGGCTACCCATCTACTCGCCTGATATTTTAATGGTAACCGATCCTATATACAACTTGTCTTCTGGGACTAATACTATATCCTGAGGATCGATATGATAAGATACTAATTCTCTTGACCTTTATGTGTATAGAGGTTTTTTGTTTGTACCTTTTTTGTATGTTTTCCTATTTTTTCTGTATGTGTAGTAATAGTCTACTTATATTATTTGTCTTTTTGATACGATTAATAAAGATTCATAAATATAAAAAAAAAATAAAAAAAAAAAATCTAATTTCCTCAAGTCTTAGAGGGTGACCGCTTGTCCTTTGTACTGTTCTCTTAATGATCAGGGATTTAGAAAGCCTTTTGCATGGGCCCTGTACATATTTATATAACATTATTGTATCCCCTCTAAGTCTCCATTTTTCCCAGCTGCGGTTGCACTCAAATCATTGTGGCTGCCCACCTCACCCCAGTCTATAATACAAATAAAAATTTGCAATCACCCAGCACTTGATGGTGCATTTTTAAAAATAATTCCTCACAGAGTGCTGGGAGTTGGTGTAAGTGTAAATGCCCATTAGGTCCTATATTCATTGCTTTCTAGTGATCATTTAGTTTCTTTGCCTCACATGGCCCTTTCTCCATTCAGTAGTTCATTCTACCTGCTCTAGAGATGAGTGCTATGCACCAACATTGTTCATGGTGGACAGCTACTGAAGTTTATGATGGACAACTTAATGATGTTCTGTGGACTATCACAGGTCTTGCCCCATAGGCACTGATATTCCTGGTGCAGGTGTTTTTCTTATCCTTGATCCAGACTCTACCCTGCATATCTTTGCCATAGCTTTTGTTAGGGATAGGCCTATTTAACAGCCATGTATTAGACAATGGCTGAGTGACGGGCAACAGAGGTTTGTAGTCAATGGAGTATATTCGATGCAAGATCTTGTTACTAGTGATGTACCTCAGGGATCTGTACTTGGACCCATTCTGTTTAATATTTTTGATTAGCGATATTGCAGAAGGTCTTGTTGGTAAAGTATATCTTTTTTCTGGTGATACATAGATTTGCAGCAGGGTTGATGTTCATGGAGGGATAAGCCAAATAGCAAATGATTTAGCTAAACTAGAAAAATGGTCAGAGCTGTGGCAACAGACATTTAATGGGGATAAGTGCAAGATTATGCACCTTGGGCGTAAAAACCCAAAAGCAGAATATAGAATATTTGACACAGTCCTAACCTCAACATCGGAGGAAAGGGATTTAGGAGTAATAATTTCTGAGGACTTGAAGGTAGGTAGGCAATGCAATAGAGCAGCAGGAAATGCTAGCAGAATGCTTGGATGCATAGGGAAAGGAATTAGCAGTAGAAAGGGGGAAGTGCTCATGCCATTGTACAGAGCACTAGTGAGACATCACTTGGAGTATTGTACGCAGTACTGGAGACCGTATCTCCAGAAGGATATTGATACTTTGGAGAGAGTTCAGAGAAGGGCTACTAAACTGGTTAATGGGTTGAAGGATAAAACTTACCAGGAAAGTTTATAGCATCTTAACATGTATAGCTTGGAGGAAAGAGGTAATAGGCGGGATTTGATAGAAACATTTAAATACATAAAGGCAATCAACGCAGTAAAGGAAGAGAGCATATTTAAAAGAAGAAAAACTACCACAATAAAGGACATTAGAGGGGAAAAGATTTAAAAGTAATATCAGGAAGTATTAGTTTACTGACAGGGTAGTGGATGTATGGAATAGCCTTCCAACGGAAGTGGTAGAGGTAAACACAGTCAAGGAGTTTAAGCATGGGGATAGTCACAAGGCTATCCAAGATATAAGATAGGAATGGGGAACTAATACAAGTATTTAGAAAATTGGGCAGACTAGATGGACCAAATGGTTCTTATCTTCTGACACATTCTATATTTCTATGTTAGGTTTAGAGTATTTTGTATATCATTAAATTAATATACTGTATTAAAGATGTGCAGAAAACCAGCAAATAAATTAATTTTGTAAAGGTTAATTTAGTTACAGCAAGTGACAGATGTTTATCATCCCACTGGTGCCCTAACATATTTATATAATCTTCACTAGGGAAAAGCATCTCATTTTTATGTTGACATAGTTTCTACATTTTCTTTTTTACAATTTTTCACTTTTTTTTTTCAGAAGGGTGTCATGTAAATTGGGAGCATCTATACCTACACATACCATGGGGTTCCTCGGGTTGAAAAATGAGCATGGTTCTCAAATACAGTAAGGAAATTGTGCTGAACTTTATATTTAGTACATTCGTAATGTTTTGTAAGACAACTTTGACAAAGCACTTACGTGCTATGTATTAACTTTTTATCTTGATCACAGAGGATGTCTTTTGTACCTTATTTACACTTCCTTTTTTAATGTTTTTAATGGTCTATGGACCTGAAATACAGAATACTATTTTTACTACACTCTGGATCTTGAGTGCCAACAGATTTTTTGTTACTTTAAAAGTAACCGATGCTCAAGTTAAGTGTTAAGGTGTTAAGAGGTTAAATCAGGTGTGTCCAAGTATTCTCAAATGTTGGCCACATGATCACGAAGCAAGAGGCACATATTCATAAATGCGTATATATAAATTCATATATATTTCTCATTTCTTTCTCACACGCTTCTAATATAGTGACCCTGCCTGCAGCTGTCAGCAACAGGGTGCACTCATTTATGTCATTTATTATAAAAGAAATGGAATGTGCTCCATCATGTTAATTGTGACTTTAATAGATGATATTTGGTGATTTTATTATATGAATCTCTTGCTGGTTGCAGAAGTGGTACTTGACTTTCTCCATGTAACTGCGGTGCAAATTGGAGGCTCTGTTGAACTGAAGTGTTATAGTCACTTCTTCATTGCAATCAGCGTCTTGCCTCGTTTCAATAGGTCCAATAGTCATTAAAATTAAAATCATCACCACATGATGCTTCTTAACAGGGCTGCCGTGACGCATTCTTATAATTGACCATGAGACCATCACTAGCAATCTACTAATAACCCAAGTAAAGAAAGCTTTAAGTTTAAAACGTATCTATATTAACCCAAGAATCAACATTACAATACATCTGGTAGCGTGTAGAGTGCAACTGATGTAGATGAAGATAATAATGTCAGCATCACAGTGAGGTTCAATGGAGGATTAGCTGCTAATTGAATGGGGTAACTCTGCAGTCATGATGTTTGGGACATTTTGGAAGTACATGGTGTTAGAGGTGATAAGTTGATTTGTGTGCTAAGAAGAGATTGTAATGGCCAATGTGTGTATGTGCACATGCTATCTGAATTAGCTATCCATGGTAATAACAGAAATCTATCCCTTTTGTGAGTGGATACAGTAGTCTCTATAATTATGCCTGTGATTCTTATGATTATAGATTCATGGACAGAGTGTTAAATGCACAGTACAGTCTATCCAAACAGAATTGAAAATGGTGTGAATGTGATTGAACTTTGCCGTCATTTAATGCCATCATCTTCAGAATATTAACATTCAAAGCGATGGGATACTAAGGAGAACCAATGCAAATTGGAGAACAGGTTAGAAATGGTATGGTATGCCTTATGAAACAATACTAGCATATTGATATCAATTTAGTCCAAAATCGACACATTTAACAGATATCTGCACTTTAACCACAAGCCGATGCAGTGATCAATCCATCCCTACATGTTTGTTTTTAGAACTTTTTTGAAAAAAAAATGAAGATTTAAGAATGTTATGAGTGTTTTGATGCAATATGTTCGTTTAAAGAAGCCTAGAACAAACTTGCCTAATTCTACTGTGAGTTGCCATAAATATACAGAAATCCAATTTCAAATTGCTTTCAGTAAACAAGACTAACAAGATTGGTCTAGAAACAGTGAATCATGCAACATAATGAAAACGTCAAAGACATACAGTTAACTGTTGTAATTTCGCCAACACACAAGGTGATACATTTTCAAACCTTGGCTATGTCTGACAAGGAGGGGTGGCAGGAAAGTATAAATTGAATGGCATGCCATTGTTTATAATGAGAATATAAAAATGAGCAAGCCATTAAATTACCAGTCAGATAGCATGCATTATCATTGTTACATTTTAATTATCATTTATAAAGCACCAGCAGATTCCTTGTTATTGCACAATATACAAAATAACATATACATACATGTTGGACTGAAAGAACAGGAGACCTTTCTATAAAATAACACCTTTCTGAGTTATTTTATATTCTCAAACTGAGTCTCAGGAATGCTAACTTATGTACCAAGTATTTTCAATGTTCTGCTGAGTCAGGTCCATACTGACGTTCCCTAAGTTTATTTTATTCATGCAGGACATCTGTCAGTGCACTTTTAATTGAGCTTACTTGGTGACAAACCCCAGGTTTTCATATGAGAATAACTGCATCTGAGGTCAGCTGTAGATTTAGTGACTAAACACACAGGTGTACTGGACTGAAAGACTGCTTGTATCAGCTGTGATAATCAGAATGGATATTCTTGCTAAACACCTACCCTGCTTTCCGTAACATCCACTGATCATACTGAAAGGGTGAGGTAAGAGCCTTAACCTGTGCAATATAATGATAATATTTTAAGGTATCTATATAAACATAACATGAATTATAAAAAGGAAAGCAAAGGGTATTCTTGCGCTATAAATAAAAAAAAGTGTTTATTAAAAAAAAATATTATGGTGTCCTTACCATGTGATAAACTGAGGCAATATGTGCACAAAAGGATAAAAGGTACCATACAATATTTGTAAATATATATGAATGATATCTCTTCAAAGATGTATATCTGACAGTATCTGTTTGGCAACTATATGGAGGTGTAGGTACAAATTCCTAGTATTGGAATGTGTGGTAAATTTTTCACTCACAAACAAACGTTATACGTGCGCCTTGAAATAGCAGAGGTCTTTGGCAGGGCCGGTGGAAGACACATATTTTTCCACCCCTCAGGCCTGATCCTACCCTCAAGCATTTACACAAACAGTAACATATACATATGCAGGCACATGTGCACATACATGCAATTTTAGATGTAACACATGCAATAGCCCATTCATAGTCACACATGCAATGTGAGCCTATCTTTGGCACCACCTGCTCCATGACATCCCTGTCTGTCTCGATCTCCCTCTACGCCAACCCTGTCTGTCTCACTCTCCCTCTACTCCAACCCTGTCTGTCTTGCTCTTCCCATGCCATTAGTGCCTGTCTCACTATCCCCCATTCCATTCATCTGTCTGTTTCCACCTTTTGTCTTTCTCCTCTCTACCATTATCTTCTCTTCTTTTGTATCTTTTCCCCCTGTTTTTCTTTTCCAATACTCTCTCTCTCTCTCTCTCTCTCTCTGTCTCTGTCTCTCTCAGTCCCCTAATCCCATGTCTGGTGTCTCTCTCCCTCACTCCCCACCACCCCATATCTGGTGTATCTCCCCTCCCATGCCTGGTGTCTCTTTTTCTCCCTCTCCCAATGTCTGGTGTATTTTTTTCCTCACTCCCAATGGCTAGTGTCACTTTTACCCCCTCCACCCCTCCCAATTCCTGGTGTCAGTGTCCCCCCTCCATCCTTCCCAATTCCTGGTGTCAGTTTTGCCCCTCCATCCCTCCCAATTCCTGATGTCAGTTTCCCTCCTTCCCAATTCCTGGTGTCAGTTTCCCTCCCTTCCCTCCCACCCAATTCCTGGTGTCAATTCCCCTCCCTTCCCTCTCTCCCAATTCCTGGTGTCAGTTTTCCTCCCTTCCCTCCCTTCCAATTCCTCATGTCAGTTTCCCTCCCTCCCAATTCCTGGTGCCAGTTCCCCCCTCTCCCTCCGAATTCCCGGTGTCAGTTTCCCTCGCTGACCCTGACTTCCTCCATCCCAATGCCTGGTGTTACCCCCCCCCCCCACCCCCATGTTTTACCTCGGGCAGCAGGTGGAATCCCCTTGTCAGCTCTGTCAGTCCTGAATGCTCCCTGTGGGACACAGAGCATCGTATTTCCATGAGCAGCACAGACTGAGCTGATGCTGCTTGCTTCCTTGCGTGGGGGTGGACTGGCACCTCTGCTCACCTCGGCACCATGGCGATTATACATTATAACCCACAAACATCTCAAAGAGTCCCCTACTGACCTCAACCTCGTCTACTGATTGGAAGTTCACTGTTGTTCCTTGCGTTATCTCTTCACCTTCCTCTTTAGATCAATAATCAATTCATGGATTCCCCATGGGCAGCGTGACTGCTGTTTCACCTCGGAAAATGGTTTAGATACACAGCATATACTAATATAAGCAGTTTGTCATGGACCCATAGAATATATAGAGTCAAAAAAACAATATTCCAATAACTCATTTTTCAGTAAATCCTTCAGAACCCTAGGACATTCTAAGCCTTCATGTAGTTCCTTGCCCTGAATAACTAATGATGGCATGGGAAAATCTGCTGTGCACTATTCCTATACCATGATTAGCGGCTTCAATACCATGATTAGCGGCTTCAATACCATGATTAGCGGCTTCAATACCAAAGTCCAAGGAACAATAGAGACTGAAACTTTTGCAAAGCAATCACTTGCCAGTGCCTGGCTTTGACATCTTTAGTCTTTCTGCCCTACAGCAATCATGGGACATGGAGAGACTAAGTACACTGTGGGCTGCTTGCCTCTATCACCCAAACAACTATACATTTCCTCCAGCACCCGAGAATTAAAAAAATATATATATTTTTTTCATTATTTACGGTTTCGGATAGGGTAATAGTAATATATATGTGTATATAAAATGAATAGGTTATTCAGTAGAGGAGCAGTGACATGTTAGGACTGGTAGAGGTCCTGCTACTGGAGACAGTACTTTGCTGGAGAAGAGTAGCTCAGGTTACTTCTGTGCTGCCTGCCTCTGGATTTCCTATGATGCTAAGCTGCAATGAGTGTATCCCACATTTGACCCTGTACCTGCCACATTCACCACACAAACCTATTCACGTTGGCTACCATTATTCTCAAGGACTGCTGAACTAAAATTGGAGTGGTGTTTGACAGTAACACATAGCCACGCTTGTAAATTTATATTTAAAGTACAACGTGTGTGGAAAAACCACATAAAAAATGACTACTGCAAATTAGTTTGGTGCTAAAATGACAAAGTTTCAAAATATTTGTCTACTTTTGAAAAATATGTACATATGAGGGGTAATTCTGGAAATCATGGCAGATATCAATGTTACAATGTCACTATCAGTAATTTTGAGGACAAAAATGTGCTACCTATACTTCTTGCTTTGTAACTTCCAAAAAATATGTAAAGAAACTTAAAAACATGGGGTACTCCCAAACTCAGGACATATAGTTTAATATGTTGCTTCTTTTTTCATTAGATATTGTAGGTGAGTAAACCATTTTTCAAGTAAAAGTTTGAAAAAAAAAAATCCTTTTAATTTTACACCATATTTTATTTTTTGTAATAAGTGATATTAAACAATCTAAATAATAATCCCTATCCTTAATAAACAATATATAATTTATGTGATTACAGTAAGTGAGAAATAGGAACATGATAGCTAAATACAAACAATGCATTGTCATGCACGGTAAACAATTTGCAAACAGTCCAGCAATGAAGGAGTTAAGCAATGACAATACTTTTTTGCTCTCTTAGTAGTAGTTCTTACCCCTTCTCAAAATGACCTTTGCTGGGAAAATCACTAGATATTCATATTATATATTTCAGCTTGATTCTTTTGGATCAATCATTCTATCAATTCTATCAATCATTCTATAACGTTTTTATTCTACAAGATCCTTGAATGGATGCTGCTGCCTCATTCTCTTCAGTTCCCTGCTCTGGCACTGAATTTGTCTCTCTATGTAACTAATTGTAGTATTCATCACTACTCAATACAATCTAGTTTGTAGTTTTTGCTGCTTCAATGAAAGGTTACGGTAAACACTTCAAAGTCTATTAAGATAACGATGTACTGTGCTCATATAAAGAGATAAAGGAAGTGAAGGGAAATCAACTACAATACATATCATTTTGTTTCCATATATTTTTAACAAAAACAAAAAGCAAAATACAAAAAATCAGAACAAACAACTAAAAAGAAACATAACAACAGCAGACTTTATTGATGACCATGATGACAACACAGACAGAAATGTTCCAGATGATGCCTGGTGGGTGTATAATACATATAACTATATATAATTAACTTCAGTCCTCATTTACATTAAATTTACTATTTCATGTATTTTAAGTGGCTTTACTAACAATTTCCAATCACAGAATTAATGATATTAAAATATGACTTGTAAAACAATAATATAAGTTGGAGAAGAAAACTACAAATCTACAAAAAAGTACCCTTCACATAACATATTTGCATACGTTTTGCTCTATAAGAGATGGCTTGTTTTCTTTTAAGTACATGTTCTTATATTATAAAAGCTTTACACATGATGGCCATGCGTCTATATGTGTTATCACTAGAGTTGAGTGAACCTGAACCGCAAAGTTCGGGTTCGTACCGAACATTACGATTTTTGGACCCTGGACGTGAACACAGAAATTCCACTCTATGTCCGGGTTGGAGTTCGGGGTTCGGCGATTCATATCGCCTAAACAAATTTAAAATTACAAGTGACTGGACAGCTATTGCTGCCCAGTCACTAGTGCAATAAGGGGGGCTGGCACAGGTAAAATCCTGCTGCCCCTACCTGTGCCAACCCCCCCCCCCCCGCCTCCCTGCAGTAGGGGCATGTCACCTAAACAGCGAGCGGCCAGTGTCTGCTCGCTGTCATAAAACTAAATATAAATCAATATGGGGGTCAATAGGACCCACGAGTAGGGGCATATCGCCTAAATTTAAATTTTAAACTACTAGTGACTGGGCGGCTATTGCTGCCCAGTCACTAGTAAAATAAGGGGGGACCTGGCCGAACCTGCCGAACCTGCCAAACCTGAACACCCAGGTGTTCGCTCAACTCTAGTTATTACATTTCTTATTGAAGATGTCAAAAAACCCAGTTTGCTGTTGTGAGCTGAGTTATGAAATATGCATGGATCATTTGGTATTATCCATACCCTACAAAAAATATATTGGCAATACTGTGTTTATGTATAAACAGAAGAAAAACCTAGCTTCATTGATAGACAATGCAGTGTATGTTATCTATGTGTGCCATTACATGAGGTTGTTATTTTGCATTTGTAGGGTATTAGTAAAAGTCATATGTAACAGGAAACTGGAAGTTTTTTGTACAAACACATGATTTGATAATTAAGACCTTTCATTACCATAACAATAGGGGGCTATGCACTAAAAGGTGAGTAGCAGGTGAGTTGAGGTAAGAGGAGATGAGCTGATTTGAGATGCACATTTCATCTGACCAGTTTAGCTATACATTGTTCAGGGACAAACCTGGTGAGTTTTCTTAGGGGGGGAAACTCACCAGGTTTTCCCCTGAACAATTTATAGATTAATTGGTGAGATAAAATGTTTATCTCACCTCAACTCACTTCATCTCACCTCAGCGCACCTGCAACTCACCTTTTAGAGAAAAACTCCTATAGTATTTTTTAAAGCCTACCACGCAGTAGCTAGAGAGAAGTAGTGATTGCACACATTTCAGAACATAGACATGGTAGAGTAATACAGCTAATTGTACATGTGTAATTTGTTCCGGTTGGATATTTTCTTTTTGTCTCCCTGATTTAACATTTAACCTTTTTGGCGACTCAACGCCATCCTCATTACCCTGAGGAACTGAAACCGAGACAAACCAGAGGAGTCTGCATGGACCAGGAGGGACTGGGACCCCTGCGCCCGCACTGCCAAAAACTCCCTGATGCGACGTACCGGGCACACCCGTTCACCAGGTACCTGAAACAGTTCAACCATCCGGTCCCGCTTAGCCGTATCCGTTTTGGAGGACCTGAGCTAAACCAACAGCGTCCCCTGCTTGCAAACCACATCCACTGCACAGATGCCGCCCAACCGGGCCTGGAGGGGCTAACTAACTACGATATATGGAATGCTCTGAAAAAAGAAAAAAGCTGCGCTGAACAACAAATACTCATAGTCAGTCAAATGACCCGCAGCTCCTCCACCATCCTAACGTCAGCCTGTCGCTTACCCTTCCGGAATCCCTTCAGTGCCTGCCTGATCAAAAAATGCTTGCAAACGTCTACCCCCCTCACAATTTAAACAAAAAGGACAATGCCGCCACTTCCTTGTCTAATTTGGAAGGGGACGCTCCGCCAGACAAAAGCTGCACTAAAAACCAAAGCAATGCATCGAGCTGCGATGCCTCAGAGAGGGGCCCACCCCCGCTACCCACCAGTGCTTCCCAGTCCCTCCAGACGCTCGCGTACGCTGACCACGTGGAAGGAGCAAGCGACCACTTTACCCATCCCGCAAACACTCCATCCCGATCTTCCACAGCACCAACGGACAATCCTGCACCGTCCTGTCTGCTCCCGGAGCCTCTGCTCGAAACCGCTCCCACTGTAATCGAGAAATAGCATCCGATATAACGTTTAAGTGTCCCAGTACATGCTTTGCATGGAACGAGATGTTCAGCACAAAACACTGCAAAAGCCGTACCACGGGAGCGGAGGCTGCTGACAGGTTGTTTACTGAATGCACGACTGCCAGGTTGTCAGAGAAAAAGACAACCCGCCTCCACCCCCCCCCCCATAACGTTAGGGCCACTAGCAAGGGAAACAGCTCCAGAAACGCCAGGTTTTTTAAGAGTTTGCTACCTGCCCAAGCCTCCGGCCATTTCTCTGTGCACCACTTACCCGCAAAGTATGCGCCAAAGCCTACGCTACCGATGCATCAGTATAGAGCTCCAGCTCATCCGCCTGCACGGCTGCACCCTGAAACACCACCTTACCGTTAAAGCTTTCCAGGAAGACCAGCCACACTGCCATGTCTGCCCGCATACTCCTGGTTACCCGGATAAAATGGTGGCCCACCGCAATACCCGCCGTAGCCCGCGACCGCCACCAAATCAATCTCCAACCCCAGGAAGCTTAAGCAAGTTGCAGGACCCTCTGTCTTATCAGCAGCCAAGGGGACCCCAAAACTATGCACAACCTGTTCTAGAGAGCGCAGCAGAACCATGCAAGAATGAGAGCCTTTGGGGCCCACGCACAAAAAATCGTCCAAATAGTGCACCATTGAACGATTTTTTGCCACTTTCTTAACCACCCATTTGAGAAATGTACTACATTTCCTGAAATAGGCACAAGAAACCGAACACCCTATAGACAAACAAAGATCCACGTAAAATCCTTGTTCAAACCAGCAACCCAGAAGGTGTTGACAATCCGGGTGTATGGGAAGGAGACGGAAAGCAGACTCAATGTCAGCTTTTGCCATCAGTACCCCGGCACCCGCATCGCGGACCAAGTCCACTGCTTTGTCGAATGATGTGTACGATACAGAGCAAAGCTCCCTATCGATGTCATCATTTACCAACCCTCCCTTCGAATAGGAGAAATGATGGATCAGACGGAATTTCCCAGGCTCCTTCTTGGGGACCACCCCCAAAGGAGAAACCCGTAAATTCTCCATCAGTGGTTTAGGAAATGGGCCGGCCATCCTACCTGCCTCGAGCTCCTTTCTAAGCTTGTCCCTCACTAGCTCCGGAAATTGAAGCACAGACTTCAAGTTCAGCCGGGTGATGCGGCTCGGGCCCGGAATGAACGGAATGCAAAACCTGACCCAGAACCCGTCATCCAAAAACTTTGCATCCGCACGCCTAACGTAGCGCCTTAGCCACGGCAGTATCGCGTCTCTGCTCACCGGTGTTTTCCCCTTCAGACCTTGACTGCCCGGCCGAAACCCCTGACTTACAGCGCCTGAAGCAGCGGGATGCGCTGTGGGAGCCTCCGCAGACCGAGCACTCGTGCCAGAACTTGCAAGAGGTACCCCAGTTGCACTGGCTGTTATTGAACAGCCAGCATGTGCCACGTTTTCCGGGGGCTGGTGTGGAGCCCTGGGTTCCACACCGGCCCCCCCGGGAAAGGACGACGCCTTTTGTGCCATCATGATCTTTACCCAGAGAGTGATGTCAATCTGGTCAAAGCTCATGCCTGGGTTCGCAGCGACTACTGTTACTACTAGTACTGTTCATCATACCTCCACCAGGCTAACCCGCCATAAAGGCGGTACGCCTCTCAAATCCCGTCCACGTAACAGAATAGGGAGGAGCACCGCTCGGGTTGCTTTTCACCCATGACGCTTGCCAGGATGCAAAAGGACCGCAACCAGTTCTCGAATGTTTTTGGACGCTTCCTATACCGCCTCTTATTTTCCTCTTCCTCTTTTTTCTTCCTATCCTCTTTTTTCTCGTCATCCCTGAGGTCAATAGACTCCTCCAAGGGAAGCACAGAAAGAAGCTGAACATACTCCCCCCTCCAGATCTTTTCCCGAACCTCTACCTTCAAATGTACCCCTAACGGACCCGAGAAGGACGTGTAAGAAGAGTATCGCGCTACCTCCGCCACACTCACCAACCCTGCCTCCACCACCCCTGCGTCACTGCCAGAGGATCCCCCTGTCATTGCCGCCCCTTGAGAACCGACACCCAGGGATTGGTGAGGAACAACCGCCGGCTCCGCCGCGGACCCGGTTGCACCACTAGACCCGCCACCACCGTCTTGGATACCATTGCATTATTCCTAATTGCCCAGAAATCTAAGAAAGCGCGCAGACCCCCAAGCAACTCAGCCTCCCCCTGGCTATCAGGAGAAGGGGTCACAAGTAACTCACCGGTCGGCACAGGGGCTGAGCTGATCCGCTGATCTGCACATTGTGCTACCCCTGCCGGGGGCATCCCATCAGAAGCCGGCCTCCTCATCTCAGCCGACCTAGCCTGGCCATAGCGACCTCCCTTCTCGGAGTTCGTCCCTTGCCCTGTTGCTCCGCTCATGGTGACACCTGTAAAAAGAAGAACACTGTGAGATCCATCACTCACCCCAGAGGATTGAGGGGACCCCCCCCCACGTGATGCCAGCCTAGACCTGCGAGCCTTCCCCCTGCCGCGCTGTTGGCCACAATCCATAGGGGAGGTAGCCCTCCTGTCTGGGTACCGGACCCTATGCCGCGATCTACAGTGGCTGCGAACCCCCTGTTGTATATACCACCCCCCTATACTCCTACCTGTTCCAGGAGCTCTGGGGTGACCCCTACCCTGCCTCTGGTGACCGCAGTCACTTTGCCCTGGCACATTTGAATCCCCCCCATCCACCACAATGGGTGACCCCCCCCCCTGAATTACTGGGGACGTCGACAGCACGGGGGAGCTCGGTGGGGAAAATAATTCCAGCTACTAGATGATGCGGACCCCCTTTCCCCAGCACCATAAACATGCTGGTAACGTCTAGCAGGGGCTTTCTCATGTCCCTGCCTATAACTGGTGAGAGATTAAGGTGAGACAGGTGCCACTCTGCCCCTTTGGGCAATGGGGGATATCGAGAAAGCAGGGGTGGAATTCCTAGAAGGGGCCAGCTGCGGCCCAGCCTGTACCTGAGGGGGCCTGCGGGCTGTGAGTGGGGCAGTGGAAGCCACCGGGGGGCCAGACAGTGTACCTGTGCCACTATTCCCCCCCCCCCACACCAGACCTACTCACCCGATTAGGTCTTTCAACAGCCGCTGCTCCCGCCTGCTTTCCAGAGCTCCGTCTTCCTACCACTCCACACTGCTGTGAAGCGGTGCTGGGGCCTGTACTCCTTTTCCCCCGGCTACCTTTCCAGAGACGTCCATCCGCTGCCGCTTTCAGATTTGCGATCGCATCCACAATGCACCTCACTTCCGGTCCGGCCCTCACTTCCGCCACAGCCTTCCGGTTGCAGCCTCTGCCTTGTGCAGCAGGTGTTGCACGCTCAACGGAGCGAAATCCAGATCCTTCAGCCGCTCCATCCATCCTGGGGGGAGGAGGGACCCGTCTCCCTGTAGCAGCACGTCCGCTGGGCCCTGGTGAGCTGGCATACCGGGGCTCAGGCGGCGAGGAGGCCTCACAGTCTGGCAAGGCCTTCCAGATACGGGGGCAGCCACCCCCGATGAAGGCCCGGATCCATCCAAACGTCACTGCAGCCATCCTGGTCCCCTCTGCAGTGCAATAGCCCTCATCTCCAACAAGATCCTGTCAATTTCAGCCTCTATGATCCTGCAAAAGAAGAGGGGAGACAGACACAACAGGTAGGGGAAAAACTTTTATTAAACTGCCCCCCAAACTTCCTGTTCCTAGCTTTTATAGATTCCCAACTCCTCCCACTAACTCCCACTATAGGCTGAACATATCCCCTCAGCACCCTGTCATGATTACCCCTCCACGACCTTGTCTGGGGGCTACAATCTGAAAACTGGTCACTCAGGCCCAGAAAAGTTCGCCATCCCTGACCTATGAGTCAGTCATTATTCATTATTAAATAGGCCAAAAGTTATGCTGTATTCCCAATAGTTATATTGGTCTGCTACAAAGTGGTTCCCTGCTCATCTGTTCACAGATAGAAGGTAACAATCAGGATATCCATGGAGTCCATTTGAACCAGACTGGGCTGAATATTTTAATCTTGGAGTGGGTATTGAACAAGCACCAGTGGCGGAGGGAGTGTGCGTCTATTGAGAGTGTGCCCTGACATGGCAGGTGACAAGCTGAGCATGACAACATTTTGTCTGGTTTCGGTTTTCTTTTCCAGTACGTAATACATTCCTAAGTTACTTAGAAATTCAGCCATGTGAAAATATAGAAGGACGTTATAAATGCATACCAACAACTCCATAAGAAGTTTTTTTTATGATGGACACACATACAATATGTGGGTGAGCACATGGCACCTTTATTTGGCTGTATGTTTTTACAGGATTAAAATCTAACGCTACAGCTTACTACCCCGTCTGGTGTCCAAGTTCTTTCTACTGCTGCCTTCGACAATTCCTTAGGTCCTTTTAGTTTTTTTCTACACATACAATACAATGTCTTTGTCTCTGGAGTAGAGTTGAGCGGACACCTGGATGTTCGGGTTTGGCGGGTTCGGCCTCGAACTTGACCATGAACTTGACCCCGAACCCGAACCCCATTGAAGTCAATGGGGACCCGAACTTTTAGGCACTAAAATGCCTCTAAAAAAGTCCTGGACAGGGCTAGAGGGCTGCAAAAGGAAGTAAAATGTGGGTAAGAGTAGGACAAGTGCCCTGCAAAAAAATATGGATAGGGAAATAACTTCAAATAACATAAAATACATACAAATTAAAAATACAGCTGAGCCATAAAATAGCACTAGATGGAATCTTTGATTTTAGCTTTGGAAGAACATAAATCTAAATCTAAAGCATGGCTGCCAGGAGGATCAACAGAATTATCCATTTGAGAGTGACCCATAGGTTGAGGTGGCGGTGTAGGTGGAAGCGGCGCTGGAGGAGGAGGAGGAGGAGGTAGCCAGAATTTTTAAAAGTGCGCTGTAAGCACAGTATTTGACGGTTCTATCTGACTCTCAGATATGAAGTGAACCGCAAGACGCAAATGTACTATTTAGCACCCAAAACAATAAGAATTTTTCAAAGTGCGCTGTAAGCACAGTATTTGACGGTTCTATTTGACTCTCAGATGTAATTCATGTAATTCTATTGCTATTCTATAAACCGAAATAGAGTCCCCATTCATACGAATAGGTCAATTGACCTATTCGTATGAATGGGGACTCTATTTCGGTTTATAGAAAGGCAATAGCATTACATGTATTCCATAAACCGAAAGTCTATAAAGCGAAAGACATTCGGTTTATAGACTTTCGGTTTATAGAATAGCAATAGCATTACATGTATTCCATAAACTGAAAGTCTATAAACCGAACGTCGTTCGTTTATAGACTTTCGGTTTATGGAATACATGTAATGCTATTGGCTTTCTATAAACCGAAATATAATCCCCATACTCTATTTCGGTATATAGAAAGCCAATAGCATTACATACAATGTAATCGCCGAACCCCGAACTCCAACACGAACATACAGTGGAATGTCCGTGTTCGGGTCCGGGGTCCAAAAACCGTAATGTTCGGTACGAACCTGAACAGTGCGGTTCGGGTTCGCTCAACACTACTCTGGAGCAATTAGTAGCTCATGCAATATATTTATTCTGCTACCATGTTGATAGTGTCCTGAATGTCACTTGCACAAGCTCAGACTCGAATGATTACCAGTACATGATGAGATTAGGGGAAATAGCTTTGCCAACTGAGTAATGCTGTTGTACTAAACACCATCTTTACAACCCTGTGTTTTTTTGTTTTTTTTAGCAAATTAGCAATTACCTGTTAATTAAACAGCCAATGCATGTTGATAAAATGCAGTGGATTGTCTATCTCTGTTTGATTAATTTGCAATACCCAATATTAGGTGTCTGCAATAAGCAATTAAATTGGATTTGGGATAGTTGTCTGCTCTGGTTAATTAAATAGCAGTGGACAGTAAATGGATTGCTAATATGCAAATCTTTAATTAACATCGGGGAGGCATCAAGGTAAATATCATTTAAAGGCTTGTTTGAGCCAAATAATTCAAAGAGGAATTGTCAAAATGCACTTGTGGGAGAAACAGATGAGTCAGTGATGATGCTCGGTCCCATGGATGCTGAAGCATCACAGTCAAATAGAGGTCAATGAATAATTGGGGTATATCACCAGGGGCTACGTGAATCAGCAATATCAAAAAGGGCACTCAGCAGATATCTGTATGTTTCAGCAATTATATCATTACTTGTTATTATTACTCTGCATTCATATGGTTCATAAGTAAAAACAATTAATCACTTAGAATGCATTACTCACGAAAATAAAACTATTTCAAAGCTTAGAAATGTCATATGATGCCAGTCCATACCCAGTCGCCACACACACCGAGTAGTTATTTATGTGAATGAACACATCAAATGTAAATGTGACTGTCTCTCCTAAAAATACACCTAGAGTCAGATTGCCCAACTAGTTAAATTTTTGTAATTTAAGATGAATGTAGTACTAATGAGACCTAAATAAGAAAGAAATTGGTTTACCTGTAATAGGGATAAGTGAAGTACCATCAACAAAACAAAGAGTTAAACTTCACAAATGTTGTCAAACCTTAGCAATACTATATCCATTGGGAGACAGATATGACAATGCCAAGCTATTTGGAGACATAGATGGCAATGGAAAGCTGTTTATCGTTATAAATCCCTGCACTGGAGACAAGAAGTAGCATTGCCTGTTGAAATATAATGGATGCATTTTGTAAAGGCTTTTTGTAGGCCTTGTAGGGATTCTTAATAAATCATACAAACTTGGGAAAATAGAATAAAAACTTATACAAATCAACATTTTCAATTACTTTTTGCAGTTGAATCTGTTCCCAACAATACTCTTTTGATACAATTTCAGAAAAAGAGGGGCCGAAGGGGAGAGAAAAAAACAAAACCCCTTTTGAGCAGGACCAATTTTCTTCTTTTGTGAAAGGGTTTAATACTCTTGATGAAATTGTAGAATTTACTCCTCTTGATATCTATTTAAAATTTACTATTCTTTACTATTTCTTATAAATTTTTCTTTAGTGCATCCTATATCCTCATACAGAAAATAAAGTGTCTTGAAGTGAGCCAATTTTAAGTGAAATACACGTTCTCTTTTCTCTCTCCCAATTCCCTTCTTGCTCTTACTCTCGGTGAAATACTTTTATCATTTTTGATAATGAACCCCTATCACAAAATATTCTTAATGCAACCTATTAAAATATAGTGAGAAAGCTATCAAGATTGAACAACTGGACGAAGATCAGTTTTACGTGAGGTGATTTTCATTCCTTTCTCTGCCTTATTCTTAATAAGATAATTCTATAATTTAATAATCTTTAATACCTACCACAAATATAGTCCCAGTGAGAGAGAACGAAAACACAAATATATATATATATATATATATATATATGCCAATTTTCCCCTCTTTTCCCTTCTCTTTGAAACAGAGAAACATAGAAACATAGAATGTGTTGGTAGATAAGAACCATTCGGTCCATCTAGTCTGCCCTTTGTGGAATGGTTTTCATGCTCGCAGTGACATTATGCATTTTATCAATCTTTTTATCTTATTAGAAACGTTACTATTCTTTAATATCTATTAAAAAAATATTATTAGTGCACCTTGTAATCTAATATAGAAAACAGTGTTTTATAGCAAACCTATTTTAAGTGGAATGCATTTATCCTCTATTTTATTCCTCCTCCTACTCTCATTAAAATATTTTTATACTTTGTTATTAGTTAACCTCTATCACCAAATATTCTTAATACAACCTAGGTAAGTAAAAAACAACCCTCTTCCCTAATCTCCTCCCTATTAGCATCTTACTCATGAGTTCTATTAGAAGTCTATGTGGATTTAAAATATTGTTTTGCATTAAGCCATTCAAATGCTTTAACTGGGTCTTCAAAAGAGAAGAACACTTCTTTATAAGGGATTATCACCTTTACAGGAAAACCCAATCTAAATCTAATACTATTTTTGCAGAGAATTGTCAAAACCGGCAGGTCTTTTTAACCTGGTGGTATAGGACAGATCCAGTTAAGCCACTATGTCTTTGAATTGTCACTTTTTTCTCTTTGCTGGTTTTCATGCCCAAATCTTTTAATTTAAACAATGGAAGCAGATAACAACGTCTCGTGATTGGTCTGGAGGTAAATTCGTAGGCTTAGGTAACCTGTGACAGCATTCAATTGAATTAGCATGTTCATCAGCGGACAGTTCCAAGGCTGAAAAATTGTTCTTTAGAACTTGATTTAGATGTTCCACTACGTCTAAGAGTTCTCCTCCTTGATCGATCTTTCAAGTCACCTATTTTGGATTCTAGCTGATTAATTTTATGTTATCCTCACCCAGTGAGTTTAATTGGAAATCCAAATGATCATACTTGTCTTCCACCATGTGTCGGGGTTCCAGACCACGTTTTCCACAAAATCGGGGTCCCCTACCTGCACCCAATACCATTGCTGCCCGACGGAGAGGAAGGCCGTCGCATGGTAGGCCGCATCCCCGGACTCTAGTAACTCGCGTCCAGCGAGTTGCTGATGCTTCTGTTATTCGGATGGTGGAGGGGCGTGGCCTAATGCGCAATGGTGCTATTCCATTGGTGGAGACAGCGGGGGTGTGGAAAGAGGCTGACACTCACCTTAGTGAGTGTCAGGCTACTCTATGTGAGTAGGTGGACTTCCCTAATTGGAGGAGGAGGGGAGGTTCACCTGACAGCCCTTAAATACCAAGCACTGACTACAATCAGTGCTTGTGTATTGAGCTGCTAAGTGGTGTATACCCTTGGTTCCTTTTCAGAGTCCCTGTGATTCCTCCTGTACTGATTGATCTCCTGGATTTTGACCTTGGTTTCCCTCCTGGACATTCTTATTTATCCTGCCCATTGATCCTGGCTTGAACTGTTTATTCCCTGGTTACTCTACCTTGTACCCCGGTCACTGCTGCTCCCCCGTGGCCACTCACTACCTTCCTGCCATAGGCTCCCAGACCCAATTCTCACACCATGTTTATTTTGTTGGCCAGTAAAGATATTTCATTTTGAATGTCTCCAGAGCCCTCTTGGATTTAAGTTCCTCTACGATTTCTTGCAGGTTTTAAATAGATTAGGAGGTATCATTTCTGGTTCTCCAATGTTTGCCATGTTAGTGTTTGATGGAGAGTCCAAAACTGAGCTATGAGCCTGTATTGTAGAGGTCTGTGGGGGGAAAGAAGGCAGATAGCCTCTTTTCAACTTTTTGTCCCTTTTTTCCTCCCTGTAATCCCTTTTTGATGGGGGTTTAAAGTCTGGTTGCCTCCTGGTAGTCATTTATCTGAATATGTACTGTGATTTTATCAGCCTCAGAAAAACAGGAGTCAGCCAGAAGGCTACCGGTCAGGTAAAGTATACCTGCAGCCTTTTGTTAGACACTCCGTTCTGTTTAGACTTGCTATCAGCCTGCCTGTGCCAGGGGTATCAATTATTATCATTCTACAGGGAACACCCAGACAAAGTCATAAAACTGTAAACAATACGAAATAGGCTCACCCGACTGGAGATTGTATCTTGAAGATTGGAGATCTTCTTCCAGTTAGTTGTGAGCCAATATTGATCCAGTGACCAGATATATCAAGACAAGCCTGATATGCTTGGAATGCTGATTATATGCAAGGAGACCCCCTTGGAACTCATGGGACAATGGCAATTTCTCCGCACTGCAATTTGGCCGTACCACCAACTCCCAACCGTCACTTCCGCTGTCTCGCTTATGTTCCAAATAAACAGAGACGGGTCCAGGGTAGTAGCAGGAAAAGTTGTCCGATGACCAGTGTCCTTAGGCGTACCCGCTTTCAGAGTGTGATCTACGTACGTCATCACGCTACCCTGTCTAAACATGAGCTCAAAAGAGCCGAATTTCATCCACTACCTTATACTATTGAGCTTAGGCAAAATTTCTGTTAGTTTTTTGAATATAGTTTGTATATATTTTTGTATATATATGTATTAAGGCCTTTTGGCCTGTAATTGTGGGAGGGGCGTATGACTCACCTTCTCCCTATTTAAGGGACACCCCTTACCTGGCTCCATACCGTTCGAGGTCAGCGCTGCATGAGAATCCACTTCCGGTTCACGTTCGGCGCCATCTTGCTTTTCAAAAAACCCCGCGATTTCGTTTGGTGTAGCTGTGTCCAGGAGCCCTCACAGGTTTTCCGCCCGTCCAGCCACGCACATTACCGGTTTTTTCGCCGGAGATTAAGTCCACAGGACTTCAAAATCGTAAGTCCGTCGCCTGGATCATTTCCCACGGCGTCGCGATTTTTAAACAGCCTTACTTTACGGCCGCACGCTTCACGGCCCAGTCACAGGCATATTAACCCTTTTGCTTCCGGCATTGATCGCGTTATACTCTATGTACTGATTCCTTTAGTAAGCAGACTTATTTTCGATTTTCTGCAATATCAGTATCTATAGTTGCTGTTCATGTCACTATTGGTATTTATTTCATGCGATTGCAGAATCCTTGCATATGACTGTAGCCCCCCCATTAATTACTTTTTAGGTCAGGTTTCAACTTTTAGCAGATATTGCCTTATTAGCAATATTGGATTTCTTCATGTTTATATATATATATATGGAGTTATGCTTGAACAAACGTTACATTATTATAGATATCTCACGTTAGTGCCTGCGTTATAACCTATGTTTTAATTCATTTAGAATTACGTTTCTATCACTCCATGTACACACGTTCTTACATGGCACATTATAAATTCTGACTTTTTCTTTGTGTACTCAAACGACATACCAAGTACACGAGAACACGGTCTCAAATCTCGCAACTTTCGGGTTGAATCACACGTCTTGATTCAACCACTCATACGTCACGTAGAGACTTATTATATACACCCCTAAATACCTGGTTACCAGGGCCATACCACTTAACATGGCCAGTCGCGTCACTACCATTCATTAAACTTTTCCCCTCCATATGTACCGCTAGATACTCATCACAGCTAGCTAGTCTATATTGGTATCATAGGATCCAATTCTCACACTATCATTTCTGGTTTTCTATCCCTTTAGGTTTTTTCCAGGTTTTTCTATTTTTTCCTCTTATCTATCGCATACATACTACCAGGTACGTTAAGCCTGCTCACGCCATATGTAAAACACGGTTCCATCTCCACCTAGGACATAGAGTACTGGCAATTCTAGGGCTTATAGACCCAAATAGGTACTTCCCCTCCAGGCATTCTGCCTATCGTTTAGTGGTCCGCGAGGCCAACACCCCGCCTCAACGTTTCGGAGGTAATGCCCCCCGGGCCACACGTGAGTTAGTCGCCTCGCAAATTATAGAGAGGGCCTCACCTGTCACTCCCTTCCCCTGTTTTCTTTTATTGTCACCGAGAGGCCAACGAACTCCTGCCACTACGTCGGGTGGCCTCAATAACCCCTCGCGCCAACGCATAGATAGAGCCTCTCATAGCCACTTGGCAACTAGTAGGGCCTCACCTGTCACCAAAGAACAAGATTAATTCTTCGCCTCATCCGGCATAATCAGCCTGCCAGTACATCCCCTGGGGTTTTTCACACTAACCATATATTTTGTCATCTAGTATGTCTCAAGACGGGGTAGAGGATTTTTCCCTCCCAAGTACTCCGGCTAGAGCAAACACCCCATCACAGGTGGAAGATACGGCCAGTCCAGCATCTTTCAGGTCATGGACTATCCCTCGCATCACTAGCGAACTCAGGAGACGTCAAATCCCATTCCCTGCTACAGCAAGGAAAGCGGAACTTTACAAGTTACTGCACACCTCAACCGATAACAGGGACGCTGGGGAAGCGTCTAGCCAGTCTAACCCAGGAGACATACATGGCATGCTCACGTCCCTCATGGCATCCATGAGCAAGGTCAATTCTAGGCTGGAGAAACTCGAATCGGTCACTACAGCCCTCACTTTGGCTGGGCCGGCCACGGCAATCCCTCCAGCAGTGGTGGAATTGCAATCAGTTTCTCCAGCCATCACCCCGGATGACCAAGAGGTTTACCCTGCCCACATGATACCTGAGCACCTCAAAAAAGATATCCTGGAAGGTAAAGATGTCAATCTGGCCTCACTTCTAATTGCCTCCCAGGACATAGTGGAACATAAGACGTACGCTTACGACGATATTTCTGTGGTGGTCAAATCTAGGGATGCACGATTGAATAGGAAGCTAACTATTCCAGAATTTGTATTAGCTTTTGGCATTTATCGTGATGTGATCTGTACGGTATATCCCCACAGACGTGAGGAGTTTGATTTGTATATGCACAGGCTGGTGGACCTGGGCAACAAATACGGTGGGTCAGCTTTCTATGACTACCATAGATCTTTTTCTGCCAAAGTGTCTGGCGCCTTCTCACAGTACGGGACAAGGTCCAACTGGAGCAAGATAGATACCATCATTTTCTGCAGGCACTTTGCAGGTCTAAGAGCACCGGCCTGTGCATACTGCTCCTCCATGGCTCATACTGCAAATTTTTGTCCTACCACTGCGAACGAACCTAGTACCTCGCAGGGCGCTAGTTCCACTGTTTCAACAGAGAGAACACCCAAAGACAAATTGGGTCGACCTATCAAGTTTTTGGGGAAATCCCAAATATGTAATAATTTCAATGTCGGTGCATGTAATTACAGTGGATGTCGGTTATTGCATATATATTCAAAATGTTTTAGGGCACATGCGAAAACTATGTGTCCGAATAAAATGTACCCTAAACAATACTTAACGGAGATAAATATTTCTGTACTCACAGCATTACTATCACAACATCCATCTAGACATTTGGTAGACTTCATCATCACTGGTCTATCACAAGGATTCCATACTGGTCTCATACACATGCCTTCAGGGATCCTTGAATGCCCCAATTTACAATCTGCACAACAAAACCCTACAGCGATTAGTACACTCATAGCCAAAGAAGTGGCAGAGGGCTTCCTATTGGGTCCCTTTCAGTCCCCTCCTTTTTCCACATGGCGGACAAATCCCATCGGTATTGTCACGGGGAAATCTTCCCTCAAACAAAGACTCATCATCGATCTGTCGGCACCTCACACCTCTGCCACACCTAGTCTGAACTCCCTTATCCCCTCTGAGGAATTTTCACTCCAATACTCCACCATAGATCACGCCATTACGGCTATCATGCAGGCAGGGGTCGGTGCATGGCTCAGCAAGACCGACATAACCAATGCCTTCAAATTATTGCCTATCCACCCTACACTATGGCACCTGCATGGCATTAAATGGGCCGGGCACTACTACTTTTTCTCACGCTTAACGTTTGGTTCAAAAAGTAGTCCGGCCATTTTTGATTTATTCGCAGAAACACTATGCTGGTTACTATTAAATGTAGCCAGATGCCCTACAGTCATACACTACCTGGATGATTTCTTACTGATCGAAAAGAATAACTCCCCTCCCAGTAGCCTCATAGACACCATCAGTCTTTTTAAACAAGTAGGCGTTCCAGTTTCCCCCACCAAAACTGAAGGACCAGATACAATCATCACCTTTCTGGGAATCATGCTAGACTCAGCCACTATGCAAGCCAGCCTGCCACGCACCAAGATAGAGAACATACTTACCAACATTAACCTCTACATTCATCTCGGTACTTGCAACCGCAAAGAATTGCAGTCCCTACTTGGGTCACTGAATTTTGCCATGCGCATTATACCTCAAGGCCGGGCTTTCATCTCACGGCTCCTATACATGTTCCCACTGTTTAGACATGATGCACACAGGTTGCCCCTGGATACCCAGGCCACGGCAGACCTACTTATGTGGAGAAACTTTTTAACCACCTGGAATGGGAAAAGCATGTTCCTCCCTACATTATCTGACTCCTCACCTACCATCTGGTCAGACGCGGCGTCTACCACAGGTTTTGCAGCAATTTACGGGAATGAATGGCTTTGGGGTAGCTGGCCTCCAGAGGTCCAGGACCTGGAGGGTTTTTCCACCACCTCAGCTCTATTTGAGATCTATCCCATTGTGGCAGCTGCCGTGACATGGGGACATCTATGGGCAGGTTCGTCAGTACGTTGCTACTCAGACAACCAAGCAACCTGCCACATTATCAACAAAGGCCGATCCAAGTCACTAATCATTATGAGGTTCTTGAGGAAACTCACCTGGCTGGCTGCGTGTCATAATTTCTTCTTGTTTTGTGTTCATGTCCCAGGTGTATCTAACACGGCTGCTGACAATTTATCTTGTTTTAATTTACAGGCTTTTCAGCAAATACTTCCGTCAGCCGCGCGCACAGCCACAGCCACTCCACCTTTCCACCAGCTAGTAATGGACTAGACGTTATCATGCAATATAGCAGGACATTGTCACAATTAGCACTGTCCGCCAATACCCGGAGAACCTATGACAGGGCTTTCCTTCTATTTAAAAGATTCCTGTCAGCACACGACATCACACAACCTTTCATCATGACATCCTTGTTGGGTTTTGCTTCTTTTTGCCACCTCAAACTCAAATTATCATACAACACAATCAAGCTATATCTGACAGGCGTTCAACATCACATGCTTACATTACAACCAAACAACACAAGTTTCATGTCCTCCTACCAGATCAAGAACATCCTCAGGGGTATTCAGAGATCTGAACCCCCACTTACTGCGCAAAGGCTTCCCATAGACTTCAATATTTTCAAAGATTTATCCAGCCTACTAGATTTAAATCCCTTTGCCAACAACACAAACCTTGTTATAAAAACCGCCATATACGTGGCTTTTTATGGGTTTTTGAGACCAAGAGAATTTACCGCCATCAACACAACCCAATCCACTCACATTCTGCTTCACTCACACTTGACGAAACACATGGATTACTATATCTTGGCTCTGCATCACTCCAAAACCAATCAACATGCACCTCCGGTAGAGGTTAGATACTATCCTACCCACAACGAGTGGTGCCCCGTCACATTACTGGACACATATACCCAGCATGTCAAAGCATCACCTTCTCAGCCACTTTTCTGTCTACAAGGTTCGGTACTCACTACCACCACATTCATGACCCACGTCAGGTCTCTACTCACTCAACTAGGCCTAAAATCAGCTAACTATTCGGGCCACTCCTTCCGCATAGGAGCGGCCTCCACAGCGTCCAGTGCAAACATTCCAGTTCATGTTATCAAGTCACTAGGGCGCTGGAAGTCTTCTGCATACGCTAGATACATACCTAACCCGGTACAAGAAGTTAGAAATGCCTTTCAAGACATGTCTGGTTAAAATATGTATTCTGCTCGTTTCGTAATAAATTTGATTTTCTACTTTTGCCCTCTTTATTTACAGGCCTACCTCATCGTCGGTTCCGGCACACCACAACCGACTTGCTCTTTTAATACCATCCCTCTCTTACCAACGTTTGTATCTTCTGTACTATCATGAGCCCTTCACACAAGTATTAAGGCCTTTTGGCCTGTAATTGTGGGAGGGGCGTATGACTCACCTTCTCCCTATTTAAGGGACACCCCTTACCTGGCTCCATACCGTTCGAGGTCAGCGCTGCATCACCCTCCCACCCACTCCTCATTATTAACTCCTTTTCTCTTACATTTCTCTTGGTGGGCCCTCTTTATTTACAGGCCTACCTCATCGTCGGTTCCGGCACACCACAACCGACTTGCTCTTTTAATACCATCCCTCTCTTACCAACGTTTGTATCTTCTGTACTATCATGAGCCCTTCACACAAATATATATATATATATATATATATATACTGTTAAACATAGTTAGAAACCAAATGTAAATGATATAATGTGCAGTTATTTTACCCAATAACAATATTTTAAACAAAACAGTAGACAAATATATATGCTTTGTATATATATATATATATATATATATATATATATATATATATATATATATAGAAGTCCAACGAAGAAAGCAATAAACACACACTCACGGGACAAATTCAATCAATTTGATCTTTAGTCGATACTCCAGACAATATCAGGAACAAGTAATCGACGTTTCGGTCCCCCTCAGGGACCTTTATCAAGACTAATGCAATGGAAACATAGGCAAGTATATATAGACCAAAGACACCAATGGGAAGACAGAGTGTAACGGAGTAAGTGTCAAACAGCCAATACGTACTTACCGAGTGAAAAGGTCTACTGAAACCCGGAAGAAGCAGGAACCGGAGAGGTGAGTGTAAAGAGCGGCATCAGTGCGCATGCGTCAGTAGCGTTGTCAAGGTGATCAGACGCTAAGGGGGCTGGTCAATAGGCCAGTCACTTGGGAGAGTCGTAATCAAGGAGTGTTAAACATAGATAAACATAAACTCTGGTTACTTAACCCACAACAGTATAAAGCGATAGTCAAGGTGGTCCACCAGCGAACCATACGATGGAAAGTAGAAAAAAGGAGAAACAGTACTACACCTCCTATCTGTTGAATAAGCAAACACCGATTGTAGAGAAGCAGACTTTGAATGCCAGAGGAGTCTAGCATACGGAGGTGGAGAGTAACAATGTGACAATTATTAAGAGTATGAAACTGGATAGTACAAGGCAAGTGTCGGAAAAATTAGAGATAGCTAATAACAGCATATATGACAAAAAAAGGAAAAAAAAACACATAAAGACATACACTGAAGCAATAATAAATAATTTAGGACATAAAAGTAAATACGCATAAATAATGTAAATACACCTAAAGAATAACCAAAATTACCCTAATCAACCACATAAGGAAAAATGTATTGGGTCAAAAAAATAGGAGAAAAAACAATATAAAACATTAAAGTATCACCAACAACAATGAAAATGAGTATGGTGATCATATATACCACGCTCTCAGTGGTACAGGTTATCCGATGTTTAATGCCAAACTTTTTCCCTGTATGGGGGTGTGTGAAATATGATCCTGTTGCCATATGTGAGCAGGTTACGCATCCAAGGCATCTAAAACAACCTGGTTTTTGGTATTTTATATCTCTGTCTGGAGGAATGTAACAGTGGGAAGGATCAGAGATGACCAGTCGGTCATGGAGATTGGTACCTCTTTTATAACAAACAAGAGGTGGTTCTTTAAAGGCTTTTGATAACGACTGGTCACTCTGACGTATATGCCAATTCTTCTGTATGATTCTCTTCACATGATGTGAGGCAGTGTGAAACTTAGTAGAGAATACCACTCGTTGTTTAGATTGTTTAGTGGTGTTCAAGGAATCAATTGGATGTAAAGCGCGATGTAATGATTGTTTAATCGTGTATTTAGAATAGCCTCGGTCCAGAAATCTCTGAGACATTTAACCAAGTTGTTGTTGGCACTTCGTTTTATCGGAATTGTTCCCTATTACTCTCAAGAACTGTGAATAAGGGAGGGATTTCTTCATGGCACCTGGATGGAAACTAGTTGCATGGAGAAGAGTATTACGATCTGTGGATTTTCGAAACAGCGTATAGCCCACTGATGTTCCAATTCTAAAAAGTTCTATATCAAGAAATTGTATGCATCAGGTTGTTTTAGATGCCTTGGATGCGTAACCTGCTCACATATGGCAACAGAATCATATTTCACGCACCCCCATACAGGGAAAAAGTTTGGCATTAAACATCGGATAACCTGTACCACTGAGAGCGTGGTATATATGATCACCTGTCCGTGTAGTCTGTCTTTCATTGGGAAAACTGACCTAACCTTACGTGACCGGATGAGGGGCCATAGATCTTCAATCACTCTAGCGTACCGAGATCTTAAATCAGACAAGCCTGTTGCTAAACATTTTTTCCAGATGGGTCACAGATTACCTCAACTTCGCTTTATTGCACTCGACCATGTTCCCCCTCTGAAACGGGGTGGTGATCGATCGAAACGTTTGCTGCAACGTGAAGCATTTTGGATACGAACTCTTAATACTATAGCACCCAAGGGCTTAAATGAACAAATTGTTCTCTCTTCTTTTCTTCCAGCTCGATAATCTTGTCCATACTCATTTTCATTGTTGTTGGTGATACCTAAATGTTTTATATTGTTTTTTCTCCTATTTTTTGACACAATACATTTTTCCTTATGTGGTTGATTAGGGTAATTTTGGTTATTCTTTAGGTGTATTTACATTATTTATGTGTATTTACTTTTATGTCCTAAATTATTTATTATTGCTTCAGTGTATGCCTTTATGTGTGTTTTTTTCCTTTTTTTGTCATATATGCTATTATTAGCTATCTCTAATTTTCCCCACACTTGCCATGTACTATCCAGTTTCATACTCTTAATAATTGTCACATTGTTACTCTCCACCTCCTTATGCTAGACTCCTCTGGCATTCAAAGTCTGCTTCTCTACAATCGGTGTTTGCTTATTCAACAGATAGGAGGTGTAGTACTGTTTCTCCTTTTTTCTACTTTCCATCGTATGGTTCGCTGGTGGACCACCTTGACTATCGCTTTATACTGTTGTGGGTTAAGTAACCAGAGTTTATGTTCACCTATGTTTAACACTCCTTGATTACGACCCTCCCAAGTGACTGGCCTATTGACCAGCCCCCTTAGCGTCTGATCGCCTTGACAACGCTACTGACGCATGCGCACTGATGCCGCTCTTTACACTCACCTCTCCGGTTCCTGCTTCTTCCGGGTTTACGTAGACCTTTTCACTGGGTGAGTACGTATTGGCTGTTTGACACTCACTCAGTTACACTCTGTCTTCCCATTGGTGTCTTTGGTCTATATATACTTGCCTATGTTTCCATTGCATTAGTCTTGATAAAGGTCCCTGAGGGGGACTGAAACGTCGATTACTTGTTCCTGATATTGTCTGGAGTATCGACTAAAGATCAAATTGATTGAATTTGTCCCGTGAGTGCGTGTTTATTGCTTTCTTCGTTGGACTTCTGTGTGTTTCTGCTACACAGCACCCGGGCACTTTGAACCTGCTGCTTCTCATAGCTGAGTGCACCGCCCTTGGATTTTCTATATATATATATATATATATATATATACACACACACATATATAAAGCAACTTTGGACAGCAACTCACATGCCACTTAGCTACTATATGAGTGGCAACCATTTTAACATGTGCAGCCAGGTTCAACATTTCCTATCTCCACAGTCCTACCTAGTCTTAACAGATCTAATAAATGTATCAGATCAATTACAGGTGTGTGTAGTGCAAATTAACGTTAATACTATCGATTATGAATGCACTTTCCTCTTATCACCACCTACGTGGTTCTGTTGTACCTACTAACTGAATTGACTGCATCCACAAATGGCCACAGCTCATTCCTTCTTTGCTGCTACCACTGGCACAGTTGGTGTTCCAGTGCTTGATTCTCCTTCACTGTAAATCTCTAGCCATACCTCTTGGGCTCACTTTTTCTGTGACTACGCTACCCGTCCTCTCTGCTGCCTCAGCTGCCCTGACTCTTCTTGGCTGCTCATGATCTCAGGGAAATATCAGAGCTAAAATGGTGGTGTGTCCATGTGCAGCCTATTTAGCAATCCTTGACACTGATTGGCTGACAGTTCATTGTTATATTTATTTATGTAGCAATTTCTTTAACTTGGGCCTGCTGTCAATATGGTTGCAAATTGGTGCATTATGGTGCATTTTTGGTGGTACATGGGTAGCTCATTTTTTTCTAATCACCAAATTGAAAGAAATTAAAACAAAATTTAGGTAGACAAATTTCTATTAAGAATTCAGTGCTACGTTAATAAAGCCCAATGTGTAGGTGAAGGTGTCCATTGAAAGCAACAGAAAAACAGTCCTAATACCACTTAAAGTCATTTAGTATGTAAGTGCAAAATCACCTGCAAGAATAAGTCAGGAGAGAGTTAAAGGAATGAAACAGAGCTAAGCATTCACAGTAAGGAAAATTTGCTACTTTCTAAGCCTGTGGGAATCAGAAACCATAAAAAAAAAACACGTTTTAATTTGCGCTTTGAATTCACACTGTGAATTCGCAATCAAATTGCTGTCATAGTTTATCAGTAGCAAAAGTCACATCTATCCAGCCGAGTAAACTTCCCACTGTCCAAAAATGAACACACATTCTGTTCACAACATTTCACCGTTAAGAAAACTGAGAGCGCTTTACTTTCAAATCATCTAAGTGAAAAGGCTGACATTTCAGGTAAGTAGAACATTGTTTATAAGGCTCAGTAACAGATTTGTTTTGTTTTTAATAATAGTTTACATGTATACATATATTTTAGTATCCCATTTTCTATAAACCCTTCATTTTATTAAATATGTTTAATAAACTTTTTAGTTTGGAAAAATGTAATTTACTTATGCTAGAAAAAAAATAAAAGAGCACACAAAAAGGAAATAATAATATAATGTGTTACATAGGTTTCATTTTACCCGTAGTTTACAAAAATACCAAAATCATAGTTTTAACGAAGATTACAACTACTTTTCTCTCAATAGTCATGTTAATGTTTGTATCATTGCCATTAAGGGCAGCCTGACTTAGAGTCAATATTTAGGTGAAGCCTGTGGCTTACCTGGTTGTTGCTAGGCCATGCCCCCCTGCTTTTATTAACACTCCTAGTCTATTGAATGAATGAATGAGCCAGGAGCTTGCTCAAGGTCCCTAACCTGTTAATAAATATAACCCCACCACACAGTGATGGGGAGTTTATCATTATCCCTCTAATACAATGATAACTAATATTCTGGGGGCCCTGCCCAAAAATATGTAATAAACCCCCAATAAATAAAAGCCCCTCATTCTGGAGTTTGCCCAAGCCCCCTGGATGACATAAAAAAATAATAGAAATATTAAATAAACCCCCTGTCTGGAGCTGCCCCAAGGCCCTAGATGAACTATAATATATTATATTAAAACATACTGACATGCCTTATTTAGGAGTTGCTCCAGGTCCCCCAGATAACATAATTAAATACATTTACACAAAATGAATTAAACCTCCCTGGTCAACCTTTTGAGTGCCATTAAGATGGGCAGTAAAAATCCTGCCCATCCCCCTGGCACACAAAATGTGCCCAGTAAATAAAATATTAAGTTAGTTAAATATGTCTCCTTAGGATCAGTGTTGTACTCACTCCTCATCATTAGCCCAGGGAAATGGACCATCTAAAAATAAAAATGAATTTACCTTTTCTAAAAAATTCACACTGGAAAAAAAAGGCACACTCCGTGCTCTAATGGCGTCTGTATGTAAGAATGCATGGTAATATCGCATTTACTGGGCACTCAAAGGGTGGGCTTTTCTTTTGGTTTTGGGGGAATTTTTTTGAATCATCCCCACCTACCTGGCCAAGGGGGTTGGTATGGTTAAATAAAAAAATAAAATACATTTAATTATGTTATTTTGGGGCCTTGAGCACCCTTATAAGGGGGGTCAATTTGTTTTAATATCATGTATTATAATAATTATATAATTATTTATATTGTCTGTGGCCTGGCAGCAGCCCCATATGCGAAAGGGTGTTGACCTCCTCACACCATTCTCCAATTTTAGTCAATAGACCTCACTGAATGGTTAGACACTTTCATGCTTTCTTACTGCAAATCCAACATTTTACTTTTTTTGCTTAAAATGTATAACTATGCTAAAGGCATATATACAATGCAAGGCATTGTACAGCATTATGGAAAATAAGACAATTGTATAAAGGTTTTCCAAATAACAAAAAGCATTGGCTAGCATCACTGACTAATTGCACAGAGCAAACTGAAATGTTTTTCTAAAATCTGCCTTGTGAAAATGCACATGTACTTATGCAAGGACAGTTTGAAATAGCAATAGATGAAGTTAGCTGTGGTGAAGCCAATCATAGTCATAGTGCTTATTAGACATGTCAACAGATTGAAATTACAGAAAGTAGGAATAAGGAATACCCTCACACCCATGTTAAAATATTGTTTCTGTATTATTTTACTCTATGTTTGTGGGTATTCCTTATTCCTACTTTCTGTAATTTCAATCTGTAATGAAAATATGTTCAGTAAATAGAAAAAGATTGCAAATTATCTGCCCTACAGCTAACTGTGTAGTTCAGTGTACAAATAGATGCATTGTTATTTATAAGGCTAATAAGCACAGTCTAACACCTGAACAATTAATGAGTCCCTTTACTTCAAATATCTGATATAACAACTTCAATAAAAACAAAAACTTTGAAAGTGCAGTAATTGATGGTGTGCTTATTATTGTGGCAGTTGTTGCTTAAGTTAGGTGTCCTTATCATATCTTTCAGTACCATGGACAAGGGCAGCCCACAGGAGCAATCCACAATATACATAGTTACATAGTAATTTAGGTTGAAAAAAGGCCTACTTTAAACCCTTCCACCTATAATTCCTGCTTTTGATCCAAAAGAAGGCAAAAATCCTTGGATCAAGAAGCTCTAAAATATTAATGTTTGTTCCATTACGGATAACCCTGCATGTCCAGCTTTCCTAAAAAAAAATATCCAGTTCCTTAGTCCAGCAAAACTGGGTTCAGCTAATCTCAAAAAAATCAGTGAAATATATCAAATATAGATACCATTTTATCAGCTTTTAGCTTTTTTCTCACAGTCCATTTCTGTTAATGAACAGTTCACTGGACAGTTCTTTATATTGACCCTGCACATATTTATATAATGTTATCATATGCCTTCTAAAATGTAATTTTTTTTAGTATACATAAATGCAGCTTTTTTAGTCTCACTTCATAACTAACATCCTCCAATCCCTTTACTAATTAAGTGGCCCTCCTTTGCACTTTTTCTTGTCTTTTTAGACAAAACAGAGACAAAAACCACATGAGGTGTATAGATACTTAGCTGAACATATCAATAGATACCACTCCAAGCAGGTGTGTAAAATAAAGTGCAATATCTGACAGTGCTGCACAGTGTATAATGTGCAGTATACATGCCCTTCACTGGTGCAACAACACAAAAGTGAAACCCTATATATAAATAGATATAAGATCTACAGTACATGAATTGTGGAAATGAATCAGTGATACAAAAAGACGATCCTTCATCTAATTAACATGGTGTATTCACAACAATATTACTGTGATATGTTACACAGTGAAACTTCTATTTCCAAAAATGTAAAAGATACATTTAAAAAAATATATATATATATATATATATTTATTTATATAGAGTTTCACTTTTGTGTTTTTGATCTCAATGTATTGTTGCACCAGTGAAGGGAGTGTATACTTGCACATTATACACGGTCTTTAAATACAGCAGAGGTGGCAGAGGTTGTTTTCTTCATGACCTGCATGGGTTCAGTGGACACATATGTTTTTATTGTACTTTGGAGATTTATATACCTAATTGTTATACCACTAGAAAAGAGGTAAGATGATATCTTATTCCCGTGAATCAATACCCCATTTTATACATGCTGATATCTTATTGGCATTGACTGGCATTGCACATAGTTGCCACGTCTGTTATCTACAATGATTCCTAAATCCTTTTCATTAGTAGTTTTTCCCAGTGAGATACCATTTAAAGTATATGTTTCATTGTTATTATTTTTCCCATAATGCATAACTTTACATTAGTCTATATTGAACCTCATTTGCCACTTGCTTTCCGAGTCCACCACTTGGTCTAAATCTTCCAGCAAAGAAGAAACTTCAAGGTTAGACTGCATTACTTTACCTAATGTTGTCTCATCAGCAAACACTGAGACATGGCTCTCAACACAACTTTGGAGATCTTTAATAAACAACCCCTGAGGTCAGTGGTGTATCTTGTTTTGTGCTGCCCTAGGCAGACAAATTATGGGCACCCGCCCTACCCACGATGCACACCCACGACATGACCCATAACCCAATTTACATGCCTCCATCACCCCATTACATACACATTGCCAATATTATTTGCCATTAATATTCCACAGCTAATTTGCCCAATAATATGCCAGTATCATTTGCCATTAATATGCCCCAGCCAATTTGCCCAATAATATGCCAGTATTATTTGCCATTAATAAGTCACAGCCAATTTCCCCAATAATATGCCAGTATTTGCCATTTAATCAGCCCCTGCCAATTTGCCCAATATTATGCTAGTATTGTTTTGTCATTAGAATTCCCCAGCCAATTTGCCCAATAATATGCCAGTATTTGCCACTGAATATGCCCCTGCCAATTTGCCCAATATTATGCCAGTATAATTTGCCATTAATATTCCCCAGCCAATTTGCCCAATAATATGCCAGTGTTATTTGCCATTAATAAGCCCCAGCCAATCTGCCCAATAATATGCCAGTATTTGCCATTTAGTATGCCCCAGTAAATTTGCAAATAATTTGCCAGTGTTATTTGCTATTTAATATGCCCCTGCTAATTTGCCCAATAATATGCCAGTGTTATTTGCCATTTAATATGCCCCTGCTAATTTGCCCAATAATATGCCAGTGTTATTTGCCATTTAATATGCCCAATGATATGCCAGTGTTATTTTCCATTTAATATGCCACTGCTAATTTGCCCAATAATATGCCAGTGTTATTTGCCATTTAATATGCCCAATGATATGCCAGTGTTATTTTCCATTTAATATGCCACTGCTAATTTTCCCAATGATATGCCAGTGTTATTTGCCATTTAATATGCCCCTGCTAATTTGCCCAATAATATGCCAGTGTTATTTGCCATTTAATATGCCCCAGCCAATTTGCCTAATAATATGCCAGTGTTATTTGCCATTTAATATCCCACAGCCAATTTGCCCAATAATATGCCAGTGTTATTTGCCATTTAATATCCCACAGCCAATTTCCCCAATAATATGCCAGTGTCATGTCCCATTAATATGCCCCAGTAAATTTGCCAATAATACGCCAGTGTTATGTCCTATTAATATGCCCCAGACAATTTCCCCCCATTTCCCCAGCACTTACCTGTTTTCCCTGGTGGCTAGTGGCAAGCTCCCAGGCAGTTGTGCCGACAGGTCAGAGGTTTCTCTGTGCTGCCTGTTCGGCTCCCCATGCAGCCTGCTGGCAGAGGGAAAATGAGGGGGGATCTCCGTCTCTGCCTGCAAGCGCGTTTTTTTTTTTTTTTTTAAAGAGCCAGATCATTTTTTGATTTTTTTTTTCATAGCTTGGGGGCGCCCCCCAGAATTTGCTGCCCTAGGCATCCGCCTAGGATGCCTCGCGGTAAATACAGCACTGCTTGAGGTACTCCACTTAGTACCTTGGTCCAGTTTAAGGATTTTCCATTTACAACAACTCTTTGCAGTCTATCTTTTACAGTGTTTTCATTCTAATTACATACATTTGCCCCAAGCCTATCTCACAATTTGTAGAGTAAGCTTTTGTGTGGAACCATAGCAAATGCTTTAACAAAGTCTACATCGATCACATCAACTGCCACACCCAGACCTATATTTTTACAGACGTTTTCATAGAATGCTATTACGTTGGTTTGACGAGACTTGTCTTTCATAAAACCATGCTGACTTCTACTAATTATATCTTGATTCAAGATTTATTCTTGAACATATACCTTTAGCAAACCTCCCAATAATTTTTACACTGGTCTGTAATTGCCCAGCTGCGATTTTGATCACTTTGTAAATATTGGCACCACATTCATCTTATGCCAGTCTTTTGGGACTATACCTGAACTGAAAGAATCCATTATACACAATATTTACACAATGATAATCTATATTCATATAATTAAGTGAATCATAATGAAATCATTTGTTTTTGAGCATAATATGTTACATGTAAATCATAGGCACATAAATCTACTGACATCTTTTCTTCATTTCCACTTTAATTTGTGAGCCAAATAGTTAATGCATGGTAAGAAAGATAGATATTAAAAATGACACTACCTTCAAAATAGTTTTTGGAATTAGTCAGTGGTGTTTCTTGAGGTGCCAAGAAAAACATAGAGTCTAAAGAATATTGTTAAAATGACATTCTCCCCATTTATCACTTAAACAATACAGAACACGCTTTAATATTAATTGAAGTACAAAAAAGTGTTTCTGTATTAACTTCACAAACCATTAATAGCAGAGAAACCTATGTTCACAACCAAGTCACAGTTACATTTAAAAGGTTTTGAATTTCAGAGAAGCAAACTATTAATGAGCCCAGAGGAACCTTTTATCATATGAAATTAGAAATATTTGGCAATTCTGGCTACTAACTACAATGTACAAGCCAAAGAAATAAAATATTTCAGACGGACACACTATTACCAGCACTAGTGCTATCTAAAGTTTGTACTTAAAGGGACTACTTTCAATGTACAGAATAAAAAATGACTGAAAAGAATCTATATATTGTGCAAAAAGTACAAGTAAATGCATAAATTAGGAGAAAACTTTTTTAAAAGGTGTCTGTGTGTTTCCTATATTTGAAGATACTGTTCTGATACCATGTGTTTTATACTTGTAAATACAGTGCAAACAGTGGCGTCCCAAGGGGGGCGCGAGGGGTGCGGACCGCACCAGGTGACACCTCCAGTGGGGGTGACACCCTTGCGGCTGACATCCCCCCGCCGCGCATCGTGCTGCTTAACTTTTTTTTTTTTCTGGCAGCCGCATCCGCTGGATTCGGCCGGCGGAAAAATATTTTAAAAAATCACATATAATGTTACGTCACATCCGGTGCCTGTGTTTCCCTCCTCCGTGCAGGAGGGAAGATTGCAAGGAGACGTCCGGCCGGGGACATGGAGCAGCAGCCAGGCAGTAAGTGCTGGGGAAGGGGAAGGGGGGGGGGAGGAATAACGAGCATAGGAACAGTAAAATCAATTTTTAGGTGCTACAGTCCCTTTAAATTAGTCTGGAGAGAAACCTTCTGCTAGGAAAAGGATGAATTATCCTAAAACATATTTAGTATGTTAGAAGTAGTTATTTAAGTTCCTCATATAGAGAAATATGACCAAAGTCAGTTGTGGTATGCCGGAACCAACGATGCGGTAGACCTGTAATAAAAGAGAGCAAAAAAGAAGATACCATACGAAAAATATACAACAATAACATCAATAACATCTTATGATACATTACATATTCATGTTGTGGAAAGCTTGACATATCTCCTGAACTGGTTGAGGTATATATCTGGAGTACGCAGATGACTTCCACCATCCTAACGTCTTAATGATATGTGTAGGTATATTTTGCTGGAGGTCGTGGTAGTGGCTCCTATATGGAAGGAGTGACCAGAGTAATTAGCTGGATTAAGACCAAACCTTACCAATAACATCCTGACATAACGCATAAATCTACTTGTTGTCAGAGTATTACCGTGTAGAGCTATCTATCTAGAAATCCGTAGAAAGCCAGATAAATGGTGGTTTTTATGATGTGATTTGTTTATGTTTCGAATGGTGAGGTATCTATGAGATTAGGAAGTAAATGGAACAGTTGACTGTGTATGGGTAATCTAGAGGGTGTAGGAATAGTGCTGGAGTCTTTTATACCTTTTTAATATTGTTTTAATCTGATAGCAGAAAAACTGTGTTTGAAGGTGGCAAAAAGAAATGAAAGTAACCATTGTCTCCATAGAAAAATTTCCAACAATATTAAACTGTAGCAATATTAAAATGTTGAAAACCCTACCATATGATTTTTTACTGTTGTCGGCAAGCACCAGCTGTGAAAGGTGCCGACTGTGTGCTAATAGATCCTCTAGTCCATAGTCATGTCTCGCCACAGTGATGCTGGTGTAGCTACCTGGGCTGCTGTTGGCAATGCTCTGCAGAATTCCTGCAACCGAGATCAAGATAAGTGATCAGCTGCAATGTTAAGAACATCGGTAATATGTACATATACCCAAAAAAATTATGCGTGGCTGTCAGCCATGTCAGTTTCCTCATGAAGCGCATAAAGGTCAGGGATGCGGAGCGTCCTTTGTTGACAATGTGGCATGTAGCTTTCCTGTACTGGCTGGCTAACTACTGCCAAGTAATGAAAAATTATCTAGGTTTGGTGACAGGTGAGGCCCTGCTAATTGGCTTGAGAGTCTCTATCTATGAGTTGGCCCGAGGGGATTTCTTGGCCACTGAATGATGTGGTGGGGTGTCGGTCTCTCGGTGACTTGTAAAGCATAAGATAAAATGGGAGTAACATGTCAGGCCCTCTCTATGCAACCAAGTGAGGCGACTAACTATACCTTGGCCCGAATGGGAGAAAATACCTACGAGTCTGAGGATGAGTGTTATTGTTATTATGCTAAGGCGTAAAGGCCTGAAAAATTAACTAGTCGACTCCTAAACCCTATAAGCCAGTATATAACTATCTAGTGGCAGGTAGGTGGGGGTTAGAGAGGTATGATCATATTGAGATTGACATACCTGATGTAGGTCTCAGGTAACACAGTCCCAGCAATAGCAGTTTATAACTTGCCTAAGTTGAACAAGCACTAAATTAAGAGTGGACGTTGAACTAGTTGGCCTAGTACCTATGGTCTCTAGACAAAATGAGACCCGGACAACAGCCAGAAGACAGAGAAATAATTATGCAACCTAAAAGAACAAGCATTACGGCATACTCTACATGATAAATAATGAAAAAACTTGTCATAATCAGATTGCAACATAAGCAGAGAAAAACTTGAACTATAGACATAGGTAACATCTAAAGGCTGACATTACTATGCGAACCCTGAATTAGGCTGAAAATAGCATGAAGACTCAAAGTATTCTAGTCGTTCGTATACCAACAAAAAACTAACAGATGCATACGAATCTGGTAAGTAAAAGCATTGAGCAAACCTGTGACTGAGGCTCAACTGTCTGCTTTATGACTCAGGGTTTTGAAGATTCCTGGACAGTCTGTGAGGAGACCAGAAGAAGGTAGGAGTGTCCTGGCAAGGCCTAGAGCAGCTGGAGAGACACCAGACTGGATTAGCAGAGGCTAACGGACCAGGTAAGAGTTCCCACATGGTGAAGGTAAGTAAATGGCGGTTTGCACTGACCGGAAGTCTCGGTATGCAAATCACCATATCTCAAACTGTAGTGAGGAGAGATCTGGCGTCCCCTAAGAAGGGAAATCAAGCCCCTCCCACAACTAGAAGGCCAGCCTTACATATATTTACTTACACAACGGTAACACTTTCAATGTTTATTAATGCTGATCAATTGTATTTACACAAATTGCCTTTATTTAATGGATAGGAATGGCAAACATACACATACATAAGCATAGTTTATTTTTCCATTTTATAAAACTGCTGTTAAAATTACTTAGTATTGCAGAATTACAACCTTTACCTAAGGTCATGTGTATTGGTTTCTTTTTCCTATTTTTGCAATTTACACTGAGCATGTTGACTCAATTTTTGTATATTCGGGTCTATACATTAAAACAGAATTGCACGAAAACTACAAATATAATGTATTAGTAGCAGAGTTGTAAAAATTCTCTAACTGAGCTAATAATGTATGATCTTTGCAGTTTTGACGAATCGTCTCTGTGGGGTGTAAATAATTTTGTTGAAACTAGGCCTCTTGATTTTTGTTAAGATTCCATGATAGTGCTGTGTCTTCTGCTTAAGATGATGAAAATGGTGAAAGATGGCATTAATTCATTCTTGGGAACAAGGGATATAGTTTGACTCCTGTTTAGCAATCTGTTTTTAGAAATTGCTTATGTTGTGTTTAAATCACGTGAAAAAATAAATATATTGCTGACATATTCAAAAGTGCAATTTTTTCCTCAGTTCTTTTCAGCAGAATCAAACTGAATATTCAGAACTTACAAATCTTTGCTAGATAAATATTTGACTGTCCTGGTCAAAGAGACTACAGATAAACTCTTACAAATATACATAACAAAGCTATACTCAGCATATACTCTCCCCTATGCATCAGTGCTTCTAGGTAAGGTAGAAAAGTATTGCTTGAATTTAAAAATATAATACATAATACTTTTTTTTAGGATGTGACAGTTTCCCTTTAAAGTTTAAAGAGCAGATTACAATTATCAAATCTTTTAAACAAAATAAAGCAATAGTGATGACTGTAAGTATTCACTACAGCCGTTAGGTATCTATGGAACAGAACTGGACTATACATTGTTTTACGTTCATACCACAGAAATTACATTTTCAAATTCTAGGGGGTGAGCAAGGGATTTTGGCCACTGAAATTTCTCCACGTCTACTCACTACCTCAAACCCCATTGATTTATTAAGGAGAACTTAGTGTTGGCTTAAGGGGCTAGTGCTATGTAACAGTCCTAAAAGCCAATCATTGTATTTACATTAAAGTATTGCAATAAGTCCTCCATGTTACCACTTTGACAGTGGAGGGTTTGGGGATGGGACTCTTCATCGCGGCTGCTTCTGCGCAGCCGCTTCACCGCCGACTCTGCAGCACAAGACAGATCATCGCTGGAGATTTCATCGCGGGACACTTCTTCACTAAAGGTAAGTATTTTACCTTTTTTCATTTAAGGGTGGTCAGAATTAGGGTTTAGGGGTTTAGAATTAGGGTTTAGGGGGTTAATTTTAGTGTTAGGGTTCAGGGTTAATTTCAGTATTAGGGTTTAAGGGGTTAATTTTAGTATTAGGGTTTAGGGGGTTAGTATTAGGGGTCGGGGGTTAGTATTAGGGTTTAGGGGGTTAGTATTAGGGGTCAGGGGTTAGTATTAGGGTTTAGGGGGTTAGTATTAGGGGTTGGGGGTTAGTATTAGGGTATAGGGGGTTAGTATTAGGGTTTAGGGGGTTGGTATTAGGGGTTGGGGGTTAGTATTAGGGTTTAGGGGGTTAGTATTAGGGTTCGGGGGTTAATTTTAGTATTGGGGTTAATAATAGCATTGGGGTTATTTTTAGAAAAGGGGTTATTTTTAGTATTGGGGTTATTTTTAGTATTGGAATTTGGGAATCAGTTATTAGGGGGGTTATTTTCGTTTTACTTTTACATTTGTAAGAGCTGACAGTTCAGCGCTGAACTGTCAGCTCTTACATAGCCGAGGCCGCGATGAAACGGCCACGTTATTCTTCATTGCTGACAGTTCAGCGTTCTAACTGCCACGCTGAACTGTCAGCGATGAAGATGCGGCGAACAAGTGTCCTAGACCCGAGGGTTTATCTTAGCCACAGGAAAGTTATGATGGTGTGATGGAATTGTCAACCTCAAAACGCCAGAATGATCTAGACACTTAAATGGGGCACTTCACCACAGCTTAATTAGCACTACATTTGCAATGACCAATAAACTAGAACTATAGGCAGTTTCCATATTCAAGATCTTTACTCACCTTCCTACTCAATGAATATTTTTGTTCAGTTTTTACAAATGAAAATGAGGGTAAGGGACCTCATTTAGGGAAAAAGACTAAAGAGTCTTTTGATGCATGTAAGTTTACAGAGGAAGAGGTTTTACTTCAGCTGTCTAAAGTAAAGACAAATAAGTCGATGGGACCTGATGGGATACATCCAAAGTTATTAAAAGAACTTAGTGGTGTACTAGCAAAACCGTTAACAGATTTATTTAACCAATCATTGTTAACCGGAGTAGTTCCAGAAGATTGGAAATTAGCTAATGTTGTGCCCATTCACAAGAAGGGTAGTAGGGAGGAGGCGGGCAACTATAGACCAGTAAGTCTTACTTCAGTAGTTGGGAAAATAATGGAAACCTTGTTAAAGAATAGGATTGTTGAACATCTAAAGTCGCTTGGATTTCAAGATCAGAGACAGCATGGGTTTACTTCAGGGAGATCATGCCAAACTAATCTTATTGATTTTTTTGATTGGGTGACTAAAATAATAGATCAAGGTGGTGCAGTAGACATTGCTTACCTAGATTTCAGTAAGGCTTTTGACACTGTCGCACATAGAAGGCTTATTAATAAACTGAAATCTTTGAATTTGGATTTCAATATTGTTGAATGGATTAGACAATGGCTGAGTGACAGGCAACAGAGGGTTGTAGTCAATGGGGTATATTTGATGCAAGGTCTTGTTACTAGTGGGGTACTTCAGGGATCTGTATTTGGACCCATTCTCTTTAATATTTTTATTAGCGATATTTCAGAAGGTCTTGTTGGCAAAGTATGTCTTTTTGCTGATGATACAAAGATTTGCAGCAGGGTTGATATTCATGGAGGGATAAGCCAAATGGCAAATGATTTAGCTAAACTAGAAAAATGGTCAGAGCAGTGGCAACTGACATTTAATGTGGACAAGTGCAAGATTATGCACCTTGGGCGTAAAAACCCAAAAGCAGAATATAGACCAATTGGTACAGTCCTAACCTCAACATCTGAGGAAAGGGATTTAGGAGTAATAATTTCAGAGGACTTGAAGGTAGGTAGGCAATGCAATAGAGCAGCAGGAAATGCTAGCAGAATGCTTGGTTGCATAGGGAGAGGTATTAGCAGTAGGAAGAGGGAAGTGCTCATGCCATTGTACAGAGCACTGGTGAGACCTCACTTGGAGTATTGTACGCAGTACTGGAGACCGTATCTCCAGAAGGATATTGATACTTTGGAGAGAGTTCAGAGAAGGGCTACTAAACTGGTTCATGGGTTGAAGGATAAAACTTACCAGGAAAGGTTAAAGCATCTTAACATGTATAGCTTGGAGGAAAGACGTAACAGGGGGGATATGATAGAAACATTTAAATACATAAAGGGAATCAACACAGTAAAGGAAGAGAGTATATTTAAAAGAAGAAAAACTACCACAACTAGAGGACATAGTCTTAAATTAGAGGGGCAACGATTTAAAAGTAATATCAGGAAGTATTACTTTACTGAGAGGGTAGTGGATGTATGGAATAGCCTGCCAGCAGAAGTGGTAGAGGTAAACACAGTCAAGGATTTTAAGCATGCGTGGGATAGACACAAGGCTATCCTAGCTATAAGACCAGGATCGGGGGACTAATAAAAGTACTCAAAAAAAATTGGGCAGACTAGATGGACCGAATGGTTCTTATCTGCCGACACTTCTATGTTTCCGCTCTGTCAACCCCCACAGTTTGACCTTTCATTGACTTAGCACACATAGAAACTTGTACAGTATATGTGATTTGTTAGGCATATCTAAAAATGTCCCACATCTGTTTTTAAAAGATCAATGTTCTGAATATTACTATTGTATTTCACCTGGTTTCTATAGCAATGGCCTACCAATATGAACAAAACTTTCATATTTTATAATGTTACATTGTTTTTTTATTCTCTTTTCTCAGTTGAATAGGTCCCATATTTCTTCACCTCCATGCACTTTTGTAATTGTTGGGCTTTAAAAGGAATCTTTTTTTTTTTAATTTGTTGAATCCAAAACTTGTACAATTATTTGCACTCTCAGAAGTAGCATGTACCACAGTTACAATGCTGTATATTATTTGTTCCAATATGTGTAAGTTCAACAATTATCAAAAAAATCAAAGCAAGGGAATAGCTTGATCTTAATCGCTGCCTATCTCTGATAATGCACTGGAATGAACCATTCTTATCTAAGAAGACGTGAAGTTATCAGAAAGTACGTGTCTATAAAGTAGTTCACATATCTTCTATCTATTCATTTATTTCCCATGAGAAGCTCCAACACTGGCAGCAGCACATTATTAATTCCAGTTTAATATCCATAGATGACTCATACTTTTAGTTTTGAACCAAACTTTTAAAGTTTAAATGTCTGACTCACGATCTAAGAAATATATTTATTCCTAAGGAAAATCATGTTTATATAATTTAAGTAAAATAAGACAACCAATACAATAAGTTATTACAATTACTATTAATGTGTACTGATGCAATGACTCTGAGCATAAAAGTAACACCAGTTAGTTATATGCCCTTTATTTTTCCAAACACACCTTAGTGGGAATAACAACATGTTGTATCACTTTTAGTATAATTGTTTACATCTTTATACACATATTGCTATTATCTTAACATAATCCATGACTAACCATAGGTTGACTAAACCTCACAAACCTCTAGTTTCCATTTTAGAATATGTGGTGGTAACTAGCCCTAGATAATGTATATCTATTAATTTATATATCAAACATTCTTAGTAAGCATTTTTTAAAGTGTTTTGTTTAATGAATAAAATGAATTAATGTTTTAGTACTAATTGGAAATGCTGCATAATTTTACTATGGACACTTTATGTCCATTATCCTTTTCCCTACAACCTTTATTCAATCCCCATTTTGCCATCTCAGTCTAGAAGTTAACAACTTGTTAAGACCACATTATATTTCATGAATATTGTTGATGTTTTATAGGGATTTAGTGAATAAATAAATACTAATTTTGCACTTTATCATTCAATCACTAGATGGTACTCTTGTATTAATAGTATCTAATTTTAGTAGCATATCTTACGAAACAATGTACTGTATCTTCGTCAATATTTAAAGATCATTTCTGTCCACGCTAATTGACCTCACTCAATGTCTCCTGTGCACCTTTTAACAGACTGCATATTTTTGTACAGTCGTGTCACCTTATTTTAGTTTTGCTTTGTATTCTTTATCCACTAGGGGGCGTTCTTTATTGTAATGATACTTATCAACTAACAGCTGACATGCTTTTATACTTAATACACAAATGTACTCTTTATATTCAAATACATATCTGCCATATTTAATACAGAAAAATATCCAAACTCCACACAGATAACAAGAAACAATAACTTCTACATGTTTACTAACGCTTTATGAACTGAGATTTTTAATAAATCATATCTCTGATGTCTGGCATGGGTGGTTGAGAGTATTTTCCAATCTAATTAATCTATTATTGAAAAATAATAAATCTCATCATAATTTGGCCTTTGTGTATTACTGTTAGACAGCTAAAACGAGTCATAAGTTCATTATTGTATATGTCAACTATCTAATTAAACTGCCCAGATAGGTAGATTCTCTCCAAATATTTAAATAAGTTGCATCTTAAGGGTAAGTATGGGTAAGTAAGATTGGTAAGTGGGTATATTCAATTTTAAAGAGAATGCCATTCTGATGGATATTAATGTCTAGAAAGATGCAGTTAGCTGGCCATGACTGTATTAAACACAATATGCAGCTAATCATGAAATGTGGTACATTACCACAAATCCAGGACAAACAGTGGAAAAGAAGTAGCCATCGAATGTCTGCTTTGAACAGCTACATAACATGGCTATCAAGCTTTTGTAATAAGCCTGTCAAGTTACCACTTGCTCATTGCTGAACTGTCAACACTTACAAATAGACATTAGTAAATCCTGTTAATAAAGTATTCCCCCTAAAACTAATCCCTGAGCCTTAATACCAACCCCAAAATTAACCCCTATCCCTGACCCCAATACTAACCCCGAGCCCTAATACTAATCCTAATAACAACCCCTAATACTAAACCCAAACCATACTTCTAACCCCTAATAGTAACCTCAAGCCCTAATACTTATCCTAACACTAAGCCCTAATAAGGGCCTAATACTAAACTGTAAAAACTGTCCCAAGATGAACTGTCCTGCAATGAACTGACCATTGCGCGGAACTTCTCTCAGTGAAGAGGCTGTGAGGAAGCAGTCATGAACTGTCCCATTCCCTAGGCTCCTATCTAAGTTCCATTTCTCTTATACCTAAAATATGGTAATTAGGTTGACTGTATTCTGGTATCTACTAATATTTGTATAGCACTGTTAGCAATTGTTATGGCAACTATTCTGGTTTATGTACTTCATGCTTGATTAATCAGTAGCAGCTCTGATTAGCTATTTATTCCATTGACCTGGGTAATTACACATGTACTCATGTACTGATTTATTTAGTCAGACACTATACCCATGTCTTACAATCTTCTCACCGGTATTACATAAGTTTATCTGCATTTATTTTCCTTATAATCTATACTTAATAGAGATACTTTCTATGTTTGGCAGGTATTTTTCATCCTGCTGCATTAGTACCTTTTCAGGCTTTGATTTTATTTTAGCCTAATTTAGTCTGACAGAATATAATTTCTAATGTATAGTCTAATATCGGACAGATATCGTGTGTTAGAAACTAATATAGGTAGGATCCAGGTTTCTGCTGCATTGTTTCATAGGACTTTTTTACATCAAGTAAGATCCAGAGCAGATGAATTAAGATGGCTTCTGAATTGGAATCTCTTCCTTCACGAAAAGGTATTTATCCTTCAGATGACATTCCTTATTCCTATAGCCAACGAGACCTCCACGGCCTGATAACTGAGAATAAGGTAAGGCTTTTCAAGTCATGTTATACCATACTCTTTACCTGGTTATTTTATTTAATTTGCAGGATAAATTTTCCATTCCGTACTGTGCCTCCGAACTTACTATATTTAGTGAAGTTACTTACTTTAATAAAGTTTTGTCCCAGTATACTTAGAACTTCCTACCTGTAAGACATGGATCTGTGCCTTCAGTGATGCTGTTTTAAGTTATTTTCAAACTTTTTAAATGCCTTTGTACTTTATCTCTTATTTCAGAAGGCATCTCAGAGCTAGGGAAACTTAATTCTTTTAACAGATTAAACCATCAGAGATGTGATATGGTATAACAATCAGAGTTTTAACATAACCAGATGGGATATATAACACAGCACTATGCGTAATCAATATATTTAATAGTGTGGAAGAACTAATTTTACAAATTCTACCATAAATTATTAAAACACAAAATTATGCAGATTAGGCATTAAGTGTGTCTTAACAAATGAATATCTTCTTCATTATAATGCAACCTGGTTAGAAGCCAACTTAACCCCTTCATGACCAGACTGTTTTTGGAATGTTGTGCGTTAGTGACCGAGGCTGTTTTAACACTTCTGAGGTGTTTGTGTTTAGCTTTAATTTTCTTCTTTGTCAGTTGCTGTACCCACACATATTATATATTGTTTTTTTCAGGACAAGAAGGACTTTCTTTACATGACATTATTTTGTTCATATCATTTATTGTATTGTGTAAAAAATAGTAAAATATGGTTAAAATTAAAAAAAATAAACACTTTTCCTGACTTTTCTTTGTAAATTATTTTACTAAGCTTCAAAAGCTAATGAAAAAACGTGCTAAATAGATTCAACTATAGGTCCTGAGTTCAGAAATACCCAATGTTTATATGTTTTTTTTTCTTTTTTTTGCATGTTTTAGGTTAATAAATGCAAGTAGCATTTAGCTGTTTCAAAACCATTTTTTTTTTCAATTAGCGTTAGTGACACTGTAACACCAATATCTGATATGAATCGATGAATAACCCCCCACATGTACACATTTTTATAAAGTAGACATCCCAGGGCAATCAACTTGGGGTAATTTGACACTTTTCACTCTGTCATTTTACCACCAATCTTTGACAAGTTTTGGCGTAGTAATTTTGTGTGTGTTTTATTTCCACACACTTTGAAACTTAGGTATGAATTTAAAGGGGCTCTTCTATTTTATTGCCAAAAAAACCCCAATATATGTTCAGCAACTTCCCCTGAGTATGGCGGTACCCCACATGTATAGGTGTGCTAGGTTTATGTGGCAGGTACAGGGCAAAATTTAGGATATGGTTATTGCAGCTTTAAAACGTGTATTTATTATGTAATACTTGTGACTACATTTCCTATCATGCTCAGCCAGCCAAAAGCTACCATAGCAGAAAAGGAAATGTAGTCTATAGTAGGAAGCACTGATTTTTTCTATCCTTGCTATCCTGCGGCTGCATGGATCAAATATCCAGCTGCTGCGGGCCCCTATCTACTGCTGGGGGCCAATGCAAAGCACTGGCCCCCCTAGCAGTCTTTTTTTTTAAAAATAAAATATCCCTAGCGGACCACAGACAGACATAACATGTCACTGGTCCTCTACGGAATAACTTTTTATTTTTATACAATTTATTATTATTATTTTAAATTTCTTTACATTTTTTTATTTTTATTTAACTCTAACCTTAACCCTATGGTTAGGGTTAGTACAAACCCTAATTCTAACTCTAGGATTAGGGTTTTGATGAACTCTAACCCTAACCCAAGAGTTAGGATTAGCACAATAGGAAAAAAAAAGAAAAAATATTTTTTTTTTTATTAAAAAAATCATTTGGGGGGGCTGGTTGTTACTGGGGGGGACCAGGGGGAGACTTGACACACTATATTTAGTCTCTCCCTGCCCCACGATCACCGTGGAGCAGGGAGAGACTATACTTGTCAAAGCAGGCACCTGCTTTGACAGCTATTAACATCCGGGCGCTGTGATTGGCTGTCACAGTGCCCGGATGTTTCCGGGGGGTCCTCAACCGACATGGCTGAAGTGTCTCGGTATCGAGACACTCAGCCATGTCGTTGTTAGCGCGATCGCGGTATGCCAGCGTGCATACCGCAATCGGACCTGCATGACGGTCCTGGACCGTCATCGGTCACTAAGTGTGTTTTTACCGATGACGGTCCAGGACGGTCATCGATCGCGAAGGGGTTAAATAGAACCAGCATGTATACAGGTTGATCCATACCAATTTTGATCACATTTTACAATTTTCTTTTGGACAGATGTTTAGGGAGTTTATGGTCACCGCTAGTTCTCTAGTAATATTTTAATGCTATGATCCTATAGATACAGTATTTCCATTAATTTATTAGTCCTGATAGAGAAATTGCTATATTTCTATACCAAAATAAAGCTTAACTTTCACTGCAAGAGAAGTAAACATTTATTTTAGCAGATAATTTTGAACCAAACGCTTATTAGGACTTGGCTATATAGATCATCGTAAGCGGATAAGGGTTCCCATTCAGCAAATTGCCATCATATTGTGCTTAATAAACAGAGATGGTCATATCAAGACATTGTGCTGCCTGGTTCGAAGGATGACAGGATGACAAGCTGCCCCCCCCCCCCCCATATGGATGTTAGTTTGCATATGGTCATAAAGTAACAGTGGACCATGGCACATGCTCAGGCTCATCTTAACAGCATTGTAGGCCCTAGTAAAAGCAATGCATAAGGGCCCCTACATGCTCCCCAAAAAATAATTTATACCACTGTATATCTCTCTCTCACCTCCCTAGGTCTGCCTCTCTCTTCTTCACCCATCTGTCTTCAATTCATAGAGTTATCCATCACTTGACAAGGTTACTACAAGTATTTATTTATAGGCATCAGTCCATTCTATAAAATTATATATTCTAACATTTTCCCTCAGCTTTCCTCCCATCTCCTTCACCTTTTGTTTGGAGAAGAGTGTAAACCTCTATGTCTACTCCAGTGTCCTCTATCTCTTTTTGTAGCATCTGTTTCTAATGTTTCCACCTCCATTCAGGAGAGTCTTTATAGCTTTGCAAGTCTTCGTAACATGATCTATGTTTCTGGTCTTGCACTGGGCATTTCATTAGACCTGAATGTACAGGCAGATCAGATTAAATATTATCTATTTAATTATTGTTTTGGGTCTTATACAACAGTAAGAAAATAAGGGAAGGGGAGACGGAATTAAAAAGTTCACACAGTATATTATGTGATCTTAACCATTCATCGTTCAAATCATTTGTATATTGAATTCTGACCACCTGCCAATAATCAGCTTCATATATTTTAAAACAGGGTCTGATTGAATGAAATAAGGTAAATGTACAAACGTTGGTTTTATGTTTCTTTATTCACAGTTGCAACCGCATTGTGAGGGATGTTTTACAAATTATTTTTCCCCAGCCTATAATTTAGTCAAAATATCTGTAATTGGTTTTCACAATTTATGTACCTATTTCCACATAGGATTAGCATTGATTTGACACAGTCCCCCTGTTAAAAAAATAGCTTGTAGTGATTTACCATAAAACATGATACGTCTTGCACATGGTACTATACTGCATCCATAGAAAGACATGGACAATAACTACTATGTGATTAGTGATACTTATGGCCTCAAATGTGACACTCATCTAATTCTGAATGAAAACCTAGCCTACCATTCCTTACACAGGTTTCAGTATTTATGCAAATCGTTATCTCCAGATTGAGAAAATGCATCATTTAACCGGTGAATGCAGATGAACAAATGTGAGGTTCCCGTTTTATGACATCATTTTTGTGTCACACCAAATGCAAATGAACTATTGCAATTTAGAGTTATTATGACCATGTATATGTTGATTAAAAGCAACACAAGACAAAACAACCACTAAACCAAAGAAACGTATCATATAAAACAGAAAATCATTGAGCCTGAAGCAGGAAAATCTTTGGAATGTTGAACTCTGGAATCAGGAAATTTCTAGGTCAACACAACTATTTTCAGGTCTCTACATTATTCCTTTCCCGCGTTATGAGTTGATTCAGTTTAGAGTTGATTAAAAACCACATAAACTGTAAAGCTGATGGGTCATTGTTCTACATCACAAGCCATAATCTTTTGTCCATGCCACCCGTAGAACTTTTAAAACCTAAAACATAAGGTATTCGGGATAGAAATCTAATTTGCTGTTGTGCTACTGCATTGGTAGAAATATGGAGGAACCTATGCAAATTTCAGAAATAATTTTTATAGTTATCAACTTGACTGATCTGGATGCTTACAGTATGGACACTGGGGATGGGCAAATGGAGAATATGAAATCACTGTTATGTAGAACAATGGCCCATCAACTTCACAGCACTTGCAAAATGTCTAAGCTAATTAGCCTGAAGTTCGGAAATATTAGGGGTACATCAGGTTCATATTGGAAGCTGAATTTTGAGCCACACAATCTGCCCCAATTTGACCCCAAATAACCCCACAAATTGGCCATCATGACCAAAGACATATTGAATGCTTTTGAAACATCTTGCTGAGAAGCAACAGCAAGATCCCAGGCAATGCCAGGTAGTAAAGCAAATACAGAGATGAAATTAAGCAAAAATACTCCCAAAATGAAAAGCAGAGATGTAGATGGGTAGCCTGCAAGGGAACCTTCAGTGACACTGGAAACTTGCTATCAGAAAGACTCCAAATATAATACCCATATATATATAGACAGAAGTGTTAACACAGTTATTTAAAATATACATCATCTGCAGCCCAGGATTTTCCTTTCTTGCCATATGGTGATGTAAAAGTATTTCACTGTAAAACAGTATCCTTATTGTAGAGCAGGTAAGTCTTAAAGCAAATTATCCAGAATAACAAGACAATCTTTGACAGCTGTAGATATCAAAGTAGGTAGGCAAAGAGCAGTGCATAGTTTATAAAGTTTATATACTATTTTAAAGTCAAATCTTAGTAAATTAATGGTGTCCAACTTCTGATTTGTATCTATTTGCATCAGTCATAAAAACAGCAAACCTATTTACTCTGTTTTGAGGAACAGCTAGAAAAATCATGACCCCATATACCAGGCATGGGAAAACTACAATTAGAAAAAGGAATAGTGTCGTGAGTCGAAGATCATTGACGATCATAAACAGACTAATACTTCTAAATGGCCAAAGGTAGAGGCTCATAAATTAACACAGAACTGAAACAGCATCTCTGTGACCCTGTTTCAAACAAAACTGTATGTTAGGGACTTCACACAGCTGGAATTCATGGAATTGCTGCCATTCAGAAACTGCTTTTATCCGAGGCCAGGAGATAAAGATGTATAATATGATCTAACAAGCACAAAATATGAGCCACAATAAAATATAGTCAGTGGCGTCCCGAGGGGGGGGCGGGAAGGGGGGGGCGGACCGCACCGGGTGACACCTCCAGCGGGGGTGACACCGGTGCTGCCGGCACCCCCCGCACCGCGCTGCTTACTTTTTTTATTTTTTCCCTGGAAGCCGCATCCCCTGGAAGACTGCATGGAGGAGGCGTCCGTCCAGCGACACACAGCAGCCAGCTACTCGGTAAGTGATGGGGAAGGGGCGGAGGAGGGTGGTTTAAAATGAGCACTGGCATGGCACACTATTACTGGGCACTGACTGGCACAATATTACTGGGCACTGACTGGCACACTATTACTGGGCACTGACTGGCACAATATTCCTGGGCTCTGACTGGCACCATATTACTGGGCTCTGACTGGCACACTATTACTGGGCTCTGACTGGCACCATATTACTGGGCTCTGACTGGCACCATATTACTGGGCTCTGACTGGCACACTATTACTGGGCTCTGACTGGCACAATATTACTGGGCACAGACTGGCACAATATTACAGGCATCTGACTGGCACAATATTACTGGGCTCTGACTGGCACAATATTACAGGCATCTGACTGGCACAATATTACTGGTATCTGACTGGCACAATATTACTGGGCTCTGAGTGGCACAATATTCCTGGTATCTATAATTATGCAATTGTCACCTCGTGGGGCTCCTGTGTGTTGCATAATTAATGGGGGACCGATGTGTGCATAATTATGGGGCCCCATGTGTGGCATAATTAAGGGACTCTTTTGTGTGGCATAATTATGGGGCACCTGTGTGTGTGTGTGGCATAATTATGGGGCACCTGTGTGTGTGGCATAATTAATTGGGCAGAGGTGAGGCATAAATAGTGGGGCTCTGGTGTGGCATAATTTATGGGGCTCTGGTGTGGCATAATTTATGGGGCTCTGGTGTGGCATAATTAAGGGACTCTTTTGTGTGGCATAATTAAGTGACTCTTTTGTGTGGCATAATTATGGGGCACCTGTGTGTGTGTGTGTGGCTTAATTATGGGGCACCTGTGTGTGTGGCATAATTAATTGGCCAGAGGTGAGGCATAAATAGTGGGGCTCTGGTGTGGCATAATTTATGGGGCTCTGGTGTGGCATAGTTTATGGGGCTCTGGTGTGGCATAATTTATGGGGCTCCTGTGTGTGGCATAATTTATGGGGTTCCTGTGTGTGGCATAGTTAATAGGCCATGTAAGGAATCTGTTTGGCATTGTATTGGAGGAAATCCAGGGGGGTGACACCATGAGTTTCCGCACCGGGTGACACCAACCCTAGTGACGCCCCTGAATATAGTAATATGGTCTAAAAAGTCATCTTTTACACTGTCTCTAAAATTTGTACAGGCGTACATTTTGAAAAGCCAAATGATGACATCATCCTACAATGGTTGCTGCCAACTGTTAGACATGATTTCTTTCATTCACGTGTATCATATTCATTTATAAGTTAATGCATAGTGTTAAAACCCTGACTAACCAGCCATTGAGAAGTGTTTTTGAATGTATAAAACAATAGAATAACCCATAACAAAACTGTAGATGGGAGGTATATAGACAGAGTATTTGCAGCAGCCTTTTTTGACCAATGTACTCACTAGGACCGTAGAAGAGTTTTCACTCCCTATCTTGTAATGCACAAGGTCCCAGATGGAAATAGACTTTGAGAGCCCGATATCAGGAGCTACATTGTAGGGGTGGAGACTCATACAGAACTTTAAGGGACAGCACAGAAATAACTAAGACTACATACAAAGGACAAGGTTAAGGAACACAATAGAACATTACAAAGGAACAAACATAAATGCAGGAAATATCCTAACGCTAAATATGGTAACAATGAGTACTTGGTTAAATTATGGCCATAAGATGAAGCTTGCCAACCACTTCAAGATACCTCACATTTTGGCAAGTCCTTAACTAATATTAGCAAAGAATAACATACTTTAAAGATTAACATAACACATACATAAAATCATGTAATACCTATAGACAGCTGCACAGGACTAAAGACTGCAGAAACTGAAAGGAGCACAAACGGGCGGGGTTCCACATTTATACAAAGCAGAGAATTGAATTAGAAAGAAACATTGAAAACCTGAAATGGAACAGAAGCCAGAAACAAGGAAACATGGAAACTGGGTACAAGAACAAGGTATAACTAAGACAGGGAAAATGGCTTTACCTTAAAGACAGAACAGAGCAGAACACTGTGACAAGGGATACCATTTAAGGGAGTCAGGATATCCCATTTAAGGGACTCAGGGCATCCCATTTAAGGGACTCAGGGCATCCCATTTAAGGGACTCAGGGCAGGGTGCCACTCTGTGGCCACACAATTATACAATGAACAGGGCAGGAAAACAACCAGAAAAAAGCATAAATAATAAACAAGAAGGCAAAGCAAGATGGATACTGAAAAGCCTGGATACAGCTTGGATGAGCCTGAATGCAGTTCACTCATCATCATATTTGGCTTGCCTAGAAGAGTGCCTGCAGTGTTATCATGTCAACCATTTGCAGATCAGACTAACTTCTGTAAGTGTCTTTGAACAGACAATATATGAGTACACGGCATTATGTACACACAATGAATTAAATTAAAAAGTAATTACTCCACACAAAATGAATTGTCTAAAAAATATTGAACAAATATTAAATTATTTATACTATGTACCAGTAAATCGGCCAACAATTATTGCACAGAAACAATCAATATGTATACTTTATAAGGGATATTTCTAATACTGAAAGACAATGTATCCACCTTATAGTATTGTCCTGCTTGGGGACCTTGGCAACAAAGCTAACTATTTGTTTGCACCTACAAAGCATCATGCAAACTAAAACAGAGTCCGCTAGCATTTAATTAGTAGAATACATCTGAAAGACAAACACATGTAAGTATAAAAGTATTCACAAGTAGATTAAAAAAAAAATCCCTGCTGGGGTAGGTAGTATATAGGAAAAACATGGGCAGGTTTTGAGAAACAATGAACACTATATGGGGTTTACGAGGCACTCTGTAAATGTTGTTATTTTAGTCTTTAACCCCTTAACGACAGATGACGTGCCAGGCACGTCACGGCAAATCGAGGACTTGCCGACAGGTGACGTGCCTGGCACGTCATGCACTAAACTGAGTAAAGAAAGCGACCAGCGGTCGCTTTCTTTACTCTAACGGTGTTGCTACAATGCCTCTAGGTAGAGGCATTGTGCAACACCCCCCAAATGTGCAGGGGCGCGCTACGATCACTCCACGGAGTGATCGTAGCTGCCATTTAAAAATGGCTGTGCCCACTGCACACATGTGCTTAGAAAGCGAACGATCGTTCGCTTTCTAAGCATCTCCGGTGTTGTTAAAGTGCCTCGCCAGCGAGGCACTTAACAACACCTTGATGCTCCCCAGAACCGATGGTGGTCGCTCTCCTGAGCGACCCCATCGGCTCAGTAGAAGGGAACGCTGCCTGTACAGGCAGCGCTTCCCTTCTAATGGCAAGAGCATCGGAAGTGAAAGTATTTCACTTCCGATGCTCTAGGGGGAGCCAATCGATGCCGGCACAACAGATCTATGTGATCTGTGTGCAGGCATGTATGGTAAGTGCTCTGATGAGCACTTACCATACAGTCAAAGGCAATATTAGCAAATATTGCCTTTGACAAGTATTGATCTGCCTCCCTCACCTTACTAGTTATAGTAAGGGAGAGAGACAGATCAGATAAAGTAAAAAAATTAAATAAAATAATAAAAAAAATATTTAATAAAATTTTAAACACCAAGGGCTTTTATAAAAGCCATTTAACCCCTTCCCTGCCATTGATCGCTGTGTACGCAGTGATCATACACAGCAGCACATTTTTTGCTGTCTGTGCATTTTTTAGGGGTTCATTTTTTTTTTTAATGTAATTCATTACAGTATAAAAAAAAGCTCTTTTAAGAGAGATTAACCCCTTTCTTGCTGTAGATCACTGCCTAAGCAGTGATCTGAAGCAAATTCAGCAATCTTGCTGCAGAAGCATTTTAAATTTTTTTTTAACTTTTTTATTACACCCGTCACGTGTTAATTATACCCGCTAGGGGACTACGTTTAACGTAAAAAAATTTTTTTTAGCTGTCTGACCGCATGTATAGCGATCAGTAACAGCTGATAAGTGACAAAGGCGGGTTGGCGTTTGCTTAGATGAGCATCACCATTCGTCTGGTTAGATCAATATTTGTAAATATTTGATCTGACCCGTGTAGATCTGCCTCCCTCTCACTTGAGTTTTAGTGAGGGAGGGAGACAGAGCTGTTTAATGTAAGTTTTTAATTATAATATATTTAATAGAATTGAGACCCAAAGGCTTTTATAAAAGCCGTTTCCAGTATTTAACCCCTTCCCTGCAATTGATCGCTGTGTACGCAGTGATCTTACACAGCAGCACATTTTTTGCTGTCTGTGCATTTTTTTAGGGGTTATTTTTTTTTACTTTGATTTATTACAGTATATCAAAGGCTCTTTTAAGAGCTATTAACCCCTTCCTTGCCGTATGGTCACTGCCTAAGCAGTGCATATGGTCACTGCCTAAGCAGTGCATATGGAGCAATCTAGTCGCAGAAGGATTTTTTTTTGCTATCAGCATTTTTTTTGTCAGACTCGCTAGGGGTTAGTTATACCCACTAGGGGATTATGTGTATTCCTTTTGATGCTGTCTGAACGCGTGTATAGCGATCAGTAACAGCCGATCAGTGGCAAAGGTGGTTTGGTGATTTCTCAGATGAGCATCACCATTCGTCTGGTTCGTAAATATTGTTCTGACCCATATGGATCTGCCTCCCTCTCCTCACTTGAGTTTTAGTGAGGGAAAGAGACAGATCTGTATAACATAATTTTTTAATTGTAATAAATTAAATAAAATGTAAAAAAATTGTGAGTCCCAAGGGCTTTTATAAAAGCCATACCCTTTGTATAGTGTAGTGTATTAACCCCTTCCCTGCCACTGATCACTGCACAGCAGAACATTTTTTCTTGTCTGTGCATTTTTAGGGGTTAATTTTTTTGTACAGTACTACAAAGGCTCTTATAAGAGCTATTAACCCCTTCCTTGCTCTACATGTTCAAATTCCAAGTTTGAAAATCAAAAAGTGCACCTCTCAAATGTAGCCTTTCAACACCCAACAAAGCTGACAAAGCTATGCATGGGTGGTATCCCTGTGCTCGGGAGATGTTGCTGAACATATATTGTGGTATTGTTTGTCAGTGACACATACCGAAATATGTGAATTTGTGTCTAAAGTACAATGTATGTGGGAAAAAATACACAATAAAATGACTACCACAAACTTTGACAAAGGCTGGTGGTAGAATTGGTGCATGGAAAGTGTTAAAATAACACCATTTAAAATAGCCTAGGGTGTCTACTTTTACAAAATATATACTTTTTGGGGTAAAATACACTGTCCTACTTTAAAAAAAAGTCCCAAATGAAAGATGGGCTCAGGCTGGCTACACGTCAATATTCCAAGTTGAAAATGCGCACCTTCACAATGTGGCCCTTTTAGCCCCCAAACAACCCAACAAACCTATGCATGGGTGGTATCCCTGTACACAGGAGATGTTGTTGAACACATATTGGGTTATTCTTTGGCAGTGACACATACCAAAATCTGTGAATTTATGTCTAAAATACAATATTTGTGAAAAAAAAACACACAAAAATTACTACCACAAACTTTGACAAAGGCTGGTGGTAGAATTAGTGCATGGAAAGTGTAAAAATACCACCATTTGAAATAGCGTAGGGTGTCTACTTTTAAAAAATATATGGGTTGATGGGGTAAAATACACTGGCTGGTTTCAAATATGTCCCAAATGGGACATGGGTGCAGGCGGTCTGCATGTCAAAATTTCAATTTGGAAAACCAAAAACTGCACCTACCAAATTTGGCCTTTTACCCCCCAAACAACTCAACAAACCTATGCATGGGTGGTATCCCTGTACTCAAGAGATGTTGCTGAACACTTATTGGGGTGTTATTTGGCAGTGACACATACCAAAATCTGTAAATTCATGTCTGAAGTACAAGGTTTGTGAAAAAAAAACACAAAAAAATTACTACCACAAACTTTGACAAAGGCTGGTGGTAGAATTAGTGCATGGAAAGTGTAAAAATACCACCATTTGAGATAGCCTAGGGTGTCTACTTTTAAAAAATATATGGGTTGATGTGGTAAAATACACTGGCTGGTTTCAAATATGTCCCAAATGGGACATGGGTGCAGGCTGTCTGCATGTCAAAATTTCAAATTGGAAAACCAAAAACTTCACCTCCCAAATTTGGCCTTTTACCCCCCAAATAATCCAACAAACCTATGCATGAGGGGTATCCCTGTACTCAAGAGATGTTGCTGAACACTTATTGGGGTGTTATTTGGCATTGACACATACCAAAATCTGTAAATTCATGTCTGAAGTACAAGGTTTGTGAAAAAAAAACACAAAAAAATTACTACCACAAACTTTGACAAAGGCTGGTGGTAGAATTAGTGCATGGAAAGTGTTAAAATACCACCATTTGAGATAGCCTAGGGTGTCTACTTTTAAAAAATATATGGGTTGATGGGGTAAAATACACTGGCTGGTTTCAAATATGTCCCAAATGGGACATGGGTGCAGGCTGTCTGCATGTAAAAATTTCAAGTTGGAAAACAAAAAACTGCACCTCACAAATTTGGCATTTTAGCCCCCAAACAACCCAACAAACCTATGCATGGGTGGTATCCCTGTACTCAGGAGAAATATTAGAATCTATTTAGCATGTTTTTTCGTTCGCTATTGTCGATGAGGAGAAGTTGTTTCAAATAAAAACAAAGAAATTTGTGTATTTTTTTTTTTTTTACCATATTTTATTCTTTTTTTTTAATAATATGATAAGATATGATCAAAAATATGGCATCCATAGAAAGCCCTTTTTGTCCCGATAAAAACAATATATAATATGTGTGGGTTCAGCAAATGACGAAGAAGAAAATTACTGCTAAACACAAACAGCACAGAAATGTTAAAATAGCCATTGTCCAGAAAGGACAAAAATGTTTCAAAGGCTCTGTCTTTAAGGGGTTAACAGTGTTCACCAATCTGATACCGCCGTTATAAGATCTTGTTGCAATGTGTATTTAAATTCCTTGTGTCAGATGATCTTCATGGAAACATATTTATTTTGTTTTAGACTTACTTATGTGTTGTCACATTTCCTTTTCACTCCTTCAACTACACATTGTAACAAGTTCTTGTGGCTGGAATAAGCTAACGGATGAACTCTGTTTTCTTCCAGCAATCAGTTCAGTGTATTTTATCTTTGATTTTATGTGCCCTTGACTCTGCTATTGACTGGGCTGTCTGCTGATTTTACATCTAGGGAACATACAAGACAATGACACAGACAAGCTAGCCTAGGATTGAAAAATGTGAGAGTTCAGGCATACCTGATGTCCATGAGATTGCCACCAGCTTCAAGGTATCTCACACCAGAAAGTCCTAGCACTAAACACAAATGCCTAAATAATAACTAAGACAGAACTAAACACAAAGGATGCAGAACATACCTTAGACTAGGAACTGAAGCACTAAGAACAAATTGGTGTGGTACATATAAATAGGAACAGAGAAAACAAGAGAGAAAACAAATAAAAGCAGGACTGGAGCAAAGAGCAAAACAAAACAAGAAGGGAAAAACAGAAAGACTGGAACAAGCCTGAATGCACCTTGACATGCATTAGAACCACACATGAATGCGTCTTTATGCTACTCCATCCATGTTAAATGGTTGTGCCATAAGGTCACCCTATCACTGCAGACAATTTCTATGGGTGTTTTTTTCATGCATGTACAGCACTTGAATCACTACAAAATGGCCACTGAACATGCAAAACAGTCAAGATATCATCATATGTTGGTAGGTATATATTACCTATACAGCCATAGCCATAGCAAATACAAGTATTTGGGCTCCAGGTAAAGGTAGGCACTTTTATACTTGACATCTTTCCATGACATGATGGGCAAGGTTCAACAGAAGATGGGATTACATGAATTCACGAAACGGCACTCAACAATCCCTGGTAAAATTCCAGATGTCTGAAGCTTACTCCCTTCACATTTAAGCTATAGAGTAAATGAAGGCATATTTTCACATGTGTCTGCCATGTTTGGACATCTCCAAACTAAAGGGGGCTGGAACCTAAAAAACAGCACTGTACTGTCAAATCAGAGTCTACTGGCAACTATGCACCATGCCATGTGAGCAATTAGTTACTAAACACATGAAATTACTCTGCATGAACTTCCCATACTGTTCCCAGGTCTTTAACTGAATTTATGTTATTTTTAAAATAATCTTAGAATTCGAATTCTACAATTAACCTATTTTAGAAATATGCAATAAAGAGATATCTTGTTTCCACATCCAATTTCTAGACATATCTGGGAAAAAAGAGAGATATAAAAATGTCAGCATTGTTAGACCGGGTTAAATCTGCTGTATTTGTTTCTGCGAGATATGGCAAGCAAGACTTAAACATTAAGAACATATCTAGTCATGAGTTGTGCAGGTTAGAATAAAAGGGTTCAATTTAAGAGTTGAAAGATGATGTATTCTCCAAGAATCATTTAGATCCAATGTTGTATATAACTTTTTAATAATTTGTGGTTTCTCTATGATTCTGACCTCGTAGGCCAAGCCGTCCCCCTCTTCCACTACAGTGGTGAACACAGACTAGAACTGAAGTCCCCACTTAGCAGAATTTTGTAATGTTGTCATCTCTAAGATTCTACATTTTGCCAAAATAGAATGTATGAGATTGTAGAAATGTTAGCAATGCAGGATTATCCTCTCACTATATGAAAATGGCAATATTTGCGACAGTTATGGCTACTCTATATTGGCTACTATCTAGAGTGCGTGAATCTGTTGTCATTTAGTTGTATTAGAGAAGACTTAGAAAAATTATTGTATTAAGATGACATCTACTAATATGGTTCTTCCTCTTCTGAATCACAGAAATCTCTTGGATTGTTCACTTAGGCCCTTTGCATTAATAGACATGCATTTTATATTTATTATGGTATTTTTTTCGTTCACCCCACAAACCTCTCTTTCTCCATAGTAAGACAGTACTACCACCTCACTCACTTTTTTTATATAAAAAAATATTTTTCTCTCTTGGCTTGACATCACAACCACCAAAAATCTTAAAAATGGCCCTGTAACAAAGTGAAAATATAAGTAATATAAAGGACATGTAATTATTAGTAGCATTTAAAATATGCTATTATAAATAGAAAGGGAAGAAATAAAATAAAAAATCTAGACTTTAAAATCTGGTCTTAAACTGTATAGGTGTCAAAATCAGAGTGGGCCCAGAATTATTTGACTCACTAAATTAATTATACATATACAAAAATCTATATCTATATTATACAGTATTTAAATATGTTATAAAGCAAATGGGTATTTATTAACCCGTATTGTAAAATAGTTTGGTTATACATTGATGGTTACATAGTTTATTTGGTTTTATAATTAACGTTATAAAGATTTAAAGAAGACTAAGCCATTTAATTATGGGTTTTTTTTAAACTTATTCTGGGTAAATGGTTAAACTATCTAAATAGGGCCATAGTGGAGCCAACTATTATTTAAAGTCTTTTGAAGTTTTTGTTACACATTTTGCTTTTTTTTCACTGAGCCTTCTTTGGTTTTGTGTGTAGATTTAGTCCAAATTGGTGTAATATGTTGTTGATCAAAGAAAATCTCCCTTAGAATTTTTTTTTTTATAGACCTATTTCTTTATTAAATTCAGATCTAAAACTGTTCAATAAGATTCTTGCAGATAGAATCTAGCCAGGTAGGATTTATACCCATTTGACAGGCAGGCTATAATACAAGGAGCTCTAATTTGCTAGCCGTTCCTCCTCTACAAATTGTTTTTTTTTAACATCCCACCAAACTTTATGGAAGCTATTAAAACATTGTACAGTTCATCAACAATATACCTATTCCAGGAGCTAATACATCCCCATTTAAAAAAAGAAATGGGACACGTTAGGGATTTCCACTGTCTCATTTGTTATAGACTATTTGTCTTGAAGCATTATTACAAAATATATAAGTTTGTAAATGTGAGGGGACTTGAGGTGGGAGGAGAGCAGTATAAGGTAGCTGCAAATGAGGATGATATAATCACTGTCTCCTCCCTCTTACCTCACTCCCCAATTTATTTCAGGTTATCAAAAATTACTCTTCACTTCCTGCATTTAAAATGTATATATTTCAGAAGGATTAGCTACTCGTCACCAAACAACAAGCAGTACCATTGAAACACAATATCTATTTTTCATTACAAAACCCATATATTACATACTTGGAATATCTTCACATTATTCAGAGCTTTACAAAATTAAAAGTTTTCCCATTTTTAATTAAATCAAAACAGACTTAGATACATGTAGAGAATATGGAATATAATGGGTGGGCATGAGCAACTCTATTAAAATGAAGATTATTATATCTGTTTCAAACGTGCCATATATATATCAATTAAAAAAGGATTTTAATGAACCTCAAAAACATATCAATAGATTATATGGAATGGTAAAAAAAACCTAGAATAAGAAATACTGTCTACTTAAATAGTGAGGATTGGGAGTACTTTATCTAATTCATCAGTAGCATGCATTACAATTCGCCATGACACACAAATTCATGTCAATAAAAATTCCAAAAAACAGGATATAGAACAAGCTTTACTTCCATTTTAAATATTTAATCAATATTTAAAGTCTGTTACGACCTACTTGCCCTAGTACATATAACACTATACAATAAGGGATAATATACTTTTAAAATGTAAATTAATTAATTAATTATCCCTTTTAACTATCCTCTAACACCATTATTTATAAACATAATTTTTAAACCTGGCATTGAACATAGCTTTTTTAAGAGATTTAAACCCCTTAGTGACAAGACATTTTGACCTTGACTTTCCCTTGGTGACAAGGGCTGTTTTTACATTTCTGGGGTGGTTGTGTTTAGCGGTAATTGTCTTCTTTCTCACATACTGTGCCCACACAAATGATATGTTGTTTTTATCATCATAAGAAGGGATATCTTATAATTTATTACAAAAAAGTAACCCTAAATTTAACCCCAACTCTAACCCTTATGCTTACATTTAATATAATTTTATTTTAATTTAATTGTAACCCTCCCTATCCCTTATGCTGACCCTAATTTAATTGTACCCTAGCTGCTATTATAACCCTAACCTAGACTTCGGCTAATTAAGTATTTTTTTTCATTGCAATGTTTCTGACTGCCTCTAGGGGCAGTCAAGCACCATATTCAGAGCATCGGAAGTTCATTTTTTTCCACTTCCCAAGCACTGACCACAAGAAGGCACAGTCACAGTGCATGCTGCTCCTGCAATATGACGCCAGTGATTGCTCCGTGAAAAAGGAGTGATATTGGTCATTAGGCACATCCAGTAAACAAAAATGTTTAAATAAACTTTATATATATGTTTAAACAAAGTTTCTTTATTGTGCTAACTGCTGTTCATAAATGTTTATATCACTGCTTAAAACAAAGAACTACAGGTACCCTGAAAGCTGTATGTGTGTGTGGATATCACTAGGTATTATTATGGCTATATTCTATACATATAAAACCTTAGATACCCCAAAATTTGTCTTATGCACGTTATAGGGCAATTATTGAATGTAGCGCATTGCTATTTCCTAACCATTTACTTCTACAGTGACCTTTTGACCCCAACACTAAGCATTGCCTTGACATCGAGGCATTACAGCAACACCACCTGGGGGTGGATGCAATTTTTGATTGTTTCCACCGCTTGTTTAAGCAAAAGACGTTCCATACCACCAGTCCATCTTAATAGCACAAAATGTCATGACGACATGCAACATCCGAGGAGTTAGATCAAGGTAAATATGTTTTTCTTCACACACTAGGTTAATCTATACAAACCTTTACAGTGCATGGATGCCTATTATTATCAATTTACTAGACTGGTCCAAATACTGATTTCTTATGTTCAAAGTTGTCCATGAAGGAATACTGTTATGAAAAAATCTTAATAATTCACCACGAAGACAAGGGTTAAGTAATGGAGTTGCTTTTACACTTTAATGTGGTGACATCTGATAGTCCACTGGATCTCTCAGATGAGAGTCTTCTGTTTTGCCTGAATGTTTAAAATGAGTTGCCTATTACATTAACAGAGGAAATAAGGGTTTAGTCTAGGATTGTCACCTTTTCTTTAAAAAATACCTGCCAAGCGCCATAGAGGCCTAAAATTAAAATATCTGTCTTTACAATATAAAATGTATATCCTAACAGACTTAGGCTGATTACAGCTCAAACTTCACTGCACAGCATACTTTGGGTGAGACTTTTAATTCTGACAAATGCAATCATTTATTATTGCTGAGAAACAGAAAGCTGAGTTGCCATATAATTAAGCATTATTTCCCACAGGGCAAATGTAGGCTTTTATCATTTCAAATGCCAAATGAAAAATAAATAGTAACAATTTATTATCAAGTTCAGTTTTGCTTAGTTGTGTGCTTCTTTTGGGGATTTTCTACATTTTTCTCCAGTTAGATTGTTGTACTTTACTCACATTATTAGATAAAGATCTTTTAAAATATGATCTTTTTCACAGGCTATTGTTTTTTAATATACAATCTGCAGCCAACCTGCAATGAAGCTGCCAGATAATAACAGCTAGATACTTGTTGAAGGAAAACATACACATATGCATTCATCTGCATGAGATGTAACCATCTTAAAACACTCACTTAATGCAGCGCTGATCACTGGAAGGTTTAAATTATTCAAAATAACAGTATTTACTTCAGTCAACATGTCACCAACGAGTAGCACTTATTTTAATATTGTTTTATCCATTTACCTGTATGTAACATTGTGTCACTGTGCATAGCTAAAAATTGAAGACAAATCTGTAATGTGAATATTAATAAGACATTAATATGAAAATGTAGCTATGCTTCCTCCGAAGCGTATGTAAATATAGTCCGGAAAAACATTGTTTTGTGTGGTTTGCAATGCATGTGCCTAAAGATCCAATAAATAAAAAAAAACTATGCTGCTAGAAGTGAATGGTAACACTGTTTCAAAGTGTTACAGAAGAATGCAATGAAATAAAAGAAAAAAAACTAAAGTACTCAGAAATATAATTGAAAGGGAAGCCACTTTTTATACCTCTTAGTGACAGATCAAAAACAATGACATACACCTACATTTTGTTGGCTCCTTTCAGATTCACATTTGACCCTGACAAGGAATGCATTTATTTTACTTTATTTTACTATTGTCCAATATTTCACTTTCATGAATGTATTCTTGAGGGTTGACTTAATATAGACTGATCTGGCCCAAAATGGAGATAGATAAATCAACCTAGCCGAATTGTTAAAAATTTGGCTACTCAATATCTGCCAGAAATCAGCAAGAAATCAGCAATTATTGCTAATTTTTGGCCATATTCTGTTTGGGGGATTCAGCCGTGGGAATCCTGTGGATTTGCCCTACTCAATATGGGTCAAATTCAGGCATTTCCATTCTCTAGTTAAAAACTGGAGAATAGTAATAATATTATGGTCAGTCTGTGAGCCCAAGGGGGCATTTTTTTTCCCACTTAATGAATGTCCATTTAGCCAGCCCCTGAAGCCACTATTTTAATATATAGACATCTATGGGGAGGATAGAGACTACTATTTTGGTTCCCAAAATTTTGGAAAAAATGTCGACAACTATGGCTTACTTTCATGCCAATTTGGAAGCACGGCGTTGCTCTCTGAGTAGCCCGAATTCAAAGGCTATTCAGCTCACTGAAGTGATGCGAAGTGTTCTGAACTCATGCTCATGGAAAATCAGAGCTACCTGCATAGACCATTAATAATATTTAATCTTGTTTATCCATTAATGACATGAATAGGCCCATTTAAAAATGTGGTGCATGAGATCTACCTCCCCCAACAATTATTTTAATACAATTTTTCCATTTAGTTGTAAATATCAACACATCCAAGTATCTGTCATTTTATTTCTCTTTTTTTTCCTTTTTTTTTTTTATATGTTATTAAACAATAATTATTCAAATTCATTTGAGAGTCACTAAATTGTGGAGTACAATCACACAAACAAAAAGAATGTATAAACCTTTTCTCCCTTAGGTGGCAACAATGTAAGAAATATAGGGTGCCTTTATAAAAATGTTATTTTATATTTAATACATAGATATATGGCTTTGGTGGGGTGGGCGTGTAATCTGGTTTCACAATGGAAGGTTTTTTGCACATCATAAGAGGTTGTAAAGAAGGTTACAGAGATTACTTCTTTAGATTGTGGGAACAAGCCTTTCACTCACCTTCCCAGTCTATATTTATTAAAAGATATATGAGATGGCGGTTGCATTTATTACATCTCCATCCTGAGTTGAACTGATTCTTTATCTTCCTGGGAGGTAAATGATTGATTTTGGGATACTTAGTTGGGTGAACCACTTTCTGAGTACTAGTTTTGTCTGTTCCTGGGTGAGGAGAGCAAAGTAGACAATATGTTCAAATTTGTTAAATATTGGCGAGTCCTTACAACAATAAATGACCATCACACTGCTACTATATACTATACCGTCTACTCAATAATAGAGAGAATTGCAGAGCATTGAGACAAGAATTTTACACCTAAGGCCAAAGTACTTTTCCAACTAAGCTGCATTTGCTGAAAGTTTGAAATCCCCATCTAAATCCCCTGCAATTCTCCCTTTATTGAGTAGAACCTTGAAACTGAGTGTCTGCTGTTGATGTTATATCAGTTTGTCTCTCTACTTTTACTTAAAATAATACATAAAGGGATCAGTGTACTCACAAAATAGGTTGGGTCATAAAGCTAAAATGTCTTAAAACTACACCAGCCTCTGACAAAAATAAAGATTGGGGCACATTATATGGCCATATTATATTTATCCCATCACTGCGCCAAAGTACTCCAATATTTGTGGGTCTTTAAACTAAATATTTTTAACACAATCTAATCTCACCTAAAACATTGCATGTAATACATTTATTTACTTTAACTTAAGACTTGTCATATCATTTAATTAATGAAAATGCACGTTTTTAGTGAGTGTGTTGTGTTTATTGGAAAAACTGTTTATCTTTATTTTAAACTCAACAATCAGCATCACAGCAGTGGAACTGTTATAAATTCAACTTGACAAAAGTGATGTGGTGAGGCAAGATGATGTGTATGTGTGTGACTGAGGTCTTTATGTGAAATGAGAAAGTCAACTTGGCTACATCACCATGTATACCTCCACCATGCAAGGGGTGGCCGCACACCATCTATTTGTTCCAGAAAGATGACCCAAGATGGGAAAGAAAACAGGTGCTCTAGATAAACACCAACCAGTGTAGGCAACAAAATGCATAAAGCTTGATTGGCTTCCCACTTGGAAATTCACTAGAGCACTTTATTTGCACATTAAATAATTTTTGAAACAAGACAGTACAAAGTTTAAATCTCTTTATTTTTTTTATCTGAAACACTGTTTGCAGCTGCTTTTAATCCCTTTTAGTGTGTCAAAGACCAGAGCAATTTTCCATTTTTGATTTGGGGTTTAAATGTAATTTTCCTCTTTGTCATTTAATGCACCCATTAAGTTATATGTTGTTTTTAAAAGAACAGTTAGAGGTTTTTTTTTGGATACCATATACTTATATAATCTACAATTTCATATTAAAAATACATATAAAAGGATGATAATTTTGAAAAAGAAAAACATGGAGTTACTCTACTTTTCAAATAACATTCTACATATCTTATGAAACACTAACCCACTTATCCCAACCAATTTCCCAACTAACTAACTAATAAAAAGTAAAACCAAAGCTTCCAGACAGTTTCACAGAAACTACTTGAAGACACTTGGCATAACAAACCTATCAGTATACCTCATAATCAGTGAAAGAACATTGACTTTGGCATGTGATTGCTATGGTTTGCCATCACAATGATCACATGACCTTCGGAGCTGCAGATTCAGTTGTGAGGCTGATTTCTGAACCTCGAAAAGGGAGCAAATAGCTATCTTTAATGTATGACAGTTGTCTCGTCATAGGGTCTCAAAGACAGACCTTTCCATAATGGGAAAACCTGTCATAGCATCAGGAGGCTGTTAATTTGCAGTTATATTGATAAGAAGAAGTGTTTTTATGGATATTGTTTTAGGCGATGGGACTTCAACACAGCTGCTTAACCACAACCTCTTGCGCGATGGCCAGTTTATCGCAGAATTGCATAGAAAGTTAGCATTATTTGCATCAGGGGTTAGGCTTAGTGTTAGTATTAGGGGTTTAGTATTAGTGTTAAGGGTTTAGTATTAGTATTTTATTACAAGTAGGTACCATCTTATAGGAGAGGCTATTGCTGTCCGTTCTTGGTGAGTCTGTGTTCCCACCCTCATTTTTGTCGCCATATGGACTTGTGTTTATATTTATAATAATGTATTTACAAGTATGCTTGAGATTTTATTAAATTATATTTTGTTTTAGACCTTTAATAATTACTCCTTTCATCTCATGCAGTTACTGCAGTGGAATGTGTTTCTTCTATTTTTTTTTTTAGAAACCTAATATGTACCTAAAATTGTGTATCTATGCTTTAATATTCACAATTTTGCAAACATTTGAGATGTGGCTGTTCAATTATAAAATCTGATCCCAATAACACACAGAGAATGGAAAAATGCGTTGACACATTGTTGGAATGTAGAACATTTACAGTTAATGGGCTTTGAATCTGTTGGAGTGTTCATGTTTCCTCAGAGTCTGTAAACAACCTTAACCCAACTTTAGTGTTTTAGATATAAACTGCCAAAGTAAAAACTCATTAAACCACCAAGGTATGTGTCTCAAACAATAAAAACACTGTCATTTCTTTTTTTTTTTTTGCCTTTGGGTTTTGAGAAGAACAAATGCAGTATGACTGGAAGCCATATTTAATATTTTTATTAAATACTTGCTGTGAATATCTGTTCAGTTCCATTAGTCATGAAAAAGAAAGCATTATTTCTCTGAGGTAGCTAGCGTGTTATTTCTATGAAATGAAGTACATGTTTTGTTATAGATGAAATATGATTTCCTACATGCAAAGCAATTCTTTTCTCCGAATGAGGTGTGAAGTGAAGTGGCTGACATGAAATATCACACATATACATCACAGCTTATGTTAATGGAAGTCACTTAACAGCTTCCAATGACTTTATTTTAAAAAAGGTTGTTTAAGCAGAGCAGTTTGTTTGTCTTGCTTTGTATGTTAGCAGGCCACAGGGCATCAGGTAAGGGGTAAGGTTATGTGACCTCGATTAATGTCACCTCAAATGATGTCACAAATCATTGTGTAACCCCGCGAGACTGATCTTCAGCATTCCCATTACAAGTACTCAAAATGCAAAGAAAAATGTCAGTAGAAAGCATAGGATTAACCCTATTTGCATAGCCTCAAATTTCAGTGATTTGCACAGAAATTCAGTGATTTGATTCATATTTCAAAGATTACAATTATCCAGATTTAATTTGGAGAATTGCACGTATTATGGGCAAAACAATATTGAAATGTTGTAAAAGTGACAAGAAAATTGCTAAAAAAATTAATGTGTCCCAGCACACATAGCCATTTGGATTCTTGCAAGAAGGGTGTCAGTAACTGAATTGAACACACCAGAATCCCAGCACCCATAGCCATTTGGATTCTTGCAAGAAGGGTGTCAGTAACTGAATTGAACACACCAGGTATATCCCATCTAGAGGAAACTGCTAGCAACTCTCTTGCATGTGACCTTATTAATTGATATAGTACTATGTCTACTTGTGATATACTATGACTTTTATCTGCATGTGTTGTTGTAACCATTTCTTCTTTATTTTTCTTTTCTCCCCACTATCACAACCTCTAACATATAGCCACATTTTTGCCACATTTTATTGCCTTTATGATCTGCTAGGTCCTCTATCTAAGTTGTTTTAAAATGCCCAAATGATCTCCCCCCCCCCCCTTCCTTTACCCCTGTATGTATAAAGTCTCCAATAAGAATATCCTTCTCTCAACAGAATCCCAGCACACATAGCCATTTGGATTCTTGCAAGAAGGGTGTTAAATCCCTCCCACCCTACCCCACAAACCACCCCAGCTCAATTTTATTTTATAGACCTTACCTAACCCCTCAAAATCTTCTCACCTGTGTGCAGATTATTTACCTCCATCTATTAGCAGCAGGTGTTGGAATTTAGCAGCTACCTGACTTAGACTACCTTTTAACTCTTCAGATTTAATATAGTCTGGTAGGGCAAAATCAAACAATTAACTCTCAAGTGTTACAATTCAAACATGGTACTCATAAATTAAAATAAACTCAACTGCAGCTTTAAATTTTGCATCCTAGAGGAGATACTAGTTTAACCTTCCAATCTATGCATTTTTTCTTGTCTAACCTGCCTTACTGACAGTATGATCAACCAAACAAAAGGTATTATTATGTTTTCGTTATTCCTGGCATAACTAAGCCATTTTCCCACTCATCCCAATACACAAACCCCTGCCTTGCAAAATAATGTAGTGATCCACCATGGACTGCTTTGTAAATGTGCACTTCCTAGTGAGTGCTGGTGGAGAGTATTAAAAAACACTCCACCCTCTCCATCTTTTCAACATAGGTTGTCAGTGAAAGCTCAGGGGAAGCAGCTCTGCAAATTTTGGTTCATTCTTCTTCTTGCCCTGGCAAATGACATTTAAACCAACCCTGGACCCTGTCCTAGCACAAAAGTCAACTTCTCTTTCAATAAGGGCCTCTCCTGTGTCCATTGCAATGTACGCAGCCTTCTACCCAAAATTGATGAACTAAGAGCATGGTGTCAGGTGTACAAACCTAAAACTCTTGTCATCACTGAATCCTGGTTAAGCCCTAGAACCCCAGACTCTGCAATACAAATACAGGTTTATATCTGCTCCAGAAAAGACAGAAATAAGAGAGGAGGAGGTATTGTTGTATATATTCAGGAGTCACTGAATTTCATAGACCTTTCTTTATCAAGTACCCCCTCTACTTTTGAAGTTATAGCTGGAAGAATATTACACCCATTCTCAAAACCATTAGTACTTGTAGGGATCTATCGCCCACCAAATACCCCTGCTTAGTCACATAGTGACATCAAGAAACTACTGGGTGATATTAGTGCCCAAAATAATAAAAGTGAGCTACTTGTTCTTGGAGATTTCAATGTAGACTGGTTAGACCACAAAAATGTTAAAACATGCTCACTGTTCAAATCCATGAACCTAACACAGCTTATTTCTTCTCCTACTCCCAACAGCTCTAACCATACGCTGCTGGATTGGGTCCTTTCCTCTTGTCCCCAAAGAATCCAGCAGTCTGGCATCCTACCCAATGTGTTCAGTTATCATTGCTTAGTGTATCGTGTACGGAAAGTAAGATCCATCAAATCGACCCCTAGAGTAATTGTTGCAAGATGTTTTAAGAAGTTTAATCTCCAGTCTTTTCTCAATGACTTGAGCAATTGTCTGTGGAGCAGGCTAAGCTCGATACCCATCTGGACTCTGCAATTGAATATTTTCAATCTGAGTTCATGCAGGTCTGTGATAAACATGCCCACCTGCGTAGAGTGAGAGTAAGGGGTGCCCATCTTCCCTGGGTCTCAGCTGACCTCCTGGACTTATTCCATTTCAGTAATGCTTTATGGTCAAAATTTAAGAAAACTGGCTCTGACCAAGATCACAACGCTTATCGGCACGTCCGCAATAGATGCAAGACTCAAACTAAACTTGCCAAGACAACTTATTTCTCTGAAGGGCTGAATAGAAATCTAGCCAACCAGACCAAATTTTGGAGCGTCATAAAAAACATGCATGACCCTCCATGCCGCTCAGAAGCTACCACAATTAAGACACATAATGAAGTTCTCCAGTGGCAATAGCAAATTAGTTCAATAACTACTTTGTAGGATGCGCCACAGCTCTTACAGCAAAACACCACAATGAAGATCATGCCACTTTTTCTATGGCAGACGATTCACTACCGATATCACCCCTGGCCAAACACATTGCTGAATTTGAATTTACTTCTATATCAGATAGTGAAATAGCAGCGCATCTCCTCAATCAAAAAATTAAATTACATTGACTTCTGTCAATGCTACTGAGGCCTTCCCATTTCTGCCAAATCATCATCTACTCTAAGATCCCTGAAAATAAGTATCTCCCAAATCCTCAAAACAGATTGTACCAGTTATTAGTTTACAAACTCTTTCGTATACTGTACATGTTGTTCCTTTTTTGTATCAATAATGATTTACCCTGTATGTTCTCCTTCCAACTTGTTTAATATATGTATGCATTTATTTTTGAATCTACTGTTAAATGTGTAACTCCATTCTGGACTGGGTCCCCAGGACATACTTAAAACGAGAGATATCTCAATGTATTCTTCCTGGTAAAACACTTTCTAAATAAAAAATAAATAAATAAATATGTAATCGAAGATTGCAATCATTTTTCAAACTATTATATTTTGGCCTGAATAATTCAATCCCATTGTCAATCAAACTGTTAAATGTAATTTCCCATATTAAAACACACATGAATCCCATATGCCAATTAGTAACTTTATTAAAAGTTTGGGAATTCACACATATTTATGAATATACATTAACATATATTATTTCATAAACCAACATAACAGCTCTTGTTATGTTAACTATAAGGAATCATTACATCACTGGAAATTGATCATCATCAACAGCAGTTAGGATATTTGTTTGCAATTAAACTTTCTGTACTGTGGTGTGAAAGTGTCACAAATAAGCACAGACAAACAAAGGATGAGATTAAAGAAATGTGTTGATATAAATTCAAATTATATTTTGGATACTATTTTTGACACTGGCAGGGAGTGGGCACTTAGAGGGGCAGTAGGCCCATATCAACCCGGGCCATGAGGTATACCATGGTGAGTTCCCCAGAGGAGGAGAAAGCCAACTGGATGAAAGGTATGGTGTAGAAACAAGAGAGCGTCATGACTACTACCAGTGTTGTATTTCAGAATAGAGAGGAGAGTAGAATATCCAGCACTACCAATGTTGGTAGTAGAACCTCCATCACTGTCATGAACTGCAGTTAAAATGGATGTAGTGGCAATCTGTTGTAGTGGAAAGGTTACACAAGGAAGGAATGCAATATGTTGAGGAAGACATGGGACAAATAAGGGTTGGGGTCCATGAGTGTAGTCAGGTCTTGGGCAGCACAAAGCCTAAATACTCTTCAATGGTAGTCAAGTGATTGTACTACGTAACCATCGTTTTAAAGAGTGTCAACAAATTTTAATGGCAGAATAATAACCTAGCTACAAGTGATAGACATCACTATATACCAGTGTTATGCCCCAAGAGGGCTGTGGAGCAGTATGTAAGGCATTAAAATGGTCTAATATTATTTGGATGGATTCAATTAATTTGATTCTAAAGGGGATTAAAAAAGCTTCAGCAAATATCTTTTTCTGATACGACAAACATTCTTTTTTTGCATAAACGTGGAAATGCTATGGTAACCAGATTTACCTCTAGCTATGCAAACCTATTTATTGAACAAGGCTATAGAATAAACGTGGTCTTATGGCACTGCTATTCTGAAAACATGCTCCATGGGAGAAGGACTGATTCCAATCTTACAAGAGTTTCTGACCTTTCGAAATGATTATAGTAATCAACTTAGGTCACAATAGAGTCAATTTTTCGGAATGTGGAATTTTTAGATAATATGTCAAAAACCAGAATGTTTTAAATCCAACTTGGAATGGGATTGGAACCAAAACAGAATGTAGCTAATGATATTGACTTGTCAGTTACAATGAATTTCCCCAATACAAAATATATAGTTAAAACAGATCTTAAGGAGACATTGGTACCTAATAATATGAATAAGAAAAGTAAAGATAAACTTTTCCTTTTACATTTTATAAATGTAACTTGTGTAAACCATATAAACAGATCATTATTTTTATTAATTCAGATTTAACAGAAAATAATCACTTTTACTGACATATTTATTTCTGATGAAAACTCTTGGTTGACCCCATTGTTGCGAGAGTCATGATTTGGAAGAGATGAGTAAATTAAAATATGCATGTTTAATACTGTATCTGATGCTCAAGTGTGTCCCAATGCACTTCTTACTCTTTGAATGATTCGTTGAGAGTATGAACTGCTTCCTGGGTTTTCTGAAGTTTCTATCTGTACAAAATGAAAAGGAAAAAAGATAGAAGAAGATAAAATATATGAAAGATTCATCATGCATTAAAGAATGTTTGCCCTGTGTGTCAGAAACAAATAATATTTGGTACTGGAGTGTATGTTTAGACTCAACTCATGCAGAAAGTACAAATTAAGATTTATATTAGCTGAAGTATTGTGATTACTCATGTGTCTTACTAGAGGTAATCATTATTTTTGCTTACACTACTTCTTTTTTTATACAAATGTCCACAATTATTGCTAGATGCAAATGTAATGTTTTGTCCTCTCGCATCTTTAGAGCTCGTGTGTCATATCTTAAAGGACAACTGTCAGCAAAAAATATGTTTTATTTAACTAAAAGATTGCATCAAGTGTAGGCATTTTAAATATAAATGTTTTAATAACATAATATAAATAAAGCATCCTATTGAGCCCTCTCTGCTTGTACAGCTCTATCAGGGGGCAGACATCTTGGGTCAGATCTGTCATAACCTCCTTTTTCTGATGGCAAGATTCTACACAACCTTCCTGATATTGCTATTTAAGCAAAAATGATTATTAGTATTCTTTCATTAAAGAATATCTATTTAAAATGCCTACAACTGAAGTAATCTTTTAATTAAATATAATGGTTTTTTTTTTTGCTGACAGTTGTCCTTTAACTTCTGAAAACAAGGAAACATATCATTTGGGGGCAGATAATAAAAATTCAGGAGAGTAGTCTAAACATTCTTCTTGGTGTAAACCATTTCAATGGTTTTGTCCGTAGTCTAGTCTTGACAGTCAGCTGCAGGGCCGCCATCAGGGGGTAACAGGCTATTCACCTGTCACAGATTCCCGATAGGCCGAGAGGGCCCCAGCTCTCTAAAAAAACAGGAAGAAAAAAATCTCCCCTCACCAACATCTCCGCGCGAGAAAGCAGCATGGTGTCTGTGCAGTGCAAAGATTTCTTTCCATGCTGCCTCTCTCACGTTATGTGAGCACTGATCTGATGCTAGAGGTAATGTGACCTTCTGGTGCTCAAACCAGATCAGTGAGTGGGGTGCACGAGAGAAGCAGCATGGAAAGCTGCTGTCTCTTGCAGAAGCCAGTCTGGTGAGTAGTGGGGAAGGGGGGAGGAGGGAGGGAAAATGGCTGTGGCATATTAATGGACATACTGGCTATGGAATATTAATAGTCATACCATGGCCCATTAATGGGAAATAGTAACACATTCATGAACAAACTGGCTGTGGCATATTAATGGACATAGAGTGGCAAATCCTTTATTTTTATTCATTTTATTTAGAGAATGTTTTACCGGGAAGAATACATTGAGATTTCTCTCCTTTTCAAGTTTGTCCTGGGGACCCAGTCCAGAATGGAATTACACAGAGTAACACATTTAAAAGTAGATTAAAAAATAATACATACATACATATATATGTATATGAATATGTATACAAGTTGGAAAGAGAACATACTGGGTAAATCCTTATTGATTGACAAAAACTAAAAGAGAAAACAAGAACATGAACATTTATATATATATATATATATATATATATATATATATATATATATATATATATAAACTCATATATATATGAGTTTGTAAACTAATTACAGGTACAATCTGTTTTGAGGATTTGGTAGACATTCATTTTACAGGGATTTTAGACTAGAGGATGATTTGGCGGAATCAGGGAAGCTATTCCCCATGTAAGGAGCTCTGAAAGAGAATGCACCTCAACCTGATTCCTTTTTTAAGTGAGGGACAGCTAGTAAGGGGCAGGATCTGAGATTGTAGTATGTGCGGATGTCAGGGTTCTACCCTGACCTTCTGGCTTCTGTGCTCATACCTCCTTCCTCCTCTAGATGCCACCCTACATTTGTTTGCTTGTATTCCTTCCCCTCTGTTGGTGTCAGGTGGGCTTGTTAACATGTTCAACACACCCATGTTAAATACCTGCAGTTTATTGCAAACAGTGCTTCTGCATGGAAGTTGGATGCCTGATCTACTGCTAAAGCTCATTTTTAATTTCTTACCTGTGCAGGAAATGGGAGACTAAAACTGGAAGGCTCAACCAGCCAGGAGATGTTTTTCAGCATCTCCTAAGACCCTTTGGCTACAGCAATATTACTTCAGCTAAGTTGCTCCCTTAAATGGGCCACCCCACTTTAGTGCCCCTCTCTAGGGTGTTCCTGCATCAGTCATCCTCCCTAGGGTGTTCCTGCTTCAGTCACCCTCTTTAGGATGTTCCTGCTTCAGTCACCCTCTCTAGGGTGTTCCTGCTTAGTTACCGTTCTCAGGCCTCACTCTTACATAAGGATTCACCCCTTGTTTAACTCTCTCTACCCCTTCCTTTGCTTTGTCTACAGTCCCTGCTAAAGATCTTTGTTTATACTGCAGTTCCTATTCAAACAGTTTTCCTATTCTGCGGTTCCTTGCTAAAGTTCCATTTTTTCTCTGCTTCAGTCATTATTCCAATCCTTATTTGTTTGATTCTATATTTGTTCTCACCCTGCACAATGAATTATAACATGCAACCAGACACTTCTCCTGTCAATCTGGAGACCAAACTATAAGTTTGGATCCAGCCACATACCGAAATACTTATATAAATTTACCATACTGCTGTCACATATTAATGGGAAAACTAGCTGTGAAAAATTAATTGGCAATGAGTGACATATTAATGGGCATACTGGCTGTGGCATTTTAATGGGCAAAGAGCTGCATATTAATGGGCATACTGGCTGTGGTGTTTTAATAGGCAAAGAGTGGTATATTAATGGGAAAACTGTGGCATATCAATGGAAAAACTGTCTGTGACATATTAATGGGGTATGTCTTGAATATGTAATGTGTGTGACGGGGCATGTCCCGGGGTGCATTTAAATCATTTGCATGATGTACAAAGGCCATGATAAAATGACTTTGGGAGGATAGGGGGGCAAGAAGGAGATATAAGAACTAGGGGGTGGGGGACTCATATTTTTTTTTTATGTAAGGGGCCCTGAAATTTCTTATGGCAGCCCTGGTCAGCTCATATTTCCTCAGCAAGCTGGTAAAATATTGGCTAGAGGCCAATGTTAGGTCAATGGAGACAATAGCATGGTCGGCAATGTTTTAGAGAAAAGTTGGCAACCCTTATTACTATTATTTCTTTATAATAGGTTGTTCACATAGGTTGTTCACACATTTCTCCTTCTGTAACTGTGGTACCCTTTTATTCTAGTAAGGTTTTGATTTGTAAATGCTCCCTTCTTCAACCTCATTAAATCCCTAAAGTATCTACTCAATAAAGATACAATTGCAGGAAACTGAGACAGGAATTGGAGTTGGAAAAAAATCTCCCATCCAGCTGAATTGGAGAATTTTTCTAAGTTGACAACACTGGCCTACAGTTTGACAGTCTTTCTTTATTGAGAAGACCCTTAAATATATTTAGAGATTTCTACCATGTCTCCTGTTCTCATTTCCAAGTTGTATTTATTATACCTTCTCATTTCCAAGTTGTATATATTATGTTACTAAAACCTTTTTCTGGCTTTTTACTAATATCTATGATTTTAGTGGCCTTGAATTATTTAAGCCCTTTGTAAGTCATGGTATCCAGAGACAGTAATCCAAATGAGATCTCACTAATTACTGATAGACATGCAATACACTAATTTAAGTATGTAGCCTTAAGTATGAAACCCACACCTGTACCTTGAGAAGATAGATTAAGGATGCACTGTGAAAATAGCATCTATTATTTTAATTACAGTGTCAATATTTTTTGCTATGCCCCACCCACTTTCTACTAATAAGCTACAGAGAGGACATCCATTTTATATATTAAATCTTTGAGAGTATATATACATCTAGGATGCAAATATGGTCTTGCATGATGTTAGTGTATATTTAGTGTAATGCCACACAAAACATCATTATTTAGTACTTTTATCTCCAAATTCTGTCTTTTAGCAAAGGAACTCTTACCTTCATCACTTCACTCCATTCACCTTCTCCCGCTAGGTTAACTCCGCGCACTCTGAAGATATACTCAGAACTGGGGGATAAATTGTGTAACTCAACATTCTGTTTCTTTATTCCATATATCTTCCCTATGAGATCTCCCATGTGTTTGCTGTCTGTGGAGTCAGCATCAGAAAACTCTTGGAATTCCACATCATAAAAATCAACTGTCTCTGGAGGTGATGTCCAATAGATCTGTGAAAGCATTAAACAGGCATCTCTGTCAGAACTACAGCAGTTTAGGTTATTTTTTTTTGTAGTTCTAGTCATTTAGATTGCTTCGCGGGCTGCATTGCCCATTAGATAAACTAAGTAATTGTCTAGAGAAACAATTTTAGGGTATGCTGCTGTAGGTAAAATGAGTGGGGCTTCACCCAGATTTGGGTCAATTCAACCCATTTGTGGAATGTGCTTCACCCTACCTTCCCACCTATATAGTCTATTAAGCTTTTTCCTAAGAATACTGGCACGTGACATTTTTTTATATGCCATATGGAGTCAAGAAGGATTTTTTTCCCACTGAAAGCAGAATTTGAAATTGCTGAAATAAGCGGTTTTTATTTGCCTTCTTTTGGATCAACAGCTGTAAACATGATATAAGAAAAGGGCTCAACTTGATGGACGCAAGTCTTTTTTTCAACCTAAACTACTATGTAACTAAAAACAAAGAAGAATTCTAGAACTTTTTCCATTTCAGTATATTATTTGGGAGAGTATTAAATTACAAGCTAAAGTTTTCCAATTTCAAAGGAAGCACTCTTCTGACTGTATAGTGCAGCTGGAAACAGGAACTTGGTATAATACAAAGTGTTGTTATCCATATAATACAAACTATATAGACTAATCAAGAGAGGAGATGAGTGAGGAGAAGAATAGCAAATCCTTTGCCTATTTAATAAAAACTGTGCAAATTTGTCAGATTGCTCATGATCCTGTTGGTTCAAATGTATTTAGTTATAATCATAACTAAGATTGCCAGACTGCCAGGCAGATTTGATTTAAGGCCAGCTGTAATGTGCTTATACATATTTTAGGACTTTTAAGCTAGTACAATAATTCTCAATTTCAAATTGTAATGTAAATATTTTACTTATTTCTCTTAGTAGGAGGTTTTCCTAAATGTCCAACCCTTCTTAGCAGAGCTACATGCATGGGCAGGCCCGGACTGGCCATCGGGCACACCGGGCAAATGCCCGGTGGGCCGCGGTGGCCATGGGCCGAGGCCGGCGGGGAAGATCCCAGCAGAGCAAAAAATAAAAAAAAAAATTAAAAAAACTTACCTCGTTCCTGCTCTGTCCCCCGGTGCTCTGAAGCTGCGTGGCTGCGAGGGAAGCGTTGTGAGCTTCCCTCCGGTCGCGCGGTCAACAAAGTGTGTTGGAACTTTTTTTTCAAACAAACTTTATTGACCGCGCGGCTGGAGGGAAGCTCACAACGCTTCCCTCACAGCCACGCAGCTTCAGAGCACCGGGGGACGAAGCAGCAAAGAGGTAAGTACTGGGGTCTGGGGAAGGGGGGGAGGTGGGTGGCATAACGAGCATAATATATGGGCAATATCCTGGCATATAACATGGCATATTGGGGGCAATATCCTGGCATAATACATGGCATATTGGGGGTAATATCTGGCATATTGGGGGCAATATCCTGGCATAATACATGGCATATTGGGGGTAATATCTGGCATATTGGGGGCAATATCCTGGCATAATACATGGCATATTGGGGGCAATATCCTGGCATAATACATGGCATATTGGGGGCAATATTCTGGCATATAACATGGCATATTGGGGGCAATATCCTGGCATATTACATGGCATATTGGGGGCAATATCCTGGCATATTACATGGCATATTGGGGGCAATATCCTGGCATATAACATGGCATATTGGGGGCAATATCCTGGCATATTGGGTGCAATATCCTGGCATATAACATGGTTTATTGGGGGCAATATCCTGGCATATTGGGGGCAATATCTTGGCATATAACATGGCATATTAGGGGCAATATCCTGGCATATAACATGGTTTATTGGAGGCAATATCCTGGCAAATTGGGGGCAATATCTTGGCATATTACATGGCATATTGGGGGCAATATTCTGGCATATAACATGGTTTATTGGGGGCAATATCCTGGCATATTGGGGGCAATATCCTGGCATATAACATGGTTTATTGGGGGCAATATCCTGGCATATAACATGGCATATTGGGGGCAATATCTTGGCATATTACATGGCATATTGGGGGCAATATTCTGGCATATAACATGGTTTATTGGGGGCAATATCCTGGCATATTGGGGGCAATATCCTGGCATATAACATGGCATATTGGGGGCAATATCCTGGCATATAACATGGCATATTGGGGGCAATATCCTGGCATATAACATGGTTTATTGGGGGCAATATCCTGGCATATAACATGGCATATTGGGGGCAATATCCTGGCATATAACATGGCATATTGGGGGCAATATCCTGGCATATAACATGGCATATTGGGGGCAATATCCTGGCATATTGGGGGCAATATCCTGGCATATAACATGGTTTATTGGGGGCAATATCCTGGCATATAACATGGCATATTGGGGGCAATATCCTGGCATATAACATGGTTTATTGGGGGCAATATCCTGGCATATAACATGGCATATTGGGGGCAATATCCTGGCATATTGGGGGCAATATCCTGGCATATTACATGGCATATTGGGGGCAATATCCTGGCATATTGGGGGCAATATCCTGGCATATAAAAATAAAAATGGGCTGCTCAGTCTTAAATGCCCGGGCCTATTTTTTGTCCCAGTCCGGGCCTGTGCATGGGTATGCCGCTGCCATTGCACTAAACTTACAGTCAGGTCATAGCTAATGTAATTGACAAGAGATGAAGTCCAGTTGCCTGTCACTTATGGGTATATCTGGGCTCCATATTTGGTTGGGCGGATCAGTCATGATCTGACCAATAGATGAGTAACATATGTTTTGGAAAAACATAGCCATTTATTTTAATTAATAAAACAGTGTTTGATCACACCTTATAAAGAAGAAAATTGCATCACAAGAACACAAATGTAAGCTTATGTTTTTGCAAATTGTAAGGTAAAATATGTAATGACATAACCATTTCCTTTTATTCAATAACAGTGTAATGTAATGTAGAGCTTACATAAAGCAGCCTTTTCCCCTCCATTTACATTTTCTGGAATAAGTAAACTCCTGTTTATGTACTGTGTTATGTGTTAAAGCATACATGGGATAGACATAAGGTTATCACAGATATAGTATAAGGCCAGGAACTAATGAAAGTATACATTTTTAAAAATAAATTTATATTGGGTCAAATGGTTCTTATCTGTTGAAACATTCTAAGTTTTTAGTTCAATCCAAATAGTGGCACTAGTTTAAAGAAAAAACCCAATAACGTGGCTATTTCTTAACCTGTAAAGTATGTTAGAACATATGTATTATGTGGAATTTCACTGTCATTTGAAAAAACAAAATGACTGTTCTAGAGGGAGTAAAGAATTAATTTTAATTTGGGCATGTTTTACTGACTAATTCAATTATTTTATTTTGGTGTGACAATAAAGGAGAGTTACAGATCTATGTTGGCACCGGCAAAGACTTTTCTGTAAATAAGGGAGTGTATGAGTCAGTGACAGGTCACACCCCCTCAGAGAGTACCAAGCATCAAATGTACTTTTTGGTCTCTCTGCTGTGTGATATTTTTTTTTAATGAAAAATAATCTGAAGATAATTTGGAAAGATTTTAAATCTACAGAAAAGGGTTAAATTGTTGCAAGTTTTATATATTTTTAAAATGTTAATTTTTATTATTGCAATTTGGGTTTCAATCTATGTGCTTTCCTGCTAGGATCTGAACTAATGTGATCAGAAAATAATAAAATGTGCAATATCCCTCTAATAATTGTGTTTTAAGTAGCATAATAAACTAAAAAAAAAAAAAAATCATTTACACATTACCATGTGCAGGGAAGAGCAATACATTAACCCAAGATAATTTCTTTAATGTGTAGGAAGCAATTTCTAAATCGACCAGTGTGAAGATTATGCTTAAATTAAGAGATACAGTTTCTTCACTTTTCTTGCACTGATTTGATTTACATTCACGTTCTTTAACCCAATAAAAAACTGTTCACAAATCATAGAAAAGGTTCATACAAATGGGTGATTGCTTTCTTGGCTGACCTCTAGGTCCTGATAAACAAGTGTTATCTGTTACAGGGACTGCAGTAATCCAATTATCTCATTCTACACCAACAATAAAGCTCAGTGGTGCACGCAATCATATTAAAGCCATAAATCCAAAGACAAAAGGAATTTGTATGACTGTAATATGAAGGGTGCAGTAACATCTAGAACAAATAATTCTACATGCAAAACAAATGTACCAGAGAAAATAGAGCACAATGGTAGTTTTTAAGGTTTTTGCGCAGCCCCTACCCTGACTTCAAGTTCATAGGTTTTATTGTTTTACTTCATGATGTTTATAATGTCTGGTCTGCAAACCTAATGTTCTCCATGGTATGTGGCCCTGAAACTTTTTTTTATCACTGTGCTACAGCATAATGGACTTTGCTCATTTTTATAAGACAGGGCACAGTTTATACATAACCTAAATACTGGTCTAGACAATGATATCCAATTATTCAATAAGTTAAGTTCTAAACTAAAAATATAGATTGTGAAGTTTATTCACTAAACAGTAAATTGTGGCAAATTGAAAACTGAGTTGACAAACTTTGGAATCAACTGGAGACTTTTTATGGCTAGTTTAGCTTACGTTTTACAGTATTGTTGTAAATACATATAAAGATATTACTGTTAAGTGAAAAAGGGTCTTTAAAGTTTTTGATAATAGAAGGTGAACAATTGTGCTAAGGTATGACAAAAGCCCATCATCACAGAGACAGAGAGGTATGTGCTAGAAAAGCACACCCCTCTAACATCCAATCAAGTAAGGAGCTTGTCCCACAGAGGGGAGGAGTGGAGATCCACAGCACTATAAAAAACCCTCAAACTGTTACCACAATGCTCCAGTGTTCCAGAGCTTTGATTCCTGTTTGTCCTTGGACTTCAGTCTCCAGTTTCCCCTTCTTTGCTTTGTTGCAGTATATCTATTGGATTTCCCTTTACCTGACTTTTGGCTTGTCTCCTGGATTACCCTGTTTGCCTGAACCCTGCTTGGATTTTTCTTTGACTGCTGCCTGCCCTGATCTATTGGACTGTTCCTGACTTCGCTTTTTGGATTATCCTTTTATTATTTTGTGGCACTCTTGTGCTCCTATACTTACTAGGGTGTTCTGCCTATATACACCTGTGGACCACCTGGTAAGGGTTACCAGCAAGAGATAGCATCCCCTGCTCTACGCCCCAAAAACCTCAACCCTGGAAATACACTGGAGCCAGATATGGAGCTTGCAGGGATGGTTGATGCTATCAATACCTTGATCCAACAGCTTACCACACTATCTAACACTGTACAGGCCGTACAAGACAATCAAATGGCCTTACAAGCCCAAATCCAGGGCTTGCAACCCATCCCGTTACCACCACCAGTTTTGCACCAACCAAACCCAGTACCTCAACCAGGACTTCTTAATGATGGTGCTGCTGCCCCAGATCCACAGGTTAAACTACCTGCCTGCTTTGCCGGTTACCGCAGTCAGTACCGACCGTTCATCACCTCCTGCGAATTATTGTTTGCACTAAAACCAAGAACATATGCCACAGACTATGTGAAAGTGCATACTTCCATTTCCCTACTCACAGGGGCACCTATGTCCTGGGCGCACCATCTGTTGTATGATGACAATCCAGTGCTTGATTCCTGGGATGAATTTTGTCATGCTATGGGTACACTATACGATGACCCTCAGAAGAGATCAACTGCTGAAGCTACCATGAGATCTCTCAGGCAAGGTCATCGTCCAGTTGAGGATTATGTATCGGATTATCGGAGGGCAGCTGTCGAGACAGAATGGAACGAACCAGCTTTGCGTGACCAATTTCGCTTAGGTCTCTCTGAATCACTCAAGGATGAGTTGGCCCGGATCGGTATTCCTGACTCACTGGATGATCTGATTCTTCTAGTAACACAAGTTGATCAGAGACTCCGAGAGAGACGGATGGAACGTACTACCCTAGCCAACCTTTTCGTTCAGTCTCTACACCACGCCTTCCTATCCACGCCTGTTACCACCACTGAGGAACCCATGCAATTGGGAGTAACCCATGGTCTGCTTACTGAAACAGAAAAGTCCAGAAGAAGAAAGATGAATATGTGTCTGTACTCATTGCGACTTGGTGGCATGACTTCTCATCTATCCATTCTTGTCTCTCTACAGTGGACACATGACAAGGTACCACAAGATTCCATCATTGATTCTGGTGCCAGTGATTGTTTTATGGATATCAAAACCACCCAGACATTGGGTATACCCACACGACCTAAGAAACAACCTATTACCATCCTTCTTGTCGATGTTTTCCACAGACTTTGGCTTCTTTTCTTCACATTTCATCTCCTGAGAGCTCTGAAATACCAACACCATATCGTGCTTTCAGTAAAGTATTCAGTGAACAAGAGGCAAATAAATTACCACCACATCGTCCATATGATTGCCCAATAGACCTGCTTCCTGGGGCACCAATACCATTTGGCCGCATATATCCCCTGTAGGAACCCGAACAAAAGACTCTAAGAATCTACATAGAGGACAATTTAAAGAACGGCTTCATCAGGCCTTCCACTTCACCTGCTGGAGCTGGAATATTTTTTGCTGGGAAAAAAGACGGTGGTCTCCGCCCATGTGTGGATTATAGAGAAATTAACAAAGTCACGATAAAGAATAAGTACCCTCTACCTTTGATTCCAGAATTGATGGATCATCTCAGAGAAGCTCAAATATACACCAAGCTGGATTTACGAGGTGCTTACAATTTGGTGCGGGTTACAGAGGGGCATGAGTGGAAAATAGATTTCTGATCCGATATGGTCATTATGAGTATCAAGTCATGCACCTGCTACCTTCCAACACTTCCTTAATGACGTTTTCCGGGATATGTTGGATCTGTTTGTCATTGTATTACTTGATGACATTTTGGTTTATTCACCATCTCTGGCCACGCATCGATAACACATGACCCACGCTCTCTCTCATCTCCAAGAACATGGAATAGATGCCAAATTAGAAAAGTGTATATTTGAGACTACATCCGTCGAGTTCCTTGGTTACGTCTTAACCCCTGGAAGTATCAAGATGGATCCAAAAAAGGTATCTGCCATATTGGAATGGCCCATCCCCACTTCTGTTAAAACCACACAAAGTTTCATAGGCTTCTCCAATTTTTACAGAAAATTCATCAATGGATTCTTATAACTCATTGCCCCAATCACCCATCTCACAAAAAAGAATATTCCTTTGGACCCCTCAAGCACAACAAGCTTCTGATGAATTAAAGCAGAGATTCACCACAGCTCCTATTCTTATTCTCCCAGATCCTTTGAAACCATTCTTTGTTGAGGTTGATGCTTCAGAGACAGCTATGGGGGCCATCTTGTCTCAACGAAAAGGAGATGATGGTACACTTCACCCTGTATGCTTCTTTTCAAAACATCTTTCTCCAGCAGAGATCAATTACAGTGTGGGTGATAGAGAACTATTGGCCATAAAAATGGCACTAGAAGAGTGGCATCACCTTCTTGAATGGGCAAATCATCCAGTCACTGTATTCACGGACCATCGCAATCTGGAGTATTTACAAGGAGCTCTCAGACTCTTTTTCTTCTGATTCTTATTGCACATTACTTACATACCAGGTTCACGAAATGTAAAAGCCGATGCCCTATCCCGTTTACATGGACCACCTACACAACAAGAGTCCGACACCATTCTACAACCTGGTCAAATGATTACTCATTTCTCTTTAATAAAGAGTCTTAAACAACAATGTAAGGATGACTCTTACCTATCCAAATACCCCTTTTTGACCAAAAAAGATGGATTCTTCTACAAGGATACTCAGATGTTTGTCCCTCCTGCTGTATGAACCAAAATATTGGAAACAGTACATGATCATCCATTGTCAGGTCATGTAGGGGTCAAGAAAACTTTGGAACTTGTACATCGATCATTCTGGTGGCCTAACCAAAGAAAGGACATTGAACAATATTTCCTGTGATATCTGTGTAGGATCCAAGGGGATTAATACCAGACCAGCTGACTTATTACAACCTTTACCTATCCCCACAAGTCCCTGGGCTGATGTAACTGTTGATTTCATTGTTGAACTCCCACCATCTCAACAACATACTACCATCATAGTAGTTGTGGATCGTCTAACCAAGATGGCTCACTTCATTCCTACAACCAAACTCCCTACTGCAGCCGAAACTGCTGACCTATTTATCAAAGAAATCTTACGCCTCCATAGCCTACCCCAAACCATTGTCTCTGACCGTTGAGTACAATTCACATCACATTTCTGGTCTGCCTTTTGTCGTGGTTTGGGCATACAAAGACTACTATCATCTGCTTACCATCCTCAAACTGATGGCCAAACAGAAAGAACTAACCAAACTCTAGAACAGTATCTTCGTTGCTATGTTACCCACCTACAGGATGACTGGCTTTCCCTACTTCCAACTGTAGAATATGCTTACAACAACAGCCTTCACAGTTCTATAGGTTTGTCACCCTTCAAAACCAACTATGGTTATCATCCTTCCTCTATTCCTCAACAACCTACTATACACACAGTTCCACAAGTCGCTGATAGAATCCAACTCCTTAATCAAGGATTCACTCTTCTACAAGAGACTCTAAAGAAAGCCCAACAAACCTACAAAGATCAAGCAGATCACCAACATACATCTCCACCACAGTATAACATTGGAGATAAGGTTTGGCTTTCATCCTCTCATGTTAAACTGTCTTGTCCTACCACGAAATTAGGTCTAAAATTCTTGGGTCCTTTCCACATCACAAAGATCATTAGTCCTGTAGCAGTTACTCTTCAAACTGTCTAAACTGTCTTGTACTACCACGAAATTAGGTCTAAAATTCTTGGGTCCTTTCCACATCGCAAAGATCATTAGTCCTGTAGCAGTTACTCTTCAATTGCCTACCACTTGGCGTGTCCACCCTACATTTCATGTTTTGCTTCTCAAGAAATGGATACCAGATACGTCCCAAAGAAAAACACCTACTCCTCCACTCCCCATAATCGTGGACAATGACAAGAAATCTTGGATTCCCATATTTGAAGACTTGAGTACCTGGTACACTGGGAAGTATATGGACCTGAAGAGAGATCCTGGGAACCAGCTCCCACCATCCATGCTCCCGCCTGTATTCGTGTATTTCACCGTGCATATCCTGAATGTCCAGCACCTAGATGCACCCAGAGGTTGCGTATTGGAAGGGGGACCTGTCATGCCTCTCTGGCCCTTACCTGCAATTCCAGTGTTTCCAGGTATCCATCAAGTCTTATAATTCCTCCACGATCGCATTCCCTGCTCTATGCTCCAAAAACCTCCACCCTGACACTCATTTTGCAAAAATGCTTCACTTTTGCTTGCAGAGACATATTCTTCTACTCCTCTCCAACACTTAGGTGAACAAACTGCCTTTGGCTACAGCCAAACATTTATTTTATTTATCAAACCAGAACACCTGCTACAATTTTTCCACACCACAGAACCTTTGTTTTCCTACATAGTTGAGTCACGTGGCCTTCTATCCACGTTGGAGGTATGACAGCTATTGCTGCCCAGTCACTTGTAAAATAAGCCCCCCCGGTCCCCAACCATTGGGGACCCTAATAATAATAATGAGGGGGGAGACCTAGTGTCCTTCCCCCGGTCCCCACCCATGAGCGGCAGGAGGGGACCCTAATTATAATAATGAGGGGGAGACCTAGTGTCCCCCCCGGTCCCCACCCATGAGCGGTGGGTGAGGACCCTAAAATAAATGCCCTAATAAAAAAAAATGCCTACCTACCCCCCCTCACCCTAATAATAGCGAGGGGGATGGGCAATAAACTAACCTGTAAAAAACAATTTCATACTTACCATTTGATGTCTTCTTTTTTTTTTTATCTTTTCCTCAAAAAAGGCGAAATAAAAAACCATAATACGCACCGCAAAAAAAAAAAAAAATCTACGGCTGAAAAACAATCCATCTTCTTTCTTCTTTTTTCTTTCTTCAGACCCAAAAGAGGCCAAATAAAAAAACATAATACGCGCCACAACTGTTAAAAAAAAAAAAAAAGCCTTCCCCCTCCCTGCAATTAAGCTCAGAGCACTCTGATTGGTTGGATTTCAAACCAACCAATCAGAGTGCTAGCCATTTTAAACAGAGTGGGAAAATTCAAAAGAACTTTCCCACGCTGTGTAAAATGACACAGAGCACTATGATTGGTTGGATTTCAAACCAACCAATCACAGTGTTAGCCATTTTAAACAGAGTGGGAAAATTCTAAAGAACTTTCCCACTCTGTGTAAAATGACACAGAGCACTCTAATTGGTTGGATTTCAAACCAACCAATCAGAGTGTTAGCCGTTTTAAACAGAGTGGGAAAATTCTAAAGAACTTTTTTTACCCAGTGGATTTTTATTTATTTTTTGAGCTCGTTTTTTTTTTTTACAGTTGCGCTGCGGATTAGTGTAGATTATTTGGCCTTAATGGTTTATTTTTGGGGCTGAAGAAAGAAAAAAGAAGATGGATTATTTTTCACCCGTTGATTTTTTTTTTTTGCGGCAAGTATTATGGTTTTTTATTTGGCCTTTTTGGGGGCTGAAGAAAGAATAAAGAATAATCAAATGGTAAGTATGAAATGGTATTTTTTACAGGTTAGTTTATTGCCCACTTCCCTCACTATTATTAGGATGAGGGGGGTAGGTATGCATTTTCTTTATTGGGGCATTTATTTTAGGGTCCCCACCCGCCGCTCATGGGTGGGGACTGGGGGGGACACTAGGTCCCCACCCAGCGCTCATGGGTGGGGACCGGGGGGGGCATTAGGTCCCCCCTCATTATTATTATAGGGTCCCCACCCGCCGCTCATGGGTGGGGACCGGGGGGGGACACTAGGTCCCCCCCTCATTATTATTTTAGGGTCCCCACCCAACGCTCATGGGTGGGGACCCGGGGGGGGACATTAGTTCCCCCCTCATTATTATTATAGGGTCCCCTTCCACCGCTCATGGGTGGGGACCCGGGGGGGGACATTAGTTCCCCCCTCATTATTTTTTTAGGGTCCCCACCCACCGGCAATGGGTGGGGACCGGGGGGACATTAGGTCCCCCCTAAGACTAGTATGTTCGGGACCCGAACATCCAGGTGTCCGCTCAACTCTATATATCTACAAAATCCATGACTTTACGCAAATGTAAGAAATAATTTATGCTGTTTTGAAGGCAAAGGGTGAATACACCAAATGTTGATTTTATTTAGATTTTTCTTTTCTTCACTCACTTTTGCATTTTGGTAATTTATAAAAATAAACTATTAACATGTAAATTTGTTAAAGCATTCATACGTTACAATACATTTTCACACTTGCTCAATACATTTGCACAGTACCGTACATATTCATATTAAGCAAAAACAACATCACAGATGGAACACAAAGAGTGAGCCTAATAAATAGCTGACAGAACTGCTGATTTCTTATGAGCAAGTTTGAGCTCATTAATCATGTGAGTAATGGACCTCAAACTCAAAGTTACTTAAATCTGCAAATATACACGATTGTTGTCTATTTTTGTCTGTTTTCTGTGCTTCAGTATGTGTCAAACTGTATCAGTCCCAGTCTTGAGAGCATATTTTCAACCAAAAGATGCCCATTCACAATCAACTTTCAACTGATATCATTATTTTTTAATATTAATTAACATTTTAATTTCAGTATTAAATGCTGTCATATATCACTGAATAACTGCAGGCTTTTCCTAGTTAGATAATGAAAATCAAACTGTGTATACTACTGATTGATACATTTGGGTCTATTCACAAAAATTCGAGAATAGCTTCTGGAGGTTGACTTTGGAGGTTGACTTTAAATTTGAGATTAAGTAAAATTTGGCACCCATGTTTGGGTTGGAATCTTCCCAATTGAAAGTAATGGGAGGCGAAAGGATCAAAGCTATTTTTGAAACTAAGTCAAAATAGCTTCAACCATTATGTTCAATGGGGTAGATTCGCACCGGGGTGCGTAATTTGATTCAAAATGAAAGTCGACCTCCTCAAACTATTCTCCGATTTTAGTGATTAGACCCAAGAAAGTCAGTTGACTGTGGTTAGGGGCTATATCCAGTGAAGTGAAGAAAAAGCCATATGGATTCTTTGTTAGTCCTGATTCAAGTTATCATCCAGCATGTAACTTATCCACCGCACTATCTAGAGTTGCCTGAATAAATCCCCATAAGATCCACTTAGAAAAGTGCAGCCTTCTCCTGTAGTGCCTAAACACCAGTAAATGGAAGAACAGAAAAGAATATAGGGAACATAGACAAATAGATGTGCCATCATCATGCAGATTAAATCATTAACATTTATTGTAATATTACTGACAAAATAAAAAAAAAAACATGTATGCCCAGAAACTGGTGGGGTCAATTTCTGTATTCCCAAAAGCAAACCTTACTGCTGTGGCCACAAAAGTAAATGTACATAAAATATCTTCTTGTGGATGGACCTTTGAGTCCAACTTCTTTCTTAAATCCTTAAAGACTGATGACAGTACTGGCACGTCATGTATTTAAAAAAGGTGCGTGGCTAATTTTAAAAGAGTTATATTGAGAATTATACTGGGACAGTATTTAGATTGTATGAGAACATTATGCGGGTCATGTACTAGTATAAAATATATTTGATGTGCAAAACTATTTTGCACTTTTGCATCTTTTGCATTGTAGTAAACATTTAACTCTCAAATAGTAAATATGAGCAAACTGCAAATAATCACAGGCATAAGTGTGAATAAAAACAGGCAAGTTTGTGGATTTTTTATTAGCACTTGCTAAAAGTGCTTTTTATAAAGTGTTTAGCATGCGCAAATATAATGGCAATAAATTAGCGCAACCAGAAAAATGCACACTACATAAAAATAAACGGAAGAGGCGCAAAACGAGAAAAAAAGTGATTATTTGCAAATTGCTCTTTACTCATGTTTTACCGACTTTTGTTCCCCACTGCAGTTGTTTAGTACATGACCTCCTAAATGAGAAAGAGACTAATTACACTGAAACATTAATTTGGGGAATCCAGCGATTAACTACTACAGATATTTCGGGTAAATGTAGATACATGCTTGTGAGCTAAACTGTTTACCAACATATTCCATTTTATTTAGACAGTCATATTAATTTAAGGCTATAAAGCATGCATCTAAAAATAGTTAAACATAACTGCATGATAAATATTTTTGGAATTGCTTTACAAAATAATGAATTCAAAATTTTAAAAAATTAACACCAACAAAAAGCAACCATGCCCATGTTCAAACTAATCTTCCCTAGCTATCAAGTTAAAACAAGATTAATGTGATATCAAGATATTTATGTATGACATAAAGCTCTCTAGGGATTATCTATAATGTGGAGCAGGCAGCAGGACTATTTTCATTGCTCTGAATGCTGACTGGTCTGGTTTTAGAACCTAACCACAGAACTGACCTGTAATCAACTCCTTTTTTTCTTTATTCAAGGAGTATAAGAGTATAGAGTATAACATAGTGATACAATCTACGATGGTACAAAATATATGACCAGTAACTGAAATTCAGAAATAAGTGCCATTAGGAACAGAAGAGATAGATTGTCCAGTATTCAATCTAAAGAAAAAAAGGGACATCCGTACATACATACATACATACACAATCCAATAAAAAGGAAGAGGGGTCAATAATTATTATAGAATATAGAAAGATAATTAAGTGCACACATACCATTACCAACTAAATCCTTGATACCTTCACCCAGTTGAAACATACAGTATATGCTCCCACTCTTCTTTGGTTTTCAGTCACTTAAAAGCAATATTTTCTACTAGTTTCTGATATTATAATGCAGTTATATTACTTTTCTTTTATTACTGTCATTTGCTGGATACACAGATTTTCAATAATACAAAAACACCATAATCCTTTCATATGTCAGAATTTTAGTTTATAGCAGTAATAATGGAGTTTATATTTATATATATATATATATATATATATATATATATATATATATATATATATATATAAGATTGCCTTGTTTATGCCCATACATATTGAAAGTACCAAGTAAAATGAACCACAGAGTCAGGGCCGGCCAAGACATTGTGCTTCTTGGGGAGAAAAATGAAATGCTGTGTACAGTCATGATAATTCAAACTAAAATTAAACTTCTCAGGATGTGATAATTTAATGCAAGAGCACCTTATATGCAAAATTATATGGTGCGATTATTGGCTGGTTTTGATTAAAATGTGTACCCTAAATTTTTGAGCATTTTCACTTAACCCCTTAAGGACAGAGCCTTTGAAACGTTTTTGTCCATTCTAGACAATGGCTATTTTAACATTTCTGTGCTGTTTGTGTTTAGCTGTAATTTTCTTCTTTATAATTTGCTGTATCCACACATATTATATATTGTTTTTATCGGAACGAAAAAAACTGCTATATAGATTCTACTATTTCTCCTGAGTACAGGGACACCACCCATGCATAGGTTTGTTGGGTTGTTTGGGGGCTAAAATGCCAAATTTGGGAGGTGCAGTTTTTGATTTTCCAACTTGAAATTTTTACATGCAGACAGACTGCACCCATGTCCCATTTGGGACATATTTGAAGCCAGCCAGTGTATTTTACCCCATCAACTCATGTATTTTTTAAAAGTAGACACACAAGGCTATTTCAAATGGTGGTATTTTAACACTTTCCATGCACTAATTCTACCATCAGCCTTTGTCAAAGTTTGTGGTAGTAATTTTTTTGTATTTTTTTTTCACAAACATTGTACTTCATACATGAATTCACAGATTTTGTTGTGAGTCACTGCCAAATAACACCACAATATGTGTTCAGCAACATTTCCTGAGTATAGGGATACCACCCATGCATAGGTTTGTCTGCTTGTTTAGGGGTTAAAGGGCCACATTTGAGAGGTGCGCTTTTTGGTTTTCCAACTTGAAATTTTGACATAAAGACAACCTGCACCCATGTCCCATTTGGGACATATTTGAAGCCAGCTAGTATATTTTACCCCATCAGCCCATATTTTTTTTTAAAGTAGACACCCTAGGCTATCTCAAATGGTGGTATTTTAACACTTTCCATGCACTAATTCTACCACCAGCCTTTGTCAAAATTTGTGGTAGTAATTTTTTTGTGTTTTGTTTTCACAAACCTTGTACTTCATACATGAATTCACATATTTTGTTATGTGTCACTGCCAAATAACACCCCAATATGTGTTCAACAACATCTCCTGAGTACAGGGATACCACCCATGCATAGGTTTGTTGGGTTGTTTGGGGGCTAAAGGGCCACATTTTGAAGGTGCGCATTTCCAACTTGGAATTTTGACGTGTAGTAAGCCTGAGCCCATCTTTCATTTGGGACTTTTTTTTTAAAGCCGGACAGTGTATTTTACCCAAAAAAAAAATATATTTTGTAAAAGTAGACACCCTAGGCTATTTTATATTGTGGTATTTTAACACTATCCATGCACCAATTCTACCACCAGCCTTTGTAAAAGTTTGTGGTAGTAATTTTATTGTGTATTTTTTTTCCACAAATATTGTATTTCAGACACTAATTCACATATTTTGGTATGTGTCACTGGCAAACAATACCACAATATGTGTTCAGCAACATCTCCCGAGCACAGGGATACCACCCATGCATAGGTTTGTCAGCTTTGTTGGGGGTTGAAAGGCTACATTTGAGAGGTGCGCTTTTTGATTTTCAAACTTGGAATTTTGACATGTAGAGCAAGGAACGGGTTAATAGCTCTTATAAGAGCCTTTGTAGTACTGTACAAAAAAAATTAACCCCTAAAAATGCACAGACAAGAAAAAAATGTTCTGCTGTGCAGTGATCAGTGACAGGGAAGGGGTTACTATACAGGGTACACTATACAAAGGGTATGGCTTTTATAAAAGCCCTTGGGGTCTCACAATTTTTTAACATTTTATTTAATTTATTACAATTAAAAACTAATATTATACAGATTTGTCTCTTTCCCTCACTAAAACTCAAGTGAGGAGAGGGAGGCAGATCCATATGGGTCAGAACAATAATTATGCTCATCTGAGAAATCACCAAACCACCTTTGCCACTGATCGGCTGTTACTGATCGCTATACATGCGTTCAGACAGCTTCAAAAGGAATACACGTAATCCCCTAGTGTATATAATTAACCCCTAGCGAGTGTGACAAAAAAAAATGCTGATAGCAAAATAAATCCTTCTGCGACCAGATCGCTCCATATGCGCTGCTTAGGCAGTGACCATATGCGCTGCTTAGGAAGTAATATATGGCAAGGAAGGGGTTAATAGCTCTTAAAAGAGCCTTTGATACACTATAAAAAAAATGGTAAAAAAATGAACCCCTAAAAAATGCACAGACAGCAAAAAATGTGCTTCTGTGTATGATCACTGCGTACCCAGCGATCAATGGCAGGGAAGGGGTTAAACTCTCTCTCCCTTACTAAAACTAGTGAGGAGAGGGAGGCAGATCAATACTTGTCAAAGGAAATATTTACAAATATTGCCTTTGACTGTATGATAAGTGCTCATCAGAGCACTTATCATACATGCCTGCACACAGATCACACAGATCTGTTGTGAAGGCATTGTTTGGCTCCCGCTAGAGCAACGGAAGTGAAATACATTCACTTCTGATGCTCTTGCCAGTAGAAGAGAAGTGCTGCCTGTATAGGCAGTGTTCCCTTCTACTGAGCCAATGGGGTCGCTCAGGAGAGCGACCACCATCGGTTCTGGGGGAGCCAAAAGTGTTGCTTAGTGCCTCGCTAGCGGCACCGGAGGTGCTTACGAAGTGAAACGAACGATCGTTCGCTTCCTAAGCACATGTGTGCAGGGGGCACAGCCATTTTTAAATGGCTGCTACGATCACTCCGGGGAGTGATCGTAGCACGCCCCTGCACTTTTTTTTGGTGTTGCACAATGCCTCTACCTAGAGGCATTGTAGCAACACTGATAGAGTAAAGAAAGCGACCGCTGGTCAATTTCTTTACTCGATTTAGTGCATGACGTGCCAGGCATGCCACCTGTCGGCAAGTCCACGATTTGCCGTGACGTGCCTGGCACATCGTCTGTCACGAAGGGGTTAATTTGAGTCATGTTATAGGTCAGTGGCCAGATGTTATGTTTTGGGGAATTGCATAGCCTATTTTCATAATAATGTTTGTTTTACCATTTCTTTCTTTTCAACTTGTGGGTGAGCTCTTTAGTTTTAATGGGCCCCCTCTGCCCCATTAAAGGGCCGGCCCTGCACAGAGTTGTACTTGGAGTTTAATTGCTACTATTGATTTTACATTTGCGCGTGTTAAGAAAAATACATATTTGACCAGAACCAGAACTGGAGAAGATCCTTGAAATCCTGTCAAATAATGGATAGAAGGTGAATTCACCCTTAATCATGGGGGAAATAAATATGTTATGCTAAATACAATAATTGCCTTTTGATAGAAGTTGAAACTTTTAAGTAAAAATGTTAAAGCCAAATACGATAATCCTTTTCACCCAGACAGCAGATGCATCGAAGATTTAGTTAAGATTTAATCTTTGTGTTAGGTAAGGCTTTAACTGTTTTATAATACTTAGGATTTTTAAAAATATGCATTTAACTACATAAAACACAGTGGCTCACACCTATTAAAATTTAACCTGTAATGAATACTAGACTATAAGCTTAGAGTGTAGGCAATAAAGGGTTTATTTTATGCCTTCATATTGAGTTTACACTCCATGCTAATGATTGGGAGGTAGACAGTGCTTTTTTAAATGTGGTTGCATGGCAGAGATGGCCCCTTTACACTCTGCATGTCTCATTTTAGGTTCATATTTGAATTATTTAGATTTGGCGTACTAATTAAGATTGCTTCACCTTTATAGAAATCCAACAGTAGAGATGCTAGCACTCCGGTTCATCAATGGATCAAGACAATTTATTTATTGAACAACCGTGCAAAATGAGTGACACACTTGACAAATTTTTCGAGTCAATGGACTCTTAATGATAATAAGTGCCTACCTGCAATCATAAGTGTTGCTTCACCATTAGAATATAAAGCCTTCTGAATTTAAACAAGAGCTTTTTATGTGTTTTGTATTTGTCTTATCACTCATTTTGTAACCCTTTTAATAGTTTGGTTATTTTTGGAAAAGGTATTTTTGTCTTACACAATTGTTTCATGTGTATAATGTTCAGATTATGTTTAAGGTAACTAATTAAATGTAAGTCTTATAGGCTAATGGTTGTGAGCCCCTGTATACATAAACAATATTTGCAAACTGTTGTAGGTTACCCCAATGTCACCCATATAGGAGGCTGGTGGTCTTTCATGCCAGTTATTTTGTTACTATGTTGCCAGTTATTTTGAGCATATAGTTTTAGCATAAACATAGAAATAATATAGAAATTAAATATATCAAAGAAAATGAATGAAAAATAGTAAATGTAATAAAGAAAATAAAGGAAAAAATAATATTAGCTATAAGGGAATATGAATGACTACTAATTGTATTGGTTATGTGTTGGTTATGTGATGTGACTATACAATGTATTTTGTCAAAAAAGATGATCCTATTTTACAGAATATATGTACGTAGCTGATGGTTTGAAGAAGGATATACTGAGCTCTACAAAATTATATGAGTTACAACGTATTAAGGCTTTATCAACAAATTATTTCCATTTGCCTTTTATGGTGCTCAGTGACTATTGAAATGTCACTGGGGAGCAACACAGATTGTCAAGTGGAATACTACAACTAGGAGATAAATGCTAAAATAAAACTTGGGGACAATAAGTGCTTGGGATAAGTGCTATTCAGACTTATCTTAAGTCATCATTCCTCTGGATGTTGCTTTTAATTTACCCCTACTTTCATCAAATACTTAAGATTTTGTTCTCTGTACCTGGAATGGAATATATTTTCCCCAAAGCAATATGTTTTGTGTTGGTGTTTATATACTTTTTTTAATTTTTTTTTATTTGATCAGGCATTTTATCTCCAAAGATGTGGACTACCATGGGAGCAAAATTTGCCCCATCCTTTCCCAACCTATTCTTAGGTTGGCGAGATACCTCCCACATCTCTGAAGATAAAAAGAAATTCAAGGTGTATATGGTCATTTATTAACGCAGCATAGATGACCTTCTTGTAGACATGTTTTCGGACGAATGCATTTTCGCCCGAAAATAGCATTTTCGTCCATTCGTCCGAAAAACGACTAACGAAAATGCTAAACTCACGAAAGCTGAATGAACGAATGGTTAATAAACGAAAATCATTCGTCCATTAGTGCTATTGGCATTCTATAAACTGAAATAGAGTTGCTTTATAGAATACCAATAGCATTACATACATTCCATTAACCCACATAATGAACGACTTTCGGTTTATGGAATGCATGTAATGCTATTGCTATTCTATAAACTGAAATAGAGTCCCCATTCATACGAATAGGTCAATTGAAAGACATTCGGTTTATAGACTTTCGGTTTATAGAATACATGTAATGCTATAGCTATTCTATAAAGCGAAAGTCTATAAACCGAATGTCGTTCGATTTATAGACTTTCGGCTTATGGAATACATGTAATTCATTTGGCTTTCTATAAACCGAAATAGAGTCCCCATTCATAAGAAATTCTTATGAATGGGGACTCTATTTCGGTTTATAGAATACCAATAGCATTACATGTATTCCATAAACCGAAAGACATTCGCCTTATAGACTTTCGGTTTATATAATGCATGTAATCCTATTGGCTTTCTATAAACCGATATAGAGTTGGTTTACAGAAAGCCAATAGCATTACATACATTCCATAAACCGAAAGTCTATAAACCGATATGTCTTTCGGTTTATAGACTTTCGGTTTATGGAATGTGTAGGTCAATTGATTCGTATAAACGAATAAAACGAAACGAATTTCGTCTGAAACGAATGCAGTAATGAACGAAATTCGTTTTAGACGAAATAAATAACATTTTCGCCCGAATGGACGAAAACGAAATGAAAATTTTAGTTTTGCACATGTCTACCTTCTTGTACTTTGGAAAGGTGGAGACAGATTAGCTTGAGAATTTATAGGATATGTTAATGACAACTAATGAAATCTAAGGTCATACACATATGACATGGATATTGTAAATTATCTTGATCTAACCGAAAAAGCCAACATACATAGTTTATTCTGTAATCGGTGCCAGGAAGTTAAGTTACTCATTTGTATTTCTATGTGTCTTCCTTACCTTAGCTGCATTTGGATACACAATTACTTGGTAAATGGTTACAGGACCTGGTGTCTCACGTGGGAAAGGCGGATAAATAGGAGTAGCCACATTTAATTTCTTAGTAGTTTCTGTCACATCTTCCATGCTGTGACTTGATACTGGAGGTGTGCTTTTTGCTCTGATGTTTTTCTGTCCACTTTTCAGAGAGTCAGTTCTGTTATCTACAGAATCAGTGGACTTCAACGAGAGGGAGGACCTAGAGGGTAACAAAGCACAAGCACCAAATGAGCTTGTGATGTTCTTCAGACTTTCTGTGAGATATGGGAGCTTTTCATGATCACTTATATGCTTCATGTCTACTTTTGGCTGTGGGAAAAGAACATGAAGACTGGAAGCAATTTGATCAAAGTTGAGTCGGACATTACAGATTGGGTCATTTTTTAAACTGCTATGAGGCTGGTAGAGTTTGACCATATCATTTTCTAATTCCTGTACTAAAGCATTTGCAGATTGCAGGAATGTTACTGGATTTTCTTCTTTCAGAGCTTCTTTGGAGTACTGCATGATCCCTTCAATATTCAGGAGCATTTCATTTGATGAGCTTAAATACTCCACCAAGTACTGGTGTTTCTGTTGTTCGATGTTTTGCACAGAGCCCAGAATTTCTTTCTCTTTTGTGCTAAGAATGTCATGTAGTCTGATAAACCCGTTCTTGATTTCTCTTTTCTTATTTTCTTTGTAGCCCTTGAAGTCGTCATTCACCAAATTTATTTCCATAAGATCATTTTCAAATCTGCATTTGACTGTAAAGAAACACATTTATCATTATAAGAAAAGGTCAATTACTACTTCCTCATTACTTGAAACAAAATAAGTAGTTAGATTTTGGGCAGACCAGATGGGCCAAATGGTTCTTATCTGCTGACACATTCTATGTTTCTAGATATGTTTCAGAATATGGGCCATTTTTCTTGTGGTTATTTAGAATTTACAGAATACATATACCTGTATTCTACATATACCTATAAACAGTGTGATATCTATTAAGAAAGCATTACCCTAAAAATCTATTTCTGAATTCACTCATTTGGATTGACAACTGTATTTACATGCAAATAGGATTCTAATTCTGAGTCATCTCCTGATTGTCCAAAATAATGTGTCTCCATATCATGACACCAAGTAACTCCTAAGTCTATCCCTGTACAAAAGCCCTTATAGGAACATATTACAAAGACAAAGATAACCCCTAAGACAAGGGGAGAGGGTCCGGGCTCCACCGCCCTCGCACAGTGCCTCTCCAGCACTGCAAGGGTGTTTCAGCTGTGCGTGAGATCCAGGTGCCGGCTTCCCACTCTAACCCAGCGTTTTAAAGACCAACAAATTGAAATAGAAAAAGAAGGAAGAATTCGCACTCAGGATCTTTGGTGATAAATCCGTGATGATTTTAATGGCAAAAATGGTGATAGATATAACAGCAGTAGACGGAGGGAAAAAACGACGCGTTTCGCGTGAACACACGCCATTAAAATCATCACGGATTTATCACCAAAGATCCTGAGTGCGGATTCTTCCTTCTTTTTCTATTTCAATTTGTTAACATATTACAAAGAGCAAAGACTGTAACATGAGCATCCTCAGGATTTTCATAATGATGAGGGTTTTTTTTCCCGTGGGAGTCAAATGTTAGTTACCCATTAATATGAAATTTAAATGATTGCGGTAGTAGCAGCTAACAGAAAAGCATGTACGTGAACATTATGAGAAGTTTAGTTTCTAATAGCTGGGGTGTTAAAGATTAGCCACTACTAAACCAATCTACAATCCCTATGGCTGGCTGTATATCATAGGAGCTGTGGTCAATAACAAAAAATGTAGGGTATAGTGTAGTGTAGTATAAACCAACACAACCCCATCTTTTTTTTTTTTTTTTTCTCGCACTCAGATCCTACGAACCTCGCCGTTAGTTGGTTAGAACTAGCATGCTCTAAGATCATCCCGGTGCTCCAATTAAGTGAAATATTTCTCTTCCGTAACCCCCCTTCGGACTAGCCGAGAAACTCAGACCTATGTTTTAACGTTACATTCAGTATGGAGGGGAGAGAGGGGGGAACTATGAGATAAGTAGGAGGCGGGTTGATCAATCTTTATATAGGGGCTATGTCTAGAAGCGAGGTTTGGTGAGGCATTCTGGGGAAGTATCGTTTGTGATCTTCCATACCTCAGTCAGATCCAGCTTTGTTCAAGCTGGGCACTGACTTAATGGGTAGACAAGGGAATGGACTAACTTATGACTAACAAGGGGGCGACGACTAACTAACATACAGGTACATCATACAAGTGCAACAGTGAGGCGACTCCGGCTCGTTCGCCATCAGTCCAAGGGATTTCATAATTTCCGAATTATGCTTAGGCAAAAGTACTTCGGACTCAATTTGGTTTGGTTTTTTGCTTTCTTAACTGTTTTGTTCTCTTTCCCGGCACATTTCCTATCCTTCATCTTCAGGTTTCCTTTCCGCTTATTTGAATTTGTCTTTTCCTTATCTCTTTCCTTTTCTTTACCTTTCTCTCTCTCTCTCTCCTCCTTTCCTTCCCTCTTTCTCTCTTTTCCTTTAGTTTAGGTGTATCTTTATTTACCAATGAGCCAACCGTTTGATCCATCTATCCCACATAATATATTTTTTACTGTTGAATCCTATTTGGGATGCAATGCCTCTTTCCATCTTTAGTTGGAATACCAGTTGGTGTTGAATATTTTCCCAAACCATAGGTTTTGAGGATTTCCAATTCCTCGCTACCGTCAATTTTGTTGCCGTTAGAATATGGAGTAGGAAGCATTCCTCATCTTTTGAAATCCGGGGGAGATTCTGGTGCAGGAGAGCACTCTCCGGCGACACTTTCAGCTCTATTTTCAGGTAGAATTTTATTTTGTTGAAGACCTCTCTCCAAAGACTTTGAATTAGCGGACATTCCCACCATATGTGTTTGTAATCTCCTATGGCTGAACCGCAGCGCCAGCACAGATTTGAAATGCCCCCTCTCATTTTTGCTAGGGTAGACGGGACGTAATACCACCTATTAAAGAGCTTGTAATTACATTCTATAATATTCAGGCAGTGTATTGCTTGATTTATCTTGAATAAAGATCCGTACCACTCTGTTGGAGAAATCTTCGTTTGGAGGTCTTGTTCCCATTTTTTAATGGCTGGGGGATGAACTCTTCCCTATTAATTTGTATAAGATTTAGACATTTTGCCATCAATTTTTTTTGGTCGCTTAGATTCAGCAGTTCTAATATTTTCGAAGTGATTGGGGAGCTGTTGGTCATTGCCAGATGTTTCTTCAGAAATGTTTTAATTCTGATGTAGGAATATATTTATTTATTGTTTAATTTGTATCTCTCTTGAAGGTTTAGGAATGTGCAGATGGTATTCTGGTCGATAAGGTCATCGATGGAGGTTATCCCACCGTCTATCCAAGCTTCAAGTTGTAGGTCCTCTATAAAGCCTTTCAGACTAGTGAGGGGAAGATGTGGTATTATTTTATTTCTCAGATCCGTCTTTGCTTTAAAGTTGTGCCAGCCCTTTAAGATGTGTTTCAGGACCAGACTATCTACTTGCTTGATTGAAGGTTGTTTCTTGCCTGAGAGATTCCAGAATAGTGTATGTAGATTGGCTTGTCTCTGTCGTTGTTCCAATAGGGCCCAACTTTCTTTTTGAGAATGGCTGCTTTGGGTGATAAAGGCGTGAAATAGCGTTGCTGCTTTGTATTGATCCACCACGTCTGGGACTCCAGAGCCCCCTCTTTTATTTTGTTTTGATAGTAGTTGTAGGCTAAGCCTTGATTTTTTCCCTAACCATATAAATTTTGTAAAGGATGTTTGAATCATTTTTAGCCAACTCGGTGGAATACTTAACGGGACCATTCTCAGGATATACGTTAATTTGGGCATTATGTAGGATTTCACGGCATTTATTTTTCCAATCCATGAGATCTCCACCTTCTTCCAGTTTTTTAGTTTGCTATTAATTTCTTTTATCAGAGGTAACAGGTTGCTCTCCATTATATCCTCGGGTTTAGGGGTTATGAGAATGCCTAAGTATCTGAAGTTTTTTGTTGTCCATTGTAAATCGTATTGAAATTGAAGATTTTTTAATTCTGTTTTATTCATGTTAATGGGTAATGCAACTGTTTTTTCTATGTTTAACTTGTAATTCGAGTATTGACTGTATGTTTTTATTGTTACGAGCAATTCTTCTAGAGCTGGTCCTGGATTTTTTACCAGCATCAAGATATCATCGGCATATAGCATTATTTTTAACTCCTCCTGCTTATTCTGAAATCCTGGTATCTTAGGGTTGGCTCTTAACTCTGCTGCTAGTGGTTCAAGAGTTAGTACGTACAATAATGGTGACAGGGGGCAACCCTGTCTGGTTCCATTTGAAATTTCGAACCAGTCCGATTTTATCCCTGGACCCAAAATTCTTCCGGAGGGGTTTGAATACAGTGCCATAATGGCTTCTTTTATGTTCCCCGAAAAACCATAAGCCTCTAGCGTGTGTTCCAGAAAGTTCCACCCCACCCTATCAAAAGCTTTCTCTGCATCCAGAGACAAGGCGAGGGTGGGGATCTGCCCTCTCTGAGATTTTTCTAGGAGATTAATGATTCTCCGAATATGGTTTATAGAGTAACGACCTGGAATAAACCCTACTTGGTCCGGGTGGATCACCTCCGTTATAACCTTTTTAATTCTCTCTGCAAGAATACCCGAAAATATTTTTGAATCTGTATTAAGTAGGGAGATGGGGCGGTAGCTGGTGACTTCTTCAGGGTTTTTGCCTGGTTTTAAAATAGTGACAATGTTAGCTTTCAGAATTTCAGATGGTATTTGACTCTCAGTCATAAAATCATTAAATAGATTTTTTAAGTCTTCCTTAATTTCTTCTCTTAAGATTTTATAAAAGGTATTATTGTATCCATCTGGACCGGGAGCTTTATTGACCTTTAATTTTTTTATTGTTTTGTCGATTTCTTCCAGGGAGATAGGTTTGTTCAGTGTTGATAGTTGTTCCTGTGAGATTTTTTTGAATTGTTTTCCCTCAAAAAATTCTTGTGCATTTTCATTGAAAGTATTTTTAGGTAGATTATATAATTCTCTATAGTAGTGAGCAAAAGATTCACCGATTTTATCCGGAATGAGACTTGTCTCACCTCTATAGACAATTTTTGTTACACATTTCGAGGTTCTCTTATGTTTCAGTTTGTTGGAGAGTAGCTTGTCTGATTTATTTCCCTTATAATACCATTTAATGTTCAGAAGATCTAGATTTCTATTCGTTCTATTGAGCAGTTGATCATTAATCTTAGCCTCCAGTTCTTGAATTTTCTTGGTTGTGTCTCTAGTCGGTGTCATTTTATTGATCTGTTTCTGGGCTGCGAGGAGGATATATAGGTCGGGTAGGTTGAGTTCTCTCTTTTTTTTTTCTCGACTTCCTATTTTAATTAGGTATCCTCTGATAACGCACTTAAAGGTACACCATAAGGTGGATGGCGAGATATCTTTGTTTCTGTTTTCTTCAAAAAATTGCTTCGTTTCTTGTCTGATGTAATCCTTGTTCTCTTCTGACCTCAACAGGTTGTTATTAAGTTTCCAGTCGGATTTAAATTTTTTATAACTTCCTTTTAATTCCATGATAACAGGGCTATGGTCTGTCCATGTGATGTCCTGGATTGACACTTTTTTAATTTGTCGCGTTAAGTTCAAGTTAACCAGGATCAGGTCTATCCTAGAATATGAATGATGTGTTTTGGACAAACATGTGAAATCTAATTCCGTTGGATGAAATATCCGCCACGAGTCGTAAAGTTGATATTTTGACACTAGAGCTCTCATTTTCCTACTATTGTTCAGGATAGGTTTTTCATTTTGTAAATCCCTCATGGATTTTTTATCCATTTGAGGATCCATGATACAATTAAAATCTCCCAAAAGTATCACTGACCCTTGTTTGACTTGTTCTACCTTATTTAGTAATCTGGCTAAAAAAGAAACTGGTGAGTGATTAGGAGCGTAAGCTGTGACAATTGTATACGTCATATTGTTTATTTCAGCTATCAATAGAACGTATCTACCCTCCGAATCATATTCTTGATATTTTATCTGTGTATTTAGATCTTCAGAGATCAAGATGGCCACACCTCGTTTTTTCTTCGAGTTTAATGATGAACAGAATACTGAAGGGTATCTTTTTGAGATGAGCCTCTTCTCGTCTTTTTTTAATAGATGTGTTTCTTGGATCCCGGCGATATTAATTTGTTCCTTCTTCATGTATTCCGTCAGCATCATTCTTTTTTGGGGAGAATTGAGTCCGCGTACGTTTAGTGTTAATATTTTAATCATTTAGTTTGCACTAAGGTACTATAAATGAAAAAGTCTTCCGAAGGACTGAATAGCGACTACTCTTCAGAAGGCACCCCACTGTTGCACACACAAAACACGAAACATACATATACCCAGAGTTTGACCCTCGTCTGGGTATTCCCCGTGCTATGACACCGAGTGGGTGCTCCGCACAGGAAGAATAATTCATCCGTCTAGATGAATAAGGTTTTGGGGCTGCGAGACCCCAATGGGAGAAGCATGGGTCGAATCTTTTGCTCTATACCTATTACCCTTCTCTTGCCCCTTCACGTGAGTAATTAAGCTGGGGGCTACCCCAGTTTATGATGAGTATTTAATTTAGTTATAGTTATTACTATCTTAATCATGTGAAAGACACGGAGGGGGGGCAAAGGGGAGCGAAAGCACTGGAGGGGGCGGAGAGAGAGAAAAAAAAAAAAAAAAAAAATTTGAAACTGTGGTTTAAAGGTGATGTTGTCAAGATGAGGGGCGATGTGGACCTGAAGAAAGTGATTCAATGTTATAACACCGAAAGGTGGAATAAGAAGAAGTATGGATAAATAAGAAGATAAAAAATAGATAACAATTTCGTGGGATTATAAATATACGTTAGATTGGAGTCTAATAGAGAAAACTATAGTGTGGAATATGTGACTCGGAACAAAAACAACAAAAAAAAAAATTTGAATTGAAAAAGTGTGAAATTTGGTTGGAATTATAAGTGCACTTGGAGTTGTGTCGAGAGGGAAAACCTATAATTGGGAGAGTGGCACTGATAGGGGAATAAGTGAGGGGGGGTAAAGGAGAAGAAGAAGAAGAAGAAGAAGAGAAAAGAGATGGAAGGGGAATTGTGTGAGATTGTAAGTACCCGTAGGTTTGGTGTCTAATGGGAAAAGCTATAATGTGGAGTATGTGAATCAAAACCGGAAGAAAAAAAAAGTGAAAGAGATGAGTGAATAAAATGAAATTGAACAAGTGTGAGATTTGCTTGGGATGAGTGCAGTTGGAGATGTGTCGAAAGGGAAAACCTTTAATTAGGGGAGAGTGGTACTGATAGGGGAATAAGTGAGGGGGTGGAAGAGAAGAAGAAGAAGAAGAAAAAAGAGGTGGAAGGGGAATTGTGTGAGATTGTAAGTACACATAGGTTTGGTGTCTAGTAGGAAAAACTATACTGTGGGGTATGTGAATCGAAACACACAAAAAAAAAAAAAAAAAGATTTGCATATCCCTCCCCTATATTATCAAGTTTTCCCTGTGGCCTCCCCACAGTGAGTCTAATTAGGCCACTGATGTTCTCTTTTTGATTCCCTTGGCCTTAAGCCAAGCTGAGAGACGATCAGGTTTTTCAAAGGAGAGCGTTTCTAAATCCATTGTAACCTGGATTTTACTGGGGTATACCCATCTATATTTAATGGTGTTTGATCGTAATATCATGGTTGATTCTGAGTATAATCTCCTTTGAGATCTCGTATAGTATGATAGATCTGGGAAGGTAGATATTTTGTCATAAGGCTCCCCCACTACTTTTTCTCGGTTGGCTCTCATAATAATTTCCTTAATTTTATATGAAGAGCAGCATATCATAACGTCTCTTGGGAGGTGGGGGGCTAAGTTTGTAGGTCTAGCTGTTCTGTGACACCTTTCCAGGATATGTGGGGATAAGGACTTTTCTAAACCCAGCTTTTGGAAATAGTCCATAACAAATTCTTCCAGTTTATTATTGGGGACAGATTCCGGTATATTTCTTATCCTAATATTATTACGCCGGGATCTATCCTCAAGTTCTGCAATCTTTTGTTCCAGGGTGAAGTTCTTATGTTCTAGCGATTGTACTTGTTCTTGATTCATATGTAGTTGAATTGCCATTTCCTCTACTTTTTCCTCGTTCTTTGCTATTCTCTGGATTAAAGATTGCATCTCCTCTCTAATAGAGCCTGTATTACTCTCTATTTCAGATTTTATTCGTTCAAATTGAGAATCGAGACATTTGAGTAAATCTATATGAGTTATTGTTTGGCATTCTTGAGTAGTGCCTACCTCTGCTGGATTTTCATTACTATCCTTAGGGCTTGAATGGATATTAATTTCTTCCAAGGAGGATCTATCTGTATCGTGTGTCCCGATTTGGGGTGAAAAAAAAGAAAGACGTTTCTCTGTCTTATCTGTTTTTTTTTCCTTCTTAGTGTTCTGCCTACTTTCCAGGTGTCTTTTTGACGCCATCTTAAGGCTTAAGTCTACTTGCAGTTTTGTAATAGTATGATTGATAGGCTTAAAGAGGAACCAGACGGCTTTCCCCCTACTTTCCTTTTCTTCCACCTTAAGAGAAAAAACTGGAGGTAGCGATAGTAGTTTCTTATGGGGTAGGTTAGACCAACAAGTACTGCCCCCTATATGCCCCTTTTTATGACTATAATGTGTGTGTTTTGATTCTACTTGTTCCCGGCACTCATTAAGCAAAGGGAGATTGGCTGAAGATTTATATTACTTGGCTAACTGCTGAATATTCTCCTTATTTTTAACAACTGAGTGGGTTGGAGATCAGTCAGTCAGCCTATCCTTGAACCCAGTTTCCCTCAGAGGGTATTGTAGTTTAACTCTTGTCAAAGCCTTGTGGAGGTGAGCATCGTTAACATTCCTTAAACCTCTATTTAACTGGTATACCGGACCCCACCACCTCCGTTACTTATCTGTCCTTTAGGCCTCCAGAGGGGCAGTTAACTGGTCCCTTCTTTAAGATCCTCGGTGAGAGGGATAGGAAGCTCGATCTGTGCTCCGGATCCGGTTGTCGGCGAAGATCTTACCCGGCGTCTCACTGTCTCACACCGATGCCGAGGTGCTGGACTCCATGCGTCTCTCGCTTCTCGCAACCCCTCCCACCCGCGAACGTGAACACGTCTCACGTCATCGCTCCACCCCGCTCCCCCCCAATCATGAACACAACCCGATCTATAACTACAATTCCCATAAAGTTCAGCTAGCAATATGACTGGCCCTAAATTATTGCAGATCCTGTCTACAAAAGTTAGTGTTTGTACTGTGGACTTTATGTATCACCCTTCCCTCGCACAGCCAAATCAACAATTAGCAGCTCACAATATTGCTTACTCAATATCATTGGTGTGCTGTTTAGTGTGGCTCTGTGATGCACAGAAACCATTTGGAGGTATTACAAAGAGGAGGGAAATTAACCCTTTCCACAGTGGAAACATTGGTAGTTATGCAGCAGTGGTGGATAACTCCAGGTGTTATTACATTCCTCATGAAGGTCAGTCAACCAAATAGACGGCTGAGAATCTGTGCAAGTCCATAATAATATAATAGCTTGCCTTTGGCACTCTCTTTCCCATAATGCTTAACATACAAGCATGGCTGACAGTCATGCGAAATATAGTCTCAACAGCTGGAGTATTAAGAAACCATGGCTGAAATCTATTTTTGAAATACGCTACCTTGTGTTTCTGCCCAGGTGGGGCATATGATGTAGTAGCAGCCAGAATGGAGGAGAGCAGCTAAAGGATGAAGAAGAAAGAGCAGACCAAAACCACTCTGATAGCAAAGAGATAGTGTAGAGAATTAAATAAAAACTTTTTTTCTACACTCCCCTGCTCAGATGTTTCTTCTTCTCTCTGTATTTATTTAACCTAAACAAAACCATGTAGTGCTCCCTCTGTAGCTTCTGGTCCATGGGCCTGTTTGAATTTCAATATATGTCTAACAGGGACCCCATTCAGTCAGTGTGTTTAAGTGATAACTAATACCCTTTTGTATTATGCTTCTTTTTCCGAGTGTGGTCTGACATCACCTGTGGCCTGATATGCAAATTGTACATATCTCTTTGAAAGTTGTTTGCAAATCAAGCCACAAGGTGATGTTATAAGAGGGATCCTCCAGAGACACATTTAAAACACATTTTTCTCCTGATTTATACATTTGCTTGCGTCACACTGTGTTTGAACACAAATCAGGCACTTTTAAGTGCCTGATTTTTTAAACAAAGGCTGTACCGACGCAGCCTAAATCTTCCCATTCAGTGTAGTTAACGCAGACATCTGTGAGTCTGCTTTATACGTTGGCGCAGTCTGTGTGTGCGTCGTGTTCATACATTCCCCCCAGTGTATCCATAATTAACACATTTTTTATTTTCTACAGTCACAGTAAGAGCAATGTTTAGGTGATGCTGTCCCTTTACTGTAAGGCCTTCCTGTTCCAACACAAAGCTTATGTATTATAATGAAAGCACTTTGAATATACCCTTTTATCATGTTTAATTGTATTCCGTAAAGTATATATTTGGAACATTTTGTAATGTATTGATCAATGTACTACACATTCTTTATGCCGTTAAAAAAATGTATTATATATTGTGTTTAGTAGCATTTGTAATTTACAACTTAATAAGGGACAAGACCTCACTAATATAAATGACTCCCATGTTCTGATCTGCCACAGTTTACATAATTTCAACATACATAATCTTTTCTTGTAAAAATGAACCTGGTGGAAGAGTGGATTGCCTGCATTCATTAGTACATATGATAATGATAAATGAAAAACTTCAATACAAAAGATCCTTTGATTTATGCTTTTGATAGAATAGATCTAATGACAGGTGCAAAGGAAAGAGTGTTTTACACTAATCAGTGCAGCATATAATTATAATTAAAATGTTCATCTGTTTTAAGCTTGCTTTTTAATTACACATATCAATTTTCTTGATTCTCTCTCTGCTTATAGCTCTGATACAAAGTACAGTGTCTAATCAATTTCCTAATCTCTTAAAATATTAATCTTGAGTTTTTACTATTGCCCATAGAAAGTTAAGTAAATGCAAAAAAGCGGACTCGTAGTGAAGTTAAATAGTAAATGACCACAAGAGTACACAAACCAACTAATTATTATAATTTAAGAGACATCAAAAGGGATGGGAGCCACACCTACCAAAGAACGGATTGTGGTAAAAAACAAACAAACCCTGTCCTATAGGATGGTCAGGGCCGGCCCAAGACATTGTGCTGCCTTGGGCAAAGAATTAAATGCTTCCCCCCCCCAAAAAAAAAATCACATTTTAAATATTTTAAATAATTTTATTAAATAGCAAAACAGTTTGTAACGGACAGACAACAATAATAACAACAACATCAACTATAGACATCCTCCAGAATGAGTTTGTTCACATAGCTTTATATAAAATAATTTAAATAGTTTTATTAAACAGCAAAACAGTTTGTAATTGGACAGACAACAATAAATATGCTAGGATTTTGGCACTCAATATGCCCGGATTTAACCCCTCAATATGCCAGATATAGCAATTTAATATGCCAGATTTAGCCATTTAATATGCTAGGATTTAGCCACTCAATATGCCAGATTTAGCCACTCAATATGCCAGATTTAGCCATTTAATATGCTAGGATTTAGTCACTCAATATGCCAGGATTTAACCCCTCAATATTCCAGATTTAGCCATTTAATATGCCAGATTGAGCCATTTAATATGCCAGGATTTTGCCCCTCAATATGCCAGATTCAGCCATTTAATATACCAGGATTTAGCCACTCAATATGCCAGATTTAGCCATTTAATATGCCAGATTTAGCCATTTAATATGCTAGGATTTTGCCACTCAATATGCCAGGATTTAACGCATCAATATTCCAGATTTAGCCATTTAATATGCCAGATTTAGCCATTTAATATGCCAGGATTTTGCCCCTCAGTATGCCAGATTTAGCCATTTAATATCCCAGGATTTTGACACTCAGTATGCCAGATTTAGACATTTAATATGCCAGATTTAGCCATCTAATATGCTAGGATTTTGTCACTAAATATGCCAGATTTAGCCATTTAATATGCCAGATTTAGCAATTTAATATTCCAGATCTAGCCATTTAATATGTTAGGATTTAGCAATTTAATATGCTAGGATTTAACCCCTCAATATGCCAGATTTAACCATTTAATATGCGAGGATTTTGCCCCTCAGCATGTCAGATTTAGCCATTTAATATCCCAGGATTTTGACACTCAATATGCCAGATTTAGACATTTAATTTGCCAGATTTAGCCATCTAATATGCTAGGATTTTGTCACTAAATATGCCAGATTTAGACATTTAATATGCCAGATTTAGACATTTAATATGCCAGATTTAGCCATCTAATATGCTAGGATTTTGTCACTCAATATGCCAGATTTAGCCATTTAATATACTAGGATTTAGCCATTTAATATGCTAGGATTTTGTCACTCAATATGCCAGATGTAGCAATATAATATGCCAGATTTAGCCATTTAATATGCCAGATTTAGCCAATTAATATGCTAGGATTTAACCCCTCAATATGCCAGGATTTAACCCCTCAATATGCCAGATTTAGCCATTTATTATGCTAGGATTTAGTCACTCAATATGCCAGGATTTAACCCCTCAATATTCCAGATTTAGCCATTTAATATGCCAGGATTTAACCCCTCAATATGCCAGATTTAGCCATTTAATATGCCAGATTTAGCCATAGAATATGGCAGGAATTTGCCCCTCAATATGCCAGATTTAGCCATTTAATATGCCAGATTTAGCCATCTAATATGCTAGGATTTAGCCACTCAATATGCCAGGATTTAACCTCTCAATATTCCAGATTTAGCCATTTAATATGCCAGATTTAGCCATTAAATATGCCTGGATTTTGACACTCAATATGCCAGATTTAGCCATTTTATATGCCAGATTTAGCCAATTAATATGCTAGGATTTAACCCCTCAATATGCCAGGATTTAACCCCTCAATATGCCAGATTTAGCCATTTATTATGCTAGGATTTAGTCACTCAATATGCCAGGATTTAACCCCTCAATATTCCAGATTTAGCCATTTAATATGCCAGGATTTAACCCCTCAATATGCCAGATTTAGCCATTTAATATGCCAGATTTAGCCATAGAATATGGCAGGAATTTGCCCCTCAATATGCCAGATTTAGCCATTTAATATGCCAGATTTAGCCATCTAATATGCTAGGATTTAGCCACTCAATATGCCAGGATTTAACCTCTCAATATTCCAGATTTAGCCATTTAATATGCCAGATTTAGCCATTAAATATGCCTGGATTTTGACACTCAATATGCCAGATTTAGCCATTTTATATGCCAGATTTAGCCATCTAATATGCTAGGATTTTGTCACTAAATATGCCAGGATTTTGTCACTAAATATGCCAGATTTTAAAATTTAAAATGCCAGATTTAGCCATCTAATATGATAGGATTTAGCCATTTAATATGCTAGGATTTTGTCACTCCATATGCCAGATGTAGCATTTTAATATGCCAGATTTAGCAATTGAATATGCCAGATTTAGCCATTTAATATGCTATGATTTAGCAATTTAATATTCTAGGATTTAACGCCTCAATATTCCAGATTTAAAATGCCAGATTTAGCCATTTAATATGCCAGATTTAGCCATTTAATATGCCAGATTTAGCCATTTAATATGCTAGGATTTAACCCCTCAATATGCCAGATTTAGCCAATTAATATGCTAGGATTTAACCCCTCAATATGCCAGATTTAACCCCTCAATATGCCAGATTTAGCCACTCAATATGCCAGATTTAGCCATTTAATATGCCTGGATTTTGCTTGTTTTACACCACCCGCCTCTCCCTTCCCCCTTTGCCAGTACTTACCTCCTGGATTCTCCTCCGTGGTCTTCCCTCCTGCACGGAGGAGGGAAGCTCAGCCACCAAGTATGACATAATGCCATATCCGGTGTTAAGGAGGTTTTGTTTCTTACCTTTTATGATGCGGCTGCTGGCTGCTGTCCGCATGGATGGGCAGCGGCAGGAAGACAACGTTTCAGATGAGCGGTGAGCGGCCGAAATAGCGTCTATTGAGGCGGCAATGTGCCGCCTTTGCAAAAATGACGCTTGGGGCAGTTGCCCCACTCTGCCCCATTGTAGGGCCAGCCCTGAGGATGGTACTAACTCAGGAGGGGTATAACCATGTTTTTTTTTGCTCACTTGCACCATTAGCTTATCATACTGGTCCCACCCATAAAGGCGGTTCAGAACTGAAATGCATGGCAAGTCTCCTCTGCATGAGGGACACAGCAACTACAGACATACATTTTTCTCTATCATAGGCCTTGTCAGTGTGGTACAGCTGGTGTTCCTCTACGTGCAGTGAGCTAGCGACCCACATGTGGGCAAACCCTGATTACTCATATGGGTCTGTTCACTAACATTCTACTTTGGAGGTCGATTTTTAAGACAGTCTCAAAAATAGCTTTGATCATTTTGCTTCCCATTGCATTTTACATGGAAGACTTGAACCTAGGTTTTTTTTCTAAGTCAAACTCGGTTGACGCAAAATGAAAGTTGACCTCCAAAGTCAAATTTTAGTTAATAGACCCAATAGAGACAAAAAAGGGGGGTAGGATGCCACACCTACCTAAGAACGGACAGTGCTGAAATAGCCTGTCCTGTAGTATGGTACTATCTTGGGAGGGGAATTCAGTAAATTAAAATTTACTAAAGGGTCTACTCAGGTAGCTCTGATTCAGAGCACTGAAAGGATCTTAAATTGGAACAAAAAAAGCAGCCATTTTTGGAAAATGTTGTGCCGAAATTTTGGCAGTCAAACTCCTCTGGAGTTGTGATAATCAAAATAGTAGCCTCTATCCTCCCCATAGATTTTGATGGGGAGGGTAGAGACTCATGTCGGGAGGACTTTGGCTATTGCAGAATTAAAAAATAAAAACAAACATATTAGTCCCCATGGGCAACTAGCCCTGATCCCAAATGTATATTATAGTGGACTGGGAGCGATTTGGGTGGCTGTCAGCTGCGTTTATCATGGAAGTAGAAAATAAAAGATTAGTGAAGTGGCGGTCAAAATAAATTGGATTCATGCAGCAAACCTCTGTCATAAAAGCCTTTACAAAATACCAAATGGATACATGACAAAGGAAAGAGTAAGTGTGCGCAAAAGTATACAAAAGACTGTTTCCTTTGGTCAGGGTAAGTAGTAATAAAGTGCAAAATGTGTATGACACACCAAACTGCAAATAAATAAATACATAAAAAAGAATTACTTGGTCAAACTTGAATGCAGCTGCTCTATAACAAGTGTTGAAATACACAGGAACCACAACAAATCAGGATGGGCGTAGAACCAAGTGAAACCTCATAATACAGAAAATTTGAAGAAACACAAAATTACATATTTTGCTACAATTGTCCTTTAAAATACAGTGAGAATTTTCCCTTAAAATAGGCTCTGTGCAGAGCAGACAGTAAATCTGCATGTTATACACATCAGGTTTATTTGGGAGAGGACACTTTTTTTAAGGACACTTTTTTTTAATGTTTCTAAATCCCACAAAGGAAGCAAGGGTTATAAAAAAAAAAAGTGTAATTGTTCTTTAAGAAAGTGGTCATTATAGTAACAAATAGACCACTTAGCTTCCTTAATCAAGAATAGTTTAGTGGAACAATGAACATTTCAGTAAGGGAGCATTGTTTTCTAAAAAGAAAATCACTAGTCTACCAGACAGAAAAAAAAGGATAAGTTAATTATGGAGAATAAACACAATTGGACATTTTTTCGAAAAAATGTTGAATGCATATATTAATTAGTATGCATCCTTGGAGAATATAAGCCAAAGTGGGGCTGATTATATGTAATAAGAATGGAAATACAAGCTTCAATAAACGGAACAATGCATGCAAAGGAAAAAAAGAACTGGTTTGCTAAAATGGATTTAAATTGTTAATTATAGGCAAATTAAGACATACACAAGCATGTTATACCAATCTATAAATGACACAAGTGTACCAAAAGAAATTGGTATACATTTGGTATTTTTTAGCTGTTAGCAAGTGAAAAAGTAATTTAGGAAAATTACGGACAAAAGACAAATAGAATAAATACATCTATATATAAATATGGAGACAAAATGCACAAGACAGCTTAGAAATGTCTACATCACTGAATTTAAAATCAGCAATTTTTTAAAGGTATTAGATGTAATGCTTGTAAGGAATGGAAATTACAAATTAAGCAAATTACAAATTATTGACACAAATTGACATTTTATATATATATATATATATATATATATATTTATATAAATATATATATATGGCATAATTGTAATAAATCTTTTATACTTTCCTCAATGGGTTAATTGTGTCCATTACCCCATCACCCACATTGCACATCAAGGACTTACCCCACAGACTGCATGCTGCCTGCTTACCACACAGAGGCTGGTGATCTCTTTTGATCTCCCTAGTCAATGCCTCTGCCCTTCGGCCCACCCTGCACCAGACAGGTATATCGCCTGTCACCCCCTAATGATGGCCCTGCAAATAAAGCTGACCGTAGTATGATACTGTTTAGAAAATATACAAAAGGAATTTATAACAAAAACTATTACCCTCAAAAAAAGTTGCGTTTGAAATAACAAACACTGAGCGGTATTCAATCAGCCCTGAAGCTTCTGGTTTTCACCCCTCAATTTAAGTTGATCAGTAGGTCACACTGTCTTTAGAGGGAGTTGCCCTTTAGCAGAAAATCAGCTGTTTAAAGACCAGCTGATGGTAAACGTTGCTGTCCTTAACATAGGTGTATAATAACGCTGCTGTCTTACGACAAAAAAGCTGGAAAACACATGTGCAGTAGATGTACTGCCAAACAAGGTGCAGGCTTCTGGAGCACAACCCAACAATAGACTGACACCAACAAAGTTACCAGGAGGATAGAGCCAGTGTAAGGTATAACACATTAAATAGCCCTATGCCTTTCATCTGGACTTACAGGCTTCCTCATGGGCACATATAGAATTCACAATACCCATTACAAATTTGAAACCTAAACTATATACATCAATAAAAGCTCTGGTTAAGCGGAGGGTTACTTCCTCAAAATGTCCCTCCATGGACGAATAAGCGCCGCTTGTTAGTCGAACCACTGGAGGCGCCATTTTGCCATTGTTTCGATGGATTTTGAAGTTAGAAACTTAGAAACTACAATGCAACATACACTAAACAAAATAAAAATATACTGAAAGGGAAGCATTACACAATATAAAGATGTCAGCGCAGAGGGAACGTAAACTAATTATAGGATATGTTGATGTGCTTCTTTACTAGCGGAAAAATAATCAAAAATAAATAAAAACCAAATAAGATAAATAAAATAATAACTAAAAATGAGAAATAAAATATAAAAAAATAAAAATAAATGAATACAAATGCAAGTAAATATAAATAAACATAAAATAAAAAATATATAACTAAAAAAAAAACATTAAATAAAAATAAATATAAAATAGAAATCAGGAAAATAATTAATGAATAATAAATATGAGAATGAGAATAAACAAAATAGAACTTAAATTACAGAAAACACACTATATCAAAACCTGTGTTATGAACCCTCCCTCTCCTGTCTGATTCCACATGTTCATTGCCCATAAATCTAATCTTCCTTAGATCACCATTTATGCAAGTAGTACAATGTACTGGTACTGAAAGTTTTTCAGATCTTTTTAAAATACACCCCCCCCCCCATGTCCCAGCATCCTCTATTTGAGAGGCTGTACTGTTCTATATATATACTGCAGGACACATTGCCACTGCAGCATACAGAAAGAATCACATATTATACAGGTTTTTACTTGAAAATTCTCAGTTACAAAACTACTGATTTATTGGATTTCTGAGCTTGCGTTCACTGCCTCCATGCAACATCATGGTAGAATATTCTTTAGGACACATGATGGTCCTAGTAATTATGGCTAAAAAGCATATACAACATGCATTTAATAAGGAAGTGCAACAGCCCCTTTAAGACAAGACAATGGAGGTAATATGTACAATATGCACATTAAACACATTCTATTCATCTCCACAACCTCCACAGAAAAAGAAAAAGCTCATACTCTGAATCAGTGCATGTCACAATGTGAACTGCCTTTTCATAATATGTGTATGAACTACAATTCTGGTTTTATACTTTAAAATTATATTATACTTTAAATTATATTAATTTATATTTTTAATAAATATATTCACGTATTTTGATTAGTTCATATTGTCAGTGGCTTTGCACATGCCATTTTTGTTCTAGACAAGAATAAACTTTCACATACAAAACAGGGTTTTCTTTCAATTTGTATATTCTTTTAAATAACAATTAAAAATAAAAGTTGCACAATGGTAACGTGGTTTGCATGTCCAATTTTGATTATTCTTCATAGCAGACTGATACTGCAAAAATGCATGCAATATTTTATTTCTGCAAGGTCTACACTTGATTTATATCTGAAAAGACATTGAGAAGTAGACTGCTTGTCAGCTAACTCATTAGCAATTGCTTTCAAAAAAGCAGAAAATGTTCAGTTGCACCTTCACAAATAGATTGTGGTTGGATTTTTGGTATTGGATGAAAAACATTTATGTGTTTCTACCTTATAATTGTGCACAGTGAATACAAAATAAACATATTTACAATACAAACACAGAAACCCTTTTTTTGTTGATATGACAAAAAATCTCAAGAGTCTACTCAATAAATAGAGAAATTCAGGGAATTGAGATGGGAATTTCAAACTTTAGACCAATTTAGCTAAGTTGGAAAATTCTCCAATGCAACTGAATGGGGGAATTTTTCTAACTCGGCTACCTTGGCCTTAAGTTTGACATTTCTGTCTCAATTCCCTGCAATTCTCTCTTTATTGTGTAGACCCTACAGTGTTATTCTAACCAAAGGGTAAGTTATGTAAACTAAAAACTACCCAGTTAAGTAATAAGATAATATCCTTTTATAAACTGGCCACATATAGTTCCTGGATACATATTGGTATCTAGCCAGATTTCAACAACACATTCCTTTCTAAAAGTTTTTAGAATTTTCTTTCTACTATAACTCTTCACAAGTTATGATTATTTTACTTACGCACTGATTTCTATTTTTTTTAAATATGAGAAAAGCAGACATGTTGTTTATAATCTTGGGTCAGACCTCCATTAACCTTAGGTCAGCTTAAAGAAGATCTGACCCATCTGATCCAAGATTGTACACAACATGTCTTTTAACTGTTAACGCTGTTTGGAGCAAAGAGGGCTCGATATTTGGGTTCTCTCATTAAAGCTTCTCTATATAAACCCTCTACCCTGGATGCATTCTTTAAATAATACAAAATAACATTATTGCTACAGTTATCCTTTAACATGCAGAGAGAATGTTCCTTTTAAACAGGCCTTGAGTTCAGCTCCTCTTTAGTGAGAGATTTTATAGGATTACTAGTTTCACCTTAGATGGGAGAATGCTGTTCCTAGTGCAGAATCAGAGAGTTGGTAACTGTTTATTGATTTGCCTGTTAGCTAAAGCAAAATGCAGAAGAAAATGCTTTACCATTTTGTTTAAATAAGGAGATCAAGTAGGTGAATGCACCTCAGTGAATTCTCCCATCATTTGTAATTTTAAGAATATTGGCATCTAGCCTTCTCTGAATACACCCCATACTCATTCAGTCACATTTTGGATAAAACAAAAGCATTGTCAGGTTTCTTGAATTGGCTTCAATCCTTGCAAACAACTGGACATACTTTCCAGAGCGGAATGGATTGTAGCCTAAGCATTTCATGAAAAGAGTCTCTGAACTCAATACAATTATACCTGAGAAAAATACCAAAATACTTTTGGTTATTAATATTATTTATATTTAATTTCATTATTTGTTACTATGGTAACATAGCTAGCTACCTAGCAGACCCTCTCATTGAGTCACATGTCTGAGCAGAAAAAAATAGGAATGGGTCAAATGAAATGTGATTAGATAATTATTTTGTGTAATGTATAATAACATGATGCCATTTTTATTATGTATTTAACTATAAGTGCTACATTTTTTATTTATTTAGAAAGTGTTTTAACAGGAAGAATACACTGAGATTTCTCTCGTTTTCATGTATGTCCTGTGGACACAGTCCAGAATGGAATTACACAGAGTTACACATTTAACAGTAGATTAAAAATAAATACATACATATATAAAACAAATTATGTGAGATAGTAAGCACATCAGAGTCCTTTTTGCTCACTAAGTTGCTGGCATGCAAAATTTCAACTTTCAGCTATTATTATGCAACAAAACGCCACTAACCTCTTTTGAACTTGGCGATAGATGAAAAAAGTGCATGTGCCTCTTGTGTGGAGGCCTCAGACAATGGCAGACAATCATGTTTTTCATGAAAAAAGTGTTTGCACTGCACACAGATGAGTGTTTTATCCGTCATGCAATACTCAACAATGGGCATCAAAGGATGATGAAAGCAATTCTTTATATCTTCTCCTTCCCAGAACTTTTCAGTCAAGATATGTTCTTCAAATTCCTTTTTATTGTGGTAGAAACGTAGACACTTCTGGCAATAGTTTATTTTGCATATAATGCATCTGAGAACAGCTTGTGCTCTGTGATCAGGATGACATCGATCACATAATTTAACACTGGCACGGTCCTTAAATAGATATCCGTACTTCAAGGCTACTTTGGCTCGCAGGTAATTCTCTGGCAGCCTGATTTGTTCATTACTTGGGAAGTAATGTGCTGTTTCACATACTGGACAAAATACAACAAAGTAATAGCCTTTGCTCTTAGTATCTTTGATTTTGGTCTTATCCACACAAGTTTGGCAGAGGCAGTGACCACATGGTAGGATGAAAGGATTGGCGTACATCTGTTTGCATGATGGACAGGTAAGTTGTTGAATAATGGCATTCTTCAAGTCTGTAGAGGAAGATTTCTCCAACCTTCTTTTATGTATACTAAAAAAAAAAAAAACAGCATTATAATTAATCAGTATTTAAGGTCCTATAATATTTATCTGTATCATTGCATTCATAAAAAAAAAAAAAAAACTTTGCACAATGTACCCTGATGGCAGCCCTGAATAAAGCTACAACTCATTTCACTGTGTTTTAAGTAGTAATTTTCCTTGGAAAAATCCAAAATCCAAATCAATTCAGATCACCACAGTAGAGTAGACACTACAGTTTGATTATGTATACTGTTAACGGTAGTTCTATATACTTACAAAAAGTATTGAACTGTACACACAAACATATCCTTGGACTAATAAAAACACTAATAAAAAATGTACACTTTTTTTAGTAAATTATATACTTGAGAGGTAATACACAATAACAACATGTGAAGGATTTGGTCTTATACTTACATTCCTCGTGGTACCGGTCTACAACATTTGCATCGATCACCTGTATCTGTGTTTTTGCAGGTGCAGAGAGGGTGTGTCAGTTCTAGACAGAAGTAGCCTGGACATCTCTTCTGCTCACGATACTCACAAATGCAGTTTTCACAATTGGGTCTTGGAAGACAATTACATTCACAGCAGGAGGTTTCACATTTTGATAGTTTTCTTGTCCTTCTACATCTACATTTTCCTGGGCAGCAGACACAGTATGATTGTTTGCAATCTATGCAGCATGGGGCTCCACAACAAGTGCACTGATATGGCATTTTTGTTTGGTTGTAGACATTTTACTGAAATTTCAAGACTATCGGATTTTCCTTCACTGAGAACTCAGTGCTGGACATCATCTTTCTTGTGCAAAAGCTGCCAGCAATGAACATTCCAATGACTTGCATTATGATGACATTGCTGTCATATGATGTCACACTTTCCACCTGCATTCTTTTTTGCTGAATCTAGATAGCACATTCTGTAAAAATGTGTGTATTATCACTCAAAAGTCATTGGGGGCAAAATACATGACATTTTATTGGATGGGAATCTTGAAGAAAGTTGTCTCATTTATACAACTAGTAATCAGAAAACCGTTGATTAACTTATTACTTTAAACCAAAAGACAGTACCTGCAGACATAAGATCATCATAAATGGTAATTAATTAAATAAACTCTTAAAGAAAAAATAGATATTTGGGTAGATTCAATGCCATCAACTGTTAAAAAATTACTGAACCTGCAAGATATTTTTAGAGAAAAGTCACAGCAAGCGTGGGATTAGCTGACACAATAAAAAGTGTTAAAATAATTAGATGGTGTTAAGGTGCAGAAAGCCCTGGGGCCGAATGGTATACAGCCATGATTTCTTAAAGAACCATTATTTTAGATTTTCAGGGATCCTTTTACTTCAGGCATGGAGTGCCAACAGATTGGCGTAAAGCTGATGTTGTGCCCATATTTCAAAAAGGGATCAGCCAGGCAATTAGAGACTAGTAAGCTTGACATCTGTGGTGGGGAAACTGTTTGAAGGTTTGATAAGGTAATTCTTTCAAGATGTCATGTTGGGCAGGAATTTCATTAGCAGAAGCCAACATGGCTTTATGAAAGATCTATCCTGTCAAACTAATTTAATTGCATTCTATGATTAAGTGAGTAAAAATATAGACATGGGGGCTGGAGTGGATGTGATATATCTATACTTTGCTGAGGCATTTGATACTATTCCCCCAAAAAAGGTTACTGTACACATAGACTTAAATAGGCTTAGTAACAAAAGTTTGTGTGTAGATTGGAAGAGTGGTGGTTAATGGTGGCTTTTGCCCAAGTCTAGCCATACACTGGCACCTGCCCTGTCTGTTTGTGCTTCTTTCAGTTTTTGCAATCTTAAGTCCTGTGCAGTTCAGTCTACAGGTATTCCTTGTTTGTATCTCTGTGCAATGTAAATCTTTAACTTTCACTTATTTGCTAATATTAGTTCATAGCTTTAGGGACTTGCCAAATTGTGCGATATCTTGGTATGGTTGCCAAGCTTAATCATATTGGCCAATAGGTGAACTAAACTCCTACCATTCCATCATTAGTATTAAGCTAGTCCCTGTAAATGTGTTTGTTTGTTCCTTAGCCCTGTCCTCTGTATGTAGGCTTAGTATACCTGTGCCTGTCCCTTTAACGTCTGTAACAATGCATTTTGTCTGTGCCCTGTTTTTATCAATTTTATTAACCATGAACCTTGTGTTGTTTATCCTTAGTTGGGCTTCTGCTTTATCTTGCTCATGTTTAACTCTATCTCTGTCCTGTAGCCCTGCACTGTATTCAGTTCTATTATGCCTCCTGCTTTCTTTTTGAAGTTATGTTCCATGCCTGCTCCAGGATGTGTGTATTAGTGTGAGCATGTATTAGTGTTATGTGTGAGAGTGTGTTTGTGTGTTTTAGTGTGCATGTATATTAGTGGATGTGTTTGTGTGCGTAAGGAGGACTTCAGCTATAGCCAAAATAGTCAAAGTTCTGAAAAAATGTCCACAAATGTAATAAAATAGAAATCTGTGTTTTTTTTATTTTTAGAAATGCTTGTAGTAATGTAAATAAACTAGTATACTATATAACATTAATATTTTCAAGTTCTATATCAATATTTTTGTGTTAAAAATATGTTTACCTAAATTTTTCTACGATGTTCTATTCAATTATCACACTAAAATTTGGAGAATTGAAATGGATTAATTTCACTTCAGTTATCCAAATTCAGAGCATGTTGGGGGATGATTGCCACATAATTTGGGCAGCCGAAAATCTATGGTTTCATGGCAAAATAGAGTACCTCCGATGCTTTAGTTTCTAAATGGGCTGATTGTTTTTGTGGGGATATTTGCACATTCATTCAGCAGATCATTTGTGAGGTCAGGCACTGATATTGGACGGGGAGGCATGGCTCAGACTCTCTGTTTCAGTTCATCTCAATGGTGTTCGATAGGGTTGAGGTCTGTGCAGGCCAGTTAAGTTCTTCCACACCAAACTCATCCAACCATGTCTTTATGGACCTTGTTTTGTGCATTTGGTCACAGTTGTGCTGGTATAGAAAAGGACCTTCACCAAAGTTGGAAGCATAGAGTTTCCCAAAATGTGTTGGCATGCTTCAGCATTAAGATTACAGTTGGCACAATGCAGTCAGGCAGGTAAGGGTCTCCTGGCATCCTCCAAATCCAGATTCTCCCATCATACTGCCAAACAGTGTTTCCACTGCTCCAGAGTGGAGTAGGGGTGAGCTTTACCCCACTCATTACGATTTTTAGCATTGTACTTGGTGATGTGAGGCTTGCATACAGTTGCTTGGCCATGGAAATCCTTTTTTTTTTGTTCTGATATTAATGTCAGTGGAAGTTTGGAACACTTCATCTATTGAACCAACAAGTCATTGGTGACTATTACACACCAAGTGCCTCAGTACTTGCTGACCCCACTGTGTGACTTTACGTGGTCTTCCGCTTCAAGGCTGAGTTGCATTTCCTAAATGATTCCACTTTCCAATAATACCACTTACCATTGACAGTGGAATATCTAGCAGAGATGGAATCTCATAAACTGACTTATTGCAAAGGTTACTATCATCCTATTGTTTAAATCCACTGAGCTCTTCAGACTAACCACATTTTTTAACAAATAATTGTAAATTCAGACTGCATGGCTAAGTGCTTGATTTTATACACTTATGTGAATGGGTCTGATTGAAGCTCCAGAAATCAATAATTAAGTGCTGTGTACCAATAATCTTGTCCGCACAGTTTTCACTTTAAAACATACACTGCAATTCAGGCTTTGCCCCCTTTTAGGCTTACTGTTTCATAAATATATAGTGAGCCTCTGCTCTCCTCTTTTAAATGTAAGATTTGATTTATTTCTATTAATCTCTTTAACAGCTCAGAAGGAAAAAAACAGTGTTCAACAAGTTGCTAATTAACATCTACATTAAAAATGAATGTCAGGTGTAAAAAAAAACATGCTGCAGCTACATGTGCAAAATAGGTAATTTTAATCAGATATTATACTATTACATGATTGAAACATTTCCCATGCCTCAATGAGTAACATGTCCTCTATCACTCACTATTACTGTTCTACATCAGTTACAACAGTATAAAATCAATTCTTGTTGTTGTTGTTTTTACTGTTTTTTGCAACTGTGCTATATTAACATTAAAGAGAAAGTTTCACGTACATTGTCTGAAACATGCTCTTAGATAAGTGCTGCATTGTATAAAGCAAATACAAGAAAGATATCCGTCTATCTTCCAAAAAATGGCATGCACTAAACAAGTACAGTGGGAAAAAAAGGAGGTAAAACATGAGTAAGGAGCAATTTGTCAATATTTGTAACATTTTGTGCTTGTTTTCCCCGATTTGCACGTCTACCGTTTATTTTTATGTGGTATTCATTCTTCCAATTGCGCTAATATAACGCAATTATATTTGCGCATGCTAAAGACTTTTGCGAATATTTTGTGAAAAATAATTGTTATTCTGCATGGGAAAATTACACCACCTTTTGGCAAGTGCTGATATAAAAAGGTAGAAAAAGTATTCGCAAATTTGCCTGATTTTATTTGCAATTATGCCTGTTTTGATTCACAATTTGCTCATATTTCCTATTTGAATGTTAAATGTTTGGTATATTGCAAAACGAGCAAAGTGCAAAAATAGTTTTGCACATAAAATATATTTGAGATTTTTTTAGTACATGCCCCTTTAAGTTTACTAAAACCACACACCACTAAATTCCATGCACTTCATTCAGCTGAGTAAAGCAGAGATCATCTGATTTCAAGGTAACATATAATAAAAGCACTTTCTCAGACGGGAGTAGAAAAACTGCTACAGATGGAGCCGTCCTGCCTTCAGTATACTCCCCCTCACTGATGCCACTGAATTTTGAGGCCCTTGTGAATTTAATCCAACATGGTGCAATAAACAAAACACTGAGCTCAAACAAAAAAATAATGAAACTAGCTGCTTTACAGCTAACTCACCACTTAGAGTCTGGTGCGTTCATCCAGCACAATCCCTGCGTGCTGGACTTATGATTCAGTGCTATCCGCGCGAAACGCGTTAGGTGCGCTTGGACATAAGTTTTTTTTCCTCCCCCCGGCTGGTGCCTTGATTTTATGTTTTTCCAAAAAAGAAGAATTACTTTTATTGTTGGTTGGTGTGCTGAGGGAATGTTTCTTGACTTCCGTGGAGCGCCTTTACCTGTCACATGTAAGCCTTGTGAATTTATTTTCAATGTAAAATTACAGCAGTACTGTACTTTATTTTAAAGTTACAATAAAAGCTTTTCACATATTTTGAAATATGAACAACATGCAAAAAATAAGCAAAGTGGTACTGGCTTTTAAAATAATTTTGTGGAGTGAGACATGTCAGTGTTTCAGGGCAATCTATGTTGTGATGAATGGCGTTACTAATGGTTCTGGATATTTAAGAAACTATGTAGGAATTTGTAAGATCTAGCATTGTGAGAAATATTAGCAATGTTTCATGGTGTCCATGAACACAAGAAAGCTCATTTCATTTTATCGGTCATTTATATGGTAATTAGGAAAATTTGGTGAAGCAGAATTTGTCTGTTAAGTTTTACTGATAATGATGATATGATAGCGTTCAGGTTCGTGATTGTTTCTCTGGAGAACTGGTATTTATTCAAAGAGGGTAAAGAGCCAGGATCGAAATTGGCAAAATGTCTCACTTGGCTACTTCTTGACGTCTGCCAGTTTTATAGACATTACGAGGTTATAAAAAATGGTAATGACACTACTGTCTGTATTAACTTGGCAATAACTGGCTTTATCAAGACATCAATGTACAAACTACAATAAAAATAACAATATCAAGCACTCAATAAAATGATAATACAAAACCCTGCCGCAATCAGGAACCATAACCATTAGCCATTAGAAAATGAAAGATAAAGAAACACAATGGAAGAAATTGCACATTCATACTTCATCAACATAGACAGTAAAACGCCAAGAAGTGTTAACATGAAAAATCAAGAATAGATTAAAAAAAAATGTGTGGATTGTATTCAGAAAATACATGTAAAATGGTGGAATAGTAATAGATTCAGATGTAGTATACAGCATGCTCAATGGGGGCTATTCACTACAACTCTTCCAGTCCATAGATGTGATGAGTTGAGGTGAGATGAACAATTCCTCTGACTAATTTAGCTATACATTGTGCAGGGACAAACCTATGGAGATCGCTTCACAGGAGGAACTCATCAAACTTGTCCCTGCTCAATGTATAGTTAAAATGGGGAGAAGAAATATCCAATCAATTATGTTATGTAAGGTGCCATCATAAATGGGAGAATTTTTGCATGTCAATCTGAAAATATTGCAAGTGAGATTTCATAGTCAGCATTCTCCTGTCTCCTTGCTGAATGGTTCATACCATAAAAGCATACGTCCATTTGTGAGCTTTCTAAAGCTACTCGTTACTGATCCCAAAAGTATTTGTATACCACATAGTAAGCCTGACCACTTGAGAATGCATTTCATTTGCATGTTTATACCACTTGTTACTACAGTTTATTTCCAGCAATGTGATTTTGTATTCAAATCCAGCATTGCCAGCTAGAAATATGTGTTGCAGCTAATGTAATAAAGCTCATTCTTTAAGAAATGTGTCTTATTTCAGAGGGTTTAATATCTGTGTCCAAAGGGGAAGATGTTAGAATAGAGGTCAAGATCTAATTTCTTGAAAGAACAAGTTGCAAGTAGTTCTTGTTCCTACACTAAATTGTGGTAGGTAGAGTTCAACGAGCAAAGGCATAATTGCCGTTGATTAGCACTGAAAATTAGATAATTGAACTGAATTATAAAGATAAAAAATGGGTTGAGAAATAACCAAACGCGATACAGTATTATAACAAATACCAGGCAGCTTTGAATACCGTTATCATACATTTTCTTTCTTGCATTGTATTCGGTTTATTTTGTGCTTAGAAATCAAGTAAAATAATGGGGATGATTGGGAGACAATCCATCTCTTTTTTTTTTTTTGTTTTGATATTGAATAGATGTTAGAACTGTCACATTTTAAATAAATCACAAAATGTATTGTATAAAAGTTGACCTGTAGGCAAATTTTCTTGTGAAACATCAAAAACAGTGTCCCTACAGTTATTATAAAGTGTATTGTTTCTGATCAGTGAATGGTAATTACTGGTTATAATACATGTACGTAGTGTCATTTTTTACATTACAAAAACGTCGGAATAGCGACACATGACTCACTATCATTGTAAATCAAGAACTATTTCACTGGTTAGAATAACATCTTTGTGTTATATTTTTATCCCGTGTTATTTTAATAGCAATAATACATTTTATTACCAAAGAACAGTGGTGGTATGTGATGGTGTGTGGTTGACTTGTTCATTAATAAACTTGTAGAAGTTGGATTTTAATGGATGGATGAATGAGGTTTGAGTTTAAGAAATATTGGATTTAGACAGGGTGACAAGACGTCGCGGTTTTACCAGGATAGTCCCGGTTTTGGATTACACGTCCCTGCTTCCTGAAAAACGTTTTTGGTGAAGCAAGAATGTCCCGATATTTGTGCTGGTGGCTGCCGGTAGCCACAAGTTTTGAATTGGGTGCCGCAGGCAGCTTCTGGTCTGTTTGCAAAGCACAGACCTCAGTCAGTGTTGCATCGGTCTCCCCCCCCCCCCCCCCCCGCCAGTAATGATCCAGATGCTCCAAGTCGTCACTAAGAGTGAGAAGCACATGCAGAGCTGAAGTCAGAGAGGTCTGTATTTAGAACAAAATTCAGAAGCTGAGACAACAGATGGGGAGGGTATGACAGAGGAGAGCGAGAGAAACAACAGACATGGGGGGGACAGAGACTAATGGGTATTCTGTTTTTTTATTTTCAAAATTTCGTCACCCTGGATTTAGATGATGTACAACTGCCAGTAGTAAGAAAAATTGGATTTATGAGGCTAGCTCAATCTCAGGTGGACAAAAGGTAAAATAGGCTGCCTCGTCTGGAATATACATACTTGGTAAAATCCCAAAGCACAGACGGGGAAAGAGAGGATAGAGACAGTAGACATTGATGGCAGATGAGAGAAACAGCAGACATGTGGGAGATAATCATAGGAGAGCGACAGCAGACAAAGGCAGTCAAGGATAGAGACAAATAGGTGTACTGGTTTTTTAATTTTCAAAATCTCGTCACTCTAGATTTAGATTAAGTTCAACTGCCCACAGTGAGAGGCATTGTATTTATGAGGCTAGCTCAATCGCCGATGGACTAAAGGTAAAATAGGCCGCCTCTTCGGATACCCATTTCCCCATTTCAGTGTGGTCCTTTCAGCACAGGGTTAGGCTTAGGGTTCAGTGCTCAAACAACCGTGCTGAAATGCGGGTGAAGAATTGTCATAGGCTCCTGTCTCATTCGGCCTCCAGAGCTTTGGTTCTCTGTTCAGACGTATTATATCCAAAGAAGTAGTTCAAAGCTACCGAAAGCAAACTGTAAAGCTTTTAATAAAAATCGAATTTCCAGAACTTGTTGCTAACTGAATAAATCATAATTTGAAAAATAATTACCTAAATTGTCTCTTTGTTGCATTAATTCTTTGAATAGGTTATTACTTGTCTAAAAAGTATCACTTGTCCGTGTTAATAATTTAAAAGATTATTTCTGACAAGAATTTATCAAAATCTCCTTGGTGTAGCAGAAGCCTTATTAAGACATCATTTGTCAAAATTAATTATTTTTTATACATTTTAACTGACAGGATTATTAAAATGGGGATTTTATTTAACTTATTTAATTGTTTTTAATATTTCATGATGTGTAGCGTGTAGAAACAAAAATTAATCATATTTAAATCATGATGAGAGTGTAGTATCCAGAAATAATCAAGGCTAAATTTATATCTTTTGGAGCCTAAGGCATTATATTTTTGGTTTGCTGAATTAACCCTTATACCTGCAGTGCATATACTACACCAATAAACCAACATAGAACTTACATAGATACATGGAATGTGTCGGCAGATAAGAACCATTCGGCCCATCTAGTCTGCTCAATTTTCTAAATACTTTTATTAGTCCCCCGTTCCTATCTTATATCTAGGATAGCCTTGTGCCTATCCCACGCATGCTTAAAATCCTTGACTGTGTTTACCTCTACCACTTCTGCTGGAAGGCTATTCAATACATCCACTACCCTCTCAGTAAAGTAATACTTCCTGATATTACTTTTAAATCTTTGCCCCACTAATTTTATAATATTATGGTTTATTCTTATTTACCTTCCCCATAGAAGTGCACATCTTGAATTGTGTGGCTGCACCAACTGTACAAAATGGGGTTTTGCAGCCACATACTCATGTAGTCTTTGCAGCCATGGATAACGTTACTGTATAATTTTCTCCTCAAGATTATTAGTGGTGAAACGTGTCGAGGATCATCACACTTTCAGCCAGGCATCTATTTGAAGTTTGGGTGGCTCTAGATTCAGTTCCAGTGCAACTACACTAGGACAGCTGTACGTTATATATTATGATATGTCATTGTGTTTGATAGTGGAATATATGTTATATGTTTTACCTTATAGTTGATGAATATGAGATATGAAGAAGTCTACTGCCGTGCGTCACTTTTGATGAACAAATATGTATATGAAGATTCTGTGGATCTGTATGGGATTTGGAGATTGCCATCATTGGATGCAGCTGTATAGAGGCGAGTATATATACATTTCTTAATTTTTCCTTGCAGCAAATTAGCAAACACAGAGTATATATGGACAAAAGTATTGAGATACCTGACCATTATTCCAACACGGACTACAACATCCCACTCTATAGCCATTAACATTCTGGGAAGGCTTTCCACAAGATTGTTGAGTGTTATTGTAGGAATTTGTGCCCAGTTGTCCAGTAGAACATATGTGAAGTCAGGAACTGGTAATGTACTTGGTGATTTGAAGCTTGCATGCAGCTGCTCGGCCATGGAAACCCATTCCATGAAGTTCCCGCCACAGAGTTGTTGTGCTGATATTATTGCCAGTGAGAGTTTATAACTCTTCAGCTATGCAATCTGGTTCTATGACTTTATATGGTCTTCCGCTGTAAAAGAATGAAAAAATATGAAAGTAAACAGAGAGAAATACCAGAATATATATATATATATATATATATATATATATATAAATATATATATACACACTATAAGAATAGGAGATATAAGGACAGGCAATGAACTGTCCAAAATGTATAGAAAAAACAAAAAATCAACATCAGTATGATGCACGAAAAATAATGATTACTCAGAAAGATATGTAATACTTACACTTCCTGTAAAAAAAAATCTATTTTTCAGTGTTACACATCTCTCATTAAAAATAAAAGTTAGTTCTCCAGAAGATTTGTCCTTTTAGAAAAACTCTTCCATTCGATAGGAAAAAAATATCAGTGATGGGGAAGCAAAAAAGAAGCCAGTGATAAATGTTCATTTAAAACTCTAGGGGCCAACGTGTTCAGGGTCCTAATCCAAAACGCTTCTCTTTGTAGCAATTGTCGTGAGCGGACACCACCCCAGGATTTAATGGGATAAAGCTATAGATCTGAGTTGAGACAGATGATGGCCAATCTGGTAGATAAATAGCTGCATTTATACTTTTATGAACGTTTTAATATTATATTCCACTTTTTCATATGTGATAAAAATGTTATTGAAAAAATGCATTTCTTATTTTCATATCATTCCTCTGCAACCACATTGCAACTAAAGAACTTGCCAGTGCACCATATTGTACCCATAGCACTTCCTATGCTCCTATATTGCATTCACAGTACCCACATGATTTACCATGCACCCATGGGACTTGCCCCACAGATCATGCCACAGTGCCACTTGGCCCCATAGTATGTTACTTTGTCCCACAGAACTTGCCACAGCATCGCTGTGTGCATTAAAATATGCCACAATCACTTTTCCCATTAAAATTTGCAATGGTTAGTTTGCCCATTAAAATATGCAATGGTTGGTTTGTCCATCAAATATGTGCTCAATAATATATATCACAACCAGTTTGCCCTTTAAAATATGCCACAGCCATATGCTCATTAAAATATGGCAAAATCAGGTGCCCATTAAACAAGCCACATAAAAGAAACTGTTAATTATGCCACATACAGGCATCCATTAAATATGCCACATACAGGTACCCATTAAATATGCCACACACAGTAACCCATTAATTTTGCCACATACAGGAGACCATTAAATATGTCACATACCAGTGCCTATTAAATATGCAATGGGTAGAGTGCCTCATTTACACTTTTCTCTCCCCCTCCAAAATACTCACATGGCTGCTGCTGGTGCCTCATGCTGTCTAGGTTCCAGAAAGAGGACTTGTTTAGTCCCTCCTCCATGCAGAAAGTGCTTAGATGGGGAGGAGCCGAGCAGATCCATAAGTGAAGGACAGAGCTACGTCACATGACCCTGCCCTGTACAAAAAGAAGATGGAGGAAAACTTTTTTTTAAAAAACCTCCCTCTTGGCAGGTATAAAAAAATATTCCATGGTTGTCATTAATAGTAGTACTAGTGCTAATGAAATCTGGTCTTACGTCTGTGAATAGAATGCTTTCTTTTGAGTTGCAAAGACACATTTTACAGAACCTTCCCAAAGAATTCTAATGTATTTTCTTTCTAATTGCAGTAGTAATGAACAAGTATTCCCATATAATAGTCTCAGGGTTTGACCCGAATTTCATGAATAAATGACCCCGAAATGGTACCTCCGAATTATGGACCTATTTGGGGAACATTGGGATCAGAATTTGAAGCTACTCAGGTAGCCTCGATGTGCATCCGAATTTATCTGCAATTCGGACATCATAGTCAATTCCATGCAGATATCTCACAACAACGAATGCAGTCGAAATGCATCAAAATATAGTTGTAGCCGGCGACTTATTTCGGGACTACCTCGGCTAATACGAATATAGCCAAAGTCCTCCCACAGAACTCAATTGGACTACTTTGGCTATAGCAGAAATAGCCAAAGTCCTCCCGAAATAGCCTGAATTATAATAAAATATAAATCTGTAAAATAAATGAACACATGACACATTAATTAAATACATTAAAAAATATAGGACATGAACATAAAATAAAAACATTTTTATTAAAATTTTATAATTCTTATATTATTATAAATATACTTATATAATTGTATTTAAATATCTTTGTGTTTAACCCCTTCGTGAAAAGGGATGTGTCAGGCACATCCAGCCGGTGCAATTGTGGGCGTCATATTGGAGAGCAGCATGCACCTTGTCAGGTCCCAGGATCTTCACCTACCTTGCCCAGGGGACCCTCACAGCCAAAGTCATCCTCTGTCCCTGTTTGCCGCCATCATGCTTTAGCGCAACCGCGAGGTAGGCCGCATCCCCGGCCTCGAGTTGCTATTCACCCACTAACAGGGAATGCAACTACTTCCAAGAGGTTTAGGGGGCGGAGTTTACTCGCGAGAAAAGTTGCGCGATTGGTTGTTGGCAAAGGGGCAGGAAGAATAGGAAGAGGAGGCTGTACCTCTTCTCCCTATTCACAACATGGTGCAGGGGCGGTCCCCAGGTGTAAAGGGGAGAGGTCCTTAATCAACAGCTCTATAAAAACCCCACACTCACCTCAATTATTGCTTGCTTGTTGAGCTGTGGTGTCTGTTCTCAGTACCATTTATTCCCCATTTACCTGCTACTTTGAAGAAATACCTGTGTACCGACCTTGGCTTTTTCCCTGGACTATCCTTATTGCTGTATCCCTACCTGCACTTCTATACCTGTTTTGTGTATCCTGACTACCGGCATTGACCTTTTGGATTGGACTGACTATTCTACCGCCTTACCCTTTTTTGTGTCACTTTTGGAGTCACCTCATCTTTCCACCCGCCACCCAGCGCTACGCTCCTTACCCTGGATCTCACACACCTCCAATATGACTGCTGCCCTCTTGTGAGTAGTGTGTCGGAAGTGAAAAAATAAATCACTTCTGTCGCTCTGATGCTGTTGCTAAACTGCCCCTAGAGGCAGTCAGCAACATTGCAACAAAAAAAGAATTAATTAGCTGAAATCTAGGGTTAGGGTGAGAATAATGGTTAGGGATACAATTAAATTAGGGTTAGCATGAGGGTTAGACTTTAGGGTTAAAATTTAGGGTTCAGTTGTGCTCAAAAGGTCACTGTAGGAAACCCCCCACTTTCTTTGGTTCTTGCCCTATAAATCACAAAAAACTGCAGAAATACATGAATTTTAAATAGTCAAAAACTGTGAGGCATAGGTACTAAGTCACACACATTTTTTCCTATTGTACCTGTAACTTTACTATGCATATTTGGTGATAATCTATGAGGTATGTTATTTTTTTCTTCAGTCACTGTAAATGTTACTGGAGCATGCTTTAATGGTTGCATACAGAGTGATTTACATCATTCCACTCTGGTTTAATTTATATGTTTCCTTTTTTTTTAGTTTTACAAACAGTAATTAATTTATATGCTGACATTATACAGTTCTATTAAAATATTCTATGTAGCTGAAACTTCTCTGCTGGAACATCTGCTACCAATCAACAGAAGGGTACAGCTTCCCTTTATGGAAACATGTCACGTTCTATCATGTTTTACATTCTGTGCTGTGAGGAACTGCCCCCAGTGATCTGCTTGGCACTTAATATTGCACGCAAGGACAAAATACAATATTTAAGCTTCATCATTTCATGAAGTTATGATTATGAAAGAGATATCCTGATTTTTACAGAATGATGCTTGTGTGTTGTAGTTCCATACAAGTAGGCTTGAAACCCCAATTACACCCTGTCTCCATTAACATCCCTTTTTACTAAGAAACTTATTTCTAATGTTCGGTCTGTGAAGACAGGTGTGTATAACAAGAGAAGTGCATGTATTAAATTAACAGTGATAATATTTTTTAAAACGATGTCTTGCATGGTGGTCTGAAAGAGAGTGTGGGGTTGCTGAATTGATATACTCTACATAGTCGGAAGAAAACAAAAGTGATAGTGCTACCTTGTATGAGTAGGAGATTGCCTAAGGTGTGAGGCCAAAGGGGAAGCTAAAAGAGAAGAACTTGGATGGAAGAGAGCTGTTGGACTGACAACAGGTAAGTTGAAAGTTTTCCAACAGGAAGAGAGAATGTGGGAGTCAGGTAGCAAAGAAGTCGGGCCAGTTGCATGATAGATGAACGTAAAGCTGAGAGGTAATGGGCAGAAACAAAACAGAATGTGATTTAATGGAGAAAGCAGAGAGAGAAGGTTATAGGAGGTAAAATGAGGTTTGTGTAAGGGTCAGGTGTCCCAATACTTTTGTCAATATAGTTTATGTATTGGAAAGTACAGTGGGAAAAGAGTAGAATGCCAAAAAAACACTCCTCAGTTGGTGCCAGCTTTGCATGTCACTGGAGTTATTTCTCTAATAATAGCTTAGTTTGTCTCTGAGGGTGCTGGCATTATTATTTTATATGTCATGTATCATTTCTTTCTTTTATTCAAATCACATAAGGCAGGACCTCCAAAGTGCAGCCAAATATGGTCCAAATGAGACTCATCTGACAGCGAGGTGTGACCCAACTAACTTAGCTATTCATATACTCATTAGTCCTATACATTTGTAGACTTGTTACAATAGAGCTGATTTGACTATTTTGGACTGTTTTTACAGCTGTTCAATCTTTCTGTAGCTAAATCAATTAAGGTGGCCCAAAACACATTTGCATTTCTTTACATGTGGCCCAGCTCAGGAAAAACTTAAACACCCCTGAGATAAGGTATTAGAGTGAACGTGTGGGTGAAATCAATATTAAAATCTCCATCCTGCAAAATAATCACTAAAGGAAGATTTTGGGACAGCTGCCATACTTTTTTTCTCCTACTCATGGTCCTCCCTGTCCCACAATATGTTACTGACACAATATTTCTAATTATCTTGTCTATTCAACTAGGCTCCCTAATATGAAAATGGCCTTTGTGTAAACATTGCCAGCATTTAATGCTACATTTGCTTGTTTCCCCAAATCAACAAATTTGAGGTTTCAATAATCCCACGGGGCCAGATTTCCCATTAGTGGCACTTCACAGGAGAAGCCTGGGAATGCATATTCAGTCATGAAAATTAGCCTGAAACAATATTTTAAGAGGGAGAGCAGGACCTATGCGTGGAAGCAGCTGAAGACCTGAAATATGCCTACCACTGGATGATATTAGAAGGGCTACTGAGACCTTGTCCCCTAGTGAGTCAGACACAAGTACCATCCACAAGTTCTGCATTTACATTCAAATAGTTAATGTAAGTACACAACCTATGCCAACTAGGAAACAGAATTATATCTGCTTTACTTTGATGCTTCTGCTAGTAGCAGCTTATAAGAAAATAAATATTTTCTCCTGCTGTGAATGTTTTCCCTCTGGAAATGTAGATTAAACTCAAAAATAGCGGGAAACATTTACCAATGTATTCTTTGGATTCCAGGTCTAACTGAACAACATTTCCCAGAAGAATACGGTTAAGTTACAATGCAAAGGATATACTGCTAATATTTGGGGTGTATTCATTAAATAGTGAACTGTAATGAGCTGAATAAATTGAGCCTAGATAAATACATTCGGAAAAGATTTACACCTCAGTTAGTTTAGTGAATAGACTCCACACATGACATTGTTTAATACATATTTCAGCACTGTTAATGGACAACTGTCTGCAAAAAAAGTATATTATGTTTAATTGAAAGATTGCATCAAGTGTAGATGTTTTAAATAGAAATGCTTTAAGGAAAAAAAATCCGTGAGATAAGGTACATAACATTCTTTTTAAGGTTGTCTAGTAGTTTGCAATCCCACCATATGTGTAGTATTGAGCCTGGAGATAGACCGCAACGCCAACAAGGTTTGAAACAGAATTTTGGAATTTACATAACTTTGTTGGGACCATATACCATCTATGCAAGATTTTTACATAGTTTTCCTGAATATTAATGCAGTGAATATTTTTCCTAACAGTTTCAAAAGATCTTAACCATTCTTGAATTGAAAAAGTTTTACCCATATCTGTCTCCCATTTATTAATATTACTTAGTTTTACTACTTTAGCTTTAGTTGTTATTATGTGTGTAATTTTTGATGTTATTTTGGGGAGAGAGGTATGGGAAAGTTTTTCGAGTGGTCCTTCTTTTATGATAGTTAATCTACTCAATTGTCCAATTACTCTATTGTAAGTAAGAAATTCGGAGGTACGAAGAGCGAATTTAGTTTGGAGTTGAGAAAAGGAACAAAACCCTAATTCGTTAACAATATCTGAAATCTTTGAAATTCCCAATTTGAACCAATGTTTCAAGTTGAGATCTTGGGTCATTAGAGTACAAATTGCCAACTGGGCCTCCCTAGAAATACAATCTTTTGGATATAATCTATCTTTAATTGGAGCGATAGAAAGAAAGACTTGTTGTACAATCGTACTGTCTATATTTAGCTTCTTAAAGTTAGTTTTATCCAGCCAGAAAAGAGATATGGGGTCGATTTGTCTACAGTTTAACCTTTCATAGATGTACCAGATCTTGTTTTTTGAATTAGGGTTTCCCCACTGCATAAAGTGTGAGAACATTGTTTAGTTGTCATAGTTCTCATCGCGATTCTGCTTTTTTTTTTACCATTCCAGATATATGAAATAAAGAGTTTCTGAAAAATATTTAAAATATCTCTGGAGACACGTAGTGGAATTGTTCGTAGGTAATAAACAAATTTTGGTATAATGTAGGCATTAAGTATGTTGAGTCTTCCTAACCAAGAAGCGTACATTTTGTTCCATTTCATAAGCGTTGAGGACAGCTCATGATTCAGAGTCATATAGTTATTTTGAGTCCATGTTTCAACCTTAAAGTTCTTTCTTTATTCCCAAATATGAGATATAGTCGTTGGACCAGGTAAAATTATATCTTGATTTCAGGTTTTGTTTAAACCTTTAAGGACCAGGGATTTTCCTGGGCCAAGGACCAGAGCGTTTTTCAATTTTTAAATCGCGGTTTTTGAAACATAATTTTCCTCTCTCTCATTTAACGTACCGATACAAGTTATATGTTGTTTTTAAAGGACAGTTAGAGCTTTCTTTTGATACCCTATACATAAAAATGATTTACATTTTAGTATTAAAAAATACATATAAAAGAGGAAATTTATTAGGAAAAAAAAAGTTTTTCCCCTTTATTTTCCCAATAATAAGCTACATAACTAGTGCAACACTAACCCACTTATCCCCCCCAAATTAACTAACTAATAAAAAAGAAAAATATTGGTTCCCAAACCCCCCATAAGAAAAAAGACAGAAAAAAACTCTGAAGAGTACGATGTCAGATCAGTAAAAATCATGCAACAGGCATGCAGGGGTTACATTTTATTAAATAAATATATTAAAATTACCTTTATTTATTAAAAAATACTTTATAAATTGTAAAAATAAAAAAATCTGTTAAAACAAAACTAAATGAGGGCCATAAAGTGGAAGGAAACTGATCACAGTTAAAAACTGTGATCAGCAATGAAAGGGTTAATTTTTATTTTTTTTTTAACCTCTGTGTATGTAATTAATTTATTTTTACTTACAGGTCACTCTCTGTGCTTCACTATAAGAATGTGAAGCACAGAGAGTGAATTAGAGGCAAAGTCAGTGTGTGAACACACTGACTTTGCCATCTAATTTGCATGTTATCGCGGTGATCACGTTATCACCGCGATCACATGCCCGGAAATGCACCGATCGGGTCCAGGAGCTTTGCCTCGGGTGCGAGGCTTAGTCCTGGACCCGTTGCAGACTAGCTGGCGGTGCCCACGGAGCGCACCGCCGGCTAGACTGCATGACGAGTTAACTCGTCATAAGGTCGCTAATGCGGCGGCTCTTATGACGAGTAAACTCATCATAAGGTCGGGAAGGGGTTATGGTCGTTTGGAAGGTGGAAACTTATTACTTGTGTTTTTGTCATGTTTATTTTATAATTAGATAACATACTATATTCCTCTATACATTTACGGGTAGCAGGTATTGATTGATCTGGGTTGGATAATGTCAGTATTATATCATCTGCAAAGAGTGTTAATTTTTGTTGCATTTCTCCCAGATATATCCCTGTAATATCGTTAAGTTGTCTGATGTATATTGCCAAAGGTTCAATTGTAAGGATATAGAGGAGTGGGGCTAAAGGACACCCCTGTCTCGTACCATTTCCCACAGAGAACCATTCTGAGTCTAAACCATTACCATAGATTTTTGCTTTGGGAGAAGAGTACAAGGCCAAAGTCATATCCCTAAAGAGTCCCCCCATCCCGAAGCCATCCAAAGAAGCAGACAGAAAGTTCCAACTTACCCCACACCGTGGGGAGAAGCTTCTTATTCGCAACTTGTATAATGTTTAATAGTTTCCGAACATTATCGGTTCCAGATCTCGATTTCACAAATCCAGATTGGTCCGGATGAATTAAGTCTGAAATAACCAGGCTAAGCCTATCGGCTAGAATCTTAGAAAGGATCTTTATATCTAGATTTATGAGTGAGATCGGGCGATAGTTGCTTATAAAATGGGGATCCTTATCTGGCTTCGGGATGGGGGAAATCGTAGCACCCAATAGGTCTGAGGAAATTTTCTTAGTATTCCCAATCTCCAAAAATAATTTGTGCAGTAAGGGAGTTATTATAGGTTCAAGAGATTTATAGAATTTGGTAGTATAGCCATCGGGGCCTGGGGCCTTTCCATTCTTTAGATTTTTTATTGTTAGAGATATTTCTTCGTTTCCTATAGGTCGGTTTAAAAAATCCAGTTTCGTAGGGTCCAGCTGTGGGAGGCTCAATCTAGAGAGAAAAGCCTCTATATCCTGATCCGACGCTTTAGTTCTCTCAAGATTATATAAGGAGGAATAATATTTAGCAAAAGCTTTTCTTATTTGAGAAGGGGACAGGTGTGTTGTATCACCTACTACAATCTTTTTAATTGCTTTTTTTGCAAATTCTGATTTAAGTCTACTAGAGAGAGGCTTACCCACTTTGTTGTTACTGTTATACCACTGCTGTTTTAATGATGTACTCATGTGTTTTACTTTCTCCTCAAGTCTTTGTTTTATCTGGGACTGGATTAAAGAGATGTTATCAGTCTGGAGTGAGTTGGGATTAATTTTATTTTGGGCCGTTAGGTGGGCTAGTTGTATATAGAGGTCAGACAGGGCTGCTCCCCTGTCCTTTTTTCTTTGTGCTTCCATTTTAATCAAGTGACCTCTCATGACACATTTTAAAGCAGACCATACATTTTCTGAACTAGTGTCCCCATTGTCGTTAATGCTCACATATTCTCTAGCATGATCGCGTAGTACATTTTTAGTAATATCTGAAGAAAAGCAAGATTCATCAAGTCTCCATTGATGAGCATGTTTATATTCTAGATTATTTGTTACAACAATTTCAATTGGGGCATGGTCCGACCATATGATTGGTCCAATGTTTGATCTTTCAAATTTGTCTATATTTCTGTGGTCTGTCAAAAAGTAATCAATTCTGGAGTAACTCTTGTGGATCTTAGAAAAGTGGGTAAAGTCTCTCTCTGACGGGTGGTGGACTGTCCATATGTCAAATAAGTTATGTTCGTATAGGAGCCTTTGTAGTTGTTTACATCTATTTCTGTATAAATGTATAACTTTTTGGGATATAGTCCCACTTCTGTCTAGTTTCTTATCAAATATAGTATTTAAATCTCCTCCTATAATTAAGACTCCCTTCTTAAGTTGATCTATCCTTTTGAACAGTATTTTAAAAAACATCTGGGAATATTCATTAGAAGCATATATATTCGCTAAAGTACAGATAGTATCATTCAGTTTGCATATGGCCAGCACGAATCTACCAGAATCGTCTTTCTCTACTAATATTCGTTCGTATTTAACTTTTGTTGAACAAATTATCGCTACCCCTCTTGCTTTCTTATCAATCAAGTCCGAACAGGAGATAACTGAGTATTTTGAATATTTCCATAAATCGGAGCTCTTTGGTATCCAGTGAGTCTCCTGAACAAAACATACGTCTACGTTCTCTTTTAATAAAGTCTTGTATAGAAGACCTCTCTTTAAGGGTGAATTTAATCCCTGGACATTGATGGACATAAACTTAAGGGACATGATCGTTCATTGCCTCCCATCCTCTCTCTCCTCTCCAGAATCCCCGACAAGTAAAGCCAGGTCATCCCACAGCCCCCCCACACCATCAGGTGTACAAGCACAAACAATCACATATACATAAATTTCACACGCCATTTATAGAAAATCCTATTAGTGGCTACCCTGAAATAGTCTCAGGGGATACAGTTGCTGGTGGCACAGCACAGGGGAAAAAAATACCTATTATTGTCTTGTTTGACCAGTAGTACATAGATCTGACCCAAGATTCTAAAAAGAAACATGCCTGCCCCTGATAGAGATATTTGGAGCAGAAAGTAACTCAATAAGGTACATTATTAGTATTATTCTATTAAATCATTGATATTTAAAACACTTATACACCTATTCACATAAAAATAATTATATTTTTGGATTACAGTTGTCATGCTGTTGGTGGTGTAGTCTTATTTGGGGTCTTACAATATAAAACTTTTAGAAACATAGAAACATAGATAAGAGCCATTCAGTCCTTCTAGCCTGCCCAATCTTTTAAATACTTTTATAAATGCCCAGTTCCCTATCTTATATAGCCTTGTGCCTATCCCACCTACCTTTCCATTCATACATTTTTATGAATGGAGACTCTGTCTCTGTGTAGTGAAAGCCAATAGTACTATTACATTCATTACAAATGCCGAAAGTCTATAAACCGAATGTTCGGTTTATAGACTTTCGGCTTATGGAATACATATAATCCTATTGCTATTCTATAAACCGAACGTTCTCTAGTTCGGCTTATAGAATGCCAATAGTACTACGAATGAACGAATGATTTTCGTTTATTAACCATTCGTTCATTCAGCTTTCGTTAGCTTAGCATTTTCGTTATTCGTTTTTCAAACGAATGAACGAAAATGCTATTTTCGGACGAAAATGCATTCGTCCGAAAACGAATGCACATGTCTAATACATATATCAGCTAGAGCACTTGCATGATGCCTTGAGCACACTACATACTTGTACACTGTTTTTGGCTTATACACCAATCAGCCATAACATTAACAGCCTAATATTGTGCAGGTCCTCTTTTGACACCAAAACAACCCTGACCCATCAAGGCATGGACTCGATTAGACCTGTGAAGGTGTGCTGTTCGCAGGTTAGCAGCAGATCCTGTAAGTTGCGAGGTGGGGCTTCCATCAATTGGACATGTTTGTCCAGCACATTCCACAAGTGCTTGGTTGGATTTAAATCAGGAGAATTTGGAGGCTGTCAGGCTCCTATCTCAATGTCCTCCCGTCAGAGGGTTCATGGACATGTGACTAGTGCCCATCATCTCCCCAGGAATCCAGAACTCTGTTCTCCACGGCCTTGTGTGGTGGCAGAGTTGTGGGTCTTGGAACGATGGCAGCGCTTCCGAAGGGGGCCGTGTATGCCGTGCCCACCTCTGACAGCCTCAGCCAATGGAGGACATGGAGATGTGGGGTCTGCAGCCTCAATGAGCTGACGCCACCTCACATCACTATAAAAACCCCAAGCTCCCTCAACATGGTGCTCAGTTTATGTTCCCTGTCACTTAGGGTACAGTGTGTCCCTTGAGCCCCTTTGCCTACCATCTATCTTATTACCATAGTTAGTCTCGTTTCTGTGTTATTACATCTGCATCTTGGGTTCCTTCCTATATCCCCTAGCTGGATCCTTACAGAGGCCAAGTCAACACCTTGAACTTGTTGTTGTCTTCCTCAAACCATTCCTGAACCATTTTTCTTTGAGGCAGGGCACAGTATCCTGCTTAAAAAGACCAATGGCATCAGGAATACTGTTTTCATGGAATTAATGGAAGGACCAACGTTTTCCCTACAGCCCAAAGCATCTGCTTCTGTTGGCAACACTGCTTCTGTTGGCTTGCCAAGTGTTACTGGTCATAATTAGAGTTGAGCAAACCCGAACCGCAAAGTTCGGGTTCGTACTGAACATTACATTTTTTGGACCCCGGACCCGAACACGGACATTCCACTGTATGTTAATTTAAAATCCATTTATAACTTTTTGGGGATTTTTTTTTTGTTAACAAAACTCCATGAATTTATAGCATTATAAATATATTTTCTTTTCTTTAATTGTAAAACATATATTAGTTGTATCTTTATACTAAAGTACATATTAAAACTAAAATACCATTAAAATCTGTATTTATTTCACTTACTGCAGTCCACAAATATTAATGATACATGCTGTATGTTAAATTTTGTTGCCAAGTTTTTGTCTTTTCTGGATTTATAATTTCATAATCTTTTTTTATGCAGTTTGTTTTCTTTGTTTTCTTTAAGAAAATTTAACTTTAACAGTCAGCATGATAAAAATAAAAATAAAAATAAGAAATCTGGCAGCTATCCTTTAAAGAGATTTTTATAAAAGCCTTGTGGCTAAACATTGAGTAGAAAAACAACACCATACTAAATACATAAATAAATTGTATGTTTCTTCAGCAACTTTGTTTACAGTGATCTTCCAGCTAGAGTACTAGAGGAAAAAAATCACAGGGAAATATTATACATAATATTTTACAATTTTATAGCATTTCATTCCATATGTTAGATTTCCTGACTATATTTTATGCCTTTTGATATATTGCTCCGTGTTACATTAACACCTGGAAATCAGTAGTTTAGTAAAAACTAATTTTATTTTTCTACAAGCAAATGCAATGTTTACTGCTCAAAATATTGAAGACAATTTGCATAAAGACATTGTAAATAAATAAGTGCAACATTTGTCATTGGAGACTGTGTGTATATTAGCATAGCTTTCAGTCATGCACAAATACATTTGTTAGTGCTGTTAAATAGATTTAAGTTTAGCCAGGGTTGGAATTACCATCGGGCACATTAAGCACTTGTCTGAAACATATCTTTTGTTGTAGAACCAATAGTTTGGAAAGAATCTGTCAACTTTGTTGACACACAAATGTAGCTTATTCGGTGAACTCTGAATGTATCAACATCTACAGCTCTTGCAGAAGGTTTATTTGCATCTCACAGGATGGTTGCATCTTACACAATACAATTGATAGGTCATTAATTTACTGATGTGCACTAAAGTTTTCACATTTTTAAACATTGTTAAAGATCGATGTGGGTCAAGAAATTCTGAAAGCATTTATTCATCTTAATGTGGCCATTTATTAAGGAAAAAAATTGTTTACTGCAATGCACAAAATTGATTATTTAAAATTTATATTCCTATTTTTATTCCACCCCAAACCTGTCTATAGTAGTTTCAAGAATAAAGATGCAACATCTTTAAAATGCCTGCTCGGTGCTTTCCTATTGAGAAAAGAAGTCCCAGTATGGGACTCTCACCGAGCTGCTTGGTGATGGTCTTGTAGCCCATTCCAGCCTTGTGCAGGTCTACAATCTTGTCCCTGACATCCTTAGACAGCTCTTTGGTCTTGGCCATGGTGGAATCTGATTGAATGGTTCTGTGAACAGGTGTCTTTTATACAGGTAACGAGCTGAGATTAGGAGCACTCCCTTTAAGAGAGTGCTCCTAATCTCAGCTTGTTACCTATATAAAAGTCACCTGGGAGCCAGAAATCTTGCTGATTGATAGGGGATCAAATACTTATTTCACTCATTGACATGCAAATCAATTTATAACTTTTTCTGGATTTTTTTTTTTGTTATTCTGTCTCACACTGTTAAAATACACCTACCATTAAAATTATAGACTGATCATTTCTTTGTCAGTGGGCAAACGTTCAAAATCAGCACGGGCTCAAATACCTTGTTCCCTCGCTGTATCTAATGTATTTAAGGATAAGTGAGATTACCATAAAAGTATTTTTTTTCCCAAAAATATAACTTATTCCATTATTGAAACACAGTAGTAAAAATACATGGAAAATACCATAAGATTTCAAGTGCAGATGTGCTTTAGCAGTACCATTAATGTCACTATAGACAAAGTAGGTGTATTGTTAGTATGCAAATGACGGATTGATAGCACAAATCAAAATCCATAGTTTGTCCCTGTCAAAAAATAAAAATAATTAAATAAAACAGAATAATTCTTGTCACATACCTTTTCAAGTGAAACTACATACGATGAGACTTATCATGTAGTTGGAAAATGGAAAAAGTATTAAAGAGACAAGCAAAGGGTTATAATTGTAATTTTAATTGTAGCCGACATTGGTATGATCCATGAATGGTGATTGCTTGAGGCACTCCCCGGTTATCTTTTTCTTATTAAACAGCGTATTATACTGCTGTAATGATTTTAGTACTTCCATGGAACATTTCCAAATGTTCCCATGTAACATGTACATCTACATGAAGAAAAGTTGATACAAAAAGGACAATGCTTCTTGAGACTGATCTAGTAGTTATTGACCTGGATATTTTCCCTTAGCTTGGTATGTGTGGAGTACAATCACTCTATGGTATCTACATTCATTATATTAACATCCCTTTCTCTCATTCACTGGAATTTTTGGGGATCAGATAATTGTTCATTATCATTGACACATGCCTCTTCCACTGAAATGGTTAACTTGTGTTTATATTCAGCCAGAAGATATTGGCAGTATCAAATATGCATGTTGGATTTATTTATAAGTTACAGATACTGTGTGTGGGGGGGGGGGGGGGGGGGGGTAGCACAGGTGGGTCTGACTGGTGGTTGACCTTGATTCCTATGCCAAATAGTTTATTCTCATATGCCTGTCATGAATAATTAATTCTTGTTGCATATGGTAAGACTAGATCTCATTCTATAATGCAATTGATCTACCATTTATAAATTCTAACTTCCTTTCAAAACTAAAATCAGAAATGTTTACATTTTGATATCTAATGTTGTCAAAAACAGTTTTACGTCATATATCAGTGCATTTAAAATTAACCTTGTACTTTTTCTCTTTTTTTTTTTTTTAATTACAGATAGTTAAGAAGATCCACCACACATCGAATAGTAATATTTTCATAATTTCTCATTACCCTAAAGGGGACGTGGACCCCTATGGACATCCAGGGAAAGTTTCCTAATACAAACTGCTACTTTTTCCACTTTCTCATAAGAAGTGGATTATTGCGCAATCTTGTACTGTCTAATAGTGGGTTTGTTTCTGTGGTAACTTAGTACCTATATTTTTATATTAGCATTTTGGTCGAAGATATAGGTTTGTTGTTAATTTGCCTTCCAATACACCTTGCCCAAATCCACTAAATAGAACTTTTGGATTATGTTGAAAATGTCTTTCCCTATTTTTGTAATGTGTCAATCACTACTTAAATGACTAAATGCTAATACATACTATATCATCTGTGTTTCACAGAGCAGTGCTGCAACCATGTACAAAAAGGGAGAGTGCTGCAAAAGGGTTAAATTACTTGTATAAAATAGTATTTGAAATGCCAATGATCTACATAATTATTTACCATGTTAATAACATCAATACTCATTAACAAATAATGCTATAACCATTTATCAATTTCACATACACTACAGAAATGATTCACTTAATAGAGGAGCAGTGCGCTTGTCTTAGAATTTATTATAAGGGACTGAAAAATACTTTAAATTCGATACCTGAATTTCTTTAGTAATTGAAACAATAACAATATAAACACATTAATGTTAAAATAGTGATTTAATTATCAGTTTTTATAACATAATGTAAACTAAGCTGAAGAGTATGAATTCTTAGAACTCAACACTGTAAAGGTTAATCCCTGAAATAGTGCATATTCTATAAAAGGTTAAGTTATTTTTCTCGGTCAGTGCTTTGTGCTTTCCTGATGACTGTATTTGTTCTTTGTAACATTATATTATGTGGTTCTTTTTTCATGAATACAGATAATAATGTCCTCACATTCTTCCAGATAAATGTTCTGATTGGGTTAGATAATAATGGCACAAAAATTAGACTAATCTATATATCTGCTTTACTGTGTTTCATAGGACAGTGTACAAATTTGTTTTACAAATTACATGTAATGACACTTCACCGGGAGGAACTACTACTGATCATGTATTATGTACAAAATGTCCCTCTACTATTGAGGGATAATCACAATTGTACTACATTATCTAAGTAAAACATTTGTACATTGCATTTAAAAGTCCTTGTATAATTTTAGAACAAATTTTGTAGTTTGATAAAAAAAAAAAGGACCCCTAAACGTTAGATGAGAACTATAACCATCATGCAGAATTACAAAAAGAAATAAAATTTGTCTTGTTAAATAATTATTTTTTCTGATTAAAACCAAATGTAGCAAAGATATATAATGCAAACTGTTTAGAATGTGAGGACAATCTCTTTATTTTCTTTTTTTTTTTTTACAATGTGTTGTTACCATTACCACATCCCAGAAAGGTATTAGCATAAGCAGGATGAAACAAATTCATCTTTAGATGCAAGGAATTGAAATGTAGGTCAACAACTATTCATAGACTATGACCTCCTATTCATTATTATTACATACATTTATGTTTCTCCTTCGGACTCCAATTATAAATGACTGATATATCATGAACATATATGTGGGCCTCACCTTATCAAGAAAGATTATGTTAGCCTTTTCGTGTATTTTCTGAACTTTTTCCAAAGTCAGATTTTCAAATCTCCTAATAAATCTTGTTGTGTATGCATAGAAAGGTCTCTAATCAGAATGATCTGCATGGAATAGTTCACAAATAAAGGTGTTTGCAATAAAGTATGTAGTCACTTATATTCATATATGTGTGTGCTAAAAGTCATCCAGAGGAGACTACTTATAGACTGGGACACAGGAGCTTCAATAAATGAAGCTTTACAGACATGTTTCTTTTGATTAAGTTTAATTTTACAGCTCTGAGAACAACTTTGCTTGACCTACTTGAGGGTGTCACAAAACTCTTATATAGCCTGGATAGATCCTTTTGGGAACCAGGGCCATATTCTTTAGAACATGATTATTGTCCATGAGAAAGTAATGCAAACGAAGAATGAAAGGTTAGAGAAACCAGTCTACCAGTTCTGACAAAGAAATGTGGAGCCTACCAGGGGCTCTACCTTAAGATATTGGGACAAATCACTGGTGAGCATACCTTGCTTCTGAGCGGAGTCCACCAACATACAGTAAACTCTTAAAGGCTGAAGTTGGATTATAAGGTAAAACTCTATATGTATCAGGGTCAGAGAGCTGTCTTAGAGCTTCACTACAGTAGTCAAAGGTATTAAGGATAACTACAACACCACCCTTGTTCAGTTGGTGGACTGTGATTAATACTTTGTCCCTAATAGATTGAAGGGCCTGGGACTAAGCATATGTTAAATTATATGGATTAGAATGGACACCAGTATTAATGGACTCATCCAATCTACATAGTTCCCTTTCCACTAAAAACTTTAGAATGTGTCTATGGCCTGCCCTCTAGACTTGAAGAAGTCTCATCCCATTTTGTAATATTGAAGACAATTTTTAGTTAGTTTCCAAATAACACGGTTGAGATATAAAATCATTTCAAAAAGACAAAAGTTCCTAGTGGGAGAAAAAGAGAGACCCTTGGAAAGCACTTGGATCTGAACATCGGTTAAATTCTCGGAGGACAGATTTATCATTGTCTTGGGTTCCTCGGCCTCCACGGCTTCTGTGAACTGGCGCATCCTGAGTTTTCAGCTTCTACCTGTTTAGGTCTTTGCCCATGGCTTTGTTGCAGATTGCAGAGGGGATTCCTTGGGCTCTGATACTTTTTTTTGTTATTGTGTGTCGTGTACCAGATGTATCAAAAGTTCTGCAGTGCACACATATATATAGACCACTCAGGAGAAATCGCTGATGAAGGGGGTCCGGACATTGTATCCATAACACTGTACTTTTGAATTTGTGTGTTTTGCGCTCAGTCAAAACTTCCTCCAGTTTAACTGTAGAGTTTGAAAATGCAGTCTCAATGTCAGGTTTGGTACTCAACACCTCAGCATGAATAGAGGAGATGTCTGATTTAACAACTGCATATTGCCCCAGCTAAAGATGCATACGTTAAGCTGAACAGTCACAGAGTCTATCGTTCCATTCCATAAAATTGGTGTCCTTTTGAGGCTACTTGGAACTGTGTTGGCCTCTAGATACTTCTCAAATGAAGTGATATCCCATCAGAGGCATATTTCTTTAAGACATACTCTCTCATGATCACAGATAAGTTTAGTGGAAGTAGTATCTTCCAAAATGGAGTTTACATCGTTTGTTTAAAACACCAAATTTGCGTGTTTCTTGACACCATAATAGTGGCTCTTGCAAGTTTTTTCCCATTTCGGGTAAGATTACGCTCTTGAATAGACCCCTTGGAAAAACCTCAAGTCCTTTAAAATGCATGGTTTACAGTGTGCATTGCTTAAAATATAAAATACTTACAGCTAGATGAAATTGTGAAGTTACAGCAGTTTACAGGAAACCAGGACTGCCCACACTAGCTTTTTTTATTTCTTCTGCAGGAATTAGAATTTCCTATCTCTCTAGTGATGTCATCAGATAATGTGTTGCACTGCTAACAGATCCTATTGTGTACATGATCAAGTCTAATGCAGTCCACACAATGTATTTTTTTTTCCAGCAGCACAGGAATTGACTAAATGAAACAACACTGGATATGCTCATTGTCTGTATAATCAGTGCTGCTGCACCTGCAGTGAAGAAGCAGAGTAATCACAGGGGGAGGGCTTGAGTCAAATATTAAAAATGTGATTTATATAAACCGAAATAGAGTCCCCATTCATAAGAATTTCTTATGAATGGGGACTCTATTTCGGTTTATAGAAAGCCAATAGCATTACATGTATTCCATAAACCGAAAGTCTATAAACCGAAAGATATTCGGTTTATAGACTTTCGGTTTATGGAATACATGTAATGCTATTGCTATTCTATAAACCGAAAGTCTATAAACAGAATGTCTTTCGGTTTATAGACTTTCGGTTTATAGCCGAACCCCGAACTCCAACACGAACATACAGTGGAGTGTTCGGGTTCGGGGTCCGAACGCCGTAATGTTCGGTACGAACCCGAACAGTGCGTTCGGGTTCGCTCAACACTAATCTCTATACTTGTCACAGACCTAGGAGCAGTTGCTAACAAACTTTGGACATAGGCTTGTATGCAAGGCCGATCCTGGGCGGATGCATGGGGTGCACCGTGCCCAGGCGCTGTAAAGCTCCAAAAGATGAAGGCGCCCAGCATGCAGAGCTAGCGCTACTATCATCATTGTGATCCTCCTCTTACGGGAGCAAAACATGCGGCCAAACACTGAGGTGCGGCCCGCGTGTGATTGGCTGCGGTAACCGCACCTCCGTGGACTGATCTAAGCTCGAGGGACATGCTCCGCCCCCTCACGCTCAGATATGTCAGAGCGCCCAGATGTCAGCTGACATCCTGTCATTCAGAAGAGGAGAAATACCAGACAGCATGACAGTCTCCCTCCCAACTCCGCAACTAAAAGGTAAATGAGCAGGGAGGGGGACAAACATCATAACATTTTTGTTTTAGGTAAAAAAAGAAAATACATCTGTGGGTAAGGGTGTCTATATGTGTATGTGTAAGGGTGCCTATATGTGTATGTGTAAGGGTGTCTGTATGTGTATGTGTATGTGTAAGGGTGTCTATATGTGTATGTGTAAGGGTGTCTAAATGTTTATGTGTAAGGGTGTCTATATGCGTATGTGTAAGGGTGTCTATATGCGTATGTGTAAGGGTGTCTATATTTGTATGTATAAGGGTGTCTATATGTGTATGTGTAAGGGTGTCTATATGTGTATGTGTAAGGGTGTCTATATGTGTATGTGTAAGGGTGTCTGTATGTGTATGTGTAAGGGTGTCTGTATGTGTATGTGTAAGGGTGTCTATTTGACTGTATCGGTGAGTGTATGTCTGTGAGCGACTGTGTATCGGTGAGTGTATGTCTGTCAGTGACTGTGCATCTGTAACTGTATGTCTGTGAGTGGCTGTGTATCGGTGAGTGTCTGTCTGTGGGTGATTGTGTATCGGTGAGTGTATGTCTGTGAGTGACTGTATCAGTTAGTGTATGTCTGTGAGTGACTGTGTATCGGTGAGTATATGTCTGAGTGACTGTATATCTGTAACTATATGTCTGTAAGTGACTGTGTATCTTTAACTGTATGTCTGTAAGTGACTGTGTATCTGTAACTGTATCTCTGTGAGTGACTGTGTATCTGTAACTGTATGTCGGTGAGTGACTGTGTATCGGTGAGTGTATGTCTGTGAGTGACTGGGTAGCGGTGAGTGTATGTCTGTGAGTGACTGTGTGTGTCTGTGAGTAACTGTGTATATGTGTGTGTATATGTGAGTGACTATCTTTTAGTGTGCCAGTATGTATACACTCACATAACATGCACTAATAGACACTCACTAATACACATACACATAACGCTCACTAGAACACCTACATAACATTAATACACACACACATAACACTCGTGAATACTAACAATAACATGCACTAATTTATTGTCACTAATACAAACACACACTCACATAACGTTTACTAAAACACTCACTAATACACACTCATATACAGTGGCGTTTTTATCATGGCCGCAAGTGGTTGCAACTTGTGTTTGCATGTATAGCATGTGGTAGTTTTACATTTTTCCTGTGGAAACCTTCGCACCAAGGCCCAGTCATTTCTATTTATGCCTCTGTGTATTTGTGTATATATAAGTATGTGTATATATAATGTGTGTGTACCCCTGGATTTCTAGCTAGATATAACCAGTGTCAGAAGACTTAACCCCTGGATTGCTATTTACACATAGGCAATGTTAGAGGGCTTAACCCCTGCAACGCTAGACAGTTATATGCAGGGTCAGTGGACTTAACCCCTGCAATGCTAGAAAGATATAAGAAGTCTGTCACTCACACATACATAGGAAGTCTGTCAATCACACATACATGGGCAGTTTGTCCCTCACACATACACACATAGTCTGTCACTCACACACACACACACACACACACACATCAGAGTAATTGCCTCATTAATAAGCCACAGCCAATTTGCCCATTAATATGCCAGTATTCATGTGCCATTCAGATGCCAATACCATTGAGCCATTAAGATGCCAGTATTATTGTGCCATTCAGATGCCAATACCATTGTGCCATTCAAATACCAGTAATATTGTGCCATTCAGATGCCAGGAATATTGAGCCATTCAGACACCAGGAATATTGCGCCATTCAGATACGAGTAATATTGTGCCATTCAGAGCCCAGTAATATTGTGCCATTAAGATACCAGGAATATTGTGCCATTCAGATGCCAGTAATATTGTGCCATTCAGAGCCCAGTAATATTGTGCCATTCAGATACCAGTAATATTGTGCGATTCAGAGACAGCAATATTATGCCATTCAAATGCCAGTAATATTGTGCGATTCAGATGCCAGTAATATTGTGCCATTCAAATACCAGTAATATTCTGCAATTCAAATACCAGTAATATTGTGCGATTCAAATACCAGTAATATTGTGCCACTCAGAACCCAGTAATATTGTGCCATTCAGAGCCCAGTAATATTGTGCCATTCAGATACCAGTAACATTGTGCCACTCAGAGCCCAGTAATCTTGTGCCATCCAGAGCCCAGTAATATTATGCCATTAAGATACCAGTAATATTGTGCCATTCAGAACCCAGTAATATTGTGCCACTCAGAGCCCAGTAATATGGTGCCATCCAGTGCCCAGTAATATTGTGCCATTCAGAGTCCAGTAATATTGTCGCATTGAGATGCCAGTAAAATTATGCCATTCAGAGCCCAGTAATATTGTGCCATTCAGGTACCAGTAATATTGTGCCATTCAGATGCCTGTATTATTGTGCCATTCAGAGCCCAGTAATATTGTGCCACTCAGAGCCCAATAATATTGTGCCATTCAGAACCCAGTAAATTTGTGCCACTCAGAGCCCAGTAATATTGTGCCATTCAGATGCCAGTAATATTGTGCCATTCAGAGCCCAGTAATATTGTGGCATTCAGAAGCCAGTAATATTATGCCATTCAGAGCCCAGTAATATTGTGCCATTCAGATACCAGTAATATTGTGCCATTCAGATGCCTGTATTATTGTGCCATTCAGAAGCCAGTAATATTATGCCATTCAGAGCCCAGTAATATTGTGCCATTCAGATACCAGTAATATTGTGCCATTCAGATGCCTGTATTATTGTGCCATTCAGAGCCCAGTAATATTGTGCCACTCAGAGCCCAGTAATATTGTGCCATTCAGATTCCAGTAATATTTTGCCACTCAGAGTCCACTAATATTGTGCCATTCAGATGCCAGTAATATTGTGCCACTCAGAGTCCAGTAATATTGAGGGAAACACTGATACCGTATTTGACGTAACGTCACATCCAGGCGCAGTGATTTTTTTCCTTTTTTTTTCCCGGCAGCCGTATCCAGTGGTTGCGGCTGCCAGAAAAAAAAAGAAAAGTTAAGCAATGCTTAACTTAACTTCGCTGCCGGGGGATGCCGGCAGCACGGGTGTCACCCCTGCTGGAGGTGTCACCCGGTGCGGTCCGCATCCCCCTCGGGAAGCCACTGCCGTGCAATATACACTATATGCACAAAAGTATTGGGACACACTTCTTAATTTTTTAATTCAGGTATTTCAATCAGACTCATTACCACAGGTGTTAAAATAAAGCACCTAGTCATGTAGTCTGCATTTACAAACATTTATGAAAAAAATGGGACGTTCTGAAGATATCAGTGAATTCAAACGTGGTACTGTGATAGAATGCCAGCTTTAAAAAAAAAATGTTTGTATCCCAGCTAGATATTCCACAGTCAACTGCAAGTGGTATTATCGGAAAGCGGAAATGTTTGGGAACAGCAGCAACACAACCATGAAGAGGAAGACCACGTAAAGTCACAGAGCAGCGTACTGTTATATTTGGAAAATAACATTAATGTTTCAAAATTCGGTTTCATAGTTTAAATTCCTATTATATTGGAACATACAATAGCAAAGACTTGTTACTGACTAAAAATGTACTGGAGCATGTTTTCAGTTCATCCGTACTGGAACAAAAGGGTACAAAAATTCAAAAAAGATGTATTCTGTTAAATGGATGCTGGATAATGAAAACACATCATACCACTGATTGCTAATTATTGATCTAGATGGGTTAGGGGGACCCGGGTAGATGGACATTTTAGTTAGGGTTAGATTTAAGGGGTTGTTAGAGTTAGGTGCATTAGGTTTCATCTAAGGGCACTTTAGGGTAAGATTGGGATGGTCCTTAGGGTTAAATAGTGCTTCATGGTTACATACCTCCCACATCTTACCCCAGAAAATGTAGCTTGAGAGAGTGAGTGTCAGCGCTATGGCGTATATTGTAGGACCTGTCACTCAAACTGGTAGCACTACAGCGAATGCACAGTTATCAGTCTCAATTGTCTCAGAAACTGGTGGATTACATTTATACTGCAGGATTGTGGTTCCAACACCTGCTGAGTTCTACCTTTGTCCCAAAAGGAAAGACAGTGGGATTTCCTTCCAAAATTGGGACTGTCCTGCACAAAGTGGGGCAGTTGGGAGGCATGTGGTTAGGAAGAGAGATAGGGGGGCATTAGTGTTATGCATTAATTTTATCATTAGAATTAGCTGGTTTCAGGATCTTGCCAACATGCCATTATCAATGCGCCATGACCATTACACCCCATTTACTACTCATACAACTAGCATACTGGTTGATTTACCTCTAGCTAATCCCACCTAGCTCTCACTGTCCTCAACCACTGCTAGTGTCAGGTAGCTTACAACTGAACCAGCTAGAACTCACACAATTAATCTTTGGCCAACCATCCACATTACTGTTACTAAAGCTACATTCCCTCTGTCCTCTTCACTCCCTTATGTGTCTCATGTACCCAATTCCCTCTAGATTGTAAGCTTGTGAGCAGGGCTCTCAACCTCATGTACCAGTCTGTTCTAGTTTGTCTAACTTAGTATGTAGTTCCCTTCTATGCTCTGTATCTAGCACTACGTAAATTGTTGGCGCTACATAAATAAATGTTAATGCAATGTAACTTAATGTGCAATAAATTAAAAACAGAATTCTTTAGAAAAGTGCAAGTAAAAAGGAGAATATCAGAAAACACCTTGAGATGGATGTTATGTATGCACACTATATTGGTGGATGTTAGGTATACACACTAGTGTTGAGCGAACCCGAACCGCACTGTTCGGGTTCGTACCGAACATTACGTTTTTTGGACTCCGGACCCAAACACGGACATTTCACTGTACGTTCGGGTTGGAATTCAGGGTTCGGTGATTACATTGTATTTAATGCTATGGGCTTTCTCTAAACTGAAATAGAGTCCCCATTCATAAGAAATTCTTATGAATGGGGACTCTATTTCGGTTTATAGAAAGCCAATAGCATTACATGTATTCCATAAATCGAAAGTCTATAAACCAAAAGACATTCGGTTTATAGACTTTCGGTTTATGGAATACATGTAATGCTATTGCTATTCTATAAACCGAAATAGAGTCCCCATTCATACGAATAGGTCAATTGACCTATTCGTATGAATGGGGACTCTATTTCGGTTTATAGAATAGCAATAGCATTACATGTATTACATCTGAGAGTCAAATTGAACCATCAAATACTGTGCTTACAGCGCACTTTGAAAAATTCTAATAGTTTTGGGTGGTAAATAGTACATTTGCGTCTTGCGGTGCACTTCATATCTGAGAGTCAAATAGAACAGTTCAATACTGTGCTTACAGCGCACTTTGAAAAATTCTAATTGTTTTGGGTGCTAAACAGTACATTTGCGTCTTGCGGTGCACTTCATATCTGAGATTCAAATAGAACAGTCCAATACTATGCTTACAGCGCACTTTGAAAAATTCTGGCTACCTCCTCCTCCTCCTCTTCCAGCGCTGCTTCCACCTACACCCCCACGGTCACCGCCTCCTCAACCTATGGGTCACTTAGTATAAACTGAAAGAGAATACCCTGCACTTCAACCCTCTCTCAAATTGATAATTCTCTTGATCCTCCTGGCAGCCATGCTTTAGATTTAGATTTATGTTCTTCCAAAACTAAAATCAAAGATTCCATCTAGTGCTATTTTATGGCTCAGCTGTATTTTTAATTTGTTTGTATTTTATGTTATTTGAAGTTATTTCCCTATCCATATTTGTTTGCAGGGCAATTACTCTTACCCCCATTTTACTTCCTTTTGCAGCCCTCTAGCCATTTCCAGGACTTTTTTAGAGGCATTTTAGTGGCTAAAAGTTTGTGTCCCCATTGACTTCAATGGGGTTCGGGGTCAAGTTCAGGGTCAAGTTCGAGCACGGACCCAGACAAGTTTTCGAAGTTTGGCCGAACCTGCCGAACCCAAACATCCAGGTGTCCGCTCAACTCTAGTCTTATCTCAATAACCAAAGCTTGACAAATTACAGCGAAGTCCCCACATATGACAGATAAAAAAAGCTCCGAACTGTAAGGACCTATTGGGTTTTGGAAAAAGTTAAAATTGGATTCCCGGGTGTTAACCAGGTTAAAAAAATTATTGCAGAGCGGGTGGCGCTGGATTATTAATTTGCACGTAATTACACCTGATGGGATAAATTAAGAAATTAAATATGAATGTTTGTTAGTTCCTCTAAGTCTTTGGTAGATTTGAAGGTTGTCCTATTTATGAGACTACTTAAAGCCTTCTCTTTAAACAAGTCTGGATTTATTTTAAGCATAACTGTTCACTTGAATTACCTTTGCCAGTTTTGATTGATTAATAGTGTGCACACTGCTCTTTATGTGGTCGGGTTCGGGGTCAAGTTCGGGGTCAAGTTCGAGCCGAACCCGCCGAACATCCAGGTGTCCGCTCAACTCTAATACACACTATATTGGTAGATGTTAGGTATACACACTTACTTTGGCAGAACAACCATCCCTACAATTCATATATTTAATACACAGCACATCATCCCTACCATGCAATGGGTTTATTACCGTATTTTTCGCCTCATAAGATGTACCTGACCATAAGACGCACCCAGTTTTTAGAGGAGGAAAACAAGAAAAAAAAACTCAATATGCCAGGATTTAGACATTCAATATGCCAGGATTTTCCCCCTCACTATGCCAGGATTTAGCCATTCAATATGCCAGGATTATGCCCCCCACTATGTTAGGCTTTAGTCACTCACTATGCCAGGATTTTGCCCCTCACTGTGCCAGGATTTTGCCCCTCACTGTGCCAGGATTTTGCCACTCATTATGCCAGGCGTTTGCCCCTCACTGTGCCAGGATTTTGCCACTCATTATGCCAGGCTTTTGCCCCTCACTGTGCCAGGATTTTGCCACTCATTATGCCGGGCTTTTGCCCCTCACTGTGCCAGGATTTTGCCACTCATTATGCCAGGCTTTTGCCCCTCACTATGCCAGTCTTTTGCCCCTCACTGTGCCAGTATTTTCCCCCTCACAATGCCAGGCTTTTGCCCCTCACTATTCCAGGCTTTGCTTGTTTGTGCCACCCTTCTCCCCCCTTCCCTAGCACTTACCTCCATGCTGCTCTCCGTTGTGTGCTCTCCATTGCTTCCTCTGTGCAGTCTAACCTCCTGCACGGAGGAAGGAAGATCCGGGCGCTTTTTTTCCCTTCTTAACTCTATTGACGTTGTGCGACATCAATAAAGTTAAGAAGAAAAAAAATAAAGCGCCCGGATCTTCCTTCCTCCGTGCAGGAGGTTAGACTGCACGGAGGAAGCAACGGAGAGCACACAACGGAGAGCAGCATGGAGGTAAGTATTACATTCGCCTCATAAGACGCACAGACATTTCCCCTCACTTTTGAGGAGGAAAAAAGTGCGTCTTATGAGGCGAAAAAAACGGTAACTTCTAAAGCAGCCACCACATGAAATGACTTAATACTATTCCAAAAGGCCAATTACCCAGAATCAAAAGAAACTGTTCATCCAATGTAGAGTTTGAAAAACAAGCAAAATCACTAAACAATACATGTATAGAAAAACTAGACCCCAAACACCTATTGGAAAAAAGCCTTTTATAAGTCAAAAGTACCGATAGAGGGAGAAGTTGGATATTTCTGCCCAGAAAGATGTTGATTTAATTTGCCCTTTATCAATAGAATCCTAAAGCCAATAAAATTATAAAAGCTGTCGACAAATTGTGGTCTATGCTCAAAAAAGAAAAGCAAATAATATGAAATCATTTGTGGCACCTAGTGCACTGCCCCAAGTTAAACAGAGAGGTCCCACTCATTTTTTTAAGTAAAAAACAAAACATTTTTTAAAATGTGGCTCCTGTAAAATGTGTAAACATCTTCCTAGAAGCACCTTTCAATTTAAAAGTAAGGTTGCGCTGATATTTCAAAAATAATTGTGTCAAATGTTCTCCCACAGCCTAACAAACAACCAAATAATTAAAAGATTGGGACAGGATGGAGTTTTCAGGTTGGGACAGATTCAATATTTTGAAAGTCCTGTTTGTTTTAAGTGTAGGCATTTTATATAGAAATGTTTTAATGAAAGAATACAAATAAAGTACCTTATTGTGCCATCTTGAGAATGAACAAAAAAGTGTGTATGAATTTCTGGTCGAATTTGGATGGCAGCAAAGATGGTAATAGCCAAAAAATGGAGTTCACTAATGATCCCAACTTTATTTATTTGGATAAATCTTACTTCTCCAATTAAACAATAATACAATAATAATTCACCAATCTAGTTTGGACTGAATGACCCTGAAGAGTTGAGCTGCTTTGTCAGGAATTTTATGTTATGTTGGTTTTAAGGATATCATTTATATATTTTTTTGTATTGTTTTCAGATTATATTTTTCTTTGTAGATTTTAAGAGAGTGCAATTCTATTTTTTTTATTGGACTATTTTGGGATAAAGATTTTGTTTGTTTGTTAATTGTATATTGAAAATCATAATAAAATGATAATTTAAAAAAAAATCCCCAAAGCAAAGCTGACCCTGGCTTGTATGTCTACGCTCCCCTATGGTATTCCTGACTATGGCTTGTCTCCTCCTACTACGCTACTCTCCAGTATCCCTAACTACGGCTTGTCTCATCCTATTACTCTATTTAAAGAATCCTGCTCCTGACTACTTAATTGAACACCCTTGGCGTTCCAGCATGATCACCCGTGCTTGTGGTCTCTCTGTGAGGAGTTCTGTTCACACTTTGTGAGAGTTCTCCTCCTTTGTGCTGCTCAAGCAAATGTGGTTCTGTAGCTACTGGGCTCCAATACCTGAACGTGAGTAACCTTCCTTACAGGTAAAGATGTCCAGCTAGGTGAAGATGATCTTTGTTGCAAATGTTGGCTATTCCTTCCCTCAATGTAATATGTGGATTAACAAGTAAACAAAATAAAACAACTATGAAACTAAACAGAATAAAAATGCATTTAATTGACCAGACTGTGCTAAACTCTCAGAGTATTATGCTACATCTGTCAGTGTTTTTATACTGACTGGAACCTGGCATAGAAACCTTGAAACAAATTTTGTATCTGCTTTCCTATGCAAGTTCATTAACATTCTGCTTATCAAGCTACAAGAGTGACCTTGGTGATCAAGTTTCAATTTTCCCTCAATCACATTTGGGAATGTTCAAGACAAATAAAGTTGTGATGAAATCTAGTTTCTTTTATGGGCACCTGATGAAAGTCATTATGTTTCAGCTCCACCAAACTCCACCCAAGGGAGCACATATGTCTGTAATCAATGTGAGCTTATTGAGCTTTGTGATAGCAGTCCAGGACAAAGGACACTGCAACAGCTGCTTCTGTTTAGACCAATGAGTAAACGTGTATGTTTTAAAGGAAAGTCAGTTTAGACATGTAATGATGTATTTTTCTTGGCATGACTAATTTACAGTATGGGTACTTTTTGCTGTAGGAAAGCAAAGCAATAGCTAGAAAATTGCAGCAGAGAAGGTGAATTCTTTCAAACTCCACTATTAATGCTATATTTTTGTAGTCCACTTGTCAGTTCACCACATTTCACTGTTTAGTGAATAGTTCCCTGCATATGGGCTTTCTATATTATATACATACATATACACACAAACACTATAATTATACACTATAAAGTAAACAACGTTATTCATTTTTAAAAGAAAGAGGAGGTATCAATAATTTCAGCATAAAAAAGACATATCTAAAGTGATGAAAATAACAATAATACAGGACTGGATGTCTCGGGGATGCAGGTGGACATTTGGGGGAGAAAAGATAAGAGGACAACATATAGTGTAACACTTTGAATACACTCACAAACAAAATGTGCACTAAGAGCCAGCTCAAGACAGAAAATCATATTTGTAATGTCACACTATGGTAAATTGTAAATGTAGCTGTGTGAGTTGGCAGGCAAGAAGACAGGTTTCATAATTAGGACAGGTTCTGTTTATGGGATGGGCAGCCATAAACAAAGATGGCCTATTGTATGGCTGAAGTATGTCTACTCCATTCAAGGGACAAAGGGCATGTTTGTTGAGAGCAAACATTCTAAGATTTGCGAAAGGCCATATCAGTACCCCAATCTTTACACACCTGGGAAAGAATCCAGGGGGATGAGAGGTGGGTCTTGTTTAGCCACAGACCCGGATATAGATGGCAATCACAGAACCAACCAATCATACATGATGCCATGTAATCAAATGGAAGTTATGGTAAATCTAGATAGAGTTTGGCACATTTTAGTTAGGAGAATAAGGCAGGAGGAGAAACAATTATGTAACATCAGAAACCTGAACGATCTCAATACAGGTAGCTACACGTGATGCATTGTTATATTTGTAATTAGGAATTGTATATGCATGTGTTATTATTGTATGTCTTTCATTGTGGGAAATGCATTGTAAGTTTTATTGTTTTATGTTATGTTTCATTATAACCAATATTGTGGATTCTTTAACCCCTTAGTGACATGACTTTTTTGGCTTGTCCGACGCTTGGTGACATGGGCTGTTTTAACATTTCTGAGGTGTTTGTGTTTTGCTGTAATTTATTTCTGTCTCATTTAGTGTACCCGCACAAACTATATATCGTTTTTATCGTCATAAGAAGGGCTTTCTTTTGATACCATTATTTTGATAATAGCATATAATTTGATGTAAAAAAAATAATAAAATATGGCAAAAAAATTGAAAAAATTATTTTTTTATGACTTTTATTTGAAAAATCGTATACTCATGTACAAGAGACAACAAAAAAACACTGCTAAAAAGTTTCTAATACATGTCCTGAGTTCAGAAATAGCCCATGTTTTTGTGCTTTTTTATTCATGTTACAGGGCCAGAACTATAAGTGGTGCAAAGCTATTTTAAAATCCTTTCTTTCAAAATTAGCGATAGTGACATTGTAACACTGATTTCTTTACTAAATCCATGAATGACCCCCAACATGTACATATTTTTGAAAACTAGACAACTCAGGGCATTTAACTTGGGGTGTTTTGACACATTTCATGTAGCCATTTTACCACCAATCTATGCCAAAGTTTGCAGCAAAAAATCTTTTTTTTTAAATTTTTTCACATATATTGCAATTTAGGTAAACATTACCTTAAAATGTGAAGGGGTATTTCCAAATAACACCTCAATGTGTGTTCAGCAACATCTCCTGAGTACAGGGATACCCCCCATGCATAGGTTTGTTGGTTTGTTTTGGGGCTGAAAGGCCACATTTAGGGGTGCGCATTTTGGTTTTCCAACTTGGAATTCTGACATGCAGAAAACTTGTGCCCATGTCCCATTTGGGACATTTTTGCAGCCAGAAAGTGTATTCTACCCCACAAAACCATATATTTTTTTAAACTAGACACCCTAGGGTATTTCAAATGGTAGTATTTTAACACTTTCCATGCACTAATTATACTACCAGCCTATGTCAATGTTTTGGGTAGTAATTTTTTTTCACATACATTGTACTTTGGGCATGAATTCACAGATCCTGTTATATGTCAGTGCCAAACAACACCTCAATATGTGTTCAGCAACATCTCCTGAGTACAGGGATACCCCCCATGTATAGGTTGGTTAGGTTATTTGGGGGTTAAAAGGCCACATTTGAGAGGTGCGCTTTTTGGTTTTCCAACTTGGAATTCTGACGTGCAGAAAACCTGCGCCCATGTCCCATTTGGGACATTTTTGAAGCCAAAAAGTGTATTCTATCCCACAAAACCATATATTTTTGAAAACTAGACACCCTAGGGTATTTCAAATGGTAGTATTTTAACACTTTCCATGCACTAATTCTACCACCAGCCTATGTCAATGTTATGGATAGTAATTTGTTTTTCACATTCATTGTACATCGGGCATGAATTCACAGATCCTATTATGTGTCAGTGCCAAACAACACCTTAATATGTGTTCAGCAACATTTCCTGAGTACAGGGATACCACCCATGTGTAGGTTAGTTAGATTATTTAAGGGCTAAAAGGCCACGAATTTTGACATGTAGTCAGCCTGCGCCCATGTTCCATTTGGGACACTTTTGAAGCCTGTCAAAGTATTTTACCCCATAAAACCATATATTTTGGAAAACTAGACATCCTAGGGTATTTAAAATTGTGGTATTTTAACACTTTCCAAGTGCTAATTCTACCACCAACCTATGTCAAAGGGTTGGGATGTCATTTTTTCCACACACACATTGTAGTTCAGGCAGGAATTTTCAGATTCTGGTATTTGCCACTACCAACCAACACCTCAATATGTGTTCAGTAACATCTCCTGAGTACAGGGATACCCCCCATGCATAGGTTTGTTGGTTTGTATTGGGTCTAAAATTCCACATTTAGGGGGTGCGCAATTCCAACCTGGAATTTTGACATGTAGTCAGCCTGCGCCCATGTTCCATTTGGAACATTTTTGAAGCCGTCCAATGAATTTTACCCCATCAAACCATATATTTTTGGAAAATAGACATCCATATTTCAAATGGTGGTATTTTAATACTGTATAGGTACTAATTCTACCACCAGCCTTTGTAAAAGTTTGTGGTAGTACTTTTTTGGGAGTTTTTTTTCCACATGCATTGTACTTCAGGCATGAATTCACAGATTCTGGTATATATCACTGCCAAACAACAACCCAATATGTGTTCAGCAACATCTCCCGAGTACAGGGATAGCACCCATGCATAGGTTTGTTGGTTTGTTTTTGGCTAGAAGGCAACATTTGTGAGATGCGCATCTCAAAATTCCAACTTGGAATTTTGACATGTAGTCAACCTGCGTCCGTGTCCTTTATGGGATATATCTTTGAAGCCAGCCAATGTAATTTACCCCCACCAAACCATATATTTTTTTATCGGTAGACCCCCATCACTACTTGTGGCAAGGGCTCAGCAGCCACCGATACATCGCTAGATGATGTATCAGAAAGCTGAATAGGGTCAAAATCGAACCCTGAGTCCGCGGCCTCAGAATCAGTGCGTAAGCAGTGATCTCGAGCAAAGAAGGGGTTAATAGCTCTTAGAAGAGCCTATCTAGTACTGTAATACATTACAGTACAAAGAAATTAATCCATAAAACAGTGCAGACAGCAAAACATACTGTTGCTGTGCAAGATTACTGCTTACACAGTGATGAATGGCAGGGAAGGGGTTAATACACAGTGAAAGACTTTCATAAAACCTGACAATTTTATAAAATGTTATTTTATATCACTAATACTGATCTGTCTCTTTCCGTCACTATCACTGCTTATGCAAGATCAGTGGCAGGGAAGGGGTTAAATGCAGGGAATTGCTTTAATAAAATTTTTTTTATTGTTTTATTATTTGTGTGTTGTGTGTTGTGTGTTTATTGTTTTTTTTAACTTTTACTTACTTTTAGAACTTTGATCTGTCTCTCTCCCTCACTAAAAAAAATGTGAGGAGAGGGAGACAGATCATAACTGGTCAGATCAATATAGGGTTAATATTGATCTGACCAGTCAGTGGGAATGTTCAGCAGAACATCCCCACTGCCTGTCAGTGTGCCTGGCAGTCACTGATTGCCTCTGTGAAGAGGCAATCGTGTGACAGCCAGAGAGCACAGGAAGCAGGTACTTCCTGCCTCCTGTGCTCTTGCCCGTAGAAGGGCAGCGCCATCTTGGTCACTCAGTGACCAAGATCGTGCATTTTTTTTTTGTGTTTCTGATTGCCTCGACTTGCGAGGCAATCATGAACACGTTCTGAGCATAGGAAGCGAAAGATTCGCTTCCTATGCTCATTTTTGAAATGCCCGCGTTTTAAAGGCACTGTGCCTTTAAAACCGGCATTTCGATCGCTCTCCGGAGTGATCGAAATGCCGACGGGCATTTTTTTTAGTATTGTACGATGCTTCCACACGGAAGCATCGTTACAATACCATCAGAGCACTGAAAGCGGAAAAACTCCGCTTTCAGTGCTCGTTTTGACACAGGACGGACTAGGTCCGTCCTGTGTCACTAACACCTCGGCACACAGGACGGACCTAGTCCGTCCTGTGTCGCCAAGGGGTTATACTTTGTTTCTGTTTCCAATATATACATTTTGCTAGCTTCTGGTTAAAGAGGAAGCTTTTGGAGAGAAACCTAACATTATATAAAGTCAGAACAGGAATTGTGTAAATTAATAAACCAGAAAATTTACTTTCGGTGCATGTCTAATAAACACATCCATCAGTTTATTTTCCTAGCTATGGATGTTAAAAGTTACCAGTCACTGCCACAGGATAAAGTGCTTCTGTTAAAGAGCTTGTCATACAATGTTTATGCATTTTGCATTTTTAAAGCTGGGATAAATAGAGATCAATAATACGTGGTTTGGTGGTATTGACCAGCTGTTTAATATCAAGCTAAGAAGTTATTCTATCCCTTTGACGGATAATGATATTATTTAATTTGCAATTTATACACATTGAAATGGCAGCCATGTTATGTTCTATTAATCCGCCATTTCAAGGGAAATCATTATGATTATATAGGGTTGAATACTCTAGCTTTTTGTGTCTGTATTTACGATGTAAAAAACAGAGACATGACTCAATCACACGATTGCAAAATATAAGAAGGCAGGGATGATGGATAGATGGCATCTTTCCATATATTGAGAGTAAAGTAAAGTCCAGCCAGAAGAGATGATGATGCAAGTGGAACCCAGAAGATGTAAAACGTACATGCGGTGGAACACTGAAGTAATTCATCAGCAGATGAACAGCAAAGTTAGAGGAAACAGCACATTTGATATGTAACATAACATCCACTCTTACATATCACTATGTAGAATCATGCAGTAGGCGTCCTGGAGATGGTCTATACACTGCATATCCAAAAAAAAACAGGAACTTCCTTAAATTCACTGGCATTAAGAGATCATAATGCAGATAAGCCAGTTGCCAACATTTTTTGGCGTGGCGGTGATAGAAGTCGTTTGCTCTTATGACTAAAAATGTTTTGAATTCACTCTTTAAAAACAGCCTTTCTTCCCTTTCTTGGGGATTTTTTGAGCATTTGGGACTTTTTAATTTTTTTACTATTTTTGTCATTTGATGCAGAATTCTATCAACTACAGGCTGTTATTTTTGAAAGAGGCACTATTTTTCTTTTCCTTTACATTTTATTGACTATTGTCTTTGCGTATTATAATTTTTTGTTATGTTTTTTTTGTTTTTCTATGGTTGGGACATCATTTATTTTTTGTATTGCCTGCCATCTCATCTATTGAGAGTCCTACAGAACCACATTTTTTCTGTTATTTTCCACATTTTTCTCTACACTTTGTGATTCTCCCCCCTTTGTTTGCCCTTTTTTTTTTTTTTACTATTTGCCATTTCTTTCTAGTTTTTTTTGGTTACTTTTTTTTCTTTTTTGTTGCTTGTTCTTACTGACCATTATATGTTTTGCATCTTATTGCCCTCTTTAGTTTTTTACCCTTTTCCTTTTTCCCCATTTCACACCCTTCCCCCCTTTTTTGCTCCAATTTGATACATCTTTTTTTTTTTCAATTAAATTTGTTACTGTTTTTTAATGCTACTCCTTCATAGATTACTCTACTATATTTTTGACAATACATTGTTATAGGTGTAATATGTCACAGTTGTTTGTTCCTTCTGATACTTGCCCTCCCAATCCCTGAGAACTAGTCCAATTGTCTCTAATTGAGGCAATATCTATTCTGCTTCTCAAAAAACAAGTAGCACTGTCAATTTTCTCTAATCTTGTTCTTTGATTTTTGTTTTCCATAGGAGAAACCGCTTTCCTTTTCACCCAGAGTTCTGCTACTGTTGCAATTACTTCTTTCAATGGCACCATCTCTCCCATTAAATTATGCAATGTATAGCCCATGTAATTACTTCTCAGTGTCTCATTATAATACAGATGGCTACTTGTATAACTTAAGATGAGTGTGACATTTACGTGCCTTTGTTCCCAAGGTCTCCAGGATATGAAATAATGGTACTTGCCTTAATTTACCTGAATCTCTTGGCATTGTTTTTCTTTATGCTGATGTATAAGGATAACCTTAACTTTAATGTAGCTACAGGACTCTATAGGAAGACACTTTATCTCTAACAGAGCATGCTTGATTTAAATTGACTGCTTCTTAATAGGAAGTCATTGTGTCCTTGGATATCTAGAAGAAAAATGTGGTAAAATATAATCACTGGGACCTTGTATACCATGCATTCATTTTTATTGATCCAAACAAACTATTAGTTCCTATCAACTCCATGTAGCGCCCCAAGTTAGCGGTCGAGGTTTTCCATGAGTCACTGGACTGTGAATTTGCTCTTTATTTCAGGACTGTGTATATTTCTATAAGGGAAGGTTTTTGCAAATGAACTTCATTTTTAGACATATTGTTTATTGATTATTTTTGGTCCTATTCAGACATATTGGTTATTTTATAATGTTGCAATATTAATGTCCACTAACTGATGCTTTTAGATCAATTACAACATCTGTTTAGTCTATTCGTTAAAAAAGGTAAACTGTGGTGAACTGACAAGTGAAATGCAAGAATCAGGCATTAATAGATGAATATAGTTATCCAACTTTCCTGCCTTTCCAACTCAGCTATCGATCGAGCTATGTTGTAGAGCTTTACATGCAACGAGGGCTCAATAGTGTGCCTTATTTGTGTTATTTCTTTATGCTATACTTGATGCATGTTTACTATTTTACATAAATCCCCAATACTCTATGTCATTTTTCTGTAGGTATAACTCTCAAAGTGCTCAGTAACTGAAAACAGGTATTACTCTTCAAAGTTTACTGTAACAATATATAAGGTTTGAACAAACTGGTTGACAAAAATGTCTCTAGTTCATCATTGCAAAGTCAGCAGTAAAATGGAAAATGACTAGTGTACACAAAAGAAAAATAGAGGAAAACATTGATCATATAAATGTTGACAAGGGATCAGTTATATAAAAAAAAATTCACAGTGAGCTGCATATACCATATTTGCTTGAATATAAGATGACCTTGAATATAAGACGACCCCCCAAACTTTGATTTAGGAAAAAAAATAAAAGCCTGAATATAAGACTACCATATAGGAAAAAAGTTTAACTTGCATATATTCAAATGTAAATTGCTTTTTCATATTTAATACAAATTATGATAGAAAAAATGCATCTTTTACTGGCACATATAACTTTTGCATGCTGTCATGCAATGTGTGACTAGTGATGCCACAGATTCACTTTGATTAGATAATTAATTTGCATCTGGTCAGAAACCTTCTACAGACTTCAATGCAGCATGCAAAAGTTGGCAATATGTTGCCAGTAAATAGTGCCAGAAGTTGCATCCCATGCAGTGCGTAACTAAAAGTGAAAATTACATGCGTTTTCAGTTACAAGACCACAGCTTTTTCGGAGTAACTGATTACCCTACCCTGGTGGCAGCTGGAAGGCGTTGGACTACCTTTCAGGACACCATACACAAGATGCACTTTAATGTGCCTTTGTATGTTGTATGGCATTCAGTTTTTAATATTGCTATTTTTTTTATATAATACTGCGCAATGGATTCTTTATATATTTTTTGTAGATTGTGAAATACATCAGAAGATTTTACACTTTGATGAGCCTGATACCCTATTCTGTGAGTGTGATAACTAAACATTACTAGCTGACACTCTTTATTTGTACTGTATTACACTATATTTATTTCTTCTTTCTCCTATAAATGTGCCTCTGCTTTGGTGTATTTTTAAAAGTAATATTCCACCTGTTAAAATGTAGATTATAATTAGTAGATTAGTAGAACCATAATTTACACTACTAATTACTTTTGTCAGTGCTAATGCCACCCTAAGTTTTTCTATGTGTTGGATTAAAGGGATTGAATCACCTAAACATTGTTTTAACTCTGAATGTAGAGAATAAAAAAGGATTACAAAAGTTCTAAACATTGTGTTAGCAAAATCCTAAGAAAATGCATAAATTTAGAGAAAAATGTGTTTTAAATGTGGCTGTGGAGATGCCTGTTTATGAAATCATCTGTGGCTCTATGCAAATGACACATTTTACATTTGCATATCAAAACTTCAGGTGATGTCATAAACAGAAGAATCCACATTTAAAACATGTTTCTACTAATTTAGGCATTTGCTTGAAATTTTGCTTAAAAATGTTTTCATTTTCAGTTTTTTTTTTGCTTATATTGTCAAAGGAACTAGATAATTGATCTGTTTGATTTTCTTTGCTTAACATGTTTGTTTCAGCCTTGGTTGAAGCATGCTTGCCTAGTCCAAATGCCACAGGTCAACCAGATGTTACTTATCAATGTTATCCTTTTCATCTGTGTAAGCTGTGAAGGCTGAAGATTAGCCTCAGATAGGGTTTTTTTTTTTTTTGGAACTGATTGAACATCTAATTTAAAGATGTAGACAACAGTGTTAACAACACCAACAACATAAAAAAAAAACTGTGTTGTATTAATATTTATTAAATATAACATTTCAAAGTACAACAGGAAATAGGGTTGTTATAAATTATTATACATGTGCTATATACCAAAATAGATGGAGGAAGATTTTGGTGTAAGACTTGTTTGCTGGGACCTATAATTATTTTTTTATTTTTTTTTTAAGTACATTTTTTTATCGTTTTACTAGAAGGTACATAAAGTGATTTTGTGACAGCATATCAATTGTTTGTGACTAACTGAATCATAGAGGGTGAAAAGGGTGATAGATTGGTAAGGGGGGGGGGGGGCGGGAAGGGGAAAGGGTTTGTTTTCCTTCTTACAGCCTGTGTATATCTTCTAGTGGTGATAGATTACGAGTGTTTCCATAGGTTGAGTAGTGTTTTAGGTTAATTGTTCTTTTCCATCGTAAGGTTACCAGACGAGGTAACGAGACGAGACAAGGTATTGTTGCGGTCTTCCATTTCCTTGCTAAAAGTATTTTGGTTGCTATAAGTATATAGAATGCAAGTTTTTGTTGAGGCATTGGTTTCTTCCCCTGGAAAATATCAAGGATGGCGATTCTGGGGCAGAGAGGTAATGGTATTGTCAATTTAAAGTTGAGCAATTTGAATACCAGTTTCCACAGTTTCGGGCAGGACCACCAAGTGTGAAACAGGGTACCTATTTGATTGCATTGTCTCCAACAGTGTTTCTGAAGCATCAGCTGGGTGCGGTAAGTCTACAGTTTATAAATTTTGCCTTTCAATTTCAGTATCTACTTGGTTCTTGTTCATGAGAAACCCTTTTTATTTAGTTCTTCCAAACCGTGGAGGTCTATTGTTAGTTGTGACAAGGTAACTTCTCCTTTGACATGTGAAGAGTGAGCGATAAAGTGGCCCCTCAAAGTGGCTTTATGTGCCTCCCATGCAGTTGTTTGTGAAATATCAGGTGTGTCGTTAATGCGAAAGTCTCATTTTTGATGCGTTAATGTATGGGAAAGTAAATAGTCGTTCATTCGCCATGAGCCGAAGCCCCGTATAGGGTGAGATTCCCGGATGTGTAAGAAGAGTGGGGCTTAGTCAGTCCATACTATGGTGTCTATTTCACATAGTTCAACTCTTTGTAACATCAGTTTATCTAGTAGAAAATAGTCCCGCCTGGAGTAGGTGTGATGTATGTTTGAATAAAAAGTGTAGTCTTTGTTCGCCAGGCGTCAAAAAATTTGAAATCAAGCAGAGTTTGGATAAGGTGGGTACTCTGAGATTGTAAATGTGCTTTGTGTGTTCCTACTGATTTGCATGTGCTATCACGTTTTGCATTAAGGGACACGTTTAAATCACCACAGAGAATCAGTGCTCCTTTGAAAAACTTTTCCAACTTAAGAAGCGTAGAATTTAAAAATTGCACAGACTTACAGTTAGGAGCATAAATATTTAGCAAAGCGTATTGGATGGTATTGATTGAGAGTACCAGCAACAGGAATTTGCCTTTATTGTCTTTCTTTCAGGTGTGTACTTCTATAGCTTGTGAGTTGCACAAAAAAAATGAAACTCCCGCTCTCTTAGTTGGGTTTGTAGCAGTGTTAAACGTTTTAGAATAGATGCCACACACCTCTTCGCGTGAGATATCGCAAGGTAACTGTTTGTATAGTTAGGAAGATGACCATATGTGACTTAGTTAATGGCACCAGTACGGAGGGCCAGGCTCGAAAATGGGTGCTGTTTGTGACTGTATCTTTGCCTCTGAGGTAGCTAGAGTTGGTTTGGGGTAGGAAGGGGGGAAGGCGATGCAAGTTAGGTAAAGAATATAGCATGGGAAAGGGAGAAGACAGAGAAAGAGAAGGAGAAAGAAAAGAGAGAGAAAGACAAAAAAGAGAGGGGGATACGAGAAGAGGAAAAAGGAGAAGCGTCCACCTTTGTCAGTGGGCAACAAATCAGTGCAATAAAAATCAAATTCAGTCTTGGCTATAACATAGTTTACACCGGTCTCATACCCAGATGAGAGCAGGGGTGGGTTGTTCAAAATAACAAACAGGCAAAAAATGAGGGCAGACAGGGCCTGGGATGCTATCATAAAAATACTGAAAATGGTAACGTGGAACCAAAAACTAAGGCAACTTTGTTTATGTTATATTAGTTTACCTCTAAATATGCACATGTTATATCTCACTGTGCCTTATAGACTACTTGCGTTCCACTTTGTTACTTTTCAGGCCATAATAATATCTTCGTAACGTCATTACAGGCGCTAGTGAGTTTAAAAAAAAAAAAGGTAAGAATACAAATACTATAACTAGAGCGGAAGCCTGCATTCTTGAGTAAGTTTGTGTGTTGCGTGCACGTGGTTCAATGCGCCACAGGTCTCAGACAGCCAAAAGAAGTCACTTTAAACTAGGTTCCTTCAGTTATTACTTCAGCTGTTTTTCTTTTTTATATTAAACTAGTGACAAATTTGAAAAGCAATTCAACTGTAGTCATAGGAATCAGTCATTCTAGATGGAGTGAGGCGTTGTTGGTAGCTCGGTCAGTTTACATCCTCCAGCTTAACGTTCCATTTAACTACTGTTGACCACGACCGCATCTTCCATGTCTGAAGCGTCACCTTCATCCAGGCCTGCTCCAACGCCATCTTGGATAAGAGTTCCTTATGTAGTTTGTCCTTCTTTCTCTTTTTTGGTGTGAGGAACTAGGCAAAATCACCTTGCTTTTGCTTGTGGCGGGTACTAGCCATAATTAGGATGATTGTCACACCAGTCGGTTTTCCCATTTTGTAAATTGAGTAGTTATTGCCCAGGTCCAGGCAGGAGCTCCTCACTTAAGCTGCATTCTCAACACCGGTCAGGCCATGACCCTAATATTTATGGTATTATGTACCACACCTTGTATCGTTGCAACTCTAGACCATCTAGTTTAGCCTTATATCTGGTTACTATTCCTGGCAAAAGAAGAAAATAATATATATTTTAAAATATATATATATTATAAGTAAAATAACCCAAATATGTAGGTAATATGCAATACATGTAGTTCAAATTACACTTATGATATTTCAGTGCCAATATTGTCCATGTTTACTTATATTTGTTTGCAATTTTAGAATTGATGAAGGATTCATGCTTTTCACAGAACAACAGTGTTTGATTTGAAAGTTTGAGCAAATGCTTGAAAGTATCACATAAATATGTCAGTACTACGGTCATAGGAGGTTATGTATGAAGGTAGCACAGACTAAATTGTCAGGAATTACTAATTTATAGAAGCAATTACAAATTGCTACAAAATCCAAACACTTTGTAGGAGCTGCTATTCAGTCTTCCCCAAATAGATCTGGCAAATGGCATATTTTAAACACAGTTTTGACTCTAAGCAAAGCATGTGGGCCTACGAACTGCTTCCTCCAGGGTGCAGACTCTTCTTTTTTGAGTCCCACCCACCAAAACTAGAAATATTAAAGTGGGACACAAATTAGCAGTTGATAAAAAGTAAATACACGTTTTGTGCTTAATTCAGGCTGCTTAATTCCATTCAACACAATAAATATTTCAAACTTTAAGACTTGTAAGAATAATGTTCTTCTCAAACTACTGCAAAATGTATTTGTTTTCAGATGCAGTAAATATACCAGACCATTTTTTCATACCTTACTTGCATATTTAAATTATAAAATAAAAACGTAAAAAAAAAAAAAAAAAGGTATTTCTATTGCTGGATGTCACTGTGAGGAATGGATACCCAGCAGGTCTTCTCTCTCTGCAGTTATAATAAATATCTTACTTTTCAGTCTTGCGTTAATATGAATCCCTCTTAATACAGTCGCTTCACATGGGGTTCGTAAGTTTTTTCAATGATTTATCTATTTGAACCTGTTTTTGTCAAGGTCTTAATTTAGCATATATTCCCTAATGGTATATTAGGTGTGCATTAATGCATATGTAATTAACATAAAATAGGCAGAGTTGTATATAGTGTGAGACAGACAAGACCTAGTGTGGCACTTGCCTTGTCTGCCTTTGGAAGCAGATACAAATGCTGCCACTTTAAAAAAAAATAGCTTGTCAGCATAGGCACTGGCTGGGGAGATCAGAAGAAGATCTCCCATCACAAGTTCGCTATCAATGAGCCGACACATGTTCTCATGCTCCCCATGCGTCTCTGAGGTCAGAGTGCCTGGGGGGTCAAATTACCTGTCAGTAGTCAGTCTTCAGACCTTGCGAGAGGCAGACGACACACAAGAACCATGACACTAGACACCAGCTGTTGGTGAGGTGCAAGGTGGGTGATGGAGCATCAGCCATTTTGGCCAATTTCTGTGTCAAAATGTAGCCCCTATCCACTCCATAGAATTCTATGGGAAGGATTTCGATTCATTTCAGTTCAATTTCTGGAACACTTCAGCTATAATGGAAAACAGACAAAGGTCTTCCATAGAAGTCAGTGAGAGGATTTTGGCTATTGAAAAACTAGCTGAAATGCTAAAAAAATGTCCCCAAAATGTAAATATGCATATATATATATATATATATATATATATATATATATATATATATATATATATATATATATATATATATGTGTGTATATATATATAAATATATATATATATATATATATATATATATATATATATATATATATATATATATGTGTGTATATATATATAAATATATATATATATATATATATATATATATTTCATTCAAATATTATTACAAATAAAATGCTAATAAATTAAGACAAATATAAACCAAGTAAATAAAACATCAAAAATACATTCATTAAGAATGTAAAAATGCATATATTAATGTTATATATACTATTACAATACAGAACATTAATATATTATAATGCATTTTTTATTTTACAAATGGTTCAAACTATTCTTTATCCCTAAAATGTGGGTATTTTAGCCTAATACAGGACAATTTGAGAGGGTTTTTACTCCTTTATGAGTATGGACCCCTCAGGCCAAGTTCACCAAACTAAATATGCCTGAAGTTTGTTCCAAGAACAGTCATATTGAGTAGCCAAACTGCTGGCATTTCAGGCCAGGTTGTGGCATATTGAATAGACTTTGATATCAATGAAAATAGTGCAGTAATAGCAGGATGACAACCGGCAGTATTCATGTGAGAGTTCGCAGGAACGAAAACCAAAATGCAGGGTACAGTGTAATCTGGACAGTACTTGGCCAACAGCAATTAGTATAAATAAATATTGATACACACCTGGGTCTAGTAGAATGAGTATGCACCCATGTCAATGAAAAATTTAAGCAGGAACAATCGCTAAGGCAGGATACACGAGAATCACTCAGCGCCATACTAACCTATGTGATTTCTTTTTAAATTCTCTCGGACATGACGTCACATGGCACATGCTGAGCAACCTTGCTCGTTGCCAAGGGGATGGAAAGCTCCCTAGGAGAACGTCAAAGTGCGTCTGGAGATGCCGAATGCGGAAGCGCTAATGATCATTCTGATCAGCGGGTACTCTGCTGAGCTGTTTCTTAGGGGAGCCTGACAACATATTATAGTGCCTTCTAACTTTTTGAGTACATTAGCTCAGGCTTGGGAAATATTCTTTGTTTAATTTTTATTCAGAGGCATTGACAGTTGATATATCTTTATCAAAGCACAGAAAATGTGTTAAGTTTCTTATTAGCCCCACGTCTGTCATACCTAGCTAATAGTTACTCTTTTTGTGGCAAGGTTAGAGCAACTTGAGGGTATAGTTGCTGACTTAGAATATGGCCATATGCGATTAAGTCCATAAAGATGTCTTAATTCCCTTACATACACTCGCCCCATGACCTTCCTGATTACCTTTAAGAAATTACATTAACAGTGGAGAATGCATGAAGTGCCTCAATATTAAAATTGATTTAGCCGTTTGTAATAATTTTAATACAGCTGCTCTCTGTGCATAACAATCTTGGTATTCAGAGACAATGCATGCAAATTCAATTTATGAAAAGCATCTTTTTAGCGAAAATGCAATTTTCCATTGATTTAAATAAATTGCTTTCGATTTTCACAACATTGTGATGAGGTGTATGTGTATCAAACCCACCATGCAGACATACGAAACAGGGTTATCTCTAAAGTGACTTTATCATAAAGGGCATTATAAAGACTGCGTTGGAATGAGGGAGTATGCGTATATTAGTTAATCTAACTATTTTCACAATATATTCCGATAGTGCTTGAAATTTGCCATTACTGGATTGTGATGTTTATGAAGGAATCAAAACTATTCTAAGCATTTATTTTATGATAATAATGAAATTTCAAAACAAATTTTAAAAATAAAATTGTTAATGTCATTGATTTGTTTGTTTGGTTGCAGAATATTGAGAATTGTATAGATTTAAAGCATTTGTGTATTAACGACAGAAATGAGGGTACAATTGGTCCACTCCTTATGATCACATGATATTTTTATGTTTCTCTTACTTTCTCAAGTCAACCAATCAGAAGCTGTGCTTGTCTGCTGCACTAATTTGGACATGATATTCTAGCATTCAACATACACTCTAACAGATAGGCCCAACTGATGGAAAAATAAATCATACAGAATATAACAAAATCCATTTTATCTCATAAGAAATAAAAATAGCATATATTTTATTAATAGAAAAAAATGGTGAAAACACTATAGGGTCTACTCAATAAAGAGAGATTTGCAGGGGACTGAAATGGGACTTTCAAACTTTAGGCAAAACTAGCAGAATTGGAAAAAATCTCTAATACAGTTGATTGGGAAAGTTTTAACAACTTAGTTACTTTGGCCTTAAGTTTGAAATCTCCATCTCAATTCTCTCTTTATTACATAGACCGTCAAGTGTACCTCTTCTCTTTGTGGAGGAATAGCTATATTCTGGAATATGATATTTTATATTACCGTTCGTTTCATAGGGCAGGTGAGATGAATGGACATATCAATTGGCATTGTATATTTAGAATTCATCATGTCTCTTACACTGTCTAAAACATCTTGTATCTTTGCACTCCATACCCATCATGTAATATGTTACATAAGCAATAGACTCCATAATTAGGGATAGTTAATGTCTTAAGGGACTGTGGCAAATAGAACATGACTAACAGAACATAATGCCATGTTAATCTCTAGGTCTTGGTTTTCTTTCCCACAAGGCACTATTGAAACAAGGAATGCTAAACAACTACTATAAAATGATTGTACCATTCCTTGATAATTATTGGTAAACATTAGGAACACATACATACCAGTTCACTAGCCAGTCAAATTATTTATTGCAGCCAGTGAAATGGTTCTACGCAGTTGGGATTTTAGGGATTCATGGCGGCCTGGCTCAGGGAATTTGTCACGCCCAGGATGGTGCTATTATTCAATTATCATAAACACCCCATGAAATGACATTAAACCATAGGAGATATTTGGTGCTACATAAATGTCCAATCCTGTGCGTATATAGAGAATACAGAGTGCAAATAAAATGTTTTCTTGATGATAAGGACTTCACTAACATGCAAACTGCCGATTTATTTTTCCCTAGATCCCACTCATAACATCAGCTACTTGTTTACTGCAGGTTCGAGAGATGCTCTAATGTGGTTTAGTTGGACTAAAGGATATTGCCTTTTAATTAACTGATCTAGTTGGGTTGTTTTGCGTAATGAGTTTCCAAGACGTATTTGAACCATTTAATTTAAAAGGGCCATGGATATAAATTAGTGCAAATAAGAAAACAGGATTAAAGAGGCAGTTGTGGGAATATGGTAAGTGACATGTTCTAGAAATGGCAGTATAATCTTCCAGGCCTACTCACCCTGATCTCACAGCTTCCTTAATTACCTGTATGTATTACGGTTTTATCAGCATAACGTGTGGTTGGAATTTTAAACACCTTGTGTTAATAGATACATCTGTGTAAGACTTTATTTGAAATTCCATATTATCAATCTTTTTCACATTAATGAGCAAACTTTTTTTTAAAGAAATATCTTAACCATTCTTTATATCTGGTATTCAAATGAATAGTTCTAGGCTGACCCTATTGTCTTGTTCACTTGTATTTATTGGCTAACTATAAAAAAAGACATTCCTTTTAGCATTGTTATCCAGAAGCACTGCCATTTCTGTTGAGAATAAATGCAGACTGCTGCAGAAACCTGTGGTCACTTAGTGTAAGAATCTCAATAATGAGAGTAGTCTTGCTTGCTCAGGCTATCTAATAAATCTGCATTACTTTTGCACTGCATCTTCATCATCTTTATGTCAAGAGATCTGTTTTTGCTTGTAACTACAATTTCTGTTTCCTAAATGTTGCAATTTTTATAATGAATTAAATGAATGTGTTCCCACCCTAATTTGGTGTCTGCGTTTTACTGGGTTGGGTTTTATTTCCTCTTTATCCTTCCTCCATGTGCTTTTAAAGTACTGTACAAAAAAGCTCAAATTTTCTTTCACATTCCTGAACTGAAAGCATGCTGGACCAATAAACATACTGATATTGAATGCAAGTCACAATAAACATAACAGAAGAAACACAGAATAAACCCAAAGTTAAAAAAAAGAATACCCCAAACTTTCCTACAGAGTGACAAGGCAATATGAGGTTTATCAAGGAGAGTGTAATGCTAAACATTTTTAATTTTAAAAATACAGTGTTTTTTATTTCCTTTTAGCATAATTAGCAGCTACATTTTGGTGGTTATGTGCTGCTCATAATGTACTCTATATATATATATATATATTTTTTTTAATATGACAGATACCTACAGCAAATTAGAATATTCCGACTTTGGAGGTTGACTTTCATTTTGAGTTAAATTCGACCCCTGAGTTTAAATTAGAAAGTAAAACCAGGTTCAAATCTTCCCCAGTGAAAGTAATGGGAGGTGAAATGATCAAAGCTATTTTTGAGACTACGTCAAATTCGGAACCTGAAAATAGCTTCCATTTTGCCTCCGTGTAGCCTGGTTTTAAATCAAACTCGGGTGTCAAATTTAACTTTGTCTAAATATTAAAGTAAACCTCCAAAATTGAATTTTCGTGAATAGACCCAAAAGAGTCAAATCACACTTACATACCAAACTGAAAATCAACTAAGCTTCATATTATTTAAAACTACCTAAAATTTGTAGATCCAGAATGACTATATTATATATTTCTGATCACACAAAACTATATTTACATTTTATACACTATAAGTTATAAACACACCTTTTCCTCTTCTATTACCTTAAATTATAACAAATAATTTGTAATTTCAGCTCTATTAATATTAGCTCTAAGGTCCTTTCCATGGCACAGTAATGGGTTAAAATAGTTAATTATGTTAGCTGCAATAAAATATTTACACAGTGACGAAAAATAAGAATGAAACTCTCATGCTTACTTCATGCTTGCTGTACTCGCTGTGGTTTTAAACTTCATGCCTTTAACTCAGGATTTGCCATTTACATTACATGCTTCTTGATATCTTAAGGTCAGAAGTGTAACCATTTATTATTGTCACAGGCATTTCGACCTTTTTAAACAAGTTCTGGATGGCTTGTGTTCATTATTATTGATGAACAGAAAGCTACAGTGCAGAAAAGAGGTGGTACAATTCCGCTGATCCGCCGCAAATTCTTAGTTCCAGGATATTCTATAAAAATAAGAACATTTCAGTAGGGAATTGAGAAACTGGTTTTGCCAAAGACATTTTACTGACATTTGTACTACAGAAGCTGTGATCTTACTGAGCAAATGAAAACTCTGTGCTCAATTACAGCTCAATGCTCTTACTGGTTTCTATCATTTCTGTCCAATTACAGAATCATAATAATTCTGGTAATATTAATACTTTTGACAAATGCCAGGATGTTTGTTTCATTCACAATGGGTCTTTCATTCAAAAATATACAATGTGATCATGGACATAAAATAAATATATTATTATTATACACTTGTCAGTGTCCATCAATTACCACCTCCTTAAATTTTTTATATCCAGAAGTCTTTTTTGATGCATTTTATATATGGTAAACCTGTATGAAGAAAAAAAAAATTCATATAATATTACATTTAATTAGGATAAGTATATTTAACTAAAATGAACATCACAAAACAAAAATACAGTGTTATAAATCGCAATTTAAAATAATTCCCTATAAAGAGTATACCCATCTTTGCAATACAAATGTGTACTCAATGTTGTATAAGACTAAAGTAGTACCTTTCCATTCATATCTGAATCACAATGGAAACATTAAGCTCTTTACAAGCTATTCCTCCTTTAATAAAGGATCATGGGTTGGTGAGTTAAATCTCGTAGAGTAGAGTTGATGTTCTGATGAATTAGTGAAACCTGTATGAATGATGTTATGATAGTTATTGGTTACATCTTCCGATGTTCTTGTCCATAACATGCACAATTAAATATAATTAAAGTTGTCACTCAGATTTGAAATGATTAATTAAATGAGATTTTGAAAAAATCTTCCAAAATATATATGATTTACGCATTTATTTATTGGTATATATAGAAACATTCTGCAACTTACCCATCTTCCCAAGCTTCAGAGTGATGCCTACATTTTCTCTTTCCTTGTCAGATAGAAACAACACTTAAGCAGTATGTTATGTCAACCACAAAGATGTGAAGTAGCATTAAGTTCAAATTATCTTCAGTTGTGTATGCAATGAAATATGCTAGAATAAAATCATACATTTACTGAACAGTTCAACAGAGAAATATCACAGTTTTCTAAAGTGAGCAATAATGCTATCTTGTCTCATAAAGCAATGGCCGAGACTTTTATCACCTGCCTGTTTAAATTAAAATGAGATTTTATTTTTGATCCTAACAAAAAGGTCTCATCCGGTCATCTACTAAAATATAAAATGTAACACAGCATACATAAATAGCTATTGATCCTTTATAAGTAATTCAATACTTACAAAACATGAATGCTGCCTCCAATGTTATCTTAGAATCAATTTAATTCACTGTGTCTAGCATATGATCACCTCCAGGGGCATTGCTAGGTCCCCAAATGATCTGGGTTCTCTCTCTCTTTCACACACACACACACACACTGTCACTCTCTCTCTTTCTCACAAACTGTCTCTCTTTCTTTCTTTCTCTCTCTCTCTCTCTCTCTCTCTCTCACACACACACCGTGTGTCTCTCTTTCTCACACACACACTCTCTCACACACACACAGTCACACACTCTCTCTCTTTCTCACAAACTGTCTCTCTATTTCTCACACACACTCTCTTTCTCACAAACTATCTCTCTCTTTTTCTCACACACACACTGTCTCTCTCTCACACACACTGTCTCTCTCTTTCTCACACACTGTCTCTCTTTCTCACAAACTGTCTCTCTCTTTCTCACACACTGTCTCTCTATCTCTCTCTCTTTCTCTCTCTCTCACACACACACACTGTCTCTCTCTCACACACACACACTCTCACACACACACACACACAGTCACACACTCTTTCTCACAAACTGTCTCTCACACATACTGTCTCTTTCTCACAAACTGTCTCTCTCACACACACTCTTTCTCACAAACTGTCTCTCTATTTTCCTCACACACACTGTCTCTCTCTCACATACACACTATCTCTCTCACACACACATTGTCTCTCTCTCTCTCTCACACACACTGTCTCTCTCTTTCTCACACACTGTCTCTCTTTTTCACACACACACACTGTCTCTCTTTCTCACACACTGTCTCTCTTTCTCACAAACTGCCTCTCTCTTTCTCACACACACTGTCTCTCTCTTTCTCACACACTGTCTCTCTTTTTCACACACACACACACTGTCTCTCTTTCTCACACACTGTCTCTCTTTCTCACAAACTGCCGCTCTCTTTCTCACACACACTCTCTTTCTCACACACAGTCTATCTTTCTCACACACACACACACACACACACTATCTCTCTCTCACACACACACACACACACACACTATCTCTCTCTCTCTCACACACACACACACACTCACACACACACACACTGTCTCTCTCTCTCACACAAACACACACACTCTCACACACACACACTGTGTCGATTATAGAATGAAAACTATCAAACAATATGTGCCATTTTAAATACATCAGAAGCAGCCTTGTCATATCTCTCAAAATTTTCATTGAAATTCACCTGTTTCGATGAAAATTGTAAAATGTTACTTATATTTTAATCTTTTAATCTTGACAGTTATGTCAGAGAAGTATGAAACTTCCTAAATGATGAAATCTTTTTCTACTTATGTAAAAAGTACAGTTCACTGTATCTGTGATGGTGAAGTTACAATTCAAACAGCTACATTTGTGTAGTGAACCTAAAACATTGGTAAAGATACTCCATTACCGAAGAATTCTTTATATTGTGAAGAATAAACCATTTATGTAATGGTGGAGTAAAGGTGATGGAAAAACCCCTCCACTTGTAATTCAATGGGTAGCAGAGGCATTATCTTTTTTTTTATTCTTTATTTCTTTACAAAATTCAAAAATATTTACCAACATAATTAGTAATTAACATCCTAATAGCTCATGTAAAACCATGCAAGTTAACATATCTCTGAGTACAACATTTGCCAAACTATCCACACATACATATCTAGCCAGGTGTGGGGGTGGTGCTTGGGTGGAGACTTCTCAGCCGTATTACAACTGGAAAACCAGGGCTAGTCAGTTGTTAATTTTCAGTATATTGTGCAGCTTGTTCTAAAAAAAAAATTTGTTTCATTATAACATCTAACATCAAACTAATAACAAATACAAAGACAGCACTTCAGAGGCATTATCAAATACACACACCAAACAAGCCAGAAGGCTTTCTTTGCCAACAGATATTACACATTGACTATGCTATCTCCACTGCAAGGGATTCTGGGTAGACATATGCATGTTTTAAATGGATTAAGAGGCATGAGGAGATCATTGTTGACCAGATTTCCATATGGCTTACCAGAATCCCTTACAGTGGCGGTAGCAGTGTGAATGTGTGAATTATGTGGAAAAGGCACACATTGCACACATCACACCAAACTGGCTTGTTTGGTCTGTGCAGATTTGTGTTTGATAATGCCTCTTCCACCCATTGTATTGTGAATGCAAAATGATTTATACTTTGGGTTAGGAGAATTGCAAGCAAATGCATAATTTAAGAGTAAATTTGTCACATAATTAAGCCGGCAGTGTGCTCCATGCGAGTCCAGGCCTCGTACTCGAGACAATGTTCCTGGTCCCCTTTGGCGGGTTTCCGCCCAACCGATCACATGCAAATTAGATGGCAAAGTCAATGTTATTATATATTGACTTTGTCTCCAATTCACTCCCTGTGCTTCACATACTAATTGTGACACACAGAGAGTGGCAGGCAAGTTAGAGAAGAAAAAAAACCATTTACTGCAAAGAAAAAGAAATTAACCCTCCCCATCCCTTGCTGATAAAAGTATGTTACTGTGAACAGTTTCCTTCCTAGTTTATGGACCTCATTTTGTTTTTACTCAATTTTATTGTATGGCAATTTTACTATTTATTTTACTAAATCTATTAATTATATTATTTTATTAAATTTATTTAATTACAGTTAACCCTTGTATGTAGGTATGCGCAAAACAGGACATCAAAAAGTAGGGATGCGTTTCTTATCGTAAGGTGCTGGATGCGGATTCTAGGCTGAAGAAGATAAGAAACGTGTCCCTCCTTTTGACGTCCTGTTTTGCGCATACCTGACCAGGTTTGTTTCAGCACACTCATTGCAGCTGCAAATAAGGTTGTTGTTTTTACATTGTTTTTCTTGGCTTGCACAGTTGTCCACCCTAGTGGGTCAACTCAAGTGGCAACTCATTGCTTACTACTGTGCTATGTTTGTTTAATTCTATGTGTCCCTCTCTTGCAAATGTAATTTTTTTAGAGATTCATTTTCTCTAAGGCACTTTACATACCTTTCATTAAGAGCTATTTCTCTATATTTGTGTATGGTTCTATGTTTGTGTTTTTATGTTTATATCTGTGTATTAACCCCTTGGCGACACAGGACGGACTAGGTCCGTCCTGTGTGCCGAGGCATAGTGACACAGGATGGACCAATACTGAAAAAAATGCCCGTCGGCATTTCGATCGCTCCGGAGAGCGATTGAAATGCCGGTTTTAAAGGCGAGGTGCCTTTAAAACGCGGGCATTTAAAAAACGAGCATAGGAAGCGAATTTTTCGCTTCCTATGCTCAGTAAGTATTTCTGATTTCCTTGCAAGTCGAGGCAATCAGGAACACAAAAAAAAATGCACGATATTGGTCACTGTGTGACCAAGATGGCGCTGCCCTTCTAAGGGCAAGAGCACAGGAGGCAGGAAGTACCTGTTTCCTGTGCTCTCTGGCTGCCACACGATTGCCTCTTCACAGAGGCAATCAGTGACTGACAGGCACACTGACAAGCAGTGGGGATGCTCTGATGAGCATCCCCACTGACTGGTCAGACCAATATTAACCCTATATTGATCTGACCAGTTATGATAAAAGTAAGTAAAAGTACAAAAAAATAATAAATACACAACACACGAATAATAAAACAATAAAAAAAAAATTATTAAAGCAATTCCCTGCGTTTTTAACCCCTTCCCTGCCACTGATCTTGCATAAGTACTTATCGTGCACATCAGCGCATTTATTTTTGCTGTTTGTGCATTTTTTAGGGGTTAATTTTTTTTGTAAGGCGGTTTGGTGATTTCTCAATTAAGCTCACCATTCGCCCTGGTCAGATCAAAATTGGTCGGATCAATATTCACAAATATTGATCTGCCTCCCTCGCCTCACTTAAAATTTTTGTGACGGAAAGAGACAGATCAGTATTAGTGATATAAAATAACATTTTATAAAATTGGCAGGTTTTATGAAAGTCTTTCACTGTGTATTAACCCCTTCCCTGCCATTCATCACTGTATAAGCAGTAATCTTGCACAGCAACAGTATGTTTTGCTGTCTGCACTGTTTTAAGGATTAATTACTTTGTCCTGTAATGTATTACAGTACTAGATAGGCTCTTCTAAGAGCTATTAACCCCTTCGTTGCTCGAGATCACTGCTTACGCACTGATTCTGAGGCTGCGGACTCAGGGTTCGGTTTTGACCCTGGTCAGCTTTCTGATACATCATCTAGTGATGTATCGGTGGCTGCTTAGCCCTTGCCACAAGGAGTGATGGGTGTCTACCGTTAAAAAATATATGGTTTGGTGGGGGTAAATTACATTGGCTGGCTTCAAAGATATATCCCATATAGGACACGGACGCAGGTTGACTACATGTCAAAATTCCAAGTTGGAATTTTGAGATGCGCATCCCACAAATGTTGCCTTCTAGCCAAAAAACAAACCAACAAACCTATGCATGGGTGCTATCCCTGTACTCGGGAGATGTTGCTGAACACATATTGGGTTGTTGTTTGGCAGTGACATATACCAGAATCTGTGAATTCATGCCTGAAATACAATGCATGTGGAAAAAAACTCTCAAAAAAGTACTACCACAAACTTTTACAAAGCCTGGTGGTAGAATTAGTACATATACAGTATTAAAATACCACCATTTGAAATACCTTAGGATGTCTATTTTCCAAAAATATATGGTTTGATGGGGTAAAATTCATTGGACGGCTTCAAAAATGTTCCAAATGGAACATGGGCGCAGGCTGACATGTCAAAGTTCCAGGTTGGAATTGCGCACCCCCTAAATGTGGCCTTTTAGCCCCAAAACAAACCAACAAACCTATGCATGGGGGTATCCCTGTACTCAGGAGATGTTGCTGAACACATATTGAGGTGAATCTGAAAATTCCTGCCTGAACTACAATGTGTGTGGGGAAAAAATGACATCCCAACCCTTTGACATAGGTTGGTGGTAGAATTAGCACTTGGAAAGTGTTAAAATACCACAATTTTAAATACCCTAGGATGTCTAGTTTTCCAAAATATATGATTTGATGGGGTAAAATACTTTGACAGGCTTCAAAAGTGTCCCAAATGGAACATGGGCACAGGCTGACTACATGTCAAAATTCCAAGTTGGAAATGCACCCCCCCTAAACGTGGCCTTTTAGCCCCCAAACAACCCAACAAACCTATGCATGGGTGGTATCCCTGTACATATTGAGGTGTTGTTTGGCACTGACACATAATAGGATCTGTGAATTCATGCCCAAAGTACAATGTATGTGAAAAAAAAAATTACTATCCATAACATTGACATAGGCTGGTTGTAGAATTAGTGCATGGAAAGTGTTAAAATACTACCATTTGAAATACCCTAGGGTGTCTAGTTTTCAAAAATATATGGCTTTGTGGGGTAGAATACACTTTTTGGCTTCAAAAATGTCCCAAATGGGACATGGGCACAGGTTTTCTGCACGTCAGAATTCCAAGTTGGAAAACCAAAATGTCCCCAAAACAAACCAACAAACCTATGCATGGGTGGTATCCCTGTACTCAGGAGATGTTTCTGAACACATATTGAGGTGTTATTTGGAAATACCACTTCACATTTTAAGGGAATGTTTACCTAAATTGCAATCTATGTGAAAAATTAAAAAAAAAGATTTTTTGCTGCAAACTTTGGCAAAGATTGGTGGTAAAATGGCTACATGAAATGTGTCAAAATACCCTAAGTTAAATGCCCTGAGTGGTCTAGTTTTCAAAAATATGTACTTGTTGGGGGTCATTCATGGATTTAGTACAGAAATCAGTGTTACAATGTCATTATCGCTAATTTTGAAAAAAAGGATTTTAAAATAGCTTTTGCAGTTCTGGCCCTGTAACATGAATAAAAAAGCACAAAAACATAAAACATGGGCTATTTCTGAACTCAGGACATATATTAGAAACTATTTAGCAGTGTTTTTTTGTTGTCTCTTGTACATGAGTAATCAATTTTTCAAATAAAAGTCATAAAAAAAATTTGTTTTTAATTTTTTTGCCATATTTTTTTTTCCCATCAAATGATATGCTATTATCAAAGTAATGATATCAAAAGAAAGCCCTTCTTATAACGATAAAAACGATATATAGTTTGTACAAATAAAGAACAATAAGTGCGCTTGGAGCAAACTGTGATAAAAAATATATGTGATAAACACAATAAATATGTATATATAACACCTTATAGGTGACAATGTGAAATAATATCCTGAGGAATCAGGAGGAAGCTTTGATCCCCCTCAAGGGGATGCACTCACAGGATGGCTGGATTTTTTGAGGAGCGCTTCTAAATATAACTGAGGGAGTATCTGATTTCTGGACAAGATTTCTCCTGCAGCTGTGTGGCGCCCACTACGTTTGACAGATAAAACTTCCATGTAAGCAGATACTTCTTTTTATTAAAAGTCTGTATATGTTACACACTAATTGGATATCTGTTGTTTCTGTTCCTGAGCTAAAATCTAAGCAGATTAGCCACAGCAGGATTCTACAAAACGACACCTTACCCTTGAAGTGCAACTATTATCCAGCCATCCTGTGAGTGCATCCCCTTGAGGGGGATCAAAGCTTCCTCCTGATTCCTCAGGATATTATTTCACATTGTCACCTATAAGGTGTTATATATATATATTTATTGTGTTTATCACATATATTTTTTATCACAGTTTGCTCCAAGCGCACTTATTGTTCTTTATTTGTACATATTGTCTGTTTTTGTGTGGTTTAGGGACACACTGCCTAAGTGCTGCTAGAGTTGTGATTGCAGCGCTGGGTTCACTTTTTTAATTTGGATATATAGTTTGTGCGGGTACACTAAATGAGACAGAAATAAATTACAGCAGAGAAAATAAAGACCCAAACATTCGAGAAAATAAATAGAACAATATTATTTCTGAAACAAAAATGGTACCATGAAAATAATAGATCAGGTAAATCCCTTACCAAAAAATTACAATATCAAACGGGAAAAAAAAGTATAGAGAGAATTATAGTGGGGGACAGGAAACACATGGCCCCTACCGCAATTGCTCAAGCATTCGCAGATTACTATAGTTCCCTATATAATTTGAACAAAACCGAACCCTCGGGAGCAGAGATTAACGGATTTTTAGGAGGTCTGAAGATCCCTACAATAACATCTGAAAAATTAGAAAGCTTAAACATCCCAATAACTGTTAGAGAAGTAACAGATACTATCAAGAACTTAAAATCGGCCAAAGCACCTGGCCCCGATGGGTTCTCGGCACCCTTTTATAAAAAACTTGTTGAGGTAGTTGCTCCATCACTACTGAAAACATTCCAAAGTATGTTAGAGACAGAGAGAGCCCCGAAAGAGATGTTAGCAGCTTTGATTACCCCTATTCCAAAACAGGGCAAAGACCCTCAATATCCATGCAACTATAGACCAATATCCCTTATTAATACTGACTTAAAAATTGACTCTAAGATACTGGCAGATCGTCTAAAGGGGATTATGCCTGACCTTATACATGGGGACCAATCTGGGTTTGTACAGGGTAGAGGAGCATCTGACAATACAAGAAAGATATTCAATATTCTGCATAAAATCAATACTCACCAGATCCCTGCGGCCCTGTTGGCTATAGACGCTGAGAAGGCGTTTGACAGGGTCAGCTGGAGATTTCTGGATAGAGTACTAGGAAGATTTGGTATAATCGGACCCTTTAAAAAGAATATCTTGTTACTATATTCCGAACCAATGGCAAGAGTAGCGGGCCCAATGTTCCTATCGGATTATTTTCCTATTGGTAACGGTACCAGACAAGGATGCCCCATGGCACCGCTCCTGTATATTCTCTCAATAGAGCCTCTGGCCGCTATGATAAGAGGAAATGATATGATCCATGGAATACAGGCAAGAAATAAGGAAAGCAAAATAACTTTGTACACAGATGACGTCCTTCTGTCCCTGGCCAGACCAGAGATTTCGAAACTGGAAGTATTAAAGGTAATAGACAAATTCTCCAAATTCTCAAATTACAAGATAAACTTGGGTAAAACCCAAATAATAACAGCAAACATGGACAACTTAAAGTTGGAGCTACTCAAAGAACAACATAAATTTGACTGGGGTAGGAAAAAGATCGATTATTTGGGGATAGGATTGGACTTTGATTATAGGGGCTCCAATGTTAATAACTACCTTGATCTACTGAGAGAATTGAGGCAGAAATTGACTAAATTGAGGGGTCTAGAAACCACATGGATGGGAAGAATAAACATAGTGAATTCTTATGTTATTCCGAAGGTACTATATCTGTTTAGAACGATTCCATTTAGAGTCCAACAAAAGATTCTGACACAGTTTCAACGGATGTCTGTGGACTTTATCTGGAAAAGCCGCAAACCCAGGATCTCACAAAAAATTCTGAATAGGAAAGCAAAGGAAGGAGGTGTTGCATTCCCGGATATCAGGGAACTTCATGAGGCATGCATGATTTCCCACAGTATGGAGTGCATAAATAAGAGATCAACTAATCTAGCTTGGCTCCAGACGGAAGGGGAAGATTCCAGTACCTACAGACTAGATAAAAAATTTTGGACCAACACAAAACGTATAAGTAGGAAAGGGACAGAAAATCCAATAGTAAGAGATGGGCTGATCACTATCGATAAGTGTAAGAAACGACTGGGAATCCTAAATAAACTAACTCTTAACACCCCACTTGAAACTTTAACATGATATAACGGATTTGGAGATTTCAGGATGGTCAGGTAAAGACATTACAACGCTGAAAGACATTATGCTAGCCCACAAAATAATTCCATTTCCATTGCTCCAACAGAAGTACGGCCTTTCTGGAAGTGAGCACCTTTCTAAGAATAAAAACTATATAAATAAAAGGAAATGATGGGACACCATCCATTAGATGAATATTTGGAAACTATTTCTAAACCAAAACAAATTTCCCGTACAGTAAAATTACTTGACGAGGCAGCAGAAAAATCGAACTCAATGATTAAATGGGAACAGACAGTTCAGATCTCATTCTCATTGAAGGAATGGTGGCAAACACTAACCTTTGTCAGACAAACAGTTCACAGTGTGGCTCTGCAGGAACTACAGTACAAACTGGTATACCAGTGGTACTGGGTTCCTGCAAAGCTCCACAAGGTCTCCAACCAAAACTCCGAACGGTGTTGGAGATGCGAAAGAGAAACGGGCGATTTTCTACACATATGGTAGAAGTGCGACCATCTAAACCTAATAAAAACAAAAATGATAGAGAAAATAAAATATATGTTTCCAACTATGGGTAATATTCCCCCCAGAGGTTCTTGCTCCATATGCACTTAGATTCCTACAAGGTAGAACAGAGGAAACTCCTAGTAAATATATTTCTGGCCATTAAGATGGTAATAGCGAGACGCTGGAAGTCCCCCGATATAGTCCCCTGGACCCCAGCTCTCAATCAAATAGAATATCAAATGGAAATTGAATCAGGTTTCTACGGAACAAAGGGTCAACACACACTACATAGGGCAATATGGTCCCCTTGGACCAAGACAAGAGGAATTTGAGACACTAGGGAACAAGCGGAAGGGGCCCCCATGGGACTCGATTGTTGGCGCCGACCTGGATGGGACCCCCCCCCCTCCCCACAAGAATTAATGAATGATAGATGGGAGAAGACTGTGAATGAATGTCTACAGATTATTATATATGCTTTATTGGGCTATCACAAAATGGAACAACGTGGACTGTATTTGTAAGTGATTTTATATTTTGTATATTGATAAAATAAAATAAAGAATATAAATAAAAAAATTAAAAAAAAGAAATAAATTACAGCAAAACACAAACACCTCAGAAATGTTAAAACAGCCCATGTCACCAAGCGTCGTACAAGCCAAAAAATTTATGTCACTAAGGGGTTAAAATGTATATATTTTTATACAGCTATCCTGTTTTTACCCTTTTTTACTTATAAGGCTCACCCTCATTCTCTTTCTTTATAATTTATTTCATTTCTTTGCACTAAATTGTACATTATTTATATGTATATGGTATCCAAAGAAAGATCTTACTTGAAAAAACAAACATATAACTTTGATGGGTGAGTTAGATGACAGAGAGAGACCAGGAAAAGCCCTGGTCCTTAATGGGTTAAAATGATATAGTATACTTTTTACTGGTGTTTACTGTCTTTCCTTCTTTCTCAGTACTTATTCCCCTATTCGATTAATGCATATTGTTACGTTATAACCTTCGAATTATAACCTTTGTGCTCTAATTAGAACAACTGGGCCTTGCTATGATCAAACTTCCAACCTTACAGGAAGTGATTGATCTGATAACTAGTCAGCTCACATGTCCACCAGCGGTGCTAGCATTACCTTTATATTTAAACACTAACTATGCATGGGGCAATTACAGCAGTTTTTACCTTAGCAACTTTTAAAAAACATTAACGCAGCGTACATTCGCTTTCATCCCACACACTTAGACTAAAATTGTTTGTGACAGACACATTGGTGGAATTAAATCAATATAAATTAAACATATGCACCACCCACATACCACCTAAACTAAATTGCTTTGGTTTGGGATTTGAATACTTGAGATATATATATATATATATAATGCTTGGAATACCATTTGGACAGAACTCATTACAACTCTAATAGTATCCATGCCTCAATGAGATTCTGCCCTGAGGAGCACGCATTCTAATTACACAATAATGACTTTTGTCCAAAGTGCTGCAGTTGAACAAACCTCATTTTTGAAATGTGAATCAGTTAATGAACCAAAAACAAAAATTAATAGACAAGTACATGCTTCTATTTCTCTGTCTGTCAATGTATGTTAACTGTTTTATACACACACACACACACAAAATACAAAGGTATGCACGTATCGGGCCAGATTTAGGCATAGAGCCAAACTGCGGAGAAGTCTGCATTTTCTCGACTACCCAATATGGCTGACTTAGGCATGATTTACTTTAAAAGAACAGTCATTATTGTAGTTTCTCTTGGCCTCTATTAATTATCTCAGGTATGTTCCCACTTATTTTCCTGTTCCTGTAGACAACAGCTAATAATGCCTTATGTTTAAAGTTCACTTGTCAGATCATCACAGTTCACTTTTTAATGATTAAACATTTTTACTTCCTGCAGTTGTGCACTCATAGCAAAAAATAACCATTTCATTGTTCAAACATTGCTTTGTGAGAAATACAAAAAAAAAAAAACAGGGTTGGACGAAGGCGTTGGGCTGCATGGGTTCAACATTAAAAAGCTACCCTCACATACAGTCATATTTACATACATAATCAAAACACACAGTTGAATATACACATGCCTGCACACGCACAGTCATATACACTCATGCGCACACAGTCACATGTATACACAATGTCTCCCAGTTGTTGCAACTCCCGATTTTGGGAGGTGATCACACTGTACTGACGAGCTCTACCTCTGACCCAATTTTTGGGACAGAGAAAGAGCTTGTCAAGAAAGAGATTCGAGAACACAATCCCAATTTCAATCTCTGGTGTCTGAGACACTGGAGAACACATACTGCACATGTGCAGATCTGGGCACATGTGCAGTGGCAATGCTACCATGCATTCTCTCAAGTGTACCAATTCAATGGGGAAAATAAGATGGAAAATAACCAATGAGTTTAAAAATGTTTGTATTTTAAATATTTTGATTAGCATAGAAGACAAAAGAAACACTGTAGATTAAGATCAACTGAAAATACATATACCCGAGGGAACAAACAAAATGACTGCAGCAGATCTATCAAATTGAGAACTAAAGAATGAAAAATCATATTAAAAATGCTCATTATTTAATGTCTGAATCACTTAGACAAGCACATTTTTCACTGGTAATATTCTATCAAGTCCCCTGCTTTATACCATTAAGGATACTCAATAATATGCCAGAGGCTTTTGTTAAGAAAATATTTTGCCAGCAAATATGCTTATTCTGAAATTTTGTGATGGAAACAGAGAGTAAGCGTGTTTTTCTTTGTAGGAACTGCTGTAGGGGTCAGTATATCTTCCAAAACTATTTATGACAAGAAGATATAGTTATGTGGATTGATGTACTGAAGACTAAGTCCATCTAGAATTATATTCATGTTAGAAACCAATTTAAAGAAATATTTGAAGGAATACTAAATCACCATTTTCTTGTTCTAATGAAGTATCCTGCCCCATTCAAGTGTAATTTGTATGGTGCACTAACTGTGGCAGCACTGAGAGATGGTCCAACAACTATCTCTCTCCATCATTGTTGTTTTCATGTTATCTATCATGTGTCACACAGCTAACAGTGGGGGGAAAGATACGATCCTCTTCTTATCTCGTACAAGTGTGTTCAGTGTCATCTATGCCGGTATAGTAATAAGGCCTGCCATGCCATAGAGTAGCAGTTCCAAGACATGACAGCTTAGAAGTCTCAATGAACTGGGCCTCTGTCAGATTAAAAAACAGAGGGTGCAGACTCTCTATAAGAAATGAATAATACCAGTGTGTCTCTTTGGAAAACAGAAAACAGCTCCATAATCTGATCATATTGCTCAGGGATTGCCAAGGGAAGAATGAAAGCCAGTAATGATTAAATGCAAAAAAGATGAATTTAACCCATAATGTAATAACATGGGAAAACAAGCAGAGATATGAAAGGAAACACATAATAAATGCCTTACCTGTTTTGAACTATGAATGGTAAACCCCTTGCGACCTTCAAACTATGTATAGTAAATGCCTTGTGCATTTCAAACTGTGACCTTTTTTTTTTTCCTTTCATGCCTCTTCTTCTCCTCCCATGATACATTTTGTACATAATATTTTAAATTCCTTTTTTGCATTTAATCGTTACTGGAGTTCTATCTTCCTTTGTGATTCCTGAACTGCAGCATGTGATTAGTGGAGTTGTTTTATGCGTTTCATGGAAAAATCGGTCACTTGGGAAGATACTGTAATGGTACTGGGGTCAGAGTTTAGGATCCACAATGCAAGGCCTGATTTGAATGCTTAAGATCTTCTTGTACAACCAGTCACCGGGTCTTTGAGAGGTAGTAGGAAGTGTTCGTTCCAAATCAGAGATATCCTTGGTTGAGCCACAGACACTACTGAAAAGGTAAACAGCTGCACCTCTACCTCTCTCTGAACACTGGTTAAGGAAGTACTAGTGATAGAAGTTTCATTGAGTAATTATCTTGAGACAACTGGAATATTGAATAGCTCGACCCACAGCAGTACTGGTTCTGAGATACGAAACAACACACAGCCACTGGTACTGAGAAATAGGACCTTGGAGTATGGAGCAGTACTGGCTCTAAGACAAAGGATGGTATATAGATAATTGAAGATTTGCATATCACACAGCCACTGGTTCTGAGACACAGGATTATCCACAATCCCTGGAGTTGAGGCTCAGCATGGCAGAACATATAACTGTACTGGTTCTGGAACACTGGATAAATACAGCTACTGGTTATGAGGATAGGATAACTGAACACACAGCCACTGGAACTGAGACACCAATAAGCAGGAATCAGAGTGGAAGCCAAGGTCAGGATTACAGAAAACAGGATAATCAAGGGGAAGCCGTGGGTCTGATGCACTGGAGCAAGGATCAAGAATACTCAGGAAAGCCAGGTCAGGAATACAGTTACCAGAATCACAAGAATTGCCAGTGAACTAATAACAGGACCTATTACAAGCAATGCTAGAATGTAAGTGAAGAGTTTAAATACAAAACTGGCCCCAATCGCCAGGCAGGGGGGTGTAACCAATCATTGAGCAGAGTGAACCTATGATCTGTCAGTTTTGCCTTTTGCGCATGTGCATTGAGTGCCGTAGGTCCATTTTGCTGGTTACCGGACTTCGGAAAGAATGATAGGTGAGTTATTTTGCAGAAAACGCGGGGAGCAGCACGACAGATACACAATCCAAAGGTAAGATCAAGTGGATTTTAATGCTATATGCCTGTGTTTTTTCTATTTCCTGTACACAACAAAGGTTTTTGTATATTCAAATTAGTTACAAATCCCCATTATTTGACATCTGTTGAACATGGACAAGCATATTGGGACAAACCACTTAATCATTTAATTCAGGTGTTCAATTCAGACCATTTGCAACAAGGGTTGTCTAGGCCCCTTACTTCCAGTGAAGCAAAATCTTAATGCTTCCAACTTCGTGCGAAAAGTTTGGGGAATGCACTCTTCTATTCCAGCATGACTGTGCCCCAGTGCATAAAGCAAGACCCATAAAGCATGGTTAGATGAGTTTGGTGTGGAAGAACTTGACTTGTCTTCACACAGCTCTAACCTCAACCCCATCGAACACCTTTGGGAAAAACTGGAACAGACTTTGAGCCAAGCCTTCATTTTCCAACAATAGTGCCTGACCTCACAAATGCTCTACAAGATGAATGAGCAAAAATTCCCACAGAAACACTCCAAAATATTGTGGAAAGTGTTCCTAGAAGAGTGGAAGATATCATTGCTGCAAAAGAGGGGGTGGGGAGTTTCCAAATTAAAGTCTATGTATTTAGAATGCAGTGTCATAAAAGTCCCTATTGGTGTAATGGTCATACTTTGCATATAGTGTAGATTGTGAGAAAAAATAAGAAGCAACTAGCTCATCGAGTTTGCCATTAACAAACTGTTAGACCTATAGTACTGTTTGTTCTCGGACATTGTAGCACCCACCCCCCTCTTTGTCGCCATGAGTAACAGGGTATGCCTATGGCCGTGGGTCCCTGGCCTGCTTGCACCTAGAGGATCATCAGCCATACCACTCTGACGAGGCCAATGTAGGCCGAAACGTACGTCTGTGGTTTGCTGTGTTCCTCGTGTAGAGGGTACTAGCCATGCATTTCGGATCTGGACTGCCCTTATGGGTGGGATCAGTCTGATATGCTAATGGAGTGGTTCCTTTGCAATGGTGTAAGCAGGTAAAAAATGGAGTTGCTCTCCCGAGTAGGTATTATCCTACAGGACAGACTATTGCAGTACTGTTTGTTCTCGGGCATTGTAGCACCCACCCCCCTCTTTGTCGCCTATAGTACGTAAGTACCATACTTCAGACAATTTTATTCATGCTTAACGTATCCATACTACAGATGTATGCACATATTCTTAATTTCTCTTGATAGAACAACTGAATAAGTGTATGACTGAAGTAAACCGAATCTGGGAATTTTTGCCTCAGAACAAGAACTGAAGAATGTAGGTTGTTCAATAGTTTATGTTACTAAACCTTTAGAGTTCTGAATACTAATAAATAGATAACATTTCATTCCTTGTTTTAATGTAGACTGAGACTTGTTATTTCAAATAAACCATTGTGATTCACAAAAGCTTCATGCAGCACTCCATTAGTCAGTCTTACCTTCATAGTTCTAAAATAGTCACAGTGTTTGGTGGAAATATTGTTCAAGTCACCTGAAATTAATATAGGCCAATGCATCATAACTAATTAAATTATTAGTGCATGAAGACTTTACAGTAAAATGCTTAATTAACACTCTTTGCATAGCACAAGACTATTGTATTGAACTTAATTTGCTGATGTAAGTTCTTCTTATTTTCAACTAAAGCAGCTCACCTTGTGAAACACTCCACAACACATAGCTAGCTCAGTTCTCAGTTCATTAATACACTTTCACACAAGCAAGTCCACAAGACAGGGAAGAATGTGTTTTGCAAATTTATTAAACTGCTTCTCTACAGAAATGGACAGGATCATGCTACAGAGAACAAAAACAAGAGAAGCACGTTCACTAAAGTCATGGAATATTTAACCCCATCGTGACCGATGAAGGTCCTGGACCGTCATGCAGATCCGATCGCTGTATCCGCGCTGGCATCTTGATACAAATGGCATGGCTAAGTGTCTTGATCCTAATGCCTGCTTTGACAGCTATATTCTCTCCTTGCTCCATGGCAATTGTGGGGCAGGGAGAAACTAAATATAATGCTGCAAGTCTCCCCCTGGTGTGTCCCCCCCCCCCCCCCCCTCACAGCACCTTCAACCCCCTCCCCCCCCAAGGATTTTTTAATAAAAAGAAAACATTTTCTTTTTTTTATTATTGTGCTAATCCTAACCCTTGGGTTGGGGTTAGAGTTTATCAAAACCCTAATCCTAGAGTTAGAATTAGGGTTTGTACTGACCCTAAGGCTAAGGTTAGAGTTAAAAAAACATGAAATAAAATTAAATAAATAAATAAAAAATGTAGCTAAATAATAATAAATTATATAAAAATAAGAAATGATTATGTAGAGGACTAGTGACATGTTATGCCTGTCTGTGGTCCTCTAGGGATATTTTATTAAAAAAAAAAAAAAAGTTAGAATTAGGGTTTGTACTAACCCTAAGGTTAAGGTGAGAGTTAAAAAAAAAAGAAAAGAAATAAAATTAAATAAATAAATAAAAAATGTAGCTAAATAATAATAAATTATATACAAATAAGAAATTATTCTGTAGAGGACTTGTGACATGTTATGCCTGTCTGTGGTCCTCTAGGGATATTTTATTTATATATATATATAAAAAAAAAAAAAAGACTACTAGTGGGGCCAGTGCTTTGCATTGGCCCCCAGCAGTAGATAGGGACCTGCAGCAGCTGGATATATGATCTATGCAGCCACAAGGTAGCAAGGATAGCAACAATCTGTGCTTCCTACTATAGACTACATTTCCTATGATGCTGTGGTAGCTTTTGGCTAGCTGAGCTTGATAGGAAATGTAGCCCGTAAGCACTACATAGAAAAAACACATTATAAAGATGCAATGACCATATCCTAAATTTGACCATGTACCTACCACATAACCCTGGCAAACGTATACATGTGGGGTACCACTATAATGAGGGGAAGCTGCTGAACATATTTTGGAATTTTGTTTGGCAATAAAATAGAACAACTCATTTATATTCATACATAACTTTCAAAGTGTGTGGAAGCAAAACACACACAAAATTACTATGCCAATACTTGTCAACGATTGGTGGTAAAATGACTGAATGCAAAGTGTCAAAATTCCCCAAGTTGAATGCCCTGGGATGTCTACTTTATAAAAATGATTACATGTGAGCGGTTATTCAGGGTTCATGACAGATATTGGTGTTACAAGGTCACTAACGCTAATTTAAAAACATATGGTTTTGAAACAGCTATAGCCTACGTGTATTTATTAACCTATAACATGCAAAATAACACATAAACATTGGATATTTCTAAACTCAGGACAATTACAATAACTATAGGTATCTGCAAAGTACCACAACCAGACCAGGCTTGGATTGTCTACAAAGTTTAGAAAACCACCAACTTTGCTCTGTACATAAAGTTTTCATTGTCAACAAAGCCTCTTCTTCAAATATTCCTATAAGCTCAGAGGAAGTATTATCATTGCACTTACCTAACATTGGGAGATGGCACCCATGGTTAATGGTCTCCCAGGGCAGTGCGCCCCTTTACCACCACTGTTAGTACACCTCTGCTTGTTGCTCATCCCTATTGCATATCCTTAGGACCAACCCACTATATATAGCTATGATTATATCAGCCAATGCTTTTCCTACCCTGAGAAAACCTAGTGGTGTTTTTCTCCTTTGGCCATGTTTTGGATTCTTAGCCTGGCCAGCAAGTCTCCCCTGATGATATACATTTTTTTTTTCCAATATCAAGTAGAGCTTCACAAGAGTGTTTCCCTTTAACATGATAAAATCCTTGCATTCACTTGTGTGCATTCTAAATGCATTACACTTCCATCTAGGATTTTTATTATAATAACCCAAATCTCTTCATAATTATTCCAATACATCATGATGCCTCACCACGTTCAGAAAGTAAAAGCAGAACATTTTGTTTTTACATTCCGTTTTGCATATTTATTTGTCTTAACATTATCACGTCCATTACAATGTATGTTCTCTGTTTGGCAGACTTAATTGTATGCACAGTTTCTATCTACAGCATGTTTTGTAGTAATTGCATAAGCCATTAGTGTGGCTGTGTTTATAGGAGACATATCAGGAAATTAATCTTTGTATAAGTCCTTTCTTTTATTAGAATTGACCAGACAAGATTCTACAGAATAATTACTTTGATTTATTACAGTGTTAAATGGTTGGTTAATCTGCCCTCTATACTCATAATACTGACACAGGGTTATAATTACACCTTTTTCCATTTTTGTTTGTACAATAATTCTATTGGGTTGATCATTCTGATTTACTCTGAGTGGCTGTTTATTGATCCCATTATACCTTTGTTATCGATACAAATGATCATGTTTTCTTTATTATTATTATTTTACACTTTCATTCCTGCTGGGCTCCTGTGTTTAGATTGATTACCATGACATTCATGTTTTTATATCCTAGAATCTCTCATTCATTAAGAGCTGGTTGTTATTTAACTATGACCATAGTATATCTGGTGTATTAACTGTATTTGGTACATTGTATTGCTACCCTCACCATACTTTATTAGATACCTTATCTGATGTATTCCAGTTAGCCACCCCCTTCACTCCTGTCTATATAGAGTCTTCTTACGTTGTCTCTTTCTTCTCAAAGAATCTAATCAACACAATCCATTAACAGCAAACCGAAAAAGTGTTATATACCTGGCTCTTTGCTACTTTATTGTATAGATGCTTTCCCTACACTCAGTTGTCTGAGTAATAAGGGCAGACAGGGAATTATCTGCATAAAATATTCAGCTAGTAACACATCAATAAGACGCCATTTAACTCATACTTATTGTTACTCAACTAGATGTAACATATAGGGGTTCCCCCTTTTATTCAAAAATATACCTGCCATGCCATTGACTTAACATTGGCCTCGAGCCATTTTTGTACCAGCCTGCCGGCAGTCTTGCCTGTATCTGGTTTTTAATTCAAACTTTTTCTATTGCCATCTATGGTATTCAGTCACAAGAGACAAATATACTTAGGTCACTGAACAGAGTCATTTTTTTACACCCATCCCACCGATTTTGGCCTAAAACAAGAGAAAGATTTATTTTTTCATATTCACTGTAAAGAACAGGGCCGATCCTGGGCGGGTGCACGGGGTGCACCGCGCCCAGGCGCACGGGAGGAGAGGCGCTGTAGCAGGGAGCTCTCTCCCTGCCGTCCTCCTCCTTGTTAAAGCAAGCACAGCGCGACGGGTGCAAGCTCCGCCCCCGTCGCGTTCTGTGATTGGCTGCTGCCGGGAGGAGGAGGTTCTCATCTGCCAAGACACCATAGAGAACCTCCTCCTCCCTGCAGCCAATCACAGAACGCGATGGGGGCGGAGCTTTCCCCCGTTGCTCTGTGCTTGGATTAGCTAGGAGGAGGAGGTGATAGCAGTTTGGGGAGGGTATTGTTAAAATATAAAATAAAAAAAGGAAGTGTATGTGTATGTGTGTGTCAATGTGTTTAACTATGTGTGTGTTAATGTCTGTGTAAGTGTGTGTGAATGTGTATAAGTCTGTATGTGTGTGTCAATGTGTATAACCATGTGTGTGTTACTGTCTAAGTGAGTGTGTATGTGTATAAGTGTGTATGTGTGTGTCAATGTGTATAACTATGTGTGTGTTACTGTCTAAGTGAGTGTGTATGTGTATAAGTGTGTATGTGTGTGTCAATGTGTATAACTATGTGTGTGTTACTGTCTGTGTAAGTGTATGTGTACAAGTGTGTATGTGTGTGTCAATGTGTATAACTATGTGTGTGTTACTGTCTGTGTAAGTGTGTGTGTATGTGTATAAGTGTGTATGTGTGTGTCAATGTGTATAACTATGTGTGTGTTACTGTCTAAGTGAGTGTGTATGTGTATAAGTGTGTATGTGTGTGTCAATGTGTATAACTGTGTGTTACTGTCTGTGTAAGTGTGTGTGTATGTGTATAAGTGTGTATGTGTGTGTCAATGTGTATAACTATGTGTGTTACTGTCTGTGTAAGTGTGTGTGTATGTGTATAAGTGTGTATGTGTGTGTCAATGTGTATAACTATGTGTGTTACTGTCTGTGTAAGTGTGTGTGTATGTGTATAAGTGTGTATGTGTGTGTCAATGTGTATAACTATGTGTGTGTTACTGTCTGTGTAAGTGTGTGTCAATGTGTATAACTATGTCTGTGTAACTGTCTGTGTAAGTGTGTGTACATGAGTGTCTGTGCAAGTGTATCCTGTGTCTAAGTGTGTAAAGGTGGCTGTGTGTGTATTTATGTATGTGTGACAGTTTTATTGGGTAAACTAACTGTGGCATATTGGCTGTAGCCTAGTAATTGGCAAACTAGCATAGGTATATAAATGGGAAAACTGTCTGTGACATATCAGTGGGCAAATTGGCTGTTGTATATTAATGGACAAACTGGCTGTGGCATATTAATGGGCAAAATAATTGGCATATTACTTGGGAAACTGGTGTATTTTAATGGACGAACTGGCATTTTTATTGGGCAAACTGTAGAATTTTTAATAGGCAAACTGGCTGTTGCTTATGTTAATGGAAAAGTGTACACTAAGAACACTTCTGCAAATGGGCTGCCCATGTGCTGCTTTGCTGCCTCTCAGAGCCAGCTCTGCAGATCGGCGCCATGTTTCCCCTTAGACCTCAGTCAGCGCTTTCTGCTCTTTCCATGCACAGTGATGACTTAGAGCGTCGGAACATAACCGTCGGAGTCCTCACTATGTGCGGGGAGATCAAGGCAGCGCTAATTGAGTTCTGAGATGAGGTCAGTAAGGGGCATGAAAAAGGGACATGGGAAGAGACAAATAAATGGTAGGTAGGAGGTATAGGAGAAAGATATGGGGTGTGACAGACAGACATGGGGTATGAGTGGAGAGAGACAAACATGGGGCATGAGTGGAGAGAGAGACAGACATGGGCAATGAGTGGAGAGTGAGAGACAGACATGGGGAATGAGTGCAGAGTGAGAGACAGACATGGGGAATGAGTGCAGAGTGAGAGACAGACAGACATGGAGTATGAGTGGAGAGAGACAGACATGGAGCATGAATGGAGAGAGAGAGAGACATGGAGCATGAGTGGAGAGAGAGACAGACATGAGGGAATGGGGAGAGAGAGACAGACATGAGGGTACGGGGAGAGAGAGACAGACATGAGATTACGGGGAGAGAGAGACAGACATGAGGGTACGGGGAGAGACAGACAGACATGAGGGTACGGGGAGAGACAGACAGACATGAGGGTACGGGGAGAGAGAGAGACACGTGAGTGACTGACTTGGTGGAATATTATTTATCACTCATTGTGTACTTCTTTTCCAATGATGCTCAGCCAGACTAATGAGAGACTTTGGCTGGTTAGGAATCATGGGTAGTATGGTAGTAAAACGGTAGTAAAAACTCATTCTGCTAGCCAGCAAAAAGTCTCTCATGTTGCTGGCTGAGCATCATAGAAATAAATAAAACCACTACACAGTATTATGGCAAAATATATATCTTTATTTAAAATAAACGTTGGTCCTTTACATTAAAATAAAGTTTTCTCCCTCCCCCTCTCCCCAATATTGAAATGGGCATGTCTGGAACAGAAATGTCTAAAGGGGAGGAGTTCATAATATAGCCACGCCCACCCTTGGGCGCCAAAGGAAAACCTGCACCCAGGAGCCCGTGACCCTAGGATCGGCCCTGGTAAAGATGACTACAATGGGGTCAGTTCATAAGAATGCAAAACCTGATAATCCCCACTGAGGTTTGAAAATAAAGACAACATTCCAAACTGGAAAAATGGTAATCACAGTTAAATATATATAATGTGTATTGGAAGATCATCATCTATCGCTGATTATGATTATTAAATAAGTGTCAAGTACTTACAAAGGAACACAGCATTTCCCTGGGTTTAAGTGTTTTTTTTTTTTTTGTTTTTATTTCATTCCTCAAATTGCTGGGCCATACAAAAATTCTATATAATATAAAAAATACTTTATAATAATGCCAGAGACCTCTGTATTAACAAAGTATGATTTAGTAGGAAAAATCATTAATTAGAAAAGCCATTGAGCTGCTCCTCCACTTATTAGAACAATTATCCTCCACTTATTTCAACTATATGCCCCTGGGTATTATTAAATAATTTAGGAAAATTGCTTGGTTGTCTCAAATTGGAGACGCTGCCTATAGTTTGCTCCGGAGAATACATACTATGCATGCGCAGTGGTACTGAGAGATTCAGTGACAGTTCTACAGCGCATGCTCGGTAGCGCTGAGACTAACCACTGAAACAGTGACTGTGCTATATAGCCAACACTAGACCTCCCAAGCCCTGCCCCCCAATGTCCCAATTATATATAAGAATCACACTAATTCTCATAAAGACAAAATACATTTTATAGTATATAAATTATTAGGAGACCTTTGAAATCAATTAATTAATCAGTCAAGGATTGCATATGAACTACTCTGATAAATTAACTGATTTCCCTCTGAACACATACATTATACAGTCTACAGGGCAAAATGTTAAAGTTATGTCTCCCTTAAAAAATGGCCACAAATATTCCTTTGCCTGAAATTAAAAGTAGGAATAGTTCTCAGATCTGTTCAGGCTAAGATCAAGAAAACAGGGCTTATATCATCGTTGGAGCATTGCAAAAGCAACTATATGTTGTAATACATGCAAATATAGATATACATAGGTAGTAAAGGCCAAGAAGTAAACAGAGATCCATGCATCCATTATGTGGAAATCAACATGTGAGCACCCATATTTCTGTAGGATACATCCAGGGTGGATTTGGGATGTTGGATTCCACTCCTATGTGCTGGCAATCAATGCTACCAGGTTGAGGAAACTTTGATTTTCTCAAGTGCACTCTGTGGAGACCTCACTGTGCGTCAAGCATTATTTGTTTTCTTTGGAGGTGGGTAATGGAGGCAAGACAGTATAGCCAATGGAATGCACTATAGTGGATATAAGGTGTAGGTCTGGGAGTTGCTGTCACTGCGGCCTTGTGTGTTTGATATAAAACAGATCAGATTGAACGTGATGACGTGAGGGCGTGGTTTGCTGGAGGGAGCTGAGACGGAGGTGCTGTGAATGGCGACCGCTACCTATACCGAAGGCTCTAACAGCTAATTCACCTGATGAATGATCGTGAAAGCCCCACCAAACTCAACGGTGCCGTATTAAGGATCACCTGCTTGAGAGTCTCGGGAGGATCATACTGGTAACCGCGGCTTCTGCTGGGCGGACCATCTCCAAATAGGACTGGACGTGTGGCAGAGGAACCGGCTGAGGACCAGGGAACCTTCCCATAGACGGAACCATTTAACTACTAAGGAATATAAATGGGATCCTGACGGCAAACTCAAAGTTGAGATAAGTACAAGCCCATTCCTATTCTTGTTGCGCAAATGTGATTGTTTTTAAACGTTACATGACCGGCCGTTTTGAATTAAGACAAACTGTTCCAGCCCTGACTATCAGTGTAATCTGTGTAATTGCTTGATGGACATGATCGCTGCAAGTCTAACTTGAATACAGGAAAAAAAATATTATTGATTACTGTGCAAGCGCTCTTGAACGTGGCAGCACCAATTAACATTTGTATATAATCCCGACTATCAGAAGTAAAGTATAGTCCTCTACTGCTAACTTTGGACTTGTTTGGACACTGTCTGATTCAAAACCCCTTCACAGTAGCGTTGTTTAACAGATATCACTTAAACCTGGTTACTCTAATTGGATGGCATACTGCAGAGAAACGTTGCATTGATCCAATACATATGTTCATCAGACTTTTGAATTTAATAAATAAAATGTATTAATCTACAACACCAACTGCTGGAGTAAAGGAGATACGACCTTGGAAACCTGTTTTGACTACTGTAAATAAGAAATAGACATTTGAAAATCTGTGGAAATTGAAAATCGGATTGGATCCAATTTCTTACAGAAACTTATCCTATTTGAAAACTGTCCTGTATACTACAGACTCTTATCTTGAAAAACAACTGAATTATTCCCTAAATGGAGGCTGAAATTTAACTTCTGCTCTGGGGTCTCAGACCAACTTCTATCTATTTTGACCCCTAAAATATCAATCTGCATGACCAAAACACCCTTGTTAAGGGGTACCTATGTTACTGACCTGATAATATTCTACTTAAAACACCCACAATCTCCAATGCCTAATTAAAGGGTACCTGTGGATAACCTTCTATAAAAAAAGAAAAATACTTTCAGGGTTAACTACTACCACCCAAAAAAAAAATAAAAAAAAAATCCCTCAACTGGAAAAACTAATACCAGGGTTAACTAATATACACTTAAGAAATTAAGAGATACATCTATTGCATATTGTAGCAGCATAACTGACTTTAATCTGACCTACTGTTCATTAATATATATGCAAAACTTGGGATCTTGGCATTTAATCTCGAAATGAATGACATCTCTAGGACCAATTACTACTTACTGAAGAAACTATAGAAACACACCTCTTGGAGGTGAATTATTTCTGGTGAAAACTACTACATATTGTATTTGAACTGACATTAAAGTATACCTGTATATAGAGAAACCTTGGGGCCGCTATAAATATTTAAAAAAAAAAAGTGTTGTTAACCATAGAACTTAACCGGATTCTCAAAGAAACACAATCTATAGAATTCCTCTAGAGATAAATTATACTGCTAAACTGTTGCCTACTACGGAAATTATATCTCTACAAAAAACCTATCGGAGTTATCAGACATACAATTAAATCACTTCAAGCCCCCCCCAGAGGCAGCGGGAAGAAGGGAAAAGAGCAAAAGAAGGAAAAAACAAAACAAAACTAATCATATGAAAATATGGCAACAAGAAAAAATACAGAAATAAAGAAAAATAAAGAACTTAAAGAGATAAAAGACCTAAAACAGAATAAAACAATGTCAAAAGACGTATCTATGGAGACATCAAGCCTCACTGATCAGGAGCTAAGCCCCCAGACAGTTTTAGAAATAAAATGGAAAACAGATACATCCATATCAGACATACAAATAATGATGTTGAAAGTATTAGAAGAACATAGAGACAAAATAAGAGAAGATCTACAAAAAAACATTAGTGAGTTGACTACGGAAATACACAACATAAATATAAAAATACAGGACAATATCGAAAAGGTTGAAACATTAAGATTCGAAGTAGAGAAACAGAAGGACATTAATGATGATCTGATAAAAAAGATGGAAGAACTACAAAATAACATGGCAGACATTGAAAATAGAACAAGAGGGAAAAATATGAGGGTCCGTGGTATCCCGGAAAACATTACGCAAGAGAACCTTTATACATATACATACAATTTTTTTCATGAATTGGCCGGTGATATTGGTCAAAAGGAAATCTTAATGGAAAGAATACACAGGATCTACAGAACGCAGAATAACATGAACAGTCAATACCCAAGAGATGTTTTGATTCATTTTCACAATTATATACATAAAGACAGAATTTGGAGAGCTAGAAATAAAAAAGAAGTATTGTCAGAAAGGTTTAGAGATCTACGGATCATGCAGGACATTTCGCCATATACAAGACAACAGAGACTACATCTGAGGAGCATCACGGTAATTTTAAACAGAGAGGACATTAGATTCGCCTGGGGTTACCCTGCAAAAATACTTTTGACTTATGAAAAGGGCAGATATACAATAGAAATGAAAGAACAAGCTCTGGAACTCTTTAAAAAATGGGGCATAAATCTGTAGGCTTGGTGATCAAATAAGATATTTACCCATTGAAGACATATTTCGTAAAATGTAAAACATTTTTTGAGGGGGGGGGGGATCTGCTTCTCACCATCTCTGGTCTTGGACGGGATGTTGGTTTGTAGGGTGGGAGGGGACTTTCCCCCACGGAATTGGTGGGCCGGGGCGATATGGGTCACTTCTGTAAAATATCGGATATTGTTTTTGAAAAATATGTTTAAGAATTAGCAGCTACAAAATTTAGAGACTTACAGAATGAAGCACCTCACTCATCTCTACCTCTTAGTGAACAATGGCTCGTTAGGAGCTTAGTAGAATATGGTTGATAGTAGTATCCTGGATGTTGGGATCAAGGTTGTGTCTAGCCCCACAAATATTATGTGGAGCAGGTTTTCACAATCTGGTATGAATGGTCTGAATTTTTGGACTAACGAGAGAATATTTGAAAAACTTGAAAATGGTAATCAAGCTATTGCCAATTAATGCTCAGGGTCTGAATTCCCCATACAAGAGAAAATCATTTATGGAAATGTTGAAACAAGAAAAAATAGATATAGGTATGGTACAGGAGACACACTGGGTGAAATCAACAAAAAAAATGTTATAAAATAGAAAAATTCCACATCTTTTCACTTCCAAATACCACAATAAAAAAAAAGTCGAGGAGTTATGACTATAAAAAAAGAAACATTAGCATTTGAACTGATACACAAAACATTAGATAAACATGGAAGATTTATAATATTGGTATGTAAACTTCACAATAAAATATATACACTAGTTAACTTATATGCACCAAATGATAATCCCTTTGGGTTCTTTGATAAGGTCATCTCACTAGTAGATAAGATTGCGCAAGGACAGGTAATAATTGCTGGAGATTTTAATAGTATTTCCGAAGTGGGACTAGATAGGAAAGTGCAGCCGGGGAGGAAACCAAATTATAAACAAATTCACAACGCAAAAAAAAATGGAAAATGTCTCCCTAAAAATAACCTCATAGACGTATGGAGAGCCCTAAACCCAACTTCTAAAGACTATACCCACTACTCGATTCCACACGACTCTTATTCTCGAATCGACCTAACCTTAGTGAATAGAGAAACTTTTAGAGATGACCTAATATGTGAGATAGGTACTGCAACCTGGTCGGATCACGCCCCTGTAAATTTGATAATTAAAGAGGGAACTAAAAAGAAACCAAATAACTGGAGGTTAAACAAATCTTTATTGGTCCAAGATGAAATTAGATCACAGTTACAAACAGATTTAAAATATTTTGTTGAAGAGAATGATAGGGACTCAATATCTAGTATAACGTTCTGGTGCACCCTGAAAGCAGTTATACGTGGAAATTTGATCAAAATAGGTTCACTAGAAAAAAAAGCAAGGGTTAACATACCAACAATTACATGCAGAATTATATAAACTAGAAGGACAACACAAACATACAATGCAGGGAGACATATTAAATAAGATAAAAGAAATAAAGACACAAATAAAACAAAGAGCAATCGATAGGACAAACAAAAATTTACTTTTTTTGAAACAAAAATGGTACTTAAGGGGGAATAAAGCGGACAAACTCCTTTCAGGGTTATTGAAAAAACAGAACTTGAGTTCTATAATAAATACAATTATATATCAGGGCAAGACCTTATAAGACCCGGATAAAATAGGGGTGGCGTTTGGAGATTTCTATCAGGAGTTATATCATTTAAACAAAGATTAAAATTTCAAAGTGCAAGAGGAGATAGGAAAAACAAAAATACGCTAGTATCTTAGAGGATTAGACATTCCAAAATTAATGGCAGAAGAACGTGATTTCCTGAACGCCCTCTTTACAATAATAGAAATAAAAGACGCCATTGGTAAATGAAAAAGAAATAATGCCCCAGGACCAGACGGTTACTCTAATCTATTCTATAAAGAATTTGAAGATGATTTATTACCTTGTTTGTTAAAACTTTTTGAAGAAATAAAGAATACTAAAGAGATGCCAAAAGAAATGCTTAAAGCAAATATTAGTCCAATTCTAAAGGAAGGTAAGGATAAGACAGAAATAAAAAATTACCGCCCCATCTCTCTTATCAATAAGGATGTTAAATTATATTCTGCAGTTTTGGCTAATAGACTAAAAAAGATAATACCTCGATTGATACATATGGACCAGAATATGATAATATCAGAATAAATTTAGATGCTCTCTTTTCAGCGCGAGATCGGGGTCGATCCATGCTGTCGTTGGATGCGGAGAAAGCCTTCGACAGGGTCAGCTGGGTCTACCTCAGAGAGGTGCTGGAGTCCTTCGGATTCGAGGGCCCCTTCTTGGATGCCCTATGGGTATTATATAAAAACACTAGTGTAAGAATAACAGGATCAGGAATAACATCTCCGTGGTTTGATATCTTTAATGGAACGTGCCAGGGTTGCCCATTGGCTCCCTTGTTGTATATTATCTCATTAGAACCTTTGGCAAACAGTATAAGATGCAATAGCCACATTTATGGAGTAAATTATAAGAAAGAGGAGTACAAGATATCGTTATTTGCAGATGATATACTACTAACAATGGAAAAACCCATAGTAGCAGTCGAAAATTTGATGATAGAAATAGAGGGCTTTGCAACCATCTCTGGGTAACATAGTAACATAGTAATTTAGGTTGAAAAAAGACAAAAGTCCATCAAGTTCAACCCTTCTACCTATCATTTCTGCGTTTTGATCCAAAAGAAGGCAAAAAAAAACCATAAGGAAGCTTTTTCGAATGTTGCCTCCTAGGGGGAAAAAAATTCCTTCTTGACTCCAAAAGGGCAATCAGATTTCTCCTTGGATCAAAAAGCTCTATTATTAATGCTCATTCTATTATTAATACCCCTGTATGTTCTGCTTTTCTAAAAAATCATCCAGACCATTTTTAAATGCATCTATTGTGGTTGATAGCACTACCTCTCTTGGCAGTGAGTTCCATAATTTTATTGTCCTTACCGTAAAGAATCCCTTCCTTTGCTGCCTATGAAATCTTTGCTCTTCCAGTCTCAGGGGGTGACCTCTTGTTCTTTGTACATTTCTATTAATGAACAGGTCCGTGGAGAGCTCCTTATATTGGCCCTGCACATATTTATATAATGTTATCATATCCCCTCTAAGACGCCTTTTTTCTAAAGTAAATAAATGCAATTTTTTAAGTCTCTCTTCATAACTAAGATCTTCCAATCCCCTTATTAATTTTGTAGCTCTCCTTTGCACTTTTTCTAGTTCCTTAATATCCTTTTTAAGGACTGGTGCCCAGAATTGTACTGCATATTCAAGGTGAGGTCTTACCATTGATTTGTAAAGAGGCAAGATGATGTCCTCCTCCCGTGAATCTATACCTCGTTTTATACATGCCAATATCTTATTGGCCCTTGCAGCTGCTGACTGGCATTGGGCACTGTTGCCAAGTTTGTTATCTACAATGATTCCTAAATCCTTTTCGTTAATAGTTTTTCCCAGGGAAATACCATTTAACGTATATGTTGCTTTGTTATTATTTTTCCCATAATGCATAACTTTACATTTGTCTATATTGAACCTCATTTGCCACTTTCTTGCCCAGTTCCCCACTCTGTCCAAATCTTCCTGTAAAGAAAAAACATCAAGATTAGTCTTTATTACCTTACCTAATTTTGTGTCATCAGCAAACACTGAGACATGGCACTCAGCACAACGTGGGAGATCATTAACAAACAGATTAAAAAGAAGAGGTCCCAAAACAGACCCCTGAGGTACTCCGCTCACTACCATGGTCCAATTTGAAGCTTTACCATTTACAACAACCCTCTGTGTTCTATCTTTTAGCCAATTTTCAATCCAAATACATACATTTGCCCCCAATCCTATTTCTCTCAATTTGTAGAGTAACCTTTTGTGTGGAACTGTATCAAATGCTTTAGCAAAATCCAAATAGATCACATCAACTGCCACACCTAGATCTATATTTTTACTGACCTCTTCATAGAATGTTATTAAGTTTGTTTGACAAGACCTGTCTTTCACAAAACCATGTTGACTTTTACTAATTATATTCTGATTCAAGATGTATTCTTGAGTGTACACCTTTAGCAATCCTTCAAATAATTTCCCCACTACAGATGTCAAGCTCACTGGTCTATAATTACCAGGCAGGGATTTTGATCCCTTTTTAAATATTGGAATGACATCCGCCTTTCGCCAGTCTGTTGGCACTATACCTGAACTGAACGAATCCCTAAAGATCATAAATATTGGTCTGGCCAGAATTATGCTTAACTCTTTAAGGACCCTTGGGTGTTTACCATCTGGCCCTGGGGCCTTGTCTATCTTAACAGAGTTTAATTGCATAAACACTTTTTCCTGTGTCAGCCAATCCCATGTTTGTGGTGACTGTTCCGTAACTTCCGGTAGCAGGGGCTCATCCATCTGTTCTTCCTTAGTATAAACCGAAGAAAAAAAAGTATTTAAAATGTCTGCTTTTTCTCTGTCCTCACTTACCAAATTTCCCATTTGGGATAACAAGGGCCCAACATTTTCCCTCTTTAGCTTTTTTCCATTTATATACTTATAAAAAATTTTGGGGTTACTTTTACTCTCCTTGGCAATCCTTTTCTCGTTTTCCAATTTAGCCATTTTAATTGCCTTTTTGCAGGCTTTGTTGACATCTTTGTATTTTATAAATGATAATGTTGATCCCTTGCTTTTATAATGTTTGAATGCCATTTTCTTGTTTTGCATTTCCTGTTTCACGGTACAGGTAAGCCACATTGGTTTTGATTTGTGTCTTTTGTATTTGTTTCCCAAAGGTATATATTGGGATGTGTACTTTTGTAATGTGTGCTTAAAGGCATTCCACTTGTCTTCTGTGTTTAGTCCAGAAAACAATCGTTCCCAGTCTAAATGTTCCATTGATGCCCTTAGTCCATCAAAGTTGGCCCTTCTAAAATTAAGTGTTTTGGTGGCGTAGATACCAATTTGCTTTTTTGCATTAATCTCAAACGAAACCATGTTATGGTCACTATTGCCCAAGTGTTCTTTTACTTTGATGTTTGAGATAAGCTGCTCATTGTTTGTTATTACTAAATCCAGACAGGCATCCATTCTAGTTGGGGTGTCTACTAATTGTGCCATAAATGTGTTATTAAGCAGGTTCAGAAACTTGCTGCCCTTAGCGGAACTAGTTGTGCCACAATTCCAATCTATATCTGGGTAATTAAAATCTCCCATGATTAGAACTTCATTCAGATTTGCAGCCTTTTCAATTTGTAATAAAAGCTGATCTTCTCCATCAATGCTAATATTTGGTGGCTTGTAGCATACACCTACAAGTAATGTGTGATTCTTTTCAGTGTCTAAGCTAATCTCCACCCACAGTGTCTCCACATCAGTTCCATTTACGTCATGCACACCTTCCTTAATACTGGGCTTTAGTTTAGGATTTACATATAGACATATCCCTCCCCCTTTTCTATTTACTCTGTCATTTCTAAAAAGTGAGTAGCCTTGTAAATTAACTGACCAGTCGTGGGTCTCATCCCACCACGTTTCCGTGATTCCGATTAAATCATACTGTTCAGCACTTACCAGTATCTCCAGCTCACCCATTTTGTTTGTCAAGCTTCTTGCATTTGCTAAAAGACATTTGAGATTACTACCCATTTTCTGTCTAGTTGACAAACACGTAATGCCCGCAGGTTTAATTGTATGTACCTCCCTATGATCTATGTTAACCCCACCAGCGCTTTCCTCCTCCTTTGCCATAGCTATACCCACCTTCCAATCTACTCTAGCTGCCATTGCTTCATTTTGATCTTGACCCTCCCCCCCAGAGCTTAGTTTAAAAGCTCATCTAACCCTCTAGCCATCCTCGCCCCTAATACCGCAGCCCCCTCATCATTGAGGTGCAGCCCATCCCGTCCAAAGAGTCTGTAGCCGACTGCAAAGTCTGCCCAGTGCTCTAAGAACCCAAATCCCTCTTGCTTGCACCACCTTCGCAACCACGCATTAATCTCCCTAAGCTCCCGCTGTCTCCCTGACGTAGCGCGTGGCACTGGTAATATTTCAGAGAATATTACCTTGGATGTCCTTTCCTTTAGCTTCTTTCCTAGTTCCCTAAAATCATTTTTAAGGACCCCCCACCTACCATTTACTTTGTCATTAGTACCAATGTGTACTATGACCGCTGGATCATGCCCAGCCCCTCCCAATAATCTGCCTACCCGGTCCGCAACATGCCGAACCCGAGCACCCGGGAGACAACATACAGTTCGGCATTCAGGGTCCTGGCGACAGATTACCCTATCTACCTTCCTAATAATAGAATCCCCTACCACCACAACCTGTCTAGCCTTCCTAGTGTCCTGGCTCCCAACTGTGCTGGAGAGGCTACTCACCTGGCTGCTAGGTGAGTCCGCCTGCCACAAACTAAATACGTCTAAATGTCAAGCATTGCTATGTAAATTGAATAAAGAGGACTTAGAAGCTTTAAGATCTAAATATTGTTTCCACTGGAAACTAAATTATATAGTTATAGTACTTAGGCATAAAAATCTCAAATGACCCCAAAAAAATAATCTCAGAAAACTACTTACTAATTCTGAAAGAGTTAGCTAATAAATGTAATGAATGGAAAAAATGATATACATCATGGCTAGGTAAAATAAATGTAGTAAATTACTATGCTCTTCTCCGGTTGCACTTTCTTCTCCGCTCAATCCCACTAAAAATCGATCTTCCTATTCTGAGACAATTCAAGAGGAGATTCAATAACTTTGTATGGTCTGGAAAGAAACCCAGGGTCCCTTTCAAAACAATTATAAGAACACAGAATCAGGGAGGATTAAGAATGCCCAATATAGTTAAGATTCATGACGCAGCTATGCTTGCACACTTGGCTAAATGGTCACATTTGGACCCACATAAGCATACTTGGATTCTAATGGAGCAGAGAGGACCTAATATTATAGACAACTTGTTTTCTTCAAAAAGAATTTCAAAGAAGACTTCTAATCCCATAGTAATGGATCTAGATTATATGTGGAAAAAATTAAAAAGAAATATCTCCCTTTCTATAATGTAAATAGTAGACATGTGCAAAACTAAAATTTTCATTTTGATTTCGTCTATTCGGACGAAAATGTTATTTATTTCGTCTAAAACGAATTTCGTTCATTACTGCATTCGTTTCAGACGAAATTTGATCATTATTTTAGTTTCGTTTAGTTTTATTCGTTCGTTTTATAGAATACGTGTAATACTATTGGCTTTCTATAAACCGAACGAGAGCCCCATTCATAAGAAATTCTTATGAATGGGGCTCTCGTTCGGTTCATAGAAAGGCAATAGTACTACATGTTTTCTATAAGCCGAAAGTCTATAAACCGAACGTTCGGTTTATAGACTTTCGGCTTATGGAATACATGTAATCCTATTGCTATTCTATAAACCGAAAGTTCGGTTTATAGAATAGCAATAGGATTACATGTATTACATAAGCCGACAGCCTATAAACCGAACGTTCGGTTTATAGGCTGTCGGCATTTCACTACACGGAGACAGAGTCTCCATTCATAAATGTATGAATGGAGACTTTGTCTCAGTGTAGTGAAATGCCGACAGCCTATAAACCGAACGTTCATAATGAATGGAGACTCTGTCTCCGTGTAGTGAAATGCCGACAGCCTATAAACCGAACGTTCGGTTTATAGGCTGTCGGCATTTCACTACACGGAGACAGAGTCTCCATTCATTATGAACGTTCGGTTTATAGGCTGTCGGCATTTCACTACACTGAGACAAAGTATGAATGGAAACTCTGTCTCCGTGTAGTGAAATGCCGACAGCTGTATTCTATAAACCGACTCTATTTCAGCTTATAGAATGCAATAGTACTACGAATGGACGAATGAACTAATGATTTTCGTTTATTAACCATTCGTTCATTCGGCTTTCGTTAGCTTAGCATTTTCGTTATTCGGTTTTTGGACGAATGGACGAAAATGCTATTTTCGGACGAAAATGCATTGGTCCGAAAACGAATGCACATGTCTAGTAAATAGATACTTGACCATTGACTCTGCGGAAAATCGGATCCAAGACCTAAACTTAAAAACTTGGAAAAATAGTGGGATTACCTCAATAGATCAGATCTCTGTAGATGGGAGGATCTTGTCTTTTCCCTAGGTAACAAATAAGTTTGAACTACAATCAGGGGAAATGTATAACTACTTAAGAGTAAAACACTTTGTTGAAAAAGAAATAACATTACATACACACAGGGAAAATTTAGATATGGATGACTTTTTCAAAGCAGCATGGAAAAAAAAGTGGGGTAGGAGAGCATATTCCGCTTTAGATGAGGTGGAGAGCTTTATCAACCTAACTAACATAAAAAAATGGGAGGAGGAATTAAAATGCTCATGGTTAGAAAGAGATTGGTATAATGCTATAAGGTTGACAAAAGCCTCCACTCATTCTCTAAATATCATCGAAGTGTACTATAAATTAATATTTAGGTGGTATTTGACACCTGCAAGATTGAAAAAGATGTATAATAATCAAAATGAAAACTGATGGAGATGTCTTAAAACAAAGGGAACATTATTCCACATATGATGGGAGTGTCAATATGTAAAGGAATTCTGGAAGGATGTCTCCCGGTTAATTGCATCTACCATGGGAATTGAAATGGTGTGTGAGTCCACCTTAATGTTATTTCATATAGGAGCTGAAAAATGGGAGCCATTTGATAGATGTTTTATTCTCCATGTATTCTTAGCTGCTAAATTAGTAATTGCCCGAGATTGGAAAACAGCTGGGAAAATAGACCCTACCAAACTGATAGAAAAGATTGACTATCAGGTTATGATGGAAAAAGGTTACTATAGAAACAACGAAGAAAAAATGAAAAAATACTCAAAAATCTGGTCACTGTGGCTAGATAGAAACATTTAAACTAGAGGAAGTCCAGGGATGAGGAATGAATGATGGTTATGAATGGTGTATGATTGATGTCTAAATAAACAAAAATAGGGTAGTTTCTATAATATTGAGAGATATGTTATAGATAAGTATGGAAAAACAAAGATATATAATAAGACAGGTATGGAATTATTATTATTTTTTTATTGGTTTTTTTCTTTATTAAAACTAGAAAAGCACAAAATTCTTTTGAGCAAAGTACAAAACATTTGGAATGAAGGCTCTATAAATTTGATAGTTATTACTTTTTTTCTCTAATGTATATACCTATTTGGATATTTTGCTTTTCATATCTTATAATGAAAATGTTATGTATCTCTCTATTACTGGTAAAGCAATTAATAAAAATATATATATATATATAAAAAAAAAGGTGTAGGTCTGGGCAGCATCATAGGTGTACCCTGCAGTATGAGTAAATTAATAGCTTTTCAAACCTAGCATTGCTCTAAGGTGTCAGCACAAGATACTAATGCCACTTTTCACACAACCAGCACATTCAGCTTCCCACTAAGATCACAATTACGAATTATAAGAATGTGGTAATGCATAAGTTGTGAGGGTCGTGTTCAGTTCATGACAATTTGAGGAGCTGAGGTTCCCCATTCAAGAAAGCTCTGCTTAGTCCACATGGCACAATCCCAAAATAATAAAAACAACAAAAAAGGACATGCACCATGGACTAATACATACCATCTCAAAAAATATATGGAAACAACCCTCTCCAATAATAACTCACTTATCATAGCCAAATAAATAGTGAAGGGAATCTTCAGTAAATGAGGCAGTAGATTACTTCCAATATCTTCAGAATGTCAAAAAGAGCTGTTTGGTTGCCAGGAAATTAAGTTACATCACTTTTCCCACCAGGAGGACATGTGTGAAGTCATTTACCAGTCTCCGGGCAAATCTCTGCAACACATATGGTGGGAATTGTGATCAAAATTAACATTTCATGCCATATTTTCCTATTGCTGGCCACAAGTATGGAAATTTATGACATCAACTCAGGGATATTTTTGCCTGAAAATAGCATACCTACAGTATTTGCATCAGTGTCAAAAGCACAAATACCTTCAGTTTAGTATTTTCTTCATTGCCTGCAAATCTGTTGTATGTTTGGTGACAGAGCTCCTTTAACCCCTTAACGACAGGTGACGTGCCAGGCACGTCACGGCAAATCGAGGACTTGCCGACAGGTGACGTGCCTGGCACGTCATGCACTAAATGGAGTAAAGAAAGCGACCAGCGGTCGCTTTCTTTACTCTAACGGTGTTGCTACAATGCCTCTAGGTAGAGGCATTGTGCAACACCCCCCAAATGTGCAGGGGCGCGCTACGATCACTCCACGGAGTGATCGTAGCAGCCATTTAAAAATGGCTGCGCCGGCTGCACACATGTGCTTAGAAAGCGAACGATCGAGATTAACCCCTTTCTTGCCGTAGATCACTGCCTAATCAGCGATCTGACGCAAATGCAGCAATCTTGCTGCAGAAGCATTTTTAATTTTTTTAAAACTTTTTTATTACACCCGTCACGTGTTAATTATACCCGCTAGGGGACTACGTTTAACGTAAAAAATTTTTTTTAGCTGTCTGAGCGCATGTATAGCGATCAGTAACAGCTGATAAGTGACAATGGCGGGTTGGCGTTTGCTCAGATGAGCATCACCATTCGTCTGGTTAGATCAATATGTGTAAATATTTGATCTGACCCGTGTAGATCTGCCTCCCTCTCACTTGAGTTTTAGTGAGGGAGACAGAGCTGTATAATGTACTTTTTTAATTATAATATATTTAATAGAATTGAGACCCAAAGGCTTTTATAAAAGCCGTTTCCAGTATTTAACCCCTTCCCTGCAATTGATCGCTGTGTACGCAGTGATCTTACACAGCAGCACATTTTTTGCTGTCTGTACATTTTTTTAGGGGTTATTTTTTTTTACTTTGATTTATTACAGTATATCAAAGGCTCTTTTAAGAGCTATTAACCCCTTCCTTGCCGTATATCACTTCCTAAGCAGCTCATTTGGTCACTGCCTAAGCAGTGCATATGGTCACTGCCTAAGCAGCGCATATGGAGCAATCTAGTCGCCGAAGGATTTTTTTTTGCTATCAGCATTTTTTTTGTCAGACTCACTAGGGGTTAATTATACCCACTAGGGGATTACGTGTATTCCTTTTGAAGCTGTCTGAACGCGTGTATAGCGATCAGTAACAGCCGATCAGTGGCAAAGGTGGTTTGGTGATTTCTCAGATGAGCATCACCATTCGTCTGGTTCGTAAATATTGTTCTGACCCATATGGATTTGCCTCCCTCTCCTCACTTGAGTTTTAGTGAGGGAAAGAGACAGATCTGTATAACATAATTTTTAAATTGTAATAAATTAAATAAAATGTTAATAAATTGTGAGTCCCAAGGGCTTTTATAAAAGCCATACCTTTTGTATAGTGTAGTGTATTAACTCCTTCCCTGCCACTGATCACTGCACAGCAGAAATTTTTTTCTTGTCTGTGCATTTTTAGGGGTTAATTTTTTGTACAGTACTACAAAGGCTCTTATAAGAGCTATTAACCCCTTCCTTGCTCTACATGTTCAAATTCCAAGTTTGAAAATCAAAAAGCGCACCTCTCAAATGTAGCCTTTCAACCCCTAACAAAGCTGACAAAGCTATGCATGGGTGGTATCCCTGTGCTCGGGAGATGTTGCTGAACATATATTGTGGTATTGTTTGTCAGTGACACATACCGAAATATGTGAATTTGTGTCTAAAGTGCAATGTATGTGGGAAAAAATACACAATAAAATGACTACCACAAACTTTGACAAAGGCTGGTGGTAGAATTGGTGCATGGAAAGTGTTAAAATAACACCATTTAAAATAGCCTAGGGTGTCTACTTTTACAAAATATATACTTTTTGGGGTAAAATACACTGTCCTACTTAAAAAAAAGTCCCAAATGAAAGATGGGCTCAGGCTGACTACACGTCAATATTCCAAGTTGAAAATGCTCACCTTCACAATGTGGCCCTTTAGCCCCCAAACAACCCAACAAACCTATGCATGGGTGGTATCCCTGTACTCAGGATATGTTGTTTAACACATATTGGGTTATTGTTTGGCAGTGACACATACCAAAATCTGTGAATTTATGTCTAAAATACAATATTTGTGAAAAAAAACCACACAAAAATTACTACCACAAACTTTGACAAAGGCTGGTGGTAGAATTAGTGCATGGAAAGTGTTAAAATACCACCATTTGAAATAGCGTAGGGTGTCTACTTTTAAAAAATATATGGGTTGATGGGGTAAAATACACTGGCTGGTTTCAAATATGTCCCAAATGGGACATGGGTGCAGGCGGTCTGCATGTCAAAATTTTAATTTGGAAAACCAAAAACTGCACCTACCAAATTTGGCCTTTTACTCCCCAAACAACCCAACAAACCTATGCATGGGTGGTATCCCTGAACTCAAGAGATGTTGCTGAACACTTATTGGGGTGTTATTTGGCAGTGACACATACCAAAATCTGTGAATTCATGTCTGAAGTACAAGGTTTGTGAAAAAAAACCACAAAAAAATTACTACCACAAAGTTTGACAAAGGCTAGTGGTAGAATTAGTGCATGGAAAGTGTAAAAATACCACCATTTGAGATAGCCTAAGGTGTCTTCTTTTAAAAAATATATGGGTTGATGGGGTAAAATACACTGGCTGGTTTCAAATATGTCCCAAATGGGACATGAGTGCAGGCGGTCTGCATGTCAAAATTTTAATTTGGAAAACCAAAAACTGCACCTACCAAATTTGGCCTTTTACCCCCCAAACAACCCAACAAACCTATGCATGGGTGGTATCCCTGTACTCAAGAGATGTTGCTGAACACTTATTAGGGTGTTATTTGGCAGTGACACATACCAAAATCTGTGAATTCATGTCTGAAGTACAAGGTTTGTGAAAAAAAACCACAAAAAAATTACTACCACAAAGTTTGACAAAGGCTGGTGGTAGAATTAGTGCATGGAAAGTGTAAAAATACCACCATTTGAGATAGCCTAAGGTGTCTTCTTTTAAAAAATATATGGGTTGATGGGGTAAAATACACTAGCTGGCTTCAAATATGTCCCAAATGGGACATGGGTGCAGGCTGTCTGCATGTAAAAATTTCAAGTTGGAAAACAAAAAACTGCACCTCACAAATTTGGCATTTTAGCCCCCAAACAACCCAACAAACCTATGCATGGGTGGTATCCCTGTACTCAGGAGAAATAGTAGAATCTATTTAGCATGTTTTTTCGTTCGCTATTGTCGATGAGGAGAAGTTGTTTCAAATAAAAACAAAGACATTTGTGTATTTTTTTTTTTTTACCATATTTTATTATTTTTTTTAATAATATGATAATATATGATCAAAAAGATGGCATCCATAGAAAGCCCTTCTTGTCCCGATAAAAACAATATATAATATGTGTGGGTACAGCAAATGACAAAGAAGAAAATTACTGCTAAACACAAACAGCACAGAAATGTTAAAATAGGCATTGTCCAGAAAGGACAAAAATGTTTCAAAGGCTCTGTCCTTAAGGGGTTAAGGGGTATGTCTGCTGTCTGTCAAACTAACAACATGGTGGATGAATGTTTTTGCTTGGAGTGAGTCTTGTTTATCATGTATAATACACTCCAAATAAGAAAGCCATTTTTATTTATTTTTATACCTTTGCACAAGAGATTGTGAATACAGTGGTACTGTTTATTAATCAAAATGTTATATTCATTAGGAAAATATAGGGTTAGGAAATATAGCCCTACATATTTACATACAATCTTTAGAGAGAGTTGTTTTATGCACCTAGCTGTGTTTAACCTAAACTTTGTTCAGTCATTTTGACTATCTCACCTAAACATTGTTTACTGTTAATGTAGAGAATCCCCCCAAAAAGTGGAATTTGGTCTTTACATTGTGTTTACAATATTGCAAGCAAATGCCCAAATTAGGAGACAAATGTGTGTTACATGTCTCTGTGGAGTCTCCTGTTGATGACATCACCGTAGGCTTGATATGCAAATTACATATTTCCCATTGAAATCCAGTTAATTTGCATACCAAGCCACAGGTGATATTATAAACTGGATACTTCTTAGACATTTTGGTCCTAAGATAGGCTTTTGCTTGCAATTTTGTGAATACAATGTATAGAACATTTTCAGTCATTTTGTATTTTCTACAGTCACAGTAAAACAATGTTTAGGGGACACCATCCCTTTAAGGGTCTACTCAATAGAATTGCAGGGAACTGATATGGGAATTTCAATCTTTTGGTCAATGTAGCCAAATATGAGATTTTTTCCAAGTCAGCTACTTTGGCATTTAATTTGAAATTCCCATCTCAATTCCCTGCAAGTCTATCTTTATTGATTCGTCCCTTTAGGAATCTCTTTCAAACTTTAAAAAAGGAACATCTTCTCTGAGGGAATTTTGTGAGCATGTGCAGAAATCATCTCATTTATCGGGTTACTTCCTCTTACTGATTGGTGAGTTGAACAGTAGTGTGATGTCACTAATCTCTTGCACATGTGCAGTAGGTATCTCCACGCATTTCCATGCGTACATTCTGATTGTAGGATTGCGCTAAAATTATCCTTTAACAGAGTTTACTTTTAACTAGTAGTTTCTTAGGCTGCTAAATACTTTAACTGCAATCCCCTGAAGAAATACTTCTACTGAGCCTTTTAATTCTCACATGCACTCCCTTGGCTCATTGCAGCTTATAAAACAAATAAAGTGACTTACATATCTCTCACAGCTTGGGGAATTAAATGGTGGCTTAAAGCTCAATAAGAAGACTTATTAACAACTGTAGAATGCTAACAACTCTATTTGGTTGTCCCTTCCTTTGATAATTCCTGTTTATAATATTTGTAACACACTAGAAAAAAACTTGACCCTTTGCCTGATTTTCCCTAGTTCCCCTTTAAACTGTCAAGTGCTTGTGAAATGGGATTCATGTAATGTTCAGATTGTATGCAACATTAAGTTCCCCCATGAAAAAAGACCTAGGATTCATACATAATCTGGTTGAATACATTTGTTTTAAGCTACCACATTGTTACATTTCAGTAGATACTTTCGTGTTGTATTTAGAGCAGACCAGATGACTTTTTATCTCCATATTCCATCCCTCAAAACATCTTGCATGTTATGGACTACAGGCACAGACAAACAATTCTGCCGTTTATGTTTAATGCCTCCCTTCTGCTATCTTGTTTGACCAGAGGATTATTTATTACAGTTTATCCAGTTTTCCTCAACACCAGCAGCATTACTTTCTTTTTTCAATGCCTCTTCTATGACCATCTAGTCAAGGTTGTGTCTTGGTTTTTGAAAATGGTTTGGCCTTGCCATGGAATGTTATTATTTATGTCACTTTGAAGTAGTGAATTATACTCTTTTGAAGCACAGGAGGTGCCAGAATAAGTGTTATTTGTTGCTGACCAGGTGTTAAAAAGTAATTTCCTCTTTTCAAGTGCTGAAGTATAGTTGGATATGGATCATAAGTGGTCACATATTGTATGTTTGATCTTCACGAGGGACCATGCTCAAAGTAATGCCTGCAGTTTGGAAACGTTTTGGGAAAGACAATTGAAAATAAGTTGTGCTTGATACAGATTCGAAAACGGCCCACAAATGTAGCATAGATACACACAATTCAACAAATTGGACAAACAAAGCATCTAGATTTCTAAATCTAGAGGCATAGTAATGGCCCAGTTGGGAACCAGCAATCTAAATGGAGATCTTTTAACAAGTGTTTTAACCAGGATTGCTCATTATCAATGTTTAAGGGCTGGGTGTTGTTTCACTTAGACTGTATTTTATCCTGTGTACTAACTGTAGGGTGTTTACAGTCATTTCTAGTTTAGTGAATTAGATGATTAGGGATTTTACCTGACCAATTTTGCATCCCATAATATCATTTTTAATACTTGCTAATGAAATGGATGCGGGTTCAGTTTTTTCAATCTAACTTAGCTGAAACTGCACCATTAAAAAGATGGGTATCTGGTGACACAGATGTATAGCTAAATTGGTGAGATAAATTGCTCAACTCATCTTAACTCACCTGCTACTCACCTTTTAGTGAATTTCCTTCATAGTATCAACACACTGTGGTGTGTGCTTATTAGGAGGCAAAAAGAAACCCCCTCAAGTATATCTATTACATGTAGCACACAAAATACTTAAAGATCGGGCCAGGAAAGTTATCTGCAAAAATAGAAAAAATAATATTTTCCACAGAGCTATGAGAAACCGATCACCTACTTACCACCATAAAAACTGCTAATATACAAAAATGTACACTGTTAAAATCAACATTTCCCTGCAGGGAAAAGATTAAGTGCTACTTTACAAAATCACATAAAGAGCAGTGTGCACACTATTAATCAATCAAAACTGGCAAAGGTAATTCAAGTGAACAGTTATACTTAAAATGAATCCAGACTTGTTTAAAGAGAAGGCTTTAAGTAGTCTCATAAATAGGACAACCTTCAAATCTACCAAAGACTTAGAGGAACTAACAAGCATTCATATTTAATTTCTTAATTTATCCCATCAGGTGTAATTACCTGCAAATTAATATCCAGCACCACCCGCTCTGCAATAATTTTTTTATCCTGGTTAACACCCGGGAATCCAATTTTAACTTTTTCCAAAACCTTATAGGTCCTTATGGTTCAGAGCTTTTTTTATCTGTTATATGTGGGGACTTCCCTATAAATTAGTTAAGCTTTGGTTATTGAGATAAGACTAGAGTTGAGCGGACACCTGGATGTTCAGGTTCGGCAGGTTCGACCGAACTTCGAAAAAATGTCTGGGTCCGTGCTCGAACTTGACCCCGACCCCGAACCTTATTGAAGTCAATGGGGACATGAACTTTTGGCCACTAAAATGCCTCTAAAAAAGTAATGGAAAGGGCTAGAGGGCTGCAAAAGTAAGTAAAATATGGGTAAGAGTAGGACAAGTGCCCTGCAAGCAAATGTGGATAGGGAAATAACTTAAAATAACATAAAATACATACAAATTACAAATACAGCTGAGCCATAAAATAGCACTAGATGGAATCTTTGATTTTAGCTTTGGAAGAACATAAATCTAAATCTAAAGCATGGCTGCCAGGAGGATCAACAGAATTATCCATTTGAGAGAGGGTTGGAGTGCAGGGTATTCTCTTTAAGTTTATACTAAGTGACCCATAGGTTGAGGAGGCGGTGACCGTGGCGGTGTAGGTGGAAGCGGCGCTGGAGGAGGAGGAGGTAGCCAACATTGTTTTTTATTTGTATTTTTTTTGTTTTTGTTTATTGGACTGCAAAAAATTCACCGCAAGACGTAAATGTACTATTTAGCACAACAATTATAATTTTTCAAAGTGCGCTGTAAGCAAAGTATTGGACTGTTCTATTTGACTCTCAGATATGAAGTACAGGCCGTAAATGTACTATTTAGCACAACAATTAGAATTTTTCAAAGTGCGCTGTAAGCAAAATATTGGACTGTTCTATTTGACTCTCAGATATGAAGTACAGGCCGTAAATGTACTATTTAGCACAACAATTAGAATTTTTCAAAGTGCGCTGTAAGCTCAGTATTGGACTGTTCTATTTGACTCTCAGATATGAAGTGCACCGCAAGACGCAAATGTACTATTTAGCACCCAAAACAAATTTGAATTTTTCAAAGTGCGCTGTAAGCACAGTATTTGACGGTTCTATTTGTCTCTCAGATATGAAGTACAGGCCGTAAATGTACTATTTAGCACAACAATTAGAATTTTTCAAAGTGCGCTGTAAGCTCAGTATTGGACTGTTCTATTTGACTCTCAGATATGAAGTGCACCGCAAGACGCAAATGTACTATTTAGCACCCAAAACAAATTTGAATTTTTCAAAGTGCGCTGTAAGCACAGTATTGGACTGTTCTATTTGACTCTCAGACATGAAGTGCACCGCAAGATGCAAATGTACTATTTAGCACCCAAAACAATTAGAATTTTTCAAAGTGCGCTGTAAGCACAGTATTTGACGGTTCTATTTGTCTCTCAGATATGAAGTGCAGGCCGTAAATGTACTATTTAGCACAACAATTAGGATTTTTCAAAGTGCGCTGTAAGCACAGTATTGGACTGTTCTATTTGACTCTCAGAAATGAAGTGCACCGCAAGACGCAAATGTACTATTTAGCACCCAAAACAAATTTTAATTTTTCAAAGTGCGCTGTAAGCACAGTATTGGACTGTTCTATTTGACTCTCAGACATGAAGTGCACTGCAAGATGCAAATGTACTATTTAGCACCCAAAACAATTAGAATTTTTCAAAGTGCGCTGTAAGCACAGTATTGAACTGTTCTATTTGACTCTCAGATATGAAGTGCACCGCAATATGCAAATGTACTATTTAGCACCCAAAACAATTAGAATTTTTCAAAGTGTGCTGTAAGCACAGTATTTGACGGTTCTATTTGAATCTCAGATATGAAGTGCAGGACGCAAATGTAATATTTAACACCAACAAATTGCAGTATTTAAAAATGCCTAGATGTTGCCCACTGAGCTAACAGAACAGGATTAAAGTCATGTGCCTGGCACACATGCAGTTGCAAGTGCACTGCACTCTTTGTGACACTGGGCTCAGGGCAGGGTACAAATATGTAGTATAGCACCCACTAAAATAATCACTGTAATTTGAATAATCGCTGTAGTTTGAATAATCACTGTAGTTTGCAGATTCAACACCAGAATTTTTTTTAATCTGTCCCTCGCAGCTGCAGCATCCTCTCCCTACACTAAGAAGAGCTCATGTGTTGTGCGTTTATGTGACTCCAGCTTATACCGTATTTTCTCGATTTAAAGACGACCCCCCAAACTTTGTATATTCCTTTAGGAAAAAAACTAAAAGCCTGAATATAAGACTACCCTATAGGAAAAAAAAGTTTAACTTGTATATATGTAAATTGCTTTTTAATATTTAATAATAAATTGATATTATACAAATGCATTTCTTGTTTTTATTTCCTTTTATGTGCCAATGCGGCCTCTCTCCCCCCTCCCCCAGCTGTCTCTCTCCTCCTCCAGCATTGTCTCTCTCTCCCTCCCCCCCAAACTTCTCTCTCTCTCTCTCCACCTCCCTCATCTCTTCCCCCCTCCCCTTGTCTCTCTCTATCCACCCTCCCCTTTTCTCTCTTTACCCTCCCTCCCCTTTTCTGTGTCTCCCCCCTCCCTCCCCTTGTCTGTGTGTGTCTCCCCCTCCCTCCTCTTGTCTATGTGTGTCTCCCCCCTCCCTCCCTCCCCTTGTCTGTGTGTGTCTCCCCCCTCCCTCCCTCCCCTTGTCTGTGTGTGTCTCCCCCCTCCCTCCCTCCCCTTGTCTGTGTGTGTCTCCCCCTCCCTCCCCTTGTCTGTGTGTGTCTCCGCCCTCCCTCCCTACCCTTGTCTGTGTATGTCTCCCCCCCTCCCCCTGTCTTTGTGTATGTCTCCCCCATCCCCCCTGTCTCTGTGTGTCTCCCCCCCTCCCTCCCTCCCTTTCTCCCCCTCACCTTGTTTCTTTCCCTGGTGGCTAGTGGGGGCAGCCGGGGGGACAGCTGGTCCGTCATAATAGACTGAAGTGTCACGCAGCATGGAGGATGTCTGCACGTATCGTGCAGACATCCCCCAGCTCCCCGATTCTCCTGGTGGCTAGCAGGGCAGCGAAGGATGTCTGCGCGATGAGCGCAGACCTCCCCTGCTGCCACCCCGCATGACCGCCGGGAATTTTATGATGAAGCCGGAAGGACTCGTCTTCATTAAAGAAGTCCCGGCGGTCGTGCCGGGCGGCAGGGGGGGAGGTTTGCGCTCATCACGCAGACATTCCCCTGCTGTTAGAGAGGGGGATCCAGGTCCCCTGCATCTCTGCGGGGGACATGGATCCCAGTCTTATAGTCTGACCTTGATTTGAGGTCAGATTATAAGACGACCTCGAATGTAAGACGAGGTGTATTTTTCAGAGCGTTTGCTCTGAAAAAAACCTTGTCTTATGCTGCACTGGCCAATCACAGCCATGCCATTAGTAGGCATGGCTGTGATGGCTTCCAAGTGCAAACGAGTCAAACGCTTGTTGATTGGCTGCCCTGCAGCCTTTCAAAACGCGCCATTAAATCGCCAAACCCCGAACTCCAACCTGAACATACAGTGAAATGTCCGTGTTCGGGTACGGGGTCCAAAAACCGTAATGTTCGGTATGAACCCGAACAGTGCGGTTCGGGTTCGCTCAACACTAGATAAGACTATATCCCTTGTTTCCAAAATGTTTCCCCCATATCATCCATAGGGATGCATGTGACAATTTGGGTCAGGCTTATAAATGATTTACTTATTCCTCTTACACCTTTGTCCCTCTTAGCTAAGGCTGTGTCTTCATGTCTGACTTTCTTTTTTTTTAATCAATTGACAAAAACATTATAAAGAGCAACTGTTTGCAAAAAAAAGTTATTTGTTAGTTGAAAGATTGCATCAAGTGCAGAAATTTTTCTGTGTCTCCCCCCTCCCTCCCCTTGTCTGTGTGTGTCTCCCCCTCCCTCCTCTTGTCTATGTGTGTCTCCCCCCTCCCTCCCTCCCCTTGTCTGTGTGTGTCTCCCCCCTCCCTCCCTCCCCTTGTCTGTGTGTGTCTCCCCCCTCCCTCCCTCCCCTTGTCTGTGTGTGTCTCCCCCTCCCTCCCCTTGTCTGTGTGTGTCTCCGCCCTCCCTCCCTACCCTTGTCTGTGAAATGTCCGTGTTCGGGTACGGGGTCCAAAAACCGTAATGTTCGGTATGAACCCGAACAGTGCGGTTCGGGTTCGCTCAACACTAGATAAGACTATATCCCTTGTTTCCAAAATGTTTCCCCCATATCATCCATAGGGATGCATGTGACAATTTGGGTCAGGCTTATAAATGATTTACTTATTCCTCTTACACCTTTGTCCCTCTTAGCTAAGGCTGTGTCTTCATGTCTGACTTTCTTTTTTTTTAATCAATTGACAAAAACATTATAAAGAGCAACTGTTTGCAAAAAAAAGTTATTTGTTAGTTGAAAGATTGCATCAAGTGCAGAAATTTTTAATTTAAATGCTTTAATGAAAGAATACAAAAAAGTAACTTATTAAGCCTGCTTTGCTTTTATAGAATCTGAGGGAAGCCATCTTGGGTCAAATGAGTCAGATCTCCCTATATCTGACCCATGTGACCCAATGTTCTAAACAATGTAGCTGCTGATGGAACTATAAAGAGCAAAAATGACACAATAAGGTACTTTATATTCTTCTGTTACAGAATTTCTATTTAAAATGCCTACACTTTACTTTTCAAATAAACAGAACTTATTTTTTTTCTCCTAACAGTTGTCCTTTAATAGCCCATAGTGCAACATCATGGCCCACCAATTATCATCAGAGATACAGACAGGCAAGACAGGTATATTGGCATATAAGGTACAGAAATTTATAGATGGGCAAGGAAATTGGAGACAAAGATAGCCGAGATGCGTTGATAGACAGCAGTGGCTAGGCCCAAAAGCATTTTACCCAGTTCCCACTGGCTTTTATGTCCACATATCTACCTCAGATTCATAAAAAGCAAAGGGGAGATAAAGGCTGTGATGGAAATATTGAGAGACTCTCCTCTCACATAAGCTCATGTGTACGAGGTCTGTGTAAAAGGCCAAAATACAGTACATGTACTTACCTTTATGCTTTCTATCCTAACCTATTGATCATGTGAGGTAGATGGCTGTCTAACCTACTCACTGGAGCATTTAGAAGAGAAAAGTGGTCCAGTCCCAGATCATTGAATCAGGTTAAGGTTGGGGTGGAGGAAAATTTATTTCTGTCATTTTTGCACGCTCTACCCTGTCTGTGTTAATAGAGCTCCCTATTTATCACTTTTTATTTTGCTGATTGCTGCCATTCTGTGCTGCCATTTCGCCTGACTATGATTATATTTAAACACAACCTTCTCTAGTTAGAATTATATATACTAATCATCCCCTTCATTTTAACTTCCCTTCTGTGAAAAAAAAATAAAAAATAAAATATATATATATATATATATATATATATATATATATATATATATATATATATATATATATATATATATATATATATATATATATATATATATATAGTGTGTGACAATGAGTAAAGAACAGCATTATAAATAATACAATAAAAAAAAAAAAAAATCTCCAAATTGTCTGGAAATCTCTGTAATCATTGTTGCTCTTTCTTCCAGTAAACATCTTTTGAATTCAATAAGAGAACAGAACATTGTCATGCTAATGTTTAGAAATTGGAGTAAAACTAGCAATTTGCAACAATATTAACAAGTAAGAGCATTGGGGAAAAATATCTGTATCAGTCAAGTGCATGGTTATTACTTGGAGACCACATCTCACATTTTCTCACTTTCACCAGTTGTCACGTCTTCTGTTTAGAAGAGCAGAGTCAGAGCCTTTACCAGGTCAGGTAGGAGTTTAAGTGCAGGGATAGAGGAGGTGTCTGGTTGCATGTTATTTATTGTGCAGAGTGAGAACAGATAAAGAAACAAAGAGCTAGGGATTGGAATAAAGACTGAAGGAGAGACAAAAGGGAATTTAGCAAAGAACTGCAGAATAGGAAAAGGGTTTGAGTAGGAACTGCAGTGTGAACAAAGAGCTATAGCAGGGACTGTAGACAAAGCAGAGGTTAAAGAGAGATACACAAGGGTAAGGGTTGAGGCCTCAGGTAAGGGTGAGGCCTGCGATAAGGGTAACTAAACAGGAACACCTGAGAGAGGGTGAGGTCTGAGAAGGGTAGCCAAACAGGAACACCTGAGAGAGGGTGAGGTCTGAGAAGGGTAGCCAAGCAGGAACACCTGAGAGAGGGTGAGATCTAAGATTGGTAGCTAAACAGGAGGAAAACCCTAAGGAAAGTGAGGACGGAGAAGGGTGACTTTAAGGGAGAAACTTGGCTGAAGAAATCTTGCTGTAGACAGAGGGTCTCAGGAGATGCTGAAAATCATCCACTGGGCTGGTTATGCCGCCCAGGTTCAGATTCACAGTTCTTGGACAGGGTTACAATTCAAATGAGCTCCATGCAGAGGATCAGGAACAGAAGCAGCAGCTCTCAGAAGTCAGGCATCCAACTTTAATGCAAAAGCCCTGTTTGCAAGAAACTGCAGATATGTAACATGGGTGTGATGCAAAAGGTAATTAGCCCACCTGACACCAAACAGAGGGGAAGAAATACAAGCAAAGTAAGGTAGGGAGGCCTCTAGAGGAGGCAGGAGGTATATAGGCAAATAAATGATGACTTTTAAATGCATGAGTCATAAGATCAATGTAGAACCCTGACAAGCAGTGCATTTTTGGACACGTGCGTTATTCTCTCAATATCTCTTGCTCTGGTATATCTTCCATACTGTGATAATAAACTGTGTCATTCTATATCTCTCAGCACTATAAATGTGTTTTTAGTTGATAAAAAAGACTATTCCAAGATTGACACCAGTGCTTTGTATAAATGTTTGGAAAATGTTGTGAGACCATGATAATAAATTATAGCGTTAGTTTGATAAAGGTTATGATTGTTAGAATTTAGTCACCTTTCTGCAATCTCCTTATCAAAACCATCTGTAGTAAGAATGATTTGATATACATCACTTTGTGACTTGCGTAAAGCATTTATCAATCAATTTGCAGAAAACATATACCAGACGGTATCTTCAGTACAAAGGAGCCAGTTTATTCTAAAATAAATACAAACATTTTCTCCACAAATAAGTAGCGGTCTAACACATATCTTCATACTAGATGTGTCTAATAATGATATGTTGTGTATTGTTTCCATCTCGTTTCAGAGAAAATATGTTATTCCCATAGATAAAGCAGGCTACTGATAAAGGTTGCTATTCTGCTTGCCTGACAGTTTGACATTTAACATGTTAGATAGCATGTCATATTCGCATATGTAATGCAGTTGTACAGTGTGTGGACAAAATAACCAAACAGCACTGCTTTTCAGGAAAGCGGTAGAGCTCAGCGGGACAGCGGGAATTCAGACCTCAATCATGCAGTAACTAGGGACACAGCTTGGGAGGTCGAGTGACCGAGCTGCCGCACAGTAGACACTGTCACACTGGCGGCTCTATGGCACATGCACTGCATTGTGTGCCTGCATGGTAGCTTGGCCAGTGTGACTGAAAGCGCATACCTCGCATGTGCAGTAGCAATGGAAGTCAAACTCCAAAGTGCTGCCCCCAGAATCTGATTTTCTGGGAGTTGGGTGGTATGCAATTACAAATGAAGTTGCAACGGTCATATTATCTTGACTACCAATTAGAGTGTATGAGCTATAAGAGGTCTGTAAATTAATATTTATTCAAAGCAATAGGAGGTAACTAACAAAATGCAAAAAATGCCCAATTGTCAATGCAGGTTTTCAAAGAAGCAAGGGTTAAAAACTGTTTAGTTGTGTATTAAAGAACGGAAGAATCTATTATCCTTATTACATTATAATCTTCCTTGTATGAAACTGATTTGGTCAGAAATGTGAATGTTGAGAACCTCTGTGAGAGTGGCTCTTGGATGGGCCTGGGGGCCAGAAGACCCCCTGCAGATTATGGAGCCTCTGTGGGTCAAGAACCACCCCCTCTCGAAGAAGCTATATGTCACAGAAGCCTGCGTGCCTTAGACTTCTGGAGATACGTACTTCCTACAGATTATGGGCCCTGGCCCTGGAAGGGGTTATAGCATCTCATGGGAAAATCACTGCCCCGCATGCTCCTGGTTGTTATCTGTCCCCTGGATTTATTATTGACTTGCTCTATGGGGCCCCAATTGATTTTATTTTTTGGTGAATTTAATTTCTTATCGAGTACGGAGTCGCTTATACAATTGAAATCACCTGCTATGAGTAGTTTTCCCATTTTAATTTTAAATACATTTTCCATGATTTTTTTTTTAAGCAACAGACAGGAAAATTGTTCGGAAAATTAACATTCACTAAAGTAAATATCTAATCATTGAATTTAAAACAACTATTATGTATCTATGTCCACTTTCTATTTCTTGATACAAAATTTCCAAATTAATATATTTTTTCTTTTAATGTATAAATCATTTGCATTTAAACACATAAACAATATCCATACACTAAAACAGTTAATTGCTGTAGCCAAAAACATACACAATCACACTATGCCCAAAAATGTAATATACATAAAAATTAAATACCATACGAGTCCTAGAAACCAGACAGAAGACCTAAAGGCAGTATCGGGTTGAACTATCTAGGGGAATCTTTGTATAATCACCATTTATCCAACCAATCTCAGTATAGAACGGCTGTACTACCGGACTGATCTCTAAACCAACTTATATCATGCTCCATCTTTAATTGAAAGAGCATCTGATCGTCCAATTGTGACAATCCAAAGGTGAGGCTTGATTTCCAATATCTGTCAATTGTCATTTTTATAGCCATATAACAATGTATAGTTAGTATTATGTGAATATTTATTAAATCTTCAATATCAAGATGTAAAAGAGCAGACAGGCTTAAACCTGGGATTAATACCCAATGTTTTAAGTTTATTAAAAATATATATCCACAGAGGCTTAACAAGAGTGCAATTCCACCAGATATGCAAAAATGAGCCAACTGCATCTCCGCATCTCCAACAATTAGATGGATAGTTAGTGTACATTTTGGCTAGTCTCTTTGGGATCAAGAACCACATATGTAGCAGCCTGAAGTGGCTTTCAACCAAATTCAATCAGTGAACAGACTGTGTAACCTGCACTAACGATTTGTTCCAGTCTTCCAGCGCTATATTGATATGGAGTTCTTTTTCTCAAGCACATTTAGCTACCGGCGGAGATACTTTCTGACAGTTGTCTAGCAATTGTCAGCATTCCCTGCAACTTTTTTAAGGGCAAATTATTTTCTTTGGCTGTATTTTCATGGAAATTGTTTTTAGCAATTGTTTTCAGGTAATCTCTGTTTTTGTGATTGGACAAGATATATGCTTTTAGCTTCCATGTTGAGAACCCTTTTTGTGCTTTCTCACTTAAGACCAACAGATTTAAACTATGGGCTGACCATGTGTTTTCCACCAATGAAGCTTCCTTGACCAAATAAAGGTTGATTCTTGAAAAAGAGCCATGGCGTCTGGACTTATTCGAGAAATCCTTGTCATTAGGATGGAGAACTCTCCATAAATCATATATATCAATTTTTTTGCAAATCAGTCGGAGTTTGTCAGCTTGTTTAATAACTGTATTGTCTACTCTAGTCTTATTGCTAATTAGATGCAGCTGGTGTTGCTGATTAGTGAATCTTTCAATTAACTATTGGATGAGTTTTTTTAGTACAAACCACCAATATTTCCAGGTGACCGTCGGAAGAAAAACAAGGATGCTCCATTGCCATTGTGTGATTTTTGTTCCTTTTTTTCTTTTTCCTTCTCCCTCCATTGATCCCCTTTTGACATCATGGTATAAAATGAATCCTTCTATTGAAGAATTTACAGCTTTATCACTTGACCAGATGTAATTCTTTGGAACACTGTTCTTTAAATTTTATTTTATATGTATTCACCAAGTAGAGGAGTAGATTAGGAACACGTGTTTAAACACACTGTATAAAACAACCGTTGGTAGCACCAGTATAACCCAAATTGTTCAAGTAGTATTACAGAGATTAATGAGTTCTCATTGAAACATTCTTTCTCTGATATGTAGTTAATTAATATGCAAACTAGAGTGAACCGTTACAAGCACTGGCACAATACAGGTATAGTAAATGTGCATCTCAAATAAATAAATGCTGTGATTTCTTTATTCACACGTGAGGGCTTACTCTGGAATGCTTTTCAGTTGAAACTAATCACCTATCAGCAATATAACAGTTGGTTCTAAACTACAGTACATCAGATCACTTTCTTCAGTAGCAGACAGAATGCTGGTTCCAGCCTGAATATTTAATTCTTAATGTGAGCTAAAATGTGCAAATGATATATTAGCCTGAAAAATGATTCTGAGCATGTATGCTCAAGTTCCTGTAGATATATGTTGCTCAGAGAAAATATGGTGCTCAGAAAATAAAGCCCTGGCCTTTCCATGCTGCTGTCAGTTCTAGGAATATAAATAGCTGTTCAGTTTGTCCTTCAGCTGTGTGTTAAATCAGAAGCTTTATGAAAAACATCTATTTGAAATTCATGCCTAATGAAGCATAATGTTTATTAATAGCTTCCATTAAAGCTTTAGTTCCTGTTTTTTGTTGTGGAATATCCTCTCCTCCTTAAGCATGATGCAAATTATAGTAATTGGACATACTGCAGTGAGGACCGCCATTAGAAATTGTGAGGCCCCTTACAGAACAAATTATCTGGGCCTTTGCATAAATATGGGGAGGCCCCTAAGTCAATGCCTTACCAGAAGGACCCCCAGGGCGTCAAGGGTACTGCTAATTTGTACAGGGCTCACACTTATGAAGATCTCTTCTGGCTGGTCCACGGTGCTTAACAGAACAGTTGAAGCACAGTGGAACAAAACACCGGATGAGCACATAGCAGCTGCCCCATTGTCCCACCTACAAGGAGACATTGCTGTGTCCAAGCCCACATGAAGTCAGGCACCGACCTCCTGAAAGGGTGGTAAATAATGAAACAGAACATACCATATTGGCTCAACAATAGTAGACCTGATTATTATGTGACCCCCCCCAATCTTTGACTCTTATACTATATGGCGACCTTGCAGAAAATAAAAGTTTTACACCACATTGCAGCACCAACATAACATGACCCCACACCACACTACAGCAACTACTGGACTTGTCCAGCACCACATTGTAGCACACACTGGGCTTGGCATTACACAAATTTGACTTTTCCCATGTAATCAATGGACATTTGCTCTGCACATCCTAGACTTTTCCCATGCAACTACTAGATGTCCTGTTGCACCCCCAGGAATAGCCATTTAAGCCCCAGGACTTGCAGTGCAACAAGGACTTGCCATTGTGCCCTCAGGAGTTGTCACTGCACCTACAGACCTGCCATCGCACTCCCAGGATATGCCATTGTACCCCAGACTTGGCATTGCATCCACATATTTACCATTACATCGCTCCTTTCTTTCCCTGTAAAGTTAATAGACCAATCTAAACAGCTCTACATATTCCAAACTGGTATTGCTGGAAAAATAAAATTATTTTGACATAACCCTCATTTTGTAGGTGACTTTAAGGTTGATGTTTTGAGTCACAATAGTATTTGTTTATCACAGTATAAATTCTTAGGTGATTTATATGTTGAATGACGCTTCTGTAAGTTTTTTATTTTATTTATTTATCAACCGAAGTTGATCCTTTGATTGCAAGTAAGCACGCTCAATTTGCTCATAGTTTTTGCATATTTGAGCATTCAAAATAAATTGCATGAAACTCTGCTTCCGACAACTGTAAGCTTACACGTGTGCTTCCCTGCAATTATCCTCATTCAAACTAATAGGTAAACTACGAATCACGCAGGAAAGTGTCATCATGCATGTGTCTTATGTGCATGCATGTGCAAATCAGCAGTGAATCCTCAAGGCATTCATACTGAGGTCCATTGAGAGGCACTTGGGACTGATGCTGATGTCATGCACAAGACAGAAATGCTGGAGATGCCCCTCTCAGATAGATCTCAAAACTTTATTATGGGAGGATCAATCCCTTTGTGAAATCTTAGAAAATATATATGTTTAAGTATCGTACATAAATAAATTAACCAGGAAATACATAAAAGGCATTTTTTTAAGTCTCAGTTGTGTTGATTGAAATTTGTTGTTTTGCTGTGTTCTTTTAACAGTTTAAGAAATGTAAATGGGTTTTCTCTGTTGTAGCAACTTAAAGGTATACTGTTTGTATATCTTTACTGGACCTGTTAATCTAAAACATAAATCAGCCATCATAGTTGGAGAGAAAGGATGCTCTGCTTTGTGCCATTCAATACTTAGCACATTAACTTCACAATTTGAAATTAATAAAAACATGAATCCTACCTCCTCAAGTAAGGTTGTATGTATGGTTCAAATTAAAGAGTCTTGACATACTTATTTTCCATTAGGTACCTAAGTAAATTGCCTAGAGCAGGGGTAGGCAAACTGCAGCTCTCCAGCTGTTCCAAGACTACATCTCTTTCAGCTAAGAGGCTGGTGGACGAGTATGGGAGATGAGGTCTTGGAATAGCTGGAGAGCCGCAGTTTGCCTACCCCTGGCCTAGAGCAATGATGGATATCCTTTGCACTGCAGATGGTTGTGAACTACATATCCCATGATGCTCATTAAGCATTATGAGTGACTGAGTTGCCAAACAGCTGCAGTGCCAAGGTTCGGCATCACTTATCAAATACACCTTTTTTTGGAGCACAACCTGAGAAAGGTAGTCATAGATGTGTAAAGCACTTCCACTTTTAATTATGATCCCACTTTTGATCATTCGTACCTCCAACATGCCACTAAACTTTCTTTTTCACTAATAAAGAAACACTAAAATAGATGCATGTGATTTTTCAAGTATATGTTTCGTGGCTGAGGCTGTCATTGAGAACTTCACAGAAGTGACTCTTGGCAGCATTCAATAATGAGACACTGGTAGAAAGGGACAACTGGACCTGACAGACCATGATCAGACGAGCGGGGGGTTCGTGTGGAGCAATCATAGTGCTGCCAGAGAGTGTTTTTTAGGTGTTGCTGAATGCCTCGACTTTGAGGCATTGCAACAACACTGGCTGAGAGGTGGCAGTGATCACTGATTGCACATTTTAATACAGTACATGTATGTCCTAAGATCATGAAACAGTTAATGAAGCAAAACACGTTATAGACACATTTTAGTGCTTCTTTAAATTGTGGAACTGGAGGAGGTCCTACTGGAATAAATAGGTGTTTTTAGTGTATTTTGTCATTTTCTTGGCTGATTTATGATGTACTGCACAGGACACCCAGAACATCACAACTTTGATATTAATAGCTTGTACATGATGGATTTTCAGACAGACTTATGTTATAACGATACCTTTCCGTGATTGTTAAAATGTAGACAGAGGATCAGAATGGATCCTTAACTAGCTATGGATATTTTATGCAGTTACTATATGGAAACATAAAAGCTTTTAATAAGCACCTAAGGAATTCTTAAATGAAAGGGTACAAAAAAATCATATATTGTAAATCTTTTATTTTCATTTCTTTTAAAGAAAGCAAATTATAGAAAAGAAAAGTAATTATAGAACATTCTGACAGCTTTTGTGATGTTCCAAAGAGCCTTTCAAGATGTAACTATTCCACTATTTGACATGCTGCGCACAATAGAACTACGCTCTCGTTTGATGTCCAAACATGTTTTGGGAGAAAGATAGACACACTCCATTTGTAAAATGACATCTTTGGAAGGTTGTAGCTGTATTAGTAACACAATGTTTTTCATCGTGATACCTTACCAGAGCTTCTAAAAATCGTAAAACACCTATTTATTCATTTCCATTTTTTTTATCTGTTTTTACATAAATAAAGGTTAACTACATTCACTCTTTTCCTCCAAATAATTTAATGATTTATACTTAGAGGGATTCCTGCTAAAAAAAACGCTTTAAAGTCACCTGTTTATGAGATCAACTGCGTCAATTTAACTGTTTTTCAATGAGAAATATGTCATTTGCATATCAAGCCACATGACAATGGTATAGTCAATCCGGGTTAATGACACCAATATTGGAAAAAATATATGGCCACAGCTTTAAATAAAATATAACAATACATTGTCATTGCCTAATATTACAAGACCCCTCCCTTTAAGATACACACAATGCAATGACAACTCAAAAGATAATAATAATAAATTCTGTTAGAGGCAAAAGCTTGCAAATTAACACTTCACATTAAAACATTAAATAACAATAAATAACATTAAATAAAAGTGAACAACATTTAAATAACATTAATACAAAGGAGGGGCATACTTAGATTCTCCTCCCACCATGGTTTGAGCTATCAACTTGCTCAAAAGCACAAACCACAAAACCAACCACTTATTAACACACCAGAACACTTCCTAATCTTACTCCCCTTGCAAGCTCTGCCACAGGCCATCCATTGATACCTCACAAAGGATGAGCCCCACCACCCCTCAGAGAGACAGCTCACTCGAACCCCACCTAAAAACCAAGGTTCAACAAATCCAACCCTACCTCCGTAAGATGAACCCCGTTCTGCCTATAGAACCCAGACCCTTCTCCAACTCCCAGTGATGCACAACCACATTCGTTTGGCTCTGACAAAACTCACTATAAGCTTATTAACTTTACCCCTACTCTTACCCAACGCCACCTGGTCCCTCGCGTACTTCCAACTCTGCCGGGGAACTATCTCGGATCAAACAATTTGAATATCTAGCACTGCTATCTGTAAATGAACAATGTTCCTCTGCATTTTCCTGATCAATTCCCTCTGAGGCATCAAACCCAAATCATTACCCCCAGCATGAATCAACACTATATCAGGGAGTAACACTCCACCCGTAAACTTGAAAGCAGAACCACTTGACCGACAGGACGTGGTCAGGAAAGCCCAGTTGTTGACTGGTCACCGGAACTGCAGCCCTTCTCTTTGCCCAAAAGATGGCTGACAATCCAGGCTTCGAGACCGGAAATAGAAACATAACACATTAACACCCTTCTTTATACCAATATCCCCTCAAATAAGTTTTGAAAGCGTCTGGACTCCCATCTCCCAATCTTTTTCATGAAGTCATTCTTAAACCCTAACAGGGATGCCTCAGTGGCAGCCCCCTATACGAAAGGAATAGGTATCAAAAAGGGAAGGATCACACGCCACATCCCTCAAACCCTTCATAAAAACCTGATGAAAACTGGAAACCCCCAACCAATGCACAAGCACGATGCTCCTAGCCTACACCTCCTCCGGGCACTGCAGCACCACCTCCTCCGATCTGGCGCCTAGGCAAAAACAGTTAAACTGAAACCGATAAAGAGAGAATCAGCCACAACATTCACCCAGGGACATGTTTAGCACAAAAGGCAATATTCAGTGACATACAATGCAGGACCACCTTCCTAAGCAGCCTGACCACAGGTAAAGAAGAGTTATCCACCATGTTATCGGAAAAGAAAATGATCCTCCTATCCCGAAACATTGTGCCCCATAACGCCAAAGACACCACTATGGGAAATAGTTCTTAAAATGGCAAGTTTCTAATCAGAGGGCTACTTTTCCATTCCTTCGGTCAGCGCTCAGTGCACCACGACCCGGAAAAGTAAGCCCCAATCCCTATGTTTCCCGAGGTATCCGTTAACAGAGTAAGCTCTTAACAGGACATGGCAGTTTTGCAGAGGTACCCCTTACCATTAAAACGGGACAAAAAGGTATCCCAAATAGTCAAATCCGCATAGACCCCCCCAGCTGTCGACAACCTCTGGGCCATAGAATTGGTCACTCCACCATCGGATACCAAAACGGGAGCTGCACTGGAACCCGCTGCCGCATTCTTCCCATGGACAGGCGTGCCACCTGTCACAGCCGCCAATCCTGTCCGAACGACCAGCCGAGCACCTGCAAGAAGAAGAGGCCCCAACCTCACCCAGAAGAACTCCAAGTAGTGGGTCCCACAACTACCTGGCGCCTGTCAGAAGTTGGAGAATACTGACGGTGCCTGCCAACATAGTCACTTCTCCAGTGATCAAAGCCTCTCTACTCCCCAGGTCTGTGAGAACAGGGGGCATGCACATCAGGCCTCCAAGACTGCCCCCCATAAGAGCCTCTGCTATCTGTCTGTGGGCTAACCCTGCTGTAATGATTTGAGAAGAAGAGGAACCTCTTTTAGAGTAGGCATTGTGTTTTACTACGAGTATATTAAAAAAGAACAGTATTTTTCTCTTTGAAAGAAATAAACCTCATGTTTGAGCCGCAGGTTTTATCCCCCTGGTCTTTTGCATTCTGTCAATTACAAATACACCAAAGTGTAACCCTAGATGAGGCAGGTTCACAGGAACCATAAGGCAGGAAACCGAAATTGTATTGTACATGCATGAGAGCCTATGTGGGCGCGCTCCGTCTTGGCTGGAAAACAGCCGATGGAGACGCGCGTCATGCTGCAAAGGGCAGCAGGAGTCACCTGCTGCATGGCCAGGAGGCTGAAAATCAGAGCTCCAGAGAGACCTTAATGGGTAAGCGGGCAGAGGGGGCAGGTTAGTTCTGCAGCACGATGGCGCTGTTGTGATGACTGCGAAGAGCATGCCTGTCACTGTCTTTAGCCCCAGATGTATACTCAGAGACTGCACTACACTGACGCCTGGCAGCTGAACCCTTAGCACCCCGACTGACATGGGGATGACTTCTAGAAAAAACCCTGACACTGACATGGTCACTAAAGGGGGACCCTGCTCTGCTAAAATCCCCCCGACCTGCTACCTAAAGATGAACAACGACTGCGGGACCTACCCTCTCTAACCGGAGAAACCACATGACACAATGTAACATCACTAACGTCCCCAGAACCAGGACTGACATAGGGGATCCTAGCACTAGCCATGGAATGGAAGGGATCCTGCACATTACCACTCCAACTAGGGGACGACTGGCTCCACAGGAGCAGGGAAACCTCCCTGGACATATTTGATCTGATAAGCCACCAGAAGGAATCCTAATACTTGACCAGGTGGGCGATAATTGCTAACTGAAGTCACCTGATCCAGATCCAGAGACCTGGCACCAGACCCCCTCCCTTTGGTTAAGATGGCCCCATCAGGCTGTTACCTAATCTGTAGGACATCCGAATGCTGTAGCTAGTGGAATTTCAGCTACTCTGTGGGTTCCAGGGCCAACAGTGCTGTCCGCCCTCAGGTACGTCGGGTCCAATGGCATCTGATCACGAGTCTTTCCACTTCCCCTTGGTCCTGCTGCCTACTTCCCCGATGAATGGGTCCCTCTGCGCTTTCCTCCACCACGGGCCTCAGGGCAGGGGGTCCTCCGTCGACATCCAGACGACTCCATGCTGTTTGCATTCTCCACAGCAGCCACCTCGTCTCCTCCCACTAGGACTCCAGCAGAGATAATTTGGGCCCCGGCTGCGTCCTCAGCCAGACAACCTTTTTGTCCTCCCGGCCGCATGGATGCCCCCTTGGAGTCCCTCAATCTCCACATCCATAGTCTCAGCTGCCATGCAAATATCTAGCAGCAGCACAGCACCTGTAACAAAAACAGCTAAGATCAAGGTAGGTGAATATCTTTAATAAAATGGCTGTTCCCTAAAATGGCTGAACCTATTTATACTATCCATACCCTTCCCCACTAACACTGTAACCCAATCCCATTGTCCCAGAACATTAACCCTATTCCTATTCCCTGTCAAGGCCACCTTTAGCTATGCTTTGCTGCCCCTGGAGCTTCCATGTGATTTCTTAAACTGGAGACTCCACAGACCCTACATGCACAGTAAAAGGAATTTTAGGTGACACAGCCCCTTTAAGAATGAGATTCCAGGCATACAGTGTAGGTGCTGGACACAATCCCATCTGGTTTGTACAATAAAATAATAAATAGCCAGAGTGGGAAACAAACAGCAAGGACATGCTAGTAAATTCATAGATATGGGATGGGTTTATGTATGTAAAATGTTTCAAGAAACATCTATCACCAATCCATTTACAGCATGAATCCAGAACATGCACTATGATGTTGGTGTATACATTAAACTAGCAGAATTTCAAGCTTAATAAATTATAGTATTCATTCATTTTTAGAAAAAAAGGAAAAGGTAATATACTGCAAATACAATACTTCCCAACATTGAATAAATGGGATCTGTGGAAAATTATTGAAAAGGACAAATAACACCAAGAGGACTCAGATCAAGTTCCCACGTATTATAGAGATGACAAAATGTTTACTGATCATTGGAATGGAATCTTGGAACGTTGAACTATTGATCTTATGTGTTTGATTATTAGACAAAGATCTAGTACATTAGAATCTTTAGACAAAGAGATAACATATTTACAAAATAAAATTATTCTCTGCATAGGGTCAAGAGACTTTGAAGGCGTGTATCTAAAAATAAAAAACAATATGGCAAATGTAGATACTGAAGTCAAGATTGTCAAATAGAAAAAATATCTGAGAGATAAATATGACTACACTAATAAAAAAAGTGAGACATTTCTCATGGTACTCTGATTCTACCACAAATCACAAACAATACAAAACATATCATACATATGAATATAACAAATATTTGAATAGGTCCACACAATATAACAATCAGAACCAGCTCTCTAGATCTTATGGTGACACCAACACATATACTCCACAAAATAGATATCAATACCATGAAAAACAATGAAGCTTACCTGAACCTCGGTGAAGAACTAAAAATTCAAATAATAGCTAGAGACCGACTGTGAGTTATGATAATCCTAATCAAATACCATTAAGGGATAGATTTCAGGCCATTGCAGGATACGCAGATAGGGAACTTTTTTAGATCACAGCCCACATTGGAGAATCAGATGGACAACAAGTGTGTCAGACTCTCCCTTAAAACTGAGAAGGAGTATAGAAGACGGGGAAATAGAGGAAGCGGAAAACGTTGTCTCAAGAACAAAGGCCTAAATTATGCCCCTATGTCAAAACTGAATTATTTTAATACCTTTATAGATTGGAACAAATTTATTAAAGTGACTTTGTCTCAAAAAATTATTTATAAGAAATCCAGTAGAAAGACAATTGACACAGAGTCCAAACAAATATATACATATATATACAAATCTGGCGCTATGGATACATTTTTTGCTATGGTTATGGAGGACATAGATAAGTTAAATAAAACATTTAAATAAACATATAATATGAGTATAAAGTAGAAAGAGACCATGAATGACCTGGAATCCAATAAAAAATATAATAATCAAACCAGCTGATAAAGGAGGGGGATTTTTATCCTTCCTATAGAGATGTATCTAAAGGAAGCATTTAAACAACTAAATGATACGGAAGTACCGTATTTGCTCGAATATAAGACGAACCTGGTTATAAGACGACCCCCCAAACGTTGAATATTCCTTTAGGAAAAAAACTAAAAGCCTGAATATAAGACTACCCTATCGGAAAAAAGTTTAACTTGTATATATTCACATGTAAATAGCTTTTTAACATTTAATAAAAGTTATGATATTAAACAAATGCATTTCTTGTTTTTATTTCATTTTATGTGCCAATGCTGCCTCTCTCCCCCCCCTGCGTTGTCTCTCTCCCCCTCCCAACTTTTCTCCCTCTCTCTCCCCCTTCCTCCCATTGTCTCTCTCCCCCCTTCCTCCCCTTGTCTGTCTCTTCCCCTCCCTCCCTTTGTCTCTCTCCCCCTTCCTCCCCTTGTCTGTCTCTCCCCCTCCCTCCCCTTGTCTTTCCCTCCCCTCTCTCTCCCCTTGTCTCTCTATCCCCCCTCCCTCCCCTTGTCTCTCTATCCCCCCTCCCTCCCCTTGTCTCTCTCTCTCCCACCCCTCATCTTTCTCTGCACCCCCTCCATCCCCTTGTCTTTCTCTGCCCCTCCCGTCTTTCTCCCCCTCACCTGTTTCTCGCTCCCTGGTGGCTAGTGGGGGCAGCCGGGGGATGTCTGCACAATACGTGCAGACATCCTCCATGCTGCCCAACACTTCCATCTATTATGACGGACAGCCGGTCCGTCATAATAGACAGAGGTTTTGGGCAGCATAGACATCTTGTGCAGATATCCCCTGGCTGCCAAATATCCCTGGTGCCGAGTGGAGGCAGCCGGAGGATGTCTGCATGATACGTGCAGACATCCTCCGCTGCTGCCCGGCACTTCCGCCGGGACTTCATTATAGAAGTCCCGGCGGTCGTGCCGGGCGGCAGGGGAGGATGTCTGTGTGCATCGTGTTAGCGAGGGAGATCCAGGTCCCCTGCAGCTCTGCGGGGGTCCTGGATCACAGTCTTATAATCTGACCTCGATTTGAGGTCAGATTATAAAACGACCTCGAATATAAGACGAGTGGTCTTTTTCTGAAAAAAAACTTGTTTTATATTCGAGCAAATACGGTATTAGAGATATTAAAAGGGGATCCGATTGGTGGTTTTAAAAAGGTCATGATAGAATTCTTGGATAGGGGCCTAAGAAAGGGGATTCTTAAAAAGAAGCACTATGAATCTCTCCATCACCTTCACAAGGACTCCAGTTTTCTATCTTTTACCCCAAATCCATAAAGACCAGACCCACCCCCCAGGTAGACCCATTGTATCTGGAGTGGGCTCTCTTACTTCAAGGATCTCTGAATATCTAGACCATTTATTGCAACCCATAGTCAGATTTCAAAAATCATTTTTAAAATATACAGGGGACATTTTTTAAGCACTGCACAAGATGAAGTGGGAATTGTACTACATTCTTGTCACCTGTGATGTGTACAGCCTGTATACCATTATAGATCATGATAAATGCTGCCAAGCAGTTAAGATGATGTTAGAAAGTGGAGGTTCTATGGAACCAGAACAAATAGAATACATTGTTGATGGAATAGTGCTTATTTTGCGATACAAATATTTCTGGTGTGAGAATGAATTTTATCTCCAAACAAGGGGCACAGCCATGGGCACCAGGTGCCCAAGTTACACCAATCTTTTTATGGCAGCCTGGGAGGAGCATAACATCTATTCCCGGCCAGAATGGGGGTCGAACCTGGTGTCCCATTGGAGTTATATTGATGACCTCTTCTGGATTTGGAGGGGACCGACAAATACCCTGGATACATTTATCACTACCATGAATGATAACCAATGGGGAATAAAATTGACATCTAATTTTAGTAGTGAGAAGGTTGACTTCCTTGACTTGACAGTGTACATTGAAGATTTGGAAATAAAGACCAAAAAGTTTTTTTAAACCAGTTGATGATAATAACTGTGTTCAATTAGATAGTTGTCACTACTGTCCATGGTTGCACAATGCACCAAAAGGGTAATTAATTAGGCTCAGAAGAAACTGCACAGATGACAACCAATTTTTAATTCAAGCCACTAAAGTTGGTGATTCAATTAAAGAAAAAAATTACGAGATATCCTGTCGAAAGGGCCCTAAGAGAAGTTTTGAATATTAGGAGGGAAGAAACACTGGTCATAAAACCTAAAAATAATAAAGGTACCACAGATGTACCATTGATATTGGATTTTCATGGAGAGAGGGATAAAGTAAAACAAATTATAAATAAACATTGGACCATTCTACAAAAGATGGAGATTTAAGAGAAATATTAGGAGATAAACCTCCTATCTTTAGAGGAGCCCCTAAAATCAAATCACAACTTGTAAAAGTCTTTATTAGTGATTTGAGCTGTACAATTTCTTATGAGTACTAACAGTGTTTTTAGCAGATTTCAACTAATTATTGTTCGTACTTTTTCTACCCCAGATTAAACTTTCCCCTACATCAATCCTTGTTTATATGATGGTATGTACTTACATTGACTAATACATATTTATATAATTATGTTTGGTTTTTGTATAGTATGTACTTTGTTTTATATATTTATATTCATAGGTGTGGTTTTTGTATTAGATAATTTAAATATGTATAAAAAGGTTTTTAGGAGTGGTTTTTGTCTATATCTGCATATTTGCTATACTGCAATTTTGTTTAGGCACTAAAAGAGTTAATACAGTACATTTGCTCATTGAGAGGTGTATCTAAGGTGAGAGACAGACAACATCAGCATGTACCTTGCGGAAGCTACTTTACAGCGAAACGCGTGGTGCTGGCTTACGTCACAAGAAGGCGGGGCTAATATTGAAACACGGAAGTTGAGCAGAGAGTCCACACACTGAGGCCGGGAAGATCCCTGAAGAACTCTGGTTGCAGTGCCAATGATACTCTGCCTAAATGTAAGAGCGGATGTGTGTTGGCTTTAATATTAAAGTGCCCATTAATCCTTACATGTGTTCTGTCTGTCTTCTCCATTTTCTGGCTATCGCTGTCGGACGACGAACTTGCGTCCTCCATTGATACAAGAGCTGACAGCTGCATAATTTGATCTACAGCAGTTTCCCAGAACTTCAATTCAGATCCCATTTATTCAATGTTGGGGAGTATTGTATTGCAGTATATTACTGTTTAGATGTGCGCCACCTTTTCCTTTTTTTTTTTCTTGTTATTCACATTGAAGCAGTAGTGAAGGCTGTTTTTAATTGTGTGCCACACCTATAATTAATTGAAAGGGTTAGAGGCTTGTAAAAGCATCCCCTTATTAACTAGCGCTTACCAGCACCCAAACTATCTGATTTTCATTCCTTTTTAGTTCACCAAATACACAATACATTTCATAGCATGAAAAAGATGTCTTAAATTAGTCTGTGCCCCTACATGCAAATTGAGCAAATCTGAAACCTTGTAGTTAATTTGCATATACTACTGTATTAGGGTGTCATAATACATAGATTAGCCAACAATATGTTTATTCTGAGTGAGCTATAAAGGATTGTTTGCAATTTATTCAGTATTATAAATATATAATAATGCATTGCAATCTCCACCAATTCAGTACAGAATAAGCTAGTGCACAGTTAATATTGATTTATCTGAAGGTACCCTATACAAGAAATCATAATATTTCCGCAAAGCTTCTTAAATAACTATTATGCAAAGGAAAAGCATAAAATATAATCTGCCAATAAACTTTAAAAGTCACATTAGGAAAATGGGCTGTTGCCTTCTTTTTTTGTGTTCTTGATAGGACGATGATGAATATTTTTCTTTTTTGGAGTTGCCATGGAAAACATAAAAAGGAACATTTTATGTGTGTTCTGAAATGCGTTCCAAGTCCTACAGAGGATAATAATTTTTTAACTACACAAGGCTTTGTAGTTCTTCATTTCTTCTTTCTTCTGCATCAATGCTGTTCTACCATTAGGGCACATATTTTGTGGCGGTACAAGGTGATTTATGTTGCTGAACAGAGCTAATCATTTCATTGGTATAAACATTTCCCTTGGGGACAGTAATTGTCTTCCCTTTGAGTATTTATTGTGTGTTTATGGGAAAAATTGCACTCAGAATGAAATAGAGCAGCTCGCCATAAACAATATATTTATCCCCCATAGATCTCGCTACACGCAATGCATCGTCTGCCAGAGGTTGCTGTAATTATTTATTTTTTTCAATAAAATGTTGTAAATGGTTTGAGTGTTTTAGTTTTTCATGTGAAAACGAGTACATTTGGTGCTTTTCTCAGTCAAAGATGTTTTCCGATGAGAGCGGAAGAACAACCAAAGTTGGGTTACTATTTCTAAGGCACAGGTTAGCGAGTACTAGTGGCAGCAAGTGAAGATACTTGCATACAGCATACGTGTTGGGCATGAGTGTACTGCACATTAAAAATCATTCACAGGTACTGTGTGGAATCTATTTTAGTAATTCTCTAAAAAGAAAGCATTTGAATTGAGGTCACATTTAGACAACCTATAACTTCCCTGCTGGTCCCAAGCCGGCTCAATAAAATGTACCCAGATCGCTCTAGTGTATGTTGGAGATGTGAATCCCAGATTGGAGATATGCTCCATATATGGTGGTTCTCTGCACCAATGCAGGCCTTATGGAAATGGATAGCATGTAAAATTAAATGCTGGGTTGGAGTCGATCAGACTAGGGTCAGATTTAGTCATCTGACCCTAGACTAAGCCCTCTGACTTCCAGACTAAATAATCTGACCCCCAGTCTTAGCCTTTTAACAACCAGTCTATGCCCCCAAGACTTCCAAATGCATTGACACACTTGCCATCTAACCCCCAGACTAAGCCATCTGCCTTCCAGACTTAACACTCTGCCCCTTCGACTTGCCATCTGCACAGACATGCCGATGCTCCACAAGACAGCCATGGACTGCATGTGAGGAGGATCCAGGCCCCCTGCAACTCTATTTGAGGTCTCATTATAAGACAACCTTGAATATAAGACTGTTTGCACTGAAAAATCCTAGTCTTATTTTCAAGCAAAAATGGTATATAACATTGTACATACTTACATAGTTTAGGTTAAAAAAAATAAAAAAACTTGCATTCATTAAAGTGCAACCATTTTCTGATTCTTGTTTGCTGCTATTAATCCAAAAGAAGGCAAAAAAAAAATGGCAATCAGATTTCTCCTGGATCAACAGCAAGTCAAAATATATTAATGCATATACTAACATGCATAGCCCTCTATGTTCTGCTTCTTTAAAGAAAATAGTATCCAGGCCCATTTTAAAGGCATCGCATGTACGTGATAGCACCATCTTCAGGCAGTGAATTCCATACATTTATTGCACTTACTCTAATGAATCCCTTCCACTACCATAGACAAAATCTCCTTTCTTCAATACTTAGTGGGTGACCTCTTGTCCTTTGTAATGTTCTGTTAATCAAAAGGTCTTTAGAGAGCTATTGTGTGGGCCTGTGTATAGGCATGGGTGTAGGAACCCCCAAAAATCTGGGGGGGACAGCATTTTTGCTCGCCGGGTATAGCAGCATCAAAAAATAAAGCTTGTCACAGTGTATATTATATCACCAAGTTCCCACCAACATTACCAGGATCCTTGGTATACAACAGATACATTCACAGCACAACATCTACATCAGGCAGGTGCATTTTATCACTGTTACATGAAATATAGTCAGCGAGCTGTGTGTACACCATAAAACATACATCAGTATGAACCTACCACTTCTGCTGGAATGCCATTCCATGTATCCACTACCCTCTCAGTAAAGTAATACTTTCATTAGTCCCTGACCTTATCTTATATCTAGGATAGCCTTATACCTATCCCATGCATGCTTAAACTCCTTCACTGTATTAACCTCTACCACTTCTACTGGAAGGCTATTCCATGCATCCACTACCCTCTCAGTATAGTAATACTTTCATTGGTCCCTGGCCTTATCTTATATCTAGGATAGCCTTATACCTATTCCATGCATGCTTAAACTCCTTCACTGCATTAACCTCTACCACTTCTACTGGAAGACTATTTCATGCATCCACTACCCTGTCAGTAATGTAATCCTTTCATTAGTCCCTGACCTTATCTTATATCTAGGATAGCCTTATACCTATCCCATGCATGCTTAAACTTATTTACTGTATTAACCTCTACCACTTCTACTGGAAGACTATTCCATGCATCCACTACCCTCTCAGCAAACAAACATTACATTTCTGACCAGAAAATAAACTGTAAAATATTAAATATTTCCAGCATTTCCAAAAGCTTAAGGTGGACCCCAAATATATGTATATAACTAGTAACATTTATACCAGGGCTTGACAACCTTAACTAAGTTTTAGGAGCCAGGAAAAAAATCTAGGAGCCAGACAACAGCACATACACACAATCACATGCAGTCATATACAGTCAGTCACATATACTCATACATACAGCCTGTCACACATATACATACTGTCACATAGACACACACTCATACATACATACATACATACAGTCTGCCAGGCACTCACTCACACATACATACAGTCTGTCAGACACACACACACTCATACATACAGTCGTTCACAGACACACTCATACATACATACATACATACATACATACAGTCTGTCGCAGACACACACTCATACATACATGCAGTCTGTCAGACACACACTCATAGATACAGTCTGTAACATAGATACATACACTCAGAGTCAGTCACATAGACACACACACTCATACATGGTCTTTCACATACACTCATACATACAGTCTGTCACAGACACACACACTTATAGTCAGTCACATATACACACAAACTCATACAGTCAGTCACAGACACACAAACGCATACAGTCAGTCACAGACACACAAACTCACACAGTCAGTCACACACACTAAATCTCATTGCAGGGAAGGAGGGCATTTCCGTTCCAGGTTTGTCTGTGCCTCTTACAAAGGCACAGACCATCATTACTTATTAATTACATTATTTTGCCCATTCATTTGTCAGTTTTATTTTGCCCACATTCATTTGCCAGTGTGTTTTTTTTTGCCCAAATTCATTTGTCAGGGTTTTTTTGGCCCACATTCATTTGCCCGGGTTTTTTTTGCCCACATTCATTTGCCAGGGTTTTTGGTTTTTTTTGCCCACATTCATTTGCCAGGGTTATTTTTTTTGCCCACATTCATTTGCCAGGGTTTTTTATTTGTTTGCCCACATTCATTTGCCAGGGTTTTTGGGTTTTTTTGCCCACATTCATTTGCCAGGGTTATTTTTTTTGCCCACATTCATTTGCCAGGGTTTTTTATTTTTTTGCCCACATTCATTTGCCAGGGTTTATTTTTTTGCCCACATTCATTTACCAGGGTTTTTTTTTTTTTTGCCCACATTCATTTGCCAGGGTTTTTTTTTTTTTTTTGCCCACATTCATTTACCAGGGTTTTTTTTGCCCACATTCATTTGCCAGGTTTTTTGTTGCCCACATTCATTTGCCAAGGGTTTTTTTTGCCCTCATTTTTTGATCATCTAATCATTAGTAGAAGTCATTGGCAGATTTAAGAGACATGTTATTATGGCAGCTTCGGAAGTCATTGATTATTGCAGCTCTAAAAGACATTTTTTAAATGTCCCTAATAGCTGCAATAATCAATCACGTTCCGAAGCTGTCATGATAAAAAGAAAAACGGTACATTATTGGCAGTGACACAGTCACTGTTCCTACCTCGTTCCTCCCAGTGTGGGGCTGTGTGACTTGTGGAGGACGCGCACAAGCCGTGCGCATGATCACATGACGTCGTGCGATGAAGTCACGTGATCAGGTGACCTCCGTGATCGCTGCAGAGCTGATTCTCCCGGGACAGTCCCAGGATCGAAAACGTTGCGGGACTGTCCCGGGTTGGCAAGTATGCTCAGGGCCGTCTTTAATAGTGATTGAACCCTGGGCAAGCATTTGCTTGGGCCCCCTGGACCTTGCGCCCTCCCCTGCATGCAATCCCGCCATCCATCGCGATGTTAACCCCCCCCACACACACACACACATATGCCATAATTGTTGTGCCATTCAGATGCCAGTAATATTGTGCCATTCAGAGCGCAGTATTATTGTGCCAGTCAGATACCAGTAATATTGTGCCAGTTAGAGCCCAGTAATATTGTGCCATTCAGAGCCCAGTAATATTGTGCCAGTCAGATGCCTGTAATAGTGCCATTCAGAGCCTAGTAATATTGTGCCAGTCAGAGCCCAGGAATATTGTGCCAGTCAGATACCAGGAATATTGGGCCAGTCAGATGCCTGTAATATTATGCCAGTCAGATGCCTGTAATATTGTGCCAGTCAGATGCCTGTAATATTGTGCCAGTCAGAGCCCAGGAATATTGTGCCAGTCAGATGCCTGTAATATTATGCCAGTCAGATGCCTGTAATATTGTGCCAGTCAGATGCCTGTAATATTATGCCAGTCAGATGCCTGTAATATTATGCCAGTCAGATGCCTGTAATATTGTGCCAGTCAGAGCCCAGGAATATTTTGCCAGTCAGAGCCCAATAATATTGTGCCAGTCAGATGCCTGTAATATTGTGCCAGTGAGAGCCCAGTAATATTGTGCCAGCCAGATGCCCAGTAATATTGTGCCAGCCAGATGCCCAGTAATATTGTGCCAGTCAGAGCCCAGTAATATTGTGCCAGCCAGATGCCCAGTAATATTGTGCCAGCCAGATGCCCAGTAATATAGTGCCAGCCAGATGCCTGTAATATTATGCCAGTCAGAGCACAGTAATATAGTGCCAGCCAGATGCCTGTAATATTATGCCAGCCAGATGCCCAGTAATATAGTGCCAGCCAGATGCCTGTAATATTATGCCAGCCAGATGCCCAGTATTATTGTGCCAGTCAGAGCACAGTAATATAGTGCCAGCCAGATGCCTGTAATATTATGCCAGCCAGATGCCCAGTAATATTGTGCCAGCCAGATGCCCAGTAATATTGTGCCAGCCAGATGCCTGTAATATTATGCCAGTCAGAGCACAGTAATATAGTGCCAGCCAGATGCATGTAATATTATGCCAGCCAGATGCCCAGTAATATAGTGCCATCCAGATGCCTGTAATATTATGCCAGTCAGAGCACAGTAATATAGTGCCAGCCAGATGCCTGTAATATTATGCCAGTCAGAGCACAGTAATATAGTGCCAGCCAGATGCCTGTAATATTATGCCAGACAGATGCCCAGTATTATTGTGCCAGTCAGAGCACAGTAATATAGTGCCATCCAGATGCCTGTAATATTATGCCAGCCAGATGCCCAGTAATATAGTGCCAGCCAGATGCCTGTAATGTTGTGCCAGTCAGAGCCCAGTATTATTGTGCCAGCCAGATTCCCAGTAATATTATGCCAGTCAGATGCCTGTAATACTGTGCCAGTCCCCCCACCCCACTTCCCTAGTACTTACACTTCACTGCTCCGTGTCCCCCGCCGGATGTCTCCTCCGTGCAGTCTTCCCTCTTGCACTGAGGAGGGAAACAGTCACCGGATGTGACGCGACGTCACATCCGGCGCCAGTTTTTTTTTTTTTTTTTTTCGGCCGTCGCATCCATTGGATGCGGCTTGCCGGAAAAAAGCGTTCACAAGCGCAATGCGCTGTGAACGCGGCAAGCAGGGGCTGGGGGCCCCGTTTGCCTCGCGTTGCTGGGGGGGATTTCACCCTACCTGTCCCCCCCACATTTTTTCCTGGGGGGGGATCCGTCCCCCCCATCCCCCCCGCTTCCTACGCCCATGTGTATACGCCCTGAAGAATGTATAATTAATTTGTGTTCATTGGGAAATCCATTAATTCATCAAGGTAGTTCCTATGTGAGGTGCAGGTGAGTTGACATTTTGGTAGTAGCATAGATTAGATAGTGTGCTAGGTGAGCTTAAATATGTATTGGCCAATTCATGTAACCAAAACTTATGTTTATACAGTTGTTGCTGACTTTATTAGGGTGAGAAGCACAAACAGATTTTTATTTTAGTATACACTGTATACACTGCAGCATGCAGCATGTTTGATAGAGATCATATTATACATGTATATCAGTTGAGCCTGTGAGAAGCTAAGCACACAAACATTTTTATTTTCCCTGAGTTAAGGTAAGATGAATATTTAATCTCTTTGACTTAACAATGCATTATGTAAGGACAAACCTAGAGAGTTTCTCGTGGTAGAGAAGCTCAAATGGCCCTGCATTATGCATAGTTCAATCTTTAAATATTTAAGATATGCTCATCTCATTGCAACTCACTCCTTAATTGTACAGCTGTCTTGTGTTTAACAATGTGCTTATTTGTGCATGGATGGTGAAATGTATAAATGTACACATATTTTACAACATTTATAACTGCCCATATTCTTCGTGGGTAGACATGATAAAGACATCCAAAATCTAAGGTCACGTAGAAATTCAGGCATGTAATTATGATTGCTTGTTCGGGTTAATACTGTTCTTATAATTGTCTTCCGAATAACCATCAAGAAAAGTATTGTTTTTGAAGTGTAGTTGAGAAAATAGAAGGGTTTTCTGAAACCAGGCAGAGGTCCCCTATAACCCAGAGCTGCCCTCTGTGATACTAACCTTAAGCAGCTTGCTTGGAATATGATATTGAGTATTGGAAGGTTTCCTCAAATATACTAGATGACAGCACACAGTTGAGTAGGTTGAACACACACTTGGACTAGGACCAGATCCAGATAAACTATACTTGGAAATTGTACAAAATTATGTGTTTTTTTCTGTAATATTGTTGCCAAGTGTTAGAAATTGTTCAACACAATTGTTTGACAATGACCAGTTACCAGAATTTTAACGCCTGACAAATTATTTATACCAGTGGTGCAGTATTAATACACTAAATGCCAGCATGATTCATAAAGGACAATGAAACTTTTTTAACCCTTGAGTTATTGAAGAAAGCAAGGGTTAAGCTATACTACCAAAGGAAAAAAAAGAGAAACTACAGAAAAACAAGCCGAACTGAAAGGGCTTCCTGCTTCCAATGTTAGCATGGCAGCTACTGGTCAGAGGATAAACTGGCATGCCAGTTTATTCTCATTCTAGACACAAATAATTTTTCACATGTGCTTCTATATTAGAAGTACAAGTGAAACAAATGTTTAGTTGTCCTTTAGAGGGACAGACTACTCCCTAAACTCACTTTGGTGCAAAATGAAGATTACTGCTTGGATAGTGCACAGGCATTTTTCCAGTTTGATTTGATGCAGGCATCCTGCATAAATAACATTTTTAATATTTGACTCAAGCCCTTCCCCGGTGATTATTCTGCATGTTTACTGCAGGTGCGGCAGCACTGATTATACAGTCAGTGAGCATAAAAAGGGTTGTTTCATTTAGTCACTTCCTGTGCTCCTAGAATAGAATACATAGTGTGGACTGTAATTGACTTGTTCTTGTATACAGTAGGATTACTGCTGTATTTTGACAATTTCATCAGGCTGTAAGTATTTTACATTTTATGCAATGGAACATGTAAAACATGCATTTTAAAGTACTTTAAAAGCACATTAATATGCATTAATATTTGGAAGATGCATTTTGGGTACCAGACAGTCCATTTAAGCTCACTTGTAGCAGTGAGTGTAGAGCCCGTGGTATTGCAAAGTTTCATGTAGCTCCCATATCTGGAGCAAACGCTCCAGATGTATTATAACAATTCAGTGTAAGTTTTTATACCAGTCATCCTTTTTTCAGAAATATTTTACTTGTAAAGTGCATGACTTTGCCTGCGAATCAGTTTCATGCATGTTGCTTGAAGCTATTGCATACATAAAATATTCATTGGATCAGTACATTAAAAATGTATATAAATTAACTGCTATCATATAAATTTCTAAGATCATTATTTAAATGTCAAGCAATGATTAAGTGAATTCATGTTGCATTTATAGAGGTGGTAATTCCAGAGCATACATTTCCATGACCCCTTCTCAGTTTAGATGACTTTTCCTTGTAAAATCTATAGTTTACAAAAAATGTGAACTCTAATTTTTATTATAGTCATTTATTAGTAAGGTTTATTCCTTTCGCACCAGCATGTTATGAAAAGCTTGGTATACATATGGATATTTCAAACACAGTTACACAAACAGAGACAAACTGATACACAAAGCCCCATTAGCCCAATTGGGCAGACTAGATGGAACGAATGGTTCTTATCTGCCGACACATTCTATGTTTCTATATTTCATTACATCCACACCCTATTCTTTTCTTATTGCCCAATATTTTGGAGGCTATTCACTAAAGGTGAAGAACGAAGAACATTCCATCGCACGAGTTCAACTCTGGGGGCTATTCACTAAAAGATGAGGTCAGATGAAGATTTATGCTCACCATTTTAGCTATTAGCTAAAAAAAAGTTCTTTCAGCATGAAATGCATCAGGTGGTATGTCCTGAGCCACTGTGTATTACATGTCTGTGACTTGAAACTGCCTGCACCTTCTATTCCAAAATATATATTTTTTATATTTTACTGCCTACCAGTGACCTGGTTATTTCGATTTCTTATACATAAACTATGCCTTCCATTAGGGGTTCCTGGATTACACAACTCTACTTGGTTACTGGAGTTTCACATTTGAGCTTCTGTGTGCTGGACTATTAGGCATGGGTCAGGGTTGACCCCAAAGGCCCCCAGCCTCCTGAAGTAAATTAAAATAGTACCCTATAAAACCTTCTTCCCACTTCGAAGATGGGGGGTTGACATCTTAACAAAACAAAAAAACCTGTAAAAAAATCTACCCTTTTAGTGCAAAGGGTGTAAAAAAATATACCTTAAATTAATGTCACACAATGATCCATGACACCCTCAGGCCTCATCTTTGGCCTAGGAAAAGCTGCCATTCAAAAATAAAAATAATATTCCACTAATTCTAAAAAAAAAAGTAAAATTGAAAAAAACCAACAGAGCTAACTAAACACGTCTGTCCCTGGAAGACGAACACATACAGAAATCTCAGACCTTGTAGTTAGCCAGTCAGAGGAATCTCTGGTTCCATGTCAGCCTTTAGCTGGTTTTGAACAGGCAGCTTAGGCAGGCTCAACAGTTGGACTTACCATGAAAACCAGTTTAGTTTCTTCTACATTGAGATTAATTGGAGGCTATTTTAACCTCTCTCACCTCCATTTTGCATTCATAACATCTCAAACAAAAATACTTAGTGAATAGCATTTTGCAAGGTTGTGATGAGGGCAAGCTGAATCTGTCCAATTCTGGAGTTCAAGATGTGCTCTTGTCTCGAAAGCGAAACTCGGACTTTAGTGAATAGCCCCAGAAATGTTCATCTCACCTTGCAACTAAATTTGACTTCTCAGCATCAAACACACACTAGTGACAAAGGACATATTGGTTGTTTAAATATAGGTGCTATTCGAAGCCACACAGCTTAATTAGACTTTCAGGTGGAAGAAATGTAAAATTAGATGTGCAGATGGCCATGGTCTGACCTGTGGAGGTGGTGTTCAACAGAGTAAAATGCTGAATGGAGATTCAGAGGAATTATTAGTAAGAAATCATGTTTGGATTTGACAGAGATCAAGTTGTTCGATGGTAAACGCTGTTTCGGTAGATTGAGGCATCTACTGATGAATCTTCTGCAACAAAACATGTATTGACAAAGGAACATAAAGGGGGAAGAGCCAACATGAACCCAGAAGTATCTGAAGCTCTCCATTGGAGACACAGACACACACCAGATGGCAGAGATTATACTTTCCCAAGCACATAGAACAGAAGCTCAAATGTGAAACTCCAGTAACAGTAAATTTAATCCAGTTGGAGGTGAATAATCTTTGATCCCCAATAGTAAGTGGCATATTTCATGTCTCACTGGTAGGCAGTAAGACCAGGAGGCCAACAGGTCTCAATCCAGAATTTGACATTTTGTGTTTTTTGTTTTTTTATATTTGAATCAAATTTGCTACATTCATAAGTATATTTACTGTTTGAGCCTTGTGCCTGACCTGCAATGATACCTTATGCAAAATAATATAATAATTAATTTCAACGTATCCCATAGTTGAAATGATTACATGCCAGGATCATAGATACATGTTTTTGTTTATGCTTTGTATGTACATAACATTTTTTTTTATTTGGGACCACTCCCATATTCATTAATTGCTAGCTGGGTTTTCTGTACATATTCATTATTTAGTATTGGTAAATGCCGAGCCACTGCTTTTGTATGTCTGTGATCTGAAGATGCCTGCACATTTTATTCAATAATATATATATATATATATATATATATATATATATATATATATATATATATATGTGTTACTGCCTACCAGTTATTTTTATTCTTACTACACTTGGCTGGTTAAGTGTTCATGTGCTGTTCTTTATTCCAAATGTAAGTAGATGCTACATGTTTCTATAGTAAAAACAAATTCTTCTTTTAATGTTGACTATCCTCTCTCTCTTTTTACCTAGTGAACCTATACACTAGGCACCCTACACATGAGTATGTTTTATGTGTGTATGTTTCCATAAAGAGGGGGGGGGGGGTTACATTGTTTTATATCTATAGTGGTAATTGACATGCTGCATTATGATTGTCCTCAATTTTTTATCTGCATTTCAAGTGACATTTCAAAGTCAGACTGAATATTAATAGAAGTGCCTTGTTAATATCACCCTCACTTTGTCTTTATGGTAGATTATATTGGTCTACAGCCCCACAGACAAGAGTCAAGGAAGTCTTTGGAGAACAGGAAGTCAGACATGTCCCCCGCTTTAATATAAAAGTTAAATCTGGGACTGATTTTATGAAAAATTTGAGTGATTTAGGGTAGGTTTAAAGCACCATGGTATAATTCCAGTGGACACAAATAGGGTGATTATGCTTGATTGAGTTGGATAAAAAGAGAGGACAGAGAGCAACATGAATGACACAATAGTATACTGACTAGAATGCGGAGTGTATCTTTGAAGAGGAAATGAGAACAGCAAAGGAAACTGCAGGATCATCCTTAAAGCAGAGCAAAATATCCTGATATTAAGCAAGAAATCTCAACAGCTGCCACTTGTAACCACGTCTTTACCTTCATTGCTGCTTCCCATGCACTCGCACATATGTGCATACCTTCTAACACCTTTCAACCAGGCAGACACACTGGGATGTGATATCTAAATAACCAAGCTGGCATGCTTAGCACAGTGCTTAATCCTTCTGCATGTACAAATGGATATGAACAAACTCTATGCCTACCAAATGTCCCACTTTGCACAGGACAGTTCCCACCAAGCTATACCTCTGTCACACTATGTAGAGCTCAGCGTGACAGCAGGACTTTGGACCAGTTGGAGTTGCATTGCCTACCTAGTATGTTTAGTAGCTCTGACATTCCTCCTAAGCTCAACTCCCCCCAGTGTTTTGATTTTCTGGGGGTAAATGTTGGGAGGTATGAAACTTTGTTTTTCCCTTCAGTGTCCCAGAAAACAGAGATTGGAGGAAGCATTCCAGACGGTAAAACATCAGTGCTTGGTGTAAAAAGTAGTAGTAGAACAACTTTGAAGAACTTTATTGTCCCTCTTTTGTATAAATGAATGACCCAAAGTTCCTTTGGGAGTTAGACATCTCTGAGATGAGCAATGAATATACTTAACATCAAGCTCAGTGGATTGTCGAAATGATATGGTAATGAGCAACCTTATATATCGTTTTTTTTCACCTGTCTAAATGATTTAATAATGATAGGATGATAGAAGACTAATGTTCGTATCTCTGTCAGGGACACTGAATTAGCTACATGAGGAAAAAAATGGATCCATCTGGCTCTGCATCTTCAAAATGAAAGTTAATGTAATGAAGTACCCCACAGGCTTATTTTCTAAATGGCGCTAGCCAAAAGTGCATTAAAATATGCTATAAATTATTATATCCTCAGCAGGATGCATTTATTAGGCTACAAAAGTATATTTCAAATGTGACTTATAAAATGTTCCAGTTGTACATAATAACCTCCTGATATTTACAGTATAATAGGATTTAAACATGAATCAGTAGAAAAGAGATTTATGAAATAAAATGATGCCTGGGTAATTAATTGCCTTCTGCCTCTGACAGGCCCAATCATTTCTCAACAGAATATGAGGAATAGTAAACATATGACATGCAATGCTTTCTTGTGTGCATCGAGCATTGTGAATTGGTAAAAAAAAAAAAAAACTATTTTGCATTATTATTTGTTCCTCACGGTAGGTTTATTAACCTATAGACATTACCAACTCCCAACTGTGCTGCTTCAGATGTGGAAGCATGGGCTTTGTATAATCTTGAAGAGACTAAATACCAATGTATATGGGGCTACTCAATAAGGAAAGATTTGCAGGGAACTGAGATGGGAATTTCAAACTTAAGGCCAAAGTAGCTGAGTTGGAAAAATTCTCTCACTGGAATTTTTCCAACTCAGTTAGGTTGATCTAAAGTTTGAAATTCCCTTCTCAATTCCCAGCAATTTTTCCCCCCAAAATCTAGTTCCCACTTTAATAAGGAATTCATCATATTATTTAGTTCTAATTCCTACATTATTTGTATATTCGGTTGTATTGGGGTTTATTCACGAAAAGGTCGAGGTGAGATAACTGAATTGTGCAGGGACAAACCTGGTGAGTTTTCCTGCTAAGCAAACTTACCAGAATTGTCCTTACACATGGCACAGCTAAATAGGTAATATGAAATGTTCATCTCAAATCAACTCATCTTACCTGCAACTCACCTTTCAGTGAATAGTCCACACTGACTTAATTGAGGTAGTAACTAATTTTCATGCATGTAACATTTTCAAAAATGTTTCATCAAAAAAGAGTTCTAATAGCTTGGCAATTTTAGATTCCTGTCATTTTCCTAGTCTATAATCTTATATAGAAATTGATTTATTAATCAATTACCGTATATACTCGAGTATAAGCCAACCCGAATATAAGCTGAGGCACCTAATTTTACCACAAAGAACTGGGAAAAAATATTGACTCGAGTATAAGCCTAGGGTGGGAAATGAGGCAGCTACTGGTAAATATTGCCCCCAATATGCCATTTAATATTCCAGGATATTGCCCCCAATATGTCATTTAATATTACAGGATTTTGCTCTCAATATGCCAGGATTTTGCCCCCAATATGCCATTTAATATTCCAGGATATTGCCCCCAATATGCCATTTAATATTCCAGGATATTGCCCCTTAGTATGCTCGTTATGCTACCCTCCTCCCCCCTTCCCCAGACCCCAGTACTTACCTCTTTGCTGCTCCATCTCCCGGTGCTCTGAAGGTCCGTGGCTGTGAGGGAAGCACAACGAGCTCCCCTCCAGCCGCCCGGATCAATAAAGTTTGTTTAAAAAAAAAAGTTTCAACACACTTTGTTGACCGCGCGGCTGGAGGGGAGCTCACAACGCTTCCCTCACAGCCACGGACCTTCAGAGCACCGGGAGACGGAGCAGGAACGAGGTAAGTTTTAGATTTATTTTTTTTCCAGACGCTGACTCGAGTATAAGCCGAGGGGGGCATTTTTCAGCACAAAAAATGTGCTGAAAAACTCGGCTTATACTCGAGTATATACGGTATTAATTAATTTATTTCAGAGAAGACAAAAGGACAGCATTCAAAATATGAAACATTTTTTTAATCTTGTTTAAAGTTGTAAACATATAACATACAATTGATCAAAATTTAACTGGATTAACCTCATGCCAAAACAAAATCATACATTTTACAAGCCAGTTCCAAGTTCCACACAAACAATTTTGTGAAGCTTTATATTATTTGGGAAGAATATACCACCTTTTTATAGGTCCTCTTAGCCAGAATCTCTCTTGCTATTCTAGTTTTTGATTCTGCCAAACATAAACCAAAGTGCTTTTTTTGAAATATATAATGAAGTAATTCTGGTACTCTCAAATGAATTGTACTATAAATATTTTACCTGGATTTAACTTAAAATGTAAATATTTACTATATTCCTTTTTTTCCCATAAATAAAGGGATTGACATTTTGGTTTTGTCAGTAGTAATAAAATATCATCCACATATAGTGTTATCTTTTTGTAAACTACCTGTATATCTCAAAAGTCTGTCTAATCAGAGCTGGAAAAGGCATCATGGTAAGGATATATAAAAAAGGCCCTAAGGGACATTCCTGCCAGGTTCCAGTTTAATTGAGAATCAGTAACACTCTAACATGGGTCCTACAATCTTAGCATGGGTTGTTGAGTATGAAGCCATAGTATTATATTTTAATGAACTGCAATTTAAACATGTTTTAATATGGTAGAGCAGTGGTATACTGGTATTCACACTAAATATCCCAATTCATTAGAAATTTGAGCAAAAAGTTATGAGAGAGGGACAAGAAAGGCACTTAGGAGATATGAAATAAACTTACTTTTTATTATCTCTCTGTAAATTAATTCACATCTCTGTGGAACATTTGCAGAAGCAACATGATAAATTCAAGTTTTTAGTGGGAAAAGCAAATGATTGGAAAAAAATTTTTTTTTATAAAAATAAAATATTGTAATTAATGACTGTTAACAAAAGATTGCAGTATATAAAGATGGAGCGCTATACCTTCACAAAACTATCTTTAACCCAGTGTTAAAAAGCACAAATACACTTAAATTTTGGTAGAGCATATGGAGTAAAAATTCTTCATAGGTAGATCAGGTGTCTTTTCTCATATGGTACGCCGACATGCAAAGAAAGATCAAACACAACAATAGTGCTCTATGTATACACTTATTGATTTTAAGGTCTCTCCTCAGATTAGTCAATACACTCACTTGTATTGGAGACGAAATGATACTGCTCCCTTTAAAAGTATACGTGCAATCTCTGTTAACAAAAGATTGGCTTGAGAAAGGTATCAGGTTGTGTTGAAACGTTGCCAATTTTTCTGAATAAAAACCATTTCACCTTGAAAGTGCTGAGCCATCTGTTTTCATTTATGTTAACAAACATTATGAAATATTCACACTAAAAAGTAATTTTATTTAAAATATAACTATGCGATAATACAGAAAATCACACAAACACATAGAAAGAAAGACACAACAAGTGGAATTTCTGTGAAATTCTAAAATCATATTTATTGGCCAGTCCACAGAAAGTGCCATCGTACCACAAAAAAGGTGCCTGCTTCAATACATTTATAAGCTAAATTTTAAAACTGCAGGTCCGTCTTGAAAAATTATTATAAGGTCACATTTCTCAAATTCTTGTGGAATCTGTCAGAATCTTTACAACTCATTCTATGGTCACATGATTTCAGACAATGGCAAAATAAAAGATCGCTAGTCGCTAACATATAAAGTCATTTTTGTTTTTGCAATATACACTATTTTATGTGTTCTTATCCACAGGAACATCTCTAACAGAACAATATCAAGTAAAATAAATAGATAGCACTGCAGCTAAGCCACAAAGTTTAAATTAGTGTATGCAACTGTACAACAAATAAATAATGATTTCAATACAAAATAAGTTCCCTAGTGCCAAAAAAGCATTGCAAGCCCGTACAGTAGTGATCACATGTTGTATGCATCTAACACAAACATCTGGGAAAGATTTTGATATGAGGTTTATTCTCGAGTTATACGCCAGAAATAGGCATGTTGGTAGAGCACTTGCACTTACACCTATTGACAATTTCCGCTGGCATGCCATTAGTTACCTGTAGTAGCTGGAGGTGTGGAGGTCATGGTCATATAAATATGTATTCACTTAACAGTAAATTGTACCAAAATGACAACTGAACCATAAAACAGTCTAACAAAAAACTAAAATGGAGAATTTTTCTAGTTCTGGAATTTCAGCCTAAATTTTGCAACTCAATAGCAAATACATACTTTTGGGAGTACACGTCATCATTTTTCCATCGGCTTGCTATACAAATATAATTTACATTGTTAACATAGGGTATATAACATTTTTTTTGGGGGGGTGGGTGCAGTTGTTATTAAGTTGATAATGCAATACACTTTAATCTAAAAGCCTGAGATCACACAAAAGTCATAGGCCAACCAGAATCCAGAACCAGACACTACTGTTGGACAACAACCATGCAATTTCCCCCTCAGACCTTACAATCCACTTATCTATGTATTTGGTCTGTTGCCCATACAAATGAGGTCCCTAAAATTCCCAGGAAAATCATAATGTCCGTTTGCTATAACTGTTTAAAGTAGCATTTGTATTTCTTCTCAAATAAATAAAAAACGGAGGGAGTTTATCTTAATTATGCTACCAGTTATCTGTAAACTGAAAGCTCTGTCTCTTTGCTTATCAGCAACTTTGAACATCTACCTCATAGGCAGCTGCCACACAAAGACAATTTGTCACAGCTGCTTGCCTCTTCCTCTGTTCCATAGCAAGGCCTGTAACAAATGTATAAGCCTATGGCAAGTAAGACCCAGATGAAATGCAATCATTAACACAGTCGTAACCCCATGCTGTGACTGATTAATTATTAAGCAGGAGAAAAATGCTGAGTACCTCATTCCATCACAGCTTTATACCACTACTGTGGTTTTACATATTTTAACATTTGCTTATGAATTCAGAAAGAAGAGCTCTGTGGCTTTATGCAGCTGTTTATTCTTAAGAGAACCATATTTCCCTACATTGTTTTTCCATGCTTGCAGGATGTTCTCATTATATACAATTTAGATAAAAATCTTACAACATGCAGATCATTTTGTTCAGTGATTAATAATACCCTGTGAGCAGTACTGTATCAATGCAGATATTTAAGACATTGTTGGGTAAGCTTGGATGCACCTGAATCAGGACAGATGTTATACCATCTTGTAATGCCATGATTATTACTATAATGCACAGAGTCATTAGAGGGAAGGGGCCTTGACAGTTTGGGTTTAGGAGGGCTGTCATGCCATTGTTGGGTAGGCTGCTAAGGGGAGGAATAGGGATTTATAAAACAACTGTGCAACGAGTATCGAGCGGTCATTTGTTTTCCCACCCTACCTTGTTTGTCCCGCCCTCTCGCCCTTCATAAAGGTTTGGCATTGCTGTGGTTTCCCAGGCCTTTGAAAACCATTTAAGAACCATACTGTCACAGCCATGGCGGTAATAGTGAGATTGAAGCTTGAAGGGGTGCTCTTTATATCAGATTTGGGGAATTCCTGGGAGCAAGCTTGTTTCATGGAATGTTTTATGTATTGTCATTGTCTAATACTATAAAGGGTTCTAATGTGTTTTGGTAAAGGTATATGTTAACATGTTATTGGTCAGTGTATGTGACAATGGCAATTTTTACGTTTTAAATAAAAAATGGCTGTGCCCTTTTTTACCCGCAATGTCTGTTCCATGTGTTATTATGTATGGCTAGATACTGTCCAGTAGTCGAGCCTACAACTGTTATGCCAGATTTAGGATAACTGCATGATTGCTTTATTTTCATGAAAGTGTGAGAAAGACTCATTTCATGGACCTTTAAATGTATATAGAAGAGAAAGTACTTAAGATACCTAAGACAAAAGTTAAAAACTGATTTGAAATACAAAATGTTGCAAGATTAAGAAACATTCTCCTGTAATGTCTACTGCGCAGTCCTAAGTACAGCTACTGGTTCTATCAATTTGAAAAGAAATATATTACCATTGAAATTACCCTACTTATTATGAGGTCAACTCACTAAGAAGTGAACTGCGGTCAACAATCATCTACTTGGGTGTGAGTTTTGTAACTTGGTTGTATATTCACTTCTGTTCACTTTAGTGAATACACCCCATATTTGTTTATTTAATGTGCTAGATGTGCTAGATGTTATGCAGTGTTCATACCTCCCTACTCCTGTCCCTGGAGCTTAGGAGGTCGAGGGTCAGAGCTGGTGCGCAAATTCATGGCCACTCAAACTTGCAGTCTCGATGTCCCAGACACCGGAGAATTAAATTTATGCTGAAGGATTGTGGTCCCAAGTCCTGTAAAGCTGTAAAGCGGTAGAGCTCAGAATGATAGCAGGATTGCCTCCCAAAGTCTGGACTGTCCTATGCAAAGCGTAACAATTGGGAGGCATAAGTATATATATACCCTGCACCCATTAAACTCATCAGACCAAAATCCAAAAATAGTACCCAGGTGATTTAGACTCACTCAAATGAGTGCTGATTTTTGGAATTATATATATACACATTCTATATCTATATATATATATGTTATTAATAATGTGTATCTCTATATATAAATATTGTGAAAAAGTTATTTGGTTCTAATGGATCTAATTAGTGAGATAAGTTCTTTGATATAGTTCATTTTCCATTGTGCATTCCAATTCATTTATTTGTAGACTATTTGTTCAGAATCTACTCACGTCCCAGTTTTTGGTAGGTAACATTTCATTTTATGCTACATTACATATCATACTGGTGATTTATTGCACCTCGCAGAAAGAGGAATCAGTGTGAAGCTTGTAGGTTCTGCAATACTCATATTAATAGTAAATTAGTTCTTTAGACATAAGTTTTATGGCAGTGGATGACAAATAAATTAGCGATAATTGGACCTTAATAGCAAAGAATTATCATCTTGTGTAGTGGGATCTAGTGCAATAATTACATGTGGAATTGCATATAAAAAAAGCTTTGTGGCTGGTACCCATACTGTAAGTAATTGTTTAACGAATCGGGCCTTCAGAGTTTGCATTTCAGCAAGTGTGGTTTCTGTAGCAATAAAACTCAGTCACTTGCTACTTGAGCACAAAGTAATGGGCCATAATAGATGTAAAAGGTATCTTCAAAGTCATTTTGGTAAAATATTTCTCCTGTTCTCCATGGAATTTGATATAATTTACACTCTTTTTTTTTTCTCCGTAATGAACACCAGGAGAGAATAGATTTTGTGCAAGCTTATAACACAGCATGTTTTTACTATATGAAAGGGTCGTTGATTTTCATTGCATAAAATAGTTAGCTGGCCTTTCACGTTAGTCTTTTAAAATTTTATATTTATTTTACGCTTTGAAAGCAAGTATTAAAGCAGGGTAAAAATATCGATTTTAACAATAATAAGGTGGACTTGTGCTGCTGCTGAGATTTCCTTGTGTGTGTGTTGTAGATAATATATATTCTAGCACCATTATATGTTCATGTATAAGCATCTATATATTTATATATATTTATAAAAAAAAAAATTTTTTGCATAGGTCATGTTTTTTATTAAATTTAAATTATTAAAAAGAGCAACTGTCATGAATAAATCTATAATGAAACCAAATAAGACTATTTATTATATAAATAGTTCTGGGTGTTTTTCATACAGAGAGATGTGGCAAAATGGCATCTGCCTCTACACAGACAGTGCTGCTGGGAGGTGAAGTATATAAAGAACTTTCAATTATTTAATCAGTAAGAAAAGCCACATATGATTGTTAATTTAATAAATAGATTAATTATTATTCATTTTATACTGTATTATATTTAGGATATTCTTAAATATGTATAAGTTAAGGTAGTCAATAAATGCAGAGGTGGGGTGGAGGAAATCTTTCAGAATGACCAACTGGATTATCCAATATGTAGATTTAATCTTATCAGGGAGCATTGTTACCAGGCCAGTTCATAGCTGCTATACAATGAAAGATAAAAAAAACAAAAAAACAGTGCCACGCCTTTTTGGCACTCAGGTAGCATGTACAGAACGATCTGGAATGTTATTATAAATGAATAAAATGTAAAGAGTTTGCACTGTGTGTTGTCTTTCATTGGTTTCCTGGATGGGTTGAAAACCTAGACTGTTGTCAAGCTACTGGATTTAGGAAATCCTACTCTGAATTATTAATCTATTTCATATATACTGGATAATGGCTATAATGACAGTCTTTTTTTTTAAGCAGAGTATAGTCACAGTCTTTTTTCATCCAAAAAATATATGCTTCATTTGTGTATTACCGTATTTGCTCGATTATAAGACGACCCCCCAAACTTTGGATATTCCTTTAGGAAAAAAACTAAAAGCCTGAATATAAGACTACCCTATAGGAAAAAAGTTAAACTTGTATATATTCACATGTAAATTGCCTTTTTAATAAAATATTATATCAAAAAATGCATTTCTTGTGTTTATTTCCTTTTATGTGCCAATGCTGCCTCTCTCTTTCCCTTGCCCCCAGCTTTGTCTCACTCCCCCTCCCTTTGACTCCCCCCTCGCCTGTCTCTCCCCCCCCACATGTTTCTCTCTGCCCCCCTCCCTTTGTTGCTCTGTCCCCCCTCCCTCTGTCTCTTCCCCCTTCCTGCTCTGCCCCTCCTTTCCACTTGTTGCTCTGTCTCTTCCCCCTCCCTCCCCTTGTCTCTGTCCCCCCCCTCCCCCTGTCTCTCTGCCCCCCTCCCTCCCCCTGTCTCTTTGCCACCCTCCCTCCCCCTTACCTCGATCCCTGGTGGCTAGTGGGGGCAGCCGGGGGATATCTGCACGATACTTGCAGACATCCTCCATGCTGCCCGACACGGCAGTCTATTATGACGGACAGCTGGTCCGTCATAACAGACTGCCGTGTCGGGCAGCATGGAGGATGTCTGCACGTATCGTGCAGACATCCCCTGGCTGCCCGCTTTTCCCTGGTGGCTAGCGGGGCAGCAGAGGATGTCTGCGCGATGAGCGCAGACCTCTCCTGCTGCCGCCCGGCACGATCGCCGGGACTTCTGTGACGAAAGCGGAAGTACCCGGCTTCTTCATAGAAGCCCCGGCGGTCGTGCCGGGCGGAAGCAGGGGAGTCTGCGCTCATCGCGCAGACATCCCCTGCTGTTAGAGAGGGGGATCCAGGTCCCCTGCAGCTCTGCTGGGGACCTGGATCCCTGTCTTATAGTCTGACCTCAATTTGAGGTCAGATTATAAGACGACCTCGATTATGAGACAAGAGGGATTTTTCAGAGCATTTGCTCTGAAAAAAACCTTGTCTTATAATCAAGCAAATACGGTATCTTCATACCCTTGAAATAATAGAAATGAGTATGTGGTCCTACCATTTCACATAAATCAGCTATGCAAATGTGTAGTGCCACAACAAGCTTTGGATTTTTATAAATGCTCCCTGACAATAATTACCAAAAAATGCATTACACTCAATGTCTAAGCTATTTATAGACGGCCCGTCGAAAGTAACTTATATCTATGAACTGCTGCTTCAGGATATTTCAAATTAATGAACGTTTCAGAGAAAACATTGAATTTTTTTGTTTTACTAAGTAGAAAGATGTGTGGTCCCCTGCAGGCCAAAGGAAAAAATAAATGATATCTGTGTTTCAGAATATTGATTTTCCCCAGCCAGAAATCGTTATCAACACTTAAGGTGTGGAACTTCCCACAGAGAGCTCTTGGAAGCAGAAAACTATGCATGGCTAGCTTTTACCTAATGGCCAGTAACCTGGGCTTGCCAGTTAAGTACTGGCTGTAATATAACTATTAACAAGCACCATTTATGTGTGATATGCGCCATGTGTTTGTGCTTTGGGGGCTCCAAGCCACTTACTACTATCACATTCACCCATTTTTTACATGTTAGAGAATCACTGTGTGATAGCTGTGTGATAGGACTGTCACTTGATTTTTATTTCTGTATGCATTACTACAACTAAATAATATAAAAAGGTATCTACTTACAAAAGAACTTTATGCATTCAGTTAATGAATAATCAACATTGTGTGAAATGCATCAGGGTTCCTGCTTTGCATACTGGATTTATAAGGTTGTAATAGTCAAGTACGCGGTTGGATCATCCAGCTGTACTTGCACCTTTTTCCTGGACTGGGATGGACACTGAGCTACCAGGATATAGTCCGGTGGTTTTAGAGCTCAATTGGCTTCTATTACTGCAACTAACCCCAAAGCTGTAAATGTTCAAAACTTTGTATTTCATTGCATATTTGCAAAAGTGATTAATTGCATTCTTGTGCAACATATTTAAGATTAGCACACAACAAATGGTTATTGAAAATTAAGAGGTTTATTGACTTTCTTCTGTCAAGAAACATTAGAGAAATACTTAAGTAACATATATAGATATATAATGATTATATCATAAATTGCAATGAAATTATACTTTTGTTACCAGAGATGCTGGTCATCAGGAAAGCACTCATTTGCTTAGTATTTCTACAGGGGAATACTATCATAGTTGTCTACAAAACCAATAATTTCCCCAGGTATTTTTATACCAAAATATCCTTCATGAATAATTAGCAATTCAAACTTGTTTCTTGAATACCAGGTCTGCTGTGTTTTGATTTATAGCTTAATAATCAACAGTGAATAAGTGTTATACGAACCTCTTGTTCAGATTACCATGTATAATAAGATTAAAGTAATGTGATTTTGACATTGTTACTTGTGCTAGCAACCTTTCAGCAGTGCTTTGATGCACAGCTTATTGGCTAAATATTATGTTCTAATTTTAAGGCAAGGTTACATTATTATATTTTTCAAGGAGCCGGGAAAGTATGTTCAAGTATGTTTCATGTTAGGGGAAAATTAAAAATTCAGGTACCATACTTTTGAAGAATTATTTACTTTGTACACCTTATTTGGGCTAAGCTATATTTTTTAAAATACACACATAAATGAGGTTACATTGTAATTATACTATAAAATATAGTCATGTTTGGGTTCTTGCTCAAATTTATTGTCCATGAGAGTTAATGTTGATTACGCCCAGAGAACTGTTTGATTTTGTTTGTTCTATTTGCTTTGTTACAACATTACAGAAAACATAAATAGTCCATGGCCTTAGTGAAGGAACTTATAGTCAGAAGAGTGTTGATTGCAGGAAGGCATTCATGTCAGGTACAAATGGATTTACCATATTGTCTTGGCCAGAATGTTTAAATTATTGAGTTGTTAAGGTTTGTTAAAAGGAGAGTATCTAAAGGTGGGTGCAACTATTATACACCTAATATGAAATGTTACATGTATATGTTCAATGTTTTGGCTATTCCAGCCATTATGTGTTTCCATATATTATGTTACAACATTTTACTGCAGATCAGCAAAGAATTATTATAGAAACATAGAATGTGTCAGCAGATAAGAACCATTCGGCCCATCTAGTATGCCCAAATTTCTAAATACTTTTATTAGTCCCCAGTTCCCTATCTTATATCTAGGATAGCCTTGTGCCTATCCCATGCATGCTTAAAATTCTTGACTGTGTTTACCTCTACCACTTCCGCTGGAAGGCTATGCCATACAACCACTACCCTCTCAGTAAAGTAATACTTGCTGATATTACTTTTAAATCATTGCCCCTCTAAAAATAAGCTATATATTTTATCAGGAGAGCATGGGTTTGTAATGCATATTGGAAATTATGCATAAACAGGGTATTTATTCCCTTTTAGTAGACCTATGTATATACAAGACAATACGTTTAAAATATTTTTTTTTCTTCTAATTTGTGATAATAGCTTGTGACATAATTAAGTTGTATGCTGAGACATGTAAAATGGCTGAACTTTATAACTTTTTATTCACTGGTATTCAATATTACAAAAGCATATACTTGCCTGTGACAGAGATACCTACATATTTTTTAAACTTTGTGAGGGAAACACAAATCCATATTTTGGTGAGGAAGCATAAAGAATGACTGTACCCATGCAAAGACAGGCATGCATGAAATACTGGGGATCTGCATTATGAATGTGTAAAAGACACATCACATCAATATATTAGCCTTATACTGGAAGGAATGTATGAATATTTGTGGACTTTTCCAGTGGTTATGAGACATGGCCAAAGAGGTAGTTAAATTCAAATAAATATACCATATAATAGCATGACACCACTACAATTAAAAGAATATATGAGCTCCAGACAATGGAATAAAGGTCACCTGAATATAAAATTAACTGACCAATTATCTCCTGGCACAATTTTTTACTACGGCACTAGACCAGCAGAAATGTTACTACTTCTGTTTCAAAAGAAATATTTGAACAACACTTAGTTCTATTTCCCAACAGGCAAGACCTAAAGCTGAAGCACTTAGAAAATTATTAACGGCGGCAATAACAAATTTGCACATTGAAATTTTTTAATAAATTAGATCAAATAGCTTTCAGCTTGTAGTTAGTCACTTGTACCTTTAGACCTATAATCTGTTTATACACATTTCTTTGAATTTTGCACTAAGAATGTGCAAATTTGTTAGAAAATACCAGATTATTTTAACTTAATGAAAATTTAAAATTAATTTATTTGAAATCCAGAGCATCGACTCAATATGCGCCGATAATTGGCCCATGAAATGGTCCCTCCCCCAGATTCAGGGCACATTGGAGGCATATCAGAGGCACATCAGGACCCGACTGTTGAGCTACCCAGGTGCCCCAATGAGCTTCCGAATACATTCGCAATTCGGAAATCATAGGCGAAACATGCAAATATCTCCCGACCAAAATCAGCCAAAATGCAACGAAATTGGTAGACTCAGTCCATCCCATAGAGTTCTAGAGTTATTTTGATGCCATTTCGGAAGGACCTGGGCTATTATGAATATAGCCCGTCTTTAGAAGTCAATAGGAGGACTTCGACTATAGCATGAAATAGCTAAAGTGCTCCCGAAATGGTGTAAATTATAATAAAATAAAGATTTGTAAAAACAAAAATAAGAAAATTATACATTAATTAAGTACATAAAAATAAAGAAAATAATATGCTTTTTTTAAATTAAAATTGTTAAATGATTATATTAATGTAAATATACTATTATAAAATATACCATTAATATATGACAATTGTATATAAATATTTTTGTGTTTAAAATATGTTTACTTTAATTCTTCTACACTTTTCTATTCAATTCTCCAACAAAAATCTGGGACTTTTTTTATCTATGTTACCCAAATTCGGAGTGTGTTCGGTGGTTATCATTGCATATTAGTTAGCCAAAAGTATATATGCTTTTCATTGTGAAAATGTCCTGATCTGAATGCCTCCAAGGCTTCAGTTTCCAAACAGTGTGAACTGCTGATACAAATTTGAATTCAGGGATATTTAGTGGCCGCAATTCCATGATTTGGGAAATTCAGCTAATGTGCCCGGCCCGAGTCCAATTTTGTGCATACTGGTGTATATTGAGTTGACCCTCAAGTGAATTTAGTTCAATAAATTAGCCAACCATGGGTAATTTTGAACTAAACCAATGACTGAGAGACTTTGGCCCTCAGAATAGCAAATTATTTCCAATAAGTTCTGATTAAAGGGAACACACATTAATATCAATTTCTTTTAAATTAAATAGTTTTTCTTTACGTCAGAAGGCAGATTGAACATCATTTCCAGAAACCATTTTGTTAACTAACTTATTATGTGAGTTGTCTTTTGTGATTTATAACATACATCACGGGATATGATTTGCTGACATGACATGATATAATGACTCATTGCTCGATTTGTTTGGCGTATGCACTATGAAGAAAGAAAGAATGTTTCAACTATAAACCATGTTGCATGAATTTTTGTTATCTTGGCAGTAGCGTGGAGATAAATAGTAGATCTGCAAGTTGAATAAATAAATAATGTTGAAGACCATTTTTAGGAAAGGGTATTGATGTTTCTATAATATGCCCCATAAGAATATTGGATACATAACTGTATAGTATATACATGTTTAACTGTGGTAAATTAACGAGGTATAAAATTTAGGTCAAAATAACAGATCGGAAAATTCTCCAACTTGGCTATTCTGGAGTGCAGTTATGATTATTAATAATCCCAACAAAGTAATTCTGAGTTTGCCATGCTAAAATGACAGGGGAAAATATGGAGATGATAGTGATGTTCAATAATAAACATAATATTACCTCAGGAATATGACCATCCACATAACTAGATTAGAATGTGCTGCTGGATCTCCCCAGTAAAAATATGTAGGGACCAAAGTACCTGTTTATTACATTGTTTGTGTCTATTGCTTTCCCAGTTTAAAAACAATGAGTGCTAGAACAGTTTAATATTCAAGCAATGGATTATGGATTTAGTTGAAGTAAAAGTGAATTATTAACCGATTAATATATTGAAATTCCAGGCAGGGTGAGCCAGATGTTTATTCAGTCTATGCAGTGCAAGAGATGCTTTTTAAAGTAGAAGGTAGTCTCAGGCACATAGACAACATTTCCTTGGCAATAATAATAAACAAACCTTTTTTCCTTTAGTTCACCAAAAGGATTTGAAGATTACAAAGAGAACCTCCTCGCTTTGTTGTGAGACAGTTTCCCAAGAGCCTGGCAGAATCATACTAGCACAAAAAGCAGAGGTTTAACAGAAAGCTTTAATTTTTTACATTTAGGTATTCATAACTTTTGGCTTAAGTACTCCACAGGGTACTACTGACTGCGCCAGCAGCTACTCAAATACCTACATCACTTTGGGATGTAATGGAAGTTTGGAAAATGGGAATATGATCAAGTGTTGACAACATTTTCATTGGTGATATTGCTAGTGTGCTAAAAACTAGCACTTAACCTTTGTTTACACATGACTCTCATGACATAGCCAATCAATGGTGAAAAATGTAGTTGCATATGCCTTGGAAAACCCCTATTTAATGGAGTACATGACCCACTTTGCACAGCAATGTTCTGCACATCTCTTTGGGCTCTTTAATGTGCATAGATTATGATGGCAGATGATAACCAATTGTTCTCATCTTATCTGCCCATTATGAAACCACATCCTTTGCTACTTCTTCTATACCGGCCTACAGATTGCGGATGGTCTCAACCAAAGCTTGTTCAGACTAGTGTATTATTGGTTGGGGAAACAGGGACATTTTTCAACTTTTTTGGCTTTCAACTTTCTTTAATAGTGACTATATGAAAATATTTTTCAGTCTTTGATTAGCAGGGAAGGCTGTGCCATGTTTCCAGATGGGGTAGATTCAATGGTGTATATCATTTATTTTAGATTGATTCATTTTTGGGATTCCTCTATAAGAAAGTCACTGATCATCTTTGGACATTTAATCAGACAATATTTTTTTCTACAGGTGCACCCTTTTGGTACCACAGGTGGGAAATGATTTTCACTAAGGAAGGATCTTTTTTTTTTTTTACAGATATTACTTTTTTTTCAGTGGGGCCATTGGGGCACTTCTGACCCCATGATTAATAAGGGGCTGGGCACATTATCCACAGCCCTATTTAGACTATAGGGGGTCGTGTTCTTCGTTCCATCAGTGGTGTTATCATCTTACTGCCATAGTAGTGCTTTAACGCACATTTTCGAGTTGAAACACATGTTATTCTTTATAGTATAATATGAGATAAGAAAAACAAAATCTAGTTAACAGCATCATTGATTAGACCTCATCATCTTCAAAAAGTGCAGTATCTCCCATTCTACATGTTTTCCATTTTAGCAACTAGAATCAGCCCTATATGCAGACAAAATAATGATTAACATTGACACAACATTTTCTTTATGTGTTTCACATTGTTACATGCTCAAAAGCATAAGCAGAGATTGAAAAAATTCTAAACGATCCTTCCCAAGAAAAAAGATATTCGAGAGGAGCTTAAAATCCTTGTCTGGTCTGGTCTCTATTTTGAAACATATTATTAAACAAACCAACGAGGGACTAAATAGGTACAGTTCAATAACCAAAACCTCTTCTGTATGAAAAAATAGCATTGACAAAAATCAATGGATTAATTGACAGGACATTTCAGCATTTATTTTACATGCAGAACCAATAGAATTAAACAGGATCTGTATCATTGAGACGTTTGCGTTTGGGTGACTATTTTGCAAATTGAAAAATCTGCTATAGTCTAAACTGCACAACAATCTGTTTCTATAGCTATGTAATTAGTTTAAGTGGAGCAAAACATTTTAATTTATTCAATTTAAAATGATGTGTCATTTATTCCATTTGGTCGTATCTGTAATAAAACAACTCAGTTTATCTCATCTAAAGCAAATGAGTTTGTAATTCTGGCGAACTCATTGAATTTAAGGGCAGCAGTTGACAGCTGGGGTTTTTGATCCTTTTTTTTTTTTTTTTTTTAACCACTCAAAACTATTTTTATTAGACAATTCCAGTAGTATTACTACAACTTGACACTCCTTTAATGTGCCCTACTCATATCAGCAACTGGACAAAGTCTCAGTGGTCGTCAGTGGTATTCCTGTCACAGAATCCAATGTCTTTAACTAACTTGCCTCTGAAATAAATAAGATTTGTGTTTACAAAAGGAAGATTAGGAAGGAGAAACCATTAGTACGTGAGTGTTAAGCGGTTCCACTCCAGGTGTCCTCTCCGTGCTGCATTGTGTTGCTTTGTCTTTGTATTGGTTTCAGCATCTTCATCATCACTTTCTCCAGAGTCACCACTTGTGCTTTCTTCATCCTCTTCCTCATCCTCATCATCTTCAACTTCCTCGTCGTCTTCCTCTTCATCTTCACTCTCGGCTTCTCCTGTTACGTTTGTTTCATATTTCTACAGGAAACACATAGAAACATGCTATAAACATTATCTGTTCTTACACAGCTAATATCAATCTGTAGACATTGAACTTCAAATCTGTCAGAGGTATTGAACAGTAATCTCGAGACTGGTACATATGAATAAAGCAGAAGCAAAGCATAACAAGATGGATGCCAGCAGCCTCCATTTTGTGTCAGTTTTTGGACATCCTTCTGTGTGTTCAAATCTTATTCTGTGTCCCTGAGGCTAAAAGAAAGTCTTTCACATCCCTAACTCTGTTATCTGAAACCAAATATTTTACTGATAAGTTCATAGTATCACCGGAACAGATAAGGTGGCCATTGTTAGTGGAATGTTTATGACTCTAAGCCTCATTGTATTGATGCAGACCCAGCTGTGTATATATACATACAAGAGGTGAAGGGGGGCTTCTCTTCAACTTTCTAGCCCACCCAAACTGGAAGAAACTGAAGACACAGACTGTGAGATTATTTGGATATTAGATTTGAAGAATATAATAAGGGCTATTATAAATACACCTAGTTGATTCAAATCCCCCATTAAAATATATAATTATATCACACCTTCTCTAATAAATATGTGAAATAGAATTAATCCTACGTATTAATTAGAATATTGTTTTTATCGTTTTATTAGTGTGGTATAAATATTATTATGAGTTTTAATCTAATGTGGAATAATAATATTGATAAGTTTACTCTAATTTGAAATTGTATTAACACTGTATTAACACAGGGTGTGAATCGGAGATAAGGTTTGGTTGATAAGTTGATACTGGAGGGGTAGAAAAGAAAAAAAACGAAGACACCAGAGATACCTGAAAAGACCTGGGGGAAGGATTTTGGGAGAGCTGCCACTAGTGGGGTGAGAGATGGGAATTTTTTAGAACTGGGCTGAGTTCTCTCCTTCTGAGGAGAACTCAGGAATATGAGGGTTTTAATAGCACATGTTCACTATAACAATAGACATCTCCATACACATCGTATTGAGCTAAGTCCCAGGAGTAACTCTCATCACTCAATTCTTCAATGGAAGGAGTCTCAGCTGCAAACCAACCTCTGCCGGTAATGTATAAATGTGGTAATTTGTTTCTAGCATAATCTCCATTTTTATGGATGTAATTAGCATATATATTTGGGTAAATTAAACTTAAATTCCACAATTTCTGGGATCTATATGTTTTAGCCTGGTGTTTATCTGTCATCCTTTCTGCAGAAGGAAGCCAGAGGAATATCCTATAGATATTAACAAAAGAACCATACGTTCTTATAGTCTAGCTATTTTACCCAAATATGTAATATCTAATCTCCAGAGATTATCTAAGATTCTCATTCTTAAAGTCTAAGCTAGAATACATAGATTGTCATTTGCCGGACAGATTAAGAAATAGCCACCTTGAGTAGTAATATGATTTAGTAATATTACCGTACCTAAGCAGAGTATATGCTGGTAGTTTGTAGGTAATTATGGTGTACTATCAGTAACTATATTAACTACTAATCATTACCAATGCAGGTTGTATCTAAATAAAATACATGGCCATCTTATGGTCAGAAAAGTACCTGCATAGTAAATTATACTACATGCATGTTGATACAGCTACAGAGCTGCATAATTCATGTTTTATATTATTCACCTGTGTTATAAGTCATACATATGAATTATGATTAACATCTATTGATATTGTATTTTGCTTATCGTTTGATCTTTATTTTATATTCAATAAATTCATTATTATTTTATTATTAATTTTTGCATTGTATTTACTTTTGTAAAAACGTCATCCAAACTCTCTATCTACATAACGGATTCTTTATATGGGTATTTTTGGTCGAACCCATAGATATGAATCATCAATTTTTATATTTTTGTATGATTCATAATTAATAACTCATATTCATATTTTTATGGTGATTAATATCCGACAAAACACAGGGATTAGCTAGGAATAAAGAGTAACAATTACCTTTCTTTATATGATAACCACTAGGAGAAGAAAGCTAATCTTTTTAGTGCCAATGTTTAATGTGCGACAAAACCTTTTTTCCACTTTTGCTTCAAAAATAGAAGCACATGTGAAAAAGCCACAGGACCTAATCTGGGCATTACCTGGCATGACCCTGGGAAGTATCAGGGTTGCGGCTTTCTTGGACAGTCTCTCAATGCTAGTTAAGTGAGAGACTTTCGTTTTCACATACAGCCATCAGAGGGCACCACACTTTGTTGATGGCATGTAAAAACAAAGGTGTCTCTTTGCACTGTGTTAGAAAAGTTGAAATATGCGGCACTCCTCTGTTGGTGTCTAGAACCAAACTAGCAGAGACAGAATGTCAGCCTCGACAGACCCAAACCAGATCTTAGCGTGGGTCAGCATTACAAGAGATCTGCCTCAGCTGAGAGGCATAACTCCCAGCAAATCTGCATGTAAGTGTAAAGATACGTCAGGCTTACTCCATTCAAATGGAAAAAGTCTTCTAGCGTTGGCTTCTATTAGTGAAACAAAAGTTAAAATAATCCTTTACCACCACTTTATAGTAGTAATGCACCTACAAATTGATAATTTCATCATGAAAATGATAGCAAAAAAATCAAACTTGGGTTAAAGAAATAAAGTATTTGTAATCATTTCACTATTTTGATCATCTAACATTTATTTAACTAATTCTGCATCTTGTACACATACATTTTAGTAAAATACAAAAGCCTGCATCACTGTCTCATCCAAACATTCGCATTACACTATAACGGTAACTGCAAGTATGCAACACGATTTGCACTCACACTTTTGAAATCAAGGTTTGTAAAGATGTGTAATTTCTCATGTAGTAAAATGCATTCAAAATATGTTTAACATGATGCAAAACCCAAGGTTCAAGTAGAAATTCCATGATTTTTGGATTGTTAAATGCACCAGTTTCAAAAGGTTTTTCATTCCTTTTCACTAGAGGCCAAGGAGTATTTCAGACGTTTTACCACATTCTCTTTTGTGAATAGCATATATGATGTGAAACGTGTGGGAACAAAGTAATTATCTACCTAATATCAAATGAGATTAATTGATTAGTTTTTGACTGAACTAGAGGTGAAATGCGTGAGCAACATGTCTACTGCAGGAGATAAATGGTTTTATCCCGTAAAGAGTGGATTGGAAGGACTTGAAAACTGAGCAAAATATATTTGAAATAGCAGAGTTAGAAATTGGATGTCAACTCACCACAGTTCACTGTTTAGTGTATATACCCCAGGATCTCATATTCCATTTCACTATTTGGTACTTAGAGTTTAATCTGCAAGTTTTAATTTGAAAGCTACTTATCATCATTTAGGGAATTCACACCTCAACAAATGACTAACAAATATAAATATGTTATGAAAGAATGCTCTTTACCCATTTCATAGTACGCAGTGCACTCAAAGTAATTAATGATAAGCTTTGCCATACATGTTTTGCCAAAGTTAAAGGGCCAATTCAGGCATCAAATTAAATTCAACACATGTACGTTCATTTATCTGCACATTGTACAGATTTTTGTTGCAGATTCTATCAGGAAATCTTTGGGAATTGCTATATAATGTGTCTGCACTGTCCCTTTTTTGTAAACAAAAGCACAAGTAAACAAATCAAGAAGATCAGTGTAGATGAACTAGGTTCATGCAGTATCAGTTTGATTCAGAAACTGATACACAACTGCCTGATTTGTTTGATTTGTGGGGCAGGACAGTTATGCTGTATAATCCCTCCATAAAGTATGATACTTGTGTTACAACATAAGTGAAAAAAGGGGAATGGTGTATCACCAAAATTCAAAAAATGAAAATAAAAATAAATAAACTTGTGTACAAACGCTGCCACTCTTAGCACTCCTCAATGTGCTATGTATATAACAGAGATTTGGTGGAGGAACGAAGGCGCAGAGTGTTACGCAGGGAACATGTAAAGAACAAAAATATATATACTGCATCACAGTAAAAATACACTGTTGTTGAATAATGTGTATATTTTAGTGCACTCACAAACATCCAGGTAAAACAGGCATCAAAGAGGATGAAATTCCATTAAAACCTCTGTTTAATCTGTAGAAGTGGGATAAAACAAGAACATACATAGAGCAGTAAACTTAATAACAAAAATGGTCTGCGCGTGATACTGCACTTACAGAATCCATATGTAAACAAAGCAACCGAACAAATAGTCCACAGGAGCAGCTGGTAAGGGTTTCAATCCAGTGAAGAGATTGTTCAAATAGCTTTTCTCTGGGGAAAATTTGAAAGTCCTGGCTTCCTCAGGAGTTGAAACAATCTTTTTATTGTTTATCCCACTTCTACAGATTAAACAGAGGTTTTAATGGAATTTTATCCTCTTTAATGCCTGTTTTACCTGGATGTTTGTGAGTGCACTAAAATATACACATTATTCAACACAGTGTATTTTTACTTTGTTGCAATATATATTTTTGTTCTTTACATGTTCCCCGCGTAACACTCTGCACCCTCGTTATAACATAAGTGCCAAAACACTTTTATTTTAATTCCTGGCCCTGATCATAAAGTGATCGGTAACCAGGTACACAGTTGCAGAAACCCAGTCAGGGTCTTAAGAGCCCCTACCAAAAACCATGAACATCAGTGGCACACCCGAACCCAGCCGTTCAGGTGTGGCGCAATTTAGTAAAATGTAGCAGGTGCTCACTTTGACTGTTGGTTACATTTTCCCTGTCAGAGGCCACACAAAGTTGCCTCATCTGACAGATGGGATCCTGCAGCAGATGCACAGCTCATCATGAAGGACCGCAATGAGCAACAACTGCCCAGGCGTTAATATAATCTAGATTGTAATATAATACATAGATCCATGCTGTATGATGTAAGAGTTTGTTTGTATATTCTTTTGCCAAACATCTTTCAGCTTTCAGGTATGTTTAAATTAAAAAGTAGAATAACAGTAAATTGAAGAACCAGTCACCTGGTGTAAAGTATAAAAAAGGTAGGAATACATATTTTCAAAATTTTCATTGTATCTGCTCTTACCTATATATACTGGTATTGTATTTAAGATAGATGTTATCTACTATAATGGAAAATAATGAATTTGTTTGTTATGCCAACAAACACAGATGATTTTTTTTGTCATTTTAATCAATACCTTTGATTGCAATTCAGCAAGGTGTAGATGCTCCTTATATGCTAGGGGTGCACCGCATGGAGCAGCCGCGCTGTCTATATTTCCACACTTTGTGTGCTCCGAACAAAGTGCGCACAAACCCCCAAAATACTTCCAGGAGACAGACTGCAGCTGCGAATTCAGCAACAGAGTCACTCACTCTGTTGCCAATTTGACCGGCACGAAAAGTATACGAAAATTCATATACTTTTAATGCTGGTTGAATAGGCCCCTCGGATGTATGTCATGTATTTCTGGGTGGTTTTGTGTGCTGGCTGTTCGCAAAAATACAAGAGGTACATCGTGCCCCTGAGTGACAGGTGTACTCAGGACTGGCAGCATGCCTATCAGTCAGGGGCACAATACGCCCCTGCCAGCAACAGGATAGACAATATGTTAAATACAACTGTTGAGTAGAACAGCCCAGTAAAGGTCCAATATGAACAGTGCCTATCACTGTTTTAGCAAACACTATACATAATTCATAAGTCATTTTTCTATCCTCTTTATTACATTGCTGTATATGCTATTTAGATACAAGTTATATTTTACTGGGATTCTTTGGAATTATAGTTGCATAAGATGTGCAAGGTATTTTAACAGGTTATTATAAAAAAATTAAAAAAAGACAAAATGACTATCTGTTAAGCAATGTGCATTTGATTTTACAAAAGCAAAATCTTTTTCTATTTGTGAAAAAGAAAAACGTAACATTTATTCATATGTCCCATTTAATGTCTTTCTGTGTGGCGATCAAGCCTTACCGACAAACAGATATGCCACTCCATCACCTAGTCATCGTTTATACTGTGTACAGGAAATCTTTATCCAAAGGGAAACAGAGACACAAAAAAAGTGATAGGTGTTAAAAAAAGACTTGAAGGAGCAGTAAGGGCAGCGGAGGCCACAAACCTTGCTAATGGTGGACATTTACTGCACTTTGTGATGGACCATTTAATGCCATTCCATGGAACTTCACAGAACTTGACACATACACAGGTGTCCTTGTATTGACACTTTACCTATCCGGAGGTAATAGGGACACATATTTACTAAGCGGGAATCCCTTGCCCCAAAAGCATATAGGGAATATAATGAGAGGACATGTTATTTCTCTTGTATCAACACACACATTTTTTTTCTACACTCACACTACAAATAGTATTTAGGTAACCTAGTCCCTTTAATTTTAGCTTTTGTAGTGCTTTATTTGTAAAGCCTGTTCAAGTACATTTCCTTTTGTCTGATAAAAAAAAAGTTCAACTTTATTTAGAATTCAAACAGATTACATTTCTAATACGAAATACTTTTCAAAACTGTAATACTTGTAAAAAGAAAAATTGCTGGATTGAGCGGGATGCTATCATTTCAACTATTCAGGAAAAGCATCCAACGACAATAGAAATGAGAACTGGAGATATATGAGCTGAGAAGAGATTAGGGAATTACAGGCATGCTGAGAGCTATGCTGAGTAAGGAAAAGAGGACTTTTGACTGTTTCCAATAATGTAAAATAGATACTTTTTAACAATGAATTCAAACTGTGCAAGAGATTCGAATTCTATTGTTAATTTTGATGCGGCTTCTTAATTTCCGTACCAGTGGTGTCGGATAATATATGGAGGATTATACGTGAAAATTGTTGCTTGTTTAGAATTCATAATGATAACATCTCTTTTGGAATGACAAACCTTGTCGTGGGAAAAACATAATATGCTCACAAGTAAATCTGGGGTTTACGGCTTGCAACATGGGACATATTGCTGTGAATGTTCAATACGTTTGTCTTGCATTAGAGTGTGTGAAAATGAGCTTATATTTTATTTACTCTGCATAAGCACACTGAAGATTGCATGGGAGTGCTGATGTGATAAGCACATGCACAGTATCTTTGCCCATATATCAATATCATGCTCTATTCTTTCCCCATCTCAGGATTGCATTATATTTCACTCTTGTTGGCTGATCTTCGAATAACAAGCAGCGAATGTGAGAACCAGTTCCTCAGGGATGTCAATTGCAGGGAAGTTAAACCACTTTTATGTACACAATTATTCTAAGCATTTTGTGTTTGGAACCAGCAATAGGCTAAAAGAAAGAAAAAAAAAATCAAGTAATAAATGAGACATCCTCATTCAAAGAATGTAATGTATCTTGCAATGTAAAACTATTATCAACGAGCACGTTAGAATGGTGTCAAGAATAACAGTCTGTCTGAGCATTTCAGACTATAGCATAATAAGGATCTTAAAAAACTCAAATTTATGGGGATAGGGAAGATCCCAAAAAATTGGAGAGGAGGTAATAGTGTGAAACATTATACCAAAGGGAGGGAACGTGGCGCTATACTTGTAAAACCTATTCCCCTTTTGGCTTAAATACAGAATTTGATTGACTGAATACTGAATTAATATTTCAAAATTAAAACTTGGGCATTATGAATATTTAAGGCCTAATTACATGTAACAGCCTTAATCTAACATGTGAATAACATAATAAATGACCCCTATGCAAGCTAATGTTGTGTGTGTTGTTAATAAGTACAAGAAAAGAAAGATGTATATTTAATCTGCCACTAAATTGTATGTGTTACCTTGACCAAATGTCAGGTCATCCCTGCCTTCTGTGTCAGTAAGAGAAAAGGGCACAAAGTCCAAAAACTCTAAAAAAATAAAAATAAAATAAAAAATACAGTAAAAAGGGAAACCCAGTGCATAAGAAAATTGATTTTGTCAATTCCATGTTCGTCACATTCTGATCGTGATGCACAAATAGTGATAGATCTGTGATAAAAGTGAGTTCCAACAGTTCCTGTAAAAATGTAACAACATTAACCCTTCTCATCCTTTGCTGATCACAGTGTATTACTGTGCCCAACATCCTTCCTACTTTAGAGTATTCAAGTTATTCACCTAATATTTTCATTTTACTTTTGCCATTTTTGTTACTATAAATTAATGTATCATATATACAAAACACAAAGTGTAGACTGCTGCGCCTGTATGTAAACGGGTATGCAGCACTCGGGCACCGCTAGTGTCTCACTTCTAGCAAAATAAATACAATACAAAGAAAAACGTGACCAGTGCGCTTCAACCAACACTACAAACACTTATATTTACCCTTAGAACAAGTATGTATCTTGCAGTGTTGTACAAAGGGAATATGAAAAATAAAAGAATAAAACACACAATAGTGTAATATATCAAAGAAAAAGTGAAATAAAGTGAATGAATTGTGCCAAGTGGCCACTCACATTCGTCTGAGCAACTACTTGCTCAGGGATATCAGCATAAGGGAGCCCAGGGAAAGGGTTAATGATGTTCCGTCACTTCATCCATGAAGACTCCACAAAACACATGAGGAAGAAGGAAGGCAAGGATATTAATGAACACTGTTTAATATGTAATACAAATAAAACATAGAATTCTTACAGTTAAAATCTGAAGAGTCCTCAATTTCATTAAAAGCAGTAAAAATGGTAAAAATCCTTGAAAAAGAGTCCAGTGTTGCACATCCCTTGTTTCCTATAGCACACAACGCGTTTCTCCTCTTTGGTGAGGCTTTTTCAAGTGTCCTCATGTGTTCTCAGCTGGGTCCTTAAATAGTGTGTCGCATAATTGATCCTCATCTGTCTCCCACCTGTTGCGTGTCTCCGTTGCCATGGAGACAAGTTTTTTCGTCTCCTCCCTTCATTTCTGATTGGTCCTGCTGTCACACCCCCTTCTCTCTGCCTGACTGGGCTAAATGTCTCAGCAGAAACGGAGAGACATGCAGTGTGGAAGATAAGGGGGAGTGGTTATATAACAATGTTAGGATAGGCAGAGGTAAGATCTCAGTATTGCTTTCAGCAGATAGGCAGACAATAGCAAATGTAAACACCTTAAAAACGAAAAATCTTATACCAGCAGCACCAAGCATCTCCTATTCCATAACAAAGGAAAAAAGAGAAAGGAAAGACTTATATAAAGCTGCCCTTTGTATTGTTGTACTCACCACCCACATCCACTGATATTAAACAAGAAAGGGGGGGTGGGGGTGGGAAAGGCAGGGGGAGGGGCTGGATGCTGCTAGTGTCTCTGACAGTGTATGATAACTGATCAGAGACATGAGGTTCAGGAAGTTATACACAGTCCATAAAATCACTAACACATACTGATTGTTTATACAAAATATATATAAAGAGACATCTTCCAATTGACTCATAAAAAATTGAATAGGTCAAACTCTGCATTTAACCCCTTGGGTGCCAGGGTTTGTAGTTCGTATACCCATTTCATTTCGAGCTTACCCAGCTCTTTCCATGAATCTCCTCCTCTCCAATATTTTCTATATTTGACTATAGCCAAAAAGCTCAGATCTTTTGGGTTATTACCATGCTCAAAGAAGTGTTTGGGGACACTATGGGTTAAGAGTTTATTGCGAATGTTACCACAATGTTCTCCTACCCTTGTCTTAATTTTCCTCGTGGTGCGACCCACATACTGGAGTCCACACGGGCACTCCAGCAGGTAGATCACCCCACTGGAATCACAGTTCATAAACTCCTTAATATCATAAGTCCTCCCCGTATGCTTGGAGGTAAAACTATTGATTTTTTTAGGTAGTTTCCTAGTCTGTCTGCACGCATTGCAGTTGTTGCACCTGTAAAACCCTGGGTTCTGACTCAAGAAAGTGTTATTCTTCTTTTTATTAATATTTTCCCTGGTAAAGCTGGATGTTATACACCTTTTGATGGAGGGGGCTCCCCGAAATATAATTTTTGGTTTATCGGGGATGATCTCTTTCAGGATATCATCCTTTTTTAAAATCGACCAATGTTTGTTTATAATTTTTCTTAACTCCTTATTTTTGTTATTATAATCAAGGATTATTGGTAGGGCGATTTCTTTATCTTGGTTATCCTGTTTCTCCTTATATTTAAGAAGGGAGTCTCTTTCTACTGATCTTACTGCATTAAAAGCCTTCTCTATATTATGTTCCGAATAATCTTTATCCAGAAAGCGTTTCTTTAGCAGATTTAATTGTTCATCAAACACGGTGTCCTCTGTGCAATTACGTTTTAGTCTAATGGCTTGATTTTTTGGGATGTTTTCTAGCCAAGGTGAGTAGTGTCCACTATCTCTACCTATGAAACTATTTACGTCCACTTGCTTAAAGAAGGTTTTGGTTTTAATGCTCATGTTCTCTATGTAGATCTCAAGATCCAAAAAATTTACTTTTTGATCGTCAGACTCGGTATTCAATTTAATGCCCCAATCATTAGTATTGAGATAATTCAGGAACTTCATTAGTTCCAATTTATCCCCCTTCCAAATAAAAAACAGGTCATCTATATACCTGTGATAGGATACCAAATTTGATCCCCAGCCATGCTCGGACCATACATACTCCTGTTCCCACTCCGCCATAAAGAGATTGGCATAGCTGGGGGCGAATTTCGTTCCCATGGCTGTTCCTCGTCTCTGCAGAAAGAAGCCATCTCCAAACCAGAAAAAATTATTATGGAGTATAAGGTCTATTCCAGACACCACAAACTTTATAAAGTCTTCTTCAAGCAGTTTGCTATCTAACAGTGCTTTCTCTATAGCTCCACAGCCTTTAGCGTGGTCAATAATAGTGTACAGAGATGTCACGTCACTTGTGACCAACACCATTCCCTCCTCCCATGTTACAGTTTTGAGAGTATTCAAAATACTTGTGGTGTCCTTTAGATATGATGGGACTTTTTTTACAAAGGGTTGTAGGATCAAATCTATATATTCTGAGAGATTGCAATATAATGATCCCACACCCGAGACAATCGGTCTCCCTGGTGGATTTAATACATCTTTATGTATTTTGGGAAGGAAGTAAAACACTGGGATGATTGGATGGATATTATTAATGTAGTTAAATTCATCCTTCCCTAGGAAACCTTTTCTCTTCCCTTCATCTAGGAATCTAGTTAACTTTTTCTTTTGATCCAGGGTGGGGTCACTTTTGAGGCGTGTATACAAGTCCGTATCACTAAGCTGCCGATGTGCTTCCTTCAGGTAAAATTCCTTAGACATGATCACTATACCTCCTCCTTTGTCTGCTGGTTTAATAACCAAGCGTTCATCTTTTCTCAAAGCTCCCAGGGCCTCTCTCTCTGCCCTCGTGAAGTTGGTATGGTCAAGTTTATGGTATTTAACCTTTTCTATATCTTCCATAACCAACTTCTCGAAAACTTCTAATGGGCCAGATTTACAGGCGGTTGGGTAAAACGTGGACCGATTTTTAAGAGGGGTTTTGTTCACACTTATAGGAATCTTATTATTTTCTCTACTGGGGTTCATGTTTCTTTCTTGTTTAATATCAGTGGATGTGGGTGGTGAGTACAACAATACAAAGGGCAGCTTTATATAAGTCTTTCCTTTCTCTTTTTTCCTTTGTTATGGAATAGGAGATGCTTGGTGCTGCTGGTATAAGATTTTTCGTTTTTAAGGTGTTTACATTTGCTATTGTCTGCCTATCTGCTGAAAGCAATACTGAGATCTTACCTCTGCCTATCCTAACATTGTTATATAACCACTCCCCCTTATCTTCCACACTGCATGTCTCTCCGTTTCTGCTGAGACATTTAGCCCAGTCAGGCAGAGAGAAGGGGGTGTGACAGCAGGACCAATCAGAAATGAAGGGAGGAGACGAAAAAACTTGTCTCCATGGCAACGGAGACACGCAACAGGTGGGAGACAGATGAGGATCAATTATGCGACACACTATTTAAGGACCCAGCTGAGAACACATGAGGACACTTGAAAAAGCCTCACCAAAGAGGAGAAACGCGTTGTGTGCTATAGGAAACAAGGGATGTGCAACACTGGACTCTTTTTCAAGGATTTTTACCATTTTTACTGCTTTTAATGAAATTGAGGACTCTTCAGATTTTAACTGTAAGAATTCTATGTTTTATTTGTATTACATATTAAACAGTGTTCATTAATATCCTTGCCTTCCTTCTTCCTCATGTGTTTTGTGGAGTCTTCATGGATGAAGTGACGGAACATCATTAACCCTTTCCCTGGGCTCCCTTATGCTGATATCCCTGAGCAAGTAGTTGCTCAGACGAATGTGAGTGGCCACTTGGCACAATTCATTCACTTTATTTCACTTTTTCTTTGATATATTACACTATTGTGTGTTTTATTCTTTTATTTTTCATATTCCCTTTGTACAACACTGCAAGATACATACTTGTTCTAAGGGTAAATATAAGTGTTTGTAGTGTTGGTTGAAGCGCACTGGTCACGTTTTTCTTTGTATTGTATTTATTTTGCTAGAAGTGAGACACTAGCGGTGCCCGAGTGCTGCATACCCGTTTACATACAGGCGCAGCAGTCTACACTTTGTGTTTTGTATTGATTTTATTGTTTCACGTAGATTGCAGCAGCCTTTTTTGTGCACAACATTCACTATGTCTTTACTTGATTTTCGTCACGATTTATGCACTAATTTAGATGTACTATTTGATGATGATTTTGAAGGGTCTGAAGAAGGGACAGACCACATTTGTCTGAATGATGAGTTTCAGACTCTTGAAAAACTCTTAATTAAGGAAATAAGAACTAAATGGGAAATTGCCACCCTTAAAAAGTATTTGAGTGAGAAAATGATCCCGAGGGGTCTGAGGATTTTTAAAACACTCTCTATTGAGGTAGAAGATCCTTCCCTCACCAAACAGTGGGATAATATCTTGGACCACTGCTCGTTTGAACTAATGGGTTTTATTATCATGATTCGAGAAAGGACCCTAATAGATATTAAAAAAGAAATAGAGAAGAAATGCGACCTTTTGTCCCCATGTGAGATTCTCCCTGAGTTTGGAGAGTACACAGAAAGAACGAAGGTTCGAGCTAGCAGGATTGAGGAGGAAGTAAAGAAAATTAAGATTAAAAAATATCGGAGAGATAAGGGCGATTATTTGAATGAAAGAATAAGAACTTTCTCAAAGAAGTTTGATAAAATCCCTATATCCCCTAGGAATGAGGGGAACAACAACAAAAAAATGTTTAATAAATGGGAGAAGGTTAAATCAAAGAGAAAAATGGGAGAGGATAGGAGCCCATTGAACAATGGGAATTCCCCACTCAGTTTGACCAATATGTTCAAACCCCTAGCTACTGGAATAGAGGAAAGGGAGAATGTAAAACAAGTAGGAGACCACCATCATTTTTTAGGGTGGGGCCAGAGGGATCACCTATGGAAAACGAAGGGAAGACCGTCATGGAGAGAAAGAGAGAGAGAAAAATCCCTAAGATACAAAAACCAGAGGTCAGGAGATATAGAGGTAAGAGAGGAGGATTACACAAGAAGAAGGGAAAACTTATACAGACGATAGACACAAATGGAATTTTTAATATCTCTGGCATCCAGCTGAGTGAGATCCAAAATAAAGTTTTAAGTAAAGGTCTGAAATATGCCCCCACGCGCACCCTGAATAAATTTGACACTTTTATAGACATTAATAGGTTTGTAAGGAAAGCAACACTAAAGAGGTTCTTTATAGGGAAACAACAAAGAAACATGAACCCCAGTAGAGAAAATAATAAGATTCCTATAAGTGTGAACAAAACCCCTCTTAAAAATCGGTCCACGTTTTACCCAACCGCCTGTAAATCTGGCCCATTAGAAGTTTTCGAGAAGTTGGTTATGGAAGATATAGAAAAGGTTAAATACCATAAACTTGACCATACCAACTTCACGAGGGCAGAGAGAGAGGCCCTGGGAGCTTTGAGAAAAGATGAACGCTTGGTTATTAAACCAGCAGACAAAGGAGGAGGTATAGTGATCATGTCTAAGGAATTTTACCTGAAGGAAGCACATCGGCAGCTTAGTGATACGGACTTGTATACACGCCTCAAAAGTGACCCCACCCTGGATCAAAAGAAAAAGTTAACTAGATTCCTAGATGAAGGGAAGAGAAAAGGTTTCCTAGGGAAGGATGAATTTAACTACATTAATAATATCCATCCAATCATCCCAGTGTTTTACTTCCTTCCCAAAATACATAAAGATGTATTAAATCCACCAGGGAGACCGATTGTCTCGGGTGTGGGATCATTATATTGCAATCTCTCAGAATATATAGATTTGATCCTACAACCCTTTGTAAAAAAAGTCCCATCATATCTAAAGGACACCACAAGTATTTTGAATACTCTCAAAACTGTAACATGGGAGGAGGGAATGGTGTTGGTCACAAGTGACGTGACATCTCTGTACACTATTATTGACCACGCTAAAGGCTGTGGAGCTATAGAGAAAGCACTGTTAGATAGCAAACTGCTTGAAGAAGACTTTATAAAGTTTGTGGTGTCTGGAATAGACCTTATACTCCATAATAATTTTTTCTGGTTTGGAGATGGCTTCTTTCTGCAGAGACGAGGAACAGCCATGGGAACGAAATTCGCCCCCAGCTATGCCAATCTCTTTATGGCGGAGTGGGAACAGGAGTATGTATGGTCCGAGCATGGCTGGGGATCAAATTTGGTATCCTATCACAGGTATATAGATGACCTGTTTTTTATTTGGAAGGGGGATAAATTGGAACTAATGAAGTTCCTGAATTATCTCAATACTAATGATTGGGGCATTAAATTGAATACCGAGTCTGACGATCAAAAAGTAAATTTTTTGGATCTTGAGATCTACATAGAGAACATGAGCATTAAAACCAAAACCTTCTTTAAGCAAGTGGACGTAAATAGTTTCATAGGTAGAGATAGTGGACACTACTCACCTTGGCTAGAAAACATCCCAAAAAATCAAGCCATTAGACTAAAACGTAATTGCACAGAGGACACCGTGTTTGATGAACAATTAAATCTGCTAAAGAAACGCTTTCTGGATAAAGATTATTCGGAACATAATATAGAGAAGGCTTTTAATGCAGTAAGATCAGTAGAAAGAGACTCCCTTCTTAAATATAAGGAGAAACAGGATAACCAAGATAAAGAAATCGCCCTACCAATAATCCTTGATTATAATAACAAAAATAAGGAGTTAAGAAAAATAATAAACAAACATTGGTCGATTTTAAAAAAGGATGATATCCTGAAAGAGATCATCCCCGATAAACCAAAAATTATATTTCGGGGAGCCCCCTCCATCAAAAGGTGTATAACATCCAGCTTTACCAGGGAAAATATTAATAAAAAGAAGAATAACACTTTCTTGAGTCAGAACCCAGGGTTTTACAGGTGCAACAACTGCAATGCGTGCAGACAGACTAGGAAACTACCTAAAAAAATCAATAGTTTTACCTCCAAGCATACGGGGAGGACTTATGATATTAAGGAGTTTATGAACTGTGATTCCAGTGGGGTGATCTACCTGCTGGAGTGCCCGTGTGGACTCCAGTATGTGGGTCGCACCACGAGGAAAATTAAGACAAGGGTAGGAGAACATTGTGGTAACATTCGCAATAAACTCTTAACCCATAGTGTCCCCAAACACTTCTTTGAGCATGGTAATAACCCAAAAGATCTGAGCTTTTTGGCTATAGCCAAATATAGAAAATATTGGAGAGGAGGAGATTCATGGAAAGAGCTGGGTAAGCTCGAAATGAAATGGGTATACGAACTACAAACCCTGGCACCCAAGGGGTTAAATGCAGAGTTTGACCTATTCAATTTTTTATGAGTCAATTGGAAGATGTCTCTTTATATATATTTTGTATAAACAATCAGTATGTGTTAGTGATTTTATGGACTGTGTATAACTTCCTGAACCTCATGTCTCTGATCAGTTATCATACACTGTCAGAGACACTAGCAGCATCCAGCCCCTCCCCCTGCCTTTCCCACCCCCACCCCCCCTTTCTTGTTTAATATCAGTGGATGTGGGTGGTGAGTACAACAATACAAAGGGCAGCTTTATATAAGTCTTTCCTTTCTCTTTTTTCCTTTGTTATGGAATAGGAGATGCTTGGTGCTGCTGGTATAAGATTTTTCGTTTTTAAGGTGTTTACATTTGCTATTGTCTGCCTATCTGCTGAAAGCAATACTGAGATCTTACCTCTGCCTATCCTAACATTGTTATATAACCACTCCCCCTTATCTTCCACACTGCATGTCTCTCCGTTTCTGCTGAGACATTTAGCCCAGTCAGGCAGAGAGAAGGGTGTGTGACAGCAGGACCAATCAGAAATGAAGGGAGGAGACGAAAAAACTTGTCTCCATGGCAACGGAGACACGCAACAGGTGGGAGACAGATGAGGATCAATTATGCGACACACTATTTAAGGACCCAGCTGAGAACACATGAGGACACTTGAAAAAGCCTCACCAAAGAGGAGAAACGCGTTGTGTGCTATAGGAAACAAGGGATGTGCAACACTGGACTCTTTTTCAAGGATTTTTACCATTTTTACTGCTTTTAATGAAATTGAGGACTCTTCAGATTTTAACTGTAAGAATTCTATGTTTTATTTGTATTACATATTAAACAGTGTTCATTAATATCCTTGCCTTCCTTCTTCCTCATGTGTTTTGTGGAGTCTTCATGGATGAAGTGACGGAACATCATTAACCCTTTCCCTGGGCTCCCTTATGCTGATATCCCTGAGCAAGTAGTTGCTCAGACGAATGTGAGTGGCCACTTGGCACAATTCATTCACTTTATTTCACTTTTTCTTTGATATATTACACTATTGTGTGTTTTATTCTTTTATTTTTCATATTCCCTTTGTACAACACTGCAAGATACATACTTGTTCTAAGGGTAAATATAAGTGTTTGTAGTGTTGGTTGAAGCGCACTGGTCACGTTTTTCTTTGTATCATATATACAAAGACAGCTCTAACTGTCCTTTTAAAACTACGTATAGCTTATTTGGGTGGAAAATTACATTTAAACAACCAAATAACTGGAAAAATGCTTCAGGTCTTTGACACACTAAAATCCCTGATGCTTAACTCGTTAATCAAAGTAAATCATATATAATAAGCATTAACTCCTAATTTTGTATATTTGAGCAACATCCATGTTTTTCCTCCAAAAAAACATCCTACAAAAAATAATTAAATGTAACAGGCTGGAACACACAGATTGCACATGACACATACCTCCATAGGGTTAACTGTAATGGTTAAAGCAGAGTCGTCCCAGTCCATGTCTGTATCTTTTGTGGCTTCTTTCCCTGGAAAGTCTTGCTGGTGAACTGCTCGCAATCTCAGGATCCCCAGAACAATAATAATAACCAGTATACTGACGCAAGCCACTAGCACAATGGTGGTAACACCTGGAGAGGCTGAGAACACAAGGGAATATTACTATGCTAGGTCAGCCATTTTGGCCCACTAAATTATTTATAAGAACCAACGCCAAGTTTTTTAAAGAGGAAAACGAGAGCCAGTGGGTTAAAATCTGCTAACAGATAAAAAAAGCAATAAAAAAAATGTAATGCATATCAAAGAATAACAAAGGTAAAAGGTCTAGAATAGAGAGCACAACTTTTAAATACATAAAATGCATTAAAGTATACATAAAATACACAAAAGCCAGTGGTCTAAAGTCTGCTTATAGATACAAAAAAGCTATAATAAAATTGTAATGCATATCAAACAACAAAAAGAGGAAAAAGGTCTAGAATAGCGAGCATGACTTCTAAATACATAAAATACTGTCTGTGTGTTAGAGCTGCTGGTATTCATATGTCCCCTACAAAGTCTTTCAACATGCTACTTGTTCTGCCTTTGGTGTTGTGTATTTGATGTTCAAAATAAAACAAAAATGTTCTGTACCTAACCCCCCCCACCTCTACCTTCCCAGGTAGGGGGACAGCGATTCATCTGTAAAAAAAAAAAATACACATGAGGAGCATAAGGTCACCAGGCTCAAAATACACAATGGTATCCACTTTACTAGCTTTTATTACCAAATCTTCTGCCAATTTATTAAAAGTGCTGTGCACATTTTATGTTCAAGATAGGCACTTGTGTCTGTTTCTGATCGTGATTTCAAAAGCCATTCAACAAATTGGGAAAAATAAATTGCTATGATAAGGCAGTATCATGTCTGACCTCACTCCTTGTGTCCCTGTGTGTCTGCCTGAATCTATTCTAGTCTTCATTGTTCCTAACAAGATTCTTTGTGAGCACAATGCTTTTATTTATTTTGTAAATTCCCTGATCCTAGGATATTTTTGTAAATCTATTCTGCTTTGGCGACACTTTATCCCAAACATTTTAGAAGTCATCCAGTGGAAGTGAAATAAGATAAGCATATGTTTTGAAAAATATATTTATACATAATGATTATGATTATTATGAGAGAGCCAAAATCAGATATTGCTCATAAGTGAATAGTATCAATCAACTGTTAATTCCTTAGGATATTTTAATTATACTTACAGCGTGTTTCATGCTCTGAGAAGTCAGTGCTGGGCTGCTGGAGAGATTGCACAAATTGTGGTTGTACTGCTATGTGGTTGACATGCTCTATGAAGTTTGAATTGTGCAGTATATTGACCTAGATGAAAAGAAAGTACCACAGTTAGTTTGAGATATCTTGATTTTTCAGGTCACACTGGGCTCCACCCACATAATATCTTCAGCCATTTGTGCATAGCCTTTCCTGTGTGGCGCATACTTTCGCTCCTTGGAGCAATCATATGTGCGCGGGAGGGATTTTTTGGTGGTGGCATCAAGGCAACACCTTCTGATCACCGGAGGCAATTGTTGATCACCTGCAATGGTCTTAAAGACGCAGGACATACATGTACGTCCTGTCATCGTTAAGAGGTTCATTTTATGTGAAGTTTAAATTACTAATAAGATCTACTGTAGCACTATTATAAGGTGACGTCAACACTAAACATTATGAGAATATATTTGTATTGACACTTGTCATAAAAGGTCTGGTATCTTGTATATCTCTGGTTACCATTACAGTCATTTTAATGAAGGTGTAGTCCACAAAATATATGTTTATTACATAGTCCTAGACTTGAAAAGAACTACCACTTATTTAATGTAACGTAAACAATAGCCATACCTCAAGGTTAAACTCATTGCTTGTGTAACGGCCATTTAATTCTGAACATTTGACTTTGAATTTACGTCCAAAAATGGAAGCTGAATCCCAATGGCGATAGTGAACTTGCCGCAAGACATCCTCGTAGCTTTTCATTGTGTCCACACCTAAGGGAAGGAAAGCAAGCTAATTGTCTTAATTCTGTATGGAGTTAGTGGTTACAAATGAATGTGTTCTCAAAGTATGACCTACACAGCTTTTATCATAATTAAATCTAAATTGTGTACTGCTTGTACTGGTTACTTTAGAGTTTTTTGTTATAATTGTTGTAGACTATTTTTAACACAAAAGTTCTGTGATGCGACTGGGAAAATTAGCATAAGTCATCTTTGTCTCCTCTCTCCTTCCAAGTTTTCTTTCTAAGTTTGCCAAAACCACCACAACTGTCAGAAAAAAGGGACGTAATATTTTTATGAGAAAGATTAATTATGCACTCAGTGATGGTTCTTAAGTATTTATTTTCTTTATTCTATTTTTTTTTTTTTTTTTGCTGATACTTTAGAACATACCAAATATTGAATATCCCTTTGTGGAATTTGTGGCATCAAGATGCTTCCCTTTTAGGGCACTTCGGTCCAGCTCCAGGCACTCCTGTCCAATGTTCAGCTCTTCCCCATTAACCAGGATATCACAGAAGTCCAGGTGATGCAGAGTCTCTTCTACAACTACTGGTTTGGGAGCTGGGAAAATAATTGTTGGCTTTATATATAATTGTATTTATTATTTAGCTATTGCTTAACAAATATCTATTTTCCATGGGACGTATATTGTATGTAGCTCATTTCTAGATGTGTATCCAAGCAGGGAACATACCACCATTTATTTACTGTAGGGTTAATCATCTTTGTAAGCATACTGTACAGACTGCAGGCAGTTTTGGAATTTTAGCAAAAATTAACAACACAAATATCAACTAAATGCTGTTTAGAACCCAAAAGAAGAGCTTTTTTTTTTTTTTTAAATGACCAATATATTATATATGTATAAACTATAATTTGGCATTTGTGTAGCACATTCCTTTTTATTTATTCTCCCATTCCGGAGTAAAATACCCAGAGAAAAAAAGAACAGTCTTGCATGCGGCGCCCTGAGGCCCAAAGGGCTCTCGAAGCACCACATTAAAACCTTTATAACATTTAATCTTCTTCAGACAAATAGATGCCCCTACTTATTTAATCCTAGTAAAGTAAAAGGTGGGTACACAGAGGAAACATAATAGGAGTCAGGAAGAACTGGGAGTCAAGGCAAGTTGAGGACTTAGGTAATAATCTTAGGGTAGACAGGATGAGGGAGGGTGCTAAATTAAGTCATAAATAAAATTTTGCTGAACAAGAAGCAACTTTCCAGACCCCCTGACCGACCACCCGCCTTTTACTACAGTTGGTAAGTATGGTGGTAGTCTTTGGTATTGTGTATATTGATCCTCAGCTCCTGGGTAACATGGTTTACAAATCTGGTTTATTTATTTGTTGGTTGGTTATATCTACATATTTATATGTTTTTTATGGTTGTGTGTGAATAAAGTTATTTCTATTTTATTCAGTTTATTTCAATAAACACTGTGTCCATTGTTATCCAAAAAGATGCTAAGTGTCATGTCTTCATTTCAGGTAAATAAAGTATAGAATGGTAATGGGTAGTTTTGAGTGGTAGGTAGTATAAATGGGAGGACATTTTACTATACACTAGTCATAATAATTTAGTATTAAGAAAAGGGAAGCTCTATTGTGTAGCCTATGGGATGTTAAGAGGGTTTTTTTGAAAACTGGTCTCTCGGTTCAAGAAATGTTAAACTTTCCATCATCTCATTTATTCATCATTCAAGATTATATGCTGCAGGGAAAAATAAGTAATTAAAAATCATTTCACATGCAAGATCCTTCCCCACTTGGCAATATTAACATAAAGTCTTATGTTTTGGTTATGAAAAAAAAAAAGTATTATTTGAAATATAAAAACGAAGTTGTAAAGGAGTGAGCGCTATTCTCTTCAGAAGTAAGTTTTATTTTATAACCCTTGGCATTTTATTTAATCAGCATAAGAACTGATACTTTCCTATCCTTGCATGTTCTCGAAGTGATCACCAACCTTTGTATGCAGCTATTTCCACTGTATGCATATCTGTAAGTGATTTAGTATTATAAATGCTTACATTACTGTTTGGCAGTAGCAAACTATATTTTTGAATGCACTGGGCAAGCGTGATAATGAAGTGAAGTGCGGTATAAACAATATTGCACAGTAATAGAACTAGAAAAAAAGACTGCCATTTAAATAGTTAATCAAAGGCTTTTAACAAACAATTGAATGCAGCCCAACTACTTTATTTTGTGGCTTTAACACATTCTAAAGACTCACAATTTCCAGTGTATTTTGACATATATGATGTTTCTTGATGGGATGCATCCAATGAGATGAACTCAATATCTAAAATCTCTTACATTTATCCAAAGTGGTAATACCTGTCTTTCGCTCATAGCATGGAAGAGGTTATACAGACCTATGCATTACAATAAGACATGTGTTAATCTCCAATACTTGTTGCAAACCACAGAAGCAGATAATGTGAAGTACTCTAAAAAGAAATTGACTTACACTTGCCGATGCTCTTATCCAATCTCTTTTCCATTTTGGTGACTGTGCTGATAATTTTAATATCTGGCAGCAAGCTCACGCCACTCCCGCTCTCGAACTCGGAGGCTGGACGTGCAAAATGATCCATTCCACTGACTGTTATCTTTGGTTCATTGGCCTGCAGAATAACGATATATGCCTCTATGTCTGGGATTGTAATGCACACATCTTCTCCGAAACATCTGAAATACATAATAAATACATACTAAAAATCCAGGGGGTGAAGAGTGTAAGAAATATACTATTCATTCGAATAAACAAACACTTCTGAAATGAGGAAAACACTTTGAAAGCAGGATGCCATATTTTTTTTATGTATAACTGTTATTTATTTTAATTATTTTTTACCAAGGAGAATATATTATTTTTATTATATAAAATGAAAAAATAATATATCACACACACACACAGATCAGCCATAACATTATGACCACTGACAGGTGACAAGCCGGTGGGGGCAATGTGATTTTCTGGGCAATGTTCTGCTGGAAAACCTTGGGTCCTACCTAATCATTGTTGCAGACCATGTAACCCCTTTCATGGAAACAGTATTCCCTTATTGCAATGGCCTCTCTAAGCAGGATAATGCACCCTGCCCTGAAGTATGGTTCAGGAATGGTTTGAGGAACCATTCAAGATTCTAGCATTCAAAAATAAATGAAAATATATATAAATCATATGATCCATCCATCAGAGATGTGCCATTAACTATTTTGATTTAACATCGGTAAAGACCACAAGTCATCCCTGGACAATTACTTGTAAGTACGATCCCACTATTGCAAAATAAAGACATCATTTAATTGTACATGGCTAAAGAGAAAACTCATTTAAATAATTAAAAAGATACACACCCACTGAATTTTCAACACCATACACTAATTTAAAAACTTGGCAGAATGTATATTTAATATAATGTAACAAGCAGGTGAAGCTAAATCAAAAAGATCCATATAAAGCAGAGAGGCTGATGACTATGTTTGTCCATTTATTGCTTAAGCCTGAACATTTGTAATCTGCTTATTAACTATTAAGCAACTCTCATTGGAACCCTAGTGAGTTCTCTTCCTTGATGCCTTGGCTCTGTTAGACCAGCTACTTTGCTACGCTACAATAATTGCCTCCAATCCAAAGTGAAAAATGGGGAATAATGGATGAATTCTCTGCAAACCATGTTACCATCACATAAACAAAATTCAAAATGAATAAGATAGTTTCTCACAATGAACATTTTACAAACAAACGGTATCAATGATGTCCTAAATCTAATTAATGAACCGAGTTATTAAAACACTTGATGTAACACTTGATGTAATCTCCTAGAACCATACATTTGCATGTTCACAAGCCGTATCATGAACATTTAAGGGCTTTATTCATGAAAGAGGGAACTGAGAGGAGAATTTCAAACTTGAGGCCAAAGCAGGCGAGTTTGACAAGTCACCATATTCAGCCCAAAATGTCTCCCATTCGCCTACTGAAAGGGTTACAATGACCATCTGGTGCGCAGGGAGGATATGACATTCCTGTTGTGAGGGGAGGATCTGCCTTGAAACAAACTTATACATTTTGCACTGGTTACACCAAGTGTCCTTAAAGATATAAACTCACACACTAGATAACTTACCCCCACCGAGAGATTATTCCTGGGAATCAGAGAGCCCGTGTTAAGTTTGACCTTTTTACCTACTACCCTTCCCAATTGCCTGCAATTCTATCATTCATTAACAAAGTCCACTCTGCCAATGTCCCATCCATGCCAATGTCCCATCAATGCCAAATGGTAGGGATTTTATTGATAAACGTTGTGTAGAGAAGCAGGGACCTATTACACTTGGGATGGTCAAGCTTTGATGGCCTCAGAGTTTGCTAATGTGCAGCAATTAAGTTTAACATGTTTTATAATACATGTTAAGTATAATAGCATACGTCCCAAGCACTCAATCTTTCAGCACCCCCACTGTGCACCAATCTGCGAATGCCCAGAATGCATTCTGCCATGTCCTAGAATCCCGCTATCTCCCCAAGCTCTACCTCTGTCCTGCAAAATAGGACACCCTCCCAGAATCAGGACTGTTGTTTGTGACAGTTGGGAGGTATGTATTAGTCCAAAACACTCTACAATAAGGGGAGATTGCTTGCTTCTTTAACATGTGAAAGTTGTGATATTTGTATAATGTAATCAATCACTCAGGACCATATTATCATACTCCAAATAAAGCTGCCTCCTTCATATCGGAACTCGCCACATTTGTCTCTGCATAACTTTGACTAGTTCAGCCGATTGCTGCCAGGGTTAATCTTTAGCAGAATCAATATGTAAATAGCTAAAGGGCATTTAATTAATATTTTAGCAGCAAGCCTACTGCAAGTTAATTAGATGGCTCTGCGTCTAATTGTTATCACCACTAACATATGGTGCTCTACAGTAATATATTTCTACAATAACCAGCTTACAGTAATAGAGATATCTTGTTAAAAGTCAATCAAAGGCTCTTTGGGCTCATTTAGGAATTCTGATCACTGTGAGCTCTGGAACAACATGCTACTGTACAAAAAATAGGATTTTCCCACCGCTATTAGTCTTCACAGGGGAGCGTGTAGGCTACAATAGTAATACAAGGGTTTGAATAATAAACAATGCCTTTCTCACGTGATGTCAGAAGCATGGACAATGCATGACAAATGCCCATAGCACATCAGTATGGCACACAGAGTTAAAGAAGAATCAACAATCTGGAAACTACACTGGGATTTCAATTAACCCAACCTCTGTCTTTTAAACTCGTATGATAGAATTTGCCAAAAGATAGTATTTAATTAAATCTAATTTATAACACTGTGTGTTGGCTCTAAGACAGTGACCTTGAAATGGAACATATTCCCAATTTTTTTTTTTTTTTCGCTAGCAAGTCTAACTAATCTTTGGTACATTTCTTTATTTAACAATGTGATCCCATCATTTTTTTAAATGTTTCTGTGAGTTATGCACAAAAAGATAATGGGCTACAGAGTTTAAATTGCCTTAATAAAATGAATAATTCACAATTTTGCAACAGGGATGTAGACATTCATAACTTATGCTAACAATTCATAGCTATGTTCTATATATTTAGGTAGAGCTGCTTTTAGTAATAGAATTATAGACATTTAGACACATTTAACATATAGACACATTTAAAATGGTGCATGGTTCCTAAGTCATTTAAATGTGTCCTCTAATAATAGATGGTATATCATCATATGTATAATATATGATATATCCTCCACATGGTATATTATCATATAATGCAGCTAACTATTAACTGAGCCTTGATATTCATTTCTCGCTCCTACAATGGCTATATGACTTTATATGCTTTCATGAACTTACTGGACTTTCGATGACACCTTGAGCCGTCTCTTTCCCGTGGTTGGGAATTTCCGAGAATTGATATACGAGACCTTGCGCAGGGCTTGATTTATACTGTCAATGTCTTCACCTTCCATTACAAGGATGGATTGAGAAGGGTTGAAGTGATACTAAGGAAGAAACACAAGTCAGAAAAGAAAATGTGAACCACTACACCTGCAAGAAAAACCTTTAACCTTTAACCAGAAACCTTTAAATATGGAAAGAAGGTCTGCCCCTGATAGAGCCGTGGTATCAAAGAGGGCTAAATAAAGTATTTTACTTGTATTCTTTTCATTAAAGTGTTTCTATTTAAAATACCTACACTTGATGCAAACTTTCATGTAAATTGAACTTCCTATTTTGCAGATTGTTGTCCTTTAAAATCCTAGCAGAAACTAGGATGTTAATTTCATATTGAACTTTGGTGCACAACATCATTTCACTTCATTATTAATATATTTAAAGTATTACGTCTTTTATTTTCATGTCATTCCTCCAGTGCCATTTACATTTGCCTGATCTTATCATCTTAACCTTGCAGACCTCCATTCAAATGCAAATAAGCAAATGGTATGTAGGCTATAATTTATTCAGGAAACGTCACATAGCCAATGTGTCTACATTCTCATATCTCTGTTTTACTAACCGCAATTGAGGACAGATCTGTAGTAATGTTAACCTCTTGAATGCTTAAAGAAAAGACAGTAGCCCTGTAACTTGGCACCTAAAGTGCTGTAGTAGTATACTGACTGTGGCAAGGGTATAGGCTATTCAATGCACATTCTTCTATAACCAATCTAGAAACAGAAACTAATGAGTATGCATAATGCAGACCTTGTATGAAGCAGCAAGAGGGCATATACTTGTTTCATTCCGCATGGACAGAGCTCCACAAATGTGTGCTTCTGAATCAAGAGTTCATTGTATATCTAAGTAACAACGACCTATGTCCTGCTACGACATACCAGATTGAAGGTGCCCAACATGGGCACTAATTTTGTTATATTATTTTTCCATTAGAAATCACTGGTCAAATCATAGTTTTGACATTTGGTTTCATTTCCCACCACGCATCTTACCTTTACATCTTGCACCAGACTCTCTAGTGAATTGATGTCTAGACCTTCCTTGCAGGCCTGCAGACAGGAAATCACTTTGTGGCTTTCAATTTTTCCAGGCCGCAGTGTTAGACCGGCAATGCTCCCATGAAAGTACTGAGCAAATTTGGGCTTTGTGATTTCACCCCCTGTTGATAAGGATTGAGTAACACCTAGTTACTAACACTGATTATCACATTTAACAGTCTGTATGCATATTTTCAATTGAATAATCAATATATAACAATTGCAAATATTAACAAATAAATTATTCTCATTGGTAATGATAAAATGGTTTTGGAATATTTTATTACTTTCCAAATCAGTTAGGATATTGTATGTGTTTTATATGACAGATATTGATTTGTGTATATACACAGTATAAGTTCACTTTCTATGGTATAATATAATTTACTGTACAATAGAGATTTTTAAATATTATTTTTGGAATGCTTTTTTTAAACTATGAGTTGTATTTTAGATGTTACATGCAATACAACAATGAAACAAATTAAAAATGTAATTCAGTATGTAAATATCGCTGCACTGATAATACACAGATCTTATTTTCTAATTGAACATGGTTTGCGGTTTGTGATGGTGCACCTGCTTTGTTGTTAAGGGTTTAAAAATAATCTACAGTATATCTACACACAGCTGTGTGCCATTCATTTATTTGTTTAAGAATTATAGGTATTTTGTCTTCCATGAATACACCCTGTAATTTTCAGAAACTACAACAAACATGAAATAAGAAAATTGTTATATCTGTTTAAATAGGTGTCATCTCGTTAGGAAAAACATATTTTCCCTTCGTTTGTGTAGGAGTTTTATTTCGCTACGTTTCTCAATGAATTTGTGGCAAAACCTGTAACCTGTGGGCCTAGAAAATGGAGCATAGTGCACATCACTTAATGAAGCAATAAGACATTTATAAAAAAAAAAATATCTACATGTTTTAATCATGTAAATGTTTTGTGATTGTTATTGTTTAGGAGGTAATCAAGCAGTAAAACAAATTATTGCTGGAGTGACTACCGTATGCATACATAGAAACTGTGATCGGAAGGTCAACCTCTGGTCTGACCCTGTCCCAAGTATACACTAAGCTAGAGAAAGGACAACAAGGAGAATTTAAAAGCTTAATTTCCCCATTCTCCCCCTTTTCTTCATCAAGAAGTATCAATATGTTATGTCTCCTTATCTCTTGTTTCGGGGTGTTTTATATAACGTACTATAATAAAGAGATGCAGCAGTCTTGCTATCTAGAAGACAGAATGTGCTAATTACAAGAAGATGGATCTTAGCAATCTTTTACCAACTACTTATTTAAAGCATACATATATTGTTAAAATCAGTGTTGTGCTCTTCACTAAAGAGCTGGAAACAAAATTGAACGGCTGCATGAGTGTATACAAACTACTAATGGATTATTTAAATATATGACCACTCAAAGGGTGTACAAAAAGAAAAAATGACCGATTTTACTTTACAGCCATAGTTCCTAGGTAAAAAGAAACAGCATTAATATTGTCCTCATGTCACTAGATGAACATTACACAGCATCTGATTTTTATTCTTGATGCTTTTAAAATGTTCCATAATTATCTATACATAGCATTTCAAGCATAATGATAGTGTCGCTAATATGCAGTCTCCAGTTAGGAAGACACATTGGAGATACAATGGAGATGATTGCTGGAGTTTTAAATGCTTGAACATTTTGTGAAAATGAAGAATGCTTAGCAAAGATTAAGTATTTTCATGATAAACTTCAACAAAAACATTGTCAGCTTGTGTAGGAAAATTCTGAGGATAAATAGGATGTAATGGCTCAGTTTGTATATGGTTGTTTCAGTCAGGACCACCATTAGAAATCTTGTTGGTCAGCACTAACTAAGTATCCTGCCTTCCCCACACCGACACCAGAATATTGCCTGAATATCCTGAGAGCCATAGTTCCCATTATGGTCAGTAAGACTCTTAAAGGCATCATGGGAAATTTAGTCCACAGAACATCATTAAATTGTCCATCATTAAATCTAGTTAAGGACTCTAAATTAGGGGGTGTGGCATTTCCTAATATCTCAATTTTACACAAAACCTGTATGATTCTACACTCAATGGAGTGGTCTTCTCCTAGATCAACGGAACTAGATTGGTACAGTATGGAGAAAGCAGACTTATTTCCACTACTCCCTTCATGTATTTTTGGCTTAACCAAGAAACTTAAAAAAATCGTAAAATAAAAAAATCCAATAAATCAAGATTGTTTTCTCATGATAAATAAACTAAAAAAAAAATATTGAATCCTCTGGGTGTCTTTCCCCCAGCGCTCCTCTCGAGGTTATCTCAGCAGAGGTCCCCGATATCAGCGCGTCGGGGTGGACGCATAGAGGAATAATAACATTAGAAGACCTGCATGAGAGGGGGAGACTACTTCCCTTCACTTCCCTACAGCAAAAATTCGAACTACCCACAAATTACTTATACTCGTACCTCAGAATTAAACACTTTTTATCAACAACATTTTTTTTAACTACGGACCATGAAATAGTAATACTGGTATCAAATATATCTAGAACCAAACAAATCTCAAGGATAATTAAACTACTTAAACGTCAGGAATCCAGTTGTAAACTATTATCTCTCGAAAAATGGGAAGAGGATATAGGAACCATAATCCCACAGATAGACTGGTGCAGAGGATATAGAATGCTCCAAAAAAACATTCATAATATCTCTCTGGTAGAGACCCAATTCAAGATTATGCACCGATGGTACCTGGTGCCGGCCCGATTACACAGAATAGCCCCTGAAAATTCAAATTCGCGTTGGCTGTGCCTGGCAAGGCCCGGCCCCATGTACCACATATGGTGGGAATGTAATAGTTTGCAACCTATAAAGGTTAAACTTAGATTAATATTGTCTCGTCTATTCTTTCTGATTGATTAAATATCGCCCGTAAAGTTCCTATTCAATCTGGACCAAGATGATTATGATATATTCCAAAAAAAGCTTATCATACATATCGGGCTGGCAATCAAGATCTGTCTTGCCAGAAACTGGAAAAAACCCATAACACCGAAATTGGGCAACCATAGTAGCACAAATAGAACATCAAAAATTAATGGAACTGGGATTCTATACCCGCTCCGGGGAAATAGATCTACATACAAAAATTTGGCTACCATGGACGAATTTGGAGGAAGTATACAAGGAATAAAGGATATATACAAATTAACACACAAACCAACAGCATCAACCCTTTGGCCTATTATACAAATAAATAATTAAATAGATATGACATCTCCCCCCCCCCCCCCCCCACCCCCAGGTCCCTAGCCCTTCCTCCTATATGAATGAATGAGGAATACATGAAGAGTGTGTGTGGTTGCGAAGTTGAGTCTCATGTTGACTCTTCGAGTAATTAAATGTCCCAGGTTTGTGCCCATGTCATTAGCACGGGACAACAATTAGGCATGGCATTTGGGCACCTATAATCATGTGAATAGGATCAAACAGAGAAGTTATTTTTACAATTTTATATAAAATTTACTGTGCACGTACTATATGTTATAATTAGAAAAATGTAAATAATTATAAATTAATGAAATACTATAAATACCGACACGGGTCTCAACCTTGTAACTTGTATGTACTATTTGTGATTTTTTTTTTTACTATTTGTTCTCTATTTTTCTTATTATAATTTAAATAAATATTTCTTTTTATATAATAAGATAATAATACTACACTATAAAGTAATGTTAAAATAAAATAAAATAAAAACATTAATAGAGATTAAGATATGGAAACACACAAGGATGATTGCTAATACACGTAGGAGGAGAGAGCCGGTCGCTAACCAGACGGCTGCCTGCTTCCTATGGAAACATGGCAGCTGTCAGTCATAGGATAAACTGCCGTGTACTACCAAAAGTACTAACAAATGTACCCGCCAGTTTATCCTCACACTAGGGACAATGGACATTTCACTTGTGCTTACATATTAGAAGCACAAGTGAAAAAAAAACATTTAGTGTCCCTTTAAGCTCCCTCATTTCTCAGTTTATGCTCCTTCTTATAACTATTTTATGTAGTCGCTTATATGTCATCACATCTCAAGGCTAGGGATGACCACTGATCAGTGATATCAGTGATAACATGAGTACAATTACAGCAAGTGTGCCCCTTACTGAAGCATCAGATACTCCCTGATGGCAGCACCAGTTCCATATGCAACACTATTTTTGGGGTGCTTCCCCCTGAGATTTAAATGTAGTAATAATACAGGGGATTGGACTAATTTATGGCACACACTACTGCTTATGGAACAATGGTGCAGGAACAGGACAATAACAATGACAGGGTTCAGGACTATGGCATGACTATTGCAATATGAGGACAGGGCAATGACAAGTACAGGATAGGAACTAGAGCAGGAATGGAAGAGACACAAACAGGACAAAGCAACAAGAACAAAAGTTCAATTAAAGAAACCGTTATCCTCAGACACTTCTAAAGAAAAAACAAAAGATGCACATAAGAAAGAGGGTAATGTAATAAAACAAAGTACAGGCATAACACATTAGTAGCCTAGGACTCTAAGTTGGAAGTGACTGAACTAAACAGAAAAGACACAGAGCATATATGAGACAGAACAGACTGGGAAGTGAAACAGACAGTACAAATGGGCACATTTAAATAATAGCAGAGAAGCAAGAAACCCAGGAACAGAACAGGACAATAGCAAACAGGGGTGGATGCAGAGTCTGATCTTGAGGGTGGGGAGGGGGGGCACATTTAGTCTGTCTTTTCCTCTCCCCCATGTCCTTCTGTCACTTTCCTCTCCCTTCCCATGTCCGCTTGTCTCTCTCCTTGTCGTCCTCCTTCTCATGTCTGTCTGTCTCTCCTCTTCCTTTCCGTCTTCTCCCATTGCTTCCCATTACTGTCTGTCTCACCTCTCCCTTCCCATGTCTGTCTGTCTCTCCTCTTCCTTCCAATGTCACTCTCTATTCTCTTTCCCATGTCTGTCTCTCCTCTCCCCTCCCCTACCATGCATGTTTCTCTCCTCTACCTCCTATTACTATGGATTTTTCCCTCTACCCATGTGTGTCTATCCTCTTCCCCATGGTTGTCACTCTCCTCTTCCCCATAGCTGTCTCTTTTCCTCCTCTCCACGTCTGTATTCTCTCTTCTCCCTTCAGTGTTCTCTCCCCCATCAGTGTTCTCTCCTCTCTTTCCCCATCCTCTCCTCTCCCCTTCTCTCCTCCCTTTCCCCATTCTCTCCTCTCTTCCCCCCGTACCCTCCCCGTGTTCTCTCCTCTGTTACCCATTATCTCCCCTGTGTTCTCTCCTCTGTCCCCCATTCTCTCCCAAGTGTTCTCTCCTCTATTCCCCATGTTCTCTCCTCTGTCCCCATTCTCTCCCCAGTGTTCTCTCCTCTGTCCTCCATTCTTTCCCCCATGTTCTCTCCTCTGTCCCCCATTTTCTCCCCAGTGTTCTCTCCTCTGTCCCCTCTTATCTGTCCCCCATTCTCTCCCCAGTGTCCTCTCCTCTGTCCCCCATTCTCTACCCAGTGTTCTCTCCTCTGTCCCCCATTCTCTCCCCAGTGTTCTCTCCTCTATTCCCCATCTTCTCTCCTCTGTCCCCATTCTCTCCCCAGTGTTATCTCCTCTGTCTCCCATTCTTTCCCCCATGTTCTCTCCTCTGTACCCCATTTTCTCCCCAGTGTTCTCTCCTCTGTCCCCTCTTATCTGTCCCCCATTCTCTCCCCAGTGTTCTCTCCTCTGTCCCCCATTATCTCCCCAGTGTCCTCTCCTCTGTCCCCCATTCTCTACCCAGTGTTCTCTCCTCTGTCCCCCATTCTCTCCCCAGTGTTCTCTCCTCTGTCCCCCCATTCTCTCCCCAGTGTTCTCTCCTCTGTCCCCCCATTCTCTCCCCAGTGTTCTCTCCACTGTCCCCCATTCTCTCCCCAGTGTTATCTCCTCTGTCCCCAATTCTCGACCCCAGTGTTCTCTCCTCTGTCCCCCATTCTCTCCCCATCGTTCTCTCCTCTGTCCCCCATTTGCTCCCTAGTGTTCTCTCCTCTCTCCCCCATTTTCTCACCAGTGTTCTCTCCTCTGTCCCCTATTCTCTCCCCAGTGTTCTCTCCTCCCCCCTACCTGATGCAGTGCTGGTCGTGTCACTCTGTGGGGAGACACAGGCAGCATGGGCTTAGTGTGTGTTAAACACCCTGAGCGATCAATCCATGCTGCTCACGCTCCCCGCTTGTAGTGATGACACAGAGTCATCACTACATGCGGGGACTGCGAACAGCAATGATTAAGCGCTCAGTGTGTTTAACATACATCGAGCCCATGCTACCTGCGTCTCCCCGCTGAGTGAACCGTCCTGTGCTCCACTCAGGTTGGGGGCGGACCTTCACCAATGTGGTCCGTCCCCCCACCCTGACTCTGCTCGGGGGGAGGAGGAATTGCCCCGTTGCCCCCCCAGGATCCTCCACTGATATTAAATCAAACATGGGACAAAAGCAAGCAGACAGCATAACAAAAAAGGAAACACAGTAAGCAAGAGACATAGCAAGCAATGGACATAGCAAAGAGAGAAAAGGGGAGAGACTAGTTACCAATTATACACGCCTGGATGAGCCTCATCTATACCCCTTCTTACAGAGCGACCTCCGTGTGTGACCAACACTACTGCTTAGCTGGATAACTTCTTAAAGTGAACAAAAACAAAGATCTGAAGAACAGAAGGTACACTTACAAATTTCCTGGTCCCGATAAAGGTCCACTCAGTAGCAGGGGTTCAGGCACACACCTTGTTCCCGACTCAGGAGAATGCATAGGTCAGAACACTGATTCTAGGTGAGGTTGAACTGTGACATGGCCTTGTAAATCCTCACATAAATATTACTTTTCATATGTTAATGTTGCCAAATATAACTGCTAAACATAAATAAAATAAACCCTATCTGCATGTATGTGTTCAGGACAATCAGTTGGACAAATAGGAAAATACACATATTTTGCATATTAAACAAAGCATGTTTTTCCTCTTGATTTTTATACCTTGCGTTAATACATGAAAACACTCAGGAATTAGGGGATTACCAGTTCATTACGGGATCACATACAAGGTTAGTATAATTAGTATTATTAGGATTAGTATTAGTATTAGGGGGCAGTGTTAGTATTAGGGGTTAGTATTAGTACTAGGGGGTAGTATTCGGAGTTAGTATTGGGTTTGGGGTATTAGGAGTTAGTATTGGGGTTCAGGGGGTTTGTATTAGGAGTTAATATTGGGTATGGGGGTTAGTATTAGGAGTTGGTATTGGGTTTGGGGTATTAGGAGTTAGTATTGGGGTTCTGGGGGTTAGTATTAGGAGTTAGTATTGGGGTTCTGGGGGTTAGTATTAGGAGTTAGTATTGGGTTGGGGGTTAGTATTAGGATTAGTATTGGGGTAGCAGGGTTAGTATTAGTTTTGGGGTTACTTTTAGGGGGGTTAATTTATTAGGAGTGTTCTTTAGCACTGACAGCTTGAGAGCTGAACTGTCAGCACTTACATGGTGCCATGGTGAAACGACTGCATTAACATTCACCTCTGACAGTTCAGCGATCAAACTGACCTAGACGCCAGGGATTAATCCATCTATCTTTAGGAATTGGGTCCAGCTTGATCTGAAGCAAAATTATCTTTAGTAAGGGATGGTGAGTTAAGAAGAGGTGATGTAACTAACTGGTGGACTTTATTCTATTTTTGAATGTTATGAAAAGTACAATCTGTGCAACATGAGTATTCTCCTCTCCTCTCTTAAGGATCCACTTTTACATATAAATGATATATATATATTTGGTATCTAATTCCTATTTTATAAAATACCTAATGTCCTTCATCAGGGCAAATCACTAAACAGCAGAGTTCAGAAATAATGTAATATGACGATCTGTAGCATGCTCTTCAATATAATACCAATCACCTATGATCATTGCGGTCAGTATGGTACTTGAAAGCCATACTGAAACCCAAGATGTTTGTTAAATTATTATTGCATTGCTAAACAAACTGATTAAATTCGGTGCTTGCTATAGTATACAATGTATTGGCCAAATGTGCATGATACATCCTGCCTTTTGTCTTCTTTTACTCTGTATAAAACTATTGTCAAATAGGAGGCCTTGGGTGCCTTTATCTAGGGCATGAATAGTCTCTGTAAAAAGGATATTTTACCTGAGCCTTTTTTATGAATGAGAAGCCACTTGAAAAAGCTGAAAAACACAGCCTTACAACTGTGAGGCCTGCTGTCAGATATAGAAGGCCTGGTATTGCAGAGAATGTTTTTTTCAGTAAAGAACAAAAATCTCAATAAAATTTACAAACATTTCTAGAATTTGTGGTCAAATAGTCTGCTATCATAAGACATATATACAAAAAAAAAAAACAAGTATAATCAAATTAGCTAAGTAATCTATCCCAAAACCATGCTAATACAGGCATCTAGGAGAAAAAAAAGGAAGCAAAAACGGTTTGCGGAAGGAGCTCACAATCAAAGCAGGTATGTGAAAATAAGCCAGAGTTTAATGCTTACGTAAAACAGGCTAGTACAAAAAAGGAAATGAACCACACAGTGAGAAAGACGCCTTACGCGTTTCGTGCTTCAAAAGCACTTAATCATTGGCATCTACACAAACCACATAATTTTACCATACATTTTAATAAGTCGATAAATCCCCTTCTAACTGTTCTTTTATACCTAACTTTGTAATTGGTAGAATGTCCTTGGTATTACCATTGTTAAAAAACAAAAACAAAAGCAGGATGGATGACTGCTTTGAACCTTCATTAGCTAACGCATCAGGAATGTGGGAATTAATTACATTAAATAATTCCTGTTGCTAATGCTCCCGTTTGTGCATTCTATTATTATAACAGCTACTATAATCACAGTAAAGCGATGACCTTAAATGTCTTTTAGAATAATCCAACTGCTTGCTTTGTACAGTGATATAGTATTTCTAAAACTTTAAAACAAAGTGTGTGAATATCAATGTGCATTTTAAGTAATAACCACAATATAAAAAAAAGAATGGCTGATGAAAGAAAATATTGGGTAAATACTCTATAATTGTATGCAGAGTTGCCTTGTTAATTAGGGGAAGCTTTGTAACAATTGTAACCATTATTTGCTGTGTTTTTAGAAACATAAAAACATACCTCCCAACTTTGCCCCCCACCGAATCGGGACACTTGGGGGCAGAGTCTGGGGAGGGGTGAGATATTGGGGGTGGTGTCTGGGTAGGGGCAGGATACTGGGAGAAGAGCCTGGGGAGGGGGGTGTCAGTTTTAACACTGTTACCCACTTTATATCCTGGCATCGGAAGCCAGGATCGCTTCTGCGCATGCCCAGTAAGCATTCTTTGGTGTCTGGGACACCAGAGAATGCAAACAGGACCGTGGGATTGCGGTCCTGCTTTCCCACTGAGCTCTACCTCTGTTCCGAAAAGCTGGACAGAGGTAGAGCGCAGTGGGACATAGTTCCCAAATTGTTACTATCCCGTGCAAAGTGGGACAGTTGGGAGTTATGTAAATACATAGAATGTGTCAACATATAAGAACCAGTGGGCCCATCTAGTCTTCCCAATTTCCTACATACATTCCTGATTGCCTAACCTTGTCTTATATCTAGGATAGCCTTATGCCTATCCCATGCCTGGTGAAACTCCTTCCCCATGTTAACCTCTACCACTTTTGTTGTAAGGTTATGTCATGCATCAACTACCATCTCAGTAAAGTAATACTGCCTGATATTACTTTTAAACCTTTCCCCCTATAATTTAAGACTATGTCCTCTTGTTGTGGTTTTATTATTTTAAATATACTCTCCTCCTTTACTGTAGTCTTTTTTACCCTCCCCTGTTTCTAAATAAATGTTGTTCTTGTAAAATTTGCACAACCCTGGTTAATTTATTCTTCTTTCATTTCATAAAAGCTGAGCGGTAAAGTGACATGTATTACTTGAGAAAGTAAAAGCAAGTTTATGATTGCTTGATTTTGCCCTTTTATATTATTGTGTATATTGCCATTATTCATATTCCCTGTGCAAATATTACTAGAGAGTCAGTATGAGACATTTCGGTTTAAACAATACACATTTTGTCATTCTTATATAAATTCGAGAGCATGGTTTTCTCTATTTTACAGGGTTCCATTTCATGTATGCATTTGCTAGCCAGTGCAATTATTCCATGCACAAAGCATTCTGGGACAAACTGCATACAAATACCAGTTGCATGCACAGACACACCATGTACTTCCTTATGGCTACTGTCCTGTGAAACATGAGGAGGTTCATTAACTTTTATTTTAATACAACTCCTAATCTACTAAATTGCTAGCCATCCAGCTAGCCATATACAAATTATGAATAGAGTATATTCTGTTAGGTCTTTGATAATCTATTGGCCCTTTCATTTTAAAACACAAGCGCAGTGATACTACTTTCATAAATGCAGTAATAGATCATGGTATTATGTTTGCCTCATGACAATGTAGAATTTCTTTACTTAATAAAACATATATGTATTGATCTTAACCCTGACATGAGGCTTGTGTGGCAGCCATTTTATCAGTAAGCATGTTTATCATTTAATAATTTAACAGAGCAGGAACACTGCTACAAGCTTTAGAGCAGAACTACCATACAAAGCACCGATACATTGACATTGTGGATCAATCACTGAAAATAACTCATATTAGAGGGCAATTAATGTAAACAAATAAACACCAAAATAATATGTGTTCCTTTCACATTATACCAGTTTTTAGAAACAAATTCTGTTTCAGTCATCTCCATATTAATGGTAATGATACAGCAGGCATGTCATACCAAGCTTTACTCTGTTCTATCACATGGGGTGGGTGTATCAGTTATAGAACTGCTGGGATCATAAGGTATTATGTGCAGTCATAATCTAAAAAATTGTCTTAATCAATGCATCGTTTTGTGTATGTGCGTTACTATTTAATGCAATATTAATATGTCAAGATATAAACACTTAGTAGCTGTCCCACCTCTAGGAGTGTTTGTCAGTTCTCAAATAATACAGTTTAATGTAAAAGCTGTAAATAAAGTATTTTAATTTATTATGTACACTAAGAAAATACATTTATATCCACAAATCTCAACACTATGTTCCCAGACATTATCTATCTACTTACCCAAGAATATTTAATAAGTTTTAATGGAATCCCACACAACATGATGAATAGCTGCAATGACTGGCGACAATGGGAGTTATTTATAAAGAAAGTGCATTTATAAATAGCCCAGCATAGTGGCACATAGTATCCCTTTGTTCGTCTATGTATAACCCGAGAGATGTCCTAAACTTACTTGTTGCTCCGACACTTTTCAGAGGTTTCTGATTAGTTCAGAGAACCTTTGTTACCCCCTTTGTGACGCTAGGATCTTACTGGCCCCAAAAGACGCTAGGACAGCATAGAACGTCCAGTGTTTAACAGCTCATCGCGGTTCCACGTGATGAGCTGTGCTCTGATTCCATTGCAGGGATTTGCAGCGGCATCCCTTCTTTCAGAGGAGACCACTTTGAGTGGCAGACAGGGAAAATGTAGCCTCTGCTCAAAGTCTACATTTTGTTGAATTGCGCCATGCCCTAACTTCCATCTTGTGATTAGTGGCCAGAGAAGAAAAGTGCCATTTTGGTGCTTGCATCGTCTGGGGTGCAATCACCATGCATCACAAAGGGATTAAACAGCATTTAGCTGAGGTTCTAGTTCTGCATGGTGAAGTATGCAAGGTGAATGCACTTTTTTTTATTTACTTCCAGAAACGGAGTGCAGGAATATTATATACAACCCCTTATATTATAAAAACCTTTGAGAAAGCACCTGGCTTACATTTTTTCACTAGCGCTATTATGCTATCACATTTGAATATTCATTTTTTTTATGATAGCTTTGTAGCACATTAGAATTTACTTGATCTGTTAATTATCTCCTCATCCAGTAGAAATGTAACCTGTTATAGTGTTTGTATATTAATACAGTATTCATTGGTAAAATGGAACCAGGCTACATTTACGCTATGAAATTGTCATTTCACATCTTATATGGAAAGGTTTTAAATGTCACATAGTGACTGAACTGAAGCTCTATCTTAAATATGCCACATTTATATTTCTCAAGCAAGCAATTGCCATGCCATTTTTACATTTCTTCTCATTACCATGTCATTTTACAAACATATGCAATAGAATGTTTTTTTTTTGTTGTTTTATCAAATATACATCACTAGCCATTGAAATTTAAAAGTAGTTTACAAAGAATGAATCTATTAAAGAGACTGTCATGTTCCTAATTTCTAAAGACATGGAGGTTCATTTAATGCTTATCTCTTTCTTTATTCCCTCAGCAGCAACACGCAGGGAACATTTGAACCAATCAAAGGTGAACACATAACCCCTCAGTCCCATATAAGTCCTGTAACGCCCCTAACTCTTCCTCTTTCTTTGCTGCTCCCTCAACGATAAGTACACTGTTTTTATTGAGAAATTACATTAAATGTCAATGTAGATAATTTCACAGGTTTTAATTGTACTTATTTTTCTGAAATGCATTTACATTTATATACAACCTATTGCTCTGCTATACTAATGCGAGTGAGTTTCTCCTTCAGATCTGTTTCTCCTGTCCTTTACTCCTCCCCTCATCCCTTAGGGGGCGATTATGTTCTCTTCTCTCCCTCTCCTTGCTGTCCCTGCCTTTTAGACTCATTTTACTGTTTATCCTGCATGGCTACCCTGCCCAGTGTCTGGCTGTCCTTCCTCCTTCAGTGCATGGTCCCTTTTCACATGTTTTCGGCCGTCGTGCGCGCTTATTTCGAGCATGGTGGCCATCTTTTTGGAGTCCTATTCAAAACAGATTATCAGTGGGCTATTAATGGATAAACATATGGAGGGGGGGGATAATTTTTTTCAGTAAGGGTTCCTGAACATTTCTGATGGCAGCCCTGATTACAGCAGACCCTTGGGTCCTGCTGATGGTGAAAGGGTATCTCATAGAGTTTTGGGCAAGACCAGTACAAGTAGTTATGCCGAATGTGATCAGGTTCACCCCTCAAGATCGGATTTTAGTAGACCAAGAAGTTCAGACTTTGTTCAAAAAAGGGGCTATTGTTCAGGTATCCAATCAGTCCAGAGGTTTTATGAGCAATATTTTCTTGGTACCAAAAAAGGGCAACGGCTCTCACCCAGTCATCAATCTGCGCCCACTGAATACCTTTGTGAAATATCAACATTTCAAAATGGAAGGCATTCATTGTCAGGACCATCTCCTGTTAGGCTGGATGGTCAAATTTGACCTCTAGGATGCATAGCTTATGGTGCCATTGCTGTAGAACACCAATACTTCCTTCAGTTTGAATGGAGAACCGAGAGATGGTGCTTCACCTGCCTTCCTTTCGGTTTCTCCTCAGCCCCCTGGTATTTCACCAAACTTCTGAAACCGGTTGTGGGTCATCTAAGAAGGAAAGGTGTAAGATTGATTATTTAATTAGAAGACATTACTGATCATGTCCCAAGGGATAGATGTCCTAAAACTCCATCTCTCATGGACTTTAGACCTCCTCCAAAATCTAGGTTTCTTGAGCAACTGGAACAAATCGGTTGAATATTCCTTTCATTCCTACTAGGAACATTTTTCTTTGGAGTTTTTTCTCTCCGGTTGACGTATGTATGCCTTCAATTGGTTTGATGGAGTTCTATGGTTTCCGATTCTCAATATAAAGGATTTGAGTTCAACATCAAAGAAAGAGGAAGAGTTAGGGGCGTTACAGGACTTTTATGGGGGTGAGGGGTTATGTGTTAACCTTTGATTGGTTCAAATTTCCCTGTGTGTTGATCGTTTTTTCTACTTTGCTGCTGAGGAAATAAAGAAAGAGATAAGCATAATACTTGCCTCCATGTCTTTATAAATCATGACTTCACGTCATGACTTACCAAAATCTTGTAATTAAACTAATCTTCTCAGTCCTCAATTTCAGTGTTAATGCTGGCTCGGCATCCTACAATCCCACCCTGAGTGGCCAATAAATGTGTCATATTTTAGTATTTAATTTTTTTAGCTGACAGCAACAACATGAACACTTTCCACCACAATGTTAACAAAAAAGACGTGTCACCTTTATCGGAGGATATTAAAGTTAGTAAATGATTGTTTTCTGTATTTTAGATATAGCAAAGTGAATTGTTGATTTTATGAGGGATAGTATGCCAAATACTATTATAAGCTGAAATACACCGAAAAGAAATGGTAGCCTCAAACGCCCCATCATATCCTATGGGAGGTTTCGCACACTAAATAAATACCCCATAGATACCAAAAATCATCCCGAAATTTAACCAAAATAAACCAAGGATATGATTTTGTGGGACTTCAAGACCCAGACAGACGAACAAGTTCTAGCCAATCAACCTGACAACCTGATCAAAAGACAGCAATGGTGATAGTTATAGCTGTGCTAAATGGCTGCAATAACAGAAAGAAGGAATATGGGATGCTGGAGAAGTACCAGAGCCTGAAAGAGGAATAAGAAATGATTTGGAAAGTGAAGATCAAAGTGGTCCCAGTAGTGATAGGAACACTCTGGGCTGCGACACCTAAGCTAGAAGAGTGGCACCAACAGATTCCAGTATAGACATCAGAGCACCAGAAGAGTGCTAGGAACCCTCAAACTCCCAGGCATCTGGTAGAGGACACAAGGTTGAGGAAGACACATACCACCCATAAGAGGGTGAAAAAGATTATATATCAATATATATATATATATATATATCTATATATATATATATATATATATATATATATATATATAATGTTAGTACATGGGTAATTATTTCAGTGTGGTTACTAATTGGCGTTTGTGCTGCACATACATATGTTTTGCTGCATATCAGTCACTTTTTTTGACATTTGTTTTTGATACATATATGTCCAAAATATCATCTTTTGAACAGATATAGTAATGATGAATATTTGGATAAGATATATTAGGGCATTTATGAAGCCATTTCCATATATAAAGTTCAATTATACAGTTATAATCTGGAGTAATGATAGTGGCAAATTTCCTATATGTTTACCGAATTTGTAACATGGGGTGATCAGAACATTGGGTAGCTAAAATTCTATGCTTTTCACTGAGAAGGTCTCCCAACCTTAATGTTTCTAAAATTGTGGTCTCTGAATGGCTATTTTGAGTATATGCATATTTCTTTCTAAACTCAGAAGCCACACAAATAAAACATGTTCTTCTTAGTCAAACAAAAGAAGTAATACTCAGCATTCAAATTAAAAATATTTAAGCAATTCCAGGAACAGCAAAACCAAAGTTATTGTATTAGCTGAACATCTCATTTGCAACAATCACACAAGTTCACTGGTTTCCTCATGGAATTACTTACAAAGTTTTTTTCCATTTAAACTAGCATTATTATGACAATGTGAGACTGCATTTGCTTTATAAAACAATATTCAGTTCTCTTCAGTCAATTACAAAGCTTAACAGTCCTTCAAATGTAATAATAAAGTGCATTAATGGCCTCACATTCCCCAAATAGAGCAGGATATTAACATGAAAGAAATGCTTTTTCTAAAAGTTATTTTAATTTTAAACCCCCCACAATGCTCCGAATGTGAAGAAACATTTTAAGCCTTGGCGATGGTGGACATGGTGGCATTACAAATGTTTCCAGGTACGAACACCCAATACAGACAAATAAAGAAGCGCTTGTGAATAGATAAAAAACAAAAACAAATCGGAATAGTTTAAGAATTTAAAACAGAATACTTAGTAGTCCGGTAGTTGTTGTTTGTAGATTTCTCATTGAACCCAAAATCAAAAGCAATCTCACAAATAGCCCATATACAGATAGAAGTGACGGAAAAGGCAATGTTCATACTCCACCGTCTTGTCCCTGTTATCCCAGCTGAAGTTCAGGTTAAATGTCATGTTGCGGGGAAATCAAATGCCTGTTCACACAGCGTTGTTGAAATCTCCATCTACCACTCAGTGGTGTCGAAAGTTTTGTCTGTTGAGGGGGATTGATATATGCTTTTTGCCGGTGTCAGCTTTATCAAAGGAATTAACACCTGTTTAACAATTTGAAAAACGTAGCCCTACACAACACCAACAAAAAGGCATTTAACCCAATGGCAACACTGGATGGTATAGGTCCTACCTGTCTGATGAAGCGTTGCCGAAATTAGACAGACCTAGTCCATTCTGCAGTGAAAAGAGCACTGAACGCTATTTTTTTCCGCTTTCAGAGCTCCAACAATTTGCAACAATGCCTCTATGTAGATGCATTGTGTAATACAAAAATAAAACACACTGGGAACTATTCAATCGCTCTGGAGAGCAATATAAAAAAATGTGCAGTGCCTTTAAAACACTTGCACTCCAGTCAGTGTAAAAGAGCATAGGAAGCGATGACATTAATTCTTATTGCTCTCTCTGATTTATCAAAGCAAAAAAGGTGCTATTTCAAAAAAGTGCTAAATTTGTTGCAAACTGCTATAGAATTTCATTGGTTTCCATGTTTACTACTACTATTTTAGAACTTTTTCCTGAAACAGCACCACTTTTCTTGATTAATAAGGCTCTCAGTGTGTTGCTGACATGCCTCGCATGTTAAAACAGTCTTCAAACCACACAAAAAATACCTGTGTGCCCCAGATCTTTGGCCACTATCAATGTCAATATGGTGCTGCTAGTAAATAGCTGCTTCCTGTGCCCTGGAGGAGGTACTAGATTGGCTCATCAGTAGGCAATCAGTAACTGCCAGGTCAGACCTCTCCTCACTTGTGTTTTTAGTGAGGGAGAGAGACAGATCAGTGTTCTAAAACAGTTATATTTAATAAAATAAAATGTAATGAACTTTTGAGACCCAAGGGCTTTTACAAAAGCCATTCTATGTGTTTAACCCAGTAGTAATCTTGCAGACCAGCACATTTTATGCTGTCTGTGAATTTTTTGGGGGTGAATTTGTTTGTACTGTAATTTATTACAGTACTACAAAGGCTTTTCTAAGAGCTATTAACCCATTCCTTCCCATAGATCACTTCTTAGTCATTGATCAGAAGACAAGATAGACTGGAACAGGTTGAAGATATAAATTGGCAGAAATCAAGTGGAGTCGAGGAGCAAGCAAGGGGGTCGAGGCAGGCGGAAAACAAGCAAAGTCTAAACAAGCCGAGGATTCAAGGCAGGAGGAGATCAAATGAAGTCAAGGTACGAGCCAGGGTCGATGCAGGCGGAGATTAAAACAGAGTAAAAAAAAAAGCCGAGGGTCAATATCAGAAGTCAGACGAATTATAACAATACCCAATAATAGAGAGAACTCTTTGCACAGGCAACTAGAAAAGGATTGAACAGGTGAATAAATATAGGAAGTAATTAGCATAGTCCAATAGAGGAGGAGATGGGTGTGTCAGGAGGGAGGAACAAAAAGAATACAGAACACTAAAAATATATATGCATATATATATAACAATAGAAGAGGTTCCCAAGTGATAGAAAGAAAGTGAAACCGAAAATAAAACAAAAATGAAGACTCCAAAAACATGGCCACCATAGATGAAAAACGTCTCCAGAAGTCACTTGACTTCTTGACTCCAAAAACATGGCAGCCGTAGATGAAAAAATGTCTCCAGAAGTCAGTTGTGACTTCCTGACTCCAAAAACATGGCAGCCGTAACAACACAAGAACTATGACGGCGTGAGGACGGAGGTAACAAGCGATGTGAGGAGATCGGGTAAGTGACACTGGGCCCTTGTCACAAGGAGTCATGGGACTCTGGTTGGCAGTCCTGCCGAGGAGTGGATAGTGCCTAATTATAGGCCAGCTACCCCTCCTTTCACTGCAGTCCTGGCATCAGTACAGATGTCACAGGATTTACCCCTCTGCAGTTTGCTAAACAAATTTTGGGGGACAATGTCTTGGGGGAATTTAATCTTTTTGCAACAGTACCATGCTGCCAAGTCAAATTATTTTTTGCAAAGCAGAGATGGGACCCCATTGATGTGCCAGAATTCCTTAGACTCTGGGTTCACATAATGCTACTATATATGCAATACCTTACAGTCTACTTTCATTTGCGCAAGCTGACTACATGACAAAATTCTAAGTTGGAAATCCTAAATATGTTTTTCCCAAATGTGGCCTTTGAATTCCCAAACAACCCAAAAAAAAACCTATGCATGGGTGGTATCCCTGTACTCAGGAGATGTTGCTGAACAAAGGGTGTCATTTGGTAAAATCATTTTAAATTTCAGCACATCTGAATTGTATCGGTGTGAAAAATGTTGATAAAGGTAAGTAAAAAATGGCTACATGAAAAGTGTCAAAATACCCAAGTTAAATACCCTGAGTTGTCAAGTTGTGAAAAATATGTACATGTGGTGGGTGATGATTCAGGGATTCATGACCAATATCTGTGTTACAACTTCACTATAGCTAATTTTGAAAAACAAATAATTGCCTTACTTGTACTGACTACCCTGTAACAAAAACAAAGCATGGGCTATTTATAAACTCAGGATTAATATTAGAACTATTTAGCATGTTTTTTTTTTATTAGCTTTTGTAGATGGGTATAAGATTTTTCAAATAAAAGTCAGAAAACCTGTGTTTCATGTTTCAACATATTTTATTATTTTTTATGTATAAAATTATATGATGTGATCAAAATAATGGTATCAACCGAAAGTCCTTCTTATGCCAATAAAAAAAAATATAATTTGTGTGGATATGTTATATGAGAAAGAAAAAAATGAAAGCTAATCACAAACACCGCCGAAATTTTAAAACATACCACAACACAAACAAGGCCAAAGAGTCATGTCTCTAAGGTATTAAACCTTTTAGTTTATTTGAGACAAGAGCCATTTTATAACTTTACCTATGTGTTAAACAAAAGCGCATGTTTGTTCTTAATTGACACAAATATACGTTTTTTTCCTAAGATGTATCCCTTTTTGTACGGTTTACAATTTTATAAAGGGTGTAAAAATAAACATGATCAAGCATGCTTTTCATTGTTTTTAATACTTTTTTTTTTTTTACACAGTATATATATCTCTTTCTTCACTCTCTCTGTCTCTGACACAAGATCAAAGTGTGTTAGTGAGAGGCAGGGAGAATTTTGACAATCCATTGTTAAAAGAACACTGATTTATAATTTATTGTGTGATCACAGTGAAATAAATTAAAAAATAATGGTTGATTCTTAATGCAACAAAGAACAACCTATCCCATCCACTTCTCTAAATTTGGGGGTAGGTAGCTGCAGATATATAATTGATGGAGCAACTAATCTCAGAAATTGCAGCACCAGACTACGTCTTTTCTTGGCAAACCAGTGGTTGGGACTTAACTATGTTTGTGATCTACTGCTGCCTGATACTGCTGCCATACAATGCACGTTGGAGCCACCTTGTTTTCATGGCCACCATTACAATTGGCTTTGGAGCAGTTTCGACTACTTCTCTGCCTGTTCAGTGTATCATGTGCTTCAGTCCACACTGTGTTTCTTCCCTAGTTTGCAAACATCATGAGCACTATGCATTTACGTCTAGCTGCACAGGAATATGGTCTTTGGAACTCCTGCACTTAAGTTATTACATGTCCCAGTTCTTTATGATTTGGAATATTTATATTTTAAAGGACAACTCAACTTTATTTTTCACTTCTGCTTCTAATGTGTGAATAAATTGGAATGCCCTTTTAACAGTACATGCCAGTTTATCCTCTGACCAGCTGTCATGCTTGCTGGGAAGCAGGCAACCCAGTCTTGTCTGCTGATCCCATGCAAAAATGAGGATCTCGCTGTGCATTAGCAGAAAGAGACTCCTGCACAGTAGAGACCTCGATCAGACTAGCTGGGCAAGGTCCTACTCTGATCGACTGTGCTTCCAGGCTGGCAGTATCTCAGCAGTGAGAAACAGACAAGAGTAAACCTGCATGTATCTATTAAGATACATGTAGGTTTGAATATATCTATTCAAATACCCGTTAGTTTACTCCAAAGAAGCAAGGGTTATAAAAGATTTAAAAGTCCTCTAAATAATATTTACTTTTTAACAAATCTAAATGGACTATTTTAATAAATAGTGATATCCATGGTTTGTTTGTTTTGTGGTTTCTTTAGCAGCTTTTTGTGCTACGCACCGTAGTTATTATGTGATTTTATAAGCAGACACAGACTGTTCTAGTTTTAAATGTTCTCTTTCCCACTTTATGCTACATCTAATGAGGAACTCTATATACTGTGGGAAGGAGGAGCCTGAATACAAATCTCATCTTTTACCAAAGATAAATAAATGGGGATTAATTAATAAATTGTGGTGCATAGTTCGAAAAGTGGAGCAACAACCATTCCCACAAAGCGTTCCACTTTTAGAAGAATGTCACAAGATTTATATATAACAGAGTGTTAAGGGAAGTCATTGTTCTTGGAGCATCTCCAGTGTTCACATAGTTGAGTAGTTGACTTCAATAGGGCCTGGAGAGTGCAGTTTGTGGAAATATTGCCAGACTTAAGTTGCTGGTGAGATTTGATGAGTTGAGCAACAATGTGGAAGCCTTACGTGCTAGTGTTCAACATTGCAAGGGTGTTGGCTCCTTAAACTCATTAGTAAAAATAACACCAAGTGAAAATGCTTAAAAATTTAAATATTAAACCATTTCTTACACCATTTTTAACTTACAAACACCAAAGACATATAACATAAATATTAATTATATCTCATGAGTCATCAGGCTAAGAACAAAACTTTATTTTTAATATAGTCATTTCCTTACTCTAACAGGAGCAATAGGCAGTTCAGTGTATAGAAATGAGCAGTGGACTTCAGTACGCCAAGGCAAAATATCCCAGATCACAGAATTAAAAGCTGGTTTCCGTAAAGGACTGGTATGTAAGAAGTATATTTTAAAAAATGTAGTAAAACTGATGGAAGTATAAAATCAAATGAAAACAAACACACAGAAAATCTTTTTACGCTAAGAACTTCGGCACAAACATTTTGCTTCGGTTATAGCACTGTACAAATCGTATTTGATCCTTTAGCAATGAACGATGTGCACTGTGACTGTTACTTTCTCTCACCGTTTACGTTAAATGGCATTTCCTGAAAGAATTCACAATGCAGTCTGATTTGCTCTCTATTATACTGTGAATTAAGTATTTCGACCAGATTTTGGAAAGCTTTTATCTTTTCAGTGGTGAAAAATATTTTGTTATCTCAGCATGTCTTTTATAGCAAAACCAAATTGACAATGTGCTGTCAAGGGAAGGCCTTGAATTAGAACGCACAAGCAATAAAGCCTAACTTCTACAGGCATATTATAATTCTTTAGACTTTGTTGCATAAGTAACAACCATGCATACATTATTTAACACATTTAGCTAGTATTATTCTATAATTTACCATACTGAAAGCATTAATTTGTGTGCATACATTTTTCATCTGCTCAGGTCCGTGTAAGGCCCAGGACAGCTGGGGTAATGAATCCCAGATATCACACTATGTTAAAATAACAATCTGTACCAAATAATGCAGGAAAAAGCAAAACACAAAGCCCAGGCAACCATTTTTGTTTCATTTTCCCCACTGCAACAATTATCCATGGGGTGTACACTATAAAACACACACTATTTGTTGCAAAGCTTCTAATATGTGAAAGTGGATCATTATTTTTGCTTTAGATTCAAACATGGAAAAATGTTGTCATTTGAATTTAGAGGTTGTCTAACTAGTTGTCGAAAAAAAAAGGTTTTATGAGACCACAAATATTTTTTGCACATCCCTGTTTCATTTGTTCTGGATTCAGTTGAGTGTGCAACACCCACTTAAGAGAAGTCAGAGGCTCTTTACCTTATTCTGACTTAAAACCCTTTTGCACAGTAAAGTTCAATAAGACTAAAAATGTATGCTTTTATTATATTCTATATATTTTATATTTACTCACAAATATCAGGTTTGCAGCTCTTCATGAACCCCCATCCTTAATTTAGCAGCTATGTGATACGGATTTATAGTTTACAACACTTGCACATTTGATAGTGATTTGTAGTATGCAATATCTTGAGATTTCCATAGATGTGCACAATGAGTCCACTGCAGAAAATACAATAAAATAAACATACGCACATAAGTGACAATTACCTTGCCAACAAGCTCCCACTGTCAGCTGCATAGCAATGTGTGAAGGGTGAATGGGCCAGTCGTTAGTAACCAAATATGGCTCATATGTTGCTCCGTCCATGTATAATGTCACCAATGGGAAGTCTATGTTGATTATATAGTAGTGCCATTCTTTATCACAGATCTAGAATGAAGGGAACATACATTATTTGTCAAGATTCTTTAACTTATTGACAAACTAACATTTTGAGTACAAGAGACACACATTACTACAGGATCTACTTAATAAAGAGAGAATTTCAGGGAGTTGAGATGGGAATTTTAAATGTTATGCCAATGTAGCAGAGTTGAAAACATTCTTCAGTGCAGCTAAGTGACCTTAAGTTTGAAATTCCTGTCTCAATTGCATACAATTCTTTCTTTATTAGACTCTTTGATGTACTGTAAACTTGCTGCAAGCTTAATGTCCTGTTCCTTGATTTAATCACTGGGCAATTCTCTAATTTCTCTTATCCCAGTTTAAAAAAAACATATTAAGTAGATAATTGTTTTTACACAAATGACCCAATTTTCAATCTTAAATATTCTATAAAACAGAAAATGTGCCCTTTCTCCAATCTCTAAAAGTGCTACAATTAGGTGCTATGATCTCTTCTCAAATTTCAATTTCTAAGACATACAGTTTATGAAACTATTGTGTTCCTTGTTGAAGGGACAGGTCCCCTTCATGCAGGTATAGGTATTCAAAACTGCAGAAGAGAGATAATTCACTCGTACATCAACTGGTGAGATGCAGTTTTTGGTCTGAGATACTAGTTGGCATGGACTTTGTTTCTTAGTATCTCTGTCTTTAGATTCCCCTCATACAGTCTCCTAGTTATTTGTGTACTATGCTTTACAAGAAATCACTGCATGCCTTACAAGAAATCAAGTACAGAAAGACAAGGCACTAGGACCAAACCTTCCATCATCTTCTTGTAGACATGTAATGAGGCGAATTGGTCTCTTATTGGTCTGACTGAATAAATAGTTGAATGACAGACTTTCTTGTGATTCGCCAATTTCACTTCACATTCAAGCCTTTTCTGAAACGACTTTATATATATATGTGTGTGTATATAGATGTATATATATATATCCCATGAAGCTTTCCATGAGTACCCTTTGAATCCCCATGAAATATTGCACAGTTGAAGCCTGAAGACATGTAAGGTGGAAGAAAGATGCTGATCAGAAGTACGGCACAACTGACTTTCACTGGTATACCAAAGGCGATATTTGGAGTTAAGTCTCACTTTAACAACTTCCAAGAAAACTGGATAACTGCAGGAGCATCACTTGCCTGCCAAATAAGCATCCTCTATTCTGTTTTATTTTAAGGATATGTATATTTTCATGTGCTGAGAATACATTGCTTTACATACTGTCCTATGAGATCAATCCTCTGGTTATTTACAGATTGATTACAGATTTACCCCTGTAAAAGCCACAGTTACAGTTCTCTCTATAAATGCACCATTGTGTAACCGATAAAGATTACAAAGTACAAAGTATCAACAAGAGTCATTGACTGTTACTGTATGAAATCAAATGGCTTTCAAATTGGTTTTATTATTATTCTAGCCCTCATTTTATAGTGCATTTAATCTATTTTACATTTCTTGTATATATATATATATATATATATATATATATATATATATATATATATTGTGTGTTGGGTTATCAAAGTGATTTTTTTCAAAGTGATTTTTTTCCCCATTCATTTATCACTAAGCTTAATCTTGATTCTTTTTTGCTGAAGTTGCAGCTACGAATTATCATCATTATGAGACACACATTATTACTGAGGGCTACACATTTAAAACTCAATATGCAAGAGAAACAAATTCTTTGTTATTATGCAATATTGATGTATATTAAAATGTCTCCAACCCTTGTTGGAATAGTGAGAAAAAGCAAATAACAAAAATGCAATAATATATTTGTAAATACAATTAGATGAAATCATCTCAGAGACAGGCAGTTACAGAATACAAAATTGCTGCCTTTATTGAGCTCATTAATAATAGATGCTCAGTAAATGGCTAAAATCCAACTCCAATTAATAATAACTAAACAGTCAAATTGATTGGGACAGCTAATATCAGAGGGCAGGAAAAGCCAGTTAAGCGTAAATCAAAGATATTAAAAAAGGCCATTGATCCAGCTTAAATTGTGTTAGACATAGATTATTAAAGGTATCCTTTGGCTATTAGGATTTAGCAAGATTGTTTGTTTACAATACGTCTGCAAGCTTATTGTTTAACAGGTACAATAACTTTCTATAACCTTTTCTCACCCAGTACTTTCTAACTGGTTATCAATATACTAATATTTAAAGATTTTTAACATCAAAAATCCTCTTTTAAGGAGGCAGAAGGCCACTTCTGGCTCATTAAAAGTTTAATTTAAATGGCGCACTAATTGTGCATGATTTAAAAGATATTGTCCCCTAGTCTTTAACCCCTTAGTGACAAGACATTTTCACCTTGACTTTCCCTTGGTGACAATGGCTGTTTTGACATTTCTGGGGTGTTTGTGTTTAGCTGCTATTTTCTTCTTTCTCACATACTGTACCCACACAAATTATATGTTGTTTTTATAAGAAGGGCTTTCATAAGATACCATTATGTTCATCATATCTTATAATTTACTACAAAAAAATCATAAAATATTATGAAAAAAAACAAGAAAAACACTTTTTCTAACTTTGACCTAAAATATAATTTACACAAATACAATCATTAAAAAAGACCCTGTCTTAATAGTTTCTAAATGTTGTCCCGAGTTCAGAAATATGCATGTTTCCATATTTTTTGGCATTTTTATGCGAGTTATGTTTTTTTCCTATATTGACCTTTTGACCCCAACCCGAACCCAAAGTTTAACCCTAACACTAAATTTAACCCCAGCTCTAACCCTTATGCTATCCCTTAATATATTTTAATTTAATTTTAACCCTATCCCTTATGCTAAAATTTAATTTTAACCCAATAGGCTAATCTAACTATATAACCAGTTTTAAGGTAATTAAATATTTTCTTAATTTTTTTTACATTGCTATGCTGCTTGGCTACCTCTAGGAGCAGTCAAGCAGCACATTCAGAGCGTTGGAAGTGAATTTACTTTCACTTCCGAAGCTCAGACCACCAGAGGGCATAGCCATATTGACGAAGCATGCTGCTTCATCAATATGGCTCCCACGATGGCTCCGTGGGGTGATCATGGGTGCCCCAGAAAATAAATTTTGGTGCTGACTATTGCCTTGACATCGAGGCAATAGACTAGCACCGTTAAAGCAGTTTTTGCGATCGTTGATCGTGAAAACTGCTTGATTCACCGCAGGACGTGCCAGGAACGTCCATTGTCGGGAATGGAGTTCCCGGCAGGGCGTGCCTGACATGTCCATTGTTGCGAAGGGGTTAAAAAAGACTAAGGGGTTTTCATCTCATGGAACACAGCATGTCTGCAGAGAGAGAGACAGTCCGACAACCCTCTCTCTGATATGTTGTGTGAGCGCCTCTATCATGCACCTAAAGGAGCCTATAATTAAGCCCCGGACGTAAAACGTGAAAGGCCAGTCATTTTTTGCCAGGGAAGGGGACAATGCACCGTTCACATTTTGAAGAAATGGCAGTGATCCAGACTTTATTTGGTGCCCTTCTCTCCACCACCCATGTTTACTACTTTTGCAATCATGCACCACAAAATCAGTTGGTGAGCAAGAGATGATCATCACAATCAGCACTGCTGGGTCACAGAGAATCATCTCCACCCACAATGTGGCAGCCTTAAATTCAGTATTTGACTTTCAAAATAAGTTGAAACCATTTCTGAACGATGCTCCATAGAAGCATCATCCAGTAAAATCTGCATGTTTACTTTAGGTGCGGCAGCACTGATTATATAGAGTCACTCCCTGTGCTGCTGGAAAATAATACCCGGTGTGGAATTCTCATTGGTTCCTGCGGCAAAAATGTTTAACTTTTACTCAGCTGGTGTGGGCAGACCTGGTTTCTTGCAAACTGCTGTAAGTTCACAATTTAATCTAGCTGTAAGTTTTTTAAGCAATTGGAAAATTATAAAACATGCATTTTAAAGTATTTTGAAAGCACAATAATATGCATTAACATTTGGAAGATGTATTTTGGCCCCAGGCAGTCCCTTCAAGATAATATATCTCCCACTCCCTATAGATTGTAAGCTTGCAAGCAAAGTTCACAACCTTATGTATCAGTCCATCTCTGTTCATCTAATGTAGTACGTAGATTCCTTTTATTCTCTGTACCAAGTTCTACGTAAATTGTTGGCGCTATATAAACAAAGTTTAATGTATGGTAATTATAAAAAAACAAATGTACCTTCTCTGTTGAGATGGTGTCCCGTTTGACAAAAAAAAATCCCGAGCTGGTCCACATACTTCACAGAACAGAACTGATTTAATCAAACAATCGTGTTATTCAGTCATTGAAATGGATTCATATTGAGCAATTTGGACATAAAAGCTGTCAGTGCGTCACTCTTCCTGAAGCATTAGAAATTGGTTCCAGGTAAATATAGCTCATGGATGATATGTTCTGGGGTCTAATCATTAAACATAAACTAGGTTTACTGTTATCTTTTGACAAATTATTACTATGGTTTTGGTTTATTTATTTTTACAAACCTTCAATTTTAGTATAATTTGCAGAATGTCCAAGCTTTGCTACAAGCATTTTTCTGTAGGTGAATGTGATGTAATAACAAAATCAACAGAATTACGTTAGCTCATATTGTAGTAAGAGCATACTACAGGAATAACTGGCGTTAACCTGCTGAAGCCAATGGACGTATAAGGTTATTTATAATAATAATTTTCATTCCTGATATGTCCTCACTCTTGGGTTCTCATCATGAGGGCTCTCATCACGGTTCTATGCGATGTACTTCAGTGTCAATCCTGCTGCAGTGACCTAGAGTGGGATCCACTCTGTACGAGGAGGCCACTCTTAATAACTGACTCTTAAACTCCCGTTACATTGAACTAAATTAGTCCGTGCTCAAACTTCTGCTGTTTCAGTAGGGAGCCACTGGGTTTTTTAAGACCCTGGGCGGGTTACTGACACTGTGTCTCTGGCTCCTGATTAACACAAAAATCGCTGTTTTTGTTATTTTGTCCTTGAGGACAAAAGTAACAAGTGGCATAAAGGTGTCAATATTAAGGTAGAATCCTACATACACAGGGGAGAAAACTGGGAGTATTTTTAGACATTAAACCACCCCCTGGTCAAATACTGTTTTGGGAGGGTCTAGGACACTTCAGCGTGGCGACGTCATCGCTGACAGTTCAGCGCGGCAGTTAGAACGCTGAACTGTCAGCAATGAAGAATAACGCGGCCGCTTCATCGCGGACACGACTGTGTAAGAGCTGACAGTTCAGCGTTGAACTGTCAGCTCTTACAAACGTACAAGTTAAAATAAAATACCCCCCTAATAAATGAATCCCCCCCCTAAAGTGCCCCCCCAAACCCTAATGCTAAAATTAACCCCCAAACCCCAATAATAAAATTAACCCCCAAACCTCAATACTAACCCCGAACCTTAATACTACCCCCCTAAACCCTAATACTAACCCCCGAACCCTAATACTAACCCCCTAAACCCTAATACTAACCCCCAAACCCTAATACTAACCCCCTAAACCCTAATACTAACCCCCGAACCCTAATACTAACCCCCTAAACCCTAATACTAACCCCCGAACCCTAATACTAACCCCCTAAACCCTAATACTAACCCCCGAACCCATAAATCTAATTCTAACTCCCTAAACCCTAATACTAACCCCCGAACCCTAATACTAACCCCCTAAACCCTAATACTAACCCCCGAACCCTAATACTAACCCCCTAAACCCTAATACTAACCCCCGAACCCATAAAACTAATTCTAACTCCCTAAACCCTAATTATAACCACCCTAAACCCCAATACTAAAATTCTAATTCTAACACTCTATCTTCTAACTCTAACACATTAAAACTCACCTTTAGCGATGAAATGTCCCACGATGAAATATCCCGCGACGAGCTGTCGTGTGGTGAAGTGACGGCGGTGAAGCGGCTGCGCGGATTGCAGCCGCGATGAAGTGTCCCATCCCCTCATGGGAAGCCAGTTTCTGGTAATGTCAATGCTATAAAACAGTGCATTTGAACCAGAAATATTGAGAAAAGAAACTCAAATACCAGGGGGGAAAAAATGGAAAGACTTTTCCTTTAATTAATTAAATGGCAGGAGATGTGTTTAAAATTATTTTAGGACACTGGTTCTTATTAGTTACTATCCTCTTAAAAAATATTCTATTGCTCTTTAAAGTCTTACATTGGTGTAGTGGTGCTGAATTTTACATTTCATCTGTAGTATTATACATAATGTTTAATGAAATGGTCTAATTGGATATTAACAATACATAAAAAGCAATGACTAACTGTATTTATCTGCACTTCTAAACAGCTACCGTTATTAAACATAAACTTTCATAATGTACACTGACACATGCACAAACACTCATATAGGATATACATAAAAGATGCAAATTGAGACAACCTTAATAACTAAAGGATATTACTTATTATTCTATAAACCAGTACGTAATTTATTTGGCCAAATAATGTCAAATTATTTTATAAACAGTCTCCTGATTGAAACATCTGCAAATATATACATACATATACATAATAATTCCTTTCTACATTAGATCCATCTAACTGCACTTTTTAATTCTTTATGTTTATGGGTTACCAACATCATTTTTAATAGACCAGAATGATCTTATCTACATTATGAACAAATCAATTAAACATTTTATTTATTTAAATTGCTGCTGTAAAATGCACATTTTGGTATAATGTTATATTCTTTTGTCACGACGGTCATCTGATTTCATGGTAACTCCTAAGCATTGGATTTCAGCAATCACATTCATGTTAAGGGTCGTCACCTCTGTGGGTGACATTTTGCTCAGTTAATTGAACTTTTCCACATTTTATAAAACTCAATTACCCCAGAACTATGTCTTTGTAATCCCAGGCCTTGATTATCTTTCACGTCCTAAGCTTCTGAGCAACGACTTAAATGTGACATTTTGTCCTTGGTCGGGTTACATTTTTTCCCTGCTCCTAATGTTATGTTCTAGACAGGATCATCAAACGGATGTAATCGCTTTCCATTTCAAAAAGATATATCTATTATCACAAGCATCATGGCCAAAAAGGCGCAAGAGATAAATGCAGCAATAAAAACTGCCCTTTAATCTATAGCTGGAACAGGAGATAAAGTGTTTTTCTGAAGGTGATTTGGTCTATGATAGAAATTGAAAGTAAATATATTGGCAAAATTGAAAACTTTGTTGTATAATACAAATAATATGTATCAAGGATAGGACTTATAGAATGTATTACTATACTTAGAATCTGATCACATTCCTATTATTCCAAACATAGAATAAGCTAATTTTTCATCTGTCACTTTGCAAGCATAAAATATAATCTATTAGGCAATTGGTTTATTGAAAAGAACATTGCTCTTCCCACAGTTCCCAAACTACCAACAGCAAATAGACCCATAGCTATACATCTATTTATCTAGCTATAAACTTACACATATACATACCTGATAACTTTGGGAAATTGCCTACCAGTACACAGGGGGTGGAGCCAAAAGAGGTGGGTATGCCCTATGACATCCTTTCATAGAAGCAGAATTTCAGAAAACAATATCCTCTTCTCCAATGTAAACCCACCGTGTGTTTATTTACAGATATATAAACTGATTTACATTTAGCTGATCGGAATGTTGGTGCAGGTGACAGGCTGTCACCTAGCATCATGGGAACTGAAGTTTCCATTACACTGCCATTATTCTGCTCGTAATGTAATATGTACAGCCCATGATCTGGCCTGGAGTGTAATTGGTTGGGTTGTTAAAATATTGTGAATGAAGGCTGATTTGTACTGTAGACAATGGCATTATACATTAGGAAGCTTGCATTTGGCCTACTTTCCGGTGATGGTGAACCTATGGCACTCAGGAGCCTCTGAGGTGGCATTTTACAGAACAATAAGCACTCGTCTTGGGCTTAAAAATTTTGCCATCACTGGTCTACGCCAACTATCTGTCCAGTATTGTGCCATGAGTGAGAGGGAAAAGGGGTGTGTCCATAACTTTATATATAACAGAACACTGCCCTGCACAAAGTAATATCTGGAAAAATAGTGCAAATTCTGAGGTAAATTAGACAAAGAGTAGTTACATAATTAACAGACAGTATTGTATTTCCTAGCACTATGTTACTAGTTAAAAAGGAAAGTTGTTTTTTCCAACTTGATGTGCTACAAAGTGAGTTCAGGCTTCAGAGATCATTACTTTTGAAATGGCCCATGTGTTGAAAGGGTTAAAAAGGGCACAAGATTTAGTTATTTTGTTAGTTCACATTAGGTAGAGCAAAAGCGTGATGACAGCTTGCAATGCTAATAGACAGTTTATTTAACGTGAATAATAAATGTCTGCTGTGGTAATGCAAAATGATTTAGATCAGAGTAGACAGTGAGGATCCTATATATTAAGTCTAAAAGACCTTAAACAGCACAATGTCTAATTGTGCTGAGGTGAAAAAGCAGTTGGGGAATTTATGAAACTTACATTTACTGTAAATACTTCCAAAAAGAAAAAACAACAACACCTCTCTGCTTAATTAAATCACTATATACTCTACTTTATAGTACTTATTAAATGGCTGTAGACTCAACCAAGTTTTAATTCTCTTAAATTCTCTTAAATAGTACCTGGGTCCTTGGAATATGAATATTAGTATCAATTATTTCACATGTACTGTAATGGATATACTAAGTAATTCATCCTTCGCAGTTAAGCATGAGAATTTCAAATAAGGGACACATCTCTTTATTCCTTAATTTCCACTGTTTACAGAATAAAGTATAAAGCAAAAATATAACAACATCCCATTGAAATCCCCCAGAGAAGAGCAAATCCATTAGGGGGAGCAAGGGAGATATATGTGTGCTTTTTCATAAAAGTATTACCTGCTCCACCCTTAGGGTCACTTTAAGACCCTAGTGGGCCCTGGGCAAAGTCTTTAGAAGTGGGCCCCCCCTCAACCCAATTTTTATGACTTCGCATTGCAAAAACCTGTATGTTAATGTAAACGTTTTAATATTATATGAAACTATTTTGATATCACATTTAACTATTTGCATATGTAATAAAAAAAATTGTTTTTCTGCACCCACATTGCACTTACAGGACTTAACACAGCACCATACAGTACCCACAGCACTTGTTATGCACCTATATTGCACCCACAGCACTTGACATGCACTCATATTGCCCCCACACAATTTGGCATGCCACAGTGTCAAATTGCCTCACAGTACATACCCCAGTGTCACTCTGTCCACAGAACTGCCCCTGCAGAGCAAGCCACAGTGTCACTTTCCCCCATAGTACATGTTATTTTGCCCCACAGAACATGCCACAGCATCACTTTGCCAATTAAAATAAACCAGTGTCGGGTACCAATTAACATGCCACAGTCAGTCAGTCAGTCATTAACATTTGCAACAGTCAGTTTGCCTATTAAAATATGCCACGGTTTGTCCATTAAATATGCCACAGCTTACCCATTAATGTGCCATTGTTATTTTGCCATTAATATGCCACAGCCAATTTGCCCATTAATATGCCAGTATTATTTTGCCATTATTATGCCAGCCAATTTTCCAATATGCCAGTGTTACTTTTGCCATTAATAAGCCACAGTCAGTTTGCCCAATAATATGCCAGTATTATTTTGTCATTAATAAGCTACAGATAATTTGCCCAATAATATGCCAGTATTATTTTGCCATTAAGAAACCACAGATAATTTGCCCAATAATATGCCAGTATTATTTTGGCATTAATAAGCACCAGATAATTTGTCCAATAATATGCCATTATTATTTTGCCATTATTAAGCACCAGATAATTTGCCCAATAATATGCCAGTATTATTTTGCCTTTAATAAGCATCAGATAATTTGCCCAATAATATGCCAGTATTATTTTGCCATTAACAAGCCACAGATAATTTGCCAGTATTATTTTGCCATTAATAAGCAGCAAATAATTTGCCCAATATTATGCCATTATTATTTTGTCATTAATAAGCACCAGATAATTTGCCCAATAATATACCAGTATTATTCATTTAATACGAGAAAGCCAATTTGCCCAATAATACCTCCTGTGGTCTGTGTCCCTGGTCGTCTCCTCCGTGCAGTCTTCCCTCCTCTGCGGAGGAGGGAAGTATAGTCACCGGTTATGAAGTGATGTCATATCCAGTGGCAAAGAGATTTTTTTTTTTAACTTTTTTTTTCCGGCAGCCGCATCCAGCGGGAGTGGGAGTGTGGGTGAATTTAATTTGCTCAGGTTAATGCATCTTGTTACAGCACTGGAGGCCACCGTTGAACAGTTTAATTTTTGTTTACCCCCAATTCTGCCTGACAACTCCCTAGATCCTGTTGCAGTAGAGACAAGGTTAGTAGGTTGAAAAGAACACATGTACATTAAACTTTCAAAGAGCTTTGTTGCTGCCAACTTTTTAATATGCAGGGATATATGTCGTGTGTCATGCAGACAGATCCTTTTACACCTTTTAGCCAGTACAGGTGCTGCACAAAAAAACCCCAAGGCCCACATTGTAGCAGCGGGCCACCAATTAAACTTTAAAGGGATTTCCAATTTTGCTCGAAGAATTAAATAAAATCCTTGTTTCCAAACACACAGAGTTATTATTTTTTTAAATGTAAACGGACCCAACCTAAAATATTACATAAAGGCTGGACAACACTAAAATCTTTTCAAGATGTACCCACAATACACTGCATTTTATGAGATGGAGTATAGGGCCCAAGTGATCATTAGGGAGGTGATGTCTTTATGGTAAGTATTGAAAGCACAACAACATCCTAACATAGTATTTGCCTCATTATCTCTTATTAATGGAAACTGAGGTGCAGGAGTGTTAAGTATCATAATTACTTGGTAAATATAGTTATTACCTTATTTCAAAGAAATGTACTTAAAATGTAACAACTGTGTTTTCAAGACTTTAAAAAGATTTGCTATGACTGTAACCAAAGAATGAGAATATTTATTTTATGAATACATTTTACTTGCTTTACAAAGCGAGAAAAAAAAACAACAACTCGCAAATATATTACCCACTGCCTCTTACATTATGTAAATGCAGGGGATTAAGATACACCACTTGGATAATGGAAGTGTCAGGGGATTTTTTTCCCCACCGCTGTACATTCTAAAACCAAATTGAAGAATAATTAGATAATTCTCAATTTCTCCACTGCAGGGTAAATGTTAGAAATGATTTCTCTTCACGGGTCAGTGCTTAGAGCAGTGAATATACATGATTATAGCAAATGCAACCTGTTATAAATAACATTTTATAAGTAAGAGACGATTTGCTGCCCTGAATGTATATACGTATAACCAAATGCACAATTTCTGTATTTGCCGATTGTCAATAAAGTTTCATGCCCGGGTGCAACATTTGCGGCTTACATCCACAATTGCAAAAACAAAGGTCTTTCATTTGTACATCACATTTATTCAGGAAACCAATGTATCAACTTTTCAGTCCTTATCCCAGGATTTTTATCAAGATATCCAACAAGTGCGACGCAATACCCTTTACAATCAAGTGATACCACACTCACGTATAATTATTTAAAGACAGAAACTTCGTAGTCATACAGATATAAGTAAAACTTGAATATATAAAAAAAAAAAAAAAAAACATACACAAAAAATTGAATTGTGATAAATCAGCCATTGACATTCTTATCAAAACTGTTTGGGAGCCCGTGGCCACACACCCAACTCATATTTTATACTGATGGCCACTTATTCCAAAATTCTTATTTCTTAATCAAGTTCTTCATTATTAGTTACCTCAGTAATATAGCTGCCTAACGTTGTAGGGGAGCATAGAACTCATGCAAAAAAAAAAAAACAAGACCAGAGAATTTGCTTATTTAACCCCATAGAGGATATAAATTCAGAAGGCTTCCAGTCACAGAAGCATTATTCTGCGGTCTTTTATGTTCAATACTGGGACATACAGGAACAGCAGCAAGGGAGGGAAATGCAGTAGGCCGTTTAGGGTAGGATCACCAGACATATAGAGCGGGGGGGGGGGGGGGGGGGGAGCAGTATCATTCCAGTAAATATATCTCTTGATCCAGCTGGCAATTTAGAGGCAAATATGTAGATCAAGAGTATACGCCTACCTGAACTTATCATCCACAAGGTTTGTCGATGATTGCCTCTCTTTATTGGCATATATTTTGTGGCAGATATGCATTAGGCACTTAGTGTGGTATATATTTTGGAATAAGTAATGGGGGGAAACTAGTTTATCTATAACTAGCTTTTTGAGATTACGCTGGTATTTGTATTAAATCGTAGAGTTTGGATATGTTATACAACGTTATGCTATGAAGAAGTGTTGCCTTGACAATTTCTAATAAAGGTTCATTACATTTCTAATTACTGTGGACAGAGGAATATTGCCAATATAAATGTGAGTTGCTATTTCAATCAATACTCTCTTTTGAAGAATTTGAACCAATAAATATCCTGTGGAAATACCCATTCCATAAATCATAATTATTGCCTTAACATGGATTGTATGGACTATAAAACTGAAACATGCAACATCTCTGTGTATATAGGGTATGTTTAAGCTCACACAGTTAAGCTACTTTTAAAATGGGTAAATTGCATGGCTCAGATTGCAGAGTGACTACTTGTTACTGAAATAGTAATACAGTTTGGATTGGGGGGGGGGCTAATAAAATAAATGTCTGGCTCAAGTGACTGGGCTGGCGCAATGGCTGCAGTCACAAAATGAATAAAAATTTAGGGGCCATGGGTCAGCGCTACAGCCATGACACTGATTAAAATAAATAAAGGCTCCCCGATTAAATAAAATAACCCCCCCCCCCCCTTGTGCCAGGGGTTGGTCAAATGTCCATGGCACATTAAATGCATTACATACCCCCCCCCACACACACACACACACCTGTACCTTGCCCAAGTAGGGAGGGCAATCTAAAATTGCCCCTATCCTGAAAAAAACCACCATTTGAGTGCCATGAGGAGGGGTAGTGTATCCAGGCAACCAATTTTAATCGGGGCTTGGGTTATAGCACCAGCACCAGGCAGGGGTAATAGGGGTCATGTGCATTGATTTTTTTTTAAGTGACCATGAGCTTGGTCAGTAGGAGGTCGCGTTTTTTTTCATGGGGCCAGGAGAAGACTGCCAAACATTTTTTGGGGGGAATGCTAGGGGTCTGGGGCAGGCTATTACACCCCCAGTCTCCTCCCACTAAAGTAATTGGGAAATATGGAATAACCATGTTATAGTTTAATCCTGGTGGGAAAGTGTGTGGAAGTCCCGGGAGCGGTACATAACGGGGAGGATCGCATCTACTCTAGAAACTGAGGACTATTGTAAAGAAACTCATTAAATAAATAAATTAATTGACCAAGAGATAATAGTGTATTATTGTCTCTCTTTAAAAAAGCACTAAAAATGGTATTTGCATTTTACTTGCTATTTCTTTCTGCACTACATAGCATTTCACACATTTATCTTTTTTATGAGTCTCTAAAGCCATAGAAATAATATCATGCAAATCGTTTAATATTCATACTTTAATATCTGCACATGAATTTAAAAACATTTAAAATATGTCATTTAAAATTTGTTTAGTAGCATATGGATTTGTGTCATTTATTTGTACTTTTTTTGTTTTAGAAATACATTTTGATGTATTGCAATAAATGCAATAAAAATACCCCACAGCGAGTACTATAGTGAAAAAGTCTGCAGTGTAGCAATGATTTTTTATTTATTTTTTACAAAACTTGTAGTCATTTTATGAATGTATAGCAATTTATTCACTGTTTCAGTTCATTAACAGTTTCTTTCCCCACCATACGTTGTTTATTAAAGGGATTCTATCACCTGAATATTTTTATATTGTTAAATAAAACATTACAAAAAAAAGAGGAAAATATCACCTGTGGTTTGATATGCAAATCACCCATTGAAAAGTAGTTATTTTGCATATCAAGAAAAATAGAAGAATCTGTAGCAAGCAAACCCTATGCAAAAGTAATAATGCTCCCTGGAGACTGGACTAATGTACAATCAAATACTTTGTCTTTACAAATGAACGGAGACATTGCAAGTGTTGAGTATTGTTCAGGGGCAACACCTAATGCGTTTGGTCCTCATTAAGGACTTAGTCGTAAGTCTACGACTAAGTCATAGGACTATTTTCTTTTAATATTTCAATTTCCTTGATATTATTGATTCACATGCTATTTAGGTACTATCATGCCTTTCATTATTTAAAATAATCCATTTATAGAATCTGGTGGCATTTATTCAGATTAATTGGTCAGAAATAAAAACCGTTTTAATGGCTTAATATAGAATTTGGCAACAGGAGCGAGGAATTTTTCAGGGTGGAGGGAGGACATACATTTCACAAGAATAATAAGTTTCAAGGCAAGTTGCGAGGCATGAATTATTTTATGCATCTATACATACTGTATTTATGTTTAACAAATTAATGTAAAGTTATTTGTATTTTGTTTTTTTTTGAGAAAGGGCCAATAGAAATATATTTCAGCTACATGATATCTATGTACTTATAAGCCTAAATATCACAAATATAGCCTATTCTATAGCATCACGTGTCATGTCTAGCATACATTTGAAAAAGGATAAATGACCTGTAATGTCCACTCTTGACATTTATCATTACGTAGCTAAGGCTGTGAAGGATAAAACTGCATTAAACAGATTTGACATTTAATTTCTTTATCAATTAAACCAGGTAACTGTTTAGTCCGGAGCGACTGGGTTCATGTAAGTCTTATTTTCACTAACTTGATGTTAATCAGTTTTAATGTTGCAATAAAACAATGTTTTATACAGGTTGAGAATCACTTATCCAAGATGCTTAGAACCAGAAGTATTTTTGATCATGGAAAATTTTGGATAACAGATCATATTCACCACTAAGATATAGTAAAGCCTCTAAGCACTCATGGGATACAGAAGTATCAGAACAGATACTGGATAAAGCAAACACATCATTATAATATGATGTAGATGTGATGTGAGGTATGGTATGTGATGTATTGTTGGGAACCTGCCGTTGGTGCATCAGGTCTGCAGACACGTGCCATTGCATTAACCTTTGTGGGTGTGGGGGAATCTGTATATACATGGAATAGCTATATTACAGCTTAAGGGGCTGGACCTAAATAAACTGTTGTGCGCTTGTATTCTGACAGATGTGTGTGTGTGGAATTTGCAACTTGTGCCAACATTCCAACAATTGGATTTTTAGATAACGGATAATTTTGGATAATGAAATTTTGGATAAGCCAAAGAGAAAGCCTCCAGTTAGCACAGAATGCTCAGTCAATAAGAGTAGCCAACCTAAGCTTGTCTCTGTCAGGTCTGATGGAAGCCTCTTTTTACCATATTAATGGTGAGAGTTGGTACCATGTTAGATGTAGAGACAAGTAGAGTCGAGTTAGCCAATCAAGGTATCAACTTGCCTCTACTTGTTCCCTATTAATTGCATGTAAAATGACAGCACTAGCAGCGACAGCCTGCACAGGTTAAGCAAAGAGGCTGACAGTCAGTGGATACAATGAAAACTTAAAAATTACTGTTTTAATTAATACACTTTGTATGGTTATCATGACACAGTGTGTACTCACAGTTGGTTTTGTCTAATTTAGTGCTAGTTAGTCTTAAATATATTATGCCTGTTACACCAATATTACCACTTCCCCTCTATTGGGTTCCCCCTACATTTGCTGTTATCGATTAATATCCTTTGTCCTTTGACCTGTATAATGAATAATTTGATTTATTTTTACTGTTTATATGGGTGCACTGCTGGCTTACATACTAGAACCACTAGACTTTTTACTAGAAGCACAAGTAAAAATAAAGTTCACCTTTTAAACGGCTAATGAAACAATATTCTGTAATGCTGAATTTACTGATATTTTATCCTTAAAATAGGGTATTTACATTGTTTATAGATATATAGATAGACATGAATACAATATTTTGAATGTATTTGTTAGAAAACAGGACATTTATTAGCACAGTGAAGTTGTTTCTTTAAAGAAGAATCTCTCAATAAATCATTAAATGTCTGTGTAGAAGCACATTTTCCTTGTAAAATCACCTGGGAGCCTTAAAACTGCCTACAGCCCTTTTTACTTATAGAAGAATATATTGCAGCTGGAAACTTTCAGTAAGTCATTGAAAGATCTAGTTGAAGGCCATTTGACACTTAAAACCAAAGCTTAACTTGACGTTGTTAAAAAAACAAAAACAAAAAAAAACATGCTCTGCTACAACCTGTTTATCCCAAATAACGGGACGCTATGTATATAGGATGGAGAACCCCGACTTTCCTTCTGGGGTCAACTGACCTACTTTCCTGACTCCATTACGGGCTTCTTTGTACTGCTCTATAGTTCATTGCGCCCACCCTATGCTGTATCTATTAATCCTAAAGGGTTAAACTTGCCTAACAAAAGGTCTACGCTATTTGGAGCTCTTTATTCTCTCAATGATCATGTTGCTCTGGTACAGAGAAATATGGTTACATAACTATAAGGTCTACTCAATAAAGAGAGAATTGCACGGACTCAACAGGAAAATGTCAAACTTTAGGCCAAAGTTAGAAAAATGCAGCTCGAATGGAAGAATTTTTCCAAATCTACTACTTTGGTCTTGAGTTTGAAATAACTGTCTCAATTCCCTGCACTTGTCTCTTTACTGAGTAGACACTATTATGATTAAAAACAAAAAATCACCCACTCTTACTTCTCTCACTCATGCTTTAGGCAAGCTAAAGGTGTCATTATTTTTGTTTCTAAGAAAGTACTCTTGTTGTTGAACGATTCCTGGTACAATAATGACAGAAGGGCTGATTTTGTAAAAGGGAATCTTGGTTCTGAGATGGTCACTATACGAAACTTTTACACCCCAAATATTATTTCTATGCACTCTACTTGCAGAGTTCTCTGAATTGGCTGAAGGAATAGCCATTTCAAGAAGGGACTTCAATACAATCCTTGATGATTCTCTCCTGGACTCATTTTACTTCAAAATTAAGAAGGTGAACCATTTTAGCAAAGACTATACCGACTACTCTATACCACACAATAGATACTCACGTATTGATTATCTTAGTGAAACTGACATTGCGTGGAGTGATCATGCATCCGCTTGCCTGCAATTTTCAAGGACTGAAATTGTAGGACAGAAGAAAACATGATATCAGCCCTATTATCTGTGGCAGTGAGACTGACAGGAAATCACCACTAACAGGGATCCATAGCATTTTTATTTGGCAATAATCAAATGTTAAATCCTATGCACTATGCATTGCACACAGTATGACACATTCATATATAATGTAGCAGATGAAATAAATGTTTTATTTTTATATTAATATGAGTTTATCTGCTGCTGGATTTCATCATTGTAAGTTATCAGGTTATATTTGTCTTCCACCTACTGCTCCAAAACCTCAATTGTAGGTTACTCAATGGCAGTTCTTCTGAGTTCTTTGTTAATTCCTCTGTGATAGACCTGTGTTAGTTTCATAATACCCTGATAGAGGTAGATCATGGCGGGATTACGTGATTAAGGACAGCGGGATCGCTTTCTCTGGTGTCAGGGACACTAAAGTAGGCAAACTGTGCATGTGCAGTCAGGATGAGTGACCATGTCAGTGCAGTCAGGATGAGTGACCATGCCAGTGCAGTCAGGATGAGTGACCATGCCAGTGCAGTCAGGATGAGTGACCATGCCAGTGCGGTCTGGATGAGTGACCATGCCAGTGCAGTCAGGATGAGTGACCATGCCAGTGCAGCCAGGATGAGTGACCATGTCAGTGCAGTCAGGATGAGTGACTATGCCAGTGCAGTCAGGATGAGTGACCATGCCAGTGCAGTCAGGATGAGTGACCATGTCAGTGCAGTCAGGATGAGTGACCATGCCAGTGCAGTCAGGATGAGTGACCATGTCAGTGCAGTCAGGATGAGTGACCATGCCAGTGCAGTCAGGATGAGTGACCATGCCAGTGCAGTCAGGATGAGTGACCATGCCAGTGCAGTCAGGATGAGTGAACATGCCAGCGCTGTCAGTTTGAGCTGCCTGGTAACGCCGTCAGTTTGAATGACAACAATATCCCGCATGCGTGGTAATGCTGACACTTGAACGCCCAAACTCAGAAAAGTTGGGAGGTATGTATACTAAATGAAGTTACAGTAATTTGAATAACAATTAACAAATAAGGCTTCCATTCTGCATAGGCAAGTCAGCCACAGTGCTGCTCCTGGGGGTGTACTCACTAAGTAGCGTACTGATACAGAACTGCAAAAATCAGGCATTGAGATTAGAGTTGGAAAAATTCTCAAATTTGACATTTTTTTTTACTCTTTTAAGGTAAGATTTTTCCAATTCACTTGCATTTCATCATAGTGCACATTTTAGTGAACAGTGGTTGGCAGACTGTGTTATATGAGTGACCTGCTGGCGGATTATATGTCTTCTCATTTGGGTATGTGTAGGTGGTTGGCATGAGTATCACTTCAATCATGCATACACCTCTTTATATCTTGACTCATGTTACTTTAGCCATGCTCACCTGACATATATCTTTTACCATCCTTGTTGCTGAGAGGTCTGATTTATGCATTTCTTTATGCATATCTATAAAAGTATACTCCACCCTCAAGCTCCTGTTTGAAAATTGTGACTGTATATTTGTACATATCCACCTCATTGCAAATAATAGGGGTGGTAATGAGAATGCACAACACCAACCTTAAAGTACATGCAGGAAATCTAGAGGGCTAATGACTAAAAGCTAAGATGCAGGTGAATTGAGCTAAGATGGCATTGATTCTCCACTAAGCAAACTCACAAGGTTGATCTCTGCGTAATGTAAAATCTAATGTAACGTAAATTGGTAAGATTAATTATTCATCTCACCTCAACTCACCTTTTAGTGAATAGCCCCAAAAAAGTTCACTGTATTTATGGGCAGAAAGACATGGGCAGAAAGACTGGATTATCATCCCAAAAGCACTACTTTTTTATTTGATGTTGTTTGTTTTGACCATTTCCTATCTATTTTAATTCTAGCTATTGTTTTCTTTGGTTTATTTTAGTTTCACAGCAGCTGAAAGGAGGTGAATTAACAAGAGTGTGCTTCATATCTCTATTTGGGTCTCCAAATTACAATCCCTGAGCAACATCTGGACTGCCACAACTTGAAATATATATATATAAATAATAAAATGATTTCCCTTTGTTTTTTTCTTAACCACGCAGTAAAGGTGACAGTTCCTGTCTGCTATGCTCATTCTGATAGGACACCAAGCTAGAGTGTTGTTGGCATGGCATTTTTACATGCGCCATATGCTTCAAGACCCTCAAACCATTCAATGTTAACCACATCCTTTCTGTGTACAAGTGTTAATGTGTAGGAAGCTTTAGAGATGATGTGAGACCTGCTTCTTGTGACATCAATGTGAGTAGCCTTAGTCTTTGGACAAATCCTTATCCCTTTATTTTGATATATAAGTTATTTTCCATTTTGCTTTAGTTCATTGTAATTATTTATTGGGCCTGTGACAATTTAAATGCCAAAATGTATTCAAATGTTAATCTTATTGTCTGAATCATATAATGCTGATTGCCTCATAAAAGATCCAAATGAAACATTTTCATTTATTTATCAAACTTTTTTTTCTTTTCCCTTTGGCCCACGAAAATGTGTAAAATATATTATGAGGCCATCATACGGAAAAGTTTGGATACTCCTGCTTTAAAACATAGATGCCAACCACACAGTAAAATAGAAAAAAAGAAGCATGTATATACTAAAACATGTATAGCCCCCTAGTGGATTTGGAAAGGTCACGCACTCAAAAAAAATGTTAGAGATAAGCCTTAGGATTTTCGGATAAACAAATACATCTTTACGCAGGCTAATGAGCAGACAATATTGGCTAATTTTAGACTATATTGCTATAACTAATATGACACAGTTAATTTACAGATGATTAGAATACCTGTTTTCAAAAATGATAATACATAAAAATGTACTCAAATTTGGAAGCCCTGGCTAATATGCTTTCCCATAAATGTACCATCTATGAATTTTGATATTTAAAAGTTACTATAAATAACTATTCTATAGAGACTATTTAAGAATTATTGTAATTCAAATATATATTTTTTTATTTATGTTTAATTTTATATATGTGTATTATATATTATAATTAATTATATTTTTTATAAAATGTATGGTTGTTTTGGTTTTCTTTATGTGTAAAGTAATAAAAATCTGAAAATAAAGATTTTTTTTAAAAAGATAATACTATGAAAAAGTGCAGTATTACATCAATGTAGATTCAGTTGGACACACTGTAACATGTAGTTGGCACATTAAAACATCTTTTTGGGTATACATAATATTACACTGTGTATTGGCAGGTATTACTGCATCTCTCTTTAACATATAGAGCATTGCCTAGTGAAACTGGGATTTAACCACATGATAGAGAAAGAATAAGAGAAAGCAGTGGAATTTCTCTTTGATCCTTTGCCTGGGGCATTAGCATTTTCCACTCACGCTCCACTTCCAGATCAAACAGCTGATTCTGCTGTGAAGGTGGAGGTTCAGTTGTATTAACCAGTCTCAGAACCTGTCACCCATTACTCTTGGTGGCTAAGGTATCAAGCAAGCGGGTGGGATTGTATTAATCCCAGTTTAAACCAAAATGTCACTCCTGCAATCTACAAATATAATCCTTTCTGTAGAATTTCTCTGTATAAACAGATGATTTCTAGCTAAATCCTGATAGGAAAAGGGTTATAATAGTGGTTAAGCAGCTAGACCCTGCATTTAAAAGGGCCAGTAACAAATAGCTTTATATATTTCTTTGTATACATACTTTAGTTTGTGACCCCATTTAAGTTCTATACAAAGCACTGCATAAATTGCTGTAATGCAATGCAATGGTGTATGAAGTATTGGAGAGCGAGGCCAAGTGTTAGCTATAGGCAAGGAATGTCATGATACGGTTGATGCTCTTGAGATTATATATATGTAAGGTGAGTTCCTGTAATCATGCTGTAAAAAGTCTTAGTGCATATGTATAATAAATTTGGTGGTAATCATTATTTTAAAGGTGGCTATTGGTATCCAGATGCATTAATCACATAAAGCAGATCAGTCCTGATTTGGGACCACAGAGAATGAATACTGCACATGTGTAATAGCTCAGTTAGTTAAAGAGATAGCGTTACTGCACATGTAACTCAACCTCCTGGCATCTCGTACTGGATGGGTATGAAGTTGGGAGTCATCAGCATATCAGAAGATGAGCGAAATGTATTGGTTGCAAGAGTGACACCTGTACAGAGTAAGTGTTATTTTCACCAATACCTTCAGTTCACAATTTCAATTCACATGTATTAAAAAGGCATTACCACTTAGAACTTTCTGTATGTTGTACATGAGTTTAACCTTTCCAGTAAATAAATATTACCAAATTATGAATAAAAACAGGCATATTTTGCAAATAAAACAGACAAGTTTGTGCAAAACAAAAAAAGCCGAAAATTTTAGAAATACTCACATATTACGCCTTACACCTTTTACATTTTTTTTTTTTTAAAACACTGTTTAGTACATGACCCCCTACATGCCTTAAAACATAAAGGGATCCAGAAGAGAAGGGACAGGGAATTGGAGAAGCAGCATGTCCCAAATAAAGGTATAAGGAATGAGTTACGAGACATGCATAAGACCAAGTATCACTACGGAGAATTATTCTTCCCATGGTGCTATTTTATCTGAAGCTGGCTCGGATACTTTTATTAGGCTAACTGTAATTTGTGGTAAATAGCCCAAGGTAAAGACCCCGTGACTGTTAACAGCGCTAACAGCACAATCCTTTTTTAAAGTCCATTAACTAGGAAATGTGTCAGTGATCTTAGCATGACGTTAGACAACCAGGGGAGCTCATACCCTTTGTTTTCAGTTTAGACTTTTAACGGAAGTAACAGAACTGCTGGCTGTGGGGCATTTAAAAAATAAAATAAAAAACAACATTAATCGTCTCCTTGGGCCCTCCATAGACTGGAAAACAATCACACGGGTTAATGAAAGTTTCTATCCTATGGGGGTGGGAATGATTTACTGCTTTTGAGTCATATGTTTAACAAGCACATTTCAAACCTTTACTTTAAGCTCTTGGCTGACAGAAATACAAGAGACACATTACTAACAAGTACTTTCTAAGTCTTTCTGTTAGTCACTTATCTCCTAGGCACTCATTCATTTCTCTAGGTTATAAGTTTGCACACCATGAGATGCCTTTCTCTTGGGGTTAGAGGACTTGTCCACATAGAACACAAGACATAGGGAGGGCATAAAAGTAATTTCCATACAGGTTAAAGAAACACTAACATTAAAGGGCCAATTCATTATACATGGATATGTCCCAAAATAGATTTGGGTCAGCACTTCAGCAGAATTTCACACATCTCCGAAATGCAACCACTCAATATCCCTGAATTTGGGTGTGAATCAGTTGTCCGGGCCATTTGGAAAGCATACGGAAAATATGATGGGTGCTAATAAGCTCAATGTGTATGTGAGTCTTTAAGAAAGTATCCCACTTTTAAATTCAGTGAGTGATAACTCTCCAGTTATCCCAGGACTGAAAAATAGAATGTGAAGTGAAAGCAAATGCACGTAAAGGGATAACATAAAGATATACTTCCCAGATATAATGTTCATGAAAAATTACTCAACAGGGGCTGATATGAAAGACACAAAATACAATATATAGTGCAATGTGCCATGGAACAATACTGGATGCTTATGAATGTTCGATAGGAGATACTCTTACAGTAGTTGGAGCAATTTATTCTCAAATACAGCGCTCAGGACAATCCTTTGATGTCTTTACAAAACCAGTGATTTTCCCTCAAAAGGTTATTCAGCAGGGGCAGCAATGAAATTCAGCAGGCATAAAAGACAAGATGATGGACAGAGTAGTAACAGAGTATTGGATTTAAAAAAAACAGAAATAGTATCTCTTACATTTAAGAAAAAGTAGAAATGATCTGACACGGAGATATCCTAATGGGCAGGGTGATGTAATGGTGCCGTGTACAGTAGCGCTCCTGTCTCCAACTTCTTAGATTGTTCAATCAGGTCTCCATGCCAGACTCCTCACCAGAATGAAGTCAGGATGCAATCTACGCATTTTGCTTCAATCATTTTATCAGGAATGCGTGCGCAATCTGCTGCGCAGTTCATTCTGTCTCCTCTGGCTTGTTCTCTTTGCTGCTGCCTCTATCACCCAGTTGTAATGTTGGCACAGCTTGTGTACCAATGCTGTGTTCTCCTCCGTTGATAAACTCTCTGGTACCTTTAGGTCCTTGACTTTCCTCCTCTCCTTCTACCACTGTCCTGGTACTCCCTTTGCCTTGATCCTTGGCTTACCATTTGCAAAAGTTAATTGTCTTTCTTTTGCTAATCTTTCTCTCAAATGGTGGTCTGGACATGTGTTCATTATGTATGCAAGCATTACTTGACATTGATTTGCTTTCAATTGATTGCACCTATCATTTGTATTGATTTCATGAACCTGGGCCTATTGGCTATGGGCAGTGAGGTTTGTTTTGCACAATTACAGATTCTTTTTGGTATTTCTGGGCTACTTTTTCTGTGGATATGAAATCTCCCAAAGGATAGAATTGGGCGTTTGAGGCTACCACTTTGGTTCGGTGTGTTTTGGCTGCTTTTGTTTTGGGCAGATATCATTGTGGATTTGGCTATGATCTCTGGATTGCAAACATATCTGGAGGCCACTGATGTGATTTGAATACACTCTACATTTATAAAGTAGTTTAAAAAAACAAAAAACAAACAAACAAGGAATATGCTGCACTAATGGCATGAAAATCACTCTCTTATAAAAAGATAGTGTTTCATGAAGCTTTCAGCCGGATAGGAGTCATAAACATAAGATAAATACAGATACTCATTAATATCCAAAAATACACACTGCTTTTGAAGAACACAGGCCTTTTGAGCATTCATTCAAGCTTTGAGAGTACAGCTCTCTGACAGAAGATTATTATCAGTTATTCATGTGTAACATGTTAAGACAGAAACAGAGAAAGTGTGACCTACTCATGCAGCAATTTTTTTAATATGTTGAAAAGTATCCAGAAACCCAGAGTAGGAAAATCATGACACTGGATAGCGGTCTCAAATATGAATTGTCTCTGTTAAAGCTTGGGGAAATGTATGTATATAAAGAAAGGTAAACTGATTTTTCAACTCAACTATTTAATCATCAGGTCTTCAAAGCATTGAATAAGCCCCAATACATGACTTGCATTGACTCATTGATTCCTTCCAGCTTTAGGATCCTTGCTTTGGACTTCGAGAAGGATTATCTGCTTCCGGTAGGGGCTTAATAGGTCCAAAAAGATCAGCTCAATTATAGTAGCAAAAGCCAATTGGCAGCTTATTTTCCAGCCATCTGGACTTGGTAGTTTGTGAAGTTAGCTCTAGTGTATAGTAACAAAACAAATAACAGAGTTACTAGAAGGAAAATGACTATGCACTTTTCTGCACTTTTTCAAGAAAGAGAGAACCTTCTGCACATCCTGCCGCCATATGTCCCAGAAAGAGGCTCCAATGTTATCCTCCAGGGAAGGGATCAAATCATCTCATGAATTTTTTGATGAATATGATATATTTTTATGTTGTACTCTTTAAAGAAACAAGCATTTGTTTTTTGAAATAGAACACATCAATCAATATCAGATGTTGCAGTATACCTTTTCTTCCCCAATCCTATATAGCATTTCTTAGACACAATTCAATATTCCCAGAAAAAAATGGAAATAAAGTATAACCTTTTGCAACACTATATAAATAAGCAGTATCAACTGGGACTAGACTCGCTCAGAATTCACTAGGCTGGTGGATTATCATACATTCTTATGGCCTCATGGGTTTCCTAGCATTTTTGATATTGTATCCGAATGTAAGAGCCTTTTTTGTATTAAAATATATATATATCAAATCAGAAATGAAAAAAAAATGTAAACAAACACAATGTAAATAAATTGTGCCCCAAAGCTAATAGAGTTAGGAAGAAGTGTGTTAGTTTGCTATTTCTGTATCTTTGGATCAGTCAGGTTGTTAACAAAAAAGAAAAAAAAAAAATCCTTCTATGGCAGCTATAAAGATATCAACATATAGAAAAGGATATCAGCAGGACTGGCTAAAGAATTCATTTAATAATTTCGCTGCATTGTAGATATAGATTGAATTATTAATTCATTCTTATTTTGTTTCCTTCTTCACAAAAAGAACAGGGGTCATTCTTTGTGTGAACTAATATTGTGATATGAGATTGATTTAAATGCTCCATATGCTTCTTTATGCATTATATATGTTGCCCAAACATGAGACAGGAAGTGTATGTATCAAAGTATCAGGAAGCTTAAACACTCTACATTATACATACATATTGGGTGGGTTATCTTAATAGCTTTTCCTTCATAAGACCACTAACCTTTGTGGTTTTAGAGCACTTTAAAAAAAAAACATTGTATGCATATGGTTTATCTCGTTGGTTATTGTTAGCCATTTATGTGATGTATTTACCCCTATTTCGCTTCTCTCGTCACATGTCAATAGAAATACTGTAGGATTTATAACAGTGCCTAGTCATGAAAACTCGCTGTATTATCACGTAGCTTAGGGACTTTTCTGAAGAAATCCTGACATTTCAGATTTTAAGATAAATGTAAGATACCTTTTAGATTGGTTTTCATACAACCCATACATATTCTAAACACAAGAACAGAAAAGTTAATCGTTTTACATTTGACCTCTGATAAGAAACACGTTTTAAAACATTTAAATCTTTTTAGAGCAGCCCTACCTCCTTTAAAATCATGATTGGCTCACAAAAACACCAACACACTGAAATCATTTCATAAAAATGTCTGTGATGGCTGGAAAATGTTATACTACTTTTTACTCCAATTACCTTACACAATTAATGGGTCACTCTTTGATGTTTCTGGTAGTATCTAACCTGTAAATTCGCAATTTTTTGCATACAAATGCATGTTGTGAATCGTTAGGAATCTCTTTTTTCCTGATCGAGCCCTCACCCTGCTTTTGTTTACATTGCAAGAAGATCAGTTCACTTGAGGTGAACTGGATTCTTTTGCACTGAGCATGTGCAGTAAAACAGTTCAATTCAGTAGCTTGTAACTGTATCCCTGTTTTGTTTTTTGTTGATCATAATGGGGGCTTACTTTAAAAAGTTTTTTTTTCTAACTAGATCAATGACATCTTTAATAAATAAATAGCCTGTTCCTAACCAATGGAATGACAGAATATATTTATTAAGAATGAAAACTGCGGTGAATTTACAAATGAACTAGAAAAATAAGGCATTATAAGTTGAACTGTAAAAATATGCAAGTTGAAAAGTTTGACAATTTAGCTGGTACTGCACTAATCAAATTGCCAGGTCACGATAGTTCACTATTTTTATATTTTAATAGACTCCACTATGTCAGTGTGAAAAAGGTTGCATATGCGCATAGTAAAAATGTGTGACTTCTTGCCCCCAATGAATTTTGATGCTCCATCAGGTTCCAAGGATTTCTATATTACACCTACATGAGTTACTAATATTTTTTTCTACTGATCAATCTTAATTTAGAGTTTACAGCACTAGTATCACAATCGAATTCTTAAAAATCATGAGGGTATTTTAGGACCTTGTATTTCTATTGTACTATTGACTGCCTGTCAACAAAATCCTCTTAATCTTCATACACCTATAGATAGTAATTGATAGTGATTTAGTGACTGTCAAGAGATGTGGGTCTTTGACCAATCACATTTTTACTTGTATTGAATTTAATTGTTCCACAGTCTGTTTCTTTGTGGGCTTAATATTGAAGTGAGACCCTGCTTTTTAAAGGTTTTCAGGGATTTACAACAATATGGTACATGGAATAAGCCCATTCTTCCAACCAAGGCAGTCATTTCATTAGTGCTGGGAATACACAAACTGTAATCATGAACACTCTAAATTCAAATAATAATATCACTCTTGCCTTTCCATGGATATTATCCAGGTCTAAGTGCAATAAAAAAACAAATACAAAAAAAACAAATGAAGAACACATTCTTAAACATAATAAACCATGTGGAATAAAGGTTCACAGGAACAGTCTAAAGGTTTACTTTGTAATTGGACCACTTTTAACATCGACACAGAACTATTCTAACCACCACTGACTTTAAAATGACTGTCAAGCTAAACATTGCTAAAATTTTGAATGTAGTTAATAAAAAATTATGACAAATGCCATGCTACTTAATTACCTTAAACAATTACAGAGACTCTCTCGCACTAACATTAATGTTTCTGGTAGTATCTAACATGTACATTCACTATTTTGCATAAAAATGTATGCAATGAATCCTTAGGAATCTCAGCCACTGTTCACTGATCCATCCGTTACTCTGCTTTTGTTTACACTACGAGAAGATCAGTTCAGTTTTCAATTGGGAATGTGTATTTTGCATATCAAGCCACAAGGTGATGTCATAAACGGGAAACACAACATGCACATTTAATACCTATATTTTTTCTTATTATGTCTATTTACTTGCATACACTACACTCGCAGTATAAACAGTATGTTTAGGTCCTTTTACGCTGTTTTCCATGCTTCTCTGATGTTTAGATATGTAACAATCATAAAACTCCTTTCAACTTCAAGAGCTATCTACCTCTGCTTTTGATTATTTTTGAGTGTGTCCAGTCCCCACACTGTGGTGTCTTGTGTCATAACTATTAATCATTTCTGATATAATAAGTGAAATGTTGCTGTTATTCAGTTCAGTGAAGGAGTTAATGTCATTATGGACTAAAGACGAGCCAAGTAATACAATATTCTCACCACAATGATATGTGCTGTGGTGTAGGCCATAGGGAATCCTCTGTGTATTCTTGGCTTAAGAGAAGATTATATTATCCCTTACAAAGAATTTTAGTTTATTATGATACCCTGAGGCAATGCTGTAACCAAGCAACAATCAGTCACATGTGTTTCCCTATAGACAGGCATTTTATCTCTCCTTCACCTATGGCAATGTCATAAAAGTTAACTGCAAAGTCCGAAGACTAAGGGCTTTATTCATAAAAGAGACAAATGCAGGACATTGAGAAGGGAATTTCAAACTTAAGACCAAAGTATTCAAATCAGAAAAAATCTCCTACTCAACTGAATGGGATAATGTTTCCAACTCAGCTACTTTGGCCTTTTTTTAGTTTGAAATTATGTTCCCAATCCTCTGCATTTCTCTCTTTCATGAAAACATCAATAAGGGGGTCATGTATAAAAGTGGCGCACATGCAGATAGTGCCAAATCAGCTGTGTGTGTATAGAGCAGACACCCAACACATGTTTTTGGTTTTGCCGGCACTCATAGTATCAACATATTATCTGTTAGCCACAGGTCTACTCAATATGCCCCGATGTGGCTGGAACCTGGGCCAGATGGGGGAACCAGCCGAACACCAGAGATGTCCGCATTTCGTGTACCCCATATAGCTGATTTCGTCACAAATTCAGCAGTTTCTGACAGTTTTTGGCTTACTTTTGTCCACTTTCGGTTTGGAGCATCCTAAAGCACTGAACCCCTCAAAGTTAGCCTAAAATAGCTGGAAACTGCAGAATATCGGGCAGTTCAATTCTCCAGATTTTAGCTGGAGAATGAAACAGAAAAGTGTAGAAGAATTAAAGTAAACATATTGTAAACCTCAACATTTTTATATACAATATATTATTGTAATACAGGTTGAGTATGCCTTATCCGAAGATCCAAAAACCGAAATTACCCAAAATCTGGAACTTTTTTCCAGGGAAACTCACTTTCCTGGAATCCGGCGGTGAAGCTCCTTTGCTTCACCTTTCCAGGTGTCATAAATGAGGAGCCAGCACACATGGGAAATTTAGTTCCCAGAGCGCTGCGATGGGAGGGACTACACGCAACGGACAGATCATCTCAGCAGAACCGTTGAGCAGGTAAGTTCACCAGATCCACTGCTGGAAATTATCTATATTACCTAAATACAATGTGAGCAAGTTACTCACATTGTATTTAGGTAATGTAGATCATTTTTAAGGCTGGTGCCAAAATGATCGGTTAACCAAAAGACATTAATATGACATTTTTAATTTTAATAAAAACATTTTTTGATTTATTTATGTTCATTTTATTTATTTTAATGTATTTGATTAATTTGCCACACATTTTTATTTACTTTATTATTGATCTAGATTGTATTTAATTATTGGAGGACTTTGGCTATTTTGGCTATAGCCGAAGACCTCCTGTTGACTTCTGTGGGAAGACTTTTGCTACTAATGTAACAGCTGCGGTCCCTCAAAAATCACCCTGAAATAAGCAGAAGTGCCCCTATTTTGTCGAAGGAAAAACAGAAGGGGCGCACCAACAAATATCAGGGACAACTTATCTTAGTTTTTATGTAGTCGTGTTCGGTATATATAAAGAAAGAAAGTTCTTCTTAGTGCAGATTGTTTAAAGTAGATGCACTTATAGCCACTTCTAGTACAATTTACACTCACATGTGTTTGAGCCACTGTGACTCGGCTCTGAGGATTTCTGGGCAAGCTATATACAGGTCTGCTATAGTGTACTCAAAATACCGAGGTATGTGCAAATCTGCTATGGTGTACTCAAAATACCATTTGAGTGAACAGCAGCAAAGGGTAGGGTAGAGAGGATACAAGGCATTAGAAAAATATCAAAGTGTTTAATGAATAAAATAAATATCTGCTTACATATTAGCTAAAAACATTGGGTGCAAAGTTTTGCTGATCAGGAAGCTGGATCGCTTGAGAAAGACTCCATCTTCAGTTGTGGCCCGACTCCTCCTCTTCTGGTGATGTATTCACGTTGTGCTAAGTGTTTCACCCAGATGCTGGGCTTCTTCAAAGGCATGTACCATGCCCGGATGCTGAAAAAGCCCAGCATCCGGGTGAAACGCGGAGCACAACGTGATTACGTCACCGGAAGAGGAGGACCATAAGCCCAGTAGGAAATGTAAATGTGGTGCAGTTTCTTCCAGTGTTGTCTCACACTCCCCTGCACACAGAATCTCTGATAAAGATCAACAGACATCTGCACCCAGTATAATTGCATTTAGCACAATACCCTCCTACCTCCTGTTACTGCCCTTTCGCCTACTGTCTTCTTCCCCTTCCTGCACAGGCTACACTCTGTTCTCATCACTCTGTCTCTATCCCTCTTTACCAGTGTCTCATCTGTCTCTATCCCTGTGTCAGTGTCTTGTCTGTCTCTATCCCTCTGAGTTAGTATCTCGTCTGTCTCTCTAATTTAATATGTTGTCTGTTTCTGTTCCTGTGTTAATATTTTGTCTGTTTCTATATCTTTGTCACTTTCTTGCACAGAGATGATATGCATATCAAGCTGTGCCCCAGACAAAAAGTAGTTCACAAATATAGCTGGCTGAGCATAATAAGAAATGTAGTACTCAACAGCTTTATTAGCTAATCAATGGCACTTCAGCTGATGTGGACTACACTTCCCACAATTCTCTGAAGCTATGTGGCAATATATTTTCAGACATTAATCTACACTAGTTTTTGTTAACTGCAACTCCCATGATGTTTAGCCCCTCCATGCCTATGTATATGATACTTACATTGCATAGCCCTGTTCATTATGAAGAAAAAATATTACAACCAAAATAACTAAAAAAATAAAAAAAAAACTCAGCTAACATCGTCCAGTAACATTTCTGCCCATGGGAGTTTATGATCAAGAGAATTCATTGAACCATTTTCAGCATAATAGAGTGATTTTCCTACTGCTTCTTTGCTAGTCAACAGCTAGAAATATATACTGGGCTCCTAATCAGCATTTTCGTGACATCTCTTTACACCATAAGACAAATGTCAAAGTGCAACACAACATGAGATATCTGCGCAACATGGAAATGCAGAGAATAAAAACAGAGACTGAGCATGTGAAACATAAACATTAACATAAACAAAAAAGAGCAGTGCAGTGAAACATTTCACAACAGGGCAGTTTACAATAATGAATCAAAAAAGATACAGCGCTGAAATTACATAAATTGATAATATCAAATAATAATTATACAAACCATTTAGGGCAAGTGCATATGGTTTAGAAACAATAAGTGGAAACAACAAATTGGTGTCTTATATTGAGAGGTTAATGCTTTAACCAATCATTGTTAACGGGAGTAGTTCCAGAAGATTGGAAATTAGCTAATGTTGTGCCCATTCACAAGAAAGGTAGTAGGGAGGAGGCGGGCAACTATAGACCAGTAAGTCTTACTTCAGTAGTGGGGAAAATAATGGAAACCTTGTTAAAGAATAGGATTGTTTAACATCTAAAGTTGCTTGGATTTCAAGATCAGAGACAGCATGGGTTTACTTCAGGGAGATCATGCCAAACTAATCTTTTTTTTTTTTTTTGATTGGGTGACTAAAATAATAGATCAGGGTGGTGCAGTAGACATTGCTTACCTAGATTTCAGTAAGGCTTTTGACACTGTCGCACATAGAAGGCTTATCAATAAACTGAAATCTTTGAGTTTGGATTTCAATATTGTTGAATGGATTAGACAATGGCTGAGTGACAGGCAACAGAGAGTTGTAGTCAACTGGGTATATTCGATACAAGGTCTTGTTACTAGTGGGGTACCTCAGGGATCTGTTCTTGGACCCATTCTCTTTAATATTTTTATTAGCGATATTGCAGAAGGTCTTGTTGGCAAAGTATGTCTTTTTGCTGATGATACAAAGATTTGCAGCAGGGTTGATATTCATGGAGAGATAAGCCAAAGGACAAATGATTTAGCTAAACTAGAAAAATGGTCAGAGCAGTGGCAACTGACATTTAATGTGGACAAGTGCAAGATTATGCACCTTGGGCGTAAAAACCCAAAAAGCAGAAAATAGACTATTTGGTACAGTCCTAACCTCAACATCTGAGGAAAGGGATTTAGGAGTAATAATTTCAGAGGACTTGAAGGTAGGTAGGCAATGCAATAGAGCAGCAGGAAATGCTAGCAGAATGCTTGGTTGCATAGGGAGAGGTATTAGCAGTAAGAAGAGGGAAGTGCTCATGCCATTGTACAGAGCACTGGTGAGACCTCACTTGGAGTATTGTACGCAGTACTGGAGACCATATCTCCAGAAGGATATTGATACTTTGGAGAGAGTTCAGAGAAGTGCTACTAAACTGGTTCATGGGTTGAAGGATAAAACAAACCAGGAAAGGTTAAAGAATCTTAACATGTATAGCTTGGAGGAAAGACGTAACAGGGGGATATGATAGAAACATTTAAATACATAAAGGGAATCAACACAGTAAAGGAAGAGAGTATATTTAAAAGAAGAAAAACTACCACAACTAGAGGACATAGTCTTAAATTAGAGGGGCAACGATTTAAAAATAATATCAGGAAGTATTACTTTACTGAGAGGGTAGTGGATGTATGGAATAGCCTTCCAGCAGAAGTGGTAGAGGTAAACACAATCAAGGATTTTAAGCATACGTGGGATAGACACAAGGCTATTCTAGCTATAAGACCGGGAACGGGGGACTATTAAAAGTACTCAAAAAAAAAAAATTGGGGCAGACTAGATGGACCGAATGGTTCTTATCTGCCAACAAATTCTATGTTTCTAATGCTCAGAGATTGTGGTGTATCTCCTTAAGTGGGCACAAACAGGAGAAATTAAACACTTATTGACAGTCTGAGCACCAAAGAAACAAAGCAAATGAAGTAGAATGGACAGCGCTCAAAATAGACATATAAATAATAAACACAAATAATGTAAAAAAATATATAAAATAATTTTAATGTATTAAATAATAATCAATGTACTATGAAAGCGCATATGAATCATCAGAGAAATTAGACTCAGTACTCTGTGTGAAAGAGTCTTAAAAACATACATAAAAAGGGGTAAAAAAAACTAATATATATACCTTTAAGCAGACAAATAAAACCGGCCGGGAAAATTTGAAGAGGATGTAAAGTGCAATGCGTTTTGGGGGAATCCTTTTTCAGGCAGGAAAAGTGTCTCCTCAAAATGTCTGTACCCAGAGCAGATTACAATAGTGTAAGGAAAAAGAACAGAGCATCACAATTAGCCCACCCAACAGGGTTTTTACCAGCAGGGCACTAGAACGTTGCCTTGTGTCCAGTGCTAAGACTGTGGAGGCAAGAGCATGAATGATATTTTTTGGAAGGAAATGTGGCGACCCTGACCACAATACTAGAAAGCAGATCAATGCAGCAATATGACAATCGTGCAAAACAATTCTTTAAATGTAATTTATAGGTATAGACTTTTCTCCCCAAGGGTATTGAAAACCCTTTTAACACAGACTCACAGAGGTAACCAAATCAGCAGCTGATACAATAAATTACTATTACCTAACTTAATTGTAGTACTGAAATCCACCTTGGAAGAATAAAACATTATATTGACTCTGCTGGGAGGTTTGAACAGATTCTATAGTTGATTAATTAACATGCCAATAAAGTATATTTTTAACGTCTTAATCTTTAGCAGAAGCAAAAGTGAAAATCGTCCATGTCTCCTGTTTTACCAAGGACAAGACATTTCCATTATAATACAGCCAGGGTGACCTAAGCACCCTAAGTGGTATATCTAAGTTGGGTTCCCTGGGGTTTTCATTCTTCTTCTTCAAAACATAAAAAATATTATAACGCCCTTTTCCTCAACCTCAGCGGCCAGATACCCTCTATCTGTAAACATGCCTGATTAATATTACTGATGTATTGTGATGTGTTTGTTTTTTTGTCATCTATTGATTGCGGTGGAATAATATTGCTTTTTTTAATACAATACACGTGTAGAGGGTCTAGACAGCCACCTATTTAGAACTCTAGTCTTTAGATTCATGCAAGGCATCTCTTTTTATTTACTAATGTCCTTGTTTGGCAAGTAAGTTGTATTGTGGGATTGAACAAATATTGCGTTTAGAGAAAAAAGGCTGAGCTCTCAATATAAGTACATTTTCCTTTCAGTGTGATTTTCTGCCCACACTATTGTTAATGCAGTTGTGGGAAGAAGGCTGATGAAAAGTTCCTTTTTATATGTCCACGAATGTTGATCTACAATTCTATTCAAAATGCTCCCAGCACAGAAGTTGATTTTTATACATGTAATCTTTTAAAAGGATTTCAATTTGAGTCAAATAGAGAAAACATAAGGGCTAGGAACTTTCTGTCTTTCATTGCTCATCATCCCAACAAAAATTGGAAATGTTCATTCCACACACACAAAAAAAATCCTTACTGTATTTTAAGGCAAAGTGGATGGAAAGCAAGTAAAATGCCTATAGTTCATTTATTGCTGAAGGTTGTTAATATATACTTTGCATATTGCCTATAATAAGAGCAAGAGAAGATGTTATAAATCAAAAACGTTATTTCCGAAAGCTAATTTATTGCCCATCTTACTGTAACACTAAATGCCCTTCAAGTGTTCCATTCTCTTCCAACAATCCCCTTGGATGTCTATGCTTCAAGTAGAAGAACCTAACTCGATAGGTATGACTCATTAGGCATTACATGCAGAGCTGAATGACTTGGATGGCACTTTCCAAGGGGATGGCTATAAATGCGGCTCGTTTAAATCAATAAGCTGGTTGGCAGAGATCTCCGCTCACCAGCCTCTCCATAGTTGAGCATGCAGCTGAATGTCTGTGCACTGCCATTAATGGTCAAATTATCAGTGGCATATTAACGGACATATTATCAGTGGCATATCAATGGTCAAATTGACACATGGAATATTAATGGTCAAATTATCAGTGGCATATTAATGGACACATTATCAATAGTCAAATTATCAGTGGCATATTAATGGACAAATTAAATTATCACTGGCATATTAACCCCTTAGTGACAAGACATTTTGACCTTGACTTTCAGTTGGTGACAAGGGCTGTTTTTACATTTCTGGGGTGTTTGTGTTTAGCTGTAATTGTATTCTCTCTCACATACTGTACCCACACAAATTATATGTTGTTTTTATCATCATAAGAAGGGCTTTCATTATATACCATTATGTTCATCATATCTTATAATTTACTACAAAAACTCATAACATATGATAAAAAATAAAAAATAAACTATTTTTCTAACTTTGACCTAAAATATAATTTTAGGGCAAATACAATCATTAAAAAATACCCCACCTAAATAGTTTTCAAATGTTGTCCCAAGTTCAGAAATATGCTTGTTTCCCTGTTTTTCTGCAGTTTTTTAACCCTAACCCTAAATTTAACCCCAACTCTAACTCTTATGCTAACCCTTAATATATTTTATTTTTATTTAATTTTAACCCTATCCCTTATGCTAACCCTAATTTAATTGTCACCCTAACAGCTATTCTAACTCTAACCCTATATTTAGCTAATTACGTCTTTTTTTCATTGCAAAGCAACATATTCAGAGGATCGGAATTGAAGTTTTATCCTTCCATACTCTGACCACACGAGGGCACAGCCATATTGCAGTAGCATGCTTATATAGCAATATGGCAATCGTGGGTGCCCCAGAGCCCGGATTTCGTTGCTGACTATTGCCTCGACATCGAGGCAATAGATCAGCACCATCAGAGTGGTTTTCACCGCAGGACTTGTCAGGCATGTCCATTGTCGGAAACGGAGTTCCCTGACACATCCATTGTCGTGAAGGGTTAATGGACAAATTATATGTGGCATATTAATGGACAAATTAAATGGATAAACTAACACTAGTTGTGGCATATTAATTCATGGATGTTCACTGTGGGTAATGGGGAAGCAGCAAATCCTGGATGTTCAATACAGGTGATGGGGCATGTCCTGGAGTGTATTTAAATCATTGGCATTGATATACAAAGACCTGGTTAAAATGACTTTGGGAGGGTATGGGGGTGAGAGGAAGATATGGGGGGGGGCAGGTTATTTTTTAGTAAGGTGCCCTGAAATTTGTGATGGCAGCCCTGCCCTTAATAATACAGATATGCACACAGAGAGTGGGCAAAGCTGTGTCATTAGAGTTATAGATAAAAAAATATCTATAGAATGTTACTACTCATTTTCCTATTTTAAAATGTTTACTCAGAATTAACACCCATTGTCATCTGAGATCAGAGCCGTGTAGAAACATTCTCAGAGTATAAAGTCATTGAGACATACGCTTTTTGCACAGTTAAAAAGCTGGGTAAATCTCAGCACACACAGCAACATGAAAAAGTTTGGCTTTGCTACTTTTATATACAGGATATTTGGAGAAGGCCAGTGTAATGCAAATGGGCATTTCTGTTAATTAAATGTATGGGGTCTAGGGTAGGTGATGAATGATCACCTTTCCCAACCAGCTTTAGGTAAAAAGGAAATGCTTAGAAGCAATAAAAGCCACTTAAAGATGCAATTGTTTGGTCCTCACTGTGAAAATTCCAGATCCAGAACAGTGTAATCCAAAATAGGATGATATTAAACAGGCACCACTGAAAGACCATGTAATTATAAATCTGTTTGTTACATATAGTGATCCATATAGAAAATAATTGCTATGTGTTTGGTGGCTGAATAACATGGCTTCTCTGGTGTTTAAGATATTTTCATTTGGAAAGAAGAAACCCGCTGAGTAACATGATTAGAATTTAGCTGGCATATCCAAACTCAGTCAGTACCCCAGTGCATGATCCTGCACTGAATAATTCCAGTAATACAATTTTCTCCACTGAGACGCTGATTTCATTTCACTGCATTTGTTGAAAGTATTTTTGCTCGTCCAGGCATGTGGGAAGAACATCATCTCTGTATTAGCTATGCAAATCTGCACAGGGCAGGAATTCTAACCTTTGTGTCATTTACCCTTCAGCCCCATGCACAGTTTCCAAGGAAGTCTTTGGTATTTTGTGGAAAAAAGTGCAGCTTTTAGTGCCAAAATAAACTATTCTTTTAGGAGACAGACTGACTGAGCGTTACATTGTATACTCAAACTATGAAACTATGAAGGGAAATATATATAAATGAGGAGCAAGTTTACAGTCTAACAGCTTCCAAAATACTTTTTTTAGCTGGAAAAGGTAATAGATATGTATTCCTCCATCAACTGGAAGGCCTCAGTTTAACAGCCCAGTGGATCTCTGCCTCATGTTACCAAGCAATTTTGGCGTTACACAATTTAAGTGACCTCTTTATTGAAAATTAAAATGTAAATTAGTGAAAATGCAACAAGACAAAAATGTATGGTGAATAAAGCTTGATTTGTGTAGTCTTACAATAAACACATCAACTCATATTGGATGCTTAAAGATGCACATCCCAGTCCACTTCACTCCTCAAATGTATAGTGCTGTGGTAATCATGAACACATGTCCATACTTCCCCTTATTATCTAATGATTTAAGCAATGAAGACAGCCTTTTTCTATTTATGCCTTCAATACTTTAAAAAAAAAAAAAAAATTCTTATCATTCAATACATTAAATATATATATATTCACAATTTAAAAACAAAATTATTCATATTACACACATACTATAAGAAAATATATAAATAGATATTACAAAATATACATTTAAACAATATTTGTGTTTTAGAAATAAATATAAACCTTGAGGGAATTTTTTTTTTTTCACAATACACATAAATGATATAAATGATAAAAGAGAACCATCAAAAATATAATGATCTACAATTAGGGTTGCCACCTTTTCTTTAAAAAATACCGGCCTTGGTACTGTCTCCTTAGACTTAACATTGGCCTGATGGCAATTTTTTACCGGCGTGCCAGTAAAATACCGGCCAGGTGGCAACTCTATCTACAATAAAAAATAGAGACTCCATGATTATCCATCATATGGTTAAAAAAGATCTAATTCAATATTCAAACCCAAAGGGCTCAGTGCTCTAAGCTAATTTGTGGGAGAGGCAAAGGGCTAGGGAAACCATACCAGGAAAGCCCAGCAGAGGGCCCCCTGTGAGAAATAAGAACAATTAGGACACAAAAATATGGAAGATATAATGGTGGGACCCAGGGGAGGGAAACAAACGAGACACAGCAAAGTGAATGTGAGAGAGGTGCTGGTTTGAAAGCCAGCAAACCTCCCACAGCTAGAGGTTAAACGTGTTAGCCTTAATATTTGTGATAGAGGCAAATGGGAAATGGAAAATAGCTTCCAAAACCGACAGACCACATAGGCCTAGTAGTGGGCAAAAGAAGAAAACACACAAAGTTAGCAAACAAAGTTAGCAAACTATCCCTAGGCTTATCAGAGAAATTTGGAAAACAGAGCATTCAGAACTTCTACTTGGCACCAGGGAGAGTTTGTTGGAATAAAAATGGATCTGAGTACTATGACCAAATGTATTAGTTCTAGTGTTTCACAGAAAAAGGACATAGTGATCTGAGACCCAGTGCAAATATCCAACAATTAACCATATGAAATGAGTGAAGATAATGTACCCCATGAACAACAACAACTGTAGTAACCCGAGACTGTAAATACCCTGCACTTGGTATCCTATGTATGACAGACAAGAACAATGCACCTCAAGTCAGATCAACCCTACTTAATAGAAAATTATCTACCAACCAGCCCAGAAATAATGCATACCAGGAAAATAAATAGCTGATAGGAAAACATATTCTGACACAACATATAGGAATTGTATGATGCTATCCATAGGAACAAATATCTCTGAACCTTCCCCATGAGCAGACTATATGGGACAATTAGATCTTGTCTACGCTCTGTGTTTTTTTCTTTGCATGTACATTTCATAAACATGCATTTCATGTATTCCTGTTACTACATGTAGACAACATTCACACTTTAGCAAACAAGTTGCTTTAAAATAATTGCTTTTGCCAAGGCTGAGCTATGAGTGACACATTTATTATTGCAAATCTCTACATTTAATGTGAGCTGTTCTCATATTATATCCTATACATTTCTAGCAAACATCCATTTTTTCCCTACAGGATGCAGCATAATTTACACTTTGTATAATAAAGCCCCAACCTGCAGAGGGTGAAAATTCAGAATGGAAAGTATACATGAAAGAACATGGCATTAATGTGGTAAGGCAAAAATGGAGCTCACACATCCAGTCTTTATTTCCAAATTGTGCTCAAAAAAATTATAAGACGCAAAATAAATATAGAAGATAAAGAGGCGCTGGTTTCATAGCCAGCTACCCTTTTACAACTATAGACTAACCTATAGTTAGCTCCAATATATACCGGTTTTATCTCCTTTTGGTGATTAGTACTGTTGTGGACACAAAACCACAACAAGTACATATATGGCTATCTCTCCTCCGATATTTTGGTATTTTTTTTACGCCTATAAAATCAATTCCCATAGGAATTTGTGAAATTCTGTGAAATGTGAAGAAACAGTGTTGCATTTATCCCTTTTAATATCCCCTATAGTAATATCCCATGGATATTTGGCAAAAGTAACATCCCCAGGAAGTACTTTGTTTTTATTATTAATATATCGTTGTTGTGAGGAAAGAAAATCATTTTTATAAACAATTTTTTTCATAAGTAATTTTTAAACTTAGATTTCGAATATAATTTTTAATATCTATTTATATATTTTTTTATTTTATATTTTTTAATGTATTGAATGGATTTGAATTATTTGAATTATTAGTTAATTAGGGAAAGTATGAACCTTTGTTCATGATTACAACAACACTATAAGTAAGAGAGGTGGCCTGGATTGGGATGTGCCGTGACGTTGGACACTGCCTAGGTTGAAAAAGTTGTGGAAGTGAATTTTTCAGCTGGCAAGACTAATAGACTCAGGGGTAAATAATCAAGTCAGGAGATACTGTGAGACCATCATAATGTTTATAAAAAGTACTTTGTCGGTCATATTCAAGGACTCACAAAAAAATACTATAAGCATAATTTATTTCTTTATTAAGGAGGCTTCTTTAATATTTATTGCCAGAATAGATAATATCTTAGCCTCTTCTAGTATACATTTGCAGCACTGTGCTTGTGGTGGAATAAGTTTAATACTATCCAGAGATAGTAAACATATTATATATTTCTATCTAGACCGTACGATTTTTGTATTTCTGTTTATTTTTTCATGTCAAGCAACATATTCAAAGTGATGGAAGTGAATTTTTTGTCACTTCTGAAGCTTTGACCACAAGAAGGCATTGGCATATTGCCGGAGCATGCTACTCCATCAATATGGCACCCACGATCGTTCCGTGGGGTGATCGTGGGTGCCCCAGAGAGCAAATTTCGGTGCTGGCTATTGCCTCGACATAAAGGCAATAGACCAGCAATATTAGAGCATTTTTTGTGATCACTGATCGCAAAAACCACTCGTTTCACTGGAGGACATGTCAGGCAAGTCCATTGTGGCGAAGGGGTTAACATACCGTATTTGGTTTTTGGACATAAGTTATGTTTAGGATACAGTTACCCTTATTCCATGCAAGCTTAAACTTCTTCACTATGTAACTCTATACTTTGTTTTATTCTACTGGTGTTATTTACAGGTATGAATACAGGTGATCAAACAAGTAAGTGGTCTTATGAGGGCCTGGCTCGCAATCTCAGTTCCAGTCCATCCCAAAAGTGTTTGATGGGGTTGAGGTCAGGACTCTGTGCGTCGCCCATCAGAACGTAAAACAGTGAAGACTCCACAGAATATGTTTGCACTGCTCCAGAGTCCAGTGGCAGTGTGCTTTACACCACTTGATACAATGCTTGACATTGACATAATGCCAGTGGATGTTTGGAACTCTTCAGGTATGTATTCAGCAGAGCAGGGGTCAAGTCCTGGGAAAAAAAGTGTGGGAACTCACACAAAATCCACTGCGACCCCCCCCCCCCCATATATATTTCACCGACAATTCCGTGAATTTTGCCCCTCTATGCCAGGATTTTGCCCCTCTATGTCAAGATTTTGCCCCTCTATTCCAGGATTCTGCCCCTCTATATGCCAGGATTTTGCCCCTCTATGTCAGGATTTTGCCCCTCTATGTCAGGATTTTGCCCCTCTATTCCAGGATTCTGCCCCTCTATATGCCAGGATTTTGCCCCTCTATATGCCAGGATCCTGCCCCTCTATATGCCTGGATCCTGCCCCTCTATATGCCAGGATTTTGCCCCTCTATATGCCAGGATTTTCCCCTCTATGTGCCAGGATTTTGACCCTATGTGCCAGGATTTTGCCCCTCTATGTGCCAGGATTTTGCCCCTCTATGTGCCAGGATTTTGCCCCTCTATGTGCCAGGATTTTGCCCCTCTATGTCAGGATTTTGCCCCTCTATATGACAGGACTCTGCCCCTTTATTTGCCAGGATTTTGCCCCTCTATGTCAGGATTTTGCCTCTATATGCCAGGATTTTGCCCCTCTATGCCAGGATTTTGCCCCTCTATATGACAGGACTCTGCCCTGCCCCTCTATTTGCCAGGATTTTGCCCCTCTATGCCAGGATTTTGCCTCTATATGCCAGGATTTCCCCCCTCTATATGCCACGATTTCTCCCCCCCCCCTCTATATGCCAGGATTCTGCCCCTCTATATGCCAGGATTCTGCCCCTCTATATGCCAGGATTTTGCCCCTCTATTCCAGGATTTTGCCCCACTATATGCCAGGATTTTCCCCTCTATGTGCCAGGATTTTGCCCCTCTATGCCAGGATTTTGTCCCTCTATTCCAGGATTTTGACCCTCTATGCCAGGATTTTGACACTCTATGCCAGGATTTTGTCCCTCTATGCCAGGATTTTGACCCTCTATATGCCAGGATTTTGCCCCTCTATGTCAGGATTGTGCCCCTCTATATGACAAGACTCTGCCCCTGCCCCTCTATTTGCCAGGATTGTGCCTCTATATGCCAGGATTTTGCCTCTATATGCCAGGATTTTGCCCCTCTATGTCAGGATTTTGCCCTTCTATATGACAGGACTGTGCCCCTGCCCCTCTATGTCAGGATTTTGCCCCTCTATGCCAGGATTTTACCCCCAGATGCCCAGTAATATTGTGCCAGTCAGATGCCAGTAATATTATGCCGCTCAGATGCCCAGGAATATTATGCCTCTCAGATGCCCAGTAATATTATGCCAGTCAGATGCCCAGTAATATTGTGCCAGTCAGATGCCCAGTAATATTATGCCTCTCAGATGCCCAGTAATATTATGCCAGTCAGATGCCAGTAATATTATGCCTCTCAGATGCCCAGTAATATTGTGCCAGTCAGATGCCCAGTAATATTATGCCATTCAGATGCCCAGTAATATTGTGCCAGTCAGATGTCAGTAATATTATGCCTCTCAGATGCCCAGTAATATTGTGCCAGTCAGATGCCCAGTAATATTATGCCATTCAGATGCCCAGTAATATTGTGCCAATCAGATGCCAGTAATATTATGCCTCTCAGATGCCCAGTAATATTGTGCCAGTCAGATGCCAGTAATATTATGCCTCTTAGATGCCCAGTAATATTATGCCAGTCAGATGCCAGTAATATTATGCCTCTCAGATGCCCAGTAATATTATGCCATTCAGATGCCCAGTAATATTATGCCTCTCAGATGCCCAGTAATATTATGCCAGTCAGATGTCAGTAATATTATGCCTCTCAGATGCCCAGTAATATTATGCCAGTCAGATGTCAGTAATATTATGCCTCTCAGATGCCCAGTAATATTGTGCCAGTCAGATGCCCAGTAATATTATGCCATTCAGATGCCCAGTAATATTGTGCCAGTCAGATGCCAGTAATATTATGCCTCTCAGATGCCCAGTAATATTATGCCAGTCAGATGCCCAGTAATATTATGCCATTCAGATGCCCAGTAATATTATGCCATTCAGATGCCCAGTAATATTGTGCCAGTCAGATGCCAGTAATATTATGCCTCTCAGATGCCCAGGAATATTATGCCTCTCAGATGCCCAGTAATATTATGCCAGTCAGATGCCCAGTAATATTGTGCCAGTCAGATGCCCAGTAATATTATGCCTCTCAGATGCCCAGTAATATTGTGCCAGTCAGATGCCAGTAATATTATGCCTCTCAGATGCCCAGTAATATTATGCCAGTCAGATGCCAGTAATATTATGCCTCTCAGATGCCCAGTAATATTATGCCATTCAGATGCCCAGTAATATTATGCCTCTCAGATGCCCAGTAATATTATGCCAGTCAGATGTCAGTAATATTATGCCTCTCAGATGCCCAGTAATATTGTGCCAGTCAGATGCCCAGTAATATTATGCCATTCAGATGCCCAGTAATATTGTGCCAGTCAGATGCCAGTAATATTATGCCTCTCAGATGCCCAGTAATATTATGCCAGTCAGATGCCCAGTAATATTATGCCATTCAGATGCCCAGTAATATTGTGCCAGTCAGATGCCAGTAATATTATGCCTCTCAGATGCCCAGTAATATTATGCCAGTCAGATGCCCAGTAATATTATGCCTCTCAGATGCCCAGTAATATTATGCCATTCAGATGCCCAGTAATATTATGCCTCTCAGAGGCCCAGTAATATTGTGCCAGTCTGATGCCCAGTAATATTATGCCATTCAGATGCCCAGTAATATTGTGCCATTCAGATGCCCAGTAATATTATGCCAGTCAGATGCCCAGGAATATTATGCCAGTCAGATGCCCAGTAATATTATGCCAGTCAGATGCCCAGTAATATTATGCCTCTCAGATGCCCAGTAATATTATGCCATTCAGATGCCCAGTAATATTATGTCTCTCAGATGCCCAGTAATATTATGTCTCTCAGATGCCCAGGAACCACCCTCCTCCCCATCACTTACCTGGTAGCTGCTGCTCCGTGTCCCTGGACGGACACCTCCTCCCTGCAGAGAAAAGCCCGCGAAACGGCCACTGCAGGAGCAAAGGGAACGGCGTTCCTGCCATGAAAAAAGTGCAGGAACGCCGTTCCCACGCGTTCCTGCAGGACTCGAGCCCTGCAGCAGAGCATTGGTGACTTTTATGCAACAAGCACCTCAGCACTCAGCAGTGGTAGCTTTGTAGCATATCTAGCCGGTGATGAAATTTCTCGACTTTTTGGAAAGGTGGCATACTAACACAGTACCAATCTTGAATTCACTGAGCTCTTCAGAATGACCTACTATTTCACAAATGTTTATAAATGGCATGGCTAGGTGCTTGATTTTATACACCGGTGGCTTTAGGTCTTATTGAAACACTATGGAAGTTTAGTAGTATGAGTTATTTGGGTAATCCAGTACAGGTGTACTTGCAACACAACAATGTTTGTATCATGTTTTCTATATGGATGTTTGTGTGTAAATGAAAAACAATAAAAAAAGATTAGCCACAAAAAAGAAACACCTGAATTCAGTAATTAAGAGGTGTGTCCCAATACTTTTGTTCATATAGTGTATGTTTTCTATCAATGTTCTGACAGATAAGATATCTATCTTTCGGGGCATAGTACTATTATTGCCAATTTATATTAAATAAAACATTACTATTGCATAATATGTCATTGTTTTCTAGATAGAACATTTATTTCTACACAGCACTTTGTTGGCTAAGTAGAATAGAAAATGTACGCTGACTTTGAAACTAACGACCTATCCTACGCACAGTCTATCAACCCCTGGTGTTGGGATAAAAGACTTGGCTACTGTTGAAGGATCCTGTCCCTGAAGCACAGCTACACAAAGTAATATTCTTTCTGGCAGAAGGTCCACAAAGCAATGTGAGAATGTATACAAGGATAGCAGCCAAAACAAAGGCTTAGAAAGTACATTCAGAAAATGTGCCTCCCTTAAAAAGCCTGAGGAATGAGCCATGTCTTGATAGATAGTGTTGGTTTGGTAGGCAATTAAAGGGCTGGTGGTGATTTACCAATGTCACTTAAATGAATAAATGGGATCAAGATATCTGTATGTGTATTATTCATTTCATTTCTTGACAATATCTATGTTTTGTCCTTACAACGTGATGTGTTATTTACGATCAATATACTTTTTACTATACTATTTTGTTGATAGGCTTTTTGAATGCATCTGTGCCTATAAATAATGCTAAAGTAAGGCACCATGGCCATTACTAAGAAGAAACGTTGTTTTATTACCAGCATGTTATTATGATAACAAAATGGTAGAATGATATAGATGTATTCCCCGTTTTATTTTCTGAAGCACAAAATAGAATTTATTTTGCCACTGCAGTCACATTAATGATTCATTCTCACTGTATATTATTTTACAGATGGCAGTAATTAATTGTTCATCTGTATAAACAGTTTTGCAAGTACTGAATTGATATCTTTATAAAAGATATTTACTGGCTTAAAAAGTAAAAAAAAAAAAAAAGCTCTAAAAAAATACTACTAAAAAGACATCCTCCACATGTTTCCTGGGGAAGTGGCTTATTTTTTTGCCCCAATAGCAGTGAAGCACGTTGAATACTTTTCTTCAGTGAATCAGTTCAGTATTTCCATTTGGAATGGTATGAATATGATAAAAGGGGCGTTTATGACAGAGATGGGGGATTTTCCAATCTGAACTCTACTGTGTGAACATTGAACCCACTATTCATATATTTATTAATTAATACATTTCCCCTTCCCTTGACCAAAAGTACATCTCCAACTGAAATAGTTATTTTTCGTTTACCTTTTTTCACAATATTTTTGAGGCAATAATTATTTTACTAAGTTGTTTTCCATGTTTGAGTTTAATAACAACCCCAACTCTTCCCAGAATATTTGGATTTTTAAACAATTCATAGAGCAACAAAAAAAATAACCCCATTGGCAGCATTGGGGTGTGCGCCAATTTATAAAGCAGACTCACAGAGTCTGCGCTATCAACTCCTAATGCGCACATTTTGGTTTTACCAGTGGTCATTGTGCAGGCACAGCCTATGAATAAAACATCAGGTGCCTGACTTGTGTCGGGAAACCTCCACCAAACACTGTTTGGCAAAGGACCCTCTCCCGCAATGCAAAGTGTCAGGAGTTTTTAAAAAATCACAATCGCTGTTATACATATCAACGGATAATGTTTAATCTTTCAGATGTAAGCGATAATGCAGAAGAAATTACTAAAGGTTTGTTCTTGTTTCAAACAAAACAGGAAATACAGTGGATATAAAAAGTCTACACACCCCTGTTAAAATGTCAGGTTTCTGTGCTGTAAAAAATGAGACAAAGATAAATCATTTCAGAACTTTTTCCACCTTTAATGTGACCTATAAACTGTACAACTCAATTGAAAAACAAACTGAAATCTTTTAGGTAGAGGGAAGAAAAAATATAAAAATAAAATAATGTGGTTGCATAAGTGTGCACACCCTTAAACTAATACTTTGTTGAAGCACCTTTTGATTTTATTACAGCACTCAGTCTTTTTGGGTATGAGTCTATCAGCATGGCACATTTTGACTTGGCAAGATTTGACCACTCTTCTTTGCAAAAACACTCCAAATCTGTCAGATTGTGAGGGCATCTACTGTGCACAGCCCTCTTTAGATCACCCCACAGATTTTCAATCGGATTCAGGTCTGGGCCATTCCAAAACTTTAATCTTCTTCTGGTGAAGCCATTCCTTTTAATTTTTAATGGTAATTTCGATGTTTGCTTTGGGTCGTTTTCATGCTGAAAGATGAAGTTCCTCTTCATGTTCAGCTTTCTAGCAGAAGCCTGAAGGTTTTGTGCCAATATTGACTGGTATTTGGAACTGTTCATAATTTCCTCTATCTTAACTGAGGCCCCAGTTCCAGCTGAAGAAAAACAGCCCCTTAAGCAAGATGCTGCCACCACCATGCTTCACTGTGGGTATGGTGTTCTTTTGGTGATGTGCAGTGTTGTTTTTGCGCCAAACATATCTTTTGGAATTATGGCCAAAAAGTTGAACCTTGGTTTCATCAGACCATAACACCTTTTCCCACATGCTTTTGGGAGACTTCAGATGTGTTTTTGCAAAATGTAGCCTGGCTTGGATGTTTTTCTTCGTAAGAAAAGACTTTCGTCTTTTCCACTCTACCCCATAGCCCAGACATATGAAGAATATGGGAGATTGTTGTCACATGTACCACACAGCCAGTACTTGCCAGATATTCCTGCAGCTCCTTTAATGTTGCTGTAGGCCTCTTGGTAGCCTCCCAGACCAGTTTTCTTCTCGTCTTTTCATCAATTTTGGAGGGAGCTCCAGTTCTTGGTAATGTCACTGTTGTGCCATATTTTCTCCACTTGATGATGACTGTCTTCACTGTGTTCCATGGTATATCTAATGCCTTGGAAATTCTTTTGTACCCTTCTCCTGACTGATACCTTTTAACAATAAGATCCCTCTGATGCTTTGGAAGCTCTCTGTGGACCATGGCTTTTGCTGTGGGATGCGACTAAGAAAATTTCAGGAAAGACCAACTAGAGCAGCTGAACTTTATTTGGGGTTAATCAGAGGCACTTTAAATGATGGCAGGTGTGTGCTGACTCCTGTTTAACATGCTTTGGAATGTGATTGCTTAATCCTGAACACAGCTACATCCCCAGTTATAAGAGGGTGTGCACACTTATGCAACCACATTATTTTATTTTTATATTTTTTCTTCCCTCTATCTATTTCAGTTTGTTTTTCAATTGAGTTGTACAGTTTATAGGTCACATTAAAGGTTGAAAAAGTTCTGAAATGATTTATCTTTGTCTCATTTTTTTTACAGCACAGAAACCTGACATTTTAACAAGGGTGTGTAGACTTTTTATATCCACTGTACATAATTGGAGCAAACCATCACTGACTGATCCCTTTTGGACCGCGCAGTTGACTATTTATGAGTGTTGTTTTAACATAAATAAACATACATATACACACACATGGACAGATATGTTTCCCATAAATCACTTCCATTCATATACTATTTATATAGCAAAAGTTGTTTGGAAATAGGAAAATCTTTATCAATCGAGATGAAATGAAAAAGCAAAGGATGAGACAAAGAAAATGAATTACAGAGAGTGTTCCAGACAATCAGAATAGAGGCAAAATAGGAAATATGAGGTACAGGTACATCGGGCATTGCTGCTGAAAATATGTATATATATATTTTTGAATACATTTGTATTTGTACATATGAGATATATACAAATATGTTGCTATATTTATGTAAAGTCTCATGCAATATTTAAATTGTTATATTAAAAACTTTCATGGTTAAGGAACATATTTTTGTGTGCAAATGTTGTGCTAAACATTCACTCACAATGCTTCATAAGACAGGCCTGGTGTTTATGTGCAAATATTAGGAGTGCTTTACATTTTCGAAAATGTCTCTGGAGTCACAATAACCTAGAGTATCTAATCTGTATTGTCTTCCCAATGATTGAGAGGCTTTGAAAATGGTAGTTTAAAGCACATGGTAATCTACTTACAGAATGAGTCTGATGAATACAAAACAGTTACATTACATTCATTACCAGCAAATGCTAGTGGGGCTGCTATGTATTTAAAGTGAATAGGAAGATTAAGTGACCCTGATGGCACCTTATGTGTCACAATTTCTGATGTATCTATGTAAGAATGTTTGTGACAGGGAGGGATTGTTTTCAATGAATAGTAAATGGTTGTTGAAAAAGCAGTAGGATTACATTATGAATGAGTGCTTTCTTACATTTGATGCCATTTCATCTGCTTGAAGTGATTGGGATTTTAATCAGTATTGTGGGTTATTGTGTAAAGCTATTCATTTACTCTAATATATCAAAACATATCATTTATTTGATATTTAACAACAATGTCAAACAAAGCACTTTCAAAAGCCAAAGCAGAGTTTCTGGAGACACCAACTGAAAAACATTCATGTTACAAATGGATCAGAAAAGGATTCTTATTTGTATTAAGGGAAAAACTGAAATGTGTTCCTATGGGCATATTGGTTTTGGCAATTTCATCAGGACCGACCAGGCAATTCTATTGTTTATAGCTGAGTCTAGATATTGAGTATAAAAATAAGAAGCAATACTCTGTAGAAGAAGAAAAATGCAGACAAGGAACAAAATGACAGGGTACCTAATATTCCCGTACACAATTATTTACTATGATGTTTTGGCTACATTTATTTGTCCAGATTGTAATCAGTGAGATAGCTTTGCATAGTCTGTTCGACCCTCATGTTGGGATGTTGGGTAAAAGTAACATCTACAGGACATACTTCAGAAAATATCTGAATGTAGACCAGACCGGGAGGAATACAAGAACAGAATGCATTGACACTTTAAAAATATATGTACTATGATGGGATCATAAATATTCTCCCAAAATATATAACCTGCCAGACAAATGTCAAAGTGCAACAAACCATTATATAAGTTTAAATTATAAAAACGTGTGTATATATTTCCTCGGTCAGTTCAGAGAAGTGCAGACCCTTGTTATTTCATGGGATGAGCAGAGGGCCACTTTAAGGTCCCCTCTGGTGATCCCATGTATACATTTTTTTTGTCAGAACAACATAAATACTCTTCCTGTGTGCAACACATTAATTGGTGAAGAAAAGTTTTTAGGGTACCTTCTGGTGCATGTCACAGGTTCTTGGATAGCTTGACCAATAGCAGACACATAACTGGAAGTGACAACTTTTGGACACTTAAAGGACAACTGTAGCACAAAATGATCCTATATTTAATTTAAAGATTGTATTAAGTGTAGATGATGTATAAAGAAATTATTTAATAAAAGAATACAAATTAGGTGCCTTATTGAGGCTTCTTTAATCCATATAGTTCTCTCAGGGGGAAGACATCTTGTTTAGAATCTTGGGTCAGATCTTCACTCACCTTGGTTCAGATGAACAAAGATCTGACCCATCTGACCAAAGATTCTAAACAAAATGTCTGCCTCCTGTTAGATCTATATGGAGCAAAGATGGCTCAGCAAGGTACTTTATTTGTATTAAAGCATTTCTATTTAAAATGTGTACACCTGATGCCATCTTTTCAATGAAACAAAACGTTTTGCTACAGTTGCCCTTTAATGGGACCAATTCCTTAGAGATCAATGATCAATGAGGAGGATGGCAATGGATTATGATATGCCCCTATATATATGAAAAATCCTCACTGCAATAGCTGAGAAATTTCCCAGTCTCTGCTATTTTAGGCTAAGACAACACCTTTTGTGGTTGTTCCATCAGAGGCAGCCTGGAACACCCTTCACTTGATTTGCATATGGCGACAGAGCATGATTGACAGGTGCGTGACAATTGCCACCCAGTGGCCTTTTTATTTCCTTTCCTGGATAGAATCACTCATGTAGCTTCCAGGAAAGCTGAAGCACTGAAATTGTGCCATTTAAAAGTCAGCCTGTACATGTACAGGCATTGTCACCAACGCATTGTATTGAGAGCCCATACATGTACGGACATTGTTGTGAAGCAGTTAAAGAAAGGAGATTTTTAATCCGATCACAAATACTGCTGCAAAGGACCATGGATGATTACAAATCATAGAGAAATGGTAAAAAGTATGTGTTAATTCTACAACAGCTGTTTAAAATGCATTAGAATAGCAGTGTCTATTAATAGAAAATTGTATCCTTTCCAATAATACCAAATTACTCTAATATACCATCAGTGAGATACTCTATAAAACTGAGTGTGGTAATTCTCATTCAATTAGGACTTCCAGCACTTGGTGTCTATTTACTAAGGCTTATCTTCATCACATTTTTGCTTTCAATCCTTCTATTTACAATCAACTACCTGTTAATGAACAAATAACAAAACCTCTGTTTAGGCCTCAAAGCAGATTGTTAGTGCTCGCTGACAATATTCTTTACCAAAGAAACACAAAATGAGAGATGCAGTTGGTAAGTTAATTAAACCTTAAAATAAAATGAATGAGGTTGTGTACATTTTTGCAAATAATAAAGTAACATTATCATATGTGCAAACTGAATTATAGTAGTCTACCGTATAATAATTTTGTTTTCTTGTGGAATGGAAAAATTGGTTACATTTTCATAAAATTCCTGTAAACTCATAATACAAGCATATCTGATGTATTTGTTGAAGTATTACAAAAGTGTCCCATATTACTACTGTGCTATTTTTTTAAGTTGTGCATAATATATTCTGTTTGCTGTGCATTTCACATTTTCAAAAAAAAAAAAATGAAGCATGAATAACAAACTCATTCCCCCAAGTTTAGTTTAAAATCATGTATAATTGGGTAATTTAGTATACTAAAAGTCTCCTTTTTGCTCTCTCATGCCATTTCCTGGAGACCTGCTGGATCAATAACCCCTTGTGGGCTCCCTGGATGCTTTACATACTGAGCAGAACTCTGCTCAGGGAGATGTGAGTGTATTCACATTTTTTTTTTAATATTGGCACTTTTACGTTAAGATTACTACACTATATTATCATTGTATCTGTGTTTTTATCCCTTCTGGCTAACACCAAGCTGATTACGCTGTATTTAAGGGTAACCCCTATTTTATTTTGTGTGTATTTAAGTGGTGGGTTACAGCGCACTTTTTCACGTGTTTGTTTTACTCTTGACCTCATGTATCTTCTGTCCAACAGTCCTTCTATTGTTAGATGCTTATGGATAGGCCTCCCCCTAACATATATACTGATCTGTTTCTATCTATGGGGGCTAATTACTACAAAATTGTGTGGTGAGTTGGATGAGATGAACATGTACATCTTAACAATTTAGCTATAAATTGTTAAAAAAAAACAACTCTCAAGCATAGATTAGGGGCGGTTGAAGCACAGTGCTACCCTGAGTGTAGGAGAAGACAAGAAGATTTGAAATGAACAACAAAATGAATGGTGCAGTGTCAGTTATAACAGGTAGTTATGCTTTTTGTGTTTTTCAACTATAAAAGATATGTATAATTTTGAAGAAGACAGAGTCCTTGTTCCTTGTGACAAGATACTCTCCCTGTGATATTATTTGTATGTGTATCACTTGTATTAAAAACGTTCTTTTCTTTCCAACTCTAAAAAACCTGATGTCGTCTCCTTTAATTTTAGGGAATACTTCCACAAGCTACATCAGTAAGATGATTTGTTCAGAATGTGTTTTGATCGCTGTACCAAGCACAGCTTAAATTGTTGGTGCTGTACAAATACACATTAATGTAATATAATACAAACTGCAAATGGCATTTACATGATTTCTGCAAATGAATACAATTTGGTTAGCACAATGTACATAATTGTCTTGAAAGAGCAACTGTGTCATTGTATTCATGACAGGTGCATCGGATGCAGGTGGCAGATCCATTCACTAACTTTTAATTGACAACATTTTCAAGTTTTAGCTAATCAATCTTTAGTAATGGAACATGACTAGATAGCTGTTCATTCTATGCCATTTTATAAGAGAGGTAGTAGGAAGGGGTCAGGTAATTAGAGGCCAGTGAATCTCCTGTTGTGAGCAAATGAACGTATGCACTGTTGAATGAAATACTTAATGCATTTGTAAATCCAAATAACTTGGAAGATCTCAGAAAGCATGGATTGAGAGAGGCTATGTCAAACTAATTTTCTTCATTCCCTGAAAGGGGCTGGCAGGTTTCTATTGTTTTAGATAAGGGTGATGTAGTAGAATTAGCATTAAAAAGTACAATATCATGTGAAAAAAAAGGAAACAGATCGTTCTGTTCACCAAGCCCTCGTTCTTGAGTTGCATTCCAAACAATTGAAGTAATGGAGTTGAATAGAGAGAGAGAGTACTGTATTTGCTCGAATATAAGACGAGATTTTTTCCAGAGCAAATGCTCTGAAAAAGACTCCTCGTCTTATATTCGAGGTCATCTTATAATCTGACCTCAAATCGAGGTCAGACTATAATACTGGGATCAAGGTCCCCCGTAGAGCTGCAGGGGACCTTCAGGCTTCATCATAGAAGTTCCGGCGGAAGTGCCAGGCAGCGGAGGATGTCTGCACAGCTGTCATAGTAGATGGAAGTGTCGGGCAGCATGGAGGATGTCTGCACGTATTGTGCAGACATCCCCCGGCTGCCCCCACTAGCCACCAGGGAGAGAGGCAACGTTGGGGTTTGGGAGGGGGGAGAGAAAAAGGAAAGGGGGGAGAGAAGGAGAGAAAAAGGAAGGGGGTAGAGAAAAAGGCAAGGGAGGGGGGAGAAAAGGAGAGAAAGAGGCAAGGGGGGGAGGAGAGAAAGAGGCAAAGGAGAGAAAGAGGCAAGGTGGGTGGGGGAGAGAGAGTGGCAAGGGAGTCGGGAGAAAGAGCCAGCATTTGGGGGAAGGGAGGGGGAGAGCCAGCATTGGCACATAAAAGGAAATAAAGACACGAAATGCATATTTTTATATCATAATTTTTTATTAAATATGAAAAAGCAATTTACATGTGAATATACACAAGTTAAACTTTTTCCTATAGGGTAGTTTTATATTCAGGCTTTTAGTTTTTTTCCTAAAGGAATATTCAAAGTTTGGGGGGTCGTCTTATAATCAGGGTCATTTTTTAATCTTATATTCGAGCAAATACGGTAATAGCTAATCAGACTCTGTAAAGGGGAAGCCAGTCTGCCTACTCTGTATTATCACCCACTGATGTCACTGAATATAGAGGCTATGCAAAAATATTTTCAAAGTAAAACTAGGGAGATTTGTAATTTGTTGTAAAATAACATAAATATGCTAGGTAGAACTACCCCTTTAAGAAATTGATATGGATAAAACATAGGTTAAAAGAAAGGCTAAATGTTTTGGTCTACGGTAAACTTTTTAGAGGAAATATTAGTTACTACTAGTAAGTAATACATAATAGGTTTTTCATTAATGATACTTTAGAAAATAATGACATGTTATCAGCATCCAATTTTATATTCTTGGAAATGATATTCAAATCAGTAAAGGCTTAAGGAAACTATGGAATTAATCTACTAAATAGAATGTAGCATCTAAAGTATGATCCGGCGAAATACACAATTATTATTATTATTTATTTTTTTACCTATTTTTTTTCTGTGTTGTTTTGCTAGAACAGTAATGTTTTCGTACAAAATTCTAATCGCTTACAGTACACCGCAGGGCTATCGCTGGTCATGTATATTAAATCAATAGGGAATTTCAGAGGCTTAACTTATGGAGAACTAATTTTTGTTCCATTAAAAGATATCACAGTCCATGTCAAATCTGCACTCCACACCTGCAGTACTGAGTGTCCCGTAGAGATCACACCAGCCAGATCCTAACTGTTTACATATAAATAAATGATGCAATCGCTGCCTGCCAGGAATGAACTATATATATGTCGTTCATGGCTCAAAATGGCCTTGATAAAAATGTTTAACTCTTCCAGTGCAAGAAGGTTATGCAAATCATGTCATGTAGAGCTTTAGTCATTTCCCTGACATACTAAGAAAATAAAAATAACTTCAAAGTATTATTATTTTATATTACTTTATATATTTTGATAATATATATTGATTTATATTATTATATAACAAGATATTTAGAGAATGAGTTCACAGTGTGACCACTAAAAGCTTCTAGCACTACCTGTCGGAAACATTTAGGGTAGCAAGCTTCATATTGCTTCATATCCTTTCATCCCTGGTATCTGCAAGCTGAATGCGGACCCTCAGAGAATTAAGGTTTATCAAACCACATCTGTCGTATCAACACCACATCTGAAAACATGGCTAATTTATTATCACAGTGAAGAGAAATCTCTGGGGTGGGGGGACTATCAAAGCAGAATGACAGTAGATTCAAAAATGTACAGGATCTGTGGGCCCGCTAGGATTAAGAGAGCAGAAAGTCACCTAAATTACCTCAGTAGTGTTTGCATGGTTAACTCCTTTCTTTAGTATTTAATTTCAAATGAGCTATTTAACTGCAGATATGATTTTTACTGTTTGCAAACATCACCAACAAACTCCTGCCCAATCGCTCTGAGGGATATATGTCTACATACTATATTAAAATTGCTATGACCAATAACTGTAACTTGGACCATGACTCCCATTCTCCTCTGACAACGTTTGGACTTTAAAATGGTTTCCATACATATCTAAAACCCGAAGGAAAAAAAAACTATATGGCAGTTTTTTAAAGGGAGAGTGAAAAAAAAAAGCTTATTTAGGTGTACAGCACAAAAAGAAATTATTTTGTTGGTATGACGACTGATAATATATATATATATATATATATATATACAAAATCCAAAGATCAGCGCACTCACCTCAAAGCAGGTAGGAGAAAAACTCTTAAAGCTATGGTTTTAAATAAAGCTACTTAAAAACACCTGTCTTACTAAGGTAACAAAATTGGAGATTTAGTCACATATATGGCCATATGATGCTAAGCCCACCACTACGTCAAAGTACTCCAATATTGGTGGGTCCTAACACTAAATACTGTTGCTTCTGGGGCTTAATCTCATTATATGTATTACTTACCAGGGACCAAAAGGCCTTCCTATTGTATAATACAGAGACACTCCTGCAATTTATAGGTCAGGACACCACTTATGGAGCACCTGTGATGGGGAGGGGTGCTAAACCAGAGGCCTGGTCATAGCCTCAACTATACAAACAAATCCAAACTGAATGCACTCACCTAAACTAGCATATATTATATTAAACGGGGTGCTGCTGAGACCAAATATTTATACAAAATCCAAAGATCAGCGCACTCACCTCAAAGCAGGTTGGAGAAAAACTCTTAAAGCTATGGTTTTAAATAAAGCTACTTAAAAACACCTGTCTTACTAAGGTAACAAAATTGGAGATTTAGTCACATATATGGCCATATGATGCTAAGCCCACCACTACGTCAAAGTACTCCAATATTGGTGGGTCCTAACACTAAATACTGTTGCTTCTGGGGCTTAATCTCATTATATGTATTACTTACCAGGGACCAAAAGGCCTTCCTATTGTATAATACAGAGACACTCCTGCAATTTATAGGTCAGGACACCACTTATGGAGCACCTGTGATGGGGAGGGGTGCTAAACCAGAGGCCTGGTCATAGCCTCAACTATACAAACAAATCCAAACTGAATGCACTCACCTAAACTAGCATATATTATATTAAACGGGGTGCTGCTGAGACCAAATATTTATACAAAATCCAAAGATCAGCGCACTCACCTCAAAGCAGGTAGGAGAAAAACTCTTAAAGCTATGGTTTTAAATAAAGCTACTTAAAAACACCTGTCTTACTAAGGTAACAAAATTGGAGATTTAGTCACATATATGGCCATATGATGCTAAGCCCACCACTACGTCAAAGTACTCCAATATTGGTGGGTCCTAACACTTTTAGTGTTAGGACCCACCAATATTGGAGTACTTTGACGTAGTGGTGGGCTTAGCATCATATGGCCATATATGTGACTAAATCTCCAATTTTGTTACCTTAGTAAGACAGGTGTTTTTAAGTAGCTTTATTTAAAACCATAGCTTTAAGAGTTTTTCTCCTACCTGCTTTGAGGTGAGTGCGCTGATCTTTGGATTTTGTATAAATATTTGGTCTCAGCAGCACCCCGTTTAATATAATATATGCTAGTTTAGGTGAGTGCATTCAGTTTGGATTTGTTTGTATAGTTGAGGCTATGACCAGGCCTCTGGTTTAGCACCCCTCCCCATCACAGGTGCTCCATAAGTGGTGTCCTGACCTATAAATTGCAGGAGTGTCTCTGTATTATACAATAGGAAGGCCTTTTGGTCCCTGGTAAGTAATACATATAATGAGATTAAGCCCCAGAAGCAACAGTATTTAGTGTTAGGACCCACCAATATTGGAGTACTTTGACGTAGTGGTGGGCTTAGCATCATATGGCCATATATGTGACTAAATCTCCAATTTTGTTACCTTAGTAAGACAGGTGTTTTTAAGTAGCTTTATTTAAAACCATAGCTTTAAGAGTTTTTCTCCTACCTGCTTTGAGGTGAGTGCGCTGATCTTTGGATTTTGTATAAATATTTGGTCTCAGCAGCACCCCGTTTAATATAATATATGCTAGTTTAGGTGAGTGCATTCAGTTTGGATTTGTTTGTATAGTTGAGGCTATGACCAGGCCTCTGGTTTAGCACCCCTCCCCATCACAGGTGCTCCATAAGTGGTGTCCTGACCTATAAATTGCAGGAGTGTCTCTGTATTATACAATAGGAAGGCCTTTTGGTCCCTGGTAAGTAATACATATAATGAGATTAAGCCCCAGAAGCAACAGTATTTAGTGTTAGGACCCACCAATATTGGAGTACTTTGACGTAGTGGTGGGCTTAGCATCATATGGCCATATATGTGACTAAATCTCCAATTTTGTTACCTTAGTAAGACAGGTGTTTTTAAGTAGCTTTATTTAAAACCATAGCTTTAAGAGTTTTTCTCCTACCTGCTTTGAGGTGAGTGCGCTGATCTTTGGATTTTGTATAAATATTTGGTCTCAGCAGCACCCCGTTTAATATAATATATGCTAGTTTAGGTGAGTGCATTCAGTTTGGATTTGTATATATATATATATATATATATATGTAATATTTCCTTAGCACTAGAAACATAAATGCATACCGTAAGCAGTTTTATATGTTAATAGTGACTGTAGTTGTCAAACTTTACATCAAGGCGTCTATAGTTTATTGTGAGGGTGCACAATGTGAATCTTTGCTGCTTCTTACCGAAAGCTACCATGGAAACACAGTAGTCCTTGTATCATAATGCTAATTCTTAAGCAGCATTGTGTCAAACATTTCTCTGAATAGGTGAGAAATTCACGTTAATGAAGATACATTTCTATCAGCAGGCTCTTGACTTTCATTTGACAGAACTTCTTAAAACGCAGCTACTCAATACTATTTCTTTTCAGAGAGCGATTTACTGCAATTTGTTTAAAACTTAGCACTGGATCTCTCTTGCTACATTAGGGTATCCACTGTTTTTCATATCATGCACCACTTCGAATCCACTTCATTGTCCCACTTCATCCCACCACATATTATGTTTTTTCCTTTTCCCTAATACACGCTGATGCCCTGCCTAGAATATTTTTGATGCTTCTGGACTGTGGAGACATGAAATGACATTCAGTTGTGGAGACATCACATCTATGCCCCACAGCTTGTGATTCACTACTACAAACTAAGATTGTACAGTTTGCCAGGATATCTACCTGACCATGATTAGGCCTACACCAAGGTGGTGTGGCCATCTATCTTTGGAATTGTCACATAGCATAGGACCTGTGTTTCAGATCTGGTCTTGCCCTATGGGGCAGTCTATAGAGACATGTACTTTATCTTTAACCTGTGGTGCTCTCACTATATTCCTGTTCATACCTTGATGCCGAGTTTTATTTCATGTGCAATGAAATCAACTACTAGACTATAGAGGGTAGTCCCTGCCAGATCTCTTTACTTAAACAGCACACTTAATCCCTTAGAGAAGTCCTACAGAGCAACTAATAATTAGTGACGTCAATGAACTAATTTCAGTACAATCCAAGACTCCAACTCTCATTAGGGAATCAACAGTGAGATCGGAAGTAACAGAATGAGAATTGTTAACATAGGAAAACACATTGCTGTTACTATTATAATATTTATATTATCTGTGGGCTTATTCATATAGCCACTGATATGTCGTATGCTGTATGTGGTTGGATCTGGTTAATTATTAAAAGAAATAAAAAAAAGACCCAGGTTGGGCAACTAAATTTCATTTAACAGTGAAAGGTAGTAAGGAATAGCAAAAATACATTACTAGTTGGAAATATTCTAATATTTGCCTTTCCATGCCACTCAACTATCAAAGCCTGGTACTTGCTTTTCCCTTATCAGTTCACAAGCAGAAAAACATCATTACAATAATATAACAAAAATCACCACCCAATATCAGAAGATTTTTATGTATTTTTTCAAATAAATATATATATATATATATATATATATATATATATATATATACATACACACACACATCCATATAAACACATTATGCAAGCATTAATGCAAAATCCTATGCGATAGTGATACGCTGCTCAAATGCAGTTAATGGGACCATTAAAACAATGATGAATTAGGATTTATCATACAAGAATTTTAATAGCATCCTATGCTGTAATCCATAATATTATAACAATAAATTCAACTCCAGAAACTATTACAACGACTTCTGTATTATCCAATAATTTATCATGACTGTTAACAATGCCATAAGTTATTTAGTGAAACGTGACAGCATTTTTGGGATGTCTCGCCTTGCCTTCAGATTAATTGGTATGCTCAATGAGAAGTACCAGAGAACACTTGGATGTTGGAATATAATTAATAGGATATGATACATCATTAGAAAATAACATAATGCAATCTGGTGTGTCAGAGAAAATGAGGAGGTATTAAAGTGCAGTTATTATTTAAAGACTGGTTATTCTCTGATGCACTTAAAAATTCATTAAGTAATCTGAGGACTACAAGATAGTTTGAGCTATACATGTCACTCTCCAAAACCTCTCAGGATATTGTCTGTCTTAATTAGTACAAACTCTTCACATTATAACATATGCTCACTCGAAATTTCTCTCTGCTATAGAAGTGGCACAAGATCTGTACACGTTGTCTATGCAAATTCATTGTCTCAGCAAAGAAACTCTTTTGTTTCCTATGCTTACATGTTGCCTCAAAGCCTCTCTTATCTCACGCCTATGGAGAGTAGCACTGCAGTGCTGCCCCCTACTGGTGAAGATGTATACCTGAGCTTGGATAAACAGATCTAAATTTGTACAAGTGGTACTTCCACTTATTTACTGATAACTGTTCCCCCAGAATACTGATATAGGCCAAACCTTTTTCTTTTAATAATTTAATGGATAGAAAGTGAAATAAAAATGTGATACATTTAACATAAAGATTGGATCGATCCTGCAGATTGGATCGTTTATAGGATTTGTGTTTTGTTTTGAAGTAGTTGTTACATTTATATGTAGGGTTATTATTATAAAATGCAGGCATTTTACTCATTTTAAATTGGTGTACTCGATTTCACAAGCAGTCGTTCCAATGTATTCACCACTGATATCATACTGAAACACAATAGTCAGGCAATCATAGGAGAGATGGATAATGTTTCCAATGCAGCTAATGATACCAGCTTTTTACAGTTGATTTGTCCAGTTCAGTTTTAGTACCTCTTATAACTGAGCAGCACATATATACAGCTTCACAGCTTGACACAAAATGTTATTCACCAAATATATATTTAACTAACTATTTTGACTGTATAGAGGGGGCCAACGTGCAATTTGTTTTGTCTCTTCTATATTTATAAACAACATCAACTCATTTAATATCTTGCAATGTATCTGTATGGAATGACTTTGTAAGTAAGCTGTGGTTGAGAACACAATTTATACAAAGTTGGTACATATATGAAAATTCCTATTAACATATGGACAAGACATGGGGGATGTAACCACCAGATCCCATTGGTTACTTCTTTGGTCATTTGTTTTTGTGATGGGTGGATGAAATGTATTTCAAATCAAAATTATTATTTCTTTTGTTTCTTTTTGTAATTTTTTTTTTTTTTTTTGCACTAGTTTCCCCTGCTAGAATGTATTTGACATGTTGACCCTTAGGTCTTTTTCTGCACTTTTCTCTAATAGAGCATTTCACATTTCCATTATCACTTCAACCTAAGGGAGATCAACCCACTCAATATTTTCCAATAACAAATATATTTTTTGTTATTTTCTACTCCACATTACCACTGTCCTTAATCCATCAATTTACTTCTTGGATATATTTCGAAAACAAAAAGCCCCAACCAGTTTATTTCATTAACTAAAAAGTGAATTGCAAATAAAAAAAAGCCAAAACACACTGTAGAGAGAGTACCTCTCGGGTTTAATCCTCCCAGCCTCTACAAATAGGATATTAGAAAACGATTCACTTGTTTGTTTTTGAACACAAGGCTCTTTAAAGTCAAATAAGTAATAGAAATGTACATTATTTAATATTCATTAAAACCATGTACTGAGTTGCTGACAGAAATGAAAACAATGTGTTTTGTGTTTAAACCATATACATTACAGAAATTGTGAATATTAAAATACATCAAACCAAGGTTATCGGTTTTAATTCATAGTGTATTTTTGAGGCCTAGTTTGTGTGTAGTTTCAACAAATCTAAGACTTGAGCCGACCAGATCGCTTCACAAACTTAATTATATTAACCCTCCCACAGTGTTTTCAAGAACATATGATATAATATTGATGGAAAACAACTGTATGTCAAATATGTCTATAAAAGTCATTTTACCAGCACTGCATTTTGAGAAGTTATGTAAAATAAAGGCATTATAGAGAACTGAAGCCTTCACTGGTTGGTTACATTCAGAATTCTACTGATATCACATCTTTGTATAGACATGAGAGATAGGCTTCTGCAAAAGGCCGCATTGGTAATGGCGCCTCAAAAAAATGTATTTGTTCCATTTATTTGCGAAATAATATTGTAAAAAAAGAAAAGCTATATAGATAAATGCATTATGAAGCATAGCATTAATGAATACATGTCTACGCCATGTTTGAATGAAGGACTGTTCATTTAAAAAAAAAAGATTTTTCTGTTTTAGCTAAGAACAGACACACCTGGCAGGCAGTTCAGCACTGGAGTAATCCTTCTGATCTGGATGAAGTGATTGCTAGTGAGGTGGGCAGAGAGGGGATCAAAGAGTTAGAAGCTTACTGAATAAACTATGTCAGAAAAGACTTTAAGGGATAGCAAACTAATGGACTTAGGCCCTGCTGGATATAGTGGAATGACTTGGAATAATTCTCTTTGGTAGGATTAACTTGAGTCATTTATCATTTATCTCACCAGCTGCTTAGGCAAATTCTGATCTTTTCAATTCCCTATATATAAGCTTAACAATTTCACCCAAAAGGACCTACAATACTACAATGTGCAGTGTGTCCAAAAAACCCCACCAGAGTACAAGAGGGGTTAACAGTTTTAGCATTCAGCCCCACAGACTTGCATTCTTAACTGTAATGAAGTTGGGTAATACGTTTAAGATACTTATTTTGACAGAACTATAGGGAGCTTAGTGTAAGAGACAGAAGCTCAAAAATCTATTGCATAACTACACAGACACTTGTTATTCTTCTAGAACAATGAGAACACGACAATAATATTTCAAGCAAGGATTTTATCATGCTTGTATTGCATAACAAATTTCTTTCTTCCATGATATTATTTTCAAATGAGATATTCAGAGCACCTGTCAGTCGATGTGCAAACAAACTACTTTTAATGGGAAATGTGTATTTTGCATCACAAGCTACAGATGATGTCATAAACAGGCGACACCACAAACACTTTTTAAAAACCTACTTTTCTTTTAGTCATTGCGTGTGCATGCAATTCTGCTCATAAAATGTATAGATCATGTATGTTCATTTTTATTCTCTACATTCACAAAATAAAAGAGTTCATTAAGCCATGCAAAAGCATAGCACATATTAAATGTTTTTTTTACATTTCTATTACTTAAAAACTACTTGAAAATTGAAAGAATGAATGTACTATTGTACAAAATAATGAGAAAACAAAGCAACGTAGATCTGTTAAAAAATTGTGGGGTAATGCTATTAACCATTGACCGAAGTACATGTATCCTAGAGTGAGTATCTTCAAAGTACATTTAGATACAACAATGTGCCTGGTATCTCAAGGAGATGTTATATTTGATAAAATTTGGTTCTGTCACATATTGTGACAATGTGGGTGCTTGTGCTCCATTTTCAATTTAAAGAACAGTTACAAATGAGAGAAAACAACACTTTAGAGATACCATGACAAATGATATATTGATATATTGATTTGAGAAGTGTGCGATCAATTGGACAAAGGAATGGCAAAGGAATCATTAAGAGCAGCAAGGAGTATGCATAGGTTCATATATATGTTCTCACACAACATCAACAGTTCAGCTTGCACAGATTGCACTCACAAGCAAAAGGAACAATATCACATCCATCACGGCAAGAAATCATTTAATAAAGACAAGAGTGGTGTTGCACAGAACACAGAATAATACCACCAAGGGAAAAGGACAATTATCCCTAATATTACCAGTTTATATACCCTCTATACTACGTCTAGTTTAGTAGATGAGAGGATGGCACATTCCTTCTATTTGTATGTTACAGCTGCCCTTTCTTTACAATTTACAAAGGGAGCACTTTGGCTCCTGGACATCTATATAAAATCACAAACACCTCATCATAGCTCAAGTTTAAATTGTTAAAATACATATTTTTGAGAAAGGCTCCATACCTGATCCAGCTTCCAGTGGAACTCTGCTGGTCTGAAGGTGTCAGCTTGGTCAAAATCCCGACGTAACAAGAAGACAAGGCGACAATTGTGTATGTACAATGCATAGTGATGTCGGTTCATCTCTGAAAGACAATTATATTACTGTCAGTTACACAAAGCTACAAAGGTGCATGTCATGACATTAGGATGAAAATGTTATAATTTATGGTTTTTATAACTCACACCAAAATGTACACATCTCACATAATTCAGGCTACATCTAGGACATGTCAAACCAGCACTTATGAAGGATTTATACTTCACATCAACAACATAATAATTATAATGTTTATTGTTTTCATTGGCTGGTTACGAAAAGAGGGAGACTGAGCTGCTTCATCTTATAAACCATGCATATTTACTGCTATTTTATTCTGTAGATTAAATTATATTTTGTTTGGTTTCTTAAAAGGTGCCTACTAATGTTCCTGCTTCATTATTGGAAGACTTTTTCGTAATAAATACATAATTACTTAAATACCAATAACATTACAATACATGGAGTTTTTGAATAAGTTTCAAAATTTATATTTAACAGTTCAGTTGGAATCAATTCCCTAATTGGAATTTGTTTTCCAGCTTGTAAATTTTAGTCTAACGTCTACCATATTTTGATAATGACACAGACCCCGACTTAAATATGAATATATAAAATAAACCACGATAAATTCTTGCCTCCTGCATTCAGGGTTTGAATAGTTTTCCATTATATTAAAATTCTGGTTTCAAAAAATTCTTATATAAGGCCCCCTTCTGCAAAACTCTTCTCAATTAATATAAGGTATGACGATGACGGGAACATTATGCTGCTTTTCTTATTTACATTAAAATATTTGACGAAGTTTAATCTTCCATTCTCCTTAATTCCAATTTTACACTGTAGCTACTATTTCAGCATGACATTTGTCGAATTCTTATCCTCTATTTACTCTGGTTTTTGGCTGATTGAAGATTGTGAATAAAAATGACTTTACATTCATGCTTCACGGTTTGAATATCTTTGTGTCATTTGAGTATTTTATGTGGGACTTTTTTTGAAAGAATATTACTGTATAATTCATTCATACTACTAACACACTGCATTTTGATCTAGCCAACAATACACACCAAATCAACAAAAACAACTACACTTTTTTTTCCATTATGTGAAAGCAGATAATGTTATTAGAAACAAAACTTTTTTTTCATTATGGTCAGTGAAGCAATCTTTCAAAGCTGCAGAGGAGTCTTTAATGAATAATGCATAGCTAATGTTAGGCCATTTAAAAAGTATCAGTGCCTTTTAAAGTTAGCTAACCTATTCTGTGTTTCCAAAAAGTACATATCTTACAGAAATAAAAAGATATATTTTTTTGTTACCTTAGTTTGTATTGTTACTAAACATACAATTTATGTGCTTTTTTACCTGTAAAAATATAAACAATATAGCCGGTTTAAATATTTACACATTAATCACATCATTGCATTAAGATTGTATTTTATTTAAAATATTAAAATTTTTAAACTTGATAATTGAGGCAAGAAATCCGTTTGTTTATATACATATAATTATGTACTTGTATGTGTTCATAAATATATGTACAGGTATATCTGGCTATTACTACACAACATATTATCATTCAAATTATTTAAGTGTGTAAAATGTAATATTGTGTAATATGTTCATATTTTATATTTTCTATAGTTTGCTGATTTCTTTTCTTTATCGGTGGGTTTCCACTTCTTTCATCCTTTTGAGCAGTTATAATAAACAAGCGTACATTAAACCTCTCAACACAGATTTGATTTGTAAATATATAGTTTAAATCTGCTTCTTTGTGAGCCTTGGAACACTCCAGGGCATCTGGCAAGCTGGTTTAGGTTTTAATCGATTTATAGTATAGTGGGTACACTGTAGTACTGTTCACATTGTGAGACATTTACTACAAGGTGATCAGTGTGAGAACTGTCCTTAAAATATTTTGAATTCATAAAAATAAAGAGAATTACAAAAATGTATATAAAAGGTTAATTTTGTTTCTTTGCTGACTATTCACGAAAAGGTGAGTTGCAGGACAATTGAATCTCACTCATTTAGCCATCCATACATGGTAGGTTCCTTCTGCAAGAAGACTCCTCCAGGTCAATACATTGTGACAGGATGGCGAGTATTGTGAGATACAGGGGCTGGTGTTAAGCCTAGAAAGTATAAATGCATTCCACAGCATATGTTGTTGTAATGGCATGATTGTTGTGAGTCTGCATTTTAACTGTTTTAAAGTTTGTTTTATTAGAAAAGTATTGTATATTTACACTATCTATTGCACTACTTTTCCTCTTTTTTTTCTTTTCCATGTCTTTTTCTATGATTTGACCAAGTATCCATCATTGGTGCAGAGCCTCTTCGATGAACATATTGTTGCAAGAAGAAAAGACCTGGCACTGCATAATGCATTGTTAAAAAAGTGAGATCTTTAAAGATTTATCCATTCAGTTGGCTTATACTGACAGTGGAAGCTCACCAGGTTTGGCTCTACACTATGTATAGTTGTGTTGATGCTTTAAAGATTAATTGCACCTGCAACTCACCTTTCAGTGAATTTGACTATAGAATATATCTTTAACAGAATAAAATCATACTACAAATATTGTAGAAAAAAGTTCTAAATCTATTTTTAAAGAAACATGTTTGTTCTTGTGTTACCTGTTTTATCAGAATTGCATAGGATGGTTTCCTTCTCAGCTCTGAGTCCGGGGCTAGGACCGTGCTTCATCCACATAGTGATAGTAAATTGGTCAGTTAAGTTCTTTGGTACAATTGCATCTGGGATCTTCACTCCTTGCTTGCCATCAAATTTAAAGATCATTCCACTGTTGTCCATAGGCAGGCCAGCTGTCCAGTTCGTGGCAGCACTGGGAGATGGGAGCAGGTCAATAGCACCAGACGAGGTACCTAGAGATAGAATGCAATTTCAGTAAATCAGAGAACTGGATACTGCAAACTGGTCATATATAAATAAATAGATACAAAATAAGGGACCAATTAGGAAGAAGCTAGGTGCATGATAGGGAACAATGAGTCCTAAATAGTTTAGACAGGTAATGCAAGTGCATAAGCATTAAATGCTAATGAATTATTTAGACAAAATCCACTTAAAGTATCACCTTACATTCCATTTTGTCAGACAGTGCCCTGTTAATGCTATGCTCTCACTAGAGCTACCACCTTTTAGGGACAATTAAACTCTGGAGGAAGTGGGGAGGAAGAACACTGGTTTAAGTAGGCTTGACTGAGAGCAGTGGTCTGTGCTAGAGAAGTAACATATTAGTTACATTATATTTTTATTATATATTGTATTCTACTAAGTAAATGTTAACAGTGAATTTTATTTGAGATGGCAGTTGGTTAAGATATATCATAGGTTTATGGGCTAATCTGACTATTAAGACAAATTAGCTGGGTTTCTATGCACCTAGTCTTAGTGTTGTCCCAGGAGACATGTGAAAAACATGTTGTCTGGACTGCACTCAAAGTAAAGTGTGGTGAAGTTTAGGATATATCCCAGTACCGCCCATCGAGATAGCACAGTGGGAATAGTGGAAATACACAGATTTCTCCTTCCTATTAGAGAAGTAATATAACAACAGAGGCAAAATGTAAAGACAAGAACATGGAAGGGTAGAAAAACCATTAAAGCGTATGAGTAACAAACTTTGTTACTCATCCTATCCTTTACTCTTCCTTATGGAATCTGGCATAGACATATAATGAATTGTTATTTACACCTGTAACTGAAAATTGAGAATGCAGCTTTCAACTCAATGATAATAATAGCAGTGTTTTGAGCTCCCCACATACCAGAAAAAAATGGCAAAAAGTTACTGAACACATGGGGCATAAAAAAAAGAAAAAAGGCTATTCTCAACAACTACAAATACCAGGACACTTTTAATGAGACCACTCAGGCTGCAAGGTGACTTCAACTGCAATAATTCTGGCAACTCCACATATGCTTTGGGAGGCTTACAGTACAAGAGACAAATAAATAAACATGCCAACAGTGGCTCAGACACTGCCCCAGCTACAAATGGCAATGTAAAAATGTTATCCCAGAACCTGCACTGCTCCGGAATACCTTCTCTCATCATTCACATTTTTCTCCTGTGCCTCTTTTCCCATTCTCTTATCTCTCCCCCTGGTCTTTCAATTTTCCTAACCTTTACCTATTCTGTTATTCAATATTTGAGTAGTTGGATCTAAATGTATGTTATGCTATAGCCAGTCACGTTTTACTATGGAATTAATTCATGAGCAATTTCTGAAAAGGCAAAAACGGATGTTTATTTAATCACTTTGATCTGCATAAATAAAGACAGAACTCCTGTCTTTTTAACGGTTGGTTAAACTGTTTTATTTTACATTGTCTTCCATTTACATTGCAATTCGCAGGATTAGGTATATTAATGTTTCACCTTCTCTTTATTTTGTAAGACATGTGTGACACTGTCATATGTTTTATCCACTCTAACAAGCATACTTGTTATATATACTCAATTTAACAAGAAAAAAATAAAATATATAAACAAAAAAATGATAATAGCAATGAAGTTGCAGGTTCAGATATCCTATGGTTTTCAAGTATGTCACTGGAATGTTACTTTTACCCCATTTAATATGTATATAAACTAGAAAAAAAGCTTACTCTTTTTCAGAGCCCAGTTATAATCAACCTACAAAATAATGTGCCATTTGTAGCAATTCTATTGAGGTTGTTATATATGTTTTAATTTGCACTCTGACCATTTGTGTGTCAGTGCAGCACTATGTGTACATAAACACACACACACACACATACATGTATATATATATATATATATATATATATATATATATATATATATATATATATATATATCTCCATGTGGTTTACATCCATAGGGTACATTCACAAAATGTATAATGTAGTGAACTGACAACCTAATTACAAAATAATCTGATCAACATATGGGTTTATTCACTAAAATTCGACTTTGGAGGTCAATTTTCATTTTGAGATTAAGTCAAATGCGGCACCGAGTTTAACTTAGTCTCAAAAATAACTTTTTTTTTCCATTTTAAAAGCTTTATTATTTTTATCAAAATACAACACATAACAATAAATAGAGACAATATATATAATAGCAGATATCAAACACAATATAAAAAGCGGTGTCCCTTAAAACGCTGCTAACAAAAGACAATCCATAAATAGCAAACAAACACCTAATGTGCTCAATTTAACAGTACCTATCTTTAGTTATTCCACCCAAATGCAGCGCACATATAGGACAACAAAATAATTAGAAGGGAGAGAATGGGAGAGTTTTCCCACTTAACTTTAATTCCCCTCCTCTCCCATACCCCTAACCATTTTCCTTTGTATCTTTGCTGTGCATAAATGCAGATATATAGCGGAAACAATGCACAAGCACCAATAGGAACACATTATGCTACAATACAAAAACAAGACTAAGCACTGCCAGACAAGTTGTGCGTTTCCCATCTTTCCGGCTGCCCTTCTTGAACCCCTAGTCTTTCTCACAGCCCTCAGACTGACTCTCTACATATTTCAGCAGGGATAACTATCAAAATAGCTTTGATCATTTCACCTCACATTACTTTCAAGGGGAAGATTCGAACCTATAAACCCCAGGTACAAATATTCCCCTTGAAAGTAATGGGAGGTGAAATGAGCAAAGCTATTTTTGAGACCAACTCAAACTCGGGTGCCACATTTCTCAAAATGAAAGTCGACCTCCTCAAGCTTTCTTGAAGTTTTGTAAGTAGACCCAAAAAAATCAAAATTGACAACCGAGTTTGACTTAGAAAAACAATCCAGGTTCAAATCTTCCCCATTGAAGGTAATGATTAAAGCTATTTTTGAGACGAAGTCAAACTCAGGTGCCAAATTTGACAGTCTCAAAAATAGCTTGGATCATTTCACCTCCCATTAATTTCACTGGGGAAGCTGAATTTGACTTATTATCATAATGAAAGACAACCTCCAAAGTCGAATTTTAGTGAATAGACCCAATAGTGACTGACTGTCAGTTCACCACATTGAATTGTTTAGTGAGAAGACCCCATCATTTTATTTATTTATTATTTGAGAATTCATAACCACGTGAAAGACTGTGGCTCATATATCAATTTTACATTCTCATGAACATTTAGTTTGACATAATCTGTTACTCTTGCAATTCATTATATTGCTATCTTATTTGGCTGTTACTGAATACAGCGCCTTAACAACTTTCCACTACATTTTCAACTACCAATCGTGCTGGCTTATATTTCGTAGAATGAGATTGTATTCTTTTTTTTTTCTTTTCAATAATGGCCATACATCTGTTTTCTTCCAACCCAGTTGTACAGCTCTGGATTAAAATGTCTTTGAAAATTAAAAATAGCCTCCTGGCAATTACTGAGCTAAGCTCCCAAAGTACCAGCAGGTATTTTCATTATACAAGCACAGGGGGAGAAGAGAACATTTACAAAATAAATGCTTTTAATAAGATTTTTAATTTTTAATTTTATTTATCGTAATTAGATAATGTTGTTCTTTAAAAGGACACTATTGCCTAAAAAACAAAAATCAATATATTAACAATGATTATATATCGATATAGAAAATGAAAAAGCTAGTTGCTGTGGTAACCTTATTTAATATATCCTAATAACTCATGTCCCTTTCATTAGCAGTTTATTGTGTTTAAAGAAGAATACATACCTGCATATAACTCATCTTCATATGGCCATTTTGTGTGTAGAAAAGTTTTACTAAACAGTTTGTTTTTTAATGTTATATTTACATTGTGCTTACTCTGTGGATGAAATGGTATCATACTGAATAGACGTGTGCTACAAGATTGCACAATTATTATTGTGCATTTAAAACATCATTTAGACGCAACAACACGTTGGCTAAAAGATTGTGGTTAGGTTAGATGAAACATTATGGGATCTTTAATACATAAACACTGTTTTTACTGTGCATGTGGAGGATAAACAATTATTGAAAATTATTTAAAATGTGTTTTAAATGTGTATATTGAGTCTCTTGTTTATGACATCACCTGTGGCCTGATATGCAAATGTACTGCTTTTTCAATGGGAAATGTGTAACTTGCATGCCAGACCACTTCACAGATATTAAATTAGGCATTTGCCTGCAATATTGATAACACAATGTATAGATAATTTCCAATCACTTGTATTAGGTACATTTACAGTATAAACAATGGTGATACAGTCCCTTTAACGTTAGGAGGGATCTAAAGATTAGTGTTAGCTATATATTAGAGTTGAGCGGACACCTGGATGTTCGGGTTCGGCCGAACTTAGGAAAAAAGTCCGGGTTCGGGGTCGAACTTGACCCCTAACTTGACCCCGAACCCCATCACAAAAACCAATGGTATAACTTTGTGAGTTTACAGCTTGGTGACTGACTTAAGGGGAATCCATTTGTGAGGCAAAGGCGAAGCAATACTGTCTAGATGATGAGTCTATATCAATTATATATACCCATTAGCATTCTATGAAAGGGTTCGTACTGTCAGAGTGCAAAATGTGTGTCATTTTCAAGCTTCTGGATTTAATTACTACTCCCTTGCATGTCATAGTTGCTATCAGTCCCAAATTTGATAGGACAGTTTGTATTGCATTATAAAGATTTTTAAAAGCAGCAGTTCCAATATGTAATTTGACTTGAACACTGCTGGACTGCTCTCTCATTCAATATTTTCTGGATGCTGACTCCTAAAATAATATCAGGGTTAGAAGGGCTTCAAGTGACTTCTAAAAATCTGGTCCTGAAGACACAATACAAATGCTTTTATATACTCCTCTCTTCAATCTGGCAAGCATCATTACATATAAGTTGCAGAAGTATTGTTAGACGTTTTAAATTATTGTTAATTGACCTTTAATTGTTTGTGTTTAATAGAGCTTTCCTCATAATGAGCTAAACGATGAAAACAATGGTTCCCATGTGCAATAAAAACATTCTATTATTCTTTATATACCGTAAAGTGTTTATTTTGTTTTGGTTTTCTTTTTTACAGAATTACTCATGTTAGAGATCTTTTGTGGTTGCACTGCTTGCACAGTTATATTGGAAGTAACAATAAGAGGGTTGATTCCCCAATACACGACAGCATTTCCACAAAATAAATATATATCTCTTACTAATATACAATAACAAGCTTAAAATATCAGTGTAGTAAAATCTAACATGCTGATGTATAAAGAACCCCTATACATTAATTTACCATATGGTTATCTACCTGAGGATTTCAGATTTTTTAAAACCAAGTAGTGTATTGGTAGACTATGAAATGTCAACAGAGATCACGCAGTTGTCATTTTGAGCCTCCATTATGTTCTTGTTGTAAAGAGGTCATATATCTATGAGATTAGACCAACTTTTACAGGAAACATGCCTGTTTCAATCTAGTTTTTCGCACAGTCACGTACAAAAATATCCATAATTGAAACTGAATTTATCAGAACAGACAGGATTTCCATTTAAATGACATTCTAACAGAGAACCTGGCTATGTTTCTATTGATTTCAGACATAAATGTACCTGCAAAATATGACCAGTGAAACGAATGAATAAGGGACAAATAACTAATAACCAATTAATATGGTGCTGTAATTAAAAACATTGGGTTCATTCCATTTATTAAACATGCATAAAAAAATACAGCTAAATAAACTAGAAACTTATTAAGCCATATTGAGGTGCTAATGCTAATCTATGAATACTACATCTAGTTTTATCTAGTTCTCAACATTTAGGTGTAAAATGTAATTTATAAATTATCTGAGATTATAACGGACTTGATGTGTATACTAAATAATCAATAATATTTTAAAACTATGGTGAAATTCGTCTTGTTGCATAAGGTTTGTGTCTATATTTTTAGTCTGTGTTTTATTAAGGTCTATTCTTAGAAATACTCTATGTAATATTCACGTGTTAAATCTTTCAAATACACAGTAGCCATCAGTATGGATATGTATCCTAGGTAGCAAACAGGTAGATAAATAGGTGTGTCTACACATTCTTTAATGCTCGATGTTGTCCTTTGGGAGAGACATTTTGGGAGGATTTTTTTAATCAAGCTTTGTACATGTTTGACGGTAATTTGAATGTGTTATATTTGGTAATTTTGGCAATGCAATAAGTGCCATTGTTCGAACCCAGTGTTTCCAAAAGTTTTAATTAGGATAACCAACTAACATGCATAGGTTGCGAATCATGGTAGATGTTATTTTCCAGTTAATACAGTAGAATATAAGAGCATTGCAGACATGGTATGGACCACATAAATACCCTATTATGTCAGCCCAGTTGTTAGACAGCAGTGTTCTAAAGCCACCAAAATTGATAACGTAACTTCTTAGATGACAATATCCCTTACCTTTGAAATTTAAAAATGTATTACTAAAATATTTATTTTTTTCAGTTATGCAGAGGATGTTAAGTGTAAATATACTAAATGCTACCTATTTCAGTTTTTTCAAAAAATATCCTTTTTTCAATATGATTTAACATGACAGTTTTCCTTATGACATAAAAGAAAGAGTGTCTGCATCAAAAAAAAAAAGGGAAAAGTGAGGTCAGGACATCAAGAGTGTTTGATCTTAATTAAAAAAAAAATCTTAACATATAAACACAAAATATTAAAAGAAATGATATAAAGAGCCCTTTGCAGGCGAAAAAAAACTTAAAAATTATACTCCATTTTAATACACGACATACAGTATGTTATTTTTCCTCGTGTAACGCATATGTACAATTATTTTTAACTTTAAACTAGACCTACCACATAATGCCTGCAAGGATGTATCAGAGTAGGTTTCACGGTCACAACCTTTCCCAATGTGGTTGGTCTGTAACTCAATGCTGGTTCGAATTGAAGATACGGGTCCATCACAGGTTTCTAGGCGAACCCCAGGGAACAACGCTGTGCTTCCAGAGCCTGGGTTATACTCAATGCGTTTCTCCCAGTCTATTGGAAAAAATATTTATAAAACATGTTAAAAAATGGCTGTGCAATGTCAAAGTAATATCATTTGCAGTATTTTTTTGTGAATGAAAATAAATGTATATTTACTTATTTAATGGGAATACCACAACTCCCCTGAGATAGACATTTACATCTTTAAGTATATTGTTAAACATTTTATTTTATAGCAATGATGCTACTAAATTCTTACAATGTCTGTGGACATTGACGGTGTCTTTGTTTAGAATCTCAACTCAAAGAGAAAACACATAATGAATGTCCTTCCCCTCTTCTCAACGGAGCTACTAAGGGAAACTTGGCCCTGCAGAGTTCTTATCGATGAAGGACTAATAGTGAATTTTCTAAGTGAACATCCTGAGTGATGATGCTTGGATCCATTTGTACTAACTCTGGTTAGGTTGGTTATATATTTTTATATATAAAAATACTATCCTCTTGAGTGATAACACATGTACCAAGCAAATCATGAAGCATTTTAAACCCAGCCATCAGTGCTCAGATAAATGAACCAACTGTGTGAACATTAGATGCATCACTAGACATGGCATAATCTGATTCAGCTCAATACAAACACCCTGTAATATTTTGTTTTAAACTTATAAGAATTTGTAATTTTAATGGTGCCTCCCACAATATTCTAAATGTATGAACTTCACTGTGTCTTAGACAAATCATTTCAATAACTAATTTAAAAGCACATTCTAGCTATTTTCTATCATATTTGCTAATTGCGTTAAATCCATGTCTTTCTCAGATGCTGACTGAGCGTGGGAGGTAAAATTAGTTTTCCTTTTCCTTAGGGAAACCCCAGATAATCTTATTAGAACTCATTTATCGAGTCACCCATCAGCCATGCTGTTTACATATTTCATTTTTTTTTTCTATCTCTTGTTTTTTTTTTCCTGAAGGTTGATTAGTTTCCCTAAGGTTGCTTCAGTTTTTGATACTGTAATTAAAACTCATTTGCAAATGTAATGGAAGTATGTAGAGTCAAAATGCCAAGTCAGTATGTGTACTTCTAATTTAGAGAGGGGGTCTACATGAGGCAAATGTTGAGAGAATCAAAATGATTTATTTATGATATATTACAATTTCATGAGCTTGCTTAAACAGGTAGGTTCTGGACAACACAGTCACAAGGGACTCTATTCTATATATTAATGAATGTTTGCACATACAACATAATAGGCTCCACTTCAAAGGAGAAGGCCCCAATGGACACCCACAACAATACAAAAAGAGAAACAATTCCAGCACTCTGCTTCTGGAGAAAAAGTGGCACGTTTATTTCTCTCACAGAAAGATATTGGTAACTTTTGGAGTTTATTTTACAATATTTGTGCATTTTAAGCGCACTTAAGTGTAAGAGAGATGCCATAGACGATGGTAACTTCTTGTATTACTGTCCTGATCCATGTTCCACAGTACTCATATTATTTGATGAATGCGAGCTGGATCATTAGTTTACTATCAACACTGACAAACTGTATTCTTACCTTAACCATTAAGAAATCATATATTGTGACTTCAGCTATAAGAACCCATCTTATGTAATAGCCCTGGTAAGCCCTTTCCCATTCCCCATGTCATATCAAGCTGCTGCTTTCATATGTTATATAGTAAGATTTGAGTTATGTAATAACAGTGATCCTGAAAGTCTGTTTAACCTGCTTAAATGGCGATGACAAAGTCAGTTGGCTTTGTCATGGGGGCGGCATATGAATACAGTGATTGGTTATCACAGCAATCATAAGCACCAGAAGACCTACAAGCAGGTTCCCAGAGCACTGCCTTGTTGAGTTATGCAATCCAATTGTGGGAAGGGGGTCAGCAAGTGACAAGTGGGTAAAAGCCCAAATATTATAAACCCAATTGTATATTTATATAATTATTTAGAAAATTCTACATATTGATGTCCACAAACATACTGTGTTAGAAAAGTATTATTAGCTGTTGCTTCTTGTAATAGCAAACTTGAAAAAAATATCCCCTTCTCTAATGTACACATAAAAATACAACTTTACAGAAAAAATGCAGGTTTATAGTCCCCTATAATTAAGTGCTACCCAAAATGCGTGAGGTGATCAGCCTAATTACAGCTGCGTGTGTGTGTGTGTGTGTGTGTGTCCCACGCACTTTGTCGATTTACTGTGGAGTCTTTTTGATGAAATAAACTTTTCTAAGTTTTTGGAACGTGGAGTCTTTGATTTCCGTCAAGTGCCACCAGCATTTCTGGGGGGTTTTAAACTCAGCTCTGCATCTCATCAGTATGGAATAGCCATCCAGTAAAGGAAGTAGAGGTAAACACAGTGATGGATGCATGGGATAGGCACAAGGCTATCCTAGATAAAAGATAGGGAACAGGGGGCTAATAAAAGTATTTACAAAATTGGGCAGACTAGATGGACCGAATGGTTCTTTCGTTCTTCCGACACATTCTATGTTTCTATTCAAAACTGTTCTCGGTATTCCTCTGTTCAGGATCTGCTGCTTTCAACTGTCTGTCTTTGTTAGTGGGGAGAGCTCGAAACCCTCATTTTTATAAATAATAACTAGTGGTGCCTAGATACGGTGCATCTATTGATTGTAAATATTTAATCCTTATAAATAGTAATCCTTATAAAAGGATCTCTCATTGCTGTAGCAATTAAGTGACAGTTAACAACCGGATCAGTCTTCATGCTGTACAATGAAGCATAGAGACTGCCAGTGAAGGCATAAAATGGCACGCAATTAAAAAAACTACATGCCATTTTATCTTCATACTAGGGTCACTAACATTTTTACTTTTGCTTAGATAATAGAAGCACAAGTAATCCGGTGCACAAGTGAAAAGCAAGTCTATTTACTATTTAAGTATTATAACCTATTCTCCCTTTAGCACTCTGAGCCTACAGTGAAGGTATAAATTACCTCACTTCTACCTTGCTGACATATTCAAGAATTAGGGATGATAGAGTGAAGCGAATAAACTAGTTCCAGTTCATACCCGACTAAAGGATTGGGACTTCATGGCTACGGACCAAAATAAATTGCATGCTCTTTAGGGAAAATTCCATGTATACCTGAAATAGGACATTTGTGCTAGAGGACTACATTAAAACATATATTGCTAGCTACAGATGTCATGTCAGCCAAAAGGTACTACATTCATTTCACCTATGGTAGACTTGCTTGACACTCTTCTATAACTTAATATAACCCTTAGAAGCATGTGTAGTCATGTATGGAGAAAACTCAATTTTCTTATTTGACGGAGTGAATTGAATTATGTCATTGTTTTTCAGATACAAATACAGTGAAACGGGTTTCTGCTCAATCTAACTCCATGTTATACTTTCGGCAGAACAAACTCCTTATGCATCTACACAATACATGGCAGTAATATAAATACTATTAGTAAAGTCTTCTAGGTAACCAATTAAGCAAAGAAAATGAACATTTACAAGCTAGAAGCTGTTGAAAGCTACGAGCAAACCTTGAGTACAACACTCTAGTTAACAAAGAGGTTTATATTTAGTTACTAGGAATTTTACATCTGATTTTTCTTAAATAACAAATGCCGTTTAAATGTAATCTATTTCATTTCCAATAACTGTACCACTTCCAGTCACTTTTCTTTCCTATTATGAAACATACATTTTGTTTAATACCTTTAAAGGTCAAACCTAATCTTCTTTTTCTTTCAAATTGTTTCAGCAATTAACAGGAGATTTTGAGTCATGCCCATTTGTGTCAGAAAGCAGACAGGTAATAGGTCTGTCACAGTAAGGGAGTTATTCACTAAAAGTGAGGTGCAGGTGAGTTGAAATGAACAAATCCTCACGTTGACTTAACTATGCTTCATGAAGGGAAACAATTGTTGTGTTTCTCTTGTAAGAATAACAGATGTGGCCCTGCCAAATCCATTATCATATATTGAAAGCATAGGTGATTGTCATTTCCTCTCAACTGGCCTGCGCCTTAATTTTAGTGAATAGCTCCGTTTGTATGTTAATCCCTTCCCAAAATCAGACGTATTTATATATACATATATACATTCAAACAAGGCGTTGGATCAAAACGAGCCCTCACACCCTGGATAGATCCATGGTTCATTGTTTATTAGTTATGCTCATTCCAGCCCTGCCTTGTTTTTCAGCCCTGTTATATTATCTGTTATATTCTCCTTGTTTCTGGTTTTCCTTTCTCCCTGTCATTATGTTCCATTCCAGCCTTCCAGTTTGAGCTGCTACAGGAAATCCCTGCATCTCTTTGCACTTCAAAATCTATAATATTATGATATTTATGTTCTAATATTAGTTAGGGACTTGTCTAAATGTGGGGTGCCCTGACATGGTCGGCAAGCTTCTTCATCTTATGGCCATCAGGTGTTAAAACAAATCCTCACTTTTACCAACTTTAGTGTTAGGCTAGTTCCTGTATTTCTATTTGTTCCTTTGTATGTTCTCTGTGTCTGTCCCTTTTAGTTCTATATCATACCCTTTGTCCGTTCCCTGCATTATTCCTATGTTATTATAAGTATCTCTGTAGTATGTACCTTGTATTGTTTTTCCTCAGTTTGGGTTCTGCTTTATCTTGTTAATGTTTTGCCTCTTCCCTGTAGCCCTGAACTTTGTATTTCAATTCTGTTCTCCCTTAGTTACTTTTCTGCTTGGTCTATCACTTAGTTTATTCTGCCCTGGCATTCATTATCCTGCTTTCTTGTTGAGTTATTCTCCATACCTGCTCCAGTCTGAGTTATATTATACTGGATACAGCAGCTGCCTCCACAGGACCTCAGTATGTGGATGCACAAAACCTGGATCCCCAAGCTACCAGAAAAGTGCAGTTAGCCAGCACCGGGCCCAGTGTCTCCACGTAGCGTTACAGTAACCTTGCTATTGTAAACATTGGCAAAATACAAATCTGATAAATTAAACAAAAACGGGATGTACTCTCGGGGTATACTTGGATCTCTGAGGGGAGGTGAGGGGGTAGGAAATATTTAGTTTTTTTATGTATTTGTATAGGAGTTTTTTCTGTCCATAAGTGATCTGAGGAAGTTGAAATCTCTTCCACAAAACATGTAGGGCTGGAAATCTCCTCTGTATTGTCTTACCTCCTGATTTTTTTCCCACTATTGGCTGTTGGATACCACCATATGTGACCCCTTGTACAGTGTGAACTGTTTGACCTGATTAGTACACCTGGGAAGTCACAGCAGAAACACCTACCATCTACATCTATCCCGAACGGTCTTCTGGGATCCTGTGTTGATAAAACACCATTGTTTTAAATGTTTTTATTGCAAACTGAGCCAGTGTCTTTTTGCACATTTTATTTGTGAGTGTCATTTTAACATTAAATTATCTTTTGTACACCGTCTGCACAGTTTTACGCTCTGTTCTTTCCTCGATTATCCCAGTCTCATCTGAGACGTATCCCAGATTCTACACAGATCTTTGAATTTGTTTCCTTGTACACGTAGGATCTCTTAACAGTGCAACACATTCTCTGATGACATAACTAAAGAAACAGGATAATCCATTTATTTGAATGGCATTATTCCCATCAGTTCCTGCAGCACAAAAAAAGACCTTTTTTCAGCTTTTGTGGGCAGTCCTGGTTCTTGCAGACTGCTGTAATTTCACAAATTCATCTAAGTGTAATATTTTCATATTTTAAGCAATGTAAAATATGCATTTTAAAGTACTTTGGAAGCACATGAAAATGCATAAACATGTGGAAGATGCATTTTGGTCACCAGGCAGTCTCTTTAAGTCTATATATTAAAGCACTGTCGGCAAAGAAATTATTGTATGGTTAACTGCAAGCTTGCATCAAGTGTAGATAATTTAAATGGATATGTTTTAATGAACATAATACAAAGTTGCTTATTGACCCCAATTTGCTCCATATTACAATCAGGGGCATGTTCACAATAGTTTTCATTTAATGCAGTAGCTAGTAAAAGCTGTAATAAATAATAGCTATAAACTGGCCAAGTCCATATATTATTTGTAAATATACACTACATTGTAAGCAAATGGACTGGGAAAGAGTTAAAATAATGATAGGCATGGTGAGAACTTAAAAGGTAGGGTGGGGAAATATATCTGTATAAGCAATGTATCAGTAATTGAATCCCATTAACAGGATGTCCTATGGCCGTGATGGTGAACCTATGGCACAGGTGCCACTTCCGGCACTCAGGAGTCTCTCAGGTGACACTTGGCATCTAAATGCATTTTCACCATCATCTTATATAGAGAGACGTGGAGCATATGGAGACAATAAGATGAAGCAACTTAAGGAAAAGAAACAAAATTAGGGCTAAAGAGAAACTAAAATGAAGAGAGGGTCCTAATATATGGAGAAATGGCACTTTGCGCTTGTTAACGTGGCTTAGTGCATAAACATAGACACTTGGGCACAAAAGCCTTTGCCATCACTGTCCTGGATGTCCATTTATATGTAGTTTATGCCAGCTACCCCTAAAAAAAATTCCAGATGAAAGAATTGATATTGTTTTACTCCTTAATTCATTAAAATGTTTAAAGGAAGCCGCCCAGGCATTCACGGGTTATGCATGATTCTCATTTCTTTTACAAAGACAATTGATTCATTCTCAGCAAGCCTGGAAACCAGAAGGCTTCAGAGAATAATGTGCAGAACTCAACCTACACAGTCAAGATACTTCTATAGCCTTTTATTTTTCTTTATCTTTAGTTTTTGAAATACAAATAATTGCTGGTGATACTTTGAACACATATCACAGCCCTCTGTGTCTTCAGTGTACATTTTTAGAGATGAACAAGCCTTTATTGGGTCTCCAGAATTCAACACATAATAAAAGTTAACTCAATTGAACTGAGTGATTGTTTCTAACAATGGTTGGGTGTGAGTTATTTCAGCCTTTCAAATCTAATTCTGTGTCCATAAGCATCTTGTTTCTAAGTTATTTTCTTTATAGTTTTGTTGGTAACTTGCCTCAGTCATTTGAAAAGTCTGTGGGACTCACTGATGTAAAACTCAAAATGACACTGATAAATAAGCCAGTTAGTTCAATACTTTGTGGTCTGATAATGCACACGCGATCTTTTGGGAATGTAATTTAGAACTTCAACAAGTACAGATGGATCTTGCATAAGCTGCACTGGAAATGGAGACGTCAAATATACACTAGAGGGATGAAACAATTTTTTCTAAAATCAGAGTATTTTCAACTTTGTCTATTATTATTTGTAAAGCACCATTTTATTAGAACAGGTTGAGCCTCCCTTATCCTAAAATCTGTTATCCAAAAACATTTTTGGGATTTACCACAAGTTGCAAATTCTGCACACACATGCCAGAATGCAAGAGCACAACAGTTTATTCAGTATCCAGCCTTCTCAAGCTGTGATATAGCCTTTCCATGCATGCTTAGAATCCCCCACGCCCACAAAGAGTAATGCAATGGTACATGAGCTGGCCTGATGTGCCAATGGCATGTTCGCACTAATACCTCACATCACAGATACATCAGAGTAAAAGTGATTGATTGCTCTATACAATATTTGTATTGATACTACTCTATTTCATGAGCACTGAGAGGTTTTAATATAAGGTATATTAAAGCCTCTCAGTACTCATTAAATACAGTAGTATCAGTACAAATCACTTATCAATCACAATATTGAGGAAAATGATCAGTTATCCAAAATAGTTCTAGTCCCAAGCATTTTGGATAAGGGATACTCAACCATTACATGTAATTTTATATCAAATGTTAGGGTATGTTTCCCTCCTCCTTTTCTGAGTGAACTACTTGGTCTGCTCCATAACCCTAATGTTGCTGTGCCACTGGACCCTTCCTCTACTACTACCCAGTATGGTTGGCTAAGTCTCAACTTATTCCAGCCAGTTAGAAACATGCTGAAGTAAACTTACTAAAGTGAGTTAGTTTCAGTGAGTTTGTTCTTGTTAGTGCTGTAATTATGTCGGCATGATGAAGTAGATGCTTTCCTCTGAAGTGACCACACTTAGGACTGGGGTAGTTGAAACCCCAGTCTTATCAGCAACCAGCAGATTCCAATGATTGCACAGCTGTTGAAATGCATTCAGTCTGCAGTAATGTGCTGTTTGGTTGCCAACAAAGTGTATAGACAAGTTTAACAAATTTTGTCTCTCACTCTAAAATGTGTCCTTCCAACCATTCTGATTAATATATCACTTGCAGATGACCATACCTTGCCCACAATGAATCATTTAATTTTGTCAAAATGCCCATTTCTTTTAAATGCCCAAAATATAACAGAAATATTTATTGGGTTTTTCCAACTCTGCATTTGGCTGGATAAGTACACTTACCATCGGGTGAAGCACACAGGCATGCAATCACTCAAATCACAGATTTGACAGCTCAGAGGAAATGTCTGATATGCCGACAACTACACTTCCCATTATATCTCCCGGCTCCAGTGGTATGAAATGTGAGTGATTAGACCAGGGGGATTAGGGTTACAGTGAGGGTAAGGGTTAGAGTTAACTCATCATTTTTTCCACGCCTCAGGTACATACATTAATCCAAGGGGTTAGGGCTGGGGTATGGGCTAGCTGTAATCTACAAAGTTAACCCTAACCCTTACTCTCCCTATACCCCAACTAGAGGTAACCCTAATCCTTACCCTCACTGTAACCCTAAGCCCCCTTATCTAATCATTTACATCATGGCACTGGAGGTGGGAGGCATTATGGAAAGTGTAGTTGTCAGCATCTCAGAAGGCATTTCCTCCCAGCTGTCAAATATGTGATGTGAGTAATCTCACATGCACGGTTCACCCGGTGGTAAGAACTGCATTCATGTTTCTTTCATAGCATTGTCTACTTCTTGAGAGAATAAAAGACCAATAACATTTCAAGTACTCAGCAAGAGCACCATAAACAGAAATGACCCCTTAAGGTTAGAGACCAAATTCTAGCACTTATCTAAGAACAGAGCAGCCTGGAGTTTCTGGAGAGGGCAAAGTGAAGGTCTGTGGGAAAGTAAGATTGATAAGTTCATAGAACAAAATCGCTGGTTCCCAGCTTGATATCTAGGTGGGTAAAGATCTCATACCTTGCCAGCCAGGCTTGCACACAGGCTTAACGTCCACTTTGACTGTGACCTCTTCTGTTGCATGTTTCTGTCCGCAGTCATATGCAGTGACTTTAATCTCATACTGGTGCTGCTTATCGTAGCTTAGCTTCTCCGTATTCCTGATGTTACCTTGAAGATAAAAAGATCACACACCACAGTAAGGAAGAGCAATTTCACTTGCACAAAACTTAGATTTGGTTTCAGAACAGTCAGTTATGCGATTTACATTGTACAAAATCGTATTCCTTGTAATGTAAATAATTTGGATATCCTAAATATTAATTTGAGTGTGGCTAATGAAGATGTGGTCCACAATAATTTTGATGACATTATTTAATAAGGTCTGGTCCATCACTATAGAAATCATAAAATTATGTTTTTAATATACAATTTAATTGTTTTTAATTGTAATATATAACATGATGGTGTACATACCCAAAGGTGCAAAATCATGGAGATCACTAGGAATGAACCGCAGCTACGTACATGTAAAAACATACACATGGAGCTGCTGTAATATTGCTTTTCTATCAATCTTGCTCATTAGACACACTGGTTCCAAAGTTCCACCTACGCATTCATATGAACCATTTAAAGAGATTAAGTAAATAATAAAATAATGATATTGTGCCATTATGTAGCTGCTATTACACCATTAAGCAATTACCAGACGAATTCCAATATAATATGCATTCAGCATGTGCCACCGAGGATAATTTGTTCTTTATTAAATTAATCACAATGATAATTGCCCAATAATACAGTACTGACATTAACTATGTAATAACTGGTTAAAAATGTAAGTTCTCAATAAGCAGTAGTAGATATGATGATGATAATACTAGGTTTATTTATTAAATAAACTAGATGCTAATCAGAAGACAGACGAATGGTTATGCAGTAGGGTTTTAAATAAATAAGTAATTGCTGCCCAGATATTTAATTTAGGAAGGAGTAATGCCAAGGTTAAACAGTGAGATAAAAAATAACATTGATGGGTTATGTATATTCAAATACTAGTCCTGTACCATGGGTGATTAGAGTACAAGATAATAGATAATTTCATATTGATTGACACCATAAGCTGGAAGTTCATGGCCTCTCACAATCATTTCTCAGAACCAGAGGTTCCCCATAATCAGTGTTTTGTTACCGAAAAATTAAGATCATGAATTAAATGAGCAGTTTACATTGTCCTTCAATTTGGTTTAGATTATTTATTCTACATCTGGTAAAATCAGAAAGAGTCGGTACAGAATTGTTGAGCATATTTAAAATTGGTGTCAAGCCAATTTGTTACCGGCCTGCCGGTAATATACCCAGTGATGTATCTTGGTTTTGTGCTGCCCCACAAAGACAAAATTCGGGCACCCACCCACGTTGCACACCTACGACATGGCCCATCACCCACGTTGCACACCCATGACATGCCCAATAACATGCCCCATCACCCACATTGCACACACACTAAATGCCCCATCACCCCATTACATGCCACCATCACCCACATTTCATACCCCCACCACGTCCATTACATGCCCCATCACCCCGATTAACTGGAAGGAGCCAAAGCTTGCTGAACGGTAGGGGAGGGAGCGAAAATGTTTCAAGCACCAGAAGTGTGGTTTAACACCCTCTGGCAAAGTGCCGCCCTCTGGCAAAGTGTAGCCCTAGGCGAGTGCCTTGTTTGCCTTGTGGAAGATACACTACTGAATATACCAGCTAGGTGGCAACCCTAAAGGATGCTAGTGATCCAACTATAGAAAAATAGACTTCTGTTTCCACAAGAAAATTATACAGAATAAAACAAAATTCATATTTAAATAATATTTAAATAATATTGTTGTCTGATAAGAAGCTAGTGATAGACAAAACTATAATTTGGTTTCACATAACCTACAAGACACTTAAACATTATTTAATAAATCAAAACACTGTAAAGAAGGTACATATTTCCACATACAATTCCTTTCCCAAAGGATTTCATTTCTCAGGAGAGCACAGATGTTTTTCCTCCTTATCTTATAGACTCTGTTTCTGGCACCTGCTGAATTCTTCCCAGACAAACTGAGACCTCATTAAAGGTGCAGCATTGCTTAGAAGCAATTGCCAAGAAAGACTGCTGCTAAACGCCTTTCTGATTACTTTTAAAAGTTAGTTAAAATTTTAACATATTTTCATAGCTATTGTTCAAAATGAGATATAATGAACCTGCATCTGCACAGAATAAGAAAAAAAAACAATCCTTGGATAGTGCAGTACAAACTGCTTTAATCAGAGGTTAGGAGGTAGAAGCTCATCGCTAACAGAGCAGAAAGTCAGCGAAGCAGCAATTTTAAATTTGGTCTGAGTTATGAAACAGCTTTTGCAAGACATCAAGGGAAAGTCAATTTTAAAAGCTACCAAAGAACCCTTATTCATCCACATTGGCTCACAATAGAGAATGACTGGAGGATTTCACAATGAATCCTTCTAACAATAAGAAAGAGCACTAAACCTCAAAGTAACACACTATTAAACGTATTTCTTTTTTTTTATTCTCGAAAAGTGTTGATGTAAAAAAAGCCAATATATGCAGGGATAGGAACGTGGTGAGAATGCTTGAGATAGAATGGGATTTAAGAAGAAAAATATATGCTTTAAAAAATCTTTTGTTACTCATTGCTAACGGGAATCCATCTTCTAAGTATCTATAATTCCTAGTCTTGAGATGTAGCAAACTCTCTTCACACGGTCCTCTAAGAAGGGATCTAAAGTATTTGCATAATAATTAAAATAAAATGTTTTAAAATGATTGACTGTGCACCTTTTGTGACATTCCCATGTGAACTGGTGTACCATCAGCCAATTAATTATGCATGACCAGCTTGGTGGCTGGTCTGGATTATCACTCACTGCTGAGTTTAACATGCCAGCATGGAACCTTAACTAAGTCCATAATATTGATGGCATGCATGTAAATCAGATCAGAGGCATTAATAAATCGTACTACTGAAAATGAAATGAAATGACCCGTTATGCAAAATACTCCTAGCCATTTTGAATAAGGGACATACACATATACACACACACAGGCTTAGTATCCTGTATCCAAAACAAACAAATAAACAAAAATAGTATATATAATTATTTTTGTAAATCCCATAGTGGAATGAAATGCCCGAGGTTTTGACTGGGACAATGATTAGATAGTACAGGGTGCTTGGAGAATGTAGTACCTGAATTATAGAGCTTCTAGAAGTGTCCACGGGTTGAGTATTCATTGGTTTTATTGGGCACTTACATTGGGAACTCAGATCAGGAAAATGCCAGCAAACTAAGGTTCTTTGGAGTGCTGAGATGGGAATCTGACAATAACCAGTTATCCTATTCCATAAAATGGATTCTGATGGAACCTTCTCTGACACCGTATCTGTATATTGAGGATCCAGAGCTGTTGTTTAGCATATGCTTCCCCAGTAAAATTGAGTATGGATGAGTTGTCAGCTTTAGTTATTGAAGCCTAAATTCTAGTTTGGATTCTATCAAATGCAATCCATTTTGTATAGTTAAATCATACTTATACATACATTTACATGTTGTCAACACAACTGCATTTACAAATTGTGCTTAAGCAATGGAAATGTTTATATTGAGATTTTGTATGAAAATGTACTTTTGAAATCATTTGTAGACATAATGAGTTTCCTGTTAAATATATAATATGTGTGGTTCAGGTGATGAACACTGCCCAGGGGTAAACAATGAATGGAAATCTATGCTGCATATATATAAAGCTTATTTGCATTCAGTTAGTCTAATGATATAATGAAGGACCAATTTGCATGCAATATGTCTTACTGTACGCAGAGAAGCCTTCCAGTCAAATGCTTGTTTCCAAACATGTAGAGCACTGACTCCATTAGGAATACATATGTAACTGCTTCACAAAATGTGCTGTGTTTTTCCCTATGGTTTTCACTATTACTCTGGACTCAGCATAAGATCAGAGTGCAATACTGCATGCTCTGGGTGGTGATGATTGATCACATATTGTTGAAAGCAGGTTAAATACAGTCTATAGATGTAACAAACGTCTCTTGTGTAGTGTCCGGCATAACATCATAAGGTGTTTTAACATAGTTCACTGCTACACTGGTACATGCGTGGTGAAATACATGTACATACATAGGGCACAGGCAGGGGCAAGCCAGGACAGAAACACAAGGGGTTCAGCTGTTTTCCACGGTAAAAGCCCCACTTTTAGAACTTTTGTCCCAGAATTGACTTTTATAAATAATTCCAATAGTGTACCTGCAACAAGACAATAGTGTACCTACAACAAAACAATAGTGTACCTACAACACAACAATAGTGTACCTACAACAAAACAAATACATGTTCCAGGAAAGTTCCTAGCACGTTCTACGTATTCGCAGAAGAAGATTAATAAAATGTCAATTTAATATCCAGTATGCAATTTAATTTAACAGCACATATTTAAAATTACACATTATAAACTGGATCTGTTTTTTAATACATAACAAACAAGTTATGGTCTATTCTATAACCTACCTTGTGTGGCAGATACATGTAATTAATTTTTGCAATGGTGGGAATTAGTACAGTTAAGGAGTTTAAACATGCATGTGATAAGGGTAAGGGTATCCTGGATATAGGTAATATATATTTCCCTTTACTTGGCGAGACAACCTTCAATCCAGCCAGCAGTGATGTAGGGTCCAGGGTGAATCAGAAAGCAACTCTGGATATCATATGAAGAAAAACGACTCCTGGTACTCAAGGACCCAATTGTAAAATATTTAATCCAATAATATTGTGGAAGCCAAAATTACTGTGCAAAATAAAGTGCAGACACTTAGTCATAAGTGTCGTTTGATGCAAAATGTATTAATCACAGTCATGTTGGCTTCCATTATATCATTGGAGTTGTTGTGTGCCAAGAGTTGTTTTTCTTTGTGTCCTGAAAATAGCATAAGATCACACACCATTGGAGAGCAATCTTACTTAAATTGGTATGGGGTTTCCGCTATATGTATTAAGGCCTTTTGGCCTGTAATTGTGGGAGGGGCGTATGACTCACCTTCTCCCTATTTAAGGGACACCCCTTACCTGGCTCCATACCGTTCGAGGTCAGCGCTGCATGAGAATCCACTTCCGGTTCACTTTCGGCGCCATCTTGCTTTTCAAAAAACCCCGCGATTTCGTTTGGTGTAGCTGTGTCCAGGAGCCCTCACAGGTTTTCCGCCCGTCCAGCCACGCACATTACCGGTTTTTTCGCCGCAGATTAAGTCCACAGGACTTCAAAATCGTAAGTGCGTCGCCTGGATCATTTCCCACGGCGTCGCGATTTTTAAACAGCCTTACTTTACGGCCGCACGCTTCACGGCCCAGTCACAGGCATATTAACCCTTTTGCTTCCGGCATTGATCGCGTTATACTCTATGTACTGATTCTTTTAGTAAGCAGACTTATTTTCGATTTTCTGCAATATCAGTATCTATAGTTGCTGTTCATGTCACTATTGGTATTTATTTCATGCGATTGCAGAATCCTTGCATATGACTGTATATATAGATGGAGTTATGCTTGAACAAACGTTACATTATTATAGATATCTCACGTTAGTGCCTGCGTTATAACCTATGTTTTAATTCATTTAGAATTACGTTTCTATCACTCCATGTACACACGTTCTTACATGGCACGTTATAAATTCTGACTTTTTCTTTGTGTACTCAAACGACATACCAAGTACACGAGAACACGGTCTCAAATCTCGCAACTTTCGGGTTGAATCACACGTCTTGATTCAACCACTCATACGTCACGTAGAGACTTATTATATACACCCCCAAAAAACCTGGTTACCAGGGCCATACCACTTAACATGGCCAGTCGCGTCACTACCATTCATTAAACTTTTCCCCTCCAAATGTACCGCTAGATACTCATCACAGCTAGCTAGTCTATATTGGTATCATAGGATCCAATTCTCACACTATCATTTCTGGTTTTCTATCCCTTTAGGTTTTTCCAGGTTTTTCTATTTTCCCGCTTATCTATCGCATACATACTACCAGGTACGTTTAAGCCTGCTCACGCCATACGTAACCTACGGTTCCATCTCCACCTAGGACATAGAGTACTGGCAATTCTAGGGCTTATAGACCCAAATAGGTATTTCCCCTCCAGGCATTCTGCCTATCGTTTAGTGGTCCGCGAGGCCAACACCCCGCCTCAACGTTTCGGAGGTAATGCCCCCCGGGCCACACGTGAGTTAGTCGCCTCGCAAATTATAGAGAGGGCCTCACCTGTCACTCCCTTCCCCTGTTTTCTTTTATTGTCACCGAGAGGCCAACGAACTCCTGCCACTACGTCGGGTGGCCTCAATAACCCCTCGCGCCAACGCATAGATAGAGCCTCTCATAGCCACTTGGCAACTAGTAGGGCCTCACCTGTCACCAAAGAACAAGATTAATTCTTCGCCTCATCCGGCATAATCAGCCTGCCAGTACATCCCCTGGGGTTTTTTCACGCTAACATATATTTTGTCATCTAGTATGTCTCAAGACGGGGTAGAGGATTTTTCCCTCCCAAGTACTCCGGCTAGAGCAACCACCCCATCACAGGTGGAAGATACGGCCAGTCCAGCATCTTTCAGGTCATGGACTATCCCTCGCATCACTAGCGAACTCAGGAGACGTCAAATCCCATTCCCTGCTACAGCAAGGAAAGCGGAACTTTACAAGTTACTGCACACCTCAACCGATAACAGGGACGCTGGGGAAGGGTCTAGCCAGTCTAACCCAGGAGACATACATGGCATGCTCACGTCCCTCATGGCATCCATGAGCAAGGTCAATTCTAGGCTGGAGAAACTTGAATCGGTCACTACAGCCCTCACTTTGGCTGGGCCGGCCACCGCAATCCCTCCAGCAGTGGTGGAATTGCAATCAGTTTCTCCAGCCATCACCCCGGATGACCAAGAGGTTTACCCTGCCCACATGATACCTGAGCACCTCAAAAAAGATATCCTGGAAGGTAAAGATGTCAATCTGGCCTCACTTCTAATTGCCTCCCAGGACATAGTGGAACATAAGACGTACGCTTACGACGATATTTCTGTGGTGGTCAAATCTAGGGATGCACGATTGAATAGGAAGCTAACTATTCCAGAATTTGTATTAGCTTTTGGCATTTATCGTGATGTGATCTGTACGGTATATCCCCACAGACGTGAGGAGTTTGATTTGTATATGCACAGGCTGGTGGACCTGGGCAACAAATACGGTGGGTCAGCTTTCTATGACTACCATAGATCTTTTTCTGCCAAAGTGTCTGGCGCCTTCTCACAGTACGGGACAAGGTCCAACTGGAGCAAGATAGATACCATCATTTTCTGCAGGCACTTTGCAGGTCTAAGAGCACCGGCCTGTGCATACTGCTCCTCCATGGCTCATACTGCAAATTTTTGTCCTACCACTGCGAACGAACCTAGTACCTCGCAGGGCGCTAGTTCCACTGTTTCAACAGAGAGAACACCCAAAGACAAATTGGGTCGACCTATCAAGTTTTTGGGGAAATCCCAAATATGTAATAATTTCAATGTCGGTGCATGTAATTACAGTGGATGTCGGTTATTGCATATATGTTCAAAATGTTTTAGGGCACATGCGAAAACTATGTGTCCGAATAAAATGTACCCTAAACAATACTTAACGGAGATAAATATTTCTGTACTCACAGCATTACTATCACAACATCCATCTAGACATTTGGTAGACTTCATCATCACTGGTCTATCACAAGGATTCCATACTGGTCTCATACACATGCCTTCAGGGATCCTTGAATGCCCCAATTTACAATCTGCGCAACAAAACCCTACAGCGATTAGTACACTTATAGCCAAAGAAGTGGCAGAGGGCTTCCTATTGGGTCCCTTTCAGTCCCCTCCTTTTTCCACATGGCGGACAAATCCCATCGGTATTGTCACGGGGAAATCTTCCCTCAAACAAAGGCTCATCATCGATCTGTCGGCACCTCACACCTCTGCCACACCTAGTCTGAACTCCCTTATCCCCTCTGAGGAATTTTCACTCCAATACTCCACCATAGATCACGCCATTACGGCTATCATGCAGGCAGGGGTCGGTGCATGGCTCAGCAAGACCGACATAACCAATGCCTTCAAATTATTGCCTATCCACCCTACACTATGGCACCTGCATGGCATTAAATGGGCCGGGCACTACTACTTTTTCTCACGCTTAACGTTTGGTTCAAAAAGTAGTCCGGCCATTTTTGATTTATTCGCAGAAACACTATGCTGGTTACTATTAAATGTAGCCAGATGCCCTACAGTCATACACTACCTGGATGATTTCTTACTGATCGAAAAGAATAACTCCCCTCCCAGTAGCCTCATAGACACCATCAGTCTTTTTAAACAAGTAGGCGTTCCAGTTTCCCCCACCAAAACTGAAGGACCAGATACAATCATCACCTTTCTGGGAATCATGCTAGACTCAGCCACTATGCAAGCCAGCCTGCCACGCACCAAGATAGAGAACATACTTACCAACATTAACCTCTACATTCATCTCGGTACTTGCAACCGCAAAGAATTGCAGTCCCTACTTGGGTCACTGAATTTTGCCATGCGCATTATACCTCAAGGCCGGGCTTTCATCTCACGGCTCCTATACATGTTCCCACTGTTTAGACATGATGCACACAGGTTGCCCCTGGATACCCAGGCCACGGCAGACCTACTTATGTGGAGAAACTTTTTAACCACCTGGAATGGGAAAAGCATGTTCCTCCCTACATTATCTGACTTCTCACCTACCATCTGGTCAGACGCGGCGTCTACCACAGGTTTTGCAGCAATTTACGGGAATGAATGGCTTTGGGGTAGCTGGCCTCCAGAGGTCCAGGACCTGGAGGGTTTTTCCACCACCTCAGCTCTATTTGAGATCTATCCCATTGTGGCAGCTGCCGTGACATGGGGACATCTATGGGCAGGTTCGTCAGTACGTTGCTACTCAGACAACCAAGCAACCTGCCACATTATCAACAAAGGCCGATCCAAGTCACTAATCATTATGAGGTTCTTGAGGAAACTCACCTGGCTGGCTGCGTGTCATAATTTCTTCTTGTTTTGTGTTCATGTCCCAGGTGTATGTAACACGGCTGCTGACAATTTATCTCGTTTTAATTTACAGGCTTTTCGGCAAATACTTCCGTCAGCCGCGCGCACAGCCACAGCCACTCCACCTTTCCACCAGCTAGTAATGGACTAGACGTTATCATGCAATATAGCAGGACATTGTCACAATTAGCACTGTCCGCCAATACCCGGAGAACCTATGACAGGGCTTTCCTTCTATTTAAAAGATTCCTGTCAGCACACGACATCACACAACCTTTCATCATGACATCCTTGTTGGGTTTTGCTTCTTTTTGCCACCTCAAACTCAAATTATCATACAACACAATCAAGCTATATCTGACAGGCGTTCAACATCACATGCTTACTTTACAACCAAACAACACAAGTTTCATGTCCTCCTACCAGATCAAGAACATCCTCAGGGGTATTCAGAGATCTGAACCCCCACGTACTGCGCAAAGGCTTCCCATAGACTTCAATATTTTCAAAGATTTATCCAGCCTACTAGATTTAAATCCCTTTGCCAACAACACAAACCTTGTTATAAAAACCGCCATATACGTGGCTTTTTATGGGTTTTTGAGACCAAGAGAATTTACCGCCATCAACACAACCCAATCCACTCACATTCTGCTTCACTCACACTTGACGAAACACATGGATTACTATATCTTGGCTCTGCATCACTCCAAAACCAATCAACATGCACCTCCGGTAGAGGTTAGATACTATCCTACCCACAACGAGTGGTGCCCCGTCACATTACTGGACACATATACCCAGCTTGTCAAAGCATCACCTTCTCAGCCACTTTTCTGTCTACAAGGTTCGGTACTCACTACCACCACATTTATGACCCACGTCAGGTCTCTACTCACTCAACTAGGCCTAAAATCAGCTAACTATTCGGGCCACTCCTTCCGCATAGGAGCGGCCTCCACAGCGTCCAGTGCAAACATTCCAGTTCATGTTATCAAGTCACTAGGGCGCTGGAAGTCTTCTGCATACGCTAGATACATACCTAACCCGGTACAAGAAGTTAGAAATGCCTTTCAAGACATGTCTGGTTAAAATATGTATTCTGCTCGTTTCGTAATAAATTTGATTTTCTACTTTTGCCCTCTTTATTTACAGGCCTACCTCATCGTCGGTTCCGGCACACCACAACCGACTTGCTCTTTTAATACCATCCCTCTCTTACCAGCGTTTGTATCTTCTGTACTATCATGAGCCCTTCACACAAGTATTAAGGCCTTTTGGCCTGTAATTGTGGGAGGGGCGTATGACTCACCTTCTCCCTATTTAAGGGACACCCCTTACCTGGCTCCATACCGTTCGAGGTCAGCGCTGCATCACCCTCCCACCCACTCCTCATTATTAACTCCTTTTCTCTTACATTTCTCTTGGTGGGCCCTCTTTATTTACAGGCCTACCTCATCGTCGGTTCCGGCACACCACAACCGACTTGCTCTTTTAATACCATCCCTCTCTTACCAGCGTTTGTATCTTCTGTACTATCATGAGCCCTTCACACAAATATATATATATATATTTTCTCTGCCCTGTGTATTCTTACAGTAAGGCAGCTCTCTTCATCTCCACTATATACAATATAATCATTACATTAGCATACCTCCCAGCTTCTGCCCCTGGTGAATCAGGATGCCTGGGGGGAGAGCTTGAGAGATCAAGTGTCACTCAAACCATCAGCGCCACTATGCATGCACACAAGTCTGCACATGCACAGTATGCTTTCTTGGGTGTCCTGAATCCCACTATATCACCAAGCTCAAGCTCTGTCCCAAAAAGCTGGACAACCTCCAAAAATTGTGACTGTCCTGCACAAAGTTGGGAGGCATGAATGTTTACTTTTACAATTTACCATTTTTTTAAATTTACAGTATATTTTAATGTACTGATCACTCTAACATGTATCCTTTAATATTACTAATGTAGTTGATTAAATATTGTATTTATATAAATTTTTACAATTTAGTTAAGTATCTTACTTTTGATCAGGATCACAAACTTACATACAATATAATTTAATTCTATGTAAAAAAAATCTTGCGGCAGGATGGCCGGGCTCTTGACAAAAACTTCCAAAACAATTATCAAAGTAAAATTGTAAGGTGGCTTATTGTAGCTGTACAAGGTACAGAGTGCTGTGCTTCACAGAGATAAATGGAACCAAACAAAACCTACTCCATCTTGGAGACTAACCAAACATCTGTTTTTATAATTATCCAACTGGCCAGTAATTCCAGTTCCTAGTTACAAACCAAATCACCACAGGAAAATAAAACACAGATTTCTAAACTGTACCTTTTGCTGTTAGAGTCTCAGGGCTTCAGGCTTAACTGCCTCCTCTCTCCCTGTTGTCAGACTGCCTCCTGCGTTCAGAGGCTAACTTTTAAGCATTGCATTCCAGGTTAATTAACTCGACCTGAAAGGGCTGATACCTATTATCCCTTTCATGCTGGGAATAGAGAGTGCTCCATCCAGCTGCTTACATAGAAAGCTTCTCTAACTCTGCCGCATATCCTCTCCTCCAGCTTAACACAGGGGAAGCGGCCTTTGCCAGAAAGTCTAGCACCCTGGACAATACAGCCGCATTGGCGTGTAGTAGACCCTCCCCTTGCTACACAAAGAATCTAAATGGTTGCAAAGAGAGGAACCAACATGTGACCTTGCAATTCTTGTCTTAATTGTTCTGCATCTACCATAATGGAGCATGGTCAGTAATAAGGGTTAAATATCTGCCCAACAAAAAAATATTTCAATGTTTCCTGTTACCCATTTTGTATCTTTCCATTTACACAATCTAAATTGTGTTGTGATACGTGTAAAAGGCACAAGTCAAGGCGTGAAAGAAAGGAAGATATAGAATCTAGGAACTTACAAATGGTTTTAATAAATGAAGCTAAGACTAGAGAAAGCATGGCTCTACAAGGCCCAAGTACTAATTCCACACCTGAAAAATGAATATTGACCCCAGGGCCAAACATTAGAACAGACTAACATAGTGGTTTTGGCCATTGGTTCAAATAATTTTGAATGGGAACTATTCTGTGATTTAGCATTGCAAAACGTTAATGGGACTATGGTTGATGGGAAATCCAGAGAACTATCCCCATTTCATTCTTAGAAATTACCTACTGTATAGAGTTACAAAAGAGGAGGGGGAAGAGATTGAACAGCTCTTGGTACCCAGGTCTTTCAGAAGGAAGTTGTTAGATTTGGTTCATTTTAATTTATTTTGGTGACACTCGGGGGTAGAAAAAGCTCAGGAAAGGATTCTAAGGATTGTTTTCTGGCCCGGGGTACATGAAGAGGTCAATAGGTACTGTGCATCATGTCCACTGCCAGCAAGAAGCCCCAAAACCTCACTTAAGGGTACAGTGAGGGGAAAAAGTATTTGATCCCCTGCTGATTTTGAACGTTTGCCCACTGACAAGGAAATGATCAGTCTACAATTTTAATGGTGTATTAAAAGGTGTATTTTAAAGGTGTATTTTAACAGTGTGAGACAGAATAACAAAGAAAATCCAGAAAAACGCATGTCAAAAAAAGTTATAAATTTATTTCCCTCACTGTAATTCCATTACCCATTATTGAAACCACTTCTGATAGAGTTGCTATGCACTTGGTGGGGACATCTGAAAAGTCCGCTAAGAGTAATCAGTACATCCTGGTTATATTGGAATGCATTATCCAGAAGCTATGCCACTGCTAACACCACTTGTGGCGGATGGCCGGGCACTTGACAAGAAACTTCCCTGGTCAGCTAATCCAGTTCCCACTTACAAACCAAATCAACACAGTAAGCTTAAATACAGATTTATAAACAGAACATTTTTGCTATTAGTCTCAGGGCCTCAGGCTTAACTGTCTCCTCTCTACTTTTTGTCAGACTCTCCTCTGTCTTCAGAGGCTGACCCTTAAGTATTGCATTCCAGGTTAATAAACTCCACTTGAAAGGGCTGACTTATACCTATTAACCCTTACATACTGGGAATAGAGAGCACTCCAACCTACTGCTTACATAGAAAGCTTCTCTAACTCTTCCACAGTCCCTACAGTTGATGTTTTTATCTTTTAACTGAGAGGGGGGGGGGGGGGGTCACAAGAATATTGTTTTTGGTTCGCTCTAACCATGGTTTCCAAAGACTACACAGAGTATTCCATGGTGACCAAACTATTAATACTTGACAGTGATCTCAAGGGCATCAGCCAATAAAATCAAGGAAGCTGAAAATGTCCACAAGCATCCTTGAGGGAATGGTTTGCTGTTCCATATGTTTCAATTCGTTCCAGCTGCCACATCAGCTCTCGTACAAAGATTTTTTGAAATGCTTTTTTTAAAACATGATTTAATGCCTAGAAAAATTATTTGTAGACTATAAAAAAGAATGTCAATTTGTTAACGTTGTAAAAAAGAAATTCTGGTAAAGACCCTAACAAATTCTAAGTATTGGCAGAAGAAAGGTACATCAAATTTAATAACAACTACATTACTTTAAACATTTATTTATATAGTGTCAGAATTGATGTATACAATTTAATTTAACAACACATATTTCAAATTTACATATTATAAACATGGTCTATTTGTAAATACATTACAGCCACTTATGGCACCACCTGCTGCTTTTTTGTTTGTGACATTTTATTCCAAACACATAACAATTCTTAAACAAAGTTATCCATTGTCCATAAAGTGCATAAGAATCATGGCTAAATTGTTCTGTCTTCCTCCTCCCCACGTCGCATTTCACCTCACACAGAGGCTTTATTAAGTGTTTCACCTCACACAGAGGCTTTATCTCTTGATAAAGCCTCTGTTTGAGGTGAAATGTGCTGTGAGGAGAAAGAAGACAGTATGATGTGTCAATGATTCCTATGCACTTTATGGACAATGGATGCTTTTATCTTTGGATTTTTTCTATATCTAAGCATTTTTATATGTTTTTGTTTGGAATAAAATTAAGTTTTACGGATACTGCCTCCTCTTTTTCCTTGTACCTGCTATCTATGAAAGAATGGTGATGAATTACAGAGGGGTCTCCATTCAAGAACATTACAGGTTCTGCTCAGAATAGTGTGAGTGTGAGATAGTTATCTGTATTATTTGAAGCTCCATATTGTATAGACATACTACATCATTATATGTTCCTCCTTTTTTACAAATATCCCTTAAACATTATGGGTAGGATTCTCAGAGGATCATTATCCTTCACCATACAAGGTAATTAAAGTGTGTCAGGTGTGGGAGAGCACACCCTTTCACTTTTGTCTTATAGCATTGTGTATTTCTACTTTGTGAGACACTAGCAGACTTGGAGCTGCTTTCCATTTTACCACAAGGCACAGTACACATATTTTTCTTGTCTATTTCATCTTTATAAGCCTCTTATATTGCATGGAGTGAGAGGTTTCTTCTGTATGTTTGGGCGTCCATTTTGTTTGGAAAGAAAAGGTGAGGATATGTGGATTACTTCCTCACCCCCTTCCCCAAGTACTAAGCAAGTCTAAGGCACCCACAAGCTTTCTTTTACCCATCCCAAACACATAATAGGCAAAGAAGGGCAATATTCGTCTGTTCCCATCTCGTTAAGAGAGTCCTGGGATCCCCCTTAATTAGCAAACATATGGTAGGTTAGGAAAGGGGAATTAATCTAAAAAAAAATAATGGTATTTTTAAAACAGAGCACAGCATCACGCACAAGCAGTTTTCTCTAATGAGTTTATAAACTTACATATAAGTCTCACTCTAGAAGCATTTCCCCAATGGTCTCACTAGAATTAAAGGTAATCCTGATAATGTGAAGATTAGCATTCAGCTCAGCACTGGAGTGCATCTATTTATTTTAGAGGGGACTGACTAGAGAGGAGGTTATAGTACTACAACAAAATTATTACTTGAGACATTAAGTTAAACCCCATGAGACCAGAGAGAGTGGTTGAACTTCCATGATGTCTTGTACTCGGAGTAAATACACATATATTTTTTTGATTTCCAAATAAACCAAAAATGGTATTTTGAATGCTGATTTACAGGATTTGTGTGTTAAAAATTTTGCTATTTTCAAACAACTACAGAGGCACTGTACATTTTTAAAAATAACAAATCTATTCTATTGTAAATATGTATTTATAGGTGCCCTGAGTTGAGAACAGTTGGAGGGAAAGAAAGAGTTACATTTCAATTACGAACAAGAGAAACCAAGTTAGCGTAACCCATCTTGGCTGGGATCAATTAGAACTGATTGAATAATAGAGATAGAGTGGGAGCTAAGGTTAACCGCTAGTTTTCCTGATCATCCACCGCAGATTAGAGAGGTCAGGTAATATTTGAATTGCCTCCAATCAGTGAATGAATAATATCCCTTCAAATCTGTCCACGCCAGGACCAGAACACTGGGATGGGAGCAAGTCAAATTTATAATTGGAGACCTCAGCAGTCCCAGCACCTTCTTTAACATCCTGAGACATTTACTGGTGTCTCCAGATGAGTAGGCTAGCTGGTACCAACCTAATGAGGTAATACAATAGTGAACAAGAACTAGTCTACACTCTTAATGTCTTCTCCCTATGTTAGAGAATAGTCTGTTGCTTATCTTCCTGAATTGAACTACATAACTACACCATTCCTTGCATCCTCTCTCTATGTGCTTCCAGCAAAAGGGCAGAGCAAACAAAATAAAAAAGCATGGCCCAAATCCAATAGGATTACCAGGGCCAAGGGTCTATAAGGAGAAAGGAAATTGCTTCCTTTTGCTTGCTTGTGGGTCTGGTCCATGATGAGATCTCCTACTGGTCTGTCAGATTATTTGTTCACTAGTTTAATATAATTTAGCTAATCCATACATGCGTTACTCACCATAGTGTAATGTGGTGTAGGAGATGAAAGGCATGGGAATGAGGATCAGTTATTTTACCAACATAGTTTGCATACTGTTGCGTTTTCTCAGGCATTAACTTCTTCAAGCTCAATGCACATGCCTATGCCAGCCACTAGTAGCGCTCCTCTGTCTGTAACAGACCACACCCACAACTAAGCAAACAAGAAACTGAATGCCATGCACCTTAGTTAGTTTCTTCTGTACCTCATAAGTGGTATCCATGCAACCATTCATGACAGAACATAATTTAAAGCCCAATTAACTTTGCAGGAAATGTCCAATTAACAAGGAATTTATCATTAAGGCATGCCTTCCTCTTTAATGCCAATATGGTGGAGAGAGAGATTAAAAGATATAGCAAAGTATCTAACTATAAGTTAAATTTGGATCAGTCGGTTGCGATTTGCCAAGTATTTACATATAAAGGACAAAATTCTGATGTCTCAAATGTTTGGGTTTAAGTGGGTTAAACATAACTTTGTTTATTTGGGCATAGCTATTGACTAATCCATATAAAATATGGAGGCATTTATCCTATTCTTAATAAAACAAACAAACAAACAAAAACCTACAAGAGTGGAAGAAGTCCTTTGGAAAGAGGTATTTCAAAAAAATAAATTTGACCTTTGGAGTAAACCTAAAAATGAGCCCAGAGTTAGCCTTTCTACATATGAATTTAACTATGATACTGAGAGAAACCAGAATGATTATCACTAATATACTACTGGCAACAAAACAAATAATTACAAGGAATTGGAATTCAACAAAAATACTTAAATGGGAACATATTAATAATCATATAAATAATCAGTGTACTATGGAGAGAGGGATTACTGTGCAATTTATGCTGTCAAGTGAGAAATATGGGAGATGGTCAAACTGGATAGAGATCTTTAAAGTTGCATGATTTGAGGTCCGCTCTCTTCTTCGTGTTGCTTTTTTGTTGTTTTTTGTATAGTTTGTGATGTTTTGTATTGGGCTGTCAGTGCTATTTAGACGGTCTAACTACTTTTTAGGTTGTTGTTGTCTAGTCAAATATGGGATATATGCTAATGCTTTAGATATTTGTTTCTTCTTGGTTATATATAGAAGCAGACTAGATAAAGGAGATATATTTTATATGGCTACGTGGATATGTACCGTGTACAATCTTTTGTATTTTGGTAAAAAACAAAATAATGCCAATATGGTGGAATTTGTGACAAATATAGTTAAAATATCAAATATTCTACCCACAGACTCTTAGTTTGTAGCTGATGAATATTTCACCGGAAAGCATATACATTTCTACCTCGGGTTTAAAGCTATGCACTTCTGTCGTGCGCTTTTTTACTGACCACCTGCAGAGCGACAAGTAGGAAGGAGGGATGTAGCAGTACTGCTGTATTTTAAGTGATGCTATGTTTATGATCTCACAGACCCTGTGATATTATAGAAGCATTCCAAATGCAATATTCAAAACACTGTTTTATCATTAGCTAGAATACTATTCCCTTTGATGTGTTACACATTTTTTATTTTGCCTTATGGGTGTAAAATGTCATTCACAAGCACATAACTTTCTTCTGCAGTGTGTTAGTAAATGCCTATCATCAAATTTACTATACTGCATGCAAATATAAACCAGCAGGCCCTCACCCATGCTATCAACTCTAAGCTTCATTTGAAAGTCATAGTCTGTGAAAATGACTGGTATTCTTCCAATGTTTCTGCACTGCACAGAGCTTGCTTGTTGCTTCTTATTCCTTTGATTAGTTGAGTCAAGTGTGAGGTTGCTGAGCGACAACGCCCCTGCTCTGATGCGGTTGGGTTAAACATTTTAGAAAACAAACTTCACAAATGACGTTGTTGATTCCTTGCGGTTGACTCAAGTATCAAAGTATGAAGCTGTTAAACTGTTTGTACAATAAAATATATTGTGTTCTTACACAAAGGAAAAAAAAGATTTTTCATAACAAACCCTTTCTCTTAGTATAGTTTCTCTTAAAGGACAACTGCCATAAGTGACTTTGTCTGAAATAAATTAATACACCCCAATGTATAAGCTGCGCCATTAATAAAAAAACAAACCTATGCAACATTTTCAGTTATTTTACTGCTGCATGTGTTTTACCCTTAGATTGTTATAATGGACTGACACTTTGGATTGTAATATGTATTGTCTCTTTTGAACGCTTCCTGCCCTTTGGCCCCTCAAATACAATATGGATTGACTCTGTACCACTGTCTGCCTTTTGAGTACTTTTGAGAACTGGATTTTTTTTTGGTCTTCTACTTGTCTGGTAATAACACTGTCTAGTTTGAGCAACCCCCCCCCCCCTCCAAAGCCATACCCCCAGGCATCCTTTGCTGCTAGATGGCAATGTTGGGAGGTATGAATTTAAGATGTGCAAATACCCAGATTGGACTTCGCCATATACTTATTAATAAATGCACCATAGACGTAGATATAGAGAATGCTGACAGTTTAGCAGCAAACCCCCATACCCTGTTGCATACATAATTATTGTTGCCTTTTTGGCTTAATATTAGCAAACTAACTCTTATACAAAGTTGGATTTTTGCATTCATCGCTTGTCTATAGAAGTCAGAGGGTCAAAGTCCATGTGACTTCAGAGACAGATGGGAGTGTGAAAGACAGCCTGAGCGCAGACATGGACCTGCCAACCACTTGACACTGGGAAACCCAGGAATGAGTAAGTTATATGGGTGTAATCTGGGTGCTGGGCAAGACTCGTGGGTGGAATCTGGGTGCTCAGGCTAATTCTGTATGTGCAATTTTGGTGCTAGTGCAAATCCTGTGAGTTACTGGTACAATAATAACATACAGATGGATGCTGATAAGGGCTATGTGGGTTTACTCACACTTATGGTCCCAGAGTATAGTAAAAGATTGCAGCCTACAGAAAGGGGAAAGATTATCTTCTTGTGGGAAGATAAAGAATATCTTCCAACAAATAAGTATCACAATAAAAAGCCAGTGTAGCACACAACTAAATAAACGATAACGAAAACAATACTTCCCAAATATAGTGCATTTTGCTGTATACAGTATCTCTGAGAAAACAAATATGAAAAACAGCTTGTAATGTAATAAAACTGTACGTGTTTGATAAAAAGGTTAAGAGCAACTCTTAAATTTTTCTGAGCAGTCACAGCTCAGGAAACTCCCCCCCCCCCCCCCCCCCCACTCATTTAACACTCTGCTGCAGCTTTGCATTATGCACACAGAATCCTCATGCGCCAGAGTTCCACGGGAAATGGACCAAAGAAGGAAAAGACATGAGGGTTAGAAGACACAGCACGCTATAAATAAATAAAATCTGATCTTGTAAATGGTGTGTAAGTGGTGTAACACTAACACAGGAAGCATCAATGAGGATTATAGGGTCTGTGTGCGCAATCTGGATGCTAGGGCAAATTCTGAGTGTGCAATTTGAGTGCTCTCACAAAAGGTGTGGATGCAATCTGTGTGTTGAGCAAGTGTTGTGTGCAATCTCGGTGTTCTGACAAGAGGTGTTGATGCTATCGGGGTGCTCTGACAAGTGTGGTGGGTACTATATGGGTGCTGTGCAAGAGCTGTGGGTGCAATCTGGGTGGTCTGACAAGAGCAGTGGGTACAATCTGAGCGCTGAGGCAAGTCCTGTGGGTGCAATATGTGTGCTGCAGCAAATCTTTTAAATGCAATCTGGATGTCCTAGCAAGGACTGTGTGTTCAATTTGAGTGATGGGACAGTTTTGTGTGCACTCTAGGTGCTCTAGCAAGAGCTGTGGGTGCTCTAGGAAGACATATGGATTCAATCTGGGTGCTCTCGCAAGCCGTGTGGGTGATCTGGCAAGACACATGTACAATACCCGCACAAACATAAATATAAAAAATGCATGTGTGGAAAACTGGGCACACAGGAAAAACATACACCATTACTACTCCTGGCCTGGCATGGTAAAGCACTATGCCAGGGCCGTACCTATTTTTTTCCAGTGCCCCATCCATGTTATGCATACCCTGTGAAGAATTGAGTATATTCAAATTAAGTCCATCCTTAAGTCCACACACATATACAAATATATTTAGAGCTATGCAGTATTGATTATATTCTGGTTGATTAAGCAGTTGCATGCCTGATGGGTAAGCAGACCTGTGCCCCCGCACACAATGGGTTTATTTTATCAGTAGACATGTAACAGGAATGCTATAGGAATTCTGAATGAGGGAAAAACAGATCCTATTACACCTGCTGCTAAGGGCCAGCAGAGAAAATAACACAATCTCTTCCTATCACCCTAAACACAGCTTGAGTCTGCTGTAGTAAAAACATTAGTGTCTCCTACATCGGCACATAACCATCACGGGCTTTCATTGTGTTCCCTTCTGTCATATGTTTCATAAAAAAAGGAATTAACAAAAATATTATATTAAATTGTATTGTGTTAAATTAATAATTTAATTACTGCAAGAGCTTTATTATACAATTAACATTTAAAATGCCTTCCTAAGGCAATATTATTTTGCATCTGGATTTAATAAATGGCTCACTAGGTGTATGTTTACATATTTACTGAACATGGAATCACAAGTCTTTTCAAAATTAAGTGCATATGTCTACGTTTCTGGACAGATAATAAAAGACCATTGTTAGAAGTAGTCATTGGGGTATTTTTTTTTTATCCCACACATAAGAGCCTTGGCAAGTTAAATAAATAAAAAATCACCAGTATGTTATGTATAATTATATATATGTAATAATATGTAATTGCTCCTTTTCCCCCAAAAACAGATACACTCGTTGGTGCAGGGTATGTGCCACTAAACAGGCACAGTTCTGTTTATACAGTGCCTTGCAAAAGTATTCACCCCCCTTTGACTTTTTACCTATTTTGTTACATTACAGCCTTAATTTCAATGTTTTATTAATCTGAATTTTATGTGATGGATCTGAACACAATAGTCTAAGTTGGTGAAGTGAGAAAAATATATACATAAAACTTTTTTTTAGAAATAGAAAACAGAAAATTGGCATGTGCATACGTATTCACCCCCTTTGTTATGAAGCCCATATAAAGCTCTGCTGCAACCAATTACCTTCAGAAGTCACATAATTAGGGAAATGATGTCCACCTGTGTGCAATCTAAGTGTCACATGATTTTTCATTACATATACACACCTTTTTTGAAAGGCCCCAGAGGCTGCAACACCTAAGAAAGAGGCACCACTAAACAAACACAGCCATGACCAAGGAACTCTCCAAACAAGTAAGGGACAATGTTGTTGAGAAGTACAAGTCAGTGTTGGGTTATAAAAAAATATCTTGGATGATCCCCAGGAGCACCATCAAATCTATCATAACCAAATGCAAAGAACATGGCACAACAGAAAACCTGCCAAGGGACGTCCGCCCAACAAAACTCACGGACCGGGCAAGGAGGGCATTAATCAGAGAGGCAGCACAGAGTCCTAAGGTAACCCTGGAGGAGCTGCAGAGTTTCACAGCAGAGACTGGAGTATCTGTACATAGGACGACAATAAGCCGAACGCTCCATAGAGTTGGGCTTTATGGCAGAGTGGCCAGAAGAAAGCCATTACTTTCAGCAAAAAACAAAATGGCACATTTTGAGTTTGCGAAAAGGCATGTGGGAAATTCCCAAAACGTATGGAGGAAGGTGATCTGGTCTGATGAGACTAAAATTGAACTTTTTGGCCATCAAAGAAAACGCTATGTCTGGCACAAACCCAACACATCACATCACCCAAATAACAGCATACCCACAGTGAAACATGGTGGCAGCATCCTGCTGTGGGGATGTTTTTCAGCAGCCGGGACTGGGAAACTGGTCAGAGTTGAGGGAAAGATGGATGGTGCTAAATACAGGGATTTTCTTGAGCAAAACCTGTATCACTCTGTGCGTGATTTGAGGCTAGGATGGAGGTTTACCTTCCAGCAGGACAATGACCCCAAACACACTGCTAAAGCAACGCTTGAGTGGTTTAAGGGGAAACATGTAAATGTGTTGGAATGGCCTAGTCAAAGCCCAGACCTCAATCCAATAGAAAATCTGTGGTCAGACTTAAAGATTGCTGTTCACAAGCGCAAACCATCCAACTTGAAGGAGCTGGTGCAGTTTTGCAAGGAGGAGTGGGCAAAAATCCCAGTGGTAAGATGTGGCAAGCTCATAGAGACTTATCCAAAGCGACTTGGAGCTGTGATTGCCGCAAAAGGTGGCTCTACAAAGTATTGACTTTAGGGGGGTGAATAGTTATGCACATTGACTTTTTCTGTTATTTTGTCTTATTTGTTCTTTGCTTCACAATAATAATAATAATAAAAAAAATCTTCAAAGTTGTGGGCATGTTCTGTTAATTAAATGATGCATATCCTCAAACAATCCATGTTAATTCCAGGTTGTGAGGCAACAAAACACAAAAAATGCCAAGGTGGGTGAATACTTTTGCAAGGCACTGTCAATGAGTTGGGCTAGCACAACCCTGAAAAGCGGAGCAGCATATATATTGCTAAATTACATCTTTTGTCAGGTGTTTGTGTTATCCATTTGTGGATGTGGTGTTAAGGCCATTATTAGGTGTGTACTTTGTTTAATCCATAACTCATTTTTTTTATTTTTTTTTATTTATTTATTTCATTCTTTCTGACATATAAAGGGGACATTACAAGACGAATATATATAAATGCAGTACTGATTTACAAAAACACATTACGGGACAGGGGATATCGTGTAATTCTTCAACCAATTATGATCATGAACCGGGGGTTGAAGGATGTGGGGAGGAAGAGTCACCCATTTCAGAGTTATATTGACAGCAATAACATCACAACCACTCCCTCCATGACCATAGATTCCAATATGAGGCGTTCCAGAGGCGAAAAGGGCATTGCCCCATGTCACTATTCTTAACACGATATTTACAAAAAGACAAAACTAATACATTATATATATGGAGTGGTCCAGGGTACCTATCAGATGCTTAACCATGTGGGGATGGGTGCTTATCTTGTATTTCTTCTCTCTTTACCTCCCACCTTCTCTACTATTTCTCTCCCCATCCCTACTACAGCCTTTTCTTTTTGGATTTACTTATTCCTTTCAATGTGCTCGGGTCCAGTTCTGGCTCTAATCTTGCTTTTACTGGGCAAGGGTTTCCGCCCAGGTATTCCAGAATCCTGGAAAACGATTCTTCTGTTTTATCTGAAAGGCTATTCCTCCTTCCATCCTACACTGGTGTGCGTCTGGTTTCTGATAATTGACCAGTCTGCCACTATTGTGGATCGCCAGTTCCTCGCTATTGATAGTTTTATGGCAGATAAGAGGTGTATAAGTATTGTATATTTTCCCTTACTCATACTAGGGAGTTCCAGGTGAAGTAGTGCTCTAATCGGAGTCAGGTCCCATTCCACCTCTAGAACCTCTCTTAAACAAATCTTGGCTCTATCCCAAAGTGGCCTTAATACTGGGCAATTCCACCAGATGTGTAGGTAGTCTCCAGGATGGCTACCACATCTCACGCATGTTTGGTCCACATCTGGGTAAATCTTTCCCAAGGTTACTGGGACCAAGTACCATCTATTTGACAATGTATATTGTAATTCGTTCAAATTTAAACAATGAATATTTTTGTATAGGAGACTTAAGGAGTTATTCCAGTCATTTCTAGGTATCTTGGCTTGTAATTATTTTTCCCATTTGGCCAATGCTGGAGGGTGTGGTTCCATCCTGGTATCCCGCAGTAGCCCCAGGCATCTTTTAACTAGTTTTTTGTCCTGTGCTAAGACCAGAGTTTCTTTAATATGGGTGATCATTCTATTGGCTGGTTATCTGTAGAGGAACTTATTTAGGAACCCTTTCACTCTTAAATAGGTAAATATTTCTCTATCTGTTAATTGAAATTCCTGTTTTAGATCTCCAAAGGATTTCATTGTTAATCCTTTTATCAGGTCAACCAGACTTCTCATTCCTTCTGCCTTCCAGGATGATAAGTTTAAATCAGGGATCATATTTTCAAGTATAGACAGTGGTAGATCCAAAACCAATTGTTTTTTTATACTTGTCCTTTTCTTGAATCATTGCCAGTTACCCAGGATGTTCTTTAATGGGAGACAACCTTCGGGATCTTTAATAATTTTGTTGGCCATCCTGTTAGACCAGAAATATGCCAGCATATCTATATTGCAGGGCATTAAGTTCTGTTCCAGTTTATACCAACTCAGTGATTTAGATGTGGGCCTTTGCGTCTTAAATGCATGAGCCAGCAATGCTGCTTCCGAATAGTCCTGAATTCCCAGGCCGCCATATTGCTTTCCGCCTGAGAGGAGACGCAGGTTTAGCCTGGGTTTCTTCGCAGCCCATATAAATTGAACAAATGCGGCTTGAATCAGTTTCAGCCAGCTACATGGGACCATCAGAGGAATCATTCTAGACATATATATGAATTTTGGCAAAATAAAAGCTTTAACCGTATTCATCCTTCCCCACCAAGAGATTTCCATCCTCTTCCATTTTACAAAAGAGGTATTCATTTGTTTATTTAGGGGGAGTATGTTAATCTCGATCCATTTCTCTGGGTAAGGAGAGATGTTAATACCCAGATAAACTAAGCTGTTTTTAGTTATAATGAACCCATATTTCCCCTGGATATATTCTATTATGGAATTTTCTACATTGATGGGAAGGATCATAGTCTTTGTCCTGTTTAGTCTATAATTTGACTATATAACTCTCATTTTACTTATTTGTTTCTTCAGTTGGGAAAACACATGGATCTAACGCAGCCTTCTCTTAACCCCTTGGTGACCGGAAACATTTTCACTGTGTTTTACCGTTGGTGACAGACTGTTTTAACATTTCTGCGGTGATTATGTTTAGTTGTAATTATTTTCTTTCTCATTTAATGTATCCACACATAATATATATTATTTTTAATGGCATTAGATGGGCTTTATTAAGAAACCATTATTTTCATCACATCATATAATTTACAAAAATAAGAAAAAAATCTAATGTTTTCATGTGTTCCTGTTGCTTTTTGCAAGTTATATAGGGAGTAACTGAAAGTGGCTGGGTTTTGTTGCCTAACCATTTTCTCCTACAGTGACCTTTTGACCCCAACCATAATCATCACCCTAACCCTAGCACTAACCCTAAATTAAAACCTGCCCACAAAAGTGCATCACCATATTGGAGTGGAATGCTGCCTTCTGAACTGCATTCACAGATCAATTGGGGAGAAAATATCTGTGTTGCTGGATGCCTCGACATCAAGGCATGAGACCAACACATTTGGAGTGTTGGAAATGATAATTGATCGCATCCACCATTCGTTTTAACACAGGATGTACTAAGCTATGTTGGTGGATCGAGAGCCAAAATACATAATTTACCAATAAACAAAAAATTGCCAAATCGGAGAAATTTGTCTAATTCAGATATTTTAGCCTGCAAAATATATTTCAGTTCTCACTTAACCACAATTCAGTGGTTACAGAATAACCCCCCCCCCCCCCAACCTCCCCATAATCCCTTATCCATTTTGAGAGACAAGCTTCCATATTCTCCCATCTGGAAGTATTAATTGTTTGTTATAAATCTTCCTCATCGCACTGTAACACAGCATTGAGCATTAACATTTCATGGTATTTTCTGGGCGTCGCACACTGTCCAATTCGAAAATAATTCATTATGCTAATGCTAAAACACCCTTTCATTTTGTAAAAAGGTTAAAGCTCTGGTTTGCTTGCGATAAGTGCATTAGCCAAGAAAGGATTTTGGTTGGCAGACAGACCTGCAATTTGAAGTCCAATAGTATCCATCAATGCAACATTTTTTTCTCTAATATCCAAATTATTGAAAGCCAAAAGTGTGTTGTTGTCTAGAAGACAAGTAGTTTTCTAGTTGTTTTTCAGTTTGGCTTCTGCCAGCTTATTATCTTTAGGTCCCCAGCCGTACTTTATGACAGACAGGCATTTATAAAGACAATTCAATTCTCATTTGAAAGACATTTTCTGCTTTATCGCACAGCATTGGCATTACTGCTTAGGAAACAACAGTGGTAAGCTATGAGTACAGATTATCAAAGGTTAATGAATGCAAACATTGAAATAATATTATATGAATGTATATCAATATGCATTAAAATAACCATTTTCAACTGCTAGGGGATGCTTGTGAAAAATGCACTCTCCCAGGCGGTAATTAGCAAATGAAGACCAACCCGCAGTATGTATTTTTAATAAGCAACCCTGAACGACACTACAGTGTGGGCACCCTAAGTCCTACACATAGTGGTTTGACAGTAGAATTGCCTCAGGTTTAATATATAGGTTGAGTATCTCTTATACAATTTCTTGTGACCAGACATATTTTGGATAGTGGATCATTTTCATCAATAAGATATATTAAAGCCTCTTCGCACTCATGAAATACAGTAGTCAGTGCAAATACTGTGTAGAGTAAATTAATCACTTTTACTATGATATACACTGCTGTGATCTCTCACCACTAGGCCTGCACATGTTCTTTAACCTTTGTGCGTGTGGGGGAATCTGGGTATGCATGGAAAGGCTATACCCCAGTTTAAGGGGACGGAACGCTGAATACACTGTTTTCTTGCATTCTGACAGGTTCTGTATGACATTTGCAACTTTTTTCAAAGTGTCAGTCCTGGAGTCATGTGCCAACACATCTATAGAAATGTCACAAAATGTGGAGCAAAGTATATGAACTTCCCATTACTCTGACAGTTCCCAGCTACTCTCTATGTATAAGGGTTAATTTGCTTGAAACCAATGGGATGTTCCTGCTGATTATTCCACTTTCATAACTTTGACCCAGAAAAGCTCTTTATCCATAACCATTTATTTCTAATAATTATTTCTAATATTTTCAACACTGGTAAAGTAATGGTTTATTAACTAAACAGCAAATCACAGCTTATTCAGTATACCGTGAACTGTATTGAATGTAACACTTACCATTTCTGTCAATAGCAAACGGCACATCACTTGTAACAATCTCATAATTGCAGATCTGGCTAAACTGCAGAGAGCAGTCTTCATCCATTGCCTCTACTTGCAGAATGCTGTCATAGATTTTGCCCTCGGTCACTGTAGCTCTGTATGTCTTCTCTTTAAATACCGGCGCAAACTCGTTCACATCATTCACTTGTATGTGAACAACAGCTCTAAAAAAACAAGCAAAATATGCCAAAGAATAAGATGTGAATTGACTTTAATATTAATAAAACATCTCACTTACATTATCTCTCTGAAATTATTTCCTTTAAAAAAATAGCAGTTGCTGGATTTTAGACAAAAACAGTAATATTATACTCATCAATATCTTACTTTATCCTCTGGTATTCAAAGTGTTAATGGTACTTCATGTTGAAAACGACTACACACTGTTGATATAGGAACATTTTGTTTGACCCATTGACCCTTTTATAGATTAAACTGTTCTATGCTTCCTTCTTTATTTGTTGCAATCAGTGTAGCAATTAATTGATCCCTGTAAAACATTAGTTTAAAGGCTCACTAAACCCATTTGATTCCCCGAACTAATTGTTCTGGGTTATCTAAGCATCACTTAAGAACAAATGGCACTATTGTGTTTATATTCTATGACCATTAGGGTATACAAGGTAGCATGTAAGAAAATAAAGTTCTTAAGTGCTATTAGGATCAGTTTTTACCAATACACTTGCTTTATTCCCTGAGGTTAGAGTGCCCTTTTTATAAATGTGGACTCCAATTGGTGTAGTGCTTGGCTGTCCATATTACAAGTCTCCAATACTAGTCCAACTGGTTTTGAGAGCTGCCCAAATGGCTCCTAGCCCTTAATGAATACATTGCCTGGGTTTTGTGACCCCCACTCAATGAGACCTTGCCCCAGTGTTACTAGCCCTGGCCCCAATCTATTATATATATATGGGGCTGTGAGTAATTGCCCAGCTTCTAGCCCTATTTATTATGGGGGGGGGGGGGGGTCAGGGATACTTGCCATAGCAAGTATCCCTGAGATCCTCATAAGAGAGGAACTTGTGAACCAATTAAAAAATGAAATCACTCACTTGTGAGATTTCTTCCAGTTTGTACCGCTTGGACCTGCTCCGCAGTCATACGCCTGGATAATAAAAGTATATTCCTTCTGAAGTTCACAATCAATAGATCCTTTGGCTTTTAGACGCCCTTCACCTGATGTCTTGTTCAACACTACGGCCTCAAATGGAGTGTCTTGACCATGGATTTTGAATGCACAGATTTCTCCTGTGAAAATAATATATATCGATAGTCAGTGAAAACTTTATCAAACAATGAATATTACATCCTGTACGTTTGATCATGTTTACAAATTCCATGTCAATGAGAAGGAACAGCATACGAAACTGAAAATACTGCTGACATGTTTTTAAATAAAAAAATCCATGATTTTGACATCCAGCAGTAAGTACCTTTTCCTTACCCGTATTTTTTTCAGGACATTATTATACTTTGTCATACTGCACGCTTATACACTTGTTTTATGATGGGTTTCATAAACCGCTGCAACCCTTGCAATGTTTTGGGCTCTATTTGAAGCTGTGTCATGGGCCCCATTTTGTAACCCCATGGTCACCAGTTAATGTTACTGCCAGTTTGAAAATTACAAATATAGGCACTAACATGAATATAACATTACCACACTTGGCACCAACAGAGCATTCTGGTCTTTGTCGTGTAGTGATAGGATCTGGTGGTCTAGTGTTTATTCTGTGCTGTCTTAGCTAGTATAGATCACCTCTATTCCATACCTCCCAACTTTGCCCCCTGGCGAGTCAGGACATGGGAGGGCAGAGTTTAGGGAGGAAGTGGCAATGCTACCACTCATGTGCGGTAACACTGTCACCCATTTTTGATCCTGGCTTCATAGCCAAGATCGCTACTGCTTATGTACACAATGCTGCACATGCCCAGTAAGCATTATCTGGTGCCTGGGACACCGGAGAATGCGAACAGGACTGCAGGATTGCGGTCGTGAGTACCTCTGTCCCAAAACTGGACTGTCCCACGTTAAGCGAGACAGTTGGGGGTATGCTATTCTGCTTCCATGTACAGTGCCTGTATTATACAGTGATTGTTGTGAGGGAGTGGTCTGTACTAGTGGACTACCGGATCTCAGACCTATCTGTCACCCTCATATAGGGGTAGCCAAGTCAAGTGCATCATATGTGCACAGCTAGTTATTTTTCAAAACTAATATGTAAACTTTAGTCTTGTGCTAGATGACTCTAGCACTGAGAGGGTGTTTGGTCCTTAATACATTTGGAACAAGATGAGATTTTCCCTCAGTTTTTTAAGTTTAAAGTTTAAATAATACAGTTTAATATATAAAATTGTATATATAATTGAAAATACAGATAAACTCATTACCATAAACCCACACAAAAACACATCAGATTAATAATTATACTATGTACTGCTGACCATTATCTGAAACACTTGCTCGTAAATGCTCTGTGTGGCAGGTCACTAGCCCAAATATATCAATTGAAGCTCAGTGCCAGTCCACTGGACAAAAAGATCCAGTCAAAGCATGGTGCTAGGCATTTGGCCCACATATATGCAATCAAAGCCCAGGGCCTTTGCCAAAAGATATCGAGCCAAAGTTTAAACAGTAATTAATTTTGTCTCATTTACTCCATAAACACAAAATAAACACATTGTAAATGATGTATAATCTGTGAACAAATCTCATAAATGTATTTTTCTATCTGCCTAAAAAAAGTCCCCCAGAGTTAATTTTAAAAATGATATCACCTTTCCTAAGAGGCTTTTAAAGGTTTAACATATTTATGTATTTTTACCAGTTATCTGTTTTTGAAGAAAGTTCTTTCATTACACCCCTAATGCATTATAACACATCAACATATGCTAAATAGTATATGTAAAGAAAAAGTCAAATTAAGACTCACTGTATTCATTAAACTGCAAACACCACAAGAGGTGTGAAGAAATTACGTGGCATTCTTGCATTTGTTTAAATTAAGAACAAAAAGTACAGAACTACAGACTGTCTCACATATAAATTGTCTTTTTGGATGAGTACTCAACCTAATCCTTTCGTGAGGCCCATTATTAAAAAGAAATTAAAAATGATGTTACAAACATTAGATATTTTGTATAGCTAATATTATTTATATTACATAAAGAGTAGTAGACAAACAGGCAGCAAATAAAAAAATGATTGTTAGGTTAAAGTAACCAATTCATAATTCTAAAAATAAATCAGCTGTAGTGATGAGTCATATTTACATTCTGTATGTGTCAGCTATGAGAGGTCTGAAAATTAGCACCTTGATTTGTGACGTTTCAAAGCAACTTGAGGCAACTAAAAGAGTTACAAAGAGGCCAAATGGGAGATTCAACAGTAACAAGCTGCAAAATTATTTAATACGTCCAGAGTCTGTAAAAGCATAGGCCAGACATGGACAAACTCCATGGGTAGAAAGTAACAGTGGCTCACAGTCAGACTTACTAGAACACTTAAATGGGCTGTTCCATTTATAGTCCCCCATGGATATGTGTGGTCTCATTTAGAGGAAAGAAAAACAATGACCAAGAGATCTTTATTTTTATTATTTTCTTAATCTATTCCTGTCACATAACAGGTTTAGTTGAGAGACATGTTTCTATAGCGACAGTTGTGTCTTTTCAAGGACCTCCTCTGTATGTTACATCCCAGCACATACAGGGAGTGCAGAATTATTAGGCAAATTAGTATTTTGACCACATCATCCTCTTTATGCATGTTGTCTTACTCCAAGCTGTATAGGCTCGAAAGCCTACTACCAATTAAGCATATTAGGTGATGTGCATCTCTGTAATGAGAAGGGCTGTGGTCTAATGACATCAACACCCTATATCAGGTGTGCATAATTATTAGGCAACTTCCTTTCCTTTGGCAAAATGGGTCAAAAGAAGGACTTGACAGGCTCAGAAAAGTCAAAAATAGTGAGATATCTTGCAGAGGGATGCAGCACCCTTAAAATTGCAAAGCTTCTGAAGCGTGATTATCGAACAATCAAGCGTTTCATTCAAAATAGTCAACAGGGTCGCAAGAAGCGTGTGGAAAAACCAAGGCGCAAAATAACTGCCCATGAACTGAGAAAAGTCAAGCGTGCAGCTGCCACGATGCCACTTGCCACCAGTTTGGCCATATTTCAGAGCTGCAACATCACTGGAGTGCCCAAAAGCACAAGGTGTGCAATACGCAGAGACATGGCCAAGGTAAGAAAGGCTGAAAGACGACCACCACTGAACAAGACACACAAGCTGAAACGTCAAGACTGGGCCAAGAAATATCTCAAGACTGATTTTTCTAAGGTTTTATGGACTGATGAAATGAGAGTGAGTCTTGATGGGCCAGATGGATGGGCCCGTGGCTGGATTGGTAAAGGGCAGAGAGCTCCAGTCCGACTCAGACGCCAGCAAGGTGGAGGTGGAGTACTGGTTTGGGCTGGTATCATCAAAGATGAGCTTGTGGGGCCTTTTCGGGTTGAGGATGGAGTCAAACTCAACTCCCAGTCCAACTGCCAGTTCCTGGAAGACACTTTCTTCAAGCAGTGGTACATGAAGAAGTCTGCATCCTTCAAGAAAAACATGATTTTCATGCAGGACAATGCTCCATCACACGCGTCCAAGTACTCCACAGCGTGGCTGGCAAGAAAGAGTATAAAAGAAGAAAATCTAATGACATGGCCTCCTTGTTCACCTGATCTGAACCTAATTGAGAACCTGTGGTCCATCATCAAATGTGAGATTTACAAGGAGGGAAAACAGTACACCTCTCTGAACAGTGTCTGGGAGGCTGTGGTTGCTGCTGCACGCAATGTTGATGGTGAACAGATCAAAACACTGACAGAATCCATGGATAGCAGGCTTTTGAGTGTCCTTGCAAAGAAAGGTGGCTATATTGGTCACTGATTTGTTTTTGTTTTGATTTTGAATGTCAGAAATGTATATTTGTGAATGTTGAGATGTTATATTGGTTTCACTGGTAAAAATAAATAATTGAAATGGGTATATATTTGTTTTTTGTTAAGTTGCCTAATAATTATGCACAGTAATAGTCACCTGCACACACAGATATCCCCCTAAAATAGCTAAAACTAAAAACAAACTAAAAACTACTTCCAAAAATATTCAGCTTTGATATTAATGAGTTTTTTGGGTTCATTGAGAACATGGTTGTTGTTCAATAATAAAATTAATCCTCAAAAATACAACTTGCCTAATAATTCTGCACTCCCTGTATGGCTCCCATTCTATACATAGAAACATAGAATGTGTCGGCAGATAAGAACCATTCGGTCCATCTAGTCTGCCCAATTTTTTTTTTGAGTACTTTTATTAGTCCCCCGTTCCCGGTCTTATAGCTAGGATAGCCTTGTGTCTATCCTCCGCATGCTTAAAATCCTTGACTGTGTTTACCTCTACCACTTCTGCTGGCAGGCTATTCCATACATCCACTACCCTCTCAGTAAAGTAATACTTCCTGATATTACTTTTAAATCGTTGCCCCTCTAATTTAAGACTATGTCCTCTAGTTGTGGTAGTTTTTCTTCTTTTAAATATACTCTCTTCCTTTACTGTGTTGATTCCCTTTATGTATTTAAATGTTTCTATCATATCCCCCCTGTTACGTCTTTCCTCCAAGCTATACATGTTAAGATGCTTTAACCTTTCCTGGTAAGTTTTATCCTTCAACCCATGAACCAGTTTAGTAGCCCTTCTCTGAACTCTCTCCAAAGTATCAATATCCTTCTGGAGATAAGGTCTCCAGTACTGCGTACAATACTCCAAGTGAGGTCTCACCAGTGTTCTGTACAATGGTATGAGCACTTCCCTCTTCCTGCTGCTAATACCTCTCCCTATGCAACCAAGCATTCTGCTAGCATTTCCTGCTGCTCTATTGCATTGCCTACCTACCTTCAAGTCCTCTGAAATTATTACTCCTAAATCCCTTTCCTCAGATGTTGAGGTTAGGACTGTACCAAATAGTCTATATTCTGCTTTTGGGTTTTTATACATTTAATGTTCCATACAGCCTGAGACGAACTTTGACACAAGCCGGCAGTTCTTTGTTTTTTCTTAAGGAAACAATCACCATAGTTCAATGTGTCATTGCTGCTGCCTTTTCTCATTGCAGGAGAAGCAGTCACTTCTGGTCCAGCCAGTTACACAGGCTGTAGTTAGGCTGAGTGTCGGGATGTCACGTGACACCCGGCGCTGACTAAAAAGCACAGCGCATGAGGTGGTGGAACCAGAACAGAATTTACCCTATCGTGCTGCACTCTCCTGCTTTTATTAGCTTGTGTGCAGTCAGGGACGACATTGTGGGTGGCAATACCCGGTTGAAATGTCCCATTTGCTGGTTGGCAAGGCGATCTGCTACCAGCAATTTGTCAAAACCGGCCATGAGATCTGGAACTGCCCCTTTCACACGTTAGTTGCTAAACATTTAAAGAACACAAAATGTAGACTGTGGAATTAATGATAGGAGCCATAACTCACCCAATATCATACATCCAGATTAGTTTAGTGGCTTTGCTGATTTTTTTCATCACTTTTGCACTATTGTTGTTCTTGATAGTTATTCTATAAACATACCAATAATGCATGTAAGAATAAAGTCTATATAGAATATTGCACTATATAGGTAATATGAGTGCTGCTGTCTCATTTGCAAACCTAATGTACTTGTTTCGATTCATTCCATGACTATTAGACTCAGTCTAATATGACCTACTAAAAGAAATGTCACATGTAGGTATATGTTTATTGTATAATAATAAATTCCGCTATTCTCCAAACTAAAATTTGTGCTAAAAATAACAATTGCCTATGTAGCAATCTGATAAAGAAATGTGTGCTTCAGCACATTTCATTTCAATGTTTATTAAAAAGCAGAGAGCGCACCTCAATATGGGTTTCTTTTTGCTTTGTATTTGCTGTACTTGAACTGTATTTAGCTAAATTGCATTGAGATAAACTGCTATGAACATAAACATGCAATGTAACATAGATATCTAGAAGGTATGGCTACACCTTGCAAGAATAGCAAGTACACAGCAAAAGTATAGTCTTTCTGAATACAGATATACTAATATAGTTTATGATGTAAGTATAAATATTCCTAAATGTGTAAAGGTCAATTGGGAGATATAGTTATATGAGAAGTTAGGTCTTTGGAAACCAGTGGAATGTTCCAAGTAATTGCTGTGGATCACTTTTAGAATTTTGCCTCAGGTATTACCCCCTATTTTTATAAACTAAAAAGTCTACCAATCTATTCATCTTTCTTTGCTCCATCTCTATTTTCTTACACTTTACTATCCTGAGCCATCCACCCAAAGGTTTCAACAGGTATGTTACCGGAAGGACTGTCAAAACGTGGTTTGAGGTCTGTGTAGGCAATAGAAGACATAGTGGCATTACCCTAATCCCACCTCAGTCTTTTTATGTGGAACTGCATGGATATTTATAATTGACAATGGAAACATTTATTTTTATTTTTTTTACTAAGTAAAAGCCTTTATTTGGCTAAAGACTAAAGTACCGCATCTTTTCCAAATTTTTTTTTTCATTTTAAAATTGGATATTGTCTTATACACGGAATGTTGCAATTAAATATATAAATAAACACATGCCGCCATCCACATTCTTTCCCCCCAGCCTCCCCTCACTATTGGCCTCACGACAAACCCTGGTCTGGTACTCCCCCCCAGCAGCCCCCGCTCCGGACATTGTCCCTTCCACCCAGTTTCCTCAGCTGCCCCCTGGCTACCCAGACACCCCATTCCACAAACGCAGCTATGGAAGTCGCAGCTCCTTGATCAGTGTTCGCATCTGTCGGCGCTCTTGGAGTAAATACCGTAAATACTGAGACAAAAGTGCAATAAACAGGCGGGAGAGCTGGAGCTGCAGCTACAGTGGAGTTACACTTTTAAAATACACATTTAAATATACGGTACTAAATGTACCAGTGTTTTGCATATTTCATAAAATATCAAAGTTGTTCTGTTTGGTGTTTAAAATATTTATTTATTAATTGTGGGCTCAAAAAATAGGGGTCGTCTTATATATGGGGGCATCTTATACATGGAAAAATTTGTTAAAATTCAACAACTGTTCGTGTATCAAAGATTGTTTATGACAGTGTAGCACATCCAGAATAAGATACAATTCTCCAGTGGTAATGCATTCCGCCTGTGTTCTATCTATTGACTTGGGATGTATTAAAAGGGGTATTGACACATGGGAGGAAGATATTATTTTTCCTCTTTACAGGTCCATGGCAAGACCCCACCTTCAGTATGCAGTTCAATTCTGGGTGCCTTTTTTTTGAGACTGCTTTTGACAAAGCACCAGTAGGTGCGAAACGCGTCAAGCGTGTGTTTGTTTTCGTTTGCCTGTCTCCACGCTCCTATTATTGATTTTATTCTTTTGGATTCTAATAAAACATATTTTTTACTTGGAACTCTCTTTCAACTATTCACTGGATTCCTGGATGTCTTTTCTGCTGGCACATATCCTGGATTTTTGTTTATGTTCATTTGAGCTTTGAGTAGGCTCTTTACTGTGCTTCAGCACCTGGGAATACCCTGTACTCACCTCTCATTAACCCTTTGAAGGCTGGAGCCGGTCGTTACCTTTTGTCTTTTCATTTATGTGCCTTTTTTAAAAAAAAGAAAAAAAAAGACATTATGGAACTAGAGAAAGTGCAAAGGAGGGTTACCAAACTAATAAGGGAAATGGAAAGTTATAGTTAATGTAAATATGTATATGGCCCATAGAAATGGCTTTCTAAAGACGTGTTCATTGAGAGAACGGTACAAAGGACAAGAGGTTACCCACTAAGACTTGAAGAAAGGATATTCAATCTATGATAGGGGAAGGGATTTTTTTTATGGTAAGGACAATAAAGCTATGGAATTCACTGCCTGAAGAGGAGGTGGTATCAAATATGTTAGATGCCTTTAAAAGGGGCCTGGATACTTTTTAATGAGTCAGAACATAGAAGGCTGTGTTAGTATAGGCATTAATATTTATTTAGTGCTTGCTGATCCAAGGAGAAATCTGATTTGGAGTCAAGAATTTTTCCCCACGTTGTAAGAATAATTCAAAATTGCTGATGTAATGGGAAACTTATAATAGGGGATCACAAGGTACAGATTGCTCATTCCTCAACTGCAGACAGCTTTGAAATAATCATGTTTTGATAGTTCCACCAAAAAAAATGTTGACGCATTTCACAACCAACATGTCACCATTTCACTTGAATACAAGTGTGTGTTTATAAGATTAAAAAAAGAGCATGTCAAACTGCAAAAAGTTCAAAGTTGACACATAAAACACAGGCAAATAAAAAGAACAGAAATAATCTTCTTTTCACCTCGTTTCACACAGAAGAATAATTGTGTGTATTGCTTTGTACCTAGCATTGCATCCTGTGCTCTGTGGTTCATTTTTATGCATACCCACAGCTGGCTCGTCAGCTTATGACCTAGTATTTTTTTTCACAGTACAGCTGCTCTTGCGCTCAAGTGGGAGAAATAACACAAGAACCAACGAGCGGTTGTTGTCAATTAAAACCAACTCACTTGCAAGTGCTAGCCACTGCTGTTCTTGGCATCCTCACATTTAATATAGCCTCTTATGTTGCCTGGAGAAATATAGTTTATTTTTATCTTTTATACATAACATAAGCTGCAGGATAAATTTATAGTAATTACGAAATCTCGATGGTCTGCATTAAGCTATTTAATACGCTTTCATCCTGACAGTAAACAGTGTGTTCTGCCAGTTCAGCATGACATTGTCATATGCAGTATGTATTCATGCAGTTCCCTTTAAGTGTGCATATGGCATAACTTCTCTACTTGGAAAATGCCAGGGATGATTTATAACACAGCTAAGCAGGTTTGCAAACTAATCTAATTATAGATCTTAAGGTTTCATCCTTAGTATTTAAGGTGTATCTTATTTAAACATGCATGACCAATATATTCTTCCACTCTTTAATCTGCATATATGATATCACCTGACCTTATAATCAGGCGTCCTGAACAAAACACAATCTTTTTAATAACGAATGGCCATCTTTTTTTTCTGTTGTATATCAGATGTAGTATCACATTACAAGCAACATCACTTTCCTTCAGCTCAACATAGTTCACTACCCACCTGAGACCATGCTATGCTGCCTTAATTCCATGAGTGTCAAGAAGATAGATCAGCTAGTGGTGGATGAGTGAGGTCCACCAACGTAAAAAGAAGGGTAATTTAGCTCAGGGCTGTGCTGTCAGGACTACTTCCAACTAGGAGACATGACAAAGGTGATGTTTCCCCGATTGCAGTAATTGCTGTGGTCTTTAAAAGCCTTGATCTTAAAAGCCTCCCTGGTGACATCTGTACAGCTATACTATCAACTTTCAAACAGTAGGTCCTTCAGCTTGAAGAATGCACACATGAAAATCAATAGAGCAATTACTGCTATTAGAAAAAAAATTAAATAAAGACCCTCTCCCACAGTGCAGTAAGATCATTAACACAAATTGTAGGGATCTTAATATTTTTTTTAGCAACTTGTGTATTTACTAAAACGTTTAATAAGATTATCATTGTTTTTGTCGGTCTGTGAAAACTGTGAGTTTATAAAGATGGGGTCTGGGGGAACATTCTAAAAGAGGAGCAATCACCATGGAAACCAACAGAATGTACAGGCTGATTATTATGAACACTACTTAGCACTTTGTACTAGCTTTGATCTTCATTCATCGCCTCATATGTTTTATGTGTGCTGCCACACAATGACACCAGTCATATTGTTGTAACTACATTTCAAAACAATCAGTTCACTTCTTCCATTGCCGCAGGAAGAGAAATGAACTGCTTTAAGATACAATAGAATTAAATCTGTTTTAATTGTTACTTAAAGATGGAGACATTTGTCTTTCTGCTACCCTGGATACAGAATTACATTTTCCTTATGAAAATCAGTGCTGGAACGTAGTTGGGGAAATATGTACTGATCAGTAGATAGCAATGTCTGCTGTCTGGGATACATATATGCCGGGGAGCAGGTAGCCATGAGTTTGAGCGCAACATTAATTGAGGAGCTGTGGGCAGCTTCCAGTCTGTGTGATAAACATAGACCTCAGTCAGTGCTGCCTCGTGCTCCCCCTGCCAGTAAGGATCCAGAACATTGTATTTTAGATGCTGTCAGCGAGCCATGTTTAGCACACAGACCAGAAGCTGCCCACGGCTCCCAAGGTAAAATGAATGGAGGAAGGAGAGAGACAGCAGACATGGGTCTGGGAGAAGAGAGGAGAAAGCGACAACAGATATGGGAGAAAGGAGAGAGAGACAGCAGACAGGGGTCTGGGAGAAGAGAGGAGAAAGCAGGCATGGTGAAGAGGAGAGAGATAGAAAGGAGACATGGGGAGAGGAGAGCAAGGCATTAGACATGGAGGGGAGAAGAGTGAGAGACAGCAGACATGGGGGGGGAAGAGTTTTTTTTATTTTCAAAATCTGGTCACTCTGGTTAGTAGGCCTTTCTTCCCAGCAAGTCCCTGGGAGGCTCTTCCTGGTAATACGTGGTGTTGAGGGATCTGCAGGTCTCTGCCTGTTCCAGCAAGTTGGCATGTGCTGGAATGGAGACCTATGTCTTGTGTTAGCTCTCCATACAGCATGACTGACATTGAGGAGCAGGCCAGGAGATGCAGAACTCTCTGTGGCGGGTCGAGGACACTTCTTTGCCGCATCTTCATCGCTGACAGTTAAGCGCGGCAGTTAGAACGCTGAACTGTCAGCAATTAAGAATAACGCGGCAGTTTCAAGGCGGACGCGGCTATGTAAGAGCTGACAGTTCAGCACTGAAATGTCAGATCTTACAAATGTAAAAGTAAAAAAAAAAAAAACCCTCTAATAAATGATTCCCCCCCAAAGTGCCCCCCCAAACCCCAATACTAAAACTAACCCCAATACTAAAATTAACCCCTGAACCCTAATACTAACCCCCAACCCTAAAATTAACCCCCTAAACCCTAATACTAACCCCTGAACCCTGATACTAACCCCCTAAACCCTAATACTAACCCGAACCCTAATACTAACCCCCGAACCCTAAAATGAACCCCCTTAAACCCTAATACTAACCCCCGAACCCTAATACTAACCCCCTAAACCCTAATACTAACCCCCAAACCCTAATACTAACCCCCTAATCTCTAATACTAACCCCCGACTCCTAATACTAAAATTAACCCCAAACCCTAATACTAAAATGAACCCCCTAAACCCTAATTCTAATCCCCTAAACCCTAATTCTAAGCACCCTTACTAAAATAAACTAAAATACTGAAATAAACTTACATTTAGCGAGTTGGCGGTGAAGCAGCTGTGCGGAAGCAGCCGTGATGAAGTGTCCCATCCCCCTCTGTGGCATGAAATATCCTTTGTCTAGTTATGTAGCATGTAACTCCTGTATTGCAGGGCCACACAGTATCCTCATTGCACCCCTCAATTTGTGAGCCTGAGACTAATGCCTCGGTCATCTCACCCTCATTACTGCTCCGTGTCCAAAGTGAACTATTATTGCTGTTTGCTGTTCACTTTCGGCTACTGTGATGTCTCACAAGTTGCAGATGCTAAACAGAAAACCTTGTTTCCAGGGCATATGACTTTGTCTGGTCATGCTTCAGTATTCAGTAATCAAATTTAATTTGCAAGGTATGGGTCCAATTTTGTTGGGAAATCTAACCATTCAGTCAATTTTATTACTGTTATGGATTTGCTCTGGGTTGCAGGTTTAATTCTTGGTGGTGTCATACAAAATAGAAACATAATGTCAGTTCCATTGAATGGCTAACAATGGTGACAGATTATATAGGAATTCATCCTACACTGCCTATATAGAACTGCCATATAGATCTGCGTTACTTCAAGATAGGTCAATGGATGCCTGGCCTGTTTAATGACATATCTGGCTCTGACTAGTCAGGCCTGAGCTTTTTCAGCATTGCTGGATAGAGGTTTTTACAGTGTGCTATATTAAGGCAATTGTCACCAATAATTGATTTTCATAAATGAGTTTAAAAGAAATGTAGAAAATAATCTTACCAAGACTATAATAAAGGTTGGTGTAAGATAATCTTACCAAGACTATAATAAAGGTGGGTGTAAAATAATCTTACCAAGACTATAATAAAGGTGGGTGTAAAATAATCTTACCAAGACTATAATAAAGGTGGGTGTAAAATAATCTTACCAAGACTATAATAAAGGTTGGTGTAAGATAATCTTACCAAGACTATAATAAATGTGGGTGTAAGTTAATCTTACCAAGACTTTAATAAACGTTGGTGTAAAATAATCTTACCAAGACTATAATAAAGGTTGGTGTAAGATAATCTTACCAAGACTATAATAAATGTGGGTGTAAGATAATCTTACCAAGACTATAATAAAGGTGGGTGTAAAATAATCTTACCAAGACTATAATAAAGGTGGGTGTAAAATAATCTTACCGAGACTATAATAAAGATGGGTGTAAAATAATCTTACCAAGACTATAATAAAGGTGGGTGTAAGATAATCTTACCAAGACAATAATAAAGGTGGGTGTAAAATAATCTTACCAAGACTATAATAAAGGTGGGTGTAAGATAATCTTACCAAGACTATAATAAAGGTGGGTGTAAAATAATCTTACCAAGACTATAATAAAGGTGGGTGTAAGATAATCTTACCAAGACTATAATAAAGGTGGGTGTAAAATAATCTTACCGAGACTATAATAAAGATGGGTGTAAAATAATCTTACCAAGACTATAATAAAGGTGGGTGTAAGATAATCTTACCAAGACAATAATAAAGGTGGGTGTAAAATAATCTTACCAAGACTATAATAAAGGTGGGTGTAAAATAATCTTACCAAGACTATAATAAAGGTGGGTGTAAGATAATCTTACCAAGACTATAATAAAGGTGGGTGTAAAATAATCTTACCAAGACTATAATAAAGGTGGGTGTAAAATAATCTTACCAAGACTATAATAAAGGTGGGTGTAAGATAATCTTACCCAGACTATAATAAAGGTGGGTGTAAAATAATCTTACCCAGACTATAATAAAGGTGGGTGTAAGATAATCTTACCAAGACTATAATAAAGGTGGGTGTAAGATAATCTTACCAAGACTATAATAAAGGTGGGTGTAAGATAATCTTACCAAGACTATAATAAAGGTGGGTGTAAAATAATCTTACCAAGACTATAATAAAGGTGGGTGTAAGATAATCTTACCAAGACTATAATAAAGATGGGTGTAAAATAATCTTACCAAGACTATAATAAAGGTGGGTGTAAAATAATCTTACCAAGACTATAATAAAGGTGGGTGTAAGATAATCTTACCAAGACTATAATAAAGATGGGTGTAAAATAATCTTACCAAGACTATAATAAAGGTGGGTGTAAGATAATCTTACCAAGACTATAATAAAGATGGGTGTAAAATAATCTTACCAAGACTATAATAAAGATGGGTGTAAAATAATCTTACCAAGACTATATTAAAGGTGGGTGTAAGCGCCGTTATGTTTATGGAATTGAAAATATTGCAAATGAATCAACATTGTTAAACCTGGATATAAAAAAAGCCTTCTAATTTTAGTTGGCGAGGAAAATATGACAGGACTTTCAATATGAATTAAAAAATACCTGATAAACAGTTTTAAAAATGATCAGCTCAATAATCTATAAGCAGTATAAGTGTTATGTGCTAGTGTAAAGGTAGGTTATAATGCGAGAGCTTCTTTATAATTAATTTTTTTAAAGATTTTGCCAAAGATTTATGAACTTTCATGTGAAATACTAGCTAGCAGAATTTTAAACAAGAATGATGCTATTTATTAACCATTAGGTACACATATAAGGAATATGGACCAGATTTATCCTAAATAGAGTCAAAAGGCAACTGAATTATTGATATGTTCTCAGTTTTATTTGCCTATTTTGTGCGAACAACTTAGTATTTTTAGTTTTCTATAATGTTTTTTTCTCCATTTTCCAAATTTGCAATGGTGTGCTACTTTTCATCGTTCTAGTGACACATTATTATTATTTAATGTTGATATACAATATTTAGAGACATACAGAAATACATTTCTAGACTGCAATGTGCAAATATTTAATCTTCAACACAGATCATATGGAAAACAATGCCATATCTGACTAATACCCAGAACCTTCCATGTGATCTGTGCTTTAAACCAGAGTTCATGTGTTCAGCCAAGACAGCCGTGTCATCTGTGGTTTAAACCAAAGTTCATGTGTTCAGACGTGACAGTTTGCAAGAGGCATTTTCATGAGGTACTCAAGTCCATTCAAACCTATATCTAAAATCCAATGACCGGTATCATAATAGCAACATAATGAGAGATTGATGGCTTTTGAGAAATGATGTATTTTCGTTAGCCCTACAGAGAAGGAGAAGCATTATTACAGACGCTACCTCATGCTTTCAGGCACCCTATTTCTACGAAATAGGCAGATATAATCAACAGCTTTCTTGTTGGAATTTAATTGAATAAATTCTAAAAAGGTCTGGTATGTGTTGCAACAACATGCTTGTTGAAAAAAGAATCCACTATTCATCTATGTTATTTGTTAGGTATAAGTAGAAAACAAGTGGGAGCCCCATCTCGAACCAAGAATGGACAGCACTAAAACAGTCTGCCCTATAGGATGGTACCTATATGGTGACTATAATGGTCACCATTACAGAGGAGACCTCTACATTAGCATATCACACTGGCCCCACCAATCAGGGAAGTCCAGAGCCAAAGTGCCTGCAAGTTCTCTGTACGAGAGAACAGACATATTTTTCGGTCTATCATAGGCCTCATCAGCAGTGTACGGCTGACAACATTTGGACTTTGTGCAGATTCAATAGAGAGGCACATGATGCAATTTTAGTAGCTCAAAATTATCATTATTATATACAAAAATTAAAAATGTACAGTATGGCTCAGTATTATCAGAAGGAGCACCTAAATATATAAATGTATTCTTTCGTTAAGGCATTTCTATTTATAATGTCTACACCATGCAATCTTTCAGTTAAACATCTTAATTTTTTGCTGACAGTTGTTCGATAGACAGAGTGAGATTAGAGAAACAGAGAAAGTAGATAGAGACTGAAAGGTTCCATTCAAGGGACAGTATGGAGGATATGGTCATCTTTTATTCATCCAATTCCTAAAACCCAGGTAATATAATTTGGCTCTGAAAAGTGTGAACATTTTTTCATTGGGGAGACTATATCAAACCTTGGCAATAAGTACATAGATACACGTGTTGTCTGTTTTTTCTGTGTTCTTTATTTCATGTTAAACCCCTTCTGAGATCAAATCATCTCTGTCTATGAGAGATAAGTCCTTTTATTAGCTCTCTTTTTTTGCGCAACACCATAATACTTATTTGCACTGCTTGTTTTGTGTGTGCTTTAAGGAAAGGGCACAAGGGTGTATTTTTTGTAGTCTTTTTCATGAAAAGAGTCTTTATTGGCTTTCACTTTAGCCCTGGGATACAGAAATCTTGCTTAGCAGAGGAACCAGGAGGAAGAGGTTTCAGCACGATGTGTGCATGTTTCACCAGCCTTGCTTTAAATTGTGCCAAGCATGAAAAGGACACAGTGAGTGGAAGCTGTTCGCTATCATGCTTTTATCAGCCAGCCGCTTGGGACTAAATCTGTAGATATTGAACATATGGTTAATTTGAAAACACATGTTAACAGAAGCTGAGTGTTTTTAATCGCTTTCACTTTATTACAATTTCCCTAACCATCAAACCGTCAAATCAATGTTGAAGACGGACTGTATGTAATGTGCAATTATCATTAAAGACTTTTCATCATAAATGGTAGCCTTCTATGAAGATCGAACTAATTCTGAACGGAACTGCAAGGTAAATGTCAATAAAAACATTTTAAAGGACAAATGACACTAACAATAAAAGAACATGTTGAACAATGCGTGGTGAAGAAGCAGTTACATATTTTGGACTTGTTGTGTTTGGATCAGAGACGCATGGGTGCAATCAACAGAATCAAACCTATTGCCTCACTCACCGATGTTCATCTCTACTTATCTTACTTACTTTTGCAAAGCCCACCCAGGATTGATGCTTGATGATTAAAGTCCATCCATTCTGTGTATAAATCGCCACCAAAAAAACTATGACTTGGGATATCCTCCTTCCTATCATTAGAGGAAAATCATAGCCTAGTGTACCCAGGTATGGATATTTGAGTTCCAGTGCCTACCCAAAAAACTATTTCTTTTTCACATGGCTTGTTCATGTATTTCCTAAAAGACCTCCACATGTTAAATTCCACTCTCCATCCCCAAGACAAAGGAATTTAATTGTTTCCAACACTGACGTAATGTATGGTCTTCCTGGGTTTAATTTAGTAGATAAAATAAGACATTTTAAACACATGCTACTTATCTGTCAAACTCATCTTATAAATGAAAACGGCACTGTTGAATTAAATGACACCATGCTAAAGTTAGAGATTTATCATGTGATACCAATTACAATCTCTGTCTTTTATCTGACTACCAGAATATATCATTTCCAGTATATACTCACATTCTCCTCCACTCTAAAGATACTGGAAAACACACATAGACTTTTCCTAGTAGAAAGGTTAACGGAAGATATATGTCTGCGACTTCAACCCAAGATTGATCTTCTAATCCTGAGCTAGATCCTAATGTAATATTTACACAAAATCGGGTTAGTTGAATCAAACAACCTTTGTTCTGATTTTGATGCAAAGCTTGGAGCTATGTCAGGAGTACAATGCTTGGCAACATAATGTATCTTACATTAGACAGGAACTTGCTGGGCTGATGTGCAGTAAGAGGTGCTTTATACAGATCCCACGAACTAGCTTAGACTTCTGATAAAGCAGCATAGGGCTGGTCTTTGCATCAGAGAATCCAAGTTCTTTCCTGGGGCTCTTGCTTATAGGGGCAGCAGATTCTTCAGCATCCACAGCTTTGAAAAGCTTATAAAACAGAATCAAAGATCGGTCCACAGGGAAACAATAAGGATTTTGTATGTATTTTAAATTTTCTTTTAGCAATACTAACTGTGCCATTTACAAAAATATCCATAATATTAAAAATATAACTAGGGAAGGGAAATGGAATGTTTCTTACTATAATACTCATAGTGCTACGATTAATAATAATAATCATATTTTCTTGGCACTACAACCTTTAATTTCTACAACAGTTTATTAAGGAATTGGTCAAAAATGAAGAGGCACTCAAATAGGTTTTTTAGTAGACTGTACATAAGAAATGTAAATAAAGATAACATGTTATTTTGAAACATGTCACCTTGATATTAGTTACAGATATCTCAAAGATTTACATAAGAATGAACTGGCAACTGAACTGCAAAAGAGAAAAACATATGCAAGTTGGAGAATGTTTACATCTCAGCTGCAAATACCTTATGTTTGGGATTCACTTGCAACTCACCTGTATGTATACTTTTAGTGAATAAACCACTTGGGAATGAAAAAAAATGCAATACAAACATCAAAACTAACTCTCCCACCTCACTACACATTGGTCAGTGGGCTCTGATTCCAACATGTTGCTAACTATGGAGAAGTTTGATGTCACTGAAATACAAAAGATACATATTAAATATCCTCTGCATCCACAAGGCTTACCACTAGGATTTCTTACTTGTCACAATTTGATTTGTTTGTGTCTTAAAAGACCACAACGCTGTGGTTTAGATGTTAGTGGCTAGGCAAATACATCTTAAAAAGTTCCTGTGTGCAACAACATATGTGTGCATTTTTTAAAATATATTAACACACTTCATACATGCTCATTATGGGGTGTGAATGGATATTATATATTCAAAGCTATTATACTGTCTGAATATATAGTGAACTTCAGCATGCCGTAAAAGTCATTTCAAGGAACTGACAGGATCATATTTTTGGATCTTGTTCCCGTCTTCCTTTACACAACCCTAGCAGCATACCAAGTATTTCAAATGTGCTTTTTAATTCTAGAAACCATGATGTCAGTTGGGGTATTTCAGATTCCCCTGTGTATGGCAATACAACTGAACAGAAGCTTACATCCTACAAGTATGCCTACATTACTATAGGCATCCAACTTACCACACACCTGCTATAGGACTGGACAATATTAAAGTTTGTACCCTGAACAAAGTTCAAATGATGTGCACCAACAAAAAGTGTAATAGACATTCAGCATCTGTTCCAGCACTTAACTACATACAGAGATTATCCTACTTTACAGTGACATAAATCAAACCAGCCCAATACATTAAAGAACTCACTGATCAGCATTACTCTCATTGGTTAATCAATATAAGATTTACATAGTGACTGACACACAGTGTATCTCTCATTGGCCTAAAGCAATTTAGCTAAGCAAAGTCTGAAGGAAGAATATACAGAGGATCTAGCACCCTGGGCAATGCCAAAGCTATTTTCTTATCTCCGGGACTAGACTGTCCCTGCAGGCACATGTAAGGTATGACTGGCTTATCCTAGTATTATTTCAGTTGCTGTGTTTGCATTAACGTTCCCCTTTGGGGAAACAAAATGATGATGCTGATTAAAATGAATATGATTGAAACATGCTATTTTGCAAAAAAGTATTGAGATGAGGAGAATCTGCAAAATAATATGAGTTCCAGTTATGAGATGGAAATACAGCTACAGAGCCATGCTTTATATATAGAATCAAATTATTTGTATCTATATCACATTCACGTCACTTTTTCTTAACTCCATGATTGCAAAGGTGATGTGATCCTTCAGTCAATCCACGTCAAGCCGGAATATTTGGGCAAACAGGGGGTAGGAAGGGTTTAATTAATATTTATTCATTTATATGGCACAGGGGGCCTTTGGGGCAGCCCCCAGACCCAGAGGGAAGGTCATAAAATGTTATATTATATTGTCCGAGGGCCTGTGGGACAGCCCCTGGACCTAAGGGGGTTTAATAACAGGGATGGGGCCCTTAGGTAGACTCTGGCCCATCATTAATAGTGGTTTGGGTCGTTGGGTCTGTGTTTCGTAATGGGGTTAGGTGCCCTTAGTCATCTCTTAGGCCCATTAATACAGATGGGTCTAGGATACATATATACATGCAATTAGGGGCTGATAGCATTGGGTAGCTCCCAGTCTTGTTAATAATGGGTGAAGGGTGACAGGGCCACTTTCCCTGGCTCCCTATATTAGTATTGGGGCTAGGGCTCCTTAATAGTAAAGAAGGCAAGGCAAGTTGCCCTGCCCCCTCCAATAAATGGAGACCCATTTATTAAGTGGGGTCAGCCACATGCTTTGGAATTGCAGCTCAGAGTATGTGATGTGGGCCATTACTAAACACCCATTTCTAAAATCCCTGGATCCGGTTTATAAAGTATATTTTATTTAAAAAATTACATTTTAATGGGGGAAGGTTTCTTCAGTTGAACAATTCAGCAGTTGGACTGAAACCCATGGGAGCGAATGTAATCTTGTCCCCTTCACTTTGGATGGCTTCACCACATTTTGATCTTGGCAAACTGGTTAGGAATCCGACCAAGGTTAGAGTTTAACTTGAGATATGGTGTTGAAGCTAGTGCCAAGATAGGGAGTGGAATAGAGAGATGTAGAACTAGAAAGGGGCAAACCATATAGTGTTAAAAATATTGCTTTATTACAACACTTAAAATACCAAATGGATTCTCATACAAATGCAAACAATAGTAAAATGGAGTATCCGAAATTGCCCATTATCCAAAATACTTATGTTCAAAAGCATTTTGGATAAAGGATACTTAACCTATGTGTGTCAGTGTGAGTGTATATATATATATATATATATATATATATATATATATATATATATATATTCATCATAACATTTTGCCTTTAACAAGCAGACTATATTATTAATTTATTTAAATTAAATAATCCAAAAAAGTTTGAGTCCCAAAATAGTGGGAAATATTGAACTAGGGTGCTAAGATAAGTGAATGGACATTATAATCGATAGATCAAAGTCTTTAAGTTAATGGGTCTCAGCTTCTCCCTATGACAACGTGGCAATTAAATATCCGGTATTACAACCTACAATGCGTGGTCTGCCTCTATTTAGAGTAATGTTAACAGGGCGTTTGTTCTCAGATGTATTTATTTTAGACAACGGAATAATTTTGGGGAAAAAAAATGATACTTTTATTACGTTTATCATAACAATACACAAAATATAATATCTCCTGCCTTTCTGATCATGTGGATTCAATGTTGTGTTAATAAATCAGTCTGCAGTGCCTTAACATATTTCGGTTGTTAAAACGTATAAAAACATTGATTCAGCAATGTTTCAATGTCAAATACTAAAATCCAAATGTGATGCTAAGGAAGAAATTAGCAGTGTTACGTTGTCAATAAATACATTATCAATCTGAAATCCAAATGTGCTTGTAAGGGGAAAGTGTGATTTTGAATGATTTGGGAAAGGCATATGAGTGTTGCTTTAAGTGAAAAAGTCAGTGTTGATTAATTGAAATTTCAAGTCTGCAGTGTGGCTCAGATATAAGGTCCCTGCAGTAGTCTATTTCACGGTCTGTAATATATGATGCTTAAGCTAATATTGTACCTTTCATGGGTCAATGCTGGCATCTAATTGGTGGGCCTTCTTCCCATTTTAATTAAAATGTATGTCAATTTCATTGAACGTCGGACTATTGATGCTTAAAAGACTAATTCCCTTGGGCCTGTTAACCCATGTGTAGCTGGAGAATATCTATAATTACATAATGAACCATACGTAAAACCTGTAGACCTTGGGCCAGAACTAAGACCATGTTAGACGGCTGCAGCCTTTCAGGTGTTTTAGAAGTATTATTCCCATCAAGTACAGGCAGATTCGAGTTGGCAGTATACCATAAATCTTGCCATTTTAAATAAAAGTGTTAAAAAGAACAGTGATGATTTTAACAAAGGACAGCAACCATTTTAATGAGATTAAGTTTATGGAGCCAAAATTGTGCCAGATGGTGTTTCAAGTATTTTGTGGATCTAGCATATATTATGCTATGAGCCCATGAAACGAGGGCTGCTGGCTACAGGGAAAATTAATAGTCTGAAAAAAGGGTGATTTGAAACACAAGGGAGCAATCACCACATACAAATAAACATAGGATTGCTATAGTTCCACAATGCTAAGATCATCTGTTGGCTGTAGTGATGAGCAAATAAGGCTTAGCTATATCATTAGGATACTTGTCTCTGTATTAAATAAGTTATCAGTATGCTTCTCTTCAAGGGACACTGCTTCTGATGGAAGATGAAAAACAAATACTACATTTTAAAAATGACATTAAAAACAATACATATTGCACAGGGCACAGTCTTCTAGGCATTAGAGTTGAGCGGACACCTGGATGTTCGAGCAGGGAAAATAAAAATGTCGGTGCGCTAAGCTAGTTACAGGCTCAAATAATATAAATGTAAAAAGGATGCTTACCAAACAGGTGTGAGAATGCAGCAAAAACAGTGTGATTGGAGTTATTTTTTTTTTTTGTTTACCTGGATGTTCGGGTTCGGCAGGTTCGGCCGAACTTCAAAAAAATGTCCGGGTCAAGCGCCCTGCAAGCAAATGTGGATAGGTAAATAAGTTAATTCCCTATCCACATTTGCTTGCAGGGCACTTGTCCTACTATTAGCCACATTTTACTTCCTTTTGCAGCCCTCTAGCCCTTTCCATGACTTTTTTTAGAGGCATTTTAATGGCCAAAAGTTCATTTCCCCATTGACTTCAATGGGGTTCGGGGTCAAGTTCGGGCACGGACCCGGACATTTTTACGAATAATAATAATATTGAGGGAGGGGACCTAGTGTCCCCCCCCTGGTCCCCACTCATTGCCGACGGGTGGGGACCCTAATAAGAATGAGGAGGGGGACCTAGTGTCCCCCCCCGGTCCCCACCCATGGCCAGTGGGTGGGGACCCTAAAAAGAATGAGGGGGGGACCTAGTGTCTTTATTCTTATTAGGGTCCCCACTAGCCGGCCATGGGTGGGGACTGGGGGAGGACACAAGGTCCCTCTCATTCTTTTTAGCGTCCCCACCCGCCGCCCATGGATGGGGTCCAGGGGGGAACACTAGGTCCCCCCCTCATTCTTTTTAGGGTCCTCACCCGCCGGCAATGGGTGGGGACCAGGGCGGGGACGGGGGGGGATTTTACTAGTGACTGGGCAATAGCTGTCCAGTCACTAGTAATTTTAAATTTAAGGCGATATTAATCGCCGAACCCCGAACTCCAACACGGACATACAGTGGAATGTCCGTGTTCGGGTCCGCGGTCCAAAAATCGTAGTGTTCAGTACGAACCCGAACTTTGCGGTTCGGGTTTGCTCAACACTACTAGGCATCAAATGTATCTCACAGAGATCAATGGGGATACAAAAGTTTACCAGCATAACTTCATTAAATGTTGAAAGAATTTGTTGAAAGAGTTTCAGTAATAAAGTAGACAGAATGTGTTAAAAATAGACATGTAGCCATTTGTAAAGAGCAATTCTGGAGAGGTCATCATGTAAACCAATGGACTGTTCTTTTTGAATGTGCCACATTGCCCATGAATTGAATGACAAGCTCGCCAAATCATCAGCTAACATGCAGAGATTTATACTCAGGTTCCCTGGATGAAACCTTACCTCTGCATCCTGCAAGATGTCTGCTCCTTCTCCCACAATGGAGGCAGACAAAGATGCACACATTCTGCAACCCCCAAGTGCTGACCTCACCATCCCACAGTGCTTATTGTGTGTGAGTGGCATGTTGAGCATTGCTGGATGCCAACATCTGAGTTTGGAGGTGAGGGAATGCGTGCAAATCCTTTATGCCATGATAAAAAAAAAAAAGATCATTCTATATATCTGCGCATGCAATGTATAATCATCTATTTGCTCTGTGAAGTGATACTGTAACTTTGGCATGACAGGTACCCTTTAATCAGTGGAGATCCCCTTATATTAAGAATAAATAGCCATTTATGCCTGAACTTTGCCATTTGTGCCTGAACAATTTGCATATGAGGCCCAGTCTGAATCAGATATTAGCATCTAATTGATAATAACTCCAATTGTGCAATAATTATTTATATAACACCAAACCAAAAAAAGGATTGAACAGGTTAATACATCCCAAATAATAAAAGTACCAAACAGTGTTTAATCAACTATTCTTTCCCCTACCGTGTTATTTCCAAGAAAGCTGCTTAAAGTCCAAAGCTTAAAGCTTCTAATTTCATCTTGGCGTGCATCCATTCCTGAGCTCTAATCTCTGTATTAAAGAGAAATTCACTAAAGTAAATTCTAAGAACAGTGAGTTCAAAAGCTTTTGTTTTTTTGCAAAAAACAAAATTACATATATTTTTGACTGTGTCAACAGTGTAGATATTTTAAAGCAAAATACAACTGAAAATCAACACAATATACAAAATTGTATATATGGCTAAGGAAAAATATGTAGATCCAATAACAGATACATAGGGGCAGGATGCATTTTTACCTTTGTTTAACATATTTATTTAAAATAGTGACCAGTGAAATATTCTGCATCATTATTCAAAATATTATTCCAAATAGCACAGTAAAACATATGTAAATATAAAATATAAGATGGGATTTAATTCAAAGGCTTTGCAATTAAGTAGCAAGCCACGATGCAACGAGGCCTTCACTGATTAGATATTATTGCGTATTTTGTCTGCAGAAGCATTTTAGGAAGAGACTAAACTGCTAGGAGCACTTTAATCAACACAATGAAATGCTCAAAGGGCCACTCCAAAGAAAATATACTATTTACAATGGGAAAATTAGTAATTTGCATAGAAAGCCACAAGGCGATGTCTTAAACAATATATATATATATATATATATTATTTGACTTTTTTTCTAATAACAATATATAGATAATTTTGTCCACTTTCTTTTTTGTATAGTCGCAATTAGAGTTGAGCGGACATCTGGATGTTCGGGTTCGGCAGGTTCGGCCGAATTTCGAAAAAATGTCCGGGTCCGTGCTCGAACTTGACCCCGAACCCCATTGAAGTTAATAGTGACACAAACTTTTGGCAACTAAAAGTCCTGGAAAGGGGTAGAAAGCCCATAGCATTACATGCATTCTATAAAACGAAAGTCTATAAACCGAAAGAGATTCAGTTTATAGACTTTCGGTTTATAGAAAGCCCATAGCATTACATACAATGTATATGTATGTAATGCTATGGGCTTTCTGATTGGCTTCCCTGCAGCCTTTCAAAACGCGCCATTAAATATCCGAACCCCGAACTTCAACCCGAACATACAGTGAAATGTCCGTGTTCGGATCCGGGGTCTAAAAACCGTAATGTTTGGTACGAACACGAACAGTGCGGTTCGGGTTCGCTCAACACTAGTCACAATATAAATTAAGTTTGGGTAATGAAGTACATTTAGGCAGACATTGAGTTTATTACCCTTTACTGGTTTATGCTGGGTATTACTCTATACTTCCTATTATTAGCATATTACAGACTGTATTATTTAGATTGTCACAGGCTTTATGAGTGAGCGGATCATATATATTCAGAATCAGCATCTGAATAAATACATATGTTACACAGCATCGTTATTTATATTCCCTTTGCTCCTGCTCCCTTATGAAACGTGTCTTTGCTTTCATATGGACTAAATGCCAAAGATTTGTACATGAAAAAAAAATACATTTGTTAAATAAGAGCAACACATTGCCAAAATGAAGTATTTTACTGCCTCATAATGCCTCCTGCCGTATGTAAGTACAAAATTCGCAATTTCTGTTCAGAAGTAAGGAGGTGTTATGGGAAATTTACAAAAACTGCAGTTGTGCTAAATGACTATAAATTGGCCTAATTTACCAGTAAATGCAGAGCCTTTAAATTCACAAACTGCATTTCATTTTTTTCCGCCATCCCTATTTAGCCAGTAAGAATTACATGGCTATGTGTTCCACAGTCCATAGAGGATTTTTGTTTTATAATATATAGGGGAAAATATCTACAAAAACAAAAACATACAACAATGGGATGACAAAAAAAGCAAAACTAATATAATATAATATAACATAATATGGGGAAATATAGATTGGCAGACATTAGGGTATAAATATGTAAAAGGGATTGCATCTTCTACAGAGTGATTAGCCACATTTTGGTCATCACCAAATCACCTTTGGTGATGACCTTCAACCTCAAGTCTTACCCTAGGAAATTAAACATCCTCAACATCTAAGCTTTGAAGCTCTTCTCAACCATCCTACTCTCTAGTAATATAACTTGTCTAATGGATGCTTGCAACTGGATACCAACAGGGCCGATCCTGGGCGGGTGCACGGGGTGCACCGCGCCCAGGCGCCGTATGGGTGAAAATGAAGAAGGCGCCGGCATGCAGAGCTAGAGCTTGCTCATGCTGGGCGCGTTGTGATCCTCCGACGGGAGCCAGACATGCGGCCAAACACGGTGGTGCGGACCGCGTGTGATTGGCTGCGGTTAACCGCACCTCCGTGGACTGATCCACATGCTCCGCCCCCTAACGCTCAAATATGTCAGAGCGCCCGGATGTCAGCTGACATCCTGGCGCCCAGAAGAACAGAAATACCGCTGCAGGGATTGGAAGCCCAGACAGCATGACAGTCTCCCTCCCTGCAACTAAAAGGTAAATGAGCAGGGAGGGGGACAAACATCATAACAGTTTTGTTTTAGGTAAAAAAGAAAATACATGTGTAAGGGTGTCTTTATGTGTCTTTGTGTATGTGTAAGGGTGTCTTTATGTGTCTTTGTGCATGTGTAAGGGTGTCTGTATGTGTATCTGTGTAAGGGTGTCTGTATGTGTATCTGTATAAGGGTGTCTGCGTGTATGTGTAAGGGTGTCTGTATGTGTATCTGTATAAGGGTGTCTGTGTGTATGTGTAAGGGTGTCTGTATGTGTATCTGTATAAGGGTGTCTGCGTGTATGTGTAAGGGTGTCTGTATGTGTATCTGTATAAGGGTGTCTGCGTGTATGTGTAAGGGTGTCTGGATATGTATCTGTATAAGGGTGTCTGCGTGTATGTGTAAGGGTGTCTGTATGTGTATCTGTATAAGGGTGTCTGCGTGTATGTGTAAGGGTGTCTGTATGTGTATCTGTATAAGGGTGTCTGTGTGTATATGTAAGGGTGTCTGTATGTGTATCTGTATAAGGGTGTCTGTGTGTATGTGTAAAGGTGTCTGTATGTGTATCTGTATAAGGGTGTCTGTGTATGTGTATAAGGGTGTCTGGGTGTGTGTGTGTATGTGTATAAGGGTGTCTGTGGGGATGTATGTGTAAGGATGTCTGTGAATGTGTGTAAGGGTGTCTGTGTGAGTGACTGTATCTGTGAGTGTGTCTGTGAGTAACTGTGTATCGGTGAGTGTATGTCTGAGTGACTATATCGTGAGTGTGTCTGTGAGTGACTGTGTATGTCTGTGAGTGACTGTGTATGTCTGTGAGTGACTGTGTATGTCTGTGAGTGACTGTGCATCGGTAAGTGTATGTCTGTGAGTGACCGTGTATCGGCGAGTGTTTGTCTGAGTGACTGTGTATCAGTGAGTGTATGTCTGTGAGTGACTGTGTATCAGTGAATGTATGTCTGTGAGTGACTGTGTATATGTCTGTCTGTAAGTGACTGTGTATGTGTGTGTTAGTATGTATACACTCACATAACATACATTAATACACACTCACTAATACATATACACTTAACGCTCACCAGAACACCTACATAATACTAATACACAATTACACTAATACACACTTACTCACTCGTGAATACTCACATAACATGCACTAACATATACTCATAAATACATGCTCACTAATACATGCGTACAAACACACACTCACATAACGTTTACTAAAACACTCACTAATACACACTCGTATACAGTGGTGTATTTATCATGGTCGCTACTGGTGTTTGGATGTACAGTATGTGGTAGCTTTACGTTTTTCCTATGGCCCCAGGGCCCAGTAATTTCTATTTAAGCCTCTGTGTATTTACGTATGTATAAGTATGTATTTATAATATGTGTGTGTACCCCTTGATTGCTATTTAGATATAGGCAGTGTTAGAGGGCTTAACCCCTGCAACACTAGACAGATATATGCATAGGGTTGCCACCTTTTCTAAAAAAAATACCGGCCTTGGTACTGTCTCCATAGACTTAACATTGGCCTGATGCCAATTTTTTACCGGCCAGTTGGCAACCCTTTATATGCAGGGTCAGTGGACTTAACCCCTGCAATGCTATACTGATATATGCAGGGTCAGTGGACTTAACCTCTGCAATGCTAGTCAGATATATGCAGGGTCAGTGGACTTAACCTCTGCAATGCTATACTGATATATGCAGGGTCAGTGCACTTAACCTCTGCAATGCTAGTCAGATATATGCAGGGTCAGTGGACTTAACCCCTGCAATGCTAGAAAGATATATGCAGGGTCAGTGGACTTGAGCCCTGCAATGCTAGACAGATATAGGAAGTCTGTCACTCACACATACATAGGCAGTTTGTCACTCACACATATAGTCTGTCACTCACACATACACACATCAGAGTTTTTGCCTTACGTACCCAGTGCTGAAAGGATGCTGCAGCTTTGAGCTTAGGGTTGCCACCTTTTCTTCAGAAAAATACCGGCCTTGGTACTGTCTCCATAGACTTAACATTGGCTTGAAGTAAAATACCGGCCAGGTGGCAACCCTATTTGAGCTCCGTGTGAAGGAGGAACTGAATCAATCAGGAGAGGCCTCTGAACTCTCAGCCAATCCGAAGAGTTAAGAGGTTTCACCTGATTGGCTGAGACCTCCCTCTATCAGTCCCCATTTCGGGATTGTCCCAGACATTCCGAGACACGTGGTCACCCTACCTTTGGCCCCCCACCCCTAATATATTGATGGTGATGCCACTGGCCTTTTGACACAAACTAGCAATCCCAGTCAGACACTGAGCCAACTAGCACAGGTAAATGAATGTTATTATGTTTAAGCTTAGTATTTTTATTTGCCTTTAATTCCAAGGTGGTTGGGTAACCCAAACTTACAGTGGCCTAGACTAACTTAATATTAATGTGATAGGAGGTTGCCATGCGGTGTCTTCTCCATCCATTTAACTGAGCAAAGTTTCTTAGGGGTTTAACTAGTTAACTTGTTAGTTGGCATGTGCTAAATAATACTGTTGCATATATGAGACATGTGTTTAATCACAATTATTCATATTGAATGTGCTAATCAAATGTGAAAATAAATATAATATGAGAAAGCATTGTTTTTATTTTCACACTTGATTAGCACATTCTGTTTGAATGCTAGTGATTAAACATTTTCTCCACTGGTAATCACACTGGGTTTCTACTTTTCTTTTTTTTAATAATCTATAATAAAGTTGTTGTTTTTTATTGTATATTTCCTGAATACATTTGTAAACGGGAGGAGTTAGTATTATAGCCACGCCCAACATGGAGGCGCCCAAAAAAATCCTGCACCCAGGCGCCTGTGACCCTAGGATCGGCCCTGGATACCAATTGTACACCTGGCACTCTACCTTTCTGTTTGGATGCCCTGAGAGTTACCAAACAATCTCTACCAGCTGAAATGTTACCATAAATGTAACCTTTGTTCAAACTGTAAACAGCTTCTGTAAACAGGATGCACCTTAGCTCCTGTTCAAATATCTCTAAACAGGTTACATTTGACTTGACTTTGTATAACAGGGAGAATGTGATATGATGCTGCTTTATAAACAAACTAAGAAAAATCAATGTTCTACAGCATGCTCTCCATGGAATATGTAGGTCCCTTATTCACCAGTCTCATCACCATACATTTTGCATACATTAAAGAGTTTCTATCATGTTCCTCTAAAATATTAGTTAGAAATCTACATTCATTTATGTACCAATATGTTATCTGCATAATTTTTATTCATCCTTTATATATATATATATATATATATATATATATATATATATATATATATATACACACCCACACACATATATATATATATATATATATATATATATATATATATATATATATATATAACCAAGATTGTGTGTATATATATATACATACATACATACATACATATGGAAAGCAACATTTTAATTTATAAAAAAAAAAATTTAATTTTACAAGTTGAAATGACTCCTTTGTGACTTAAAAATGTTTTGTACCAAACTTGGCAAATTTGACTATCTTTTGTCCATAAAACCAAGACTGACTATTTCAGTTTACATTGTTTTCTAACACCTTTGTGCCTAGTAACCAAAGGGACACTTTCTTGACAATAATAATGCTTTTTTTATGTTTTGTACCATATTTTTCTTGTTGACTTTTAGACATTCTAGCCGTGACCTTTTTTGTCTTGGTGAAAAACAATTGTTTCAGCTTATCTTACTTAACAATTTCTTTATAGCTTTTCCTTAAAGGTCAATTATCACGTATGAACGTAAAGGGGCAGTTAAACCTACACAATATTATTCTCATCTTCTCTATACTGTATGTGTTTTTAGTGTAAATTTTTTTTAACCTTAAAATAAATTACATTTCTTCTGGAAATTTAGATTAAAAATTATTTCACCAGGAGTGGACCCCCTGTGGGAGTTTTCATTATGAACTCTAAAAAAATGCTGCCATTAACTATAACTGTGGAATCAGCTGCTTTCTGTTGTCTTCAGCAGTTTCAAGTGCATGGAATTCACTCGGTATACGAAGATTTAATACAGGAAGCAGGGAATGGCACAGTTGCCACAGGAATAGTAGTAACTCTATTACACTTTCTGTGTTTCTAGGAGGTAGAAAGAGTTAAAGAAAACGTTATAATAAGGTTATATTATTTTACTTTACTTTTCAAGACATTTATCCAATGATTTTTTTGGACAGTGTAGGTAGAACTATAATATGGAGACTGTTGTGTAGCTCATAGTGAAAAAGGATCATAAAGAATAGGATGACACAGATACAATTTAAAAATGTAGGTGGAACTGTCACCTTAAAACTACCATGCTTCTGTGTCAAGATATTGTTGACTAAGCATTCTATTCATTGCAGCTAATCCACAAGATAAGTGTTTTCTGAGCAGAATAAAAAGGATAAAGAGACATCATGTAAATAAAGCACTAATTAAGAATTTACAGTTGTTTGCATACTATATGTTTATTAATATAACACATTGTTATCAAATATATTTTACCAGTTGTGTTCAAAAACAAATAGACCAACAATACCAGGATTGTGGCCGTCTAAAGAAAAATATGTTCTGAAAAAGAAAAAGATTCCTCTAGTTGCACCTGCTTATCTTACAATGTGATTAGTGGCAAATACATTGCATTAGTACATTCACTAGCTAATGCTATAACCTTTCTTGGCATACCAAAGAATTTGCATTATTTGACCAGACAAGTATGGATTTGGTTAAGCTAATGAAAGAACATCAACTCAAACGAGTAATCCATAGTGGCATGAAATCAGATTCTACATTTTATTCTTTACAAGTGCAAGAGGACGAGAAAGGTTTAAAAGCCGAGGCCTAAAGGACTTTGAGAATTGATGTGGAAGGAACTCAGATAAAGTGTAATCTACCATTCCAAGCATGGCAGTCCTTTAAACCACTAATTGATGTTTGGTAATTTGACAAGCACATAGAGGAGGAGCAATAGTAATCCATGACTGCAGTACATTTGTGAAGGAACCTTAAAGAACATTACAAATCCTCACAACCTGTTAAAGATTAATGGGAGAGCCAATAAAGCTATTTGTGAAAGAAATAGGGACTGTGCTGAATAGCATCTTAACCATTGGCACATGACTAAATTTCACTTCTTATCTGATGCTACTCCAAGAACACCAACACATCTTCTTTCCTACAAAATCCATAAGTCCTTGGATAGTTAACACTGTAACCCAATCATTTTGAGAATTCAATCTCTCAAGTACATTTCATCCACCTACGCCACCATTTTCTAATGCTCTCAGAGCATCATGGGATATATAGTTTCCAAACATCTTTCCAAATATGGAAATCACTGCACTATATATATAGAACAGCAAGAGGCCGAAAAAAATACAATAGTGTTAACAAATCAGTTTTGTTTAACTATCATGGTATAGCATATTTTATGTTTACTTTTTTCTGGTCTCTCCTTTTTCTTGGTTTCCTCTCAACTAATGTCTTCTTCTTATTATTGCCTCAGTCTGTATTCTAGACAGAAATACTGTATTTCCATATTTATATATATTTTTGTTACTGGCAGCAGTATCTCTTTATTTTACTAATTTCCTTTTCCACTTTTTGAACAATAGGTCTTGTAACTGTTTCTTTCTGTTTTCAAACATCTGCGGTGCCAAGGCTAGCCACCACTGCTCTGTGCCTGTGGTCTAATCTAATCTAAAAACTGAACACACTGTGTCTTTTTTTATTACATTACTGAGGAGGTCAAGGGGAATAATGACCATCTATGGGTTGTTTGCAAAGCATTTTAACATAGAAAGCAGACTGAATGGTTACATTTTATCTGAATACATCTATTGACCTGTAATTTAAAAGAATTTTATAATGAGCAAAGGGGCACAATGTCTTGTGTCTAAATGAGCAATCAATAAGCAATTCCTCTGCTGAGTGTTGCTGTAATGCCTCGAATCGGGGCTCCAGCAGCAATATGATGGTTCAATCATAGGCATCATGTTGAAAGTAGCATGCCTTTCCAGTATTGCACTGCCATGTTGTGGGCATCAATAAAAATACAGCCTCCATTAATCATAAATAAGTGGTTAGGTCACTGTTAGGTTTGAGCTAGGGTTATGGGGTTAAAAGGTCATTGTCTAAGAAAATGGTTAAATAAAAGCAACATGCTACTTTTAGTTATTGCACTATAACTTGACAAAGTGTTAAATAATAAAAAAGAAAATATATAAAATATACTTAAACCCAACACTATTAATCCAGATATTATCAAGTGTCAAGCTCAAGGCACATATGGGTTAGAAAACAACCTCAAGATCTAACATGTCCTTATCTCAGCATTATTCAAATCCTATCATGAAGCAATAGGGAAAATTATTGAAAGGGACATTTGACCATTGGTACAACTAGCAAATGCTTTTAAATGTATCAGTTTCCAAATGAAACAAAAATCAATGTTCTATTGCTGATACTGGAATGAGAATGCATTACGAGCTAACAGGTTGAGACATTTAAACATCTATTTTTATCTTTTTGAATGCAAAATTGTGAGATTAATTCATATTTTGCACTGGATGCAGCATTTTAATCAAATGTAACAATTCCCCAAACTGTCATCAACCATCCAACTTGCAAAAATGCACCTGGATGTCATTAAAGCTATATGTGCAGGTGCTTGTTTGTGAACAGGAGGCTTGCTGCATCTGCATAGCATCACTGTGCACACACTCATCAGTAGTAATAGTAACCATAATGTTATGAAACCAGAATTTTTATTTTATTACTTAATGCATCGTAATGTCAGTCTCACATCTGTTTCACTGCTCCGGAATGATTGTAAACAGACAGAGCACAAAGTAGTAAAAGTAAGCAGATCCCTGTTATGAAATAGACTATGATATTGTATACATATCCCTGCATGCATTAGGCAATCAACATTTTACGACTTTGTATAAACTCTTTGGAAACATACATGTTCTGTTCTCATTTAACAAAGTATTTTTGAATTATTGTTTTAAAGTTGTTATTTGCTGATAATTCATTGTCCGTGAAAACAGTGAAGTCCGTAATGGATATGTATGTTCCTTTCTATGGGATGACATCATGATTTGTTGTGTAAGAACCAAATGATAATCCAAACTGCAGATTAAAGTTAGTGCTAGTCAGGCACCCTGATGAAGCATTTGAGGTTCCAGGCATCCATGCACACTACTAGGACATGTGCAAAACAAGGTAGTATATGAGCACAAATATGTGAAATTTGACCAAAAATTACAAGGTGGATGGACCCATCACTAAACCCTGCTCCATTTATCTTCCATCTTGTCCGTAGAATATTGGTCATCAAAGCAAGCGACAAATAGGGTAGATACTACCTGAATGTAAAAAATGTACTTTTAAAAAAAAAAATATTTAAAAGGCAGGACAAACCGACATTAAGAAAAAACATAGAATGTTCTAGTGACACTTGAAAAAAGTGTAAAAAATAATATATATATATATATATATATATATATAATATAATATGTTAAAACCAAAGAAATGGTTGTGAAGCAAATAAAAAAAAAAAGGGGTATTGCTGTACCTCAAATATTTTAGACAGTCATAAGAGTATTTGAAGTATTTCCAGGGAATACACTTCAGAATACATTTTCTCTTATATTTATCTGGTTATTATTTTTGTCCTGTACCTCTCATATATATATATCCTTTGATGCTAAGTGTGTATGTTACAAACTATTTGTGTATAAAATGTACATTTTCGAAAATCACTTTGTAACGTTTAGCAAAACGGCCAGTGTTCAGAAAAGGAATTATTAAACTAAAGTACGGATTCTGCAAAGAATGCAGAACAATTGTATATGTAAAATATAGTCTTTTGCGGTGCAGATGGCGTTGAATGGTTTAAAAAGTTAAAGGTGGTACATTCTGTATAAATGTATCCCATTATCATCCTGGCTCTTTTGTAGCTTATTCGTTATTGGGTATGGCAGTAAAAACAAACCTATAGGCACTTATGCACAGAAAATGACTTTCCGTTCAGATTACTGCTCTTTTTTTTCCCCTCAAGAGGAGATGTAGCCATTAAACAGACGCCTATTTGTGCTTATAATGTAACATTTCTGATTGCCTTAATGCGGAGGATGCATGAGCTGAATACCTGTAAAAAGGAAAGCACTAAATAAACTTCAATAAGAGATAATTATCTAAAAATATTCACAGGTGCAGCAATCAGCATCACTGAGGATTTTGAAGCTTGTGCACACTTCAGTGCGTATCGCAGATTAGCATGTAGAATGGGAATGTATTACATTCAATCAAGGAGAAAGTCATTTAGTTAGGTCTCTGATGTCATTCATAACATTAATGCTCTTACTGAGGAATAACAAAAGCCAGCTATTGCACCAGAGCCTGACAGGGAGTGGGAAATAAGGAAGCACTCCAAAGTGTACCTGCTGCAAAATGGAACATGGCAAGCAAGGGGTTAAATTAGCCTGTACTTTCAGACATTCCTCCCCTGTATCTGCCTTTTGAGTGACAGGAAGATATGCCTTGTACAGAGAAGAAGAGTGCCTGCACAATGATGAGTTGTCTGCCCTTTTTAATATAGCGATAGGTTAAAAAGATTATGGAAGTCCAATAAATGATATTCAACTACTGGAAATTGTAGCACATCTCAGTTCACATCAGGATATTAATGGCCATTTGGTTCAGAGTCTGACATTTGGACCCTCTCCACCTTCTATATAGTTTGATAGGCTTAGAACCTGGTCATTTGTATTTTATCATTTTTTGGATCATTATTCTGATCTTAAGAATTAGATAGTTCTAATTCATGGACATGCATAGGCAAAAAGGCTGTCCAAGTCCACGAGTGTTCATGGTAAGATCTGTGAAAGTCCGTGACTCGAATCCAGCAGTTTGGGCATGCCGATATTTAGTTATATGTAATCGGTGCTCAAGTTTAGCATATGACTGAGCGCTTTTGGCACAAAACGCATCAAGCCTGCTGTGTGCATAGTATGCTTCCTTTTCCCAATGTGGACACAGTAAATTTGTATAATTGTTTGCAAGTTCGGGAGTGCTCTCTTCCATTACTTTTTGCTCGTTATTCCACACATCGACTTGACTTTTTGCTAGTCAAGCACACAACGAAGTCAGCACCAGTCTTGCATGGGATTAAGAATCATACTAACCTGCTAGCCCACGAACCCTTTATTTGGTGCTCAGTTTGAGCATCATTTACATTTAGCTTGTCTTAACGAGGACACTCAGGCCACATTCAAAGGATGTTCTATGCTATCCACTTGATAGTTTGAGCCATGTATTTTAAGACGACACAGAACATTTATTTGCGCTAAGTGGTCAACATAGAAACATAGAATGTGTCGGCAGAGAAGACCCATTCGGCCCATCTAGTCTGCCCAATGTTCTAAATATTTTATTAGTCCCCAGTTCCCTATCTTATTGTATCTCGGCAATCTTAACCTCAGCTTGAATATAAACACGTAGTAAATTCTAAAACGGTATAAAACCCTGCAAACAGGGACCTGTGTTAAAAGAGCAGCACCAAAATCCTCTAGTGTCTCAGACTAGAGAAACAAATGAGTAAATTATCTTTTTTCTATGTGGACCACATATTTAAGATTCACTGGAGTTGATATGTGAAGTTGGGCATCTCTTTTTAAAACGGTGACCAACTCTAAACTTCCTAGCTCACTAAAAACTGGAAGCCACAGTTGGATAGCCCTAAACGAGGCAGCTAGAATGGAAACACAATTAATTCAGTCACCCTAAGATGCTTTTGGTGCATTTTGAGTACAACTTCTCAAAAGATACTACTACATTCCATCCATCGTCAGAGGACTCCATCTCTCCCTGGGGACATCACACTTTCCCCTCCTCATCTTAGCTTACTGGTTATTTCTTTCTTGTTTCCGCAATTACACATAGTTTAACATTTATTTATTAGAAAACTGTCTGCTTTCACTTCATTAAAAATCTTGAACTATTAATACTTTACCTTTTCTTGCAATTTTCCAACTTAATTTAAAATGAATAGATTGAAGTATGGAAATATAAAGAGCCATCAAGTGCTGCAGAAAGCAATAAAGAAAAGTAATGTCGCAAAAATCTCCATAATAAATTGTTGCAGTCATTCACTAACGGGGGAGAATATATTTGTATCACTATAATCGATGACTGTTTTAATTAAGCATCTGCCAGCATTGCAAAGAATCAAATTATATGTGCACATTTTGTCCATTATATTTACATTTAAACATTTCTAGGTAAAATACTATTGACAGGCCGAGGCAGCCAGCGGAAAGAGGTAATTTTATTCATGATTGGAGTTAGAGTCGCTTTATTACATTATACATTTATAACACATTGTTCTAAATCCTTCAGATCATATTACTGCAGTTTTACTTTGTAGCTGCTTTTTGAAAATGTTGCTTTTTTACCCCATTCTTTTAGAGTCTCTATTTTGCAATTATCAGGTTTGCTAGTAACACATTAAAATAACAGGCGTTTTAGAACAAAATGCATGTTTTAGAAAATAAATGCAAACTAGGACTAAAGTAATGAATAATTTGCATCAATCCGAGCAAATAAGTCCACTTAGTCATCTTGTCAGGTTATAAGAGTGTGGGCATTGGGGCGCAACATCTTCAATAGAACATCTGCGTACAACTGGACATTGGGGACAAGGACAGCAATTGGATCATTGGCTCATAATAACTAAACCATATAGCAGTTTGTAAATGTGTTTTAACCAGAAAACTAGTGTCTTGGTGCATTTAAATTAATGAAGGTGCATCATAAGTAAGAAACATTGCTGTGCTCACTCCTTAAGTCCTTAAATGAACAATCAACCTCTGTTTAAATTACAGCAGTGTTAGGACATGTTTTATATGGTGCAGATGTGTAATAATTTAACTCATCAATACAAGTTATATATGCATTTAAGTGAGCTGCATTGGACTAAGCAAAGCTTTGTGCAGAGACAAACCTGGGGAATTCCTTGTGCAAGAAGAAGCTCTGTATAATGCATTTTTAAAAGCATGAGATTTTTTTAAGATTTGACTACAGAATATTTCAATATTTTTTGACTCTTTTGAATAAATGACTACGCAATATAAACTTTACAAATAAATCTATATTTGAAATAAAAATGCACCAAAAGCATTAAAGATATTATTGTATTTATTTACTTTTGAGAATCTGCAATGTGGAAGTACATAATAATTTTATTTGAAAAAAGGCATAGTCCATCCTTTTAAACCATTCCACACACCCAGAGGTGTCACTAGGGTTGGTGTCACCCTGTGCGGAAACTCATGGTGTCACCCCCCTGGATTTCCTCCAATACCATGCCAAACAGATTCCTTAGTAATCTATTCCACTATTTTGACACTTAATATATTCCAGTATTATTTTGCCATTCGATATGTCAGTATTTGTCACTCAATATGCCAGCATTTAATCACTCAATATGCCAGTATTTTGCCATTAAATGTGCCATTTTTTGCCATTAACTATGCCATAATTGTGCCACTCAATATGCCAGTATTTTGCCATTTAATATGCCAGCATTTAACCCCTCAATATGCCAGAATTTTGTCATTCAATATTGCAGTATTTATCCCCTCAATATGCCAGAATTTTGCCATTCAATATTGCAGTATTTATCCCCTCAATATGCCAGAATTTTGCCATTCAGTATTCCAGCATTTAACCCCTCAATATGCCAATATTTAACCCATCAATATGCCAGAATTTTGCCATTCAGTATTCCAGCATTTAACCCCTCAATATGCCAGAATTTTGCCATGCAAGATGTCTTTTCTCCATAAAAAAAATCCCAATTTGGACAACATTTCTTCATAGCTGAAATTGATCATTATTTTAATAATTTTTGTAGCTGTTCTCTGAAAACATTATATTTCCAGTATGCTTTTTTTGTACTGGTGCCCAAGACGGCACTCCATATTCTAGGTCTTACCGATGATTTATAAACAGGCAATATTATGTTTTGATCTTTTTGATTTATAACCCTTTTAATACATGACAATAGCTTTCTTGCCTTAGTAACAGTGCACAGTTCCACAGTTTATGGTCAACAAGTACACTCAGTACTTTTCCATAGAGGATTTACCAAACACACAACAATTTATAGGATAAAAATATATATTTTAGTGCATATTTTTTATCTCTACTGAAATGCATCTAGCAGTTGACTGCTAATTAACTTACATAATGTTTTGTCCTCTGCAAAAATGTAGACTTTCTCCAAGTCATTGATTAATACATTTAAAAGAAACAACTCATAAATGAAAATTTTTATTACATGTATAACTTTAATATCATGATGGCAACTATCCTGCTCTAAGTAGGCCAGACCTGATTGGGACCACAATATTGCGATCCCGATTTCCATCCTCCACTGTCCGTGGCACTGAATAATAAATACTGTGCATGTGCATTAGCACTGTTGATCCCCTCCCAAGTATTACATTGTTGGGGGAAGAAGTTAGGAGTTATGTGATTTTTTTTTTACATTGTTATGTAGTTTCAGTAGACTGAAAATGTCAAGCAGGGCTAACTTAGCAGTGACATTGTTAAAGTGTTTGCTCTCATTACTGTTGCCTGTGAAACATATGTGAACCTCATGTTTGAAAGAGATTTGCTCTCAGTGTAAGTTTGTGGAAATTTCCATAGTAGGATGCAGTTGGGAATTATAATAATAATTTAGCTTCAGACAACACCCATAAATATATAGACCTAACTCATATTATTAACCATACATAATCTTCCAACCTTTCTATTTATTTCAAAAAGTCTTTAGACAGGCTTCATTGGCTTCACATGGCAAAAACCATTACATTTGGAATTTCTTCAATGCTAGCCTTATATTCTTCTCCTTCTATTAAAGTGCATATTGCAGATTTCACTTCTCCTAATTTTTCAATTACAAATGGCACTAGACAAGGCTGTCTATTGTCACCTTGAATTATTGTTTTATCCTTAGGACAATTGGCAGCAAAGATTAGTGCTAGCCCTCAAATGAAAGGCATTCAGAGCAACCTCCAGTAACACAAACTTGGACTGTCATGGCTAACATTTTATAGCACTACCAAATCCAATAAACGCACATTCTCCAGGATTAGGTATATTAGAGAACATTTCTTATTATAAAAATATTTCAAATAAACAACTAGTTCTAGTCCAAAATTTCTAAAAATTGTAATCCAGATCTAAATTAGATTTTAAATCTAATGCATCAGTTGATATGGACACCAACTAACGAAAGACCAAAACTGCATAATATACCTTCTACCACTTACAAACTCGTACACCTACTCAAAAGATCTAATCTGATGGACACTGGCATAAAAGATAAAGCCACTCTAGTAGAATCATTACAATTTTTTACATAGATTTAAATCTTTCTAACTAGATCATAGCAGGTATTCCTTCTTGTGGACTGGACAGAACCAAACTCTACTCATTTCCAAACCTTCAACAAAAATATAATCTACCCAACAGAGAAATCTTTAAATTATATTTTTATAAAAAAAATAAAAGTATAATAGCAAGACATTGCAAGACCACAAACTGCATTCCTTTCCAAGAGGTTTTAAATACTACACACAAAAAGCATGTGATGGAAAAACACTATATGCATCTTTGAAAAAATCTGGAATCTATAGGAAAAGTGGAAGGAAGCATATAAGACTAAATGATCTCAGTATTTTATTAATTGATGGATCCAAGGGTAACTGGAGAAACCTTACTGCCAACTCTTCCTCTCTCTTTATTTAAAGTGGCAATTTATTTAACCAAATGTATAATATATATGAACAAAAATGCTTCCATAACTTTATTTAAATGTATTTATGTTGATTTTTTTTTCCTATGGAAAACTCATTAAATATTTAAAATTAAATTAAGAATTTTAGTAGCAATACATTTTTAAAAATAATCTACTTAACAAATTGTATTTGTAGGCAATGTATATATTTATATCATTTGTTTCAAATATAATGGTGATAGTTGATTAGGTTCCAAGAGATTACAAATCTGGGAAGTAACAGTTATGCAATGGGGCAAATATCTAGCACCAGGACTCCATCCTTTTTCCATGTAGAGCCCCTAAAAACCTATAGCGATTTATTAATGTATTACATGCATTTAATGAATTGGCTTTATTACAAGAAAAGAATAAAGCTTCCTAAAATGGTCAGTCCATAGGAGGATTTGAGAGCTTTAAATCAATTGCTATATAGCCTGGTGTATCTTCCATAGCATCATCATCATTTCATATACTTAGCCATCTTCTTAATGCAGTACTATAAAACTATTGAGGAAAGATGGTTCTAGACTTTACAAGCACAAATATATAAAGGCTTTTTTCAGTAAAGTAAGAATGCAATAAAACAATACAAGTCTGGAAGAATATCCAACAGTTCTAAATCTTTGCAAGTTTTTTTTTTTTATTATTTTGAAAAGAGAAGATTTATTCACCGCATGAAAGCCATGGTCATATATTTAAATCCCTCCTAGCGAATGGTTAAACTCTGGATTTATTGTTATACGCAGCACAGCCCATAAAGATTGCAATATGTGCTCCTCCATTTGAAGGTTATCTGCTTTTCACGAGTTATGTCTGCCTTCTACAATCCCAACTCTTTATCCTATAACTCCTTTGTAAAGAGAAAACTGCAGTATATGAAAGACCACTGATAAGTCTGAGATGTATGTCATGCTCAAGATCCTGGCTGCAACGAATCAGCAGTAATATAAATTAAAATTGCCCATTTTCAAGTATCTCCAAGTGTCTAGTGTTTCTTTATATTTAGCATCATAAAAACAGGGCTTATATGGTAATATGCCATCCGTTGTACAGTAGGAATGCAACCAAGTATAGTTTAAGTAGTTTAATATTACACAGAAAAAAACATGAAAAGTCAGTTAAGAACCTTTATGGGAATCCTAGCAGAACATAGTACCAAAAATTAATGTATATGCATAAAATAAAATGCTCAGTACATCCTGAAGTCTCGATGGAGATGAGTGAGGATATATACACCTATTAAGTCACATGTATTGTAGCTAACCATTCACGTCTATGGGAGATTTGTGAATGGTTAAAAAGGGAGGCTGGGCAGGAACAAAAGAAGCTATGAGTGAGGATTCTTGTCTTGCATAAAAGCTACAAAACAAACATGGACATGTACATATTGAAAAGTTAAACAAAAAAGAAAAAGTTAACCTTCTAGATAGCACTCACTGAAACCTGGTTATAAATATGAAAACATATTTTTTTGTATTGATATTGCACACTGAGAATGATGGTGTGGAATTTAAATACACTACCTCGAGGGACCATTTTTTCTGCGCTTATGTTATTTCCATTTCATAGCTTGGGGTGGGAGTTTTACACCATCATTCTCAGTGTGCAATATCAGTTAATCAATAAATGTATTTTTGTGTATTGTTTACAGGGTAAGGTTACTTTTTTCGTTATTTCAGCCATTTATGGCCCTGAGCACCGTCTTAATTATTATGAGAATCCTTCAGCAGGCATAATTCAGGGAACTACTGGAGCATTAACCATTTTTTTCAGTATATATTAAACATTGAGTTGGAAAAATGTATTTTTTAATGTAAGATTTAATTTGCATTAATCACATTATGTCTCAGAACCTGAAACACCACCTTTAAGAGAAACTCAAATGTCTGTAGTGTTGTGACACAAAATATTAATTAATATCAAACCAGTGGCAAAATGAATCTTGCAAAGTCAAAAAAAGCTAGATGAATATGTGTCAAAATATCCTGGAGTTCCTAGCTGAATGGGTACAAAATGGCACACAATTAAAAATAACACACAGCATAAAGGTTTCAGCTAACACAAGTGATTAGTACTTACACACTAAAAAGGGAATTGTGCTGAACTGATAAGTGAAATGCAAAAGACCGTTAAGTTGGGGATGAACTATAACTTTTATAATTCCCCAACAGCTTTCAAGCATTACATAGAATAATTGTAGCTGAAGTTCAGAAATGACTAGAGGGAAACAACAGGACACCGAGGTGCTATCAGAACAAAGTCAAAACAAAGCGCTATTGATACAAATCTATAAACTGCAGTCTATTTGTTCTTGGGGGGTTGGCAGTCAATAAAAATGACCTACGCAGATATATTCTAACAAATTCAGGAAAGACTTACACCTGCAGGGAATAGAGAAACAATTAAAAAGAGGGGGGGGGGGGGGAAAGATGGCAGCTACAAACATCTAATGGCAGGAGTGCAAATGGTAATGAATTTTCCTCTTCTTGAGTGCGATTATACCCGCCACATTACCACAGATATATTAAAAGGCAGGCTCTTTGTGTCATATCACTAGGCTCACTACTAGATAAGAAAACAACTAAGATATCCAACATTATTGTAAAGTTATCTTATTTTAAGACAGATGCTTGCAGCTTAAGAGTGTGCATAATAGGAGAAAGCAGAGGTGTATTCAGACACAAACATACTATAAAAAGAACAGTAGCTAATCCCGGCCATCTCTGAGCCAGAGGAAACTCAATTAAGCATCTAAATGTCATTAGCCAGCCGTGTGGTATGCCAAGGTGTAATTATTTATGGCACTGTGTGGTTGTTTATTGTAAATGATGTGCAAAATGAGCATGTGTTTATCATTGTTTGCTTATTATGTCCAATGTGGCCAAAAGAAAGTAAGCAACTGAGCTTTAGTTTTATGTACGATGGGTAACTGCTTGTAATTGTACAATGTGCAGAGGAAATTATACTGAATATATTGGCATATGTAGCACTGTTATCAGTGGTTTAATACATCTTTGCCGTCCTAGGAAAAACATTTATGTTGCCGTCCCTTACTGATCCGTACACACATAATCAGTCACACATACACACCCACACATATACATTCACTTATACATATATACACAAATGCACACAATCACACATGCTCACAGTCACAAAAAGACACACACAAAAAAACGCATACTGACACATACACACAGTCACAGAACAGGGTCACCGAGTGCTGAATCATGCTCTGCTGATTCCATAGCTGAAGATTTCCAAGCTTTTGTTGCCATTAATATCATCGCAAAATCTGTGAGGTGGCAGTTTCATGGAATGGGTTTCCATGGCCGAGCAGCTTCATACAAGCCTCATATCACCAAGTACAATGCCAAGCATGTGATCGAGTGGTGCCAAGCACCGGATCGAATGGTGTAAAGAACGCAGCCAATGGACTCTGAAACAGTGTAAACGTGTTCTTTATCTTCCCTGATTGGGAGTCTGATGGGCTTTTGTCTGGGTTTTGGCGGATGCCAGGAGAATGTTACCTGCCTGACTGCATTGTGTAAACTGTAATATTTGGTGGAGGAGAGATAATGTAATGGGTCTTTTTTTCCTGGGTTAGGCTAGGCTTCTCATTTCCATGAATGTTTCAGCATACCAAGACATTTTGGACAATGCTGTGCTTCCAACATTTTTGCAACAGTTTGGGGAAGGCCTTTTTCTATTCCAGCATCACTGTGCCCCAGTCATGATGGGAGGCCAATGTCTAATCCAGCATGAATGTGCCCCAGTACATAAAGCATTACACATGGTTGGATGAAGTTGGTGTGGAAGAACTTGACTGGCTGCACAGAGCCCTGACCTCAACACCATCAAATATCTTTGGGATGAACTGGAATGGAGATTGTGGACCAGGACTTCTTGTCACAACATCAGCCGTGACACATACACACAGTCACAGAACAGGGTCACCGAGTGCTGAATCATGCTCTGCTGATTCCATAGCTGAAGATGTCCAAGCTTTTGTTGCCATTAATATCATCGCAAAAACTGTGAGGTGGCAGTTTCATGGAATGGGTTTCCATGGCCGAGCAGCTTCATACAAGCCTCATATCACCAAGTACAATGCCAAGCATGTGATCGAGGGGTGCCAAGCACCGGATCGAATGGTGTAAAGAACGCAGCCAATGGACTCTGAAACAGTGTAAACGTGTTCTTTATCTTCCCTGATTGGGAGTCTGATGGGCTTTTGTCTGGGTTTTGGCGGATGCCAGGAGAATGTTACCTGCCTGACTGCATTGTGTAAACTGTAATATTTGGTGGAGGAGAGATAATGTAATGGGTCTTTTTTTCCTGGGTTAGGCTAGGCTTCTCATTTCCATGAATGTTTCAGCATACCAAGACATTTTGGACAATGCTGTGATTCCAACATTTTTGCAACAGTTTGGGGAAGGCCTTTTTCTATTCCAGCATCACTGTGCCCCAGTCATGATGGGAGGCCAATGTCTAATCCAGCATGAATGTGCCCCAGTACATAAAGCATTACACATGGTTGGATGAAGTTGGTGTGGAAGAACTTGACTGGCTGCACAGAGCCCTGACCTCAACACCATCAAATATCTTTGGGATGAACTGGAATGGAGATTGTGGACCAGGACTTCTTGTCACAACATCAGCCGTGACACATACACACAGTCACAGAACAGGGTCACCGAGTGCTGAATCATGCTCTGCTGATTCCATAGCTGAAGATGTCCAAGCTTTTGTTGCCATTAATATCATCGCAAAAACTGTGAGGTGGCAGTTTCATGGAATGGGTTTCCATGGCCGAGCAGCTTCATACAAGCCTCATATCACCAAGTACAATGCCAAGCATGTGATCGAGGGGTGCCAAGCACCGGATCGAATGGTGTAAAGAACGCAGCCAATGGACTCTGAAACAGTGTAAACGTGTTCTTTATCTTCCCTGATTGGGAGTCTGATGGGCTTTTGTCTGGGTTTTGGCGGATGCCAGGAGAATGTTACCTGCCTGACTGCATTGTGTAAACTGTAATATTTGGTGGAGGAGAGATAATGTAATGGGTCTTTTTTTCCTGGGTTAGGCTAGGCTTCTCATTTCCAGTGAATGTTTCAGCATACCAAGACATTTTGGACAATGCTGTGATTCCAACATTTTTGCAACAGTTTGGGGAAGGCCTTTTTCTATTCCAGCATCACTGTGCCCCAGTCATGATGGGAGGCCAATGTCTAATCCAGCATGAATGTGCCCCAGTACATAAAGCATTACACATGGTTGGATGAAGTTGGTGTGGAAGAACTTGACTGGCTGCACAGAGCCCTGACCTCAACACCATCAAATATCTTTGGGATGAACTGGAATGGAGATTGTGGACCAGGACTTCTTGTCACAACATCAGTCGTGACACATACACACAGTCACAGAACAGGGTCACCGAGTGCTGAATCATGCTCTGCTGATTCCATAGCTGAAGATGTCCAAGCTTTTGTTGCCATTAATATCATCGCAAAAACTGTGAGGTGGCAGTTTCATGGAATGGGTTTCCATGGCCGAGCAGCTTAATACAAGCCTTATATCACCAAGTACAATGCCAAGCATGTGATCGAGGGGTGCCAAGCACCGGATCGAATGGTGTAAAGAACGCAGCCAATGGACTCTGAAACAGTGTAAACGTGTTCTTTATCTTCCCTGATTGGGAGTCTGATGGGCTTTTGTCCGGGTTTTGGCGGATGCCAGGAGAATGTTACCTGCCTGACTGCATTGTGTAAACTGTAATATTTGGTGGAGGAGAGATAATGTAATGGGTCTTTTTTTCCTGGGTTAGGCTAGGCTTCTCATTTCCAGTGAATGTTTCAGCATACCAAGACATTTTGGACAATGCTGTGCTTCCAACATTTTTGCAACAGTTTGGGGAAGGCCTTTTTCTATTCCAGCATCACTGTGCCCCAGTCATGATGGGAGGCCAATGTCTAATCCAGCATGAATGTGCCCCAGTACATAAAGCATTACACATGGTTGGATGAAGTTGGTGTGGAAGAACTTGACTGGCTGCACAGAGCCCTGACCTCAACACCATCAAATATCTTTGGGATGAACTGGAATGGAGATTGTGGACCAGGACTTCTTGTCACAACATCAGTCGCTGACCTCACAAATGCTTTATAGGATGAACATTCCCACAGAAACACTCCAAAATCTTGTGGAAAGATTTCCAAGTAGAGTGGAAGCTGTCAAAGCTGCAAAGAGGGGGACGTTTTTAAAAGATTATGTCATAAAAGTCCCAGTTGGTGTAATGGTGTCTAAATACTTTTGTCCATACAGTGTAAAATTTTCAGCATTTATGATGTGTCACATTTCTGCCAGTGTCGTATTTTCTTGAATAAAATGTGGTTTTGCTAGTTTGCCCTGTGGACAGTGTACAGTAATGCATAGGTAGCACTTTTACTAAATGGATTCATAAAAAAAGTTTATTTGTTGAAACAAAGGCCCATTTTTGCCATTAAAATAACAACACATTGATCCGAAATACAGTAGACATTGTTAATGTTGTAAATGACTAATGTAGTTGGTAACAGATAAATAGATATATAGACAGATAGATAGATTTAGTATACATCTGAAAACTGTTGTGGTGAATAAAGAAACAATAAAATTGTCCTTCTTTAGAGTCTAAATAATTATTTGTAACCTTGTCAGCGTCTTGACTGTATTTCCTATTAATTTTCCAACTGCTTTGATGTATGTTTTCATGGAAAACACGGATATTTCAAAATGATCCCAAACTTTTTAATGGTAGTGTACATAAGGTTTTCTTGTACAGAGATTAGTATAGTATTACTGACGCCATGTTTTTTATATTACAAATATTAATCTGCTTCATAATAAGGGAAATGGTTCTCATTTTTTCCAACACACATTTATTAGATTAAATCATTTCCAATGTCTTATTCATTAAGTTCCCATAAAATTGTTGTTTCGTTGTCATTTGCTAGCATTCACCATTTTTTACTTGCAATCTTAACAGAAATGAATCATCATAGATATATGAATTTATCTTGAGATGCCTAAAATGAATAAACCCTAATGCTGCTGAGTGCATGGATTATATCTGTTATTTCAGTGAAAAGTAACTCTACGATCATATCCATTAAATCCCCATGACCATTAGTAAAATCTGGCTCTGATATGCAGAAGTCTGCTAATGCAAGAATACTGAGAGCCGTGCTGTCTGCAATCTCTTAGCAGCGCATTGCGCTGCTGGATATGGCTGCTGAAATAAACATTTTTAAAAAGTAAGAAAAAAATATTTGTTGCCACCTGATATGACATCACGTCATGTCCGGTGACTGTATTTCCCTCCTTCGTGCAGGCTTATTTTAATTTCCAAAGTGATGCTGTGGCATGTTCTGTGGGGCAAAATAACATGTTCTGTGGGACAACGTGTCACTGTGGTATGTTCTGTGGGGCAAATTAACACTGTGGAATGCCAAATTATGTGGGTGTAATATAGGTGCATGGCAGGTGCTGTGGGTACTGTGTGGTGCTGTGTTAAGTGCTTTAGGTTCAATGTGAGTGCAGAGGAAGGGAATAAAACAAGAAATTAATTTTTTAATAACATTTTTATTACATATGAAAATAGAATATTAAAAGGTTCATATAAGTATACTAGTGAGAGAGAGATGTGTATAGATATTTATTGTTTTAGAATTGTACAATTTACACCTCGCGGGGCTCTTGTGTGTGGCATAATTAACGGGCTCCTTTGTGTACCATAATTAAGGGGGCTCCTTTGTGTGGCATAATTAAGGGGGCTCCTTTGTGTGGCATAATTAAAGGGGCTCCTGTGTGAGGCATAATTAATGGGGCTCTTGTGTGAGGCATCGTTATTGGGCTCTTGTGTGAGGCATCGTTATGGGGCTCCTGTATGTGGCATCATTTATGAGGCTACTGTATGGCATATTTAATGGGCCATCTGACTAGCATTGCTAAGGGATCTGTTTTGCAGGGTATTGGAGGAAATTCGGGGGAGTGACGCCTCTGCAGAAGTATATTGTTTCATACTTTTGTGTTTGTCTCTTAAAAGATTTTTTTTAAGTCACCTATTCACTTCAAGTATTATTTATCAATCTAACTGCGAAATCATATATGGCAATAGCAAGAATATGAGCACTTGCTCACTATGCACAAAGGCAATTTTCAAACAAAATGGGGCATATTGGCCATTATGGTTAATGTACCAAAGTATGCACCTGTCTGATGTATGATAAATGCCAGTAACTATGTTTCAGTTTCTTTCAGGTGGAACTGAAGTGCTAGGTGCACAGAAACAAGAAAAAGATTTTGATTTTGATCGCATGAGGATATGATGTCGTTATCCATAGCAATTGGGTCTATGGCAGGGGTAGGCAAACTGCGGCTTTCCAGCTGTTCCAAGACTACATCTCCCATACTCGTCTGCTAGGCTATTAGCTGGAAGAGCATTATGGGAGATGTAGTCTTGGAACAGCTGGAGAGCTGCAGGGAGCAATAAAATACAGTCCCACCCACTATGTAAAAGGATAGAACTGTATTAGTCTTGGGAATAAACTTGTGAATCATGTACGGACAGGAGTACGTAAATACATCTTTTGTATTTGAATTATTTATTTATGTAAGAACACTTTGAAATTCTGGATTGCCTGCCTGCTGGATAGAACATGTGAGCTGCCATAATCCACTTTGGCATGAATCAGAGCAGAAGCTTCTGTAAATGAAGGGAATTTGGGAATTGCCCCTTTTAAACAAAACAGAAATACAAGAAACGTGCACAAAAAACAAACAAAAAAAAACCAGATCCGCTTGGTGCATTTGTCTTCCAAATCCCTATTAAATATGCAAAAGAAAAAAGTTTGATAATCATAAATTTTAATGATAATTGAGGGGTTGGGCGGAGCGATGACGTAAGGGACGTTTTCGCGGGGTTTGTTGAACCTCCGGAGGAAGCACCCGAGAACCAGGCAGAGAGAATGACTGGCTCCCCGGCGGCAAGAATTCATTGAAATTCACGGCGACCTGCGGTGAAGGAGAGACAGTGGAAGCCTGGGTATGTGTTTAAAGCAGCGTTTAATGCATGAAGAACGACTACAGTCAGAGGAGGAAACGAACCTGATCTACCTGACCGAGAACCAGCTGGGGGAAATGGACAGATCCTCAGAAAGCTAAGTCCCATTTAAACTGTATATATTGTTAGAACACGAGGGAGAAATAAACTACTGTTTAAAGCCTGTAATACACCAACCTTGCAAAACAGGGGAGCTAAGAAAACATAAGATGGAACAAACGAATAGGAGGAATATATTAGTCGTTTAGACAAAATTTTGTGACTGTTTCAAAGGAGCACAAACCTGGGGACTGTTTAATCATTTGTCAAGTTGTTGAACTGCCCTTTTTCTGCATCCTGTTGTGGATCAAATACTATAAACAGACCACAGCAGCGAGTTTGAATCTAATTTTCTGAACTTAAATTTCTCCTTTCACTGTGCGGTAGCTTTAAACTTCTAAATAGACCATAGCGGCTGAAGTATGGGCTATAAAAACTGATAAACTAAGAACTAATGACAAATGTTTTTTCTTTTTCTTTTTCTGAAACCTTAAATCTTGCAAACAGATCACAGCTGTCGAGGCATGGGTTGTGGGATCTGATAAATTAACAAATTTTTTCTACAGCAGCGGGTTGTAGCTTTAAATTTCGTAAACTGATCACAGCTGCTGAAGTATGGGCTGTAAGATCTGATAGACTGGGAACTGATTATACTTTTCCCCACACCTTGCTGTAGTTTTAAATTTTGTAAACATATCACAGCTGCTGTTGTATGGGCTGTAAGTTCTGATGAACTAAGAACGGGTGACTTAGACCCCGTAAATAGGGGTTTTAACACAGGTTGCTAAGCCTTGAAATATTTGTGAGTAAGGATCTGAACCTGAACCAAATTTTTTTTTTTTTTTTTTTTTTTTTTCTCACATCCTGCTGTAGCTTAAACTCTGTAAATAGATTGTAACTGCCGAAGTATAGATTGTGAGATCTGAGAAACAAAGAACTGCAAGCTAACTTTTTTCCCGATAGCGTGTCGTACCTTTAAATTTTGCAAATAGATCACAGCAGCTGTGGGAGAACTGAGAAACAAAGAGCTGCTGACAAATTTCTTTTTTCTCCTCAAATTATGTCGTACCCTTAAATCTTACAAATAAATCACAGCAGTTGAATTAAGGATTGTAAGACCTGATAAACCAAGAATTGGCGACATATGGGGATTGATACAGGCTGCTAAATTTGAGCTGTTAAATCCGGGAAAGGAAGTTGGAAACTTTAGAGTATTAACTACCCACTTTGGGAATACTAAGATACCTAAGATACAAGGGACTCTCTAACATCTTATTGGATATACGGAACTATAAAAATTCTAAAATAAGAAATAAGCTGACAAACCTTGCAGCATTGAAGGCAGGTCCCAAAAGAAGCTGCTTATTTGGCTGACTTTCCCGACCCCCCCCCCCCCCCCCCCCCAGGAATCTTCCAAAGAAAAAGTCCTCCTGAATTTGCTTAGAGATAAATATCGAATATAGAATGGCATCAAAAAAATTGGCTGAGCCTAAACAAACTACTAAAAAGAAATTGGATAAAAAGCCAGAAAAAAGGCTGTCAGGTTTCTTTTCCCCACAAACAAACAGAGGAGAAGCAAAAATATCAGCTAATGAGGAAATGTCACTTTCCGATACAGGAGATCGAATATCAGATACAGAGGGCCAGGGGGATCAGCCCGCATCTTTACCAAGCATCTCGGCTGAGTTTATTAAAAAATGCTTCGTACAACAAGCAGAGGAAATAAAGAAAGAAATACTCTCTAACTCTCAAGAGATAAAACAAGAAATTACCAACATGGGGAAAAAGTTTGAACAGCTGGAAACTCAGATAAAAAAGATGGAGAATCAGATCAAGAATCAGACAGAGAACATTGAGGAAATACAGAAGAGAATGGATAATCTAGAGTCAAAATTGGCAGACCAAGAAGACAGAAGCAGGAGGAATAACATCAGAGTCCGAGGAATATCAGAGGAAATAACAAACAAAGATCTTGAGAAATTCATGGAAGATTTCTTTCAGTTTTTAGACCTTCACATAACAAAAGATAATAATATGATGGAAAGATGTCACAGAGTTCGCAGACCGGAGAAGATACCGGAACACATACCCAGAGACATTGTTATATGCTTTCAGTCTTTCAAATTTAAACGATCACTAATGACTGCTATGATGGGCAAATCTTTAGAGGGGACAACATATGGAAATATAAAAGTCTTCCCCGACTTATCAATCTTTACTAGGAAAGCACGGAAGGCTTTTGCGCAAGAAACCCAGATACTTAGGAGCAGGGGGATAAGATACTCATGGGGTTTCCCTACTAAAGTAATGACCCTATACGAGGGTAAAAGAGAGATATTTTCCTCACCGCAGAGCTTAGCCCAATGGATAAAAAATCATAATTTGACTGGGGAGTGAATGATGAATAAATAAATAATACGGGGGGAGGAGGAGGGGGGGGGGAGGAGGAAGGGGGGGGGGGTCAGTGGAATACTTTAAAATCCACTAAATGACATTAATAAATCTTAGGGGGGTTGGAGGGGAGGAGGTATTGTAAATTAATAACTAAGAGAGAGGGGAAACGAATTAGGATTATATCGAAAGACAAAGTATGATCTAATCCAATTATTTACCACTACTGAAAATGCACTTTATAAAGAAGTAATAGCTTTTTATAGATGATTAAGCTCACAACATTTACTTAAACACGGAGGTACACAAACATAAAGGAGAAGGAGGGAGAAAGAAAGGGAAACAGACATTTTTTTTTTTTTTTTTTTTTTTTTTTTTTTTTTTTTAATAATGGGAGAGATGCGAGAGGGTTTAGGCTAACTAATTATACTTAAAATAAATAGAATAAAGATTACCTCTAAAGCATAGAATCACATATATAGGAAAAGGAATTAACATAAAAGAATTTAGCTCCACTTAATAATTATAGGTAAATATTAGATATTAGATAGGAGTGCTAAACAAATAAAGTGAATTGAAGTAAAATATTTATACACACAGATGGGAACATTTTCACATAATACAAGGAGCACTAGTTAGAAGTTTCTAGATTTATAGATTCACTAAAGATAAAAATAGGTTTTTGCCCCTTTGTCCCCTCGTCCTCTTTTGGCTCGTGCTTGCTCTCCTCCTCTCCTCTCCTTTCCCTTTCTCTTTCCCTTTCTTTTTCCCCTTCTCTTCTCTTTCTCTCCTTCTTTCTTCTCTCAGCCTGCTGGAAGGGTGTGTGAATCTAGAGACCAACACTCTATCCATTAATAGTTATGGATTTAAGGGTGGACCTGGACGTTCCTTTAAAAGAACGCCCAGTTTCACGGGTGGGTGGGAAGGGGTTTGTGCAGTGGGATCCCGAGAAGGACCAATGCGGGATTGTATATTTGTTGGTGTCTTGTTGTGTCATGTATGTAGTTGTCCATGGAGATCGAGGGAGGTCGGGGAATGAGTGCCAGAAAGCTGCCTTCATATGAGTGGTTTAAAAGTGCTTACAGTTAACGCGCGTGGGATTAACACGCCTCAGAAGAGAATAGTTGTACTTGACTTTCTGAAAAAAGAGAAGGTTCATATATGTGCGATACAAGAAACTCATTGGAAGCAGGGAGATGAATTGAGAATAAAATCTAGGGACTATCCAATGATATTAAGTGCTTCTCTCCCTGATAAGAAAAAGAGAGGGGTTGCATTTCTGTTCTCCAAAAGTATTGATCCGGTAATTATACATTTAGAACGTGATCCAGACGCTAGATATATCCTCATAATATGCAAAATTAGAGACAAAGTTTACACATTAGTAAATGTATATGCCCCGAATCACTCCCCGGCCTCATATATCCAAAAATTGTTTGTTAAAATAGACAGAGTAAAACAAGGAATAGTACTGGTAATGGGAGATTTTAATTGTGTTATGAACGAACATCTAGATCGTAGGTCAGGTAGGGGCGGAGGCAAAGACAAAAATCTCATAAATAACGCAAAAAAGCTTAGAGAGACTGTTAAACTCTTTCCTCTCCTGGATCTATGGAGGATCTTCCATCCAGGGGAGGTGGATTTTTCCTGTTATTCGAGAACGCACCTGACATATTCCAGGTTAGATATGTTCTTTGGAGATAGAGTTGCAACTCAAAATGTCAAGAAAATTGCTATAAAAAACATCCCCTGGTCGGATCATAGTGTTGTATGGTTGACTTTGGAAACAGGAAAAGTAAGAGTTAGACCTGAATGGAAACTTGATAGTGCTTTAATTCGAAAGAAGCAAAATATACAATATTTAAAGCAAGCAATTGCTAATTTTTTCCACGAAAACGGCCATAATGAAGTAAGCCCCCCAATGACATGGTGCGCCTTTAAGGCAGTTATGAGAGGACATCTGATCAAATTAGAAATCCAGGAAAGAAGAAGGTCCCTCCCGAAACTAGCCAACCTCTATATAACCTTAGAAGGCCTTATTAATCAAAACAAAGCTGACCCATCTCTATCTATATCGAATCAAATAAAAGTAATAGAAGATAAGATCAAGGAGCAGTTAATAGAAAAAGCAAATAAAACCCTAGAAAGATTCAAGACAACATGGTATTACAACGGAAATAAAGTGACTAAATCGATGACGAAGAGGCTTAAAAAACAGGAGGCCAAAAAACAGATCTCTTCAATAAAAACAAAAGAAGGAGTAGTAATGATACCAGAAAGGATAGCTGAGGCTTTCCAGACCTTTTATCAGGCCCTATACAATCTCCCTGACACACCAAATCAGGAACTAATTGACTCTTACTTTAGGGATTTAACGCTGCCCAAGATAAACTTAGACCAATTAAAAACTCTCAATAGTCCATTTACATCCGAGGAGGTAAATTACTGTATAGATAAATTGAAGCTTAATAAGACCCCTGGTCCCGATGGATTTAATAACCTGTTCTTTAAAGTGTTCAAAAAAGATCTATTGGTGAATCTAACTGAGATGTTCAATTCGTTATCCAATAACGATCCTATACCAGAAGAATTATTGAGAGCAAACATCATTACCATACCAAAAGAGGGAAAGGATTTGGAGCTGGTAACCAGCTACCGACCCATCTCCCTTCTGAACACAGATATTAAACTGTATTCAGCAGTATTAGCAGAAAGGATAAAAAAATTATTACCATCAATAATCCATCGGGACCAGACAGGTTTCATACCGGGAAGATCCTCGGCGGATAATGTTAGACGATTAATTGACACATTGGACTATTCTAGAGCAAAGGATATCCCCCTCCTGACCCTGTCGTTGGATGCCGAAAAGGCTTTCGACAGGGTCAGGTGGGGTTTTATGAGAACTTCACTAGAGATCTTTGGCTTCGAGGGAAGAATGTTAAACTCTATCCTGGCATTATATACGTCCCCATCCGCAAGAGTACTGGGATGCGGTTTTTCCACTGATTGGTTTAACTTACATAACGGAACCAGACAAGGCTGTCCTTTATCCCCACTTTTATACCTTATCACGATGGAACCAATGGCAGCAGCCATAAGACAGAACCGAGAGATATCAGGGCTAAAGATAGGAAGTGAGGAGTTAAAAATTAACCTTTATGCGGATGACACTATAGTGACTATGGAGAACCCTGATAAATCCTTGGTAGGCTTAGTGAATGAAATAGATAGATACTCAATGGTATCTGGGTACAAATTAAATCATGATAAAACCATTGCCCTGCCAAATAACATATCGGTAGAATTAGAGAACAAATTAAAAACTAAATTCAGATTTGTCTGGGCGGATAATTTGAAGTACCTGGGCATAAGTATCTGGGCAGATCCAATAAAAATAATGGAGGAAAACTTCCTCCCTCTGCTAAAGTCTACTACCAAACAACTAAGCGATTGGAAGAACCTATGTTTTTCCTGGTGGGGACGAATAAATGTGGTCAAGACCTATATTCTACCAAAATGGCTCTACCTTTTCAGGATGCTCCCAATAGAAACCCCAGTCAGTTGGCTTACTATGATACAACGGGCTCTTAGGAACTTTGTGTGGCAAAACAAAAAACCAAGACTAAAATTAAACTGTTTAAAAAGAAAGATCTCCCAGGGAGGATTGGGAATGCCAGACATAATACAATACCATGACTCAAGCCTTTTAGCCCATGCAGTCACCTCCCAGTTAAAAATATCTAGTAACGAGGCTTGGTATAATATCGAAGCAGTTTTGGGCGGAGAATCAGAGCTGGTCAAACTTTTCTGGTACACTGGGGATAAAAGTAAAGAAAAAGATCAAACCAAAGGTAGAGGGATAGTTCTAGACAATATTCTACATGTGTGGAGAAGACACAGGAAAAGACTTGGGCTTGACAACTATGTAATTCACGAGCTCCCACTGACATTGCTGGAAAGTAATATAGATTATATAAACCTGAAAACCTGGCATGAATGTGGTGTGAAATCCCTGGGAGAAATATGGGGGAATACGGGAATTATTCCCTTCCAGGAATTGCAGGATAGATTTCCAGAATTGAAAGGTGAAACTTTTAATTACCTAAGGATGAAGGGTTATTTGTCAAAACATCTGCACAAGATGAAATCAGATAAAGTGAATCTTTTTAGGAAAATCCTAAAAGATAACAACCAGAAAAATCTATTAAAAAGAATAAAAGATATGTCAGATCTGGATAACGCAGATTGTGACTTCTCGGCTTTTTCTAAGTGGGAACGTGATATAGGTATTATTATACCAAAGGAAGATCTGATAAAATCCCTTTTCTTGACATATAAATCAGTGAGATGTCTAAATTTGGTGGAATCACATTATAAAATTCTAAACAGGATGTATCTGGTGCCATCCCGCCTGGCGGTGATGGGGCGGGGGGCACCGGATACATGCTGGAGATGCAATAAGGATAGAGGGGACATGCTACATACATGGTGGGCATGTCAACCCCTTAAATTGATGTGGCAGGAAATGTTGGGGAAGCTTCTATATATGACTAATACTCCGTTGTTAAATAAGCCGGAGATACTTCTCTTGCACTTAAATCTACCAGGTACTAAGGAATGGGAGAAGGCTTTTACTTTACATTTTTTAACCGCAATAAAAGTGTCAATAGGTAGACTATGGAAATCACCTCAGGTCCCGAGTTGGGTGGAGATTAAGAAACAACTAGAATATCAATTTAAGATGGAGAGAGGAATTTCACTTTACCAAACAAAAGACCTAAAAAAGGTGGAAAAATGGGATAAATGTCTAGAACTCCTAACTCGGGACTTGGGATGAAACATGGTAGACGCGTTTGAACTGTAGACCACTGATCCACATGAAATATGGTAAAATAAAAGGTGAACAGCGGTTAGATGGCTCTTGTTTCCCCCCGTTTTCTCCCCCCTCGATCTCCATGGAAGTAAATGTTTTAGTAGTATGTCTTGTTAAATGTTTTGTAGATTTGAATGTCCTTTATGTATTTTTATATGATAATCTTCATGTCAAGGAGACTAAGCATAGTAAAAAATGCACAAGGATGAGTTGAAAATACACGACTTCACGTTTATTGTTCACCTGATTATTTACGTGTTCTCGATTCTGAGTGCGGAGGAAAAAAAAAAAAAAAAAAAAAATAAATAAAAAAAAAAAAAATTTTAATGATAATTAATCGCATATTTGATGACTGTCTGTTGGACCGTGGAGAAAAATGGAAGGTGTTTAATTTGCCGTTTGCAACCCTCAGTTCAGTCTTATAACATTAAATACACATTGCTTTGAAGACTGTGCTCTCTTTGGGCTCTTTTCCTCTATGCCCCAAGAGAATGGGACAAAAATCATCCAAATTTAGTCTTTTGCATAGTTGCTTGATTTTCCCAATTTTATATTCACCCAATTTATCAGTGCCCCCGAGATTGCTCAATCTATATGTGTATATATAGTGGTGGGCTTAGCATAATATGGCCATATATGTAACCAAATCTCCAATTTTGTTATCTTAGAAAGAAAGGTGTTTTTAAGTAGCTTCAATGAAACCTATAGCTTTAAGAGTTTTCCTACCTGCTTTGAGGTGAGTGCGCTGATCTCAGCAGCACCCCTTATAATATATAATATATGCTAGTTTAGGAGAGTGCATTTCTTTTGGATATATATAAAGGTATGGGGGAAACAAATTGTATTACTACCTTTCAATATGAACAATTCTGAATGGTAAAGCTTATCACAATTTACTTTATGGATTACGAAATGCTTTTTTGTGTAGGTTAAAGTCAGATTCTGTTGTAGTGTTCTTAGGTAATTACAGACTCCAGTATTGATCTGTTTCACAATTGTTAAGTACATAATGGTCCTACCTGTGTACAACAGACATATTACGTACATAGCATAACTTACAATATGCCATATGAAATGATATAAAGCAATACATGACTAATGGCTGGTACATTTTTAACTTCTCTGCAAAGCATTGCTTGTTCCAAATTGACTCAAGGTGTTAAATTACACTTTGCCATAAAGAATAGTGCTGTTTTATATCATGGAAATGAAAACTGTAATGACAGCTAAATCAGGGCTTGTCAATTATTGCAAAAATTAATTAATCTGTTAATGCATACATTGATTAAATCGTACTTCAAAAGGCGTGTAGACGAGGGTGATCCATTAATTTTACTTGAGATGACAGCCGCATAGGCTCAGCAAATGCTTTTTCTCTGAAAATACTTTATGGGTAGTTGCATTTGCCGTCGCTGTTAATCTGATTTTATTAGGCAGAGACGCTCGAACGAATTTTGGTTTACAGATTGCGTCTTTGAAGAGGGAAGCATAAATTATTTGTGGAAGCTAACCATCAGCTCTTTGAGAAGTAATATTTTGTGATGTAAACTTAAAGAAATAGTCACTTTTCGAAAAATACTTCCACTTTTTTTTTATAGTAGTTTTTTTTTTATAGTAGTAGATGAATTTGATTGTTGGGGTGTATACCCCACACTGAAAGGCATTTCATATATGATAACGTGACATTATAACAAAGGCTATTGACTTCAGTGTGCTAGTCACCTTTGTAAATCTAAAAGGCTGATATTACAAGACACATCCATCTTGTAGCCCCCAGACAAAGTCGGGGAGGGGCAGTCATGACAGGGTGCTGAGGGGATATGTCCAGCCTATAGTGGGAGTTAGTGGGAGGAGTTGGGAAGTTATAAAAGATAGGGAACAGGAATTTTGGGAGCCATTTTAGAATAAAGTTTTCCCCTACCTGTTGTCCCACCCACCCTCCATGTTTTTTGCTGGTTGTATGTTTTTTATCTTCATGTCACAGCGTTGGTGGAAGCTTGCAGAGTATCCAGGAGGGTAAATGGAAGAACGGAATGGGGGGAGTCAATCGGGACTCTGGTGGAAGGTTCGAGGGGAAAGTGGTACCTCGAACCTCAGGTATTTGGGGCATTGGTATACGTTCAGAACATGCTTGGTTGCTCTTTCTGTTGTTATATGGAATGTTATGTTTAGTCATTGTATAATACTGGTATTTGTGTGGCATTTATATAAAATGTAATGCAATGACTATTTAAATAAAGTGCTGTGGCCATTATTTTACCCCACAGTCTGGTTTTAAGTTATCAGTTATTTCTAGGCGAATATATATCCCCGTCATGTAATATAATATACATGTAATATATATAATAATGTAATATATGTAATATATATCCACCGTCATGTAATTCTGAATAGGATTACCCCAGCTGTTACAGGTAAACCCCCTTGACGTGACTTTTTTTCAACCCTAGCTGTTGAACCTGGTATGTCCTGGCAGAGTCAGTCCTATACAAACATTCAAAGGGTGCAAGTGTAGAAAAATGTAGAGCTTAAAAGAAGCAAAAAAAATAAATATTTTAAATACAATGCTGGCTGAAATCCTTGGAATTTGTTAGGAAACACATTCATTGTATTAATATCAGTGTCAAAATCCTGCAAAGGTGGTATATGGTCCCTGTTGAACTATGAAACATTTCAAACAGAAGCCTCCAACTTATGCTGGCACTGCAACAAGAAGCCTGGTACACTGAAGCATCTGTGGTGGGACCTTTTGGTCTTAAATAACCTTAAATCAGAAATTGTGGTACTCTTTGGTTATTTGGACATTAAAATAGATACATTATCCTCAGCATGTTTTCTTTTTCATCTCAATCTTCCCAAGATCCCCAAAACTCAACTCAGTTAATCGTTAATTCAGTTCTCAATAAAGACTACATCAAGCTTCAAATAAATTATCAGGCCATGATGGAGAAAAAGCTTAATTCTATAATACTGTATTTGTTCAAATATAACACAAGGTTTTTTTCCAAGCAAATGCTCTGAAAAAGTCCCCTCGTCTTACATTCGAGGTTCATCTTATAATCAGACCTCAAATCGAGGTCTGACTATAGGACTGGGATCCAGGTCCCCTTGCATGCAGCTGGTGGATTTATGTGCGATGCACTCTGACACCCTCTGCTGCTGCCCAGCACTTCCACCGGGACTTCTTTGACAGAAGCCAGGAGGTAATGTGACCTTCCTGCAGTCCATCATAGAAGACAGAAGTGTCGGGCAGCATTGAAGGATGTCTGAAAGCATTGCACAGACATCCACTGGCTGCCCACACAAGCCAACAGGGATATTCAAGGCAAGAAGGGGGAGGAGCACGTCTGGAATGTGGGAGGGGCATTGGCAAAGTCTGGGGGCAGCATTGGCAAAGTTTTGGGGCAGCATTGGCTAAGTCTGGGGGCACATGGCAATGTGGGGGGCACAATTGGCTTAGTCTGGGGGCAGATGACTGTGTGGGGGAATCCATTGGTTAAGTCTGGGGGCCGATTTCCAAATATAAACAAGAAATGCTATTTTTTTTCTATCACAATTTTTATTAAATATAAAAACAACTGTTTACATGTGAATATTTACAAGTAACACTTTTTTCCTATAGGGCAGTCTTATATTCAGACTTTTTATTATTTTTCTAAAAGAATATACAAAGTTTGGGGGGTCATCTTATATTCAAGCAAACACAGTAATATTAACACTACTTACAATGACATTTGATACAAATTGAGCATATTTTTTTGCAAAATAGACTTATTATTCAAGACCCGAGCATAGACACACTTTGTTATCACCTTTTGGGCATTACATTTATCTTAGCCCACCCCCATGTTTATTGTTGACTAAGAACCCAATGGGGTGTTTGTATCTCTTGACTGTTCGCTCCAAGTATTATATTATTGATTATAATAGATGTCGATATGAAGATGTATCCAAGAGAATTGTTTCTCAATATTTGCAAACTCTGTATACTAGGACATTTTATGTCTATTTTGTATGTTTATAATAAAAATAAAAACTCCAGTCCCTAGCTAATAACTCTAAAACGAAACGATCAAATTATTTTAAAATTTTGTTCTGCATTAACATACCATTGTCCTGATACTGAGGTTAAATGGCTTACTGCAGACCTGGAATCAATAGTTTATTGAAGTGTTTGATTTTTTTTTTCTGCAAGGAAAAACAATGTTAAATTCTATTAAGGATTCTAATACTAATTGGGTACTCCAACTTCTATCACCTGCATGATACACATGGCACTTATGACGTTAAAGTTGTTAATGCAACGGAAGATAAATGTGACTCAACTTTCCATATTTAATTCCGGGCTAGAATGAAAAAATATCTCTATTACCATAGTTGTCATTTTTACTTCGTATCACAGCAAATCTCCAACCATTTCTAATCTGCTCTGTTTACCTGGGAATGATTAAGATTTTCTCTGGATGATAGGAAGCCTGTAAGCAGCATGTAGAGCCAGTTATTTTCTGATGAGTTGGCTGCTGGGTGCATCCTTCTGCCAAATGCCAATAACTTCTCCTCCCCAGAAGGTGTTATTTCTGGTTTATACAATTCATGCAGGGACAGTTAGCATCCTCACAGAGGAAGTAGACTCTGGTAAGTTTTAACATCCTTAGTTTTTAAGCAGACTTTAAAAATCCACTATCTTAGCATGTGCATTAGAAAATCTGCAAATTGCAAATAATACACACAACAACACAGTGTGACAATGCACTCCATGTTACAGAGTTAAGTACCTAAAATACAATTATTATTTCCAACTACACAGATTTTTAAAGAATTGTATTTTTCCCTTTGAATAAAAAGCTGCAGACGATAGATATTCATTTTATTGCACGCTGGTTTTCTAGAAACAATAGTTTCAATGTCTGGAACTATGGAACCAAGGGAGGGCAGGCGTTTGCTCGAGGGAGCAAAAATTATTTGGTTGCCCCTGGCGCCACTTCATCAGCCCACCTGATATCATCAAACATAGACACACATTGACATGCATGACCGATTTGATGACAGATAAGGTACAGAGATTGATAGGCAAACAAGACAGTTTGAGAAATCGAAATTGTTACTGACTGGGGCATTTCAAAGTTAAAAGTGGTGCAGCCCAACCAATTAAGTGAGATTAGGGAGCAGCCTGGTGGGCAATTGCCTTCCTGGCTCATTTGCCAGCCCTCTTTTGTATGCCATACTGGGGAAGTAGCTTAATACCATCACTATAAAAGTCCTGACAAGTGTGATGGCAATGGTCCTGCAGACCCTGAAAAGCCATGTCCGAATGGACACATGCTTTGACATTAATCCGAACAGCAGTATAATGCTCAGGGATTACAGATCGCATTGTCACCTACATGTTATTATTTATTTGATAGAGATAGTGCCAAACCTCATGCAGTAACGACATAAAAACAAAATGGTACAGAAACAGAGGTGACTACACTCAAAAAAGATACAATATGCAAAACATGTATTTTATTTACATATGCAGAAAGGTCTATCCCGTCCAAACCATTTCAAAGGCATATGAAAGAGGCCAAATAAATGCAATAAATAAATATAGTGAGTCAGTGTAGGTGCAAAGAAAGTGAACTAAAGTGAAGCAACAATCGTCTTTGTGGCATAAGTCAAGTCCTGTTGGCAATATGATATTGAATATATATAATACAAACTGGCTTCTACCAGTGGCAGATAATGTAGAAAGAAAAAAATGTCAGAGAGAATCTTAACTTCTAGAAGCCTTGTGACTTCTGGTGCTTTGGCACTTTTAGTGCTAGCACACCACATTTAAAAGAAGGCACTAAAAAGAGCCTGAAAAGTGGCAGAAAACCACCACTAACTGCATTTTGGCAGAAGTGTTATTTCCTCTCACATGTGGTGAATATAGAAGGATTTTATACATAACCCCTATGTGTAGCTGATGGTATTGCAGTAATGAAGTTTAGGATGAATTTTGAATTTCAAAGAGCTTTTATTTTAGCTAGCAGACAAACAGATATTGACAAAAAAGGGGCAATCATTTAAACAATATGCTTCAATGCTTAGCAATTCACTAGCATGTCCATAGTACAAACCTCTTAACAGTAGAAGAGTTATTTGGTGGTTTGGCAGTTATAAATGAAGATTGAGTGACACATGCTCAATTGTAAAGTATTCTCACTGTAGGTTTCTAGTGATGGATACGAGTAGCAATGATGTGAGAGATGGCTAGCTGTGATAACACTAAACACTACTTAGCACTACTCAAGGATGAGCTCAAAAAGACACAGGGGAAAGCACAATGGAATACAGAGCTCGGAAGAGAGGTTGACTAGTTTGTAGTTTATTTGGTAAGACAATGAATGAAATCTAGTGTTTGCAGATAATTCAGGCCAAATGCCAGACAGAAGATATAACAATTAGAACAAAAGGCACGCGTATATATTGTAAAGTAGAACACTATAAAGGATGAAGACTAAAGAGATGAGTATTGCATTAATCAAAGCAGGAAAGAATAGGGATATTCATTTATGTTTAACTTCTTGACAGACAGCGAGAAGGACATGCAGTATCACAGACACAAAAATTGGAAACCAAACCAATGTAAAATGAAAAGGAGAGTATATACTGTATATGTAGATGCGCACACCATTGTATGATTAGTGTAGCCATGGGTCCTTGGTTGAGAGGAATTAAGAGAAACACAGTTTAAGGTGGATGGATTTAATAGAGGGAAAACATTTCACCCCTTAAAGGAACACTGCATCAAGGAAGAAAGGGTTAAAAAAAGATGTCCCAATTGTTTGGGGTAACATAATATATATATATATATATATATATATATATATATATATATATATATATATATATATAGTACAGTTAGAGCTTTATTTGGGTACTATATATATATATATATATATATAGTACCCAAATAAAGCTCTAACTGTACTTTGTGTTAAATGACAAAGAAGAAATATACACTTTGAAAAAGAGGGTTTCCACTACTTTTCCATTCATACTTTCTACACATCTAGTGCAAATACAGAAAATGGCTCAACATTAGATTCCTGAATTTGTCCTGAGTTTGAAAGTACTTGATATACCTCAAATGTTCATCTCTTTTTGGCAGTTACTGGTCAACAAAAAACGTATTTGCAAGAATAGAAAACAATCTTGATTATAAGATGACCCCCAAACTTTTAATATAAATTTAGAAAGAAAAAAAGAAAACCGCCTAAATTTAAAATGATCATATAGGAGAAAAAAAGTATTCACTAGTAAATATTAATTTACATGTAAACTGTTTTTTTCATTTTAAACGAAAATATGATTGAAAAAATAAATTTCTTGTTTTGATTTTTTTTTTTTTTTACCAATCTGCTTCTCAGACTTGCCAATATGTCATTAGACTTCCAATCAGCCTCCCAGACTGCACCTGAAACTTTAATACCAGCCATAGAGCCCAAAACCACCAACAAAGTATATATTTTTCAAAAGAAGACATCCCAGGGTACATTCATTCAAGCTATTTTGACACTTTTCATGTGCCAGTTTAACCACACATACCTGCTTAACATTATGGGGGAAAACAAATTTGTGTTGTTATTTGCAAATCACAATGTTGACATTAATTTTGCCAATTTTCCGATTGATAGTGCAAGAAAATCCCACAATTCATGCAAAAAGCTAGGGTATTTCAAATGTTTATGTTAATGGGGGCTATGATTATGATTTTGCAGAGGTTGTTATGTGTTACTGGTAGAGAACGCCCACATTTGTGTTTAGAATCATTTCCTGAGTACAGTGGTACTACCCATGCATAGGTTTGCCATAATAATTGGGGGGGGGGGGGGGGTAACATGCCACATTTGGAACAAGCACATATCAGTTCTTAAAACCGATTGAATTGGAATTTTGACATATTTGGGCCATATTTGTAGAAAAGTAGACAATCTAGGGTATTTCAAGTGCTAGTATTTTGACACTTTTCATGCAGTCATTCTACTAACGGAATTTGTCAGTGTTCAGCAACATCCCCTGAGTTCAGTGATACCAGGTTTGCAAGGTTATTTGGGGGGTAAATGGGCATAAATGATTCTTCTATACAGTTTTTGAGTACAATCTGTGTGATACCATACTTTCTTGGCAGACACTGATCATTGTCACTGAAGTGGAGGATGCAAAGGGGCATTTCATATCTCTGCCTGGCCATTATGGCTGGAAAAATGGGGGGTAGCCAAGTTTGTTCAAAATGAGTGTATATGTTAACTTCTTTACAATTCCCTTCACTAGCATGAGTGCAAAATACTGTTTAATCTCCAGCAGTTAAAGGTTTATTGCTACAAGTATTTGCTAATTATGGAGCTTTTAGAGTTGTGTGAGTAAAATCAATACGTAGCTCTATTCACTAACTTGGATCATGGACTCATATTTGCTTCTTGTACAGGCAGGGATTTTGTCATGACCTTTAAAGATGAACAAGTTACAGCAGAATGTTCTAGGAATCCATTTATATTTACAAATGGGGTTTATGCAGCTTGATCTAAATGTGGCTTATTCTTTAAAAAAAGAAAAATCAACATTTTAGATATAACAATGATCTTGGAGACATGGGGGAGTGCGGAATTTTCTCCAGGGTTGGTTATACTGTTATCCTCAACCCCCTCTTAAGTGCTTAACATTTTAAAAATAACAAAAACATAAATAATAAAAAAGGCATCTGTAGTAGCCACCAGGAACACCGGGACACTCCCACCAACAAATGAAAAGGGTTTATCGCATTGTTGATTTCAGATATGTCTTTTGTTTTAGTTATGTGAGTTTATTTTATTAAATATTTTACTAAACAAGAGTGACTGGGCGCTGCCATTTTGTGAAATATAGTGTTTTTTGGTGCCACCCCCCAGAGAATTTACAGCACAAGTATCTCACTTTTGAGCTGGTGACACAGAATGCAATCTATAAGTTTGTATTCTGACCATAGACTTGCATTGAATGGGAGGGTAATGTAACTATTACATCACAAGGGGATGGAGTTATGATCCTGTTTGATCAAGTCAATCTCCTCTCTTTGTGTTGGAAGGCAGGAAAAAAAAAAGTTGTAAACAGCCACCTAGTCCTGCCCACTATGATACACAGGAGCCAGTAAGGGATCAGGGGTATCTTATAACATCATCATGCAGTCTTTGGCCACGAGTGTAAAGTGAGACTTGCTGGAAGATTTTGGAGACTGTTTCATCATGGGTAACATTCTCAAAATTGATGCTGGAGACAGACACCTGATTTTATTTTTACTTTTATATGCAATTAATTCAAACATAGAGGAAAACATAATTGGCATATGTGTTTGTTTTAAATGCATAGGTAGTCGAGTTACATCTTATGTAAGTGGTAGTGTCCCTTTAAGGATTTTTCCAGGGACACTACTTCTTTGCCCTCAACTTCTGTATGCCCAGACTATTGAGTCTACTCAATAAAGAGAGAATTGCAGGGGATTGAGATGGGAATGTCCATCTTTAGGCAAAGATTGAACAATTCTCCAATGCAGCTGAATGGAAGAATTATTCTAAACCACCTACTTTGGCCTTTCCTGTCTCACTTCCCTGCAATTCTCTCTTAATTGAATAGACACATGTGAGATAAATTAGTATGCATGAAAGGGTGGTCTGCAACAATGCTGAGGTAGGTAGTATGTGTCAAAGTAACATCCACATCAATGGCAGGACCCAAGGTTTCCCAGCAAACATTGCTCAAAACATCACACTGCATCTGCTGGCATGCCACCTGTGGTCATACTGTTATGGCTGTGGAGGGCTCCATACCATGCAGAAGCTTAAGGCTATATTCATGAAAGAGGGAATTGCAGGAAATTGAGAAGGAAATTGAAAACGTAAGGCCAAAGTAGGCAAGTTGGAAAAATTCTCCCATTCATCTGTACTTCAAAATCTGTGATTATGGCTTTGTTTGCAATTCCCTGTAATTCCATCTTTCATTAATAATCCCTTAGAGTGGGTAATCCTGCCACTTTATGCATACAAAGTCTGTCCCAACATGGGTGTGTTGCCTTGGTGTAAAGAGGTAGGAGAAATGATCTAACTTGAAATTAAAACAAGCAAAATCACCAAGTCTAATGTATAATTACATACAAAGATGCCTTAAAAACAAATCCTGACAGTTCTACATACGGAATATAGTGCTACTGTCAAAACGGATTTGGCAGAGGTTGTCAGCTACTTTTCAGGTCTTTTTTTTTTTTTTTACAAGTGTTGCACCAGTGCTATATACTAGCAGGACTTAGCGGTGGTACTATTTGAACTTGTGCCTATTTTATATCTAATCATGTAAACCACTTACAAAATAAAATGAATATATAAATAAATTAAGTATATTGCTAAGCACTCAAGATTGTCTCACTAATGTTTATAGTGAATGTGTCTGGCAAATTCTCTGTCCTTTTGTATTGCATTTATTCCTTTGTTTTGGTATTTTGCAGTTTTATTTGCAGACGTTTTTTTCCTTTAGGGGATAACATGATTGTGTTTGAATCCAAGATAACTACTAAAGGCTCAATAACTTGTCAAATGCTTAGCAGACTTGGCTTTTTTTCTACAATACCTGCCTGGCGCTAATAGCAGCTGGAAAAAAAAGTGTCAGGAGATGCTGTACAATTTCACAGTGATTGCAGTTAATAGGGATGTGGAAATGCATGGAGCTTGATAACATAATGACACATTAAAAAAATGATATACAAAAAATTTAAGTATAGCAATCACTTAATACACAAGTGTACATATATAACATACAATCAAACTTATTTTTTAAATTAATATGTACTTCAAACCTGATTAAATATATTACAGCCTATTTCAACCCATTATTTAATCCATTTGTGTGGCCTCACTTTTTTAATATTAATATTAAATATGACATTTAGGAAATTGAAAATGTAAAATTTTACACATCACTAAAAATGAGAATATTTTCTCTTTTTTATGTCAGTTTTTATTTGGAGACTATTTGATTTCAGAAAATAAACTGCACTTTATACACACAATAAGAATAAAGAGAGTCTTTGAGAGTGAGGAAGCTATGAGAACCATTACATAAATCGGAGTAGTGTCCATAGAGTCGATGGAAATGGATGATTGATAGAGGGGCAGCGTATGGAAGATTTTACAGGCAGAACCAATGAATGTTGGTTGGGTGGGTTCTTATCTTATTCAAACCTGTTGTCCAGTGCTCTAATCTTGTGTTCTGACTATTGCTGTAGTCTTGAGTTAGCTTGGATTATGCTTCAGCTACATCATTCATGCTATTAACTTATTTGCTTGGATATTAGACAAGGGATTTTTTCAGAGCAAAGGTAATCTTATAATCAGACCTCAAATAGAGGTCTGATAATCAGGGGCGTATCGGGCCCCTGAGTGACAGACGTGCTGCCAGTCCGGAGCACGCCTGTCACTCAGAGGCATGATGTATCTTGTGTATTTCTGAGGGTTTGTGTGCAAATTCGTATACTTTTAGTGCTTGTCGAATTGGCAACAGAGTGAGTGACTCTGTTGCCGAAATCGCAGCTGCCGCCTGTCTCCCGGATGTATTTCCGGGCTTTATGTGCTCTCTGTTCTGAGCATACAAACCCCAGAAATGCACAGCGAGGCTGCAGATATGGAGCATCCACCACTGCACTTCCGCTGAGACATCTATGACGAAACACCAGGGTCATGTGACTACCCAGTGCTCAGTCATAAAAGTCCCAGCGGAAGTGTCAGGGAGACTGGAGGAGCATTGTAAGTGTGGGACAGATGGCCAAGTCTGGGGGATGCATTGGCTTAGTGTGAGGTTGTATGCATTGGCTAAGTCTGAAGGTTCAGATGACTATGTGTGTGTGCAGGGATGCATTGGTTAAGTCCGGGGGTCAGGTGGCCAAGTGTATAGAGGGATGCATTGGTTAAGTCTGAGGGCAGAGGGTTAAGTGTGTGGGAGGATGCATTTCCTAAGTCTAGGGGTGGTGGATTAGCAAGTAAAATCATCATTTTTATTAAACGTAAAAAAAAAAAGACATTTTACATGCGAATTACTATTTACAAGTAAAACGTATTTTTCCTATAGGGTAGTCTTATATTCAGGCTTGTTCTTTTATTCCTAAACCTTGGCTATGGGTCCATACTCTACATAGGTTCTTCCAAGTGCAGTTATCAGGGCCGCCATCAGGAATTTCAGGGCCCTTTAATGAAAATGATGCCCCCCTCGATAGTTTATCCATTAATAGCCCACTGATAATTTGCCCATTAATATGCCACTGATAATTTGCCCATTAATATGCCACTGATAATTTGTCTATTAATATGCCACTGATAATGTGTCCATTAATATGCCACTCATAATTTGTCCATTAATATGCCACTCATAATTTTTCCATTAATAGCCACTGATAATATGTCCATTAATAGCCACTGATAATTTGTCCAATAATGGCCACTGATAATTTGTCCAATAATAGCCACTGATAATTATTCCAATAATAGCCCACTGACAATTTGTTCATTAATAGCCCACAACCCCCCTCTCCTCACCCTTACCCAGTACCTACACACTTACATACAGTCACATCAGAAAGTCTTGGGGGAAGTTGGGGGATGGAGCATAGTTTCTTCAGGTGGCCCCGGCAGCTAAGTTCTTAAAGCAGCCACCGTGGCCGTTTTCTTAAAGCCTGCGTAGGCCCATGTGAAGCCCCATTCTTATGAATGGGGCTCTCGTTCGGTTTATAGAAAGGCACTAGTATTACACGTATTCTATAAGCCGAAAGTCTATAAACCGAAGGTCGTTCGGTTTATAGACTTTCGGTTTATAGAATACATAGAATTACATGTATTCTATAAACCGAAAGTCTATAAAACTTCGGTTTATAGACATTTCGGCTTATAGAATACATGTAATACTATTGGCTTTCTATAAACCGAACTAGAGTCCCCATTCATAAGAAATTCCAATAGTATTACATGCATTCCATAAACCGAAAGTCGTTTATTATGTCGGTTTATGTATATGTAATACTATTGGTATTCTATAAAACCGACTCTATTTTGGTTTATAGAATGCCAATAGCACGAATGGACGAATGATTTTCGTTTATTAACTATTCGTTCATTCGTCTTTTGTTAGTTTAGCATTTACTTTATTCGTTTTTCGGACGAATGGACAAAAATGCTATTTTCGGACAAAAATGCATTCGTCCGAAAACAAATGCACATTTCTAGTTTACACCCAAGGAATTTTATGTTACAGGAGATCCAAGCCTGTAGATATGGACATTGGAAAGACATATTTTAATTAATAAAGTCTTTGATCTTAATTTTTTAAACAAAAAAATGCATTAAAAACAAATCGTATGAGCTGCATTAGCTACTAAACAAATAAGATAAACACGTGGTCCAATATGAACACAGTCTGTTATTATCTTTCCCAAGATGAAAGCTCAATTTACAAAACCAATAGTAAGAAAGAGGAAACATTAAGTTTTATGAAAAAGGATTTATGAAGGGACTTTAATTTGTTTTAGTGTTTCATCTAAAAGGAATGGCACCAATAGACACAGCTTGAGGAGAAAACAATATTCTTATTTGGAGTGTAACTAAGAATAACTACATGCTTTTATATATACCAGGAATTGCAGGAACTGTAAATTCAATTTAAAACCATGAATAATATCTATTTCAGAGTTTCACATCTTTAGAAGCACTATAGAGAGTTTGTTTACTCCTGTATTGGAATCGTAGATGAGTCAATGGTACCCAGCAATATACATAGGGCCTTTTTTATCAAAACAAATATTATGCTATTTCATAAACATGTGCTAAAATAGTCCTAGTGACCATGGAAGCCAATAGAAAGTTTTGGCAGTTTTCTCCAAATTTAGCATTTAAAAAAAAAAAAAAAAAATAGCATCTGTTTTGTCTTGATAAATTTGGCCCATAGTGTAAACTCTTAGCGGTTTCTGTATTGGAGCAAATACATTTCAGTAGAACCAGCCTGGGCATCTATAGGTGTCTATTGGTTAATCGGCTTTGGCTTCCACCTAAATCTATAAATAAACAAATAAAAATACAAACAACCAATTTTATAGCTTTTAAAAACTTACTAGAGAGATGGGGTGTGGCAGATATGTAAACTAGACAATTATGACTGGGGGCTCCTACTTGCAGCCCTCCAGATGTTGCAGGACTAGATTTCCCATACTCCTCTGCTGGCCTCTTAGCTAGAGGCACTATGGGACAGCACCTGGGGGGCCGCAGGTTGGAGATCCATTCTCTAAGGCATCCATTATGGAAGCAAAAAAGAGTAATCAAAGAAACTTTTTAGCACAAGTTTATATTTGTGTCTTCACATCTACATTATCCAACACTTATTTTACTAACATATTACTTTACATGATTAACATGCCTTTACTGTACATCCTGAAGGTGGTCTATTAAGATCCAGTTATTGTTAACTCTTCCTAGTTCAAGATAACGAGCCAAAGACTCTTGTAGAACAAAGTCATTTTGCATTTGTCAGGCAATCAAAGCAGAAAAGTACTAAGAAATTGATATCAAATAGCCAGTGAAATTTATGATCTGACTTTTCCTTGAAGATTATTTTTTATAACCCGCGCACATCTGTGCCTCGGACCGCATTACAAATAAAAGTTAGTTTGAAATCCAAAATAAATAAATAAAAATCACAACAGTAATGTTTCTGAAACTATTGTCAGATCACCATGGCATCCTATACTGGCAGGGGGATAATGTGATTTTAAGTCTACAAAGGATTTTCATTTCAAAGTCTTTCCAGTACATTAGTTCCCCTAATGATATCAACGCTAGGCCTTAAGAGACCGGCATTAGTGAACGATTCAGAACTGTAAACCGATCAATCTTGTTAGACATCTAGACGTCATATGGAAAGCAGACATTAACTGTAAACAGGTGGGAGCTAGTGTATTGTTAGACTTAATGCAATAAAGAAAATCATAGCTGGCAATACTTATAATATGCTATGAATTTGACATTATTTTTGTATAGGAAGTTCTGTACGCATTCGATGCCCAACTCATTGGACTGCTCCTTAAAGATGCTTCTTAAAGTAAATTGACAGGAGAGCGGGATATATCATGCTTATTTATAAGAATGTTCTTCAACCCTAATGGATGAAATATATCCACCCAGAGCAGGAAATATAACATAACAGTGTACCTCCAAACACTTTTGTCCACATACTTTGTTTTTCTTGAGATGTAGGTGGGTATATTTTTGAGAAATCACTGTGCACAGACAACATTGCAATTATACTATGTATGTCTTTCAGCCATACACAAACTGAACACAAGGAAATGAGCACCAGGCATCTACCATCTGTATTAGGTAGGCTGATGCTCCATCCTGTGGTTCCTGTTCCTGTCGCATAACCATACACCTTTAGACTATGGGCGTAATGTACTAAACAAGTGCAGTGGGAAAAAAAGTAGGTAAAACATGAGTAAGGAGCAATTTGCGACTATTTGTAACGTTCTGCGCCATTTTTCCTGATTTGCACCTCTTCCGTTTTTTATTTAGCGTGCATTTTTCCAGTTGCGCTAATAAATTACATACAATACATGCTAAAGAGCTTTGCGAATATTTTGTGAAAAATTATTCTTATTTGCGTGTGAAAATTTCACCAGCTTTTAGCAAGTGCTATCAAAAGAGGTAGAAAAAATATTCGCAAAATTGCCTGTTTTGATTTTCAATTATGCCCAGTTTTATTCGCAATTTGCTCGTATGTACTATTTGAGTGTTAAATGTTTAGTACATTGCAATAGGAGCGAAGCGCAAATATAGTTTTTCACTACTCTCTTGTATTTTATGCATGCTAAGAATATCAGCAGATAATGTATCATTATTAGTAACAATGTAACACCTCTTTCCCATAAATAGAAAAATATGAATATCATCTAAGGATTTAAACTGATAATTAAGCAATTTAAAAATGTCTGCTTGAATATGTCAAGGGTACCATTAAAGGAGCAGTCATTTCACTTCTCTCTCTGAAACTTGACTCAGTCTTCTACTTTTTCAAATTGTTGTAAGAAAGAATGAATGCTTCACTCATTTCCAAAATAATCAGTATGCATAAGGGAAAACAGTTTGTCAGAATAATACAACTCTTAAGGGTCTGTTTAGCTATTTTTGACAAGGTAAAAATAAACTTTCAAGTAGCATGTGTATGAGTAAAATGGAGTTAACAAGCTGCACCACAGCATCATTTTCTGAGCTGTTTATTGGTTGTTAATAGTGTCCATAACATAATAAATATGTAGGAAGTCCAGACCAGCTTAGCATCCAGCAGTCCACATTTACATCATTCCATTTGGGTGCTGTGGTCCTGGGTGCCATCTGGGTGCTGGGTAAGTCATGTACATGCCTTGTGGGTGCTGGGGTAAGTTTTTGCATTTAAAGCTGATTGACATGAAACGTAGTTCAGTGGCAGAGTTGGTTTAACTGCTAGGAATTTAACAAGCCGCGTGTAATAGGAGGCACCTGCTGGACAATGCGGAAGACTGTGTCACTGTGGAACCGTGATAACATGGACCTCAATGAGGACCCGAAATTCTGGAGCAGAATCCTGGGAAGGAGAATAATACTTACAACCCATTACGGCATCTATCAGGGGCTCGTAATAAATATTGATGCTGGCCATGCTGTTCTGTTAAGCAGCGTGAAGGATTTGAGAACTGATCGGCCTGTGCCGGGAATACAAATATTTAATTATTTGAATATTAAAGAAGTGGAAGTATTGACGGAGGCAGAACAAGAAGCTACTTCAGGAAGAGTAGAGATGGCCACAGAGGTGCCTGTAACAGACACACAAACGAATGACGAAACTTGGGTTGAAGCCAATGTCCAACAGGAGGTTGATGCTGCTACTATGCAAGACATAAATAATGCAGTTGGGCAAGAGGAGGTGCAATACACCATAATTGACCAGTTTCAAAAACAGTTTGGCCCTGCTATGCAGCACATCCAGGGTCAGAATGTTCTCAGTGTATCTGCTGCTGGATTTAACATATGCCGAAATGGAAAACTGTGCTGGCTTCAGATGGCAAGCAGCAGTCACATCTACCTGTTTGATATATGCCTCATGGGGTCAAAAGTCTTTAAAAATGGCTTGAAGATGGTGCTGGAAGACAATGAGATTCTAAAGGTAATCCATGACTGCCGTAACCTTGCAGACTGTCTCTCACACCAGTATGGGACTGTGCTCTACAATGTGTTTGACACACAAGTTGCCGATGTGTTCCTGTTTTATCTGGATACTGGTGGGTTTTTCCCCCACTGCACTTCTTCCTTGGAAAAATGTTTGATAAAGTATATAAATATGAAGCCTTCACAAGTCTCCTTCCTGGCTTGCAAGGAGAAGCTGACAAAGGAAGTCCCAGGCACTTGGTTTAAGCGACCCATGCCAACACCTATCCTAAAACTGCCGGCTCTGGAGGTGTTGCATGTTTTTCCTATGCATCGAGTAATGCTGAATGGTATGATGGCAGATTTCATGTCTTCGGTGGAGCGGTATCTCAGTCTGCATCAACGATGCTCTGCGGATCCACTGTTCTTGGGGTCTGAGTTACCAGAAGAGCTGCATGTGTTGCAGAAAGTGAGAAGAGAAAAAGCACTAAAGCAGTATGAGGTAAATACAGCTGGTCTAATGAAACCACTGAAAGAAAAACAAGTGTCTGAGGAGGAAAGCTGCTAAAATCAACAAAAAGAGTTCTCTTTTCCTAATCCGTTGCACCCTTCTGAGAGAAACGGCCTGTCTGGTTTATATGCGCTGTCTAGGCCGTTGGCGAAAACAAGCCAAAGAGAGAAATCCTGGCTAAGCGCACCGAATAAAGACAAGACGGGTGGAAAGAAATTTGAATTCATGTCACCACATTCCTTCACTTCCTCTGGAACAAGGACAAGATTTCCAAGTCACACCTCACAGATCCCTCAATTTAGAAACCTGAAGCCCCCAACGCTCGGCTTGAGAAATCTCCAGAGTCCAATGAAGAGTCAGGTGCTAACACTGCCATTTTCCTGCCCAATGGGGACTCACAATTTCTGGCCAAGACCTTCTATCTGTCTACGTCATAGTAAAAGTGACGAGCGCATACATCTTGCATTGGTCATTTATCAGGGTGTATGACTTGACATGAAGCCATTATCTTAAATTAATTTAAATATTAACCTTTTTTTTACTTTAGTTTACTTCGTATCAGATTTAACTTTTTTTTCGATGTTTAGAAAATCAAAGCATAACTCAAAATTTCAGCCTGCAGAGTTCATAACCTAGTCAGTTTAGTAATCTATTCATACCAACACATGTACTAAAATGGGGCATCCGGGTTTTTTCTTGGGTGGGCCGCATGGTCGGAGATGCAATGCGTGTTGGGCTGCGTTCATTGTTTTTATTTATAGTAATGGTGGTAAAGTAGAGAAGTGTTTGGTTGTTTGGCAGAAATAAAAGGCAGTTCAAAACCAGGTTGACGGGCTGTATATTCGGCCAAACCATATAAAAATGTAACAAATGTAAACTATTGTATCTTGGGAGCAGGGGATTACAGGTTATAAAAATAAAAAATAAAAAAATAAAGCTGATTGACATGATATATAAAGTGTATGTATTTAAAGCTGGTTCACATGATGTATATAATTTAGGTATTTAACGATGATTGGCATGATATATAAACATTATGCATTATGCACATGTGTGCTTAGGAACCAAATGAAAGTTCTCTATGACAGCACAGCAGATCAGTGTGATCTGTGTGCCGGCAAGTAAAAAAAAGCACACCTCTCAAATGTGGCCTTTTAACCCCCAAACAAGCTGATAAACCTATGCATGGGTGGTATCCAGGTGGCCATGGGCCGAGGCCGGCGGGGAAGATCCCAGCAGAGCAAAAAAAAAAAACGTACCTCGTTCCTGCTCTGTCCCCCGGTGCTCTGAAGCTGCGTGGCTGCGAGGGAAGCGTTGTGAGCTTCCCTCCAGCCGCGCGGTCAATAAAGTGTGTTGGAACTTTTTTTTCAAACAAACTTTATTGTTCCGCGCGGCTGGAGGGGAGCTCACAACGCTTCCCTCACAGCCACGCAGCTTCAGAGCACCGGGGGACGAAGCAGCAAAGAGGTAAGTACTGGGGTCTGGGGAAGGGGGGGAGGTGGGTGGCATAACGAGCATAATATATGGGCAATATCCTGGCATATAACATGGCATATTGGGGGCAATATCCTGGCATATTGGGGGCAATATCCTGGCATAATACATGGCATATCGGGGGCAATATCCTGGCATAATACATGGCATATTGGAGGCAATAACATGGCATATTGGGGGCAATATCCTGGCATAATACATGGCATATTGGGGGCAATATTCTGGCATATAACATGGCATATTGGGGGCAATATCCTGGCATATTACATGGCATATTGGGGGCAATATCTTGGCATATTACATGGCATATTGGGGGCAATATCCTGGCATATAACATGGCATATTGGGGGCAATATCGTGGTATATTGGGGGCAATATCCTGGCATATAACATGGTTTATTGGGGGCAATATCCTGGCATATAACATGGCATATTGGGGGCAATATTCTGGCATATAACATGGTTTATTGGGGGCAATATCCTGGCATATTGGGGGCAATATCCTGGCATATTACATGGCATATTGGGGGCAATATCCTGGCATATTGGGGGCAATATCCTGGCATATAACATGGCATATTGGGGGCAATATCCTGGCATATTGGGGGCAATATCCTGGCATATAACATGGTTTATTGGGGGCAATATCCTGGCATATAACATGGCATATTGGGGGCAATATCCTGGCATATTGGGGGCAATATCCTGGCATATTACATGGCATATTGGGGGCAATATCCTGGCATATTGGGGGCAATATCCTGGCATATAAAAATAAAAATGGGCTGCTCAGTCTTAAATGCCCGGGACTATTTTTTGTCCCAGTCCGGGCCTGGTGGTATCCCTGGACTCAGGAGAAGTAGTAGATTCTATTTAACAGTTTTTTTCATTAGCTTTTATAAATGAGTGAAATTATGTTTCAAATACAAGTCAGACAATTTGTGTTTTTTTCTCACCATTTTTTTCAATTTATTTTTATATTATATTATAGGATATGATCAAAGTGATGGTATCTAAAGAAAACCCTTCTTGTCCCAATAAAAACAAAATGTAACTTGTGTGGTTACAAAAAATGACAAAGAAGAAAATTACAGCTAAACACAAACAGCACAGAACTGTTAAAATATCCATTGTCCAGAATGGGCAAAACATTTTTCAAAGGGTCTGTCCTTAAGTGGTAAAAGCTGGTTCACATGATATATAAACATGATGCATTTAAAGCTGATTGGCATGATTTAAATAGTGAATGCATTTAAATCTGGTTCACATGACATATAACGTTTATGGATTTAAGGCTGGTTGGCATGATAGTCATTGTTATTTGCCTGTTATCAAACAGTTAAATCAGCTCATTATTGCCCTTTTCAAGATATTATATATTTCTTTTTCATGTGCAATACGTTTGATTGTACTACTTTGTGTACTACACTATGTCCAACTTTAGTACTTTATTTATATGAAATGGGTGCCCAATCTCTATTATAAAGTGTTCACATATTTGATTTTCATATATTTTGTCTACAATTGCATGAACATAAAATAAATCAAGTAAGTTTAATAGTTTGAAAACAATAGCTATTTATCCTTTAACTGCCTTGAATTCTTTTTTGTTCATGACAGCAGATTGAGCATCAATTTCATGTAAATAAAGTATTAAAGTTGGACATATTGTAATGCACAATGTAGTACAATTATAAGTAAAAAAGAATTACCTAACTTGAAAAGGGCAAGTAACAATTTGATTTAACTACCTAAAAACAGTAAATAACAGCATCATTAAAAGTTCAAAAACAATAGCTATTTATTCTGAATGACACTGCGATTTCCCTGTTTTCAAGCAGGCAAAGCTGCTTATTATTTGCAAATAGAAAAAATTGTGGACAAAGGATTTTACAATCATATTGGAGTTTGGAGTGCATGCGTCCTTTGTCCACAATTTTTTCTATTTGCGCCTATGGTGCTTTTGCTGCAGCACGGACGGAGCACCCATCTTCCCAAGACATATAGGAGGTATGTTTACTGCCAACGGTGTAGCCGGCTTGTTTTCACCTTTTGTTTGGTTATTATTTGCCTTTGTCAAGTTAGGTAATTGCATGAACATAAAATAAACCAAGGTATTTTGAAAAGTTCAAAAATAATAGCTATTTCCTAAAACTGCCTTTATTTAATTTAACAGGGAGATGTGCAGCCTTAACAAGAAAGGGGTAAATGTAATTTAGGTGGGTGCACAAGTTTAATAAAAAAAATACACCACTGGCCACCATTGTTCATGGTGAACATTCACTGTACTTTGTAATGGTCAATTTCATGATGTTGTATGGGCGAGATGAACATTTTATCTCACTGACTTAACTAAACACTATGCAGAGCCAAACTTGGTGAGCTTCTTCTGGTAGAATACCTCAGCTGGCCATGGATAAAGGTGGTGAGGAATCCTCCCCACCAAGTGGCAAAATCCTGGCATAGGAGTGGCAAAATCGCAACATCCTGGCATATTGAGGGCCAAAAATCTGGCACAGAGTGGCAAAATCCTGGCATAGAGTGGCTAAATCATGGCATATTGAATGGCCAATTCCTGCCATATTAAATGGCTAAATCCTGGCATATTGAGGGGCTAAATCCTGGAATATTAAATGGCTAAATCCTGGCATATTGAGGGGCTAAATCCTGGCATATTAAATGGCAAAATCCTGGCATATTCAATGGCTAAATGATGGCATATTAAATGGCTAAATCCTGGTTTATTGGGTGGCACAATTCTGGCATACTGAATGGCTAAATCCTGGCATACTGAGTGGCAAAATTCTGGCATTTGAATGGCTAAATCACAGTGCATCCGGTGCTGTGAGGAAGAACAAAGTGCCATGCCTCCAGCACAACGTGGTCTGTGAGACCCCTTTCAACACTGAGCACCTTTCCTTCTTAGTGTTGTACATTCCTAGAAGCTGGGATTTAAGTCTGATCTTGAAATATGCTATTTATACAGTTCATTTTTATTATCACTTGCATATATTTTATTTAATAATGCGTGTCCGCGAGGGCCTCATGTTCAACTTTCACCTAAGGCTTCACAAAGTCTAGAGCCGCTTCTGAGTGGGGCATGCTTGTTTAGTGTGATATACATGATAGTCTTCTGCTAAAATTGATCAACAAGTGTTCCCCTTCTGTTTTTAAATGCCACCTCAACTATCAATGGATATTTTTATATTAGATACATAGATTTAAATGTGGTCCCTCAAAGCACCATTCAGAATATACTGATTAAAGTCCTTTATTTCCTGATCATGTATACGATTTTCAGAATGCTATAATCTTATTTGTAGTATACCTGTATCTGTGAAATCAAGTGGAACACTTAATAATAGGCATTTTATAGAGTAAAAAATGTATTATACGTTATATATGCAGCATATAAAAAGTTATATGTAGCTTTATGTACTTTATTAGTATAAATGGGGCAAAATAAGTTTACACTTTTACTTTCTTTGCTCCTACTAATCAATGTTCTCTCTCTCTCGCTCTCTCTCTGAATGACCTTTTGCCATTAATTTGTCTTATTATGCATATGGAGCCATACATAGTGGTGGCTATTCACTAAAAGTAAGAGATATAACCAAAGGTATTCATTGGAAACATTCTCCAACTTCTCCATCTTTCCAAATCTGGTTGATTTTTTCACATCCTCTATTATAACTAGGGTTACCTCCACAGCCATTTGCTACATGCACACACTCTCTTATTGATAGGTTCAGGCTCCTGCACCTTACACTGAGCTTCGTGAGGTGAGGTTTCTTAACTCTCAGCCAGTAAGAAGAGTTGAAAATTATCTCCTGATTGGCTAAAACATCCTTCACCCAGAGCTCTCAATCCGAGACTTTGCATTGTCCAGGACTGAGACTTCACCTGACCCAGGATATAAAGTCCCATTGCGGGATGGTCCCGGGACAAGTGGTCACCCAACAGCCAGTATTTCCAATATTTTCTAATCCGGCCATAGTATATTGTGTATCAGTCTATGCTCCTAATATTTATTACACAGAGCTATTTTGTGTACACCTGTCACTTGTTTCACAGCTTCCACATCTCAAGGCTCTGCTTATATTAATCAAACAAGACAGTAATAGTTAAGGAGAAGTTATGTGTCAGACATTTTAATGCAATAAAAAATACAGTGTCTCCCTTATTTATGCCACCTACGGGTCACATGCATATTTAAGACTATATATCTATTACAAGATCCAGCATAGTGTATTAACTATGTGTTCTATCACTTGAAACAAATCTTACATTGCTCCTACTTGCACAAAATACATGTTTTTAATGCACTATCTGGCTTTGCCTTTTATTAATATGTACAGTATGTTTCCTATATTCCAATGAATGCTTGAAGTCGATTAGCCATATCTTATAATATAAAACAATAATTAATTTATATATATATATATATATATATATATATATATATATATATATATATAAACAAAATGCAGGGTATGGCCACATAAAGAGTACTGTGCAAATAAAAAAAACAAATATTTAAAAATCCACATGTCTACCCCCTAGGGTATGGGAATGACATCCAGAATAAATTAAACCTATAAAAAAAAAAAATCTTCTTTGATTGCCATGAGGGTGGGCAGTGAAAATCCTCTGAGGACGGATGTATTAGGTCTGTCTTTGTTTTATTGGATGGTCCCTTTTCCCTGGGCCAAAGATGAGTATTGAAGTTATCGAGAATGACACCCAGAGGGTGGAGCATTATACTTATAAGAAGACCTGATCTTCTGACTGGTGTGCTATGAGGAAAGATATGAGCACCACCCACTCACCTTTCCTCTCATCACAGCGCACTGCAGCGGTCTTTACTACAGCAGATTCCCCCCACACCCTACCGAAAAGGAGACATTGCTGTGCCCAGCCCCAGATATAGGCAGGCACGGGCCTCCTCAAGGCATAGTGGTTCTTAAGGCCAATGTTAAGGTATTTTTAAATGGAAAATGTGATAACCCTAGCACCATATAATGAACAAAACAAAACATACCATATTTGCTCCAAAATAAGACAACCCTCTAAAAACATTTAATTTATGAAAAAAAGCAAAAGCCTGAATATAAGCTGAGCTTAATGTCTGTATTCGACAGACCTTGTGAGTTGTAAACTGTAGCCTAGACCTTTCTTGGTATATTGAGCAGGAGAAGATCTGTTAAATATATAGTTTTTGGTGATACTTTCAGCTTCATAATAAATCCAAATTCAGTTTTAGTTAATTTAATTTTTTGAATTTGCTTAGATGTTTGTTTTCCTCCTACTTATCTAATATATATTATAGTTGAATTAAAGTTCAAACCACAAGTGTTTGAAGAAGCAGTTATATCTTCACTTTGATATGAGAAGCATGTTGATAAACTTTTGGTTAAATTTGTACTGTGTGGATTTTGAGCAGTGCCAACTAATTATGTACATGAAAGCCAAGGGCAAATAAGAAAAAAAAGAAAACAGGTTTATTTGAGAAATACTTTGAAAGTCATGAAAACATTTTTCATTACAGAGTCTGTACGCAGCTATCCCAGCAACAGAATGTTACAGATCTTGGCCCAGATTCAATGCCGACCATTAAGTCCGGCTAAAGTTAACAGATTTTTAACATAGTCTATTCCTAGTGGAATAACGTGATTCAACGAAAATGAACCACTCTGAACTAACATGTGTTAATTTAATTCCAGGGAATCGGGTGTGTAATATCCACACCTGGTGCCCTTGCACACCCTTTTTCCCCCTTGAAGCAGGGGCCAAGGCTGCCAAAAAATCCACCAGCCACCCACATCATTTAACACCCGGCTCCCTAGCATAAAATTAACATTTTTGGGGGGAATTACATATATTGGCCCCTGGGGTTCCTCAACTGCCATATAAATAATGAAATATATTGGGCACTGTGGCCAAGGGCTAATGATGGAGTTTCAGTAGTGTAGGGAGCATTTGTGAGGCTGGGAGTCAGGAGCGTAGCGCAGGGGAGCTCCAGCAGTAGTTAAGTCCAAAGGCAAAAATACAAAGGGATTAGGCAAAGGCAAGGTCAAAGGCAGTCCAGAGGGTCGAGGTAGGCAGATAAGTAGCAAAAACGAGTTTGGGAAGCCTTGGTCAGGAGAGGAGAGATCAGCAGTATCCAAGAGGGGAGTCAAAGAGTCAATAGCCGGTGGTTCAAAATGCAATGCTGAATATTAATAACTCTAGTAACAGGAACTTCACAAGGCGAGAGCCTAGCTTGGGAATAAATAAGCACCGAATGGCAGATGAGCAGGGTTTAAATAGGGAGTCAGGCACCATAACCCCTCCCCTCTGCTCTCAGTATCCTCCCTCTTCCATTCACTGCATATTAGGTGTGCTGGAAAGGCAACACCCACACTCCTCCCTCTACCTAGTCTTGTGTTGAGTGACCACGCCGCTTGACCATGAAGCCATGCCCCTTGATCGTGAAGCCACACCCCAAGGCGGCTCAAGCGTTTTTTATTTTTTTTACTTGTGCTTCTAGCATAAACGCACAAATGAAAATGTTAGTGAGCCTTGTATAATGATAATTTGACATGTACTTTTAATGCTACTTTTAATGTAACTACCATGCTTACCTGGTCAGTGACTGTCTATTTCTGCTAAGGTAGACACATGGGATGAATAGAGGTAACCTTGACTAGGTCTCCTCTGTTGACTCCATGTAAAATAAAAAGAGAGAGCCCCTCTCTGCACAAGCAGAGAGAGACCGCCAAACTGGACAGATTGTGATCTGCCAAGGGGGGCAACGTGACCGGTAATGCCTCAGCTTAGAGGCAGAGCTAAGTGTAAACTCAGGTGGTTTTACTCTGGAGAAGGGACACTGCTTTTTTAACCCTGGGCGAAAGAAAGATATCCATCAAAGGTGAGTATCAATATAGACTGGAGAGCTGGAGAGATCCAGTTTACCAACCTTGGCTTACAAGGAATACTGGGTTACAAAAGCAAGTTTACTTGTCATTAGTTCGCCAATTAGCACCCAATAGATGGAGTGTTAGATAAATATCATATACATCAGTCACTATACTTTAAAGGGACTCTGTCACCTAAGCATTGCCTATACTGGGAGTGAAGAAAATACATGATACAAATGATTAAAGATGATACAATATGTTATCAAAATTACACGTAAATAATATAAAATGTTTTTTAAATGTAACTGGGGATTCTCCTGTTTATGACATCACCCAATATTCACATTAAACATTTCCCACTGAAAACCAGTTTATTTGCATCTTGGACCACAAGTAATGTCACAGATAGGAGACATATTTAAAACACCTTTCTTTCTCTTAATTTAGGCATTTTCTTGCTCATAACACAATGTATAGATCATTTATCAATTTTAACTGAAAAGCGTCCCTTTAATAAACTTGAGCTTTTTATTTCAGATAAATAAAAATGATTAGACAACCTGAAACTTAACAAGCCAACAAATGTAATTTATTTTTATTTTTAAGTATTTTTTTTATTTTACGAGGATAATATAGACAGACATTTGCTTGAAGAACAGATGCAAGATCATCTGTATATATTTATATATATATATATATATATATATATATATATATATATATATATATATGTTTATATATATATGTGTATATATGTATATATATACATATATATATATACATATATATATATATATATATATATATATATATACATACATACACACACACACTACCGAAGGCCCCTGCACTCGACGGACCCTTTAAATATTCAATTACCCGGATGCTGTAGGATCTTCTCATACACTTCCATCAAATACATATATTATGGTTTTTATATCTATGTAGGTATAGACATATAGAGGTTTATACAGTTCACATGCTCGATTTGTAAACTGAATTACTTTCATATTCAATTTAAAAAAATGTCAATGTAATATGCAAGAAACATTACAAAATGCTCTTAATATGCGTGTAACTGTTAAGTTATTTTTTATTTTGTTACCGGTTATACACAGTAAACTGAGATTTCTGGTGTTAGAAAAAGCATAACATAGGAAAGTGAAAAAGCAATTTATAAGAAAAAAAACATTGCAAATAAAATACAAAATCTGCAGAAAATTACTTTTTAGTTCCAGACATACAAAGAGGCTTCATACATAAAATATAAACTCCATATGACAAATTACACTGACAAATAAATAGCACGACAACCTTTTACCGTTCCAGAAAGAGAAATTGTTCATATAGTTTCTAAATATTTCAAAATGTAATATCCACAGAGTTAAAAATAAAAAAAATGCTTTACATCCTTTTGTAAATGCTCCACCACAAGCAATTTTCTAATCCCCAATTCTGCCCATGTAGAGAAATGGCTTTGCAAAGTACCGTATTTGCTCGAATATAAGACAAGGTTTTTTTTGCAAATGCTCTTATACTTGAGGTCGTCTTATAATCTGACCTCAAATCGGGTTATTCCGGCTTCATCATAAAAGTCCCGGCGGAAGTGCCGGGCAGCAGCTAGTGGGGGCAGTCCTCTGGCTGCCCCCACTAGCCACCAATGATATTTTGGGCAGCCGGGGGATGTCTGTCCATCATAATGGACGGAAGTGTCTGGCAGCATGGTGGATGTCTGCATGTTTCGTGCAGACCTCCCCCGGCTGCCAACACTAGCCACTAACGAGAGACCAGGTGAGAGGGAGGGAGGGGGGGGGACAGACAGACGGGGCAGAGAGAGACAAGGGGAGGGAGGGGGGGACATACAGACCGGGCAGAGAGAGGCAAGAGGGGGGGGGGCAGAGAGAGGTAAGGGTGGGGCAGAGAGAGACAAGGGGAGGGAGGGGGCAGAGAAAGACAAGGGAAGGGAGGGGGGGACAGACAGACCGGGGCAGGGAGAGACAAGGGGAGGGAGGGGGGCAGAGAGAGGCAAGAGGGGGGGGGGCCCAGAGAGAGACAACGGGAGGGAGGGGGGGCAGAGAAAGACAAGGTGGGAGGTTGGGCAGAGAGAGAAAAGGAGGAAGGGGGGGGCAGAGAGAGACAAGGTGAGAGGGAAGGGCCAGAGAGAGAGAGAAAAGAGGGAGGTGGAGAGAGAAAGAAAAGTTTGGGGGGAGGGAGAGAAAACGTTGGGGGGAGGGGGAGAGAAAGGCAGCATAGGCACATGAAAGGAAATAAAGACAAGAAATGCATTTTTTTAATATCATAATTTTTATTAAATATTAAAAAGCAATTTACATGTGAATATATACAAGTTAAACTTTTTTCCTATAGGGTAGTCTTATATTCAGGCTTTTAGTTTTTTCCCTAAAGGAATATCCAAAGTTTGGGGGTCGTCTTGTAATCAGGGTCGTCTTATATTCGAGCAAATACGGTATATAAAATAGGCCCTGTTTTTGTTATATTCTGATCATAAAGTTTCTTGGCAAGGTGCTACAGTGAACTTCTCCATGTTGCTGAAGAAATTGGGACCTATTAATTTTAATGGCTGCATTTTATCCTAAAGCACATAGAAGAGGCTTCAAAGCACACTGAGCTGGGATCTTCGTTCTTGTATTCTATTTTTTAAACTGTTGGATGTATAATAACATAAAAGGGGATTTCAAAGCACAAACTGTAGGCTTGGTGTATAACCAGGGCGTGCAAGTGTGCATAATCACAGCTTGCGATTGATCATACAATTCTTACCTTTGTCTTCTTTCACAAAAGTTAGCCACATTTTCCACAATATTTTATAGTAAATCTTTTTATATCAAGAAATTTCACACGGTGCCGTCACAATCAGCTCATTTATTGCAATATAGAAAAAAAGGTGTTGAATTGGTTCTAAATTGCTCACATACTGCACTGCTGTGGCAGTCAAGTGTGGTAACACTATACATAAATCAGGCACGGATAGCAGAATTGGAAAGACAGACAAGTTGAAGGATTTTTCCAACTCTACTATTAAAGCCTGATTTTTAAAGTGTAATTATCAGGTCCCACTTTTTAGCAAATAGACCCAACTAAGTCCATTCCTGCCTCTGGTACACTGTCATTTTTGCCTACTTAGTAAAACACAAAGGGTTAATGTGAACTCTGTTAAATCAGACCAAATTAGCACAATTAGTATGATAGGCTAATTTCCAACTCTGCTATGTTGGCCTGAGTTTTGCAAATCACTTGCTAATTACCACACTGCTTAGTGACTAAACCCAGCAGTGTCTGTTTTACTGTACAATGGGCACTGCACATTGTTAGTTGCCATTATGTAACTGTAGGGGAAAATCTGGATAAATAGGTTCAGTTAGCCTGTGGAAGGTAAATTCCACTGCTGATGAACAATTTACTAGAATATTATATTATGCACAGTGATTGCAGATTGTATAACATATCTACATTGGCATCACAATAGTGAAGAGCCCTGTTATTTTTGTCTTTCTTTTTAATAAGTTTTAATTAAATTTTGATATAGTACATATGCAAATATCAAGTTGTATAACATAATGATATAATAAATCTAACTGATCTGTATTTACAATTTTTCAAGACAGTTAATAAATGAAATAGAAAATAATACATACAGAACAAATAAATGAAAACTACTGTGGAGGTGGGAAAAAAAAATAGTTTAGTAAGATTACCATGCTTTAGTATTGTGTGCTATTAAGGTGCTAACAGATGTATATGTGAATGTGGTCCCTTAAGAAATAATATCATTTTTGTCTCATCCTTGCCTCTACCTGTTAATAAATATGTGCTCTCTTATTTAATCACATGAAAAAAGGGGCAAGTTAATAGTTATCTTTCTCCCTATCTATTGTTTTATGCAGAGCATTTTGGTAAACACTATTAGGAAATATTAATGATCTATAAAGCTGTAGAAGAAGCCACTAATTCAGACCATCTGCTAAGCACTGATCAATTTTAGTGCATTAGACTTCTGAACAAGGCTTACTACCAGTGTGGGAAAAAAGATTTCTTTAAGAACTAGGATGGAGAGATGTGTATTTATTGCCATCACGGCAGGGGATCAAAGTAATGATTTCCTATATTTCTCAAATAGTGTGGATAACGCACCCTTCTCTGAACACAGAATGAGAAAACCATGCTCTGTAGCATATTGTAATTAGTATTTTTTATTCAGTGGCCCCAGTGGAGTAATAATAATAATAATGTATATCTACAGAGTGAAATAGATAACAATTTGTGGAACAGTTTTGTAATAGTTTTATTTAGTAGCATGCTTTAAAACTTTCTGATATTGAGCAGTACTTAGTTTAGTACACACCTGGCGCTCGCAGGCAGTGCAATTATTGAATTATTTTTGAAGTTCCGATGAACTATTTAGTGCCCCATGTATTGAAACAGATTGAGCATCTCTTATCAAAAAATTGTTATCCAGAATTTTTTGCCAGAAGTAGCAAATTCCACACACCTGTTAGAATGCAAACGCAAATGAGTTTATTCAGTGTCCTCTTAAACTGTGATATAACCTTCCCATAAATGCTCAGATTCTCTCACACCCACAAAGGGTATTATAATGGTACATGTGCAGGCCAAGTAAGCTAATGACTGGTCCTCAATGATGCCTCACATCACAGTAAAAGTGATTTATTTTCTGAACAGTATTTGCATTGATATTACTGTATTTCTAGAGTGCGGAGAACCTTTCAAATATTTTGTTAGTGAAAGAAATCAGTTATCTGAAATGACCAGTTTTTCAAAATCCTTCCGGTCCCAGGCATTTTGGATAAGGGATGCTCAACCTGTATTGATAAATCATGTATCTGCATTTGTACACTTCACATTAATGCAGTTCTCCTGTACTCATATTCCAATGTACACAATTAAATAGATGATAGCCTAGCAGTGTCGGGTGAAGGAGTTCCTTAAAGGGGCTCTGATTGCTAAAAATGGTTTGTGCTATGATGGGAAACTAATCCATGCATTGGGTTAGTAGAACTGTAAGCAAATGAAATACTTTTACCATGAAATGTGTAACTGGCATATCAGGTCACATGGTTATGTCATGAACAGGAGATATGCATTTGCTTTCAATCATACTATTAGAATGCAATTCTGCTAAAACAACAGATTTTTTTTTTGTATTCTACATTCAGTACAAACAATGAGCTAGTAAGAAAATGGTATTCGAGAATGCGAGGGCAGGATTTCTAATCTGTCTTTTCCAACTGGAACATCTGAAAATCCATGCACCTATAAGATAGTGTTATATGTGATAACATGCAGGAGCAGGGCTCACATATCAGTCTGTGTCTGTTCATCTAACATAGTATATAGTTCGCCTCAATGCTCTGTAGCAAGCACTACATAAATAAATATGTAAAGATGTATATGCAACAAATAAAAAACACAAGAGCAATTGTTTAGAAAAGAAAACACATGCCATGGGATTTTTAACCTTTCTCGTAGTGGGAATTTACATAGACCTTGCCACGCACACTGGTGTCTTCTATGGACCTTTTGTCTACCCGTGGTCCAATCATATTCAGAATAGCCTTATTGTGCAAGGTCTACATTCTGACATAGTTATTTACTGTTCTTGATAGTCTGTAATCATGTTTTAGTAATAGATTTACCACTGATTAAGTTAGGTCCTAGCAAAAATAAATCTTGCCCTGGGTACCAATGGCATTTATTTGGAGGCCACAGCTACTCCTCCCTGCTAATTCCTGATGCAGCAGGTCATTAGTTGTATGAACTATTATGAATGATGCATCATGTTTCATCTTGCAGAAAGCCATGCTCAGGGTTAGCTGTTAATGATTGTACACACTGCCAGCAATTTTGTATTCTGTAATGAGCAAAGGGATAAATTGTTTCACTTTTTCTTTTGCCAGAACAGTAACAGTACTTCTATGTTACTGACTTCCTATAGCTCACCGCATTAGTGAGCCAAGTCATTTCTAAAATCTAGTGGAGATAATTTTTAATGATACCCAAAGCTGGGAACACTAATATCATATCTCAGCTGGAGGCTTTTTGAGCTGCTGCCAGTATAGTGTAATACTGCACATATACTACGAAGGTGACAAGCCGCATGCTGGGTCCTCTGTGCACACTGGTACGGAGCAGTGTAGAAAAAATACAATAGAGATTTCTGAGATACCTCATACCAGACTGGAGAACTGAACTAATGCACAGATTTAAAGCATCAGCTACTCGCAACTAAAAGAGTATGTGTGGCATTCTGATTTTGTTGTATAAGCACCATTTTCAAGGTGAGTGCTTTTCTGTACATCTATTTTCTTGAATCATCTTACTGTGCTACTGGTGTTCTATTCATCTTCCATGATGCTTCCTATAATGCATCTGACCTCCTCTTTTTGATTGGTTGTTTTAGTTTAATTGCCCAGTAGAGCATCCTATAGGATTATAGGAGTTAAATCAAATTGAAGGCGGATGTCCTGATGTGACATACATCTTAGACACATTGTGTTGCATTACAGAAGTTTACAAAAGAGGGCAGACTTACAGCATTCAATCTGCAAATGCAGACCATCTGAGAGCAAGGAGGACCTAATTCATTATCCTCAAGGTCTCATCAACCCTTTAAAGATGGAGCTATATATATATATATATATATATATATATATATATATATATATATATATATATATATATATATATATATATATATATATATATATATATATCTATGCCTAACAAGTTTTTCCTTCAGCATCACCATAAATAAAAACTAATAATAATTTGACCCAATACACAGATGCACTTTTGAACATGTGGCCATTTCAGAAAAATAATGAATGCTCCCTGGAAAGGCGGTGCAGCATGACACAACAAAGGCTTTTCACTTTTGTTTATGACATCACCTTTAGCTTCATATGCTTTTCAATGGGAAATGTTTAATGTGCATATTAAACCACAGGTGATGTCATAAGCAGCAGACACCACAAACCCATTTAATACTAATTATTCTCCTGATTTAGGAATTTGCTTGTAGTTTTGCTAACATAAAGCATTGCTACAGTAACAGTAAAAGCAATGTTTAGGCATACAGTCTCTTTAAGGCCATTCAAATACATTGGGCATTTTTCTTTTCAACTCCATTACATTGGGCGAAAGTTTGAAATTCCCATCTCAATTTTCCCTTTTTTGAGTAGACCCTCTAGAGACTGGATAATCTCAGGTTGTCATATCCAGTTCTGCTTTTGATCTAATTTAATCAGTATACTAAACTACTGGGTATTTCTAGGTTTTATTCAAGGATATTTAATTACATGTCAGGAATGGATGCCTCTAATTCAGCAATACATGATTCATTTAACCCCTTCGTGACCAGACTGTTTTTGGAATGTTGTGCGTTAGTGACCGTGGCTGTTTTAACACTTCTGAGGTGTTTGTGTTTGTCGGTTGCTGTAACCACACATATTATATATTGTTTTTTTCAGGACAAGAAGGGCTTTCTTTTCATGACATTATTTTGTTCATATCATTTATTATTTTGTGAAAAAAATAGTAAAATATGGTTAAAATTAAAAAAATGAAACACTTTTCCTGACTTTTCTTTGTAAATTCTTTTACTAAGCTCCAAAAGCTAATGAAAAACCCCGCTAAATAGATTCGACTATAGGTCCTGAGTTCAGAAATACCCAATGTTTATATGTTTTTTTGCATGTTTTAGGTTAATAAATACAAGTAGCATATAGCTGTTTCAAAACCATTTTTTTTTAAAAATTAGCGTTAGTGACACTGTAACATTGATATCGGATATGAATCGCTGAATAACCCCCCACATGTACACATTTTTTATAAAGTAGATATCCCAGGGCATTCAACTTGGGGTAATTTGACACTTTTCACTCTGTCATTTTACCACCAATCTTTGACAAGTTTTGGCGTATTAATTTTGTGTGTGTTTTATTTCCACACACTTTGAAACATAGGTATGAATTTAAAGGGGTTCGTCTATTTTATTGCCAAACAAAACCCCAATATATGTTCAGCAACTTCCCCTGAGTATAGCGGTACCCCACATGTATAGGTTTGCTAGGTTTATGTGGCAGGTACAGGGCAAAATGTAGGATACGGTTATTGCAGCTTAAAAACATGTATTTATTATGTAATGCTTGTGACTACATTTCCTATCATGCTCAGCCAGCCAAAAGCTACCGTAGCAGAATAGGAAATGTAGTCTATAGTAGGAAGCACCGATTTTTGCTATCCTTGCTATCCTGCGGCTGCATGGATCATATATCCAGCTGCTGCGGGCCCCTATCTACTGCTGGGGGCCAATGCACTGACCCCACTAGCAGTCTTTTTTTTAAAAATAAAATATCCCTAGAGGACCACAGACAGACATAACATGTCATTGGTCCTCTACGGAATAACTTCTTATTTTTATACAATTTATTATTATTATTTTAAATTTTTTTATTTATTTAATTTTTAATTTATTTACATTTTTTTTTTTATTTAACTCTAACCTTAACCCTATGGTTAGGGTTAGTACAAACCCTAATTCTAACTCTAGGATTAGGGTTTTGATGAACTCTAACCCTAACCCAAGAGTTAGGATTAGCACAATAGAAAAAAAAAAAAAAGAAAAAAATCCTTTGGGGGAGCTGGTTGTTACTGGGGGGGACCAGGGGGAGACTTGACACACTATATTTAGTCTCTTCCTGCCCCACGATCACCGTGGAGCAGGGAGAGACTATAGCTGTCAAAGCAGGCACCTGCTTTGACAGCTATTGACATCCGGGCGCTGTGATTGGCTGTCACAGTGCCCGGATGTTTCCGGGGGGTCCTCAACCGACATGGCTGAAATGTCTCTGTATCGAGACACTCAGTCATGTCTTTGTTAGCGCGATCGCGGTATGCCAGCGTGCATACCGCGATCGGACCTACATGACGGTCCAGGTCACCCCTTCCCACTTGTAGGACGTTCCATGCCGTCCTACTTTTTATTGCCTAGTGGCTAGTATGACGGCATGGAACAACCTACATTAAGCAGTCATCGCGGCCCCCCGAGATGAGCTGTGTGTGGACCCAGCTGCAGGTACTTGCAGCGGGGTCCCCACTGTCAGGTGAGGCCACTTTGAGTGGCCTCAGTCTGACTTAGGAAATCCTAAGTCAATTCCGGCATCCCTGCGTGCAAGAAGTTCGGACATTGCCTCCGTGACATCACACGGTAAGTATCGCGAGATGCCGGCAGGGACCGACAGGGTCTAAAGAGACCCTGATCGGGTCCCTGCTTTCGTGTACTTGGCTCCGATCACTTCATGAGTAACACACATAATACAAAGAGTAACACACATAATACAACTCAAGGACAGGGTAAGAGTAGAGATCAATAGTAAAATAGCCACTGCAATGTACTGATTGTATTACAACATTGGGAGGAAGATGACAGTTCTGCATTTAGAAATGGTCTAGTGATTAAGCTGCAGCATAAATTGTGGTTTCCAATATGTTTCAATGTATCCCTTAGCACAGGCAGCTGAATTGATTTAAAAGAAATTGAATTCCATAAGGTTTCACAATGTTAATTGAGTTGACCTATAGTAGTCAGTTATTGTCAACATGTTTGGTTTGAACTCAGACATTAAAATACATGAACTAGGGACAGCACAAATCTCCATTTATATGGTTTTGCATGTGTTGTGTGCTGGAAAATGCTGATTACACCCATGCTTTTCATTTTTCTTTTAATGTGATCCTTTATAGCAGGGGTCCCCAACCCTCGGGACGCGGCCCAGCACCGGTCCATGGCCTCTGTTCAGCCAGGGCGTGTGCTGTGAGGGAAGCGTTCTGAGCTCCCTTCTAGCCGGTTACTTTATGAAGCGTGTCCAAGCGCAAGCACCTCCCCATCAGCGCAGCCCAGGACCCTCCTACCCTGGTGTCTGCTGCAGGTTGTGTGGAGGGGGCAGGGTATGAATGACATCATATCCCTGCACCCTGTGTACCACACAGCTTGGCTGGCGCCCTGTGATGAGGCTGGGCTGCAAGACAGGACTCCACAGAGCCTGATAGCATGCTCCCCAGGGGCCTGTAGGTACGCAATTGTGTCTGTGTATGTATGTATGTTCACTAAAAGTGAGTTGAGGTAAGGAACATTTGCTCAGTATTTAAATTTTTAACTTATGCAGGTATGAACCTTGCATGCTTCTCCTGCTAGAAATTTGTGATGGCGCATAAAATTAAATCTGTACTTCTGAAAATTGTCTCTACATAATACAAGGTTGAATCTTTAAATACTGAGGAACTCCTCAACCCACATAAACTTCACTTTTAGTGACTAGCTCCCCATGTATCACACATGTGACATACCAATAAATGATAGCACAAATGCTGCAATAATTCTTAAAAATTGCATTTGATACAATCATGATTTTGTTGTACAAGCACCATTTTCAAGGTGAGTACTGTTCTGGTTTGGAAGTTTCACGTGAAATGTTACAAACAAACAAAATGTTTTTGTGGTTTCCATTTTCTTGAAGCATTTTTTCGTGCTACGGGTGTTCTATTCATATTACTTCCCATCATGCATCTGACCTCCTCTTTGTGGTGTGTTGTTTTTGTTTTGCATTTTAAACACAGGACTTCGGTGAATGAGCCATTGGCATAGAAACAATCAGTTTACATGTGTGACATATGACACAAGAAAAATCACACTAACACTATATTTTTAATATGTGTAATATGTAAAATGCCGTTAAACCTGTACGACAAACAAAATGTAAAAGACATCAAATCATCAAAGGATTTTTCACATTTGAAACATTCATTAAGCAGCTACCCATGGAATGAGTTTTGGTAAGCTGCTACTTTGACTTTGTGTAGTTCTCTAGAACTAATAAAAGGCAGACAGGTCTTGTGACTCATTTTTAATTTAACAGAGTCTCACATTAAGTGAGTGGAAGCATGGCTGCAGCCATTAGCAATCTGTTGTAAATGCAAGTGAATATCCCTGCATTGTGGGCATTATGCCCTTAACCTTCATTTAGTAGAGAAATCGAATAATGTCAGGTGATAAAACGATTGCAGCAAACGGATTAATGTAAAAACTGCACAGGGTATCACTTTGGATAATGACATGTTACATTCAGTAAAGATTTTTCAAAGCCAAGTGTGTCACTACACCCAGTACCAGCTGAACAAGTGATAGTAGTGCTGCAGCAAGTTTAATGTGCGAAGTCATATATAGCAAGTGCAGCACCTCCCATATTTTAAGATAGCAAACTACAACAACAACAAAAAAAGGTGTTAACTTTTTAGCTGCCTGGTCTACTATGATGTATTTGAGATGGGAATCTAGAGTATAACATTGTACGTTTTTTCACGTGTATAAGGTGCCACATGCCGACAGGTAGGCCGTATGTTCATAATTTTGTTCAAATTTCTATATTTTTACAGTTAGACATATGGAACTTACCTGACAAATTGGGACACTGGGAGCAGAGCTTGGGTAGTACCATCAGTCATTGTGACAGCTCTACTCAGCTGCTCGGGTGTCCAACACTCCGGAATCTGAGATGAAGTGGGACAGAGGAAGAGCACGGCAAGACAACTGGACAGACCCTGCCCCACCCAGGGCATGACACAGTATGCAGTGCAAATATATATATTTTTTAAATTGGGCAATGCTATTGTAAAGGACATTTAGTAGACTTTAGCATAAGATTCTAATTTTAAGAAGTAACATTCCCTGATATAAGAGCCACATGCAGATAGAATTGAAAATAGTTTGGTATTCAACTAAGCTACTTTCACATTGCTTGACAAGTTATCTTCAAAATGGCCACAATCGGTCTTGCAAGCACAAAATGCAACGAAAACGACTCTGCACGATTTCTTGTCTAGACTACTGAAGCTCACTTTTAATAAAAGGCAGTTCACCCTAGCTTATTATCTGCATGTTGTATTTGTGTTCAAAGGGACTCTGTTACCTAAACATTGTTTGTACTGGGAATGTAGAGAATAAAAAAGACACAAAAATACCTACATATTGTGTTAGCAGAACTGCATGCAAATACCAAAAGGAGAGTGTGTCTGCCCAGTCTCCTATTGATGACATTACCTGTGGCGTAACATGCTAATTAACTACTTTTCAGTGAAAAAAGTGTAATTTGCATGCATTTCTGCCACCACAAATCATAGATCATTTTTCATAATTTATTTTTCTCTACACTGGCAGTATAACAATATTCAGGTGCAATGCACATATTTGAATGTAAACTAACCACAGTACAACTTGTAGTTTTATATTGGAAATAATTTCTCAGGGACATCCAATACGAAGGGCTTGGAGGGATAGACAGTACTATTGCAATAATACTATTATTATTATTTATATTACTACTTTATTTGCAGTATTTAGGAGATAGGAAGTGTAGAGAAAAAAACGATGAGACAGATCTGTATTTTTTCATTACTTTCCACATGCAGCACTTATTAAAGAATATTTTTGAGACACTGTAGGTAGAACAGCACATTTAACTTCAAATGAACTGCAAAAATCAGGCATTAATCAGGCAAGTTGGGGATTTTTTTGAATTCTGTTATTAATGTTCATTTGCCAATTCACCAAAGTTTCTTTTATGTGAGTAGACCCCTCTCGACTGTAATGCATGAGAGATTACACACTAGACCAACATTAGTGAAGGTCATATGACAATAAATGAAATGAATAATCTTACAACAACAACACAAAAATGAATACATTACTCACTGTTGTTTTATTCAGAGATCATTAAAAATTCCCATATTCAAGGCTGTAATTAGAGTTGCCACTCAACTGGTAATGGCTAAAGGCCAATGGTAACTCTATGGAGGTATTAACATGGCTGATATTTTTGTTTTTAAAAAATGTGGTAAGTTTTACTGTAATATTTGTTTTTATTTCACACAGTTACACATACTGGGCTAGTCTAACGCTTATGATCTCAAAAGGTTGTGTAAAGCCCACATATACTAATTAGTTCAACTCTTTGCCATCTCCTCCACTCAATGTGTACACATGTTTAGACTAAGTCCTATGCGCAAGGGTCTGCACAAGGACACCAGTGTGAAGGTCCTGGAGATTAAATTTTCCATCACAAGGTCCAGTAAATGTCCACCATGAGCAATGTTAGCGGAATGGGAGCATTCAGAGTGGCAGTTACATCGAGGACCTTTCAGCAGCTTATAGTTCAGTGCAGCCAATTCGTCACCGCATTCTGAACTTAGAGTCAGTTTTACGGTTTAGAGTTTGTTTTAAGATTAGTGTTAGTATTAGAGATAAGGGTTATTTTAGGGTTAGTTTTAGTGTTACTATTAGGTTTAGTGTTAGAGTTTACTATTAGAACTAGTACTAGGGTTACGAGTTTGAGTTATGCATTGGCACTGACAGTCCAGTGATGAAACTGTTGCTCTTAAAGCGTGGTGAAGAATAGTCATAGACCCCAATTTTGGTGACTATTGCTGCTTATCATTTGGTTTTACTGCATATCAATGATTCTCCTTTTCCAAAATATTAAAGGCTTTAATATCTTATATTTAGGATTAGATTGTATTAACATCATTATTCAGTTCCTTTGTATTTGGATCACTTTGTTAAACTGGGTATTTTTAGGTAATGCCAGTGATAATGCTAAACTTAATAATAAACTAGAACTGCATTATAAAGACGCTGACCATTTTTAGAGTGAATTATCCATCTACTATCAGAGTACACAGGAGCATTGCTGAAGTACAAGATTTTAATAAAATAAAATGGAAATGGGAAATATTTTCTGGTAACTTTAATTAAAGGAAAGAAACTAAGATTGCAGGATTCCCTAAGTGCTTCTTAGTCGGATCAAAATATGTGTAATATAATTAAGACATAATTAGCTGTCTAAGTATTGCATTTAGTCTTAAATATCTTTGAAGTAAAAGTCACATTAATAGCAGAGAGTGCATATATGCATTGGTAAATCAACATACAAAGCATATAGTTATTAAAGCAACAGGACAGAACAACAGAATATTTCCACAATAACACTCTAAAGGCAACTCTACATTGCAATTAATGTAAAATGTAGAACATTATATATGTCCATGTTTATTACGTAAGCCTAAAACAAATTTTGTTGTTGCCATCATGCAACACCAAAATTTGCTGCTAGATTAAGCCGCAATTGCTCCAAGGAGTCATCATGGGTGCCATATTGGAAAGCATCATGCCATCCCAATATAGTGCTGCCTTTTTGTGCAAAAGCTTTGTAAGTGATCACTTCAATCATTCTGCTGCTAAACTGCCTCTAGTGGAAGTCAGCAACATTACACTAAATAACAAGAACAAACATTACTTCATCTAATATCTAGGGTTAGAGATAGTGCTAGGGTGATTATTAGGGTTGGGGTCAAAGGTAACAGCAGGAGAAAACGGTAAGGACTAAGCAATATGCTATATCCAGTTATTAGGACTATGGACTATGAGGACTACTCATTCTTCTCCACATATGGATTAAAAGTGGAATACTCACATTGAAGATCTTAGTTAACCTCTCAGAAAATGATTGGTTAAAATAATTTTAAAAGCATCCAGAGGCATTTATTTGCTAGTATTTGTTATGTCCTTTTACATAAAAAAATAAAACAAAGTTTCTGTTTCATGAACAATACAACAAGATATTAAAATTTGACATAATAGAGAAAATAAATGTATACAGTTTTCCCCCTTTGTTATGAAGCCCATAAAAAGCTCTCTGGTGCAACCAATTACCTTCAGAAGTCCCATAATTAGTGAACTGATGTCCACCTGTGTGCAATCTAAGTGTCACATGATCTTTCATTACATATACACACCTTTTTTGAAAGGTCCCAGAGGCTGCAACACCTAAGCAAGAGGCACCACTAACCAAACACTGCCATGAAGACCGAGGAACTCTCCAAACAAGTAAGGGACAATTTTGTTGAGAAGTACAAGTCAGGGTTAGGTTATAAAAAAATATCCAAATCTTTGATGAGCTCAAGGAGCACCATCAAATCTATCATTAAAAAATGGAAAGAACATGGCACAACAGCAAACCTGCCAAGAGATGGCCACCCACCAAAACTCACGGACTGGGCAAGGAGGGTATTAATTCTCGAGAGGCAGCACAGAGACCTAAGGTAACACTGGAGGAGCTGCAGAGTTCCACAGCAGAGACTGGAGTATCTGTACATTGGATGACAATAAGCCGCATGCTCCATAGAGTTGGGCTTTATGGCAGGGTTGCCAGAAGAAAGCCATTACTTTCAGCAAAAAGCATGTGGGAGACTCCCAAAATGTATGGAGGAAGGTGCTCTGGTCTGAAGAGACTAAAATTGAACTTTTTGGCTATCAAAGTAAACGCTATGTCTGGCGCAAAACCAACACATCACATCACCCAAAGAACACCATCCCCACAGTGAAACATGGTGGTGGCAGCATCATGCTGTGGGGATGTTTTTTAGCAGCCTGGACTGGGAAACTGGTCAGAGTTGAGGGAAATATGGATGGTGCTAAATACAGGGATATTCTTGAGCAAAACCTGTACAACTCTGTGCGTGATTTGAGGACGGAGGTTCACCTTCCAGCAGGACAATGACCCCAGACACACTGCTAAAGCAACGCTTGAGTGGTTTAAGGGGAAACATGTAAATGTGTTGGAATGGCCTAGTCAAAGCCCAGACATCAATCCAATAGAAAATCTGTGGTCAGACTTAAAGATTGCTGTTCACAAGTGCAAACCATCCAACTTGAAGGAGCTGGAGCAGTTTTGCAAGGAGGAGTGGGCAAAAATCCCAGTGGTAAGATGTGGCAAGCTCATAGAGACTTATCCAAAGCGACTTGGACCTGTGATTGCCGCAAAAGGTGGCTCTACAAAGTATTAACTTTAGGGGGGTGAATAGTTATGCACATTGACTTTTTCTGTTATTTTGTCCTATTTGTTGTTTGCTTCACAATAAAAAGAAAAACAAACATCTTCAAAGTTGTGGGCATGTTTTGTAAATTAAATGATGCAAATCCTTAAACAATCCATGTTAATTCCAGGTTGTGAGGCAACAAAACAAGGGGAGGGGGGGGGGGGACTTTTGCAAGGCACTGTATGTATGTGTGTATATATATATATATATATATATATATATATATATATATAATATATATATACACACTAAATAATTATACTAATTAGAAAACAAATAGATTAGATCCTAAATAGAAATTAAGGAATAGGTAACAGGGGTAAAAATTGTAGGTGGCGGGTAGGATTTATTATCTCGCTCCTCGTGCATAGAAGGGTATTTGGGATCTAAACTAGGATATGATGAAATATAGATGTTTTTGACAGTTTCCATTGAATATGATGTTTGTTGATTACTTTTCTTGTAACCGTGATAATATTTCTATTTCGTAGATTTTTTGGGGGGGCGGGGTGAAGGTATTGTCAATTACACTATTGATAGTATAGCTTTATAGTATAATTGGATGTTCAGTATTCCTAAATCTCCTAACGTTAAGGCTCTTTGCAGTGTTTTTCCTAAAACATATACTGATGTTATCCATGCTTAATGTCACTACCTGTGCTCTGCCTTACCCCAACAAATGTCTACTGCCAAGCATCCTAAAACTGAAAATCAGATGGTTTTAATTTATTTCTTTAAACTTTCAGCAGTTTAAACAAAACCATTTACTGTAGGATAAGTATAATGTCACCTCAATGCTAGTGATAATAACAGGTGAAAAGCAGTTAGTGGGTCCAGTCTGATCCCAGCCCGCCACTCTACAAAGTCACTGCACTCCTCATCCTGAATTTGCAAATGATATGAATCTCTAGACTAGGTGAACAGTAGAATATGGCACTGCTTCAGCTAAGGTACTTTTCTATGTTCTTCTTTTGTCTTTGCTGCAGTCCTGTCTTCTATTAGCCATTATAATTAACATCCAACATTCAGTCAATTATATGCACATGGTGACTGTCACCTCAATCGAACAATGCACTAATGGTCCCGTCTGACCTCCCTCATTTTAGTAATGTATGTTTACACAGGTGCATGCCAGTATTCATTAACGTATGTACATTTATTTACTCTGAGCATAGATTGACATTTTCTTGACATTTATAATTTTGGAAATGAGATTTTAGAGAACTGGAAACAATGAGTCTGCCACATTTGCTATTCCCAGCAGCGCAAAAGACTATTTAAAGAAGTAAATAAGTGTTTTTGTTTTGGCAGACATTATATAGGTATACAAAGTTTAATAGTCTCAAAACTTTTCTCTCTTAAATAACTGAAATTGTATAGGTGTTAATTAAACATTTCACATACCATTTTCATGTTGGTCACTGATTTGCCAAAAAAGAGAGGCACACCTAATAGAAAATGCCCTGGTTCATATCCATTAATATATATATATATATATCTCTATATATATATATATATATATATATATATATATATATATATATATATATATATATATAGAGAGATATATATATATATATATATATATATATATATATATATATAGATATAATAGCTGGTATTTTAGAAGACAATGGCTTCCATGCATTAAAAAGAGGGAATGGCAGTGAACCAACAAGGGAATGATAAAGGTCAGGCATTAATAGCTTAGATATGGAGAAACTAAATCCCATTTTGTCTGTCTTTCCATCTCCATTTTAATGCCTGCTTTTTGCAGTTCATATTTGAGTAAATTGACCTTTCTGTCCCACAAAACAAGATAAGCTGGTGAACTAATTGGCCCTATGTTCTCATCATGATCTTTCTGTCAGCGTTCTTTGCAACAGTGAATGGAGAATTTGCAACATTGAAACCTTTTCTCTTAAACAACAAAATGCGCAGGAGGCCTTTGTATTTATGCCTACGTAATGCACCAACTGTCATCTACTAAACACCACACCGCGAGCCAACAACATTTATTGACTATTTAGGGCTTATTATTACCTCAATCAGCATTAAAACAGCTTCAGTTCAGCTTGTTTTAAAATGGTCTCTTGTCTTAATACACAGTCTCTCATCTGAACCAGCTGACCAGATATGGCTAGTTTAATTATAACTATGCAGATATTGTGCATAAAATGGATGTAACATGTGAGAATAACAGCAAATTTAACTGTGTGTTAACACTATAATTAAAAAAAATAAGATTTTTATACACATTTCCCCCACTTCAACACAAAAAATACAACTTTCATCAAAACCAAACAGTAAAGGTCTTGATTAGTCAATGTTTTACTATCTTGCAAAGGGAACAAAATACTGGCAGACACACCTGTCTTGGCAATGGTAGGATGGTGTTTAATGTGAAATGTTAGTATTTTAAGGAATGCATTACATTGGAAGACATTACACTCTAAAACAGCTTGCCTTTGAAGGGTTACTAATAAAAAAAAAAATTCTCTTTGCTTCAGTTACTTTATCACAGCTGCCAAGCTGCACTATGCTGTTCTTTGCAGCTGTCATCGGTTCACCTTGGCGGATGTACGTGTTTTAATGGAAGAACAGGTGTTTTTCTTCTAACTATACTGGCTCCCATGTGCAATATGCATTTTTCTCTCTTTTGGACAAACATAAGAACTATCCCAAAACAGTTTTCGTTCTCAGTCCATATTTTAAGAGAACATGTATACTTCTGCCTGCCATTCGTGCTTGGCTGGGATGATATGTTTCAACAGACGGTCGTGAATCCAATATTTTGCTGGAAACTTTGAGAGGTTAGTCTTAGCAGAATGTATCTCTGCAACAAGGCCTGGAGACACAGTAGGGTCTATTCACTAAATAATGAACGGCGGTGAACTGAACACAGAGTTTGAAAACGTAGGTTAAAGTAACTAAGGTGGAAAAATAGTCAAATTTTTCTATCTTAGCTAATTTGTTCTGGGTTTTGGAACTTTATTATCATGTCACCAGAATTCAACTTAAAGTGAATAAACCCAGTGTACGGAGAGGTTTATCAGGACAACGCTATTCACGTGTTCACGAGTGAGCTGCAGAAATTAGCAAGTTATGAATAAATATTTTCTGTCATCATATATTGTGTATAATAGTAAGGAAATAATGGTGTAGCCAAAACAAAACAGTGAACATGTATAGGCCAAGCTATGACTTCAGTCACTGGTAAAATACAACTCCCATAGTCATGATGATTAAAAAAAGTATTTTGTTTAGATACCTTAGCTTAGAGATTGTATATTTGGTCATCCTGATACTGCTATAAAAATTCATGCCCTGAATATGGATCTATGACTCAAAAATATGAACTTATTTTTGCATCATATGACATGCTCAGGTCAAACTGAACAGGTGAATGTTTCAATCACAGCTCCACTTTTAAGAAGGTGCTTCATTGAGCCTAACTTCATATATTCACCAGTGAATGTAATAAACCCAAGACATTCAGAAAAATATGGCACCCGGCAGCGCAAACCATGTGTAGACCCTACTCCTGTCACAGAAACATCGAGTAACCATCAAACCAAAGACCCTCTGTGCTCTGCTGCAGTCTCTCCCTCCTTGCCTCTGAAGACAATGGGACAAAACAAGATATGTAATGATACTGTAACGGTTTTAAACGATACTCTTTGGTCAATGCAGTATATTCTATTGAATAAGCGATGGTCTCCATGTCTGTGAATTGCAAACCCTTTTGGAAATGCCAGTTAATCACGGGAATATTTTAAAAGGCAAATTAAATTATATATCAAAATTCAAAAAAACATTTACACAGCTCTCTTGTATTAATGGGCTACATGAAGGGTTACCACCTTGTCTTCCAAAAAACACTGGCAATGTTATTGCCTCTGTATATTTAACATTGGCCTCAATTCATCTTTTTTTTCTGGCCTGCTAAATAAACTAATTTGCACTTGTTCATTTTCTGAACACGAGTCTGCAGGAAGATCCAACTGAAACTCAGAGTTAAAAAATATTTTCTAATTTAAAAAATGGCAAGCATTATTACAGATGGCATAAGCTGTGTCAATGACAGTAACATTGCACTGTTTCCATGGCGATAACTTATCTCTTAGATGTCTGCTCTCCAACTGACCTTAATAACACATCATCAACATGTGTGATTTATAAAAAGCAATTCTGGGTAAAAATTCTAAAAGTTGAACTATTAGCAGGGACATTGCTTGGGCGACCCATTTTATTAAAATACATATAGTCCCTATAGCTAGACACAACGTGGCTTCTTTGTGTTTGGCAGGATCCAATGTCACAGGAAAGGGGAGAGGTACTGGTTTCAAAGAAGTTTATTTCTTTGAATGTATATACTCCTAACCAAACCTTCACACAGAGACAGGAATCAGAGTACACTGAAGGATAGAATGAACATATTACAAATTGAAAATCTATTATTCTAAACAAAAGTTTAAAACTCTTTAAGTCCTGGATTGTTCCTTTGACAATGGTAAGTCCATTGGGAAACACATAAATAAAAGAGGCATTTACAGTAAGAGAATCCTGTTCTTTATTCTGAATAATACTGTGTACATCCTTAGCTATTTCATGCAGTTCATACTATGCCTTTATAGCAAGCATGGTATCAAGGTTTTATTTTCCTGTTTGCTTTGAAATGCTGGCTCGCCAATTACTGAACATTTTTTACAGTTCAGAAATCAGCTTTGCATAGAGAGGTCATGTGCTACAGTGGGACAGCAAGAGCCATTTTGACTTCTCTCCACAGAGAAGGTCACTGCAATTATTAGCCACACTGGGACACTGAAATGGCTGCAGTCAACCCAAAAAACAGCCAAACAGAAGGAACACTGCGATAATTTATGTAACTGAAATTTTCAGACATAGTACTTGCATTTTATGTGGTTTATATACAGTACTGTGCAATAGTTTTTGGTAGGTGTGATTTTTTTTATTTTTATAAAGTATGAATGTTTTATAAAATAGACATGTTAATAGTTTTATTTTATCAATTAATAAAATACAAAGTGAGTGAACAGAAGAAGATCAATATTTGGTGTGATAACCCTTTGCCATTAAAACTGCATCAGTTCATCTAGGTACACTTGAACCTGTTTTTTTTTCTAAAGGAACTCGGCAGGTAGATTGTTCCAAACATCTTGGATAACTAATTAGAGTCTTTATGTGGATTCAGGCAGCCTCCGTTACGTCTCTGGAGACCGTATCTCCAGAAGGATATTGATACTTTGGAGAGAGTTCAGAGAAGGGCTACTAAACTGGTTCATGGGTTGATGGATTAAACGTATCAGAAAAAGGTTAAAGCATCTTAACATGTATAGCTTGGAGGAAAGATGTGACAGGGAGGATATGATAGAAACATTTAAATACGTAAAAGGAATCAACACAGTATAGTAAAAGAGTATATTTAAAAGAAGAAAAACTACCACAACTAGAGGACATAGTCTTAAAATAGAGGGGCAACAATTTAAAAGTAATATCAGGAAGTATTACTTTACTGAGAGGGTAGTGTATGTATGGAATAGCCTTCCAGCGGAAGTATTAGAGGTAAACACAGTGAAAAAGTTTAAGCGTGCGTGGGATAGGCACAAGGCTATTCTAGATGTAAGATAGGGAACTGGGGACTAATAAAGTATTTAGAAAATTGGGCAGACTAGATGGACTGCATGGTTCTTATCTACCAACATATTCTATGTTACTATGTTTATATGTTTTCTCTCTCTTCCTGTAATTCTAGGCAGACTTAATGATGTTGGGATCAGAGCTCTGTGGGGGTCATACCATCACTTAGACATGACTTCCAACTGTCTACCAAGCTCTTCCTCTTGCCCAATTTTTAGGACAGAAGGGACATCGGGATTCAAGGCTGCAATAACACATTCCTGAAATCATTCTCCGGTGTCTCAAATTGAGTAAGAGAACCACCGCCCAGGAGACCTTTAATTCTGACCAAATCCCCAACTCCAATTGCAGAAATGCTGTCCCAAACTTGCAAGGAGCCTCCACCATACTTCTCTCCATTTTATTCCTCCCACACAGCTGTGTCTTATTCCGTTAATAATCGTGTTTCATATTGCATATTAAACTGATGATCATTAACACCTGGTTGATATAACTGTTATATCAATTATACACCTGAATATATGTCTACAAAATCCCTGACTGTGTGCAATATTGATTTGATTTAGATTTTTCTTCTGTTCACTCACTTTGCATTTTATTCAGTGGAACACAATAAACTGTTAACATGTCTATTTTTGAAAGCATGCTTATTTTACAGCTTGTACACTAAATATATTATCAAACTATAATACACTGCAAGGCATGTTTGCCTCATTCTCAGCAATTACTATACATAACATATGTTAGACCACACATTTATGAATACATTGTTTAATTAAACATGGATCATAATTGTATCTGACTAATACACTGCAAGGCTTATACATGCAACCACAGTATACCAACCATTGCATTCTACATAAGATGTATTAATTAACCCTTGTATTGTTACACGTCGAAGCAACACATGCACCCCAGTGCACAAATGGTTACATTTATCGGTGTGCTACTACACAATAATGAACCCTTGCCTGCTGACTTGCCCACAGACACATAGCCCCTGCCTGGCAATGAAAGGGTTAACATATGATGTTGTTGGCTAATGCACTGCCAAGTAATCTATCCTGGTCTGCAGCAAAAAGTGTACACATGGATTTGCAGAATACAGATGAGACTGGAGTAGTAAATTTCAGTTCTAATTAATTCTAATGTCATTTTCTTTACATTTCTAGAATCCATCATGTTGCCAGAATGGATCTGGCACTAACATTATATCAAGTGTTAAACATGTCATGCATGGCTAGAAAGATTTTTTTACATTTCACTCGCTTGCTAAAGGAAAGAATTACTGCATGCTTGACATTAATACAGTCTGCCTGATAAACAGCCTCTAGTTATGTTGTGATATCTCTTGCAGGACTCGTGTGACAGTGGCTGATAAACTGCTAGTACATGCACTTGATTGGAGAGACCATGTACTTGTCTGTATTCTCTGACTTTAATACCTGCAGAATATATGCCCACTGTCTTGATAAAAAAGATTTGTAAAGTCAGATTAATGAAAGGAACTCCGTAGTAATTAGACAAACATAATAATTAGCTATAAATACAGGAATAGAGCATTCTCTGCACTGTAAAACCTGTCAGCCGTACCAGTGAGTTATAATGAGTATACAGTGACAATATATTTCATGGTTTAGTGTGGAGTAATGATAGTTTGATCATTTTACTAAAGAAAGTCAATCCTCAGCTATTTAGCTGTTGTCTAAATGTAATGCAAATACAATATTTTAGTGAGCTCATTCATAGGATAATGATAATTAAAAACAGGCATATTTTTAATTTCCCATTACCATGATAGTATATTAATGTAGGGTTAGATAATACACTTGCTTGCATGACATTATTTGATATTAAATTTCTCAAACTGATTATATTTCCTGTTGTCATGTACAGATTGCATATCCCTTATCCAGAAATCCATTATCCAAAATCCAAACATTATTTAGGATTTTGCCACAAGTTGCAAATTCCACACACACCTGTCAGAATGCAAGCGCACAACAGTTTATTCAGTGTCCAGACTCCTTAAGCTGTGATATAGCCTGATATGCTCAGATTCCCCCATGTTCATAAAGGGTAATACATTGGCACATGTACAATCCTGATGTCGGCAATGGCAGGTTCCCAACAATGTCTCATATCACAGCTACATCACAGTAAATGTGACTGATTTGCTCTACATAGTATTGTATTGATACTACTGTATCCCATGAGTGGTGAGATACTTTAATATGTCTTATTGGTGTTAATGAACCATTATACAAATGTAACCGTTATCCAAAATACCGTATTTGCTCGAATATAAGACGATATTTTTTTCAGAGAAAAAAAATTCGAGGTTGTCTTATAATCTGACGTCTAATCGGCGAGAGAGATAACTCTGGGGGGAGAGACAGACAACACTAAGGGAGGGGAGACAACGCTGGGGGTGGGGGAAAGAGAGAGGCAGCATTGGCACATAAAAGGAAATAAAAATAAGAAATGCATTTTTTTATATCAGAATTTTTTATTAAAAAGCACTTTACATGTGAAAATATACAAGTTGAACTTTTTTCCTATAGGGTAGTCTTATATTCAGGCTTTTAGTTTTTTTTCCCAAAGAAATATCCAAAGTTTGGGGAGTCGTCTTATAATCAGGGTCATCTTATAATCGAGGAAATACGGTACTTCTGGTCCCAGGAATTTTGGATAAGGATACTCAACCTCTCTTATTATCATACAATTATGTCCATGTGCTTCATCCCTTTTCTGGTATGAAGATGTATAATCCTAAAACCAGACAAGATGGCTTTTACAAAGGCATTTTTGTTACCTCTTAATATGTAATGTTATCATGGCTGGACTCAAACTAGGAACTTGGCCACAGCATGAATTTATTTTTTTAGGAGAGAGTTGGTACTTGACAAGATAAACCAATGCCCAACCTAAACCACAAGGAACGGAAACCCATACAATCACTAAAGGATAACCGGGAAATGAATATTAAACTAGCAGACAATGTACAAGAGGCAAACAGGCAACTGTCTGATTACGGCACTGTCTGAAACCACAAAGAGGGTCCCACAAATGAATATATAAAACAACTCAATGAAATAAAACAAGAACTACTTTCCACCATATAGTGTGCCACTGATAGTCACCTATCACCCCAAGTACTACACAAGATATCAAATGAGCTTCAAACAATCTTACACACAGATGGCACACTCATATATTCCCACAGCCTCCCCTACTCTCCTTCAGACAGCCCCCCCCCCCCGTCTAAAACAACTGATGGTAAGAAGTACCCTGAACAAAAACACAAGAAATGGTACTTCTCCCTGCCTAAAAAGAAGCTGTAAAACGTGTGCACACATTTGCACCTCTAACAAGGTCCCTATACCAAACTCCCATTCATACCATAAGATCAATGGTGAATTCACATGCAAATCATCCAATGTGGTATACCTTATCATGTGTACAAAATGTCCAACAGCCCTCTATGTGGTTGAAACAGGGCAGCCACTACATAGAAGATTTAATTCCCATAGATCCACCAGAGGGACGACATTTTTGCCACAAATTGACACAGCGTCGCAGGAATCAGACTAACTGTATTAATGGGGCTGTTCCAAACTCAGAGGGAGAGGGAAGTATGGAATGTTAAATTAATGCTTCATTTTAATTCCTTAAATGATGGCCTCAACTGGAATATCACATTATATAGTTCAGTCTGAAAACCAGACATCTGGGCCCCACTATAAGTGTGAATGCCTTCTGACACCTCTAGAGGATAACTGCAATTCACATATTGGCTGATCAAAGAACCCAAACCTGGACTTGATATAATCTGCTTTCCACTCTTAACAATGTGATGTGTACTTGTACTTGAGAGATGGTTTACACATTTATTTTGTATAACATGCCTGGGACCTGAGAGATCTTGAAAACTTGTCTCCTTTTTTACTTGTGAAGACATAATGGGAGGGGCTTGGAAGCAACTCCAACCAGCCAAAGAAGGAATTAGTAGACCATGTCAGTATAATTTATTTTGAGGTTATCCATTACCGAGACATGTATTGTCATAAATATTGATTTACATGATGAAGAAATATATGAAAACGTGGGCAGTTTCTCTCTGATGAATTGAAAGTAACTGACAAATTAATGATGTTCTTTCGATTTCCACAGATCTTGCCACAAACACTACTGTTTGACCCATCCCTGTGGAGAAGTGTACATCAATTGAGAATAAGCCCTAAAAATTACCACACTTTAATGCTATAATCATAACTCTCCCGGTTTATACGAGTTATTGAACTGGCTGGAAAAATCATCATCCGGAAAGAGAATTTCCAGCAGTTTTTATTTGTGTCATTTTACATTCCCAAGAAATCACTTCTCACTCTGTTTTATTTATCTTCGACATGTGAACTGCAAATGAACTGCAAAAATCAGGGATGATTAGGTGAGATGGAAACATTCTCCTTATTCCTTCATTTTGAGTTCACGATATACATGGAGGCAAAAAAACTTGCTGATTTAACTTTAACCAAAAGTTTTCCAATTTTCAATCTATGAAATTACAATTCTAATAGTGTCATAACTATATATTAGTGTTCATTTTAATATAGCATCAAACCACAGATTGCAAAACTGTAAAAGTTGTATTTCAAGGTGAATGGTAATAAACAGACATAGCAGTAATAGTATCAACAAGCCACATGAATAATTTATTCTAGATTATTATGTATCTGTCATAGCTTTTCCATTACATCCAGAACGGAACATTCAGGAATCAGCAGCCTACGATGCCACATAAGCACAACTGCTATCTAATGTCTAGGTGCCAATATATATATATATGAGTAAATGAGTATTTAACCACATCATCCTCTCTATGCATGTTGTCTTACTCCAAGCTGTATAGGCTCGAAAGCCTACTACCAATTAAGCATATTAGGTGATGTGCATCTCTGTAATGAGAAGGGGTGTGGTCTAATGACATCAACACCCTATATCAGGTGTGCATAATTATTAGGCAACTTCCTTTCCTTTGGCAAAATGGGTCAAAAGAAGGACTTGACAGGCTCAGAAAAGTCAAAAATAGTGAGATATCTTGCAGAGGGATGCAGCACTCTTAAAATTGCAAAGCTTCTGAAGCGTGATCATCGAACAATCAAGCGTTTCATTCAAAATAGTCAACAGGGTCGCAAGAAGCGTGTGGAAAAACCAAGGCGCAAAATAACTGCCCATGAACTGAGAAAAGTCAAGCGTGCAGCTGCCACGATGCCACTTGCCACCAGTTTGGCCATATTTCAGAGCTGCAACATCACTGGAGTGCCCAAAAGCACAAGGTGTGCAATACTCAGAGACATGGCCAAGGTAAGAAAGGCTGAAAGACGACCACCACTGAACAAGACACACAAGCTGAAACGTCAAGACTGGGCCAAGAAATATCTCAAGACTGATTTTTCTAAGGTTTTATGGAATGATGAAATGAGAGTGAGTCTTGATGGGCCAGATGGATGGGCCCGTGGCTGGATTGGTAAAGGGCAGAGAGCTCCATTCCGACTCAGACGCCAGCAAGGTGGAGGTGGAGTACTGGTTTGGGCTTGTATCATCAAAGATGAGCTTGTGGGGCCTTTTCAGGTTGAGGATGGAGTCAAGCTCAACTCCCAGTCCTACTGCCAGTTCCTGGAAGACACCTTCTTCAAGCAGTGGTACAGGAAAAAGTCTGCATCCTTCAAGAAAAACATGATTTTCATGCAGGACAATGCTCCATCACACGCGTCCAAGTACTCCACAGCGTGGCTGGCAAGAAAGGGTATAAAAGAAGAAAATCTAATGACATGGCCTCCTTGTTCACCTGATCTGAACCCCATTGAGAACCTGTGGTCCATCATCAAATGTGAGATTTACAAGGAGGGAAAACAGTACACCTCTCTGAACAGTGTCTGGGAGGCTGTGGTTGCTGCTGCACGCAATGTTGATGGTGAACAGATCAAAACACTGACAGAATCCATGGATGGCAGGCTTTTGAGTGTCCTTGCAAAGAAAGGTGGCTATATTGGTCACTGATTTGTTTTTGTTTTGTTTTTGAATGTCAGAAATGTATATTTGTGAATGTTGAGATGTTATATTGGTTTCACTGGTAAAAATAAATAATTGAAATGGGTATATATTTGTTTTTTGTTAAGTTGCCTAATAATTATGCACAGTAATAGTCACCTGCACACACAGATATCCCCCTAAAATAGCTAAAACTAAAAACAAACTAAAAACTACTTCCAAAAATATTCAGCTTTGATATTAATGAGTTTTTTGGGTTCATTGAGAACATGGTTGTTGTTCAATAATAAAATGAATCCTCAAAAATACAACTTGCCTAATAATTCTGCACTCCCTGAATATATATATACCCCCAAAACATTTATCTTTTACAAGTGCTAAGAAACTCTTAGCTGTAGGAGCAATGAGTAAAGACAGGAAAAGTATAACCATGCTGGACCCAATAAGTGTTTTGCAAAATAGGTAAATCAATGTAACTGATATTTAACAAATGTAAGCAATAGCAATTCTAGAAAAAAAAAAACACATTAACTTTTGAGTACACTTACATCTTAGGATAAAGCGGATTTTAGACCATGTGGCACTTTCTAAGAAAGGCTGGAAAAGTTACATCTGTACAAGCTAGAGAAATGGTGGCTTAAAGGGGATATGATAATGTTATTTAAATATGTACAGGACCCATACAAATGGCTTTCTAAGACCCGTTCATTAACAGAACAATACAAAGGACAAGAGGTTGAAGAAAGGAGATTTAGTCTACGATAGCAGAAGGGATTTTGTACGGTAAGGACAATTAAGATATGGAATTCACTGCCTGCAGAAGTGGTTCTAGCATATACCTTGGATGCCTTTAAGAGTGGCCTGGATGCTTTTTAATGAGCCAGAGCATAGAGGGCTATGCATGTTAGTATAGGCATTAATATTTATTTAGTGCTTGTTGATCCAAGGCGAAATCTGATTGCCATTTGGAGTCAAGAAGGAATGCAGAATTAGAAATTGCTGAAGGGGCTTTTATTTGCCTTCTTTTGGATCAACAGCAGTAAACATGCGATAGGAAAAGGGTGGAACTTGATGGACGCAAGTCTTTTTTCAACCAAAATTACTATGTAACTATAGAGTATACTGAGAGCACTTTGGTTGTCTGGTCATACTATTGCTTCCGTAAATTTAACATTGGTCTCAAGCCAATTATTTTACCAGCCAGCCAGTAAAATACTGCTGGGGTGGCAACACTAGCAACAGATCAAACTCATATGTATACATTTGCATTCCTAATGTATGTATGCCTCAAAGTATGTGTCTTCATAGGGCACCTGTGGCACTGTATTACATTAATATAATTTCAGCTGTACCTTGATACAATTTAAGTTGTATAGCTATACAGTTATTGTATTTCATAAATGACTGCATGTCTCTGTAAAAATAAAACAACAACTATGGTTTTCTATTGGAGTGTGCGTTCCCTTTAAGTTTATGACACAATCCCAGAGTTAATAGGGATAACACACAAAGCATTGTGGGAGTGTGGATATCACTGCAATGCACAGGACCAGGTAACAAATGTTGTCTGAAGGGATCATTGCCATTCATACTTTGAGGTTGAAAAGTCCTCTTTCATAAATGAATTGTGTACATTGCAATAGTTACTATACAGGGGAGTAATATTGTAGATAAATACAGTGTTCATTATATAACACCCTGTCTCAGTGTAGTCAGTTTCCTCTTATATCTGCTGCGGTTTAAGTTCTTCACTGAACAGTAAGAGCATCTTTGAAAATGGATTCCTTTCCACAGGCAGCACAAATGTTCTTGATAATGTCATTACTTTCTTAATATACACCTACCGAATAATCCCTCTGAAGAGCATTAACTCTAATTAATAAACACAAATTCCAGCTCTGCTAATCACTCTTACTTCTAAAAGATAAACTTACCGTTTACGCTTCAAGTACCCTGAACGCATTACATTGGGGATGGGCATTCAAGACATTCATAAAAAAAAAAAAAAAAAAATCATTAAAGATTAAATTATATTTGCATTCTCGAAGCTGTGCAATTACAGTTGAATTTCATGTTGTAATGTTGTTTAACAAGGTAACTCAATCCAGTGATTTATGTTGTCTAATAACCAAAACTACTCTATATGCAAAAAATAGATTTAATCTGCAAAAATGACCTTATATTTGAGTAAAAAGGGTGTATATTATAGTGTCTACACAAAAGAGAGAATTGCAGTGAATTGAGAAGGGAATATCAAACTTAAAGCCAAAGTAGCTGAGTTGGAAAAATTATCCAATTCAGCTGCACTGAAGTATTTTTCCCACTCTGCTACATTGGCCTAAAGTTTGAAAGTCTAAATTCCCTGCAATTCTCTCTCTTTCATTTGAGAAAACCCTATAATATGCACCATTTTTACTCAAATATAAGGTGATCCTGATTATAAAGCAAACCCCCAAACGTAATGAGTGAAAAAATTAAAAGGCCTAAATATAAGGCGACCCTATAGGAAACAAGTTTTTGTAGTAAATATTGCTTCACATGTAAACTTTAAAAAAATAAATATTAAAAGTGCATTTAATTTTAATTTAATTCCTCTGTTACCCTTCATTCCATTTTTTCCCATAATTTTATTATTGCCCCATCACTTGCCATTGACCCTCATAACATAAACATTGCATCACCTACAAGACTTCCCACTGCGCCCATAGTGCCATGCCATGGCACCCATATAGCACCATATGACTTGCCACTGGACCCACAAGACTTGCCACTGCACCCTTATTGTATCCCGCTGATATGCCACTGCACCCATAGTGCACCTCAGAACTTGCAACTGCAACCCTATTGCTTAGCCATGAATTGCTACTGCAATCTTATTGCATCCCAGGACTTGTCTTGCACCCAGGACGACTTCCCTCTAACCAAGATTCCCCCCAGTTCTCCGTGGTGTCTAGTGGGGACAGCCAGATGTGCTCGGTGCACACAGACATCTTCCAATTCTGAGTTGAAGCGCTGAGAGGTCACCCCAGATGCTCCAAATCAGGAGACTCACCAGCAGCATTGGAAGATGTCTATGCACAATGAGCAGTGAACAGACATTCAGCTGTCTAGCAGGCAGGTTCCAATGGGGGACCCAGATCCTATCCTTAAAATAATACCTCTATTTGAGCTTAAGGCAAACCTTGAATATAAGGTATAAACATGCAAGACCACAAATCTTTCTTGCATATCTATGTGTCGATATCAAGTGGGCTGATGAAGTGGCACCAAGGACAGCAATGTTTTTTTGTTTTTTTTTATAACCCAGGCCAACAGTTGCCAGTCCTCCCCTCAACTGAGTGTCTGAAGATGTGGGTTGCATTATACTCAATGATATTATTGAAAGCTTTTGGATTTGTAGTTTAATTATGGACAGCTGGTCCACAGGTGGGTTCTCCTTTAGAGTAAATCATGTATCTGCTGTACATAAACGACATCTGGACTTATTTCTAGCTAATTTCCTGCTTTAAAAATAAGCAATTGTGTTTTATTATCTTACATGTTGAAACAACTTGTGCTGTCTACCTTTGCATTTCAATTTGCAACAATGGTAATACATAGCCATGTTAAAGTAAAAGACTACTGTAGATATTTGAGGCAGACATCAAAATCTGAGCCAAACAAAAAAAATATTTCTGGCTTGTGATGTCATTAATGCGATGTTTAGCTATGTTAGTTTAATTTCCACCAAAGTAGATAGAGCAACATATCAAAAGATATTGCAATATCATTGATTAATAGATGTAATACACTAATATACAGTGCAAAATGGAACACTAATACATATTATCACATGCATTCTTAATGGGGTCTAGTTCTTTTTATTTAGAATGCCTCTATCTCTTCACAAATATATTACTTCATTGAATTAAAATGCTCCTAGATTAATTTGGCTTGTTAGATCTTATGCAAACATTACATCTTTGTAGCATGCTGTGCAGATATTTTTTTCTGTTCTGCTCACTACACCTATGATCTATGTGATAACGAATACTATCAATGATCCACACTGGGCGATTCATTTTAGAACTGGATCGTAATGCAGGCCAAAGTTGATAAAACCAATACAAGATAAATGTAGGGCTGCAGCATTTTGGCTCTCATTGATCAATAACAAGAAGCATACAATATGTGTTCATGATCCCCAAGGATATTAATGAAAAGTAAATACTAATGGATGCAGCCAATATTTTAAGTGCAATATTTTACATTTAAATAAATAACAAGCATTTGGTAGTAATAAATGAAATGACCTATACAGGGAGTGCAGAATTATTAGGCAAGTTGTATTTTTGAGGATTAATTTTATTATTGAACAACAACCATGTTCTCAATGAACCCAAAAAACTCATTAATATCAAAGCTGAATATTTTTGGAAGTAGTTTTTAGTTTGTTTTTAGTTTTAGCTATTTTAGAGGGATATCTGTGTGTGCAGGTGACTATTACTGTGCATAATTATTAGGCAACTTAACAAAAAACAAATATATACCCATTTCAATTATTTATTTTTACCAGTGAAACCAATATAACATCTCAACATTCACAAATATAAATTTCTGACATTCAAAAACAAATCAGTGACCAATATAGCCACCTTTCTTTGCAAGGACACTCAAAAGCCTGCCATCCATGGATTCTGTCAGTGTTTTGATCTGTTCACCATCAACATTGCGTGCAGCAGCAACCACAGCCTCCCAGACACTGTTCAGAGAGGTGTACTGTTTTCCCTCCTTGTAAATCTCACATTTGATGATGGACCACAGGTTCTCAATGGGGTTCAGATCAGGTGAACAAGGAGGCCATGTCATTAGATTTTCTTCTTTTATACTCTTTCTTGCCAGCCACGCTGTGGAGTACTTGGACGCGTGTGATGGAGCATTGTCCTGCATGAAAATCATGTTTTTCTTGAAGGATGAAGACTTCTTCCTGTACCACTGCTTGAAGAAGGTGTCTTCCAGGAACTGGCAGTAGGACTGGGAGTTGAGCTTGACTCCATCCTCAACCCGAAAAGGCTCCACAAGCTCATCTTTGAGGATACCAGCCCAAACCAGTACTCCACCTCCACCTTGCTGGTGTCTGAGTCAGAATGGAGCTCTCTGCCCTTTACCAACCCAGCCACGGGCCCATCCATCTGGCCCATCAAGACCAACTCTCATTTCATCATTCCATAAAACCTTAGAAAAATCAGTCTTGAGATATTTCTTGGCCCAGTCTTGACGTTTCAGCTTGTGTGTCTTGTTCAGTGGTGGTCGTCTTTCAGCCTTTCTTACCTTGGCCATGTCTCTGAGTATTGCACACCTTGTGCTTTTGGGCACTCCAGTGATGTTGCAGCTCTGAAATATGGCCAAACTGGTGGCAAGTGGCATTGTGGCAGCTGCACGCTTGACTTTTCTCAGTTCATGGGCAGTTATTTTGCGCCTTGGTTTTTCCACACGCTTCTTGCGACCCTGTTGACTATTTTGAATGAAACGCTTGATTGTTCGATGATCACGCTTCAGAAGCTTTGCAGTTTTAAGAGTGCTGCATCCCTCTGCAAGATATCTCACTATTTTTGACTTTTCTGAGCCTGTCAAGTCCTTCTTTTGACCCATTTTGCCAAAGGAAAGGAAGTTGCCTAATAATTATGCACACCTAATATAGGGTGTTGATGTCATTAGACCACACCCCTTCTCATTACAGAGATGCACATCACCTAATATGCTTAATTGGTAGTAGGCTTTCGAGCCTATACAGCTTGGAGTAAGACAACATGCATAAAGAGGATGATGTGGTCAAAATACTCATTTGCCTAATAATTCTGCACTCCCTGTATTTTGTTTTCTAAAATGACAAACCGTGATCTAACTCAAACACAATTTATTTAACATTACCAAAGAATTAGCAAACAATGAAATGGTGGGTTTTTTCATACACACACATTTATACAAAATAACTCAATCTAGAGTGTAAATGGTGTTGAATCAACATCAGTAACTCCTTTGTGTCAACTGGTTAGATACCATGACTATACCAGAGTAATAACAATCACAGTAATATGTAACAAGCCTACTCTGATTTGGTTTCCCCATTTGTTATTTTTTTCTGGTTATTCTCATAACTTCATTGGATTTTTGTGGTATGATCCCATTGAAAAGCTGGTTATTTGCATTTCATGCCACAGATGATGTCATAAGCAGGCGACTCAGCAGATTTTAAACACTTTTTTCTCCTAATTTAGGTATGTGCTCCCAATTTTGCCAACATAATGTATAGATCATTTTATATACTCTACATGCATGGTGAGAATGATGTTTAGGTGATACAGTACCTTCATTAAAACAATGACGAATATCGTCCCCCGTCTTCATTGGAGGCTTGGAGTCGGCCTAGCATTGGCTAATAATCAATCATGTGAAGTAACTTGAAATATGTACACTAAGAATGGAATCAAGTTTAGAAATGCTCAGTAAATTATAGCACAATAAGATATTATAAACAGCACATCGAAAACACTGATTTGACGTGTTCATCAAATGAACTGAAGTCACTGCATGTTTACTTTACTGAATGATTCAGTGAAAACATATTAGCCTGACATGCATTCAACATTACAATGTTTTCATTAATACAATTAATTATTTGCCAAACTGCTAATTAATACAACTGTAAATGGAAATGCCTAGTAGATTGCAGTTAGCAGCATGTTATTGTTAAATACCTAATTACAGCAGAGATATTTTGTATTAAAGTGGCATGATGTTGTTGAATTATGTTAGCTCAGACACTGGAGGTTGAAATGGTAATTCTACATATGTGCAAACACTGACCTCACTGCAATACAACAGTTCTACATGTTCATGTCCTTGCTTTATTTTTAGTTTGCGATAATGATCAGTTGGGTGCTGCACACACATTTGGGAAGGATAAGTTCTGGTAATAAGCCTATTCCTCAGGCATGACCTAGAATAGTAGGCACTCATGCTTCACATAAAGGTTAAAGATGAAGGGGCTAATGTATGGTTGGATGATCAATAATAAGCATCCGTTTGAAAACCACTCCCAGAAGTAATCAAAACTGTTACATTAGGATTCAATGAAAACCCGGTTTGAAGCAAATTGCTATAGATCCTTAACAAATATAGGATGTAAAGTTGTTATAATGTTTTTTTCACACCCATGAATTTGTTTACAATATATTTTTTTACAGATCATGTTTTGGAAAGTAGATTTGTCTTCTGTTTACAAAACACATCATAGAAATAATGTTAATGATAACGACATTTTTCAAAAAAGCGTTTTCTGATGTCATTGGTATGCACTAGAAAAATATGATTTACAATAGGTCCCCTTCCACCTCGACATAATGTGAATGAGCACCATGGGAAGCAGGCACCAATTTCCAATGAGGTATGCTAGACTAGACTTGCCTAGAGTGGAAATACTGGGGTGAATACAACAAAACAAGAGTGAGCAGTACAATATGCCATCCCAGAACCATAATGTCTATAATATCTACTTTTTTAGTTGGAAGGGGTAAATATGAAAGAGAAAAATGGGCACCTCGGTAATTGGTGCATAGGGTCAACCATCGTACATATTGACCAGATGGGAAATTACAAATGGCAGTTGTGGTGCGTGAGATTGCATATAACCTTTACTGGTTGTAGCCTAAATAAAAATTTCAACCATAACCGTTTTCTACTTCCCCCAGAGGGGAGATTCCTTATACTTAATTGTGAAATTAATAATAAGATATTTATATTATATTTGCATTACAAAGTCCCCTAAAAGATATATAAAGCTTTAAGTTAGTTAGAAAGAGTCAAACAGGGTAAATTTCTCTTGCTGGGATACTTCAATTGTCTGATGGACCCCTTAAAGGATAGTAAAAAAAATTAGAGGAAAAGCCCAGAACAAGGCTGGCTACATTCCAGGCCACTCATCATTGAACATTATAAGGAGGCCTTTGGGTATAATATAAATTTAAATATAAATTAGATCCTAATCTAATATGATAATATTTTGATTATTCCAAAACAAGAAAATATCAGTATATCTATGTCTTCCATCTCCTAATGAATACTTCTCATTTAGCATTGTCCAAAGGAACATAACAAAACATCAGAAATAAAGTGATTCTGCGTTAAGAAAATCAATCACAAACTGAAAAGGTCAAACCAAAGAGAAATCTTTTGTGATATCAGCTTTAGACACAACTTGATATTCTTTGAAAACAATTGTTGGGCATCTCTCACATTACATGCCTTAAAAAAACTCATCAGGTCTCTAATTAGTTCTGTCCATTTCTTTCAGTGACAAGTGTTTGAAGACAAAACAATACATTTTTACCAGACTTTACTTTCAGTCATATCTTAGGATCAAATATTTTTTTACAATACAGTCAAATATTCTATAATAGATTTAATCTTAGGGGCTATTCACTAAACGGTGAGTTGCATTTGAGTTGATGTGAGACGAGGTGAGTTGAGGTTAGCTGAACATTTAATTCACCAGATTTGCCCTTGCACGATGTATAGCTAAACTGGTGGGAAGAAATGTTCATCTCACCTCAACTCACCTTTAAGTGAATATCTCTCTCTGTCACATGTTTAACAAAAAAAAACATCAAGACAAAACATCAAGACAAAAGAAAGCATGGGCTAGTGCTTAGACCTTGAAATACAAATAGCAAACAGGTGAAAGCAAAAGACACCCACCCCAGAAGGTCTAATAAAAAAGCTAAAAAAGCTGTCATGAGACATAAAAATCAGGAATAAAACTAAAAAAAATCATCATTCATTTGATTTAATATCTAGTGAGCTCCATAAAACAGATGCATTTGTGCACAACAATATAATAAACAGTCTAATCTCCAACAATCCCCAATACATATATTGTACTCAATTAATTACACTAAATGTAAATTCAAAGATCAGCAACTGTCCATGCTGACAAAATAGCTCAAAAATAGGGTTGTCTAATTGAGTGAAAAAAGACACAGTCACTTGGGACTACAAAGCAATCTTTAAATGGAATAGCTAAACACCAAAAGAGCAATGAAATGTAATGGGTTTAAGATAGCCATGCATTCCAGCGTGTATATTAAAAGACTCCCGTATAGGATATAAGCAGAGCATACTCCGTGGGTTTTCCATGCACCAGAATGATACTCAAGTTACTACCGTTAAGGTAGTGAGCACCAGTGAGATCATCCATTAAGGACATGGACACTTGATGCAGCTATAGCAATGCTGCCTGAGATGGTTCCCAGCTGTAGAGTTGTTTAACCACCACTCCGACTGGACAGCAGATAAGGAGTCCCAGATAAGGAGTGTGAAAATTTTAGCCTCATTATGTCAACCATGGTAATCCAAAGTCTCATCCCACGATCATAGTAGGTGCCGCAAAGAATCTGGCCAGTAGTGCAATGTCAGAGGTTGGAGGGTTCTGATAAGACAAACAAATTATTTTTCCCATATTTTGATAACCTAGTACTAGGTATTAGGTTACATCAGCAGAGGCGAAACTATGGCACGCGTGCCACAACTGGCACATCGAGCCCTCAGCTGTGGCGCGTGGCCAGGTTCAGCTCTCACCACTTGTCTGGAGAAGAAGCAGGTGACTGGCAGCACTCGTCTTTAAACACTGATGCCCGCGCCTTTCGTACGGAGCAGACAAGCGGTGAGACATTAACCTGGTTGAGTGTGTGCCTATGTATGCGTGTGTGTGTGTGCGGATGTATGAGTGTCTGTGAGAGTATGTATGAGTGAGTAAGTATGAATATAAGTATATGTCAGTTTGTGTGTGAGTATGAGTGTGTGTGTGTCAGTGTGAGTAATAAGTGTGTGTCAGTATATGTATGTGTGTGCCAGTGTGAGGCAGGATTTCCCCATTGTATGTCCTTCTGTTAAACTGATTATATTGTGTTCATTATGTGTCTTACTGTCTGTATTGTAATTAGGTTTACTCATGGTAATTCCTATCTGGATTACTAATGTCTGTGATGTCATGTTTATGTGTATAAAAGTATGTGCTGTTGCACAAATAAAAAGAGTTGTTCTTATTGCTGTACCTAACTGCTCGTAGTCTCCTGTCTGCTATTTGGGTACAAAGAGCGTGGGTCCAGGAAAGATTTGCTGGGTGAATGCTGAGCTGTAATCAGGGACTAAGGAGGTGATTTCACACAACGGACAGAGGGTCTACTACGTCGGGTAGACGGTCCGTTACAGTGTGTAATAAGTGTGTGTCAGTATGAGTATAAGCATGTGTGTATGTGTGTGTGTGAGAGTATAAGCATGTGTGTGAGTATGAATCTAAGGGTGTGTGTGTCTTTATGAGTATCAGTGTGTGTATAAGCACTTTGAGGTCTGCAAGTCGAATTCGGACAAAAATTTGGCACACAGGCTCAAAAACGTTCGCCATCACTGGGTTACATCATGTATTTTGTTCTGATATAGTTAAGCACAGGTCTTCATAATCCATATCAGCATGGAGAAATAAACAAGTTACTTTTACAAATAATGCTCTTTCATTGTAGCTATATAGAAAGTACAAAAATACACAACATGTCACACAATGTCAATCGCCCTGAGAAATGCTTAATTGTAGACTAATACATCAAGTTATATATATGTATATTCTTTCACATGATACTTAAGAAAGGTTTTTGTATGTATCGCAAAGAAAACCACTTTAAACATTTATGTGAACCTTGCAGTTAGCAAAATGTAGCACTTGGTAGAAAAACCATTAGCAGCAGCAGCAGCAGCTATCAATCTTTAGTATATTTGAATAGGTTACTAGTACCTATAAGCTTTGAAGGGTGGTAACATGTTGTTGCTTAATAGCTGTCAAATGTACTAGTTGATTCCACCTTACATTCTGTACTTATTACAAAAACTTTCTGAAAAAAACAGACTATGACGTTGCCACAGTATTTTAAAAACAAAAATGAAATAAACAAATAAATTGCCAGACTTTCCTGTTGATGTAATTACAGAGGAGACCAGATTATTGTTGCCTGTATTCTCCTTTTCACCTTTCCATTGTATATGCTGTAGGATGTAATACATGTTTGTGTGCTTTACGTGGATCCCATTTTGGCTCTATTAACTACAATTTGACTTCAGAAGTTGGGTTTCATTTTGAGTCAAACTCGGGTGCCGATTTTGACTCAGTCTCAAAATGAAAGTTGACTTCTAAAGTCAAATTCGGCACCCGGTTCAAATCTTCCATCCCTGAAAGTAATGGGAGGTGAAATGATCAAAGCTGTTTTTGAGACTAAGTCAAATTCCGCTCCTGAGTTTGACATAATCTCATAAATAGCTTTGTGCAGGTGCTGATTTTGACTTAGTCTCAAAATTAAAGTCAAACTCCAAAGTTCAAAAAATAATAAAGTAGACGACCTGCACTTAAAGTGAAAATGGTGCTTTATTCCACAGAGACAAGCAATGTTTCAACCCCCTGAGGAGTTTTTGTTAAGCCTTCTCCAAAGCTGACCTCTTTGAGCTATTCTCGAATTTTTGTGAAAATACCCATTTGTGTTATGCATTTATGTTTGGTTTTGGCTTTTTATATAGTGCAAACAGTTTACAGAGAATTCAGTGTCACAGCAGCGCTATCGCGCTGCAGGACAAAGCCTACCCACCACCCGACTCGCTGGTCCAGGGCTCTCACTCACTGAGCCCAGGTATTCAGCCTGCTTGCCCGAATGCTGGGGTCCCCAGTGGTGCAACGTGCTTCTTCTGTGTGTCTCCTTCAGCTGTCAGCCAACACTATTTATACCCTCATTTGAGAATTAGACCTTGCCTGTGATAGTGCCTATTCCCATTTTACTAGAGTTCCTGTATTCTATTGCAGATATTCTGTTGCCGACTCCTGCTAGCTCTAACCTTGTCTGTTTTGCCGCCTGTCCTTTACCTGTTTTCCTGTCCTTACTACGTCTGTTTTCTGTCAGCCACAATCTTTGCCTGTTTGACTATTCTTCTGCCTGAGCCCACGGTACCTTCGCCTTGATCCTGTACACCTTATCCAGTTTCCTATTTGTTGGGTTTAGCTTGGATATCCTTGTAATAGTTCAGAGTGCAAAAGTCCTGGGGGAAAGAAACCTTCGGCTCAACCATAGGGTGGATTTCCTTCAGGCAGAATAATTCTGTTCTGTTGCCGGGGTCCGTTGAAAAGACCTATACCTATTCTGCACAGCGGTTCCAGCCTCGTACCAGACCGTGACATTCAGTTTAGACAAAACAAAACAAAAAAGGTAGTGGGATCTCTACTCATAAGCTTACGAACTAGAGGGATTGGAGATTTGAGACACTAAAGATGTTGGAGAAAGCAGGAAACAAGAAATGATGAAAGGGGTGTTGGGTGGATGGTATCAGTTACATAGTGGTATCTTAAGGGATAATTTGAGGTGACGGAGCTGTATGCCTCTTTGAAGAGGTGACTATCAAGAGAGAAAATGAGATGCATATTCTGTGGATGAGAATCCTATAAACACTGGTAGCTCAAGAATAGTCTTGCAGGTGTGTAAGTATAGCAAGTACGGCTTGCATTAGCCCACAAAAATTAACTATGCCGGAAATCATAACCAGTGACCTCTGTAGCAGTTTACTAAAGGTCAAATGTCACATACACATAATGGTATATTAAATAAACAAGGAACAGTGGTGAATTCAGAACCCAGTCTAAAAATAATCAGAGGAATAGAGCCAAGCAGGAGAAATGTTCCAACCTGATCATTATTGTGATATGCTTGCCTGAATTTTTTACAATTCAATGGCTAAATCACAAATAAATGTTTATTTACATGTTATGGAGGGCTGGCGAGTATCTGTTTCTATTCCTGTAAGCAATGTTGTTATGTTGATGAATTTTGTTCTATGGATTTGTTTTATTCATTGTCTTTTGCCTAAAGCATGAAACAAGTCTTTTAAGAGGTTATGTACCAGTAATGCTTTAACAGCCAGTTTCCTGTTAGGAGAGCAATAGAGCAGATGGTCCAAAATGAGGCTTTGTATCTCAATCCCATACATCAGAAGTGCAATACTTTATTCATATCATCTCGTTAGTGTGATGTAGTGCGTGTGCAACCTCATTTACATCTTAGCAATATGTAAATTATATAACCATGGCTGAATATATTTACATACAAAGGACTATACGTTTTTTTGTTCAGCAATTACACTATAGGTCAGTGATGGCTAACCTTGGAACTGCAGATGTATGCCAACTACATATGCCGGTTTATTAAATCATACTGTAAGTTGATATGGAAATTTCACATTTGCCATTGAATGAAGTTATTTTGCAAGCCAAAAGGCCAAGCAATTTAAACTAGTAGCAGTTTTTTGTTCATCTTAAGCAGAGGTCATTTTACACACACGCATATATATTTATACATACAGTATATATTATTTTTACTCCATCCAATCAAGAACATTCCAATTGTATTTCCCCTATAACTTCCATTCAACATGATGTACATGCATCACTGTAATAGGAATGCTTAAAACATGGCTGTTTGCACATTTAAGATGAGCTGTCCGTAAAATGCATTAATTTGAATTCAGGCTGAGTTCCCTTTTGAAATTTCCAAAAGTGATATGAATGTAAATGAGTCTTGGAAAAGTTTGATGCCCAGGCAACCATTAACCCATCATATACTAGTGGGGCACTCACTCATGTGTGAATTGGCAGGTGATTATTGAGACAATTTATCACTGAAATTCAACAGACGAGGCTGATTAAGATAGGAAAGTTAAAACATTTTTCTACCTCAGTTACTAACGTATGATTCTTGCTGTTCACTTATTTGTGTTTTAGCCTCTATTGTGTTGCAGAGAGATCGAATTAGGGTTAACGGCGTGCGCATGTATATGTGTGACATGTACAGTTAAGAGTTGGGTGTGCATTGGGAATTTCTGTTCCATGTCCCTCATGGCACCAAGATAATATGTTACAAAATTAGAGGAAAATCCAATAAAGTGTAACGTAATAAGAAAACAGAAAAAACACCTTTGCGCCCCTGAAAAAGGCTTTTTGCTCAGGAAGTAACAAAAAAAATAATATCTATTTACATAGATAGATATCACTAATGTATGAAAATACAATGAGGATGCTTCCATTCATTTTGCACTGTATATCTATATATATATATATCTATCTATCTATATATATATATACATACAGTGCAAAATGAATGAGTCGTAGAAACACAACGTTTCAGGTTCTAACTGAGATTCTAACGTGATTGCACCAGCCATCTGTGTTATTGTTGATCTCTATAGTCTGTGTGCAGGACTATTGAACTTGTTTATATATTTACACATACATATACTGAATACCTGTATGTATTTATAAATATATAACTGAGTAATGTTGTTCTGTACTTTGTCTCTAGGACATACTTAAAAACAAGAAATGCCCCTTTCCAGGTAAAACAAATAAATAAATACAAACCACATACTCCTCATGTTACATTCATAAATGAGTGTTTTTTTAAAGAGAAATGTGAGACTGATAAGGTTAATAAGGCCAATATGAGAAATTCTTTGCAGTAGATCTATAGATATGTGTAATGGTCCCACAGTGATGTGTAATGGATAGGTTTGAAACATTGGAAGGTACATTATTCCTGTCCTATCTCAGCAGAGCCCCTGAAACTATTGAATCGCCATCATTGACGTCATGGACATTAAAAATAGGTAATAATCAATAAGAATAGGAAGACCAAGATTATGGCAAATAGATACATGACCAGCTTAATCTGCCCAAACAAGAGCTAATGCATTGTATTGAACTTTTTTGAAGTATCAATTTAAATGTAGATGTATTTTTAAAACCTGTATTTTTTGTATGATCCCAGTGTGATGCTTTTAATCTAGTGTAGCGCTTTATTTTTCAATATTATTTAAGAAGATGAAATAAAAGAGATCTGATATTGCCCTTGCCTGTCATACTGCGTCACTGTATATTAGACACGCCTGTTGCCTCCACTTTCTTTACATAATGCCTGATTGATGATGTGTTAGAGTATGTGTCCAATAACCCTAAACTGGGTAAAAACAGCTGGGTCTGCATCAGAGTAGCTGAAAGGTAGCGAGAGAGGTCTGATCATGCATCACCAAGCATGCTGAGGAACAGATGAAGTAGCCAGCTCAGGAATTAAGTGAAATTAGACCTTAAAATTCTACAGCAGGCTACATATGTTCATCTGATTGTTTTAAGCTTTAATCACATTGTACATTTTTTTCCACAAGCCTCTGTTTATGTATGCCAATATGGAGCGAAAAGCACTTTCCATATTAACCCTACCCCTTTATCATATGTCTTATTCTTTGAAATCCATTTTGGTGCATTCGCTTTTGACCCCTTTCAAGGACAAAAGAGGATAAAGGTTAAAGCTGTGTAATAAAGGAAGAACAAGTTTGTAAGTTGGATAGATTTTGTTTTAATACAAATATTGACATGGGAATCCTTGAAGGGTGGATATTGACAGTCACTTTGGAGGAATACTGCCAGAGGCATTTCTTATGTTCTTTACAAAAAGGCAGCAAGAGATTGGTTCCACCTGTGAATTATTCATTTATTCCAGACTGGCAACACTATATTCTGCTGGACTCCAAGTTACTGAAATTATTTCCACACTGATTCTTTGTATTGTACAGAAAAAACTGTGAAAATAATATGGATCTTTTAGCTCTAGAAATACATGTTCTTGATTTAAAATAAATATTTTTTTATGTAATTCGTACTAGTCTTCAAAGTTACAATTTTAAAGGCCATCTCAAAATTAATTATAGTCATTCATAAATGCTTCATGTGCAAGCCATACATTTGTTTCTTTCCATTGAACTCCCATTCCTTGAAAATTAGATTGTTTATAAAGGGATAAACCTTTATTGTGAAGCGGCTGCTGAAGCTACATTCCTGGGGAAAGGGTACAATGGATTAGGCTCTTTAACAGGGTACCATACATTTTAAACACCAGTTAACACAGGGGAAAATAACTCAGCCTGAACATGGGCACTGAGGAGCGGCAAAACATGGTGTTTTTTTGGGGGGGCTACCGTGACAACCACCTCCAATCCCATTATTGTCAACGTGGACTTGTCTTCAGACTTGGTATATATCCTAAGACAACACTTTTTAAACAGATCACCAGCCGACACCAGGAAGAATACTTAAGTAGTCCATAAGATGTTATAAAAAAATATAAATGTATTTATAGACCTCCATAAAAACATCAGTGGACATAGAAAAGACATACAGACAAACATAAGATCAACACGTGGGACTGCACCACTTTTTACTTCTTAATGCCCCAGTCACGTATAGCACTTGGAATCAAATTATTTTGTCTGTCTATCAATCTCTGTGGCTTGTCTGTAGAATATATAGGTTCTGCCTGTGTATCTGTGTCTGCCTAAAAAGGCATGCATGTCTGATTCTGTGTCTGTCTATCAATCGCTGTACCTGGTCAGTAGTATATATCTGTTGTGCCTATGTATCTGTGTCTGCCTAAAAAGGCATGCATGTCTGACTATGTGTCTGTCTATCAATCTCTGTCAGTGGTATATATATCTGCTCTGCCTATGTATGTGTCTGCCAATGTTTGTAAGTCTGATTCTGTATCTGTCTATCAATTTCTGTACCTTATCTGTAAGTAAACCTGCCCATGTGTGTCTGTCTCTGATGATAACGGGTATGCTGATGAAATTGCAAAATTAAACTAAAATGTTTTGTACCCCGTGACTAAAAGTTGCCATCCTTCCCCTTACCATGTGAATTTGCATGCATACATGTCATATGTTTTATTAAACAGGCTGTTTGGCACTAATAATGAATTGGTATTCATCATAATCTTTCTTTAAATCTGTGACAGTGGCAGACAGTTCAGATGCATCATACTTTTCACAGAAGATGGAGTGGGGCAGTGTCACTGCGCGACTACCAGGAACTGCTGTGTCGAAGATGTGAGACACAGCAGAGAGTAAACCCACTTGTACTTGTAAGATTTTTTTAAATTGCTAACTCAGAAAATATAGAGCCCTGATTAAATGGGAACAGAGCTTCAGTACGGTGTACCAGCTAGAGGAGTGGGGCAAGGCCTTTATGGAAGTAAAAAAGCTGACACAGTACCAATGTCCACGAAAACCTTTATAAGGTGATGCACCATTGGTACCTCACCCCGAGTAAAATACATAAGTTCAACAAAAGCCTACCCAGCCATTGCTGGCGATGCACTAAGGCTGAGGGAACAATCCCTGGTGGGAATATCAGGGACTTCTCCCCATTAAAACTAACATTTCATCTATTTTATCGGATTTATATTTCGGCGTAGCTCTATCCCCCCAGCTTTTTCTTTCTTATCTGGAATTCCCAAATTGCACAAGGAAACACTAATTTCTGTTGGTGCACGTTCTTTAAGCTTCAAAATTGGCAATTGCGGGAAAGTGGAAATTCCCCGTGGAAATAAACTGGGGTGAAGTGGTTCCACGAATATAGCACCATTAAAGATGGAAGAGGGTTTTTACAGACGAAATACATCAAGTCCTGAATATAAGGACGTCTGGACATTATGGAATTAAGTGGGCAGGGATAGGTGGAATGAATAGGGATTGGAAGATATGGACTTGAAGAAGGAGAGTACCACATGATAAAAGGGGTGAAGGAATGTTCTGTTATGAACATTGGCAGACACCTGGGTACATTTTTCTTCTTGTTGGCCCCCGCCACTAGGTTCCATGTGATGCATTCTCCACCCCCCTCTAGCCACTTAGTCATAGCTTCTCTCTTGAATTTAACTAGTTTGCTGCTGACAACAGTCTCACCTGTTTTATGTTTGTTATGTATGGAATGAGTGTGAAGAATCTTGCACATTAACGTGTATTTTTCTAAATTTGTAAAATAAAAAAATTAAAAAAAGATACACTTCTGGTTTACTCCAGACTCTCAGGGCATGTTTTTTAAACCTTGCATCCTTCAGAGAAGCAAGGGTTAAAAACAGTTTAGTATTCTTTAAGGCTTGGACATTCTGCATTTTATGACTGCATTACAATGACATGTAAATCAACCAATATATATATTATTTGTTTTTTGTTTTGTCTTTCAGCAAAGAAAACAAACTTTGCTTTTTCTGGCACCCTCTTCTTCAGTCAGCGCTGTGCAATATACAAGTACAGAAATAGCATTTCTGATACAGATTTCATCAACAGAACACAAGTGTCACGTAAAGCATCATATTTATTTATTATTGGCCTGAAGTGAGAAGGAAAACAGAATGGTGTGGATCATTCCTTATAGCCTTGTAAGAACAAGATGTTTCAAAGACAATTATGTTTGCTTGTTGAAACTTGAGTACTGATTGTTATTCTCCATCACATTCTACTATAGAACGATCGGCCTAATGGAAATAACTCACTATCATTGATATCTCAGAAAGCAATTGCTCACATCACTTTTTCTAGTTTCAACAAATGCCCATTCAGAATAAAGAAGAAACATTGGATGCAAATGCTTAGGTCATAGTCCTTGATTTTTTTTTTTAAAGCAAACAGTGGAACACAGAAAAACCTTTAATAGCCACATCCATCTAGAAGCCCAAATCTTGCATCCGTGCATCACTCCTTCCTGTAATACTCCAGAAGGGAATTGTAGATGCCAACAAATGTCCCAAAACATGACATTTTTGGTTTTGGAGGTTGTAATTGAAGATATGACTGTGATTTAGGGTGACTATAAATTATTTAAATATATAAGAATTTGATTGCTCTTAAGAATATAAGCAATGTATTTTATCTAAAACTTAATATACAAACACATTAATGCAGTTTAAAAACACTTTTAATTGATTGTTCAAAAAATCTTTATTATACACTCATACACATGTTCCAGTATAATAAAACTGAAGTTGCTCATGATATGTGGATTGTGTGTTTTAGCAGATATGCATTTTCCCATAGCAAGCCTCAACTTTTATTTAATTTTTTCTATAAATTTGAAGGTGGTTTTAGTTAACCGCCTTACTTCCCATTCCAGCTCCATCTTATTCATTATGAGAAGCTAGCTAAGTAAATTATACAACTTTCTCCCTCAAATCAAACAGGTATATGGGGAAAGGGGTGTGTCCTTAATGAACATGTATATATACACAATGCACATACAAAAGTTTATTAGCAATCACCAAATCTTCTGACAGGGCAAAGTATTCAAAGAAGTAATACAAAAAATAAAACATTTTTTTTTAAATATGGCATATAGAACAATAGTCAAACACTTGCTTGTGCACAAATTGGGATAAAGACACACACAATGTTACTTAGAGGGAGGTAATTGAGGAAAATTAATTAATTTGGACATGTTAGACATTTATGTAATTATAATAAGAAACTTCAATAACAGGGACAGCAAATTTAGCTGCAAGTAGTTTATATACATGATTAGTTATACTTCGCTTAAAGTGCTATTAAATTAAATTTAGAATACAGTAATGGGATACATGGATATTATTTTATAAAGAAACCAATGTCCCATTTGAAGTTGAGATCCTTAGGTTTATGGGTATCTAACATCCAAAAACCTTCCTTCTGACATAGCAACTTGTTAAGATCTCCACCCTTTTGCTGATGATCAATTAATCAAGGGCTTTTGATTAGCCAATGAGGTTGTATTTGCCTAATGTTAAGACCTGCTAAGAAACAGATGATTGTTATTATGTACTGATATTTAAATTCTAATGCCCCATCTGTTATGTATTTAGTTAGGTGCCTAGGGTGCAATAAACAGTATGTGGATCATACTAAACACCCATTCAAGGAGCGAATGAGGGAGCACATTAGAGTAGAACAGAGAGGAAACTAAATCCTCAATTGGCATTCACTTCCAGTCATACATTGGAGATCTAAGTAATTTCCAAAGCCAAGCCATTGAAAGGGTCAAACTATCACGCAGATCTTCACAAGTTTCTATGTCAAAGGGAAGTTTTTGGGATATTCATATTAGATACACGTAAACCTAAGGGTCTCGACTTCGAATAGTACATTGGTTATTCTATTAAATGACATCCCTTTATCCCATTACTGTATTCTAAATTGCATTTTTATAGCACTTACATTAATTTCAGTGAAATATAACAAATCATGTATATAAACAACATGCAGTTAAAATGTGCTGTCACTTACATTATAATCGCATACATGTTTAAAGTTCTAATTAATTCATTTTCTTCCATAACCTCCCTCTGAGTTGCATTGTTTGTGTCTTTATACCAATATGTACACATGTATGTGTTTGCCTATTGTTCTATCTGCTGATTTTTTTTTTTAAGGAACATTTTTCAGTTACCAGTGCTTAAATAGCTTAAATGTGCCATAGTACTTCTTTAACAGCTTTTACCCTGGTAGAAGAGTTGGTGTTCTGATACTTTGCTGTATAAATTGCACATATGCTAAAAACTTAGTTCTTTTGTATATATAATGTTGCTCTTTCATATTACATGGTGCAATATCTCAGTTTTGTTATATTCTGTAGGACTGCCCAGCTATTTACATCTGTTTTTCTATTCGTATTGCATATATATATATATATATATATATATATATATATATATATATATATATATATGTTAATTATGAATATATTCCTTTCTATTTATAACTGGTTGGTCTGAGGGAGAATGGCATGCCAATGATTAAGCCCCAGCATGGTGGGTTTATGTGTTTGTTACTGATATCCATGTTTCATGCTTTAAACGCTACTTATTATACATAATTTTCCAGCTTCAAAAACATCAATTTATTGGTCCTGCAAGCGTTATCTCTATCTATAACTAGCAAAATTCAGTCTGATGTCTCTAAGCATCCTTAATTTAGTGCCAGAGAAGTTGTCCAAGATGGGCATAACAGAGTTTAAATGGACTGATATGAATTTGGAGCCAGTGTGAATAGAGATAAACGCAATTCTAGCTTAGATACCATCTGAATGAAGCAAAAGGGAGAACTATATGATAATTTAGCAACTGAAATTTGGTGACATTAAAAACTGTCACGGAAAGAAAAAAAAAATGTGTTAGTTTCCCAGACTACTTTCCCATTTTCCTTTAAAGGCCATTATGCTCAAAGCCATTAAATGGTTATGTCAGCTCAAGAACAGTAGCTAAAATATTAGAGCAACATTTTGCATTCATTATCGTAAAAAGGGAAATATTTGATGGCATGGCCTTTCTAATTTTACCTGAAAAAAACAAATTCAAAGAACCTGCAAAGTAGTGATTACCTTTTTCCCGAGAGGATGCTTCATTCCTTTAAACATATTAACCTGAAGTATTTTTCTTTTGATTACAAAGAGGTTATCTGTTAAACTGAAGCAAATGCAGATGTACGTTTTAAGAATTTATCAGAGCTCACTGGAAACCTAAAGACTAATTTTTTGAAATATTGTTCAACTCACAGTTCATAAATTAAGTGTTCAAAAGGTTATTAAAAAGTACATTCCTATTTTTCAACTTTTTAGAGGTAAACATGTGAAAAGTGTTTGGTTTTTTTTGCTCAATTTTACAATTTTACATAATTTAAACATATAATCAGGGATTGAGAAAGTGTCCTCGACACCAGTGTCTGTTGCAAGGTCTGTGAAGGACTGAAGGGCCATAGAACATCATTACATTGTCCATCACAAAATCCAGGACATGTCCACCATAAATGTTGTTGGGTTCTACCCATGGTTATAAATAACTCTATTTGTATTTTTTTATAAAACATACAACAAAGTACAAAAAAAAAAAGAAAAAAGAAAATATAAAGAAATGGTTAGACATTCTTTCCTATTAAAAATTTAGGAGCTCTTTTTGAATCAGTGTATAAAATGCATACTGGAGTTTGTTTTTCTCCAAGTATACCAAAGTGAACGTTACATTTTTCAGTAGTACATGGGGTTTAATCAGTAAGCAGTGAATTTTAATATAATGACAAGCCTGTTGAAAAAGTTATCCCTGAATAGCTAAGTGGAAAAAAACTGGGCTGAAGGTTTTCAACTTGGTTTTCATGTCACCAGAATTTAGTGCTTAGAAAAAAAAATCCATACTAGGTATACTATGTGTTTGGTAGGACATGGTAGTGTGATCCATACAAGAAGGAATGATGGGAATGAGAGCAGATTATAGAGCTAAGGTTATAAGTCAATAGATAGACACTTGCGTTAAGATATAAGTAGTAATAATAGCTAATATATATTTTGTGGAATAGTTCTGAAGGGTTTTGTGTGTGAGAAAAAAAGGCTTTTTAATTAAATGAGGATATAGGCAATGTAAAGATAAAAGCAAATATAAGAAGAGCTTTGAGTGAGGAGATGAGCCTGTGGTGAATCACTACAGAATTTGGATGAGTAAGGTGAGCCTGTAGTAAGTCAATACAACTAGGTGTGAGACGACCAGGCGTCCTGATTCAGTGCTGATGTCACACACAGCGGTCGGAGGTTTGCAAACCCGAACAATTGCAGAGTTCCGACAAACTAAGCTTAATTTTTTAGTCTAAATGCATTCATCATGTGCTGGACCTCTGCAGCCATTTATTTTGTTACAACTCTAATGTGTGATATACAGAGTTGTATCTGAACCTATATAGTTGAGCACAGGTTATGCTCCATGTGAGTGTGATTGCATTTACACATTATAAAAATTATCTGCAACAGTGAGTTTTTATTCTCCTCTCTTTTGAGCAATGTTCTCTTTATCTGTACATAACGGCCCAGATATTGATCCCAATTTTGATATTTGCTATGTTATTTAACACATCTGAGGTGAAATAAAATGTATTTAAATAATATAGAACAATCTGATCCACATATTTTTGACAGTCATTTAAAAGTGAAACTCAGTAGTATTGGAAAGAAACTGTGCAATCATGAACAAAGGTTTTTGTTGTATCTTGTGTTTTCAAGACTGGTTATACAGTTATAAACAATATGAACAATGTTTTCAATATCAATCCATCGGTTTATGCATGGAAATGATTAAATACAATCTGATGTTAATTATTAATTCATTCAATATTTGTAAATATTTATTCAATACAATATGCTTCTGTTCTGCTCTTTAACACACTATTTATATCAGCAAACCACTTTGAGAGTCTATAAAAACCAATACAGAGCTATCTTATTATGTATCTATATATAGTTCAAACTCGGACATTATCACCTACCAGGAGCTTTTATCTGAGGTTTACAATGCATTGGTTGAAGTGCTTATTTTGTACTAAATGACTTGTTACACTAAATTGAGTTCTGTTTAATTGAAAATTTGCATCAGTTGCAGATGTTTTCAATGAAAAAGCTTACATGTGAAATCCAAATAAAGTGCCTTATTGAGCACTCTTTGCTTGTACAGCTCTATCAAGAGACAGACATTTTCGGTCAGCTAAAGGCAGATCTAACCCATCTGAACCAATATTCTAAACAATGTGTCTGCCCCCTGATTGAGCCATACAGAGCAAAGAGTAACCATGGTGAGAAAATCAAAAGGAATATTACACCAGAAAAACAATGTTGTGCTTTCTTTTATATTAAAATATTCTAAAGGCTTGTCATCAGTAATCTGAGAGGGGTTTCAGTAAAGGTTTACTGGAAAGCCCTTTGAATGAAAAATTGCATCTACCACTGTTGCCGTTCTACAAGTCTGTGGTGTAACTTATGAAACCAATGAGAATGTACTACAGAAAAGGGAGGTGTACATAGTCCCTTGGCAGGTACATCCAATATATAAGGCTCTAGTCTTCCTGACCTGCAAGTGTTTATGTTTAGAAACTGGGATACATAGTTCAGAACTATCATACTTGCTGGGGTGTTCTCCAGTCCATCAGTTGCAATGGAGTATCTATTAGTTCTGTGATACTTATATTCCAATTTCTTAGATTGCTTTGAAATAAGTAACACGAGAATAAAATAATGTTTGATATAGTAAAATATGTAGCTGTGTTACCATGAAATGGACATTTTAGTCTAGTAATAATAAATGCCTTGAGATGTTTGTTATTCTGGTTTTTATGTAGAAATATCAAACATATTTGTTGGGTGGCAGGCGGACAGAATTAGGATAGGGTACTTATTACTATAGGGTGATAAAACAAGACAATGATACTTCATCTGTTTTGTAGTTTTCAAGTCACCTTGAAAGAATATAGTGTGAGAAAGTTTATGAAACACTTCACTGCGCTCAAGGCTTAAAACAGAATACAGCAGGCGAGGGTCAGATATTGTCAACTGGATGCGGGTTTCACCAACTCGTGTCTCCGCGAGAGGTTAATAAGAAAAATAAGGTGCAAAGTGTCACGGTGCAGCTCACATTACAGCATTTCTGCCCGGTAATCATTTACAAAGTTGCAGTTTGACCTGGATAAGACCGATAGTGTCATAAAAAATAATGGACGTTAATGGATATTTTTCTGCAGCCATTCAATCTGCTGCTCTGTGGTAGCTTTAAATGTGATGTAATTACACTGACTAAGTGCCATTTGATTTTTAGTTTAAAAGACAATCACAAAACATTTTTGGTTTTCATGCAAGAGGTGCTTCCAGAACCAAAAATATGTAAAAAAAAACTACGAAGAAAAGTCAAGAAAATGACTAGCAAAATGTCAATATCACAGTTAATTTATAAAAAATGTTGTTATTCAAAATAATAGTCTATCAAACTTATATCTTTTTTCCCCCAATTTTGTAACAAATATGTCAGGTCAGATGTGGATGTTTGATCACAAAAAGTGTGTTCTTTGGTTTGAAATGTTGACCTGTATCTTTGTATGTGATTTTTTTTTTAATATTCCTTTCTTTTGCATTCCAGCTACTCTCTCATTTCTGTGAACAGATGAAAAGGACATTAGTGGCAATCTAAATGAAAGCTTCTGAAAAAAAACTTCTTTTGACCATTTGACCATTTTGCACCTGAAATACAAACAAAAAAACTTTGGATGCCAATGTGTTAAGATATCATCAGATTAGTTCAAGCAGACTTTACCGTTGATGATGATCTTCAACCCTCATTATAATCCTGTTAACCCCTATGCTATTAATTTGCCTAACTGGTATAGCCAGTGATAAGAATGGTTTAAAGAGCCTTTATTTAAAACAAACATAAAAAAAAAGTTTGGGAAATCAAGAACATTTTATGCAAAAAGCTATATGTCATATTACATGTGAATGTAACTTATTTAACAAGAATACCAGGTTTGGGCTACCACTACCAGGTGGGAGAGATCTGCTCAAAGGAAATCCTATTTTTTCTGGAAGTCCAAGTGAGACTTGTTCCCATGTCACATTTTCAGCCAGGAGGAGATGCTCTTTTCTTCTCCAGCTATTATGTATGAGAAGCTTAACACACCAATGATAGTGCCATTCAGTGCTGCCCCCGAGTATTTCAGTTTGCAAAGACTAAGGGGGGGGGGGGTCGACAAATTTAGCAATTTATCACCACTCAAAAGGTGTTTTTAATAAAGTAGATGTGACCTTTTACCTAGATAAAATCATTTTTGGATTAAGTCCCGTTTTACCACTTTGCTTATGAGGATGTGCTATGCAATAAATGCATTGTCCAAATAACCATGAGAACGCATTGAGGACCCCCACGATACTATGTGCTGTGGAACTCATAATCATAACCAAATCTGTGTCAATGTTTTAGTGCAATTGTTGCCAGTGCATAACATGCAAGAGGATCATTAGTAGACATGTGCATTCGTTTTTGGACGAATGCATTTTCGTCCGAAAATAGCATTTTCGTCCATTCGTCCGAAAAACGAAAATGCTAAACTAACGAAAGCCGAATGAACGAATGGTTAATAAACGAAAATCATTCGTCCATTCGTGCTATTGGCATTCTATAAACCGAATTAGAGTCGGTTTATAGAATACCAATAGCATTAAATACATTCCATAAACCGACATAATGAACGACTTTCGGTTTATGGAATGCATGTAATGCTATTGCTATTCTATGAACCGAAATAGAGTCCCCATTCATACGAATAGGTCAATTGACCTATTTGTATGAATGGGGACTCTAGTTTGGTTTCTAGAAAGCCAATAGTATTACATGTATTCCATAAGCCGAAAGTCTATAAACCGAACGTCATTCGGTTTATAGACTTTCAGCTTATAGAACAGCAATAGTATTACATGTATTCTATAAACCGAAAGTCTATAAACCGAACGTCGTATGAATGGGGACTCTAGTTCAGTTTATAGAAAGCTAATAGCATTACATGTATTCCATAAGCGGAAAGTCTATAAACCAAATGACGTTCGGTTTATAGACTTTCGGTTTATGGAATGTGTAGGTCAATTGATTCGTACGAACGAATTAAACGAAACGAAAATAATGAACGAATTTCGTCTGAAATGAATGCAGTAATGAACGAAATTCGTTTTAGACTAAATAAATAACATTGTTATCCGAATGGATGAAAACGAAACGAAAATTTTAGTTTTGCACATGTCTTATAATTAGAGTTGTAGTCAGAACAGCTAAAGAGCTTCCATTTGGCCTCCCAGTCTGTAGCAATTATATGATGTGGATATGCTTACATTGTTTTAAGGCAAAGCATCAACAGGGCTACAAATCATCATTTTGACTCTAAGCAAACATGTTTCTTATATATATATATATATATATATATATATAGGCGTTTGAATCCAAAACCACTAGCAGAACCTTGATCAAGAGATCTAAAAGATCCGACAATATTCCTTGATGAGACACTAGAGGACATTGCTGTAGATGGCTGTATTCTGAATACCTGTAGTGTGCTCATTAGGTTGAAATACCTACTGCCATTTATTTTTGACAATCAGTACTCTGACAGGCCTCATTATAAGGAAGACTATCTTAAATTACTTCAAGGGAGTCAGAGAGGTCACAGTAATTTAGAACTTCAACTACCTCATGAATCCACCCAATAGCACAGTTTTAATTTAACTCTCGGCTTACCAAGATAGTGGAAACAACATACAGGCCCAAACATACACACACACACATATAGATATATATTTATATATATTACATTTTCAAAATGATTGCACTCTCACTTTAGATTCAAATGTAACCTTCATGTGACCATACAATACAAATAAGAAAAAGGTTTTCTAGTTCAACTACAAGACCTTTGAGTGCTGTTTATTTGTAATATATAAATAGATACACTAGATAGATAGATCACCTCGGGAGTGAAATAGAATATAATGGGTCGCTAACGGAACCAAAGTTTAGTGCAGCATCTCCATGAAATCTCCATGATAAAACTCCATGAAATCATGAAAACACAAATAAGGTCTTCAAGGTACAACAGCAGATATCATTGCTTCATGGCTACCTTCACCCGATCTACCGTTATTCAGATCCGTCAGGGAATCCTGAACATCCATTGGTAGGGGATGTTGTGCTTTGAAGCACTAGAATGAACCATTATCTTGATCTCTATTCTAGTTAAGAAAGGAAACAGTTATTTACAAAAAGTTAGAAATTTATAAACAATTTATTGGATCTTTAAATTAAAAGGATCTGCTTGACAAAGTTAAATATTCACTTTATTCCAATTTAAATATGGAAAGACTATTCAGTGTGGTGTATTCATTAAAAGGTGAGTTGCATGTGAGTTGAGGTGAAATGAGGTGCGTTTAGGTGAGATGAATATTTAATCTCACCAATTAACCTATACATTATGCAGGCATAATCCGCTCAACTCACCTTGTCTCACGTAAACTCACCTGTGACTCACCTTATGAATTGTCCCACATGTCTTGTTGCCTTCATTCTGCATGGGTGGGGCAACCTGTTCTGTGCTGGGCTATCCTGGGCCTTTTGGTTGAAATGCAGGTTAGTCTTGGATAGTCTTGCATTGTTTGTTGGGCTGTCAGTCATTTTTGTATGCTACTATGTTTCTGTCTTGTATTAAATATTTGTTAAAGTAGACAGACTTCTATTTTGTACTTGGTGATAAACCACAAGTGACATAGTAAATAGCAGTAGAGATTCTTATCATTTGAATGTCTAAAATATGCACATGATATGTGCAGACAAAAGGGGGGAGTGGGTGTTACAGGTAACAGCTTCTGTATCAGTCATTTAGTTTTGCACATTTTCAGTAGCTAACGAAAATCCACTTTTCAAATGGCCTAGGGCGAATGTTGCTATTTACAGTGTGCTGCCTGCCACTCAAAAAGCATTTTACTGTAAGAAGAGCCATTAACCAATTAGGAATGGAGAGACACTGCTCATGCATGAATGGACATACTTAATGCCAATTAATGCATTTCTACTTAACCTCTTGGGTGCTGGCTGGTACATAGCAATGTGCTTTTCACTCTAAATGGATATTAAAGTAGCAATTTAAGGTCAATTAGAAACAAATTATTACAACTTGACTATACCAAGCTCAATTTTATTATGAAACAAATCCAATTCTTAACATCACCCGGTCTCATTTCACAGAAGGATGACTCAAAGTTCGGCTCCTAATGTTTGCAACTTGGATGACAATATAGTGGATCTCATGTGTTATCATTACTGCTGCAGATCCTGAGGTGCTCTGATTAGAAGTATAACTGTAATGTGCAGATGTACATTTGCATTAACAGATAAATATGTGTAATGATTATACTGTATAATTCCAGTCAAGTTTATTTCAGCACCATGGACAGCAGGCTCTGAAGCTATGTATATAATATGTATGTTCATTCTGATAATTGCTTCAACCTCATTTTTTTTTTTAGGATATTCCCATATTTAAATATATATGAGAAACAACTGCAGGCCTACCCTAGTTGCACACCTGATAAAAAACAAACAAACTGCAGATATATGCTCGTGTACAGGCGCCTGTGTTTGTACATTTGCATATCTGTATAAATATACACAAACAGGCTCCTATGTATGTATTTGTGTGTGAGTATGTATGTATATATACATCCGTACAGTAAATATACTTATCATTTAGGATACCTTACATTCTGTTTTTGAAACAATTAAAAAATGTTGCTTTTTTCCCCATCCAGGCACCAGCCAGATGCTGAAAGCAAAATCCGTAGAAGCTGCAAACCTGAGAGTCCGGAGTACATTTAAACACATACATCATTATAATTAAGTTACAATATGCATTTCATTGATGCAGTGCCTAGACCCACATTGTTGCACTTTCTTATTAATGTTTCTTGGATGGAATTTGGGCAGAAGTACACTGTGGCATCATAAGAGAGGCTCCTACTGAGTCAATCAAAAGCACCCAGTCATTAAAACAATATGCAGCTAAAACCATGCATAATACATATTCCAAAGCCAAAAATCATTGCTAATATTATAGTGATCATATGTGATTTGTATTCTTAATATATTGTGGCAGGGATGTGGTTGAATTATAAATAGTACTATCAGATGAGCATGCAATCTCTTTCACTTACAGCTGCTTTCAACACAGTAACACTTAACAGCAGAAAGTCTACCACTCTGAAATCATGTGGAAGCCAAGCAATGTGTTTCTACATCTTTTTAACATCTTATGTCATTTTTTGTGCTTCCGCTGTTATTACTTGTAATCCACATATTGGAAAAATGAAGGCTGTGAAGTTTGTAGTTATGATACTGCAGCATAATCCAGCAACAACAAAAAAGTCATTGTGATAGGAAGTGTCAGGGATTGTTATTGGATTGTGAGCAAGACTTGCATTGGTCCATTGACTGCTGATGCCATTTAAAAATCAATATTCAGGACTTATAATGATTCTGTTTGTGACACACTGATGATCATTAATAAGTCTATATGTTGTAGGTGCATTTGTTATTAAGGATTGAAATAAAACTATAATAACATTAACAAAAATGTTGTGAGATAATAATAATATGTAACAGAAAATAATACCACGTGCAAGAGTGGCAGAATATAACTACTCCAAATGTGTTCCAATCTCAATACATTCCACATATTCTACTCTTGGTAAATGAATTGAACCAAACATGGACTAAAAGTGCAGACTGTAACCACTTCCACATGTACTCCACAAACGCATGTCTAAAACATTTAGTTCCATGTAGTAATGCAGTTAAAATAACAATCTACCATACATGACATGCCATGAATTCATAGATATTTTTATTTATACTGTGCAAGCCAAATAAAGGTATAGGGATAAAAAAAAACTATTAATATGATGCCAAAATGGATGCACATGTATCTCCTTGCCTCCAAATCATTAGAATCCCACAATGATTTATGATGATAGTGTATCGATTTCAGAATACAATGCTAGACATTGTGGGAGGCTGATACCATTTGAAGGCAGATGTGCTCATATATATTATAGCAGCTGTGTCATGGAAGGAGTAGGATAACGTAATACAAGTGTATCAACATACATACTTGTTTCAACATCATCCAATGTTGAACTAAAGTGTTTACTCAATAAAGCGATAAGTGCAGGGAATTGGGGTGGAAATTTCAAAATTAAGGCCAAAGTAGCTGAGTTGGAAAAATGTATCTCATTTATATGCATTGGTTTGAAATTCGCATAGCAATTCTCTCTTTGAGTAGACCCTTACATGTTTATCCCTACATGAAGCTGACCTTGTCACCCATCCACTCTCTCATGGATATAGCAGGTATAGTTAGAGTTTTTCAGTATTTTTAATGATGGCAATATAGTGCCAGGCTGACCTTAACACGGGCATAAAATGTGGCTTCCGAAATAGGAGGTTTGAAAAACATGTAGCAAAGTGTGTAGGTGCAGCTCCTTAATACCATTTACTTTCCATTTACCGTTTAAGGAGCTTGAGTCATGGCAGAACAGGTGCTAGTTTAGATGGGGATGGGACTCTTCATCGTGGCTGCTTACGCGCAGCCGCTTCACCGCCGACTCTACAGCACAAGACAGATCGTCGCTGGAGATTTCATCGAGGGACATTTCATCGCTAAAGGTAAGTATTTTACCGATTTTAGTTTGTTTAGAATTAGGGTTTAGGGGGTTAGAATTAGGTTTAGTGTTAGGGGTTAATTTTACTATTAGGGGTCGGGGGTTAGTATTAGGGTTTAGGGGGTTAATTTTAGTATTAGGGGTCAGGGAATAGTATTAGGGTTAGTATTAGGGTTAGTATTAGGGTTTAGGGGGTTAACTTTAGTATTAGGGGTCGGGGAATAGTATAAGGGTTAGTATTAGGGTTTAGGGGGTTAACTTTAGTATTATGGGTCGGGGAATAGTATTAGGGTTAGTATTACGGTTAATATTAGGGTTTAGGGGGTTCATTTTAGTATTAGGGGGCAGGGGTTAGTATTGGGTTTTAGGGGGTTAATTTTAGTATTGGGGTTAATTTTAGTGTCAATATTGGGGTTTAGTGTTTAGTGTTACTATTGGGGGGGGGAATCATTTATTAGGGGAGGGTTATTATAGTTTTACTTTTAGATTTACAAGAGCTGACAGCGATGAAGATGCGGCGAAGAAGTGTCCTAGACCCAGTTTAGATATCATGAGTAAAGTTTCCTAAAGACAATGGAATTACTGGATTTAGGCTGTCAAAATGCTCCCTCTGATTACAGCTCATGTTTTGCCTTAATAAACAGTTGTGACCCTCGCTATTAAAGATTTATCAACAGTGATTGCGGACACAGAGCAGTACCTTCTCTGTTCACTTTATGGAAATGTAGAACAAGAAAACATAAACAGATAAAATAGTTCCTGAGTAATGTATTTATGATAACCGATTTAAAGCTAACTGCAATTTGATTGGACACTGGAAATGCTGGACTGAGGAAAATGTAAAGAAACATAAAAAAAAAAACATTTAAATTGTTGTATTTAAGTACTACCAGAGTTATCAACCCAGTGCTCAGCTGGCACTTTAGGGTTAAATATGTTTTTGTAATTCATGTTGATATTCTATTTGGAGATATAAAATCAATTGATGCTGCCTTAACCACATGAATTTGTATGTTGGTCCAAAGAAATTCAGCAGCATTTTAATGAGCTCCCGGTTGTCTCCTTAACTGTAACATACAAGTAAAGAAGGACTTGTATAAATGTTATTCCTTGTACTAAACTGTTGATGCCTTAGGCAGGAATTGAACAGGTGATATCTGAAGACTACACCCTGTGTGTAGAAGTAAATATCTTACATTTCAAATGTCCCATTTGTTTTTTGGTTTCTGTCTTTGATAATACAATCGCTTAGTGAAACCTGCTTGTTTAGTTAATAATATAATAAAAATAGTATATATGGGGGTTGAAAGATGCATGGTGATTGGTTGGGTTGCATTGACCCAGTGAATCACAGTGCTATAATGCTAGTAGGATGTACCTAATGGCATTTCAGTTTGCTACATGATAAAATGTGTTTAAATTGTGCAATATGTCCAGGAACAGGGAAAACCTGTCACTGTAAAAAAAACGGTGTGTCTTTTAGACAAAAGAGTGGGTTTTGCTTTAGTTTCTCGCCTACTGTAAGAGCAGTACGGATGTTAATTCTCTTCCTCTGAGCAAACCTTTGTAAGGTGACCCATGTTATGTTGATAAATAATCACCTCGGTGGTTCAATTCTCAATGTTGAGAGTTTGCCCAACATATGAAGCCAGCAACACAGACAATCAACGTGCTTCAAGTCTAATGTTAACAGAGCGTGTTCTGCTCCTTGCAGGTGACAGTGCAATGGAGAAAAGCTTTGAGAATAATTGTGAACCATTCACAGATATTCAAAATGCACCAGCAACTCTAGAATAAAAGGAGACACTGCTGATAAAATATCAAACATTCTTTATTCCGGTCCATGGACTAAAATAACAGTAGACAAGCTGTGGCAACAAAGAGACAAAGACATGGAAAGGCAATGCTTTCAATAAGCACCGGTGTGTAAACACATCAAGCATTCACATTGATGTTTGCGGTTATTTCAGTACAAGAGCGAGCATAAAGAATAATTTGATAATAATCAGCATTATTATAGCGTGCCGCCTCCTTGCTGGTAAATGTTACATTTCTGAGAGCAATGCATAAACCTAAACTAGTAACTTTTCAGTGCTATATTTTGAAGGTTGGTTGTTAAATAATATCCTTTTATATTAATGTTTTTGTACATTAGATTAAACATGGTGTTATTTTACTTACACCATGTCCTTATGTTTATATAGATATATGTTCTGATATATATTACATTTACATTCAGTGCATTCTGCTTCTCATCACCAGTTACACTACCTTCCCATTGAACTCACAACGTCTATATTCTGTTACAATGCTGAGAAAATACAATGAATGTACAGGAACATCCATCTCCATCCTATTTTATTAAGAGGCCCTGAAACCTTTGTATTTAGTATAGCCAAATGTTTCTTATTTTCTCCGATATTCAGGTAGCATTTGATTGAGAAATGTGTCTGCTTTTAATTCCATTTGTTTGACTTTTTTTTTTTTTACTAGACCCAAAATACAGCCCTCTGTGAATGTGGGATATGACTTAATTAAATAAAAGGGCACCAAGTATAGCTTGGAGGAAAGACGTAACAGGGGGGATATGATATAAACATTTAAATACATAAAGGGAATCAACACAGTAAAGGAAGGGAGTCTATTTTAAAAGAAGAAAAACTACCACAACTAGAGGACATAGTCTTAAATTAGAGGGGCAACGATTTAAAAGTAATATCAGGAGGTATTACTTTACTGAGAGGTTAGCGGATGTATGGAATAGCCTTCCAGCAGAAGTGGTAGAGGTAAACACAGTCAAGGATTTTAAGCATGCGTGGGATAGACACAAGACTATCCTAGCTATAAGACCGGGAACTGGGGACTAATAAAATTATTCAAAAAAATTGGGCAGATTAGATGGACCAAATGGTTCTTATCTGACGACACATTCTATGTTTCTATGTTTCTAAATGTATTTAGTGAATTTGACAACTATTTCAGCTCACATTGGTGGATCTAAAACATGTAAAGAGTACATGTAGTTATTAGATATATATATATATATATATATATATATATATATACATACATGGAAAGAAACAGGTGGAACTCCTTATAAATAATGCTAATTGCCCAGGGTATAAGACCCAACTTAGTATATATACATATATTGTGATACCATGTGGACGTTGTGTCAGAGGGGGGTGTTAGTGCTATTGGGTGTAACTGTGTGCATGCACGGAATTCATTCTTCTCTGGTGTCCCAGTCTCTGGTGACTGTCATGTGTAAAGTTTAGCAGCTGGAGAGTATGTAGTAATAGCTTAGTGTAGTCCTTTATACTGTGTAACACTTACGCTCATTTAAAGGAATATCACTATACTAAGAGACTGCATCATTTAATGTTAGGATCTATGTTAGTACCAAAGGCTAAGCAGTTACGATCATCTCTCACTTATTGAATCAAATAGCTTTATCACTGTTTAATACTGACTTAAGCAAACCGCACTAAGAAATGTCTCAAATGTTTTGTGGCTGAATGTTTTAGAATGTTTTAACTTGAACTCTATACTTGCACCTCTTTCCTGACTCCTAAATAATCGAAAATCTTCTACACATGACAGGAATTGTCTTACATTCAGACCTGTTAGCAGCACTTGAGAGTGACACTGTGGTCTACAAGATGCAATTTCAGTTGTGACCAGGGGAGGGTAAGGGGGACAGGAGCGCTGCTCTCTAATATTTCTCAAAGATATGTGGCTGCACCACTTTTAACTTTGAAATGGTCCAGTCGATAACACTTTCTATCTTTCTATCCAACTGTCTTGTCTGCCTTTAAATATTTGTATGTTGTCTGTCAGCAAATCTGTCATGCATGTCTATGTGTGTCTATCTCTGATGATATCAGGTGGGCTGATAAAGTAGCACCTAGGCCAACAAAATTTTGCTTGGCCCCAGCCCAATAGTTGCCAGCCATGCCCTGTTTGTGACAGTCCTATTGACCATCTTCTCCAAGGCCCTCCTTTTTAATGACATAAGGAGCACTCCTTTTTAATGACATAAAGGAGCACTTTGCTACATGACTTCAGTAGATTGTATATCACTGTTTATGCCAAAATTTTGTGTCAAGATTTTTTTTTAACAAATCACAATCATCAAAGGTTTTCAGTACAAAAAAAAAAAAAAGGTTGTCATGTAGAGTACAAGAATTTCTAGTATCCATTTATTTCCATTTATTTGACCCTCTGTTGAACCTCAGTTGGTGATGAACACTGAAAGACAGAGCAAACCCATGAGATATTTTGGTTTAAACAAAACCTTGGTGGAGCAGATCCATGCATTACTCAAATCAGTAAACTGTCGCAAAGGTAATAGCCTCAAACATGTAGCAGGTTTAGTAAAGTAAGGGCTGTAGTAATTTACCACTGCTTAGAAATTGATCAAATCCACTAATCTACTGGATTTTATGAAATCTTTATTTACATTCACATAGGAGTGCATATTTATCTGTATTATACAAAAAACAGTTATGCATACTGGGACAAATATGCTTATATCTCTAAATAAATGCTTACCTTGAATTGCTTTATTCTTTTTACATAATAACCACGCATAAATGAAGGGAAATTAATTCAAGAGCCTGCAGGATTCCCAAAGAATAATGTCATGGTATGTGCAGTACAATGGCATTTTTCTGGGTCTTGACATTTTCTTTTCTGCATATTAACTAATTAACCTTTTTGGTAGCATGATGAGATGGCATTGTGCCAAATGGGGAAAACTTTATAAAAACAAAGTTTGTATTAATACATAGCAAAGCTATTCTGTGCATTAATAAGGTCAGTATAATATATAACCCCTATTGACTGCCAAATGAGAACACTATTGTGAGCCTGAAATGACTCTGCCACTGTAATAATGAGAAGTGATGAGCAGATCCCTCTAGCTAAATACATGCACGGAATATTCCCTACGTTATGTGTGTATACCACATCGAGAATCATCCTGGTACAGTGCTTTATCATAGTTATGCTAATATTTGCTTTTTCGATAAAGCTTGCCTACTTTGAAAGGTCAAAAGAAAACAGGCTGTTACCGGTGCATTATGGTGTACACTCAATTTGTGCAAGCATGTTTTATCTCTCAGCACAGAAGCTGTAATTGCATTTCAATAATGTTTGTTATGTTCGGTAAAGGAAATCTATAAAAAAATAAAATAAAAAAAAGATGTGTTTGGAGAGGGAGTTGTGCATGAAATAATAAAAAGCAACATTTTAATTTGAAAGATGGAAATTCCAGAGTAATGTTGACATATAATGATGTCACAGTAACATATCCAATCCATGTGGAGGGATTCTGGGTAAATGATGGAAGGGTTAAACATGATGCCATTCTAAATAGATAATGATATTAGGAGATTAATAATAACAGTGTATCGTTCCAATAAAACACTTTATGAGGAAAATAGATTAATTAACTACTCAAGATGTGTGGTAACATACTTATGCAGTGCTTTCTTGGGATAGTGTACATCCAAAGCTAATATGTTAAAATATGCTAAAGTATACAGAAACGATACTAACAAAATTCTGGTAGGATAGCCCAGTGGGCAAACTATTCAACACTCAGGGGGCTATTCACACAAAGGTGAGATGAGGTGAGATAAATATTTAGTCTCACCAATTTAGCTATACATTGTGCAGGGGAAATCCTGGAGAGTTTGTCTAGCGGGGGGAAAACTCACCAGGTTTGTACCTGCACAATGTATAGTTCAAATGGTGAGATGGAATGTTTGTCTCACCTCAACTCACAGTTGCAGGTTCTGTAACTGGTGGGGTCAAACCAGATTTTCATCGCTCTGAGCTAGATAGATAAGCATTATTAAATTGGGCAAAATTAACATCCCTAGGATGTACTTGAAAACCAGAGAATATCTGAAGTTATTTTTCCACAAAGTTTTCTAAAGTGAGCAGTGAGTAATGCATGACTCTTTAAGTGATCACTAATGCTGAAACATTTGACATTAGGCCTCTCCTCTGGACTTTTTTAAGTGTATATATCACCACATGCTCATTGTCTATATAGTTGTCCTAAAAAGCAAGCAGACAGCAGCCGAAACATTGATCTGCATCAAGTACCATTATCCGTTCTAGTGCATATAGATACATTCATTCATCTGGATATGTGTAAATGTACAAAACTAGCTTATACTCTCTTGTGTTTGAAGTGATGCTCTTAGAAAAGAATAAGAGAGAATACAATTTTTCCAATGCAACGGACGTAAATAATATCTTACTTTTGAAGTTATGATGGTTTAGGTTAAGTGGTAATTAGCAGGTATAAGATTCACTCAGTTATTTAGATGTTACCATTTGCTTTTCAGTTCATTGCTCATCTTCATGAAGCCTTGCAAATGTGCTTTTTCATTTCTTTCTCCAAAAAAGATAATTATATGTAAGTTTCACAATGGAAACAACAAAATGATTAATCTTTTTGAGGTATAGCCTATTCTACAGGGGGAAAAAAATGGTATAGAAAAAAATCAGAATGAAAAATGAAACGCAAAAGAGATTTGCAAGAAAATAATAATGTTTTCACAGAGAAATCTGTACTGGTGGTATAAATGCTTGGTGACCTTTCTGTGTCACTGGCAGATCATCAGCCTGAGAGGGTGTAAGTGCAGAATTCTGCATTATTAATGCCCCTGTGCCCTAGTTTTCAGCTTCTGGGCAACATACACAAGAGGAAGTTGTTTGTTCTTTTAATGCATGGTGTGTAATAAACTACTAAACTACATGAGTATCATAACAGTGTGCATTGCTTTGCCATGAACTGCCCGACTTTAAAATAATGGTTTAAACATAGAAGAAAATGAAACACAACACATATAAATGGCAGATAAGGAAGGACCAATGGTCCAATCTAGCCAGCCAATGTGGAAAGCTCAGATATATTTGTTTTTCAGGATAGACTTATGCACATCACAGATTTCTTTACATAATTAGCCTCTAACCCTGGCACCTGTAACTATGTCTATAAAGTAGTATCTTATTTCCACATTTCCTGAAGTCTTCCAATGGTTTTAGTTCATATTATGCCGTTTCGTTTTTGAGGAAGGGTGTCAAAGTTCAGCCCGCCACCTGCTGATTACAGCCTTCTTCTAGGGCAATATGCTGCCTGGTTTAATACTACTGAAATTCTTAATATATTAAAATGTTTCTATTATGTTTCCACTCCCAATATTTATTAATGCCTTCTTGAATTTAAATAATATTTTATATTTATTCGCCAGTGTTACAAATGATTATTTATCTGTTACGTTGTTGTGTCACGTTCCCTATATTTTGATCCTTTTAGTCTTTTACTCTGTATCCCTCAAAAACTCAATACAAATAATTTACAATACTTCTTACAATTAGGAAGTTCAAATAAGAAGAGATTGAACTAATGCTGGTATTTACAAGGTTAACCATTTGAAAGTGTGCAAAATGTGTTTTAAACAACATACTGTTAAAATAATGAGTTATTGTTGAAAAGGGGTTAAACAAATTCCAAAGGTGTGTGTGTTGCATTAATACTCAAGTACCATGTATGTACCATTCACAAAATGTCAGTCAGTTAAAAAAAAAAAAAAACTGTACTACATTGTGGGATTTTTATCAAGGCATTTAAAAAGACAAACATATCCTCTCCATCTTCCTCTCCAAAATAGAAGTTGTTGACTCTTCTATGTTAAAAGAATAGAAATAGTTTACACCTATAGGCCATTGACACAGGGCACTAAGCTGTTCACTTTTGAAACAATTCCTTTGAGCTAGACATTTCATTAGCATAAAGCATAGGTCAAACATAGTACCTCTTTTCTCACTGAATCCGTGTCATTTTTGAATGATGTTCACTTTAATAGTTTGCATTTGTTTCAATGCCCCATGATTGGTTTGGCAAGAATATTTAAATAACAGGGATTTTTTACATTTGCTACTGGAAACAATGTTCAGTGTACTGATTTCTGTTACCTTGCCTCATCATAAAGGTAAAGAGCAGTACTTCAAATTAAAACACAACCATGTGTGTATCTCCATTTTTAACATTTCATTGGTTAGACTAAACAATTAGAAAATATTTAACCACATAAAATAACAAATATAATTAAATAAAAACAATTGTTTTTTTTTAAATTTACTTTTATTTTTAAGCTTAGTATATTTAACCCCTTCCTGTCGCTATGACGTCCTAATGTAAGCGGTTGCTGAGATGGCATAAAACATCCAGCGTTTAACAGCTGATCGCGGGGAGCCGTGATGAGCTGTACTCTGATCCCGATGCCTGGACCAGGTAAGTTAAACAGTTAGACAGTGTGTGTGTAGGTCAGTGTGAATGAGTGTGTATTATTGGGCAAATTGGCTGGGGCATATTAAATGGCAAAATAATATTGGCTTATCATTGGGCAAATTGGCTGGGGCATATTAAATGGCAAAATAATATTGGCTTATTATTGGGCGAATTGGCTAGGACATATTATCGGGAGAATTGGCTGGGGCATATTAAATGGCAAAATAATACTGGCATATTACTGTGTAAATTGGCTGGGGCATATTAAATGGCAAAATAATACCGCATATTATTGAGAAAATTGGCTGGGGCATATTAAATGGCAAAATAGCACTGGCATATTATTGGGCAAATTGGCTGTGGCTTATTAATGGCAAAATAACACTGGAATATTATTGGGCAAAAATAACACTGACATATTAATGGCAAAAGTAATACTGGCATATCAATGGCAAAAGTAATACTGGCATATCAATGACAAAAGTAATACTGGTATATTTATGGCAAATTTCCTGTAGCATATTAATCACACAATAATACTGGCATATTAAGGACAAATTTGCTATGGCATATTAATGGGCAAGCTGTGGCATATTTAATGGACAAAAAGTGGCATATTTTAATAGGCAAACTGACTGTTGCAAATGTTAATGACAAAGTCATTGTGGCATGTTAATTGGTACCTGACAGTGGCTTATTTTAATTGGCAAAGTGATGCTGTGGTATGTTCTGTGGGTATATAACAAGTACTATGGGGGAAAGTGACACTGTGGTATGTTCTGTGGGGCAAATTGACACTGTGGCATGCCAAATTGTGTGGGTGCAAATTGAGTGCATGGCAAGTGCTGTGGGTACTGTATGGTGCTGTGTTAAGTCCTCTAGGTGCAATGTGGGTGCAGAAAAAGGGAATAAAAACAAGAAATGCAATTTTTCAATAACATTTTTATTACATATACGAATAGTTGAATGTGATATGAAAATAGTTGCATATAATATTAAAAAGTTTACATTTACATTTAGTTTTTTACAATGCGAAAAATAGGGTTGAGGGGGCCCACTGCTAAAGACTTTGCCCGGGGCCCACTATGGTCTTAAAGCGGCCATGTCTAGCCACCCAAGGGTTAACTCCTCTGACACTGTCTCTATCTTTCTTGCCACCCAAGGGATTAACTCCTATGATACTGCCTATATCTGTCTAGCCATCCAGCGGTTAACACCTCTGACTATATCTATGTGGATTTTGTTATAGGTCACTGGTCGCATTATGTGTTAGGGAATTGCACAGCCTATTATCATAATAATATTTTGCAATGACCCTATTTTTGTCACAACCTGCGATAACAGACCAGGGAGGAGCCTCATTGCAGGGCAGGATGTGGGGTCTGTCAGCACCCCACGATGCATAACTATGGACTGGATGGAATTCTCTGACATGACTGGTAGTGGAGACTGGCAGCTGAGACAGGACTGGCACTGAGAACAGGATGTAGAGACTGGACTGGCAGCTCTCAGAGCAGGACGCGGACCTGTGATAACTGATTTGGTACGAGGCTGGAACCACCCTATGGTTGAGTTGCAGGCTTCTTTCCCCCAGGATTTTTGCACTCTGACTATTACAAGGATACCGAAGCGAAATCAAACTAACAGGAGACTGGATCGGGGTGCACGATCAAGGTGAAGGTACAGAAGGCTCAGACAGGAGAATAGTCAAACAGGCAAGGATTGAGGCTGGCAGCAAACAAATCGTAGTAAGGACAGGCAAAAAGAGGTCAGGACAGGCGGCAAACAGACAAGGTCAGAACAAATAATCAGCAATAGAATACAGGAACGCTAGTAAAAGGCACTATCACAGGCAGCAACCAAAGAATATGCAAAGGCACTGAGTGTCATAAGCTGCAGGTTAGGGAAGGGCTGAGGATAACGAGGCAGCTGACAACAAGAGGAAAAATGGGCACCCAAGAATAGCGGCCACTAGAGGCTGAAGAGGAAACAGCCAGAAACCCAGAATAACCGTGACAATTCTCACCTTATGGGTAAGCTATAAATTATTTTATTATGTATATAATAAGTGCTTTAGTGGGCATATAAAAATTAACCCACGAGGTGAAAAGAAAGAAATGGTAAAACAAACATTATTATGGAAATAATTTAACATTTAATTTTTCACCCCAGCCAGCACAATGTCTTGGGCCGGCCCTGCTCCTGAAGATTACTTTACACTACCATTCAAAAGTTTGGGGTCACTTAGAAATGTCCTTGTGTTCCATAAAAACATACATCAAATGAGTTGCAGAAATGGATAAGAAATACAGTCAATATGTTGATAATGATTCAAATTCTAAAGATGGACAGTTGTATTGGTTCTTTAATCAGTACAACAGTTTTCAGCGTTATACTGTATACACAGCACACACACATACCATAGAAAATCAGCTGTTTCTAGCAACAATAGACATTTACAAAGTCAATTTTTTATTTCTGATTCATGCGATGTACAAGCACACATACATTTACTTCCGAATGTCTATTTTAGAATAATCAAGAAGTGAATTTTTGTATATATTTAAGAGAACTTATTATGGCTTAATTATCAATAGCCCGTCGTAAGACATTAATAATGCTTTAGCTACTCACCACTGACTGAAAAGCATTGGCATGAAATATGAGCAGAGATTCAACAGAACACACGTAAACCATTAGTTTCAACATAGATTTTACCAATTAAGGATATTTTTTCAGCTTTTCATTATCACAATACTATTCCTCAAGATTACATACTGTTTTATCATGGGATGCATAAAAAATTGTGTGACAATATACTCTCTTAGAGAATTATGGAAGGCTGAAATCTGTACGAGATGGCATGACTCTCAGATCATCCATATCTACCATATTAAATGTAAAACCTTTTTACTTGAGAAATACGTTTAATTTCAGTGTTCAGTCACACGTTCTGAAAGCTAAATCAACATCACAGTCAGAGACTAAGGAATAAAGTTATGGAAAATAAGAAATAAAAGATGACTAGAAATACCTGTTTTGGAGTGCTTACAATATAGTTTAGTTATAGATATGACTAAAGCTATTATTAGCCTTCCGGCATGATCCACCTTTAAAATGTATCAATAATGGAAGCTAGTCTGTCTTTCTTCCCCTTCATCAAGAGTTGGAGAAAAAATATAAATTCAAGAGATAATATAATGTATCACTGTAGATATTGTGTTGTAAATAGCACGGCCAAGTGGAATATAAGTAGACATTTTCAGGGTGAAGGGTATATCTTATATAAATTCCTGAGAAACTTGCCTTTGACCGGTTTTAAATGTTCTTCAAGCAAATAAAAAGCATCCAGTTATTTGACCGAAGAAGGAGGAGGAGATGGAAATCTACTTCACTGTGCTCAGGACTTCCAGTAAACATTCAATAATGATTGGGGAGCATTTGGAAGGCATGTGGCTTCATCTTTGTATTCAGAAAACACACTTGGCACTGTGTATCACCTTAGGATATTGGAACATCATGAGATAATAATGTCCACTTGATAGAATGGTCTCATATTCCTTTGCCATTGTACAACCATGTAGAGCAGTCACTGTATCTAATGATGCCCCCAACCATGATGGATGCCAATATGGATTCCCATGGCAGGTTCAACACCTGCCAGAAGTTATTTTAAAGTCATCCTTTTACTTTCTCCAAACTTAAACCTTCCAGAAGTAAAGCATAAGCTGTAATATGAGTCATGCATTATATTACTTTTATCCATTTCTCAAGGGTCACATTCTGTGTTCTTAGTATATATATATATATATATGCTTTTGCATTGGGTTTGGACATTTTTGAACAACAGGCTTGGTATAAATTCCAGCTATGTGATGCCCAACACATACAGGTTTTTATTTTTTGTTGAGAGGGTCACAGAGGAGCAAATTCAATCCTGTGTTAATATTTCAGATTTAACTTTTGGAGCATTTACTCTAGAATTGCAAGGGGTCCTGAAAATCAAGTTAAAATGGTTGCCTACAATTACTCAAGTATCTGATTGAGTGGTTCCCTTTATCAAAGTCTGAACTGCAGCCCATCATATAGAATGGCATTTAGAGTTTTAATTATAATGGATACTTAGTTTGGATCAATAAAGATGAGGGTGATAAATTCATTATGTATAGAAGTTTGTGTGTGTTTTTTAGTAAGTGAGATTCACAGTTATAGGATTATTTCTGGAAAATATACAGTGCAATGATACAGCTTAATAGTTAGTTTCTTTATCTGTGATAACTAACTGGTTTTATAGCACTCTTCAATATAAACATACAAACAAAAAGATATTATTTTCCTGCACCCTGGTGCAATAATGGATTTCTCAATGAAAAGCTTTAAAACAAGCTTTCAAAAGCCGGTTTTTGTATAGTAAGTTATTACAGTGATAAAAACGTATACAAACCCAGTTAATGTGTTTTATGTTAATCTCTACCATTTTCATTATTATAGTATTTTAAATTCTTACGAGTTCTGAGCTGAAGATTGTGAATTCTCTTACATGTCCGACGAAAAAAAAATCCTTTTTTTTTCTATACGCTCTTTTGGATTTAATGCCTCATAAGATCTGTTATCTTCCAGCTACTAAGACAAGGAAGCGAGGAAGCTTGGCCCATTGCATTTTATTTGGAAAATAAAATGTTGTGTTCAAAGAGAAAAAAAAAAGAAAAGAATAGATTGTAGTGAAACAGTCTTTGTAAGCTGTGGAAAGCAGTGGAATCTGAAGCGTATATAGGGATATAAATTTAATTTAAACATTGCCTTCTTTTTTTTTTTCACTCTTTGGAAACATTTTCAAAGAGATGCACTAAAAGGAAAATAGAAATAACTGCATATAAGTATTCTGCTGCATTCCTATACTACATTTCTAAAACATATATTCTGTCCATTGTTCTGCTGTATTGTATGCTCTTGACTGAATGGAAAGTTCATGGGCATTTTCTGTTTCACCTACCATTTCACTTATCTAGTGTGTTTTAATGTGTAGGCACTGAAATTATGCATTGTGTGTATTGTACTGGTTTTTCATACTGTCTCGTATCAAATAAAAAAAAATAAAAACTATCCACAAAATACAGAAAGACTGCATTATGAATGTGGGTGCAGACCTAACACATGTTTTAAGTAATTAATAAAAGATTATTCCGTCAGTTTTATATATGCAAAAAAGATTGGCAGTGTAGACCAGATGTGTTTTGCTGGGAAAAAAATAGTGTAATTTTAGGCCACTATAGTAAAATCAATTTACTATAAAATAGAGCAATATCTAATTTGTGATATACTCATACTTCCCAACTTCTGCCTCTGACGAATCAGGATTCTGGGGCGGAACTTGGGTGCTTGAGTGCCAATGCTACAGCACATGAGCAATTCTGCATGTAAACAGTATACATTCTCCAATTTTACAGTCAATGTCTTAGTGTGCTGCAGAAGCCGGAACTACCAAGAATAGGAAAAAGAACTTTGTTAGCATTCAGCCACATTTTCAAGAAGACCTAGAAGAGGGGCAACGATTTAAAAGTAATATCAGGAAGTATTACTTTACTGAGAGGGTAGTGGATGTATGGAATAGCCTGCCAGCAGAAGTGGTAGAGGTAAACACAGTCAAGGATTTTAAGCATGCGTGGGATAGACACAAGGCTATCCTAGCTATAAGACCGGGAATGGGGGACTAATAAAAGTACTCCAAAAAATAAAATTGGGCAGACTAGATGGACCGAATGGTTCTTATCTGCCGACACATTCTATGTAAGGTCTATGCAGCCTGAGCTAGGGAAAACACTGCTTTAAGATAACATACTTATATACATATAAACATATTTTCTGCATGTTAAGCACATTATATGAGTTTTATTTTCTAGGAGCTCTGTAATGTACTCATACACATTTAAAATTCTGAGCTTCTAGAAAATAAAAATGCCAAAGGAGTAAACGGGACACTTGGGAGGCATGCGTAAGTCCAAAGGGGACTTATTTTCTTTTTTTTCTATAGAAAGGACTTGTGATGTCTTATTGCCCTACATGTATTTAGATGTAATGAAACTAGTTTGTTATTGCACGTATCCATCCATTCTAGCAGTATTTTTTAGGGATGACTATGGTAGCAGTATTTTACTGGTAGCAAGAGGCACAGCAGGACACTTGGAAGGGAAGGCTTGTCTGCCTGTGCAATCCTAAAGTTTTACAGCTGGAAAACAAAGTAATGTTAATTAAACTAGTTGCTTAAAATCTTGGTTTTGTCTTTTTGACTTTTACAAGTCTGTGGTCAGGATCTATACATTCCAAGGCAAGTACTTAACATAGCTCTTACTATGCAGGGTTATGTGAACAGTGCAGTTAATAGTCACAAATGGTCACAAAAGGTAAGTACTTTGCAGAGTTCCTATTAAGCAGATTTGGTGGACACTTTAATTACTTTTGCAGGTAGTGTATGCACACACACTCTTCCAATCCCCCCACACACACACACACATACACATTTACACCCTGACAATCACACACACACCCATCCAATCACACACACTCTGCCACTCAAATCAAATAAATGTGACTTGCCCCTGCATCCAGATACAGAGTTCAGCAGGCTCTGCCTAGGTCCCACGCCACTGCACTCCCCACCAATCACTGTAGTCAGAGCGCCAAAAGGTCACGTGACCTCGGACGCTCTGACTTCCCCACAAGTGAGGTTAGCGCGGAAGCCTAGTGCGTATCAGGGTGCAAAGAGGGCTGGTGAGCCAGCTCCTCTAACCCAGGAGGCGCACTGACATGCACGTTTAAGCACTTTTTTTTTTTTTTTAAACGGGGCTGCCAGCAGTGGGATACATGTATCCCGCAAAACAGATAGTGCCCCCCCCCAGAGTTGGCACTCTAGGTGAACACCTAGTTCGCCCATTGGTAGCAAAGGCTCTGCTTATATAGCGTGAGAGTCTGTTACTTCCGGCTTTCACTCAAATGAATTTGGAAAGATAAGATGCATGCATTGTCTAATTTGTTTATAAAAATAAATAATAACGGAGAGAGTAATTATATTAACAGTGAATGTTATGGTAAGGTGGCAGACAAATTGCATGAACAGAGCAATGGTTATGGCGAATTCTTATTTACTCACATAAAAACCTTACACAAAGCCCACATTTTACCACTGTGAAAGTAACACACCCTTGCTCACTATACCATTCTCCGATACCTTCTCATCATTAGTAGAGCTGGAACATTCCCAAGGACTCTCTTCCACTGAGAGGCAGAAATCTTGTCAGCCATGTCCATTAAATGTGTCAGTCTGTCTAATGTATCAATCTCCCTGTGCGGTACCTTTCAAAATTTTATTATGGTTTGGTTAAAACACTAACCTATTGAGAACTCATCCATTAAATAGTATCAAGAGTGGGAGCAATACGCACTATCAGTCTGTGGAATCAGCTCACAGCTTGCTCTCCTAAGTGGTCATTGCTTGGAGCTGATGTTCTGCCTTTTGGCAACATTAGTCGCTATGTATGTCCTATATAAAAAGCAACCGTTGGATGCAGCGCTGTATATAATAGGAATAGACAGTTGAAATCTCAGCTCTTAAATTCTGTGCACAGTCAGTCTCCTCAGACACAAACATTAGTTCTGTTAATACGACTTGGTATTTATATACTTTACAAATAATATGTTCAAATCTAAACAAAAGGAATAGAAATATAACCAAAATGCACTTTTATGATATGGCTAAATGCTATAGCGCCCATGGACTTTTTAATATGGCAATATAAAGAAAATGGAATAGAACATAAAAGAAAAGTAACTAGTAAACACATCGAAATGTTTCACAGTAAAACTATTAAAGTGTAATTAAACAATTAAAGAATATGACCGGCAGATTCCCTACTGAATGTAGAAACATAAAAACATTGGAATGTGGTGAATGGTCAGCAACAATCCAGGCAAAAATAGCCGAGATGGAAACATTCTCCAACTTTCTCATGTTTCAAACTCAGCTATTGATGCCTGATTTTTGCCATTCCCTTGTCAGTTCACAGTTTAAAGGACAACTGCCAATCCTTAACTAATCATTGTACTAAATAAAGGAGCAAACCCTTATGCAAGATCAAACTATGTTTTAAACTGCATTCTGGGTGTCTCTGGTGTCTCTGGTTAATGATATCACCTGTGGCTTGATATGCAAATTTACTTTTTAAATAGAATATTTGAAATTAGCACATCAAGCCACAAGGTTAGGTCCAACATAGACATCCATAATGGAGTTATGCATTTGCTTGCAATTCTGCCAACACAATGTATAAATTGTTATTTTTCATCTACATTCTCAGTATGAATATTGTTTAGATAAGGGAGTTAGTTTAAATTGCTTATGCTGTGAAAGTAGCATAAAACACGATCTGAACATTGAGCTGGCAGAATTGCAGTCTGGTGCATGAAATAATAGGAGAAAGATATGTTATACATGTGTTTGTAGTCTCCTGATTTTACTATCACCTTATTGCTTAAACTGGTACCTGGTTTAGCAAATGCACTGTGAAATCTATTAAATAGTTTTATTATAATCCTCTTTTGAGGATCTGAGAGAATAATATGCATATCCAACACTTTGCAGTGCCACATACCTAGTTATAAGCTAACATCCACATCCACTGGCTAATAGGTATTTTCTCTGCCCTGGAAAAAAAAAAAAGCCACAAAATGTAGATGTGGAAGAATCTTTCTAAAACTCAAATTCACTGAATGACCATGAACTTGTCTACTATAAAATCATTCTATCCCATCTCCCAAAAACGATGACACCTGTGCAGCACTCATGTAGTAGTATCACATGACCCGCAAAGCATCAATTGTCCTAGCAATGTAAATTAATTACATGTGTGCCCTTGCAAAGCATCTCACCCCTTGTGTGACTCTGCAATTAAATGTTGATGGACGGAGAGTGGAGCTGTGGATGGGTGTGCTACGGCAGGTGTATGGGATGCCCTGCTGTCAGGTGTCATTTGGTAATGAACTGTAATTTGCTAATAAAGTGTATTTATATCTGCACACACACAGCTTTGGATACAAACACAAACACAGGTATAATCAGTATCCGCTCAAGCAGATGGGAGGTTAAAAAGAGTAATGGTTCCAAAATTAAATATCTTTCTTAATACTTTCCCAACAAAAGAATATTCCCTTCAATTATAAGCACAGCTTCCTTTTTCTTCGATCCATTACACGTATAAGTACCCACACAAAATCAAATGTACTGTACGGTATCCTGTCCATTAGCATAACCCATCTGCATTAGTGCCCTAGTTGCAGAGCTAAAAAGAGGCAGGCGTCACATCTTGCCATTTTACGAGGTTAACAGCTGGTGTGTATTTTTGCAGATACAAACCGAAATGTGCAGAGTGTTGAACAAGTTCCTTTAATATGGATGCTGTCAAGCTACAGGGAGGGAGGTAAAATAGTAAATCCAATGTTAGAGCCTTCATAGGACATCTGCCCTTCCTGTGACAATGATGTTGTTCCAATCTGCACGGACAAGCTGTGTATGGTAATGAAGATAGGCTCTGCTTGGATGCCAACATGTTTGCTGAACCTCGGTTACAAATAGTGTCAGGGAAAGATAGTATTGTTGGATAAAGTGCATGAAAAACCTTGATGTACAGTACATTAAGGTTACAAAATGCAATCCTATTAAAAATATATAGTAATCCTATCAACAGAAAGCGAACTAACGCTCTACACAGAGGCCAAAGTGTTGTGGGATTAAGAGACTAGGAGACCAACTAGTGTCTGATTTACAGAGGTGACAAATAATGCTTCTTATGCATGTATATAAAGGCTTCTGTGTGCCTGTATAGCTATGACTGGACAATACGGACATTTATTGCTAGATCTCTTATATTTTAGACTGTGTCCCCATTCACTATATGTTGGTGGAATATCCCAGTGATCAGCTTTACACTGTAACGTATAACAAAAATGATCACACTGCACATTTATAATAGTCAAAATATAAAGGGATGAATACAAGATGTTTAAATAATCACTTAATAGTCTTGTAATATGTATTACATACTTGTTTGTATGTAGTTATTACAAGTTCCAAGAGACCGTTTTTAAAATAAAGACTGTAATAATCTATGATACAAGCTCAATTAGCTATATTTAAGAAAGAAAGAAAAAATCACAAACATTATAATTCACAACACTATGACCTTTTTAGCATATGTTTGTGAATTGTAATGTTTTAAAATTATTTTTTTTTCTTCCCGATTCAGGACCATTCCCGATTCAGGAATGCACTTTCTTTGACTGTGAAGAGGATGAAATGGAGGTTCATGGGATACGAATACCAAATGTCATCCTCTTCACAATCAAAGAAGGTTTATTCTGTGCATGAGTAACTAATTGCCAATGTCAATGTTAAGAAATATGACAGCATTCAAACACCTACAAGAATTAATATAGGTGATGTTTTCCTAATTCTAGCACTCAGATAAACATAAATATACATAATACTAAAGTTCTTACTATAACATCATACATATACATTATACTATAGTTTTTACTATAACATCAAACATATACATTATTCTATAGTTTTTACTGTAACATCATATATACGTTATTCTATAGTCTTTACTACAACATCATACATATACATTATAGTATAGTCTTAACTATAACATCATACATATACATTATACTATAGTTTTTACTAGAAAATCATACATATATGTTATACTATAGTTTTTACTAGATAATACATTATACTATAGTTTTACTATATCATATATATATTATACTATAGTTTTTACTATAACATCATACATATACATTATACTATAATTTTTACTAGAAAATCATACATATACGTTATACTATAGTTTTTACTAGATCATACATATACATTATACTATAGTTTTAAATATAACATCATACATATACATTATACTATAGTTTTTACTAGAAAATCATACATATACGTTATACTATAGTTTTTACTATAACATCATATATATGTTATACTATAGTTTTTTACTATAACATCATATATATACGTTATAGTATAGTCTTAACTATAAAATCATACATATACATTATAGTATAGTTTTTGTCCCTTTTTACAGTCTCAATATGGAGAAAGAGAATATTTTTTTCTGCCCACATTGAAATTCCAAAAGTAAAAACAGTTCAGTTACTTAAGTTTGAGTTGCAATTAAGAATAATGTGTACACTAAAATGTTCTGTAACCCCACAGTAGGAAATATTGGAATGTCTCGTCCTACCTGCAAATGGCACCGGGGCATCCTTGTCCAAAGCAACAAGTGGTGGATCCAGAATGACCGTGTCATTGTTTTCTGTGATAACTCCATGATATGATGTTTCAATCCAAGGTTTGTGCTTGTTCACTGCAACATATACATAGATAAAGATTGTAACTATATATTTTATAATTTCATTATATATTATATTTCATTGCATAGATAACATGTTAGAACTAAAATGGTTTATGTAGTAGGGATCAATGTGTCCATTCCCAAACAGCATGACTAGTTATATTCATAAATGAGAGTATGTGTGTATCCATCTTTCTATATTCCCAAATAAAATTAAAGGGTCATCTTAGCCAGGCTTTGGAAAAAAAACACCCTCAGGTAGTCATGTACCTTAGTAACATTAAATATATGGTGGAGCTTCACCAAACTAAGGAAACTCAATAGGACCTTAAGTCCACTATGATTTTCCTGAAGAGTAGACAAGCCCCTGAAATTAGTCAGTGGGGACCCAGCTCAGGTAAGTTGAGAAATGCTTGATGGAAAACAAATATTCCAAGAACTCTATATCTCTTGAGCTGGGAAAGATTCCAAATATATATTATTTGTTTTTGTAAAACAAAGATACATGTCCTTAAATACATTGTGTACAATTGTATGATCTCTTTCCTCCTGTAGGGCCTTTTAAGTCCCAATATCACATTATATCCTATGGCTAGAGCAGCTGATGGATTATGATAGACATCTTTTCTTTTTTTCAATCAAAGAACCTAAAACTGTCTGCACCTGAGGGTGAAAAACTCAATAGGTTAGACTGTGATGTAAATCAAATTGTATCTCCCTGGCAGGGAACTGATGACCTATAATAAGTAAGGAATAGTGTCTACTCCACGTGTTTCCATCCAAGGCTTCATACTGAACCCTATTTACTTTCACATCAGTCTCGAGAGTGAAATGCAAGCTATCCATGAATGTTTTCATTTTTATTTCTTCTATTATTCTTCTACAATCTAGAGAGATTTGAAGTTATTTGGAGTAGGACTTTAGAGCTATACAGCAAAACATCAAATAACATAACACAAGAGTCTAAAGCAAAAAGCCTGATAAATGACATCACAGGAATACCTCCTGGTCATTACATATTTAGCTACTCAAAGATTCTGAAGGATACAGCTGGAAAAAAATGTTATAACATCTGATGTCCATCCTATTAAAAGGGGATCACATAAACACTGATTTTACTGTGAATGTAGATAATAAAAGGATACATTCGAAGCAAAACTTCAAGTACCGTATTTGCTTGAATATAAGACGACCCTGATTATAAGACGACCCCCCAAACGTTGGATATTGCTTTAGGAAAAAAAAACTAAAAGCCTGAATATAAGACTACCCTATAGGAAAAAAGTTTAACTTGTATATATTCACATGTAAATTGCTTTTTAATATTTAATAAAAATTATGAAATTAAACAAATGCATTATTTGTTTTTATTTCCTTTTATGTGCCAATGCTGCCTCTCTCCCCCCCCCCCGTGTTATCTCTCTCCCTCCCCCCAAACTTTTCTCTCTCCCCTTGTCTTTCTCTCCCCCCTCCCTCCCCTTGTATTTCTCTCCCCCCTTGTCTTTCTTTCCCCCCCTTGTCTTTCTCTCCCCCCCTCCCTCCCCCTTGTCTTTCTCTCCCCCCTCCCTCCCCCTTGTCTTTATATCCCCCCTCCCTCCCCTTCTCTCCCCCCTCCCCCCCTTGTCTTTCTATCCCCCCTCCCCCTTGTCTTTCTCTCCCCGCCTCCCTTCCCTTGTCTTTCTCTCCCCCTCCCTCCCCCCCTTGTCTTTCTCTCTGAAGCCGGAAGGACCCAGTTTCATCATAGAAGTCCCGGTGGTCATGCATTGTGCAGACATCCACAGGCTGTTAGTGAGGGGGATCCAGGTCCCCTGCAGCTCTGCGGGGGACCTGGATCCCTGTCTTATAGTCTGACCTCGATTTGAGGTCAGATTATAAGACGACCTCGAATATAAGACGAGGGGGATTTTTCAGAGCATTTGCTCTGAAAAAAACCTTGTCTTATATTCGAGCAAATACGGTATATATTTGGATAAAAAGGTTTTACAATGTAGCTGTGAAGTCTCCTGTGGCTTGATATGCAATTTACTGTTTTTTAAATGATAAACTGCATATCAAGTCACAGGTGATGTCATACACAGGTGACACCACACATACATTTAAAACCCAATTTGGTAGATTTAATGCCAGTCTTTAAGTTACATTTAAATACCCCATGTGCCTGACTTTTGTTTGTGAAGGTTAACCCTTTCTGTTCTCTAGTGGTCACTGTTTGTATTCCCTGCAGCACTGAAATGGTTAAAGTGTGCAAATAGCAGCTGCGTGAAGCACCACATACAGTAAGGTCCATAAATATTGTGATATCGACACAATTCAAATTTTTTGGGCTCTATACACCACCAGAATGGATTTGAAATTAAATGAACAAGATGTGCTTTAACTGCAGACTTTCAGCTTTAATTTGAGGGTATTTACATCCAAATCAGGTGAACGGTGTAGGAATTACAACAGTTTGTATATGTGCCTCCCATTTTTTAAGGGACAATTGGCTGCTAAGCTGTTCCATGGCCAGGTGTGTGTTATTCCCTCATTATCCCATTTACATGGAGCAGATAAAAGGTCCAGAGTTCATTTCAAGTGTGCTATTTGCATTTGGAATCTGTTGCTGTCAACATGAGATCCCAAGAGCTGTCACTATCAGTGAAGCAAGCCATCATTAGGCTGAAAAAACAAAACAAACCCATCAGAGAGATAGTAAAAACATTAGGTGTGGCCAAATCAACTGTTTGGAACATCCTTAAAAAGAAAGAACGCACCGGTGAGCTCAGCAACATCAAAAGACCCGAAAGACCACGGAAAACAACTGTGGTGGATGACCGAAGAATTCTTTCCGTGGTGAAGAAAACACCCTTCACAACAGTTGGTCAGATCAAGAACACTCTCCAGGAGGTAGGTGTATGTGTGTCAAAGTCAACAATCAAGAGAAGACTTCACCAGAGTGAATACAGAGGGTTCACCACAAGATGTAAACCATTGGTTAGCCTCAAAAACAGGATGATTAGAGTTTGCCAAACAACATCTAAAAAAGCCTTCACAGTTCTGGAACAACATCCTATGGACAGATGAGACCAAGATCAACTTGTACCAGAGTGATGGGAAGAGAAGTGTATGGAGAAGGAAAGGAACTGCTCATGATACAAAGCATACCACCTCATCAGTGAAGCGTGGTGGTGGTATTGTCATGGTGTGGGCATGTATGGCTGCCAATGGAACTGGTTCTCTTGTATTTATTGATGATGTGACTGCTGACAAAAGCAGCATGATGAATTCTGAAGTGTTTCGGGCAATTTCAATTGCTCAAATTCAGCAAAATGCTTCAGAACTCATTGGACGGCGCTTCACAGTGCAGATGGACAATGACCCGAAGCATACTGCAAAAGCAACCAAAGGAATGTTATGCAATGGCCAAGTCAATCACCTGACCTGAATCCGATTGAGCATGCATTTCACTTGATGAAGACAAAACTGAAGGGAAAATGCCCCAAGAACAAGCAGGAACTGAAGACAGTTGCAGTAGAGGCCTGGCAGAGCATCACCAGGGATGAAACCCAGCGTCTGGTGATGTCTATGCGTTCCAGACTTCAGGTTGTAATTGACTGCAAAGGATTTGCAACCATGTATTAAAAAGTGAAAGTTTGATTTATGACTGTTAATCTGTCCCATTACTTTTGGTCCCTTAAAAAGTGGGAGGCAAATATACACACTGTTGTAAATCCTACACCGTTCATGTGATTTGGATGTAAATACCCTCAAATTAAAGCTGAAAGTCTGCAGTTAAAGCGCATCTTGTTTGTTTCATTTCAAACCCATTGTGTTGGTGTATAGAGCCAAAAATATTAGAATTGTGTCTATGTCCCAATATTTATGGACCTGACTGTATATTTTAGCGTAAAACTGAGGGCAAAGAATGAAGGGTTTTTTGCCCTTTAGTTTTTACTGGCTGTCATTAAATCACTGTTTATGCAGCGATTACAAAGTATGGGAGGTGCTTAGTGGGTGTGGTAATCTTTTAACAGGAGCGGTAATTATATCACCACACTAATTAATCTCATTAGCAGCAAACATTACAGCTAAAAGGTTTGTTAATTTACCACTAATGGCAAATTTTGAACTAACTGTAGGATTGCATGAAATCCAAGGTATAGATGATTTTTTAAATCATTTTTTATTCTCTGCATGCACAGTAATGACCAGGACATTGGTGGGTCACCTTAAGCCTAGCTAAAGGTATTTACTAAAGGCAATGCTTTTTATTAAACATAACTCATTTTTGCAAACCTTCAGCAATATGTAAACATCTAGTAAATAAAGTTTTAGTGGTCTTCTTTTCTGCCAATAAATTATCTCTCTCCAAAACCATAAAAGCAAAATATTTTATTTTAAGTATATATATATATATATTAACCATAAAAGCTATTGTAAATATTGTAAGGGAGTTCAGAATGGAAAATCTATATTAATGTTTTTTTCTACTCTGCTATCTGACAATTCTGTTATATTTTCTCTGTTGGGGGATATTGGGATAGCAGATACATGTCTAACTCTCTCTTGATGTGGTATATTGATCAGCCTGACTCCCTTAACACAACAGACAAAAATGGTACAATATGGTATTTGGTATTTGAGTTCCTCTCTACAGGCACAGGGAAATGTAGAGCAGGTAGAAGCTGACTGAACTTTGTCTGTTTTTCTATTTTACAACAAGCGCAGGCTGAACTTGGTGATAAGAAAGGAGAGGAAAATACCCCCTAGATTGGTGACATTTTAATGATTATCTCTACTGCGAAAGGTCAGCTTTATCACAGAATCTGTACAGTAACTCATAATACCAATGGAAAATGTCTTGGAGAAGCAGAGGTGCCAATCACTGGACATCATGTCTTGTGGAGTTTCTGTTATACAAACCATCCCAGCCAAGGACACTAGTGTGTTTTTGTATCATCGTCTATAGCCAATTTGACATGAGAGATCCCCTATGCAGATCAAATGTACACTGCGTTTCACATTACAGTTATCACATACAGTTATTTGTACTTTAAATATCTCAGTAAAGAAAGTTAAAGGAGATCAAGACATATTTATCTATTAATCTATTTTTCTGGATAGATGATTGATATATACAAATATATATATATATATATATATATGTGAATATATATATTTGTGAATATATATATATATATATATATATATATATATAAATATATATATATATATATGAATATTGTCTCAGTTTGTAGACATGTACATTGGAAAATCTACATATAGCTCATAATTGGATTAATTATACTTTTAGGGGTGCATTTTTATCAATTCCCTTAATGTGGAGGCTCAATTTACTACATTGACATGTTCCCCTAGTGCTTTCCTTTTAATAGGTTTGTTTTTTTATTTTTTAAAAACTTTGATGTTGTATTTGTAATTATACATAGCCTTTTTTTATTATTATTTTATGTTATGATCTGTTTTTAGCGGTGACAGGGCCAAGATCATGAGGGTAATAGTTTTAGGCACAGACAATGCCTACTGTGATCAAATATTTTGTAATTTGACATTTTTCTCAGTTCAAAGCGTTAAACAAATGAAACACAGCAATATTTCAGTAATAGTTTTGCCGCTGTTTCCAAAAAGTTTTATTTTTGTTAAGGCAAGAATTTCTATATAAATAAATGTAATTGCTAGGATCCTTTGTCTTAATCCCACCCTTACCCTTTATCCTCTTATACAATCAATGAGACACACATACAAGTGTTTGTATTAGTTAAATAAGAATGTTTTGAGATTAATCTTCTGAGAAGAAGTTTTTCCTCTATTGTCTATTCTGTTTGTCTTTGACTGTAAGATAATGTTCTATAATGGACTTTAATACTTTGTAAAGCACTGTGTACATTGCTGGAGATTTTGACTTAATATATATATATATATATATATATATATATATATATACACACACACACGATAATAATAACATAGTAAAATAATTTTCATACAAATTTAATACAGATCATTACAGTTAATTATCAAGTTCATTTGTCTTGGCTCTACTCTCACACTGTTAACAATTTGTGCATGCAGTCCATTTGACTGCCTTTTTGGACAGATTTAAGTTTATCAACACAATGTAAAGTGTATTTTCCTGAATTCTATGAAGTATATGTGTCATATGGCTACTCCTGATTACCTCTGAATGCAGTTAGAAGGATTCTCTCAGCATTGTATTGAAGATATTTACTTACGACATTACCATGACCCCTGCCTGAAGCAGAGCTACATGATTGGCCATGCACATAATAATCCTGCTGTCCCGGGTCCTGAATTACACTTTACCGTTGTGCCTCTACTAAAAGAGAAAGAGCTCTGGTGTGCTACATTTAAAGACCCTCTGACATTGATGTGCTGGAACAGAAGGGACACAATAAAACCCAATGAGACTGAAAGGACACAGTGGGAGAGTCCATGTACAATTTTACAATAATTCATTTTAAACCTTCACTATTTCAATCATAGAGTGTCTGCCACAGTGAAACATTTTAAACTAATCACTGACTGTGTTAGGATTTATTACATATTTGAACAACTCATCATGGTTAAAAAAAAAAAGTTTCTTAAAAGCATATATTGCTCCCAAGGCTTTTTTTTTTTTTTTAGTAAACCTCAGTAACGTTTTCAAAGGCATATTATTTATTTTACATTATTCTAATTTGCTTTCACTCCTAAGCTTAGCCCAGTACAAAACACACACACACTGGGCACTCATCCACCAATTGTAATCACATTCCTGTCCCTTTTGAGCTTTCTATCAGTTGAGGTTTTGTCCCCTCTCCTGATCTTTTTACAATATACATTTTCTCTATTAGTGCTCCATTTATGTATTTTCGATCCCTTTTACCCTATTCTTTTCAGAGTACTGTTAATACTTTCATACTTAGTTACTTTTCTGTATTCCTTCTATATTATTCTTATGTTTCCTCTTTCCTTCTATGTCATTCTTAGGTTCCCTTTTTTTAACTCCTTTTGGCATTTCTTTTCCATTATTTTGCATCCCTAGCTCTTATAGGGTGTACTCAATAAAGATAGAATTACAAGGAATTAAGACCAGAATTTCAAACTTAAGACCAAAGTGGCAGAGTTGGAAACATTCCCCCATTTCGCTGCATTGGATAATTTTTCCAACTAGGCTCATTGACTTAAACTTTTCTCTTTATTGAATAGATCCAGAGATGTTTTGTTGTTTCCACCTCTCTCTATTTAGGCATTAATAACAAATATATGTGGAAATATTCTCCAACTCGGCCATCACGGCCTGCTTTTTGCAGTTCACTTCTTTTATTCAGATTTAGTGAATATCCGCCTTTTGTGATGTTAAAACATTTAACATTAGTTTATCACCAGCTATACCATCCAGCCTCCAGCAATTTCCCCCCAATTTCCCAACTTTATCTCATCTTCAGTTAAATTATAATATGGTTACACAAAGCACTAATTGCAAAACTCTTTTGTTTCAGCTCTAATTATTTCTGCTAATTTGTTCGGTTTGGTGTTTAACTACCGGATCCCATTCTCCAAACACTGATTTCTGCCTCCAATTATCCTCCACTGGCTGTAAATCTTCTAAATAAAATTCATCCTGACCTAAAGCATATCTGCTTTTCTAGTAGAAGTGCCATAAATGGGAGAGATTTGCAATAAAGTTTAATTTCATGCTTTTATTGCAAAATGTTTGGAACACTGAATGGTAATTACATATTTTTCACTTCATTCACTGTAAACAGACCATTTGGTTTTTTTTTCGGAAAGCTAGTATAAAAACGCTTGCTGTCAGCTATACTTATCGAGGAGAAATACGCTTGCCAAATCCCAAGTGAGCTAAAGACAATCCCTTTGAGTGGGCTGGTGCATGAAAATAAAGACATCAGTTCTCGGTCGAGGAATTCATAGCATTTCACTTCAGTCACTCTTCAAAAGCTAGAACTCAATATTTTGATTTTTCCCCTTCACGTACTGAGCTTTATATTGTGATCACAATGTGGATATTCATATGGTTTAATGCTGGCAAATAATGTTTTAACATGAGCAATAAATACTTGGTGCCGTCGAGTAGTAAATCGGTAAACGATGTATACTCATGTAACATTGTTTGAATCTTTTTTTTAGTAGTAGTTTCTAGGCTATTATTAGAGATAACCGAACTGCTTTGCAAGATTTTAAGAATTGTATTGCTCTTGAGAGACATGGGAATTGATTTATACAAACTGGGGAAAGAATAGTATGATGTCAAAAACATTCCTTTTCCCGTATCTGGAAGATGATGTTAAAGTGGAAGGCTGAAAGGCATTAGAGTCCTACAGAGTAGATTTAAGGTGCTTGGCCTTTATTGTTTAGCTTAGGAAACTAAACTAATATTTTCATCAGAGAAAGCAAGGTTTAAATATTAGTCAGGCTCATCCCACTCATCTGGCTGTGGTATGCCTGGTGTGCACTAACAGAGAGAGAGAGCCTCGTTTTGACATGGGATACCAAAAGGGACCTGTGGGGGGAGAGAGAGAGGTGGGGGGGGGGGGTAGACGAGAGAGAGAGAGAGAGAGAGAGAGAGAGAGAGAGAGAGAGAGAGAGAGAGAGAGAGAGAGAGAGAGCAAGCACATACCTACCCTCATATAAGAGGAACTCGTTTTCAATTTTAGAAGCACAAGTGTGAAAAAAGGTTAAATGTCTCAGCAAAATAATATTATTCTCTGGCTATTGATTGTGAGACTGCTTGGGTGGGGTGTATTCTTGGAGTGAAGAATACATGGATAGATAAAGAAATCTACAGCCTTGGACAATAGACTTTGCCTGTTTTTTTTTCTATTATCCTTTGCAGAGTTATGTTGTCTCCCTTGTAGTATTTGTGTAACAAATAGTAAACACTTCTCAAATCATACCTGTTGTCTCCATGTTCTTCATGAAAACCACACTCAAGCAAATTGAAACAACTCAGTTTTTCTACCTGTGTTGGTTCAGGAGAATTATCCATTATTAGGAAGAATTATATGACCGGGTTAATAGTTGATAACAGACCAGGATGTACTTGCCCAGCATGATAACTTTAGTTTACAATAGCTGGGGTGGGTAACCAGCCTACAATTACTTTGACATTCAGCAATGTACATGGCTATGTATCATGCGAGCTGCTGTCGTCAATAACAAAGTAATTGTGTAGTGTTGTGTATTTGAGATGCAGTCAACAAAAGGTAGGGCTTTTTTTTCATAAAAAGGGAATGAACAGTAGAAAGTAAAATTTAAGGCCAAAGTAATACAATACTGCTATATTTAAGCTTTGCAGGTGTTGCTAGGATGTTGAGGCATCATGCAAGGCCAAAATTTGCCCCCTGCCCCCAGAGCACTGCGATGACCCCAAGTGGTGATCATGGGCACTATATTGTAAAGAAGCATGCTCCTCCCATATGACACTTGCCGTATCCGGAAAGAACAATGAAAGTGATCTGAAATCACTTCCGTCGCTCTGTTGCTTTACTGCCCCTAGAGGCAGGATTATGGTTGAGGTGAAAAGGTCACTGAAGGAGAAAATGGAAAGGAAACACACACAAAAAACACACTACTTTTTATATTGCCCTGTAACTTGCAAAAAATTGTTGTTTTTTATGGTTATCATATGATGAAAATAATGTTATCTAAATACAGCCATTCTTATTGTGATAAAAACGCTATATTTTATGTGTGAGAGGTTAATTACAGTTAAACACAAACACCACAGAAATGTTAAATCAGCCATTGTCACAAAGGGTACAAAAGATTCAAAACAGTCCTGTCACTAAGGGGTTAATATATGCAATATTGTAAAATTCAGTCTATTACGGTAATTATTACTAGTAAAAACTTTCAAAAATAAATATTGTGAGAATATCCTTTTAAACTTGGTACACAATCTAAGAAATTGGCTTCCCGAAAAACTATGTATTACATGAATAAAAAAACAATTCATTCTCTGCCACAACTCATCTGTAAACTACAAATCTGTAAATCATGTGCACACCAGTGTTGACAAGTTTGCTCAGATAATTGGCCAACTTTTCTAAAAAGTAAAACGGACAAAATGTACACTATGTATTTGTCGACTCAAGGGACAGCTAGCCTTCTGCTGGTAACAGTTTCCAATTATGATTGTTCAGGTATGCATCCAAAATCAAATAATAGATTTAATAGAAAGTAAAGGTGATGAAATGAAGTTAATCTTTCTATACAAAGCATTATAACGTCCATGAGATATATGTTTGTCACCAAAGGCAAAAGGTTTGGCTATTTGTCCGTTTCAAATGTCAGAATACAAACTCCAATTACCTTTAGTACAATTTTATGATCATATTGGTTGTTATTCCAAAGCCCATACAATGTAATTGTATTAGAGCCAGCTATGCTATGCTTTAGTTGAAAGCTTTGAAATATGTCTTTTGTCTAAAGCATTTTTTTTTTTTTGCTGTTGTTACCTGAATTCAGATCTGTTTCTGGAGTGTAGTGCAACCATTTTCAATTGTGCTCAGTGACAGAGAATAAAGTTACACAGCAGGCATAATAAGATCTTTGCCCAATTCACCCATTCTTCTGCACCAGCTATTGTAGCCTGATTGTTGTTACTTAATAGTAAACTCCCCACAGTGCGCGGTTTCACGTTCACGTTCGATATTTCTTTACATACCAGGTTCCATTAAAAACTATACATGTTAGATTTAACCTGTTTAGTTTCACAGTTGGTAATCCCATTCCTGGCACCCAGAGAGTGGCGAGCCCACAGGTGCGTGCTTGGTGGTCCTGGCAGACACTACCAGCGGTGATGTGTGGCATCCATGGCACCAAACATTAAAAGGTCAATATGCCAGCTGATCTGCACCCACTGTGGTTCCTGGTGGCTATCAGTTTCCTGTGTACCTATTTCTTAATTCCCATGTGTCCGTTCCTGTCTGACTACCTGCTGTGACCTCTGGCTTGCGTTACCATTCTTTGGATTATCTCTCTGGCTACTTCCTTAGCGAAGTTTCCAGTTTTGCATTATCCGGCTTTACCATCACAATATTGAAGGGATAGCTCTACTGCCAACCGATTTAGTTCATGTGCTGCTTTCTGCTAAGGTGCGTTTTCTCTTGAATATCCGCCTTATATGCCTGCTAGCATCTACTCTATATTGTAAGGCTCTGCTATAGTCTATGCAGCAGCCTAATCTGCGGCTCTCTTTAAGAGCTATAGTTAAGTTGTCCATTTTCTTTCTGCATTCCAGATACCTGATATTTCCTTACAGTGAGTGCAAGAATCTGTCACAGTCTGTTCTATCGGTATCTGATGCTGTCCTCTTTGTTGCTATTGTTATTTTGTATTTATCATCTCTGAACTGGGATCCTGCTCTAGACCTGTCATAAGTGGTGCCATTCAGTACCTTCCTCATTGGGATATCATGCTGATTGTTCCTGACTGTATTCTGTATATATATATATATATATATATATATATATATATATATATATATATGAGTGTATTACTGTGCAAGACTTTGCTATTACGATATTTCCCTACTGCTATACAGTCCTACATTCACTCTTTCCTCTGGGGACCCTCTCAGACCTGGGCCAGCCATAACCTGAAAGCTTAGCTGATGGGTGAGGCTGGTTGAGTGGCGTGGTTTGCTTTTAGGCCAACATGACATTTAGTACCAGAAGGGTTGAGACATAAGCATGGGTAGAGCTCTGCTGCATTCCCCGACTACTAAAGAGCATATTTAGATGAAGGCATGTCGGTCAGTTGACACAAGGTAACCACTGACTGAAAGCCATGATGTATTTGTTCATTTTTACCGACAGCAATAATAATAAGGCAATTAATAATCAACTATTGTAATGACATTTACAAAATTCTTGGCAAAGAAATTATAAAACAATGCAAATGCTATTCAATGAAGATAATTCAAAAGGACATTGAAGTTTTCAATTGCTAAAAATATGCTAAATATATAGCAATATTTCCATTCGGCAATCATTAGCTATGGCTTATTAGCTACATTACCAGACCATTATGAAAAATACAACTTTGACTCATTGTCAGCATTTATAAAGTGGACTATAATCATCCTACCTTCAGAGTATTAGCAATTGCATCAGCAAAACCCATTATACGGGTCATGGTCTTTCAACCAGTGCGAGCTGATTATTAAATCTGGATGAGTCGCCCATTTTGGATAGAATAAAACCCAATTACCTGACCTATATTTAATGATCAATACAAAAAGCACTATCTGAATGTATTGTAAAAGCTCAGGGAATTCACTTTACTTTTTTTCATAATGAAAATTACTTCCATGGCCTGGCACACATATTTACATTATCAAAATCGATTTTATTGGACAGATTTTTACATCCATTGCTAGATCCATTCTAGAACAACTATCTATAGTGATACACTATTTGGTGTGATATACACAGAGTTTTTCTGATGCAGATAGACCCACTTAGTACACAATTCAGTCATTTTTGTTATTTTTCCTAGTGGAGTATAAATGAGAATCTCTGTTGGCATTGAGATCTGTCAAGAAGATTAATAACGCAGGCTGTAAACTTTGGTCCAAATGAATATCTTGCAACCTTTGGAAAGAAAATACATGATCTGTATATATATCAACAGCCATAATGTCCATGGAACATGACATAGCTAGAAAGAGGGTCTAGGTTTGTTATAATGCCCATTATTTACTTGCCTCCCTGTAGGGTACATATAAAAAGTGGTCTTGCATTATATGGGATAGCCAATTGAATAATTCCATAGCTATCTGAGGTTGACCCCCTCCTCAATGACTATCTCAGAAAGGGTGAATTTAGGTAAGATGGGGTCTTAACGTCACAGTAAGATGTGGCTTGCAAGGAAAATTGGTTGACAGAGAGAGATTTTGTAGGTTAGATGTGTTGGACTCAGAAGTTTCAAAGCTGGTCTGTGACTCATAAACCTGGGGGTAGAATTAGCTTGCGAGAAAGACTTTTCCACATTGATCATGCTGGTATGGTTATACATTTACATGGGGTTATTGTCATGTTATTATGATGTGAATGAGAAGGTTACATTTATGTTTATGATGTCATATGTTGTGCTTGTTACAATGCCAGTTTTTATCAATGTATTGTTAAAAGTTTAATAAAGCTCTACAATGTATAAAAACAATATAGCTGCTGCTTTAATTATTGTGATTTACAGTTAGTTAATATTGTCTGCATCTGTTAAGTTAGCACGCATACTTAAAATATTTTTTTTTTTTAAACTTGGTCAGTATGGGGGTCATGTACTAAACAAGTGCATTGGGGAAAAGTTGCGTGTTTTTTTCCAGATTTGTGCCTCGTCCGTTTATTTTTATTTAGTGTGCATTTTTATGGTTGCGCTAATAAATTGCGATTATATTTGCGCATGCTAAAGAGTTTTGCGAATATTTTGTGAAAAATAATTCTTATTTGCGTGTGAAAATTACACCAGCTTTTAGCAAGTGCTATCAAAAGAGGTAGAAAAAATATTCACAAAATTGCCTGTTTTTATTCGCAATTACGCTCATTTTTATTTGCAATTTGCGCGTATTTACTTTTGGAGTGTTAAATGTTTAGTACATTGCAATAGGAGCAAAGCACAAAAATAGTTTTGCACATAAAAGAGGCAAATCTCCTAGTGCTTAATTTCTCCATTGCTTCCCTACTCATACTGTATATTAAAAACAAATAATACATAATTGAAAAAGTGAATCAATCAACAGACTAAGTCAAATCTTATCTAGCAATTTAAAATTCTGGCATCATGCTTTCTACTGCTGCTGTGCTGACAGTTATTTGTATCTACCAATAAATGTTTCAGCCATTTTACAAATTGATTTTGTCTTTAGAGTTCATTTTAGAGAGTTCCAAAACTGACACAAGTGATGTTCTTTTCTTTTTTATATGTGAAAATTCTCTTGGGAATGGAGGACGTAAGAAATGTTTACAAGTAATTGCACATAGTGTACTCTTACCAGTTTCTAACAAATAATGTTCCATGCTCTAAATGTAGCTTGTAGTGGATAAAAATGACAGATAATTGGACAGATATGAGTAATTTAAAGACAATGTGCAAAGGAAAAAAAATGTTTCAATGAAATCTCCACAAGTGCTCTTTTATATTTTCTAGCTTATATTGTAAATTTTATATTCGCATTCTGTTAATACAGCCATTATCTGTAAGTCCGTTAAGTGTTCTCTTACATTTTCCACATTCTGAGATCCCTTCCAGCTGCAATGAATTAGAGCAACTACAGTATACCACAGGAATTTATGATTCTTTCACACATTCTGACATGTTTCTCTGACCACGTGTCTGAAAGACTCAGTGGGAATCATTTCAGACTTATTAACTACTGAGCTCTATTTGTTATTTTAAAACCTTTTTAAACATCTTTGAAAATACACAGCATTACATAATATGGTCTTTAATTATCTGATTCTTTTTAATATTATTCTATTTCACAGAGTAAAAAGAAAAAGGTGGAAAGATGGGAATGTGTGAACACAACAAGAGGATGTTTGTTGTAAACCTTCTCTTTAGAATATGTATTTAGCCATAGATCGATAAGGATTGAGTTGTTTAATACACTATGATGGGGATAGACATTTGTTCAGCTTTAATTGTGTTAATGAGCAACAAAAGGAAGAAAACAAAATGACAGTACACAACACAAACATGGCAGCTGGTTAACTTTGGGCTGTCAAGCTCCCGACTTCATCTTGTGGCTGCAAGCTTAGGCCGTGGATTTATGTTCAAACGTAGGCTGTGGATGTATGTTCAAGCTTAGGTCGTGGATGTATGTTTAAGCTGAGGCCATGGATGTATGTTCAAGCTTAGGCCGTGGATGTATGTTCAAGCTTAGGCCGTGGATGTATGTTCAAGCTCAGGCCGTGGATGCATGTTCAAGCTAAGGCTGTGGATGCATGTTCAAGCTTAGGCTGTGGATGCATGTTCAAGCTTAGGCTGTTGATGCATGTTCAAGCTTAGGCTGTGGATGCATGTTCAAGCTTAGGCTGTGGATTTATGTTCCTTGGTAGGCAGTCTTAACTGCCTACCAAGCTTCCCTCCAAATACGGTACAAGTGGGTGCAGGTATCTGACAAAAAAAACCTACTCAAGTCCATCAAACATTTAGTGCAAAATATTCTGCAAGCTGCCTCCACAGATTCGAGGCCTGCGGGGGTGGATACGAGGCCTCACGGTGCACATCCCCTCCACCCCGATTGAGCCCTGATGTGGACACTGGAGCAGGAGCGCAGGCAATGTGGTCTGCTTGCCGCGCACAGCGCCTCGAGGCCTGTCTGCACTTCTGGTGGGCCTTGATTGCGGGCCGTGATCACAAGGTCGGTGGCAGCCCTGTGCACTACACCGGTGGATCTGTCGTCTACTTGCTCCTCCGGGAGGAGGAGTTCTGGACGGGCAGCCAGGCGGGTAAGTGGGCCTCAGGCCCGAAAACGAAGGGCCAAGGGCTTACCTCCTGGTGCCAGGGATCCAGTGGTCTCCCAGGATGGGTTTGATGCATGGGGCTCTCCCTCCAGGATCGCGGGAGTGGATGCGCTAGCACCAATTCCATGTGCAAGTGGGGGGGCTGCTTCTCTTGCCCTGGCTTCTCTCCCTCACCTGGTTTTGCTCCCTCTGGCTGCCCCAGCTCCTCCTGTACTGGCAGTGGTGGAGGCTCCCAGGAGTGATGGACTGGATTCCACACGCACGGTGCAACTTACACGTGCTGGTCGGGCCCCCTCAGCCTTCATCTCAAACAGGAGGTTAGGGACCATATTTGAAAGAGGGAGTTTCTCGAGATTTATTCTCTAATTGCCCTGGAGGAGGTCCCTCCCACGGATAATGAGCTGAAAGAATCTGAAAGGGAAAAATACCGGTACAGAAAAATCCCAAAGACCTTTGGGAACTGGATTAGGGTTTCTCCATTTTGGCCGGCATTATCGAGGAAAAGACCCCTGAACAATGCTCGGCATTATTCTTCTATCAGGACGTTATCTGGAACGCGTGATAAGTGTATTGGGGCCTCGGGTGGTGGAGATATGATGAGCAGTCCCGCCCACCCATCAATATTTATGTATCGTTATGTGATTTTTTTCCTGTTTGATATTAATATATATTTCTTATTACAGCTTGCGGAGGTACGGGTCCTTGCCAGCCGGGGGAGTTCATAATGGAAGGGGGGCTTTGATAATGGAAGGAAAAGGTCACATGGAAAATGAAAATAGAATTTGGGGCTTGGCCCTCCCCTATCCTTTGCAAAGTAATACCAGACATGCCCACTGAGCTAAAAGATGGAGATGGAGAGCATAGTAAGATGGAGAGGTTATGTGAGGTCAGATCAGACTAGGTAAGGTGGGAGGGGAGCACCCCATGGTAGTAGTATGTATACTATGTATAGTTAGCTATCAGATTTAAATGGCTGGCAGGGAACAGTTTTATGTTTTAGACTGTTTTTTTTGGAAGTTTAAAAGTTATGGTGTGTGCCTAATACAGTTCCTAACTTTGTGTTTTGTAATAAAGATCTGTGGCCTATTTTAAAACTGTCTTTTTACAGTAAAATGTGTCCCAAAGTGATTTTGGGAACAAATGTTGGTGTAATTTTTCAAGATTTCACATTTGTGCTAAACTTTATACTTCTGTTGTCTTAATTACAACAAGTGTCTCACCTTAAATTTGATGCAAATTTTCATATTTGGACATAAAATTTAGTGAGTGCCAATTAGAACATTTTCTGACATCTTAATAGCTGTCTCGGCATTAACACTGATTTGTTATACCAGTTTAGTAGGAAAGCAAAAAATAGTATTCATCCAGCTCAGGGATATTTAACAGATGGTTGTCCATAAATAACATCCTGATGACCACTACCTGTCTTCTGTTCAACAGCATGAGCCACACTGGTTCAATTGTTGGACTGCAATTCTCATAAAATATACAATGATTCAAATTGACACGGCATAATGAAAAAATGGCATTAATTAGAAAATAGCAAATGCATACCTCTCAAATGTTGCTACTTCAGAGGGACAGCCCCTCTATTCTGTACCCAAATTTCTTCCTCTAGTGTAATTATTTAATGCGATTTCAACATTTTTGGTTTGTATAAATGTATGAAAGAGCTCCAGAGCAATACAACTCAAAATAAAATGGGGGTCCTGTATATACACGGCACACACGCAGATTGCACCAAATACTGGAGCAATTGGAGTGTGCGCCAATGTATAAAGCAGACCCCACACATTTAGGTAGTCTGCGCTATGCCGAATGCGTAGATTTAGGTTGTGTCGGCGCCAAGAGCGCCGGCACAGATTATGTATAAAAAAATCATGAGCTGAAAAGCGCCTGATTTTTGTCAGGGAACCTCTCCCGCATTGCAAAATGTCGGGAGTTATAAAAAACGGCGATTGCACCTTTTCAAAAGGGTACAGAAATGTTCTAATTCCTTGGAGGTTGAGATTTTAGTTGATTTCCATTGTCTGGCAATCAGTGTTTTGGCTGTGATTAAGACATGGAATATTAATATTTTGTGTAACGTTGATATGGTGGTCGGAAAGATATTTAGTAGGGCGACTTGTGGGGTATAAGGAACACTAATATTTGTAGAATCTAAAATCTTTTTACATACATTTTCATAAAACTCCCAAAACTTTGCAGTGCGAGTCTTTATACATGACCCCTAATATGTTAAAACAACAGTAAATATGTTTTAATATCAATCTGTGCAAATAAAATCCTTTATTCATAATGACTTACCAAATTATATAAAAGTTTTCAAATGGCCAAAAAAAAAAATGTCTCCAACTCCAAAACCAAATCTTCACCCATCCCCGAAAATGACTGTACCTCTTTGGCTATTTGAAGTGCTGGGAGGTATGTAAATGTTATTGGATTAAAAAGAGAGTGTAAGGCACAAGAGACAGGTAAGGTAACAGGACAAGTATTTGGAAATATACTTTACAAGTGAATTGACCTCTTTAACCTCTGCAATACGTATTGTACTTGCGCCCTAAAAGATGGAAGCTTTTTTTTCCTGGTCCCGATTGCAAGGTGATTGATAATCATAGACACAGTGGCAGAGACCCGATCAGGGTCTTAATAGAGCAGAGCCTCACATCATTAGTAAACATCCCCACATGCAGCTTCAGGGTGCTGCACCTGTCTTGCCTTGCATGACAGGGTCAGGGTGGGATGGCCACAGGGACCACTCCAGCAGCCGTGGAGTATGCAACCTTTGCCTGTCTCATGGGGACACTGGGGACCACCTGAGGAGTCTCCAGGTGGACGTGTGGTACCAAATTGGTCAGAAATAGAGAGAGAAATCGACATTTGTCAACAGGAGGCATCTGCCCAGGGGGAGCCCTCAGATCGAAAGCCACAGTTTGTCACCTGCAGTGTCATATGACTAATACCTCTGGATGGACCTGGATCCATCTCCTGTGTAGCCGCCTATGACCACAGACTCCTTACAGGGTTTGAAATCTTGGTTTCATGCAATTTGCTGCACTTGTGCTGCTGGTGGACCCCACCAGTTTGCCAGAACCTGACATCCTGGAAGTGATGATCAACTGCAGGGAGGCAGATTACACTCTTGAAGGCTGCCAGCGATGGAGCTTAGTACCTTTCAGCACGAGAGAAACCGTTTATAGCTAGCCACCTGTGATCACGGTAATCACTTACAGATTCAGAAAACTTTGTTCTATGCAATTTGCTGCAAAGGAGCTTCCATGGGGCCCAAGACCTCTTGGAAGCACTGATCGGCTCCAAGGAGGCAGATGGCTCCCTTTGAGGCTTGTCATGAAAGAAATTCCATTTATTTTGTGCTGTGATGAAATAATGCAGGCTTGAAATTCTAGTACCTATTATTTCTATGGTGTATTAAATATATTTATGGTTTCCTGGTAAAATATATATTAAAAAAAATTAAATAAATCAAGCCGGTAATGGAGGAAGATTTTAGAGTGCAATTTTCAGCCAATTCACTCTCCCCATTTTAAGTGAAATGCTGTGAGAGAAATGCACTTTCCTGGCTATAATGAGGTTTAAAAATTATCCAAAAGAGATAGAAAACATTTTTATTCTTTTACTGTAAATTGTGTGGTTGTTACATTTCACTGGAAAGGACAGCGTCTAAAGCAGTTAATATTAAATGTGTTGACATGGTGCGAGAATTATCAAGCAATGCTTTTAAAAGGCTTACAATATATAAACGCAAGCTATGGTCAATCATGCAATTTAACCAGAAAGCCATTGGCCTTCTTCAACACCTTGTACGCTTTAGCTAACATTTAAACTTTAACATTTTATGTGAATTTTTTTTATTCTAGTTTCTAAAATGCATGTTATGTATTGTATATATTTTATAATATGACTCCTGTATATTAAATTCCTAGCAGCATGGCTTATAAGGTTATTGTGGAATTATTAAAACATGCATTAAGATTGCAAAAACATATCACATTAAAAGGACAACTGTTTTGTTTAACTGAGTGATTCCATCAATTATAGGCATTTTAAAATATCAATTCTTTTAGTGAAAATATAAGTAAGTGGCTATTATAACATTTCTGCAGTGTTTGTGTTTAGCTGTAATTTTCCTCTTCCTCATTTTATGTACTCTAGCACCTGACTCAGTATAGTCCTACATGACTGTCTTTGCCTTATGCACACTGGTTGTTTCCCTTTAAATCTGGTAAAAAAAAAAAAGTCCCACCCTTCTGATAATACTCTCATCAAAATGACATTAAGTTCCTGAATGGTTGTTTTCTTCTGCTGGTTTAATTTACCATTTATAAATTATCACTACTGAAATCTGTTTGTGCCATCTGCAACAAACCATAGCTTCCACTGAATGCCACTAGTAATATCATAAGTGTACTAAACCAAGCAGGGTCCAAGCTAAGCCCTTGTCCAACTGGACTGTCCCGATTTGGGACTTCAGTCACGTGGCTTCAGTTTTCATGTGCACACCTGCGCTTGTGGAGTAGTGCTGTCATTTAGAGTGACAGTGATGCCGTGTAAGTGACTTGATGCTGAAACTCCCCTTCGATGCCACACCCACAGCGTCCCACAAAGATGTTGGGATGTATGCATGCACAACCACTACTTCCACAAACAGGAGCCATATCTCTGTATATAGTTTATAAACTAGCTTATTGTGTTAAAGGATGTTATAATAAATATAATGTAGCTTAGATTCATTGTGAAGTCATATATTCTGATCTTCACGCTCAGGTTCCAGCCAAGAATCTACTATTTAAAAAATATAAATTGATTTGAAATTAGATGTTTCCTGGTGATATCTTTATGCCAGTAAGCAATGATAGCTGAAGTGATTAATACATTATCAACTCTACAAGTTCATTAGAATTGCATCACAGCCTCATACATAAAGCATCTGAATATGACTGGATAGTACAGAACTGAAAAAAAAAAAAAAAAAAAAGTATTTTACATACAACAATGTTATTTTGTATGAAACAAGAAATTGCACTTTAATATTTAAGGTTGTGTTTAAGTGTAAATATAATTATAGAAAATGACAGTAATTCTTTTTCTCCCAATAAGATTTCAGAGGAAATGGTTTTTCTTCCATTTTACAATAAAAACAACTCTCTAAGCACTAAGAACAACAATACAATAAATGGTAACTGACATTAAATATACTTATAAATAGCAATGTTTTGTGATTCATATGAAAAGAGTATTTTTTTAATAAGTATTTGTTGTTTTCTTGTGAATGCTGAAAATGTCACAGTAATATAAAGAACAATTTAAATGTGTTTTTCTTAATCAGTTTGTTATTTGTGTTTTTACTTTCTTTTTGCCAGTAATACCTGCTCAAATAATATGCTTCACAGATTTGAGCCATAATTGAAATAAGAGCACTAACACGTTTAATGCTAGTAAACAGATTTTTTTTCTATTAAAATTACATTTACTATTCAGAAACATGAAATATCATAGTATATTCTCAAAAGTTAAAGTAAGTTAGTGATGGAAAAAATATTAAAGGTTCTGCTCAATATACACCAACATTCATGTCTGAAATGGTGTCTCCAAAGTTTGGAATGATTCAGGCCACATTGGGGACATATCAGAAACCGAATTGCGAGCTATTCAGTATGCCTCCAAATAGGTCCGCAATTCGTGCATCATAGCTGATTCTATGCTGATACCTGCCAAAACTGAAAGAAGCCCAAACATCCCCAAAATGGTAGCCTCTATGGGGAGGATGGGTACTCATTTCGGGAGGACTTTGACTATTGCAAAAATAGCAAATGTCCTCCCTAACTAAAAATAAATAAAAATAGCCCTGGTGGGACCCCATAAAATAATCATGAGGGGCCATAATTATCAAAAATGAGACTGGGAGCAGGCCAAATGTCCTACCTTTATAGACATGGGAGTGGTCAGGGCAGGTAGCACTAACCCCCCTGTATGAGACTGGGATGGGAAAATGCTCCCAGCCTTCTATAAAATATATTGGGGCCCCTGTTCCCCGAGGTTTGCCGATTGGGATAAGAAATCAGGAATATGGAGTAGACACATTTTGGGGTTTCTTCGATTCAGTTATTATGCCCAACCTGAATCCAGTTCAAGACTAATCATGCTATACTGAGTAGGGTTATAACTCATTGGCTATTCTGAAGAATTTGCACCACAAGGTTTTATCCATCTTTTCAATTTTTGTTTTTTAAATTGCAATTCCACTTAAAACCACTAGAAGGATTAAAAATAAACAAATAAATAAAAAAAAATAAGACTCTAAATACCCAATTACTGCATATGTCTGAGAATTACATATCTCTGCCCCTGCTGCCGTCTTCTCAAGTGTCAATCACATCATGCACAGAACTAATTTGAACAGAGTGTCAGATATCAAGTTATATCACTGCACCCCAGACCGGCATGCAACTTCATTCAATTGGCCCTTCAGTTCTAAATTATTTACATCCTGTTAATGACCTCTAGAATTTGTCATGAAGAGTCAAAGACCTACAGCTCCCTCAATGGCATGGATAACCAGGATCCGGCCACCTAGTACAGGCCATATTATTGCCAACCCCACCAGAGACTAACAAGAAAAAAAATGAGATCCATACAGTTACTACTTCACTAGTCAGAGTGTAGTGGTTATTTTATAGTGACACCATTAGACACCTTGCTCCATTAAGACATTATTTACTCATAAAATAACTCTATAGCCGCCGCAATGTTCAGCTACTGATTTGGTGCTTAACCCCTTCGTGACCTTATGACGAGTTAACTCGTCATAAGAGCCGCAGCGTTAACAACCTTATGACGAGTTAACTCGTCATGCAGTCCAGCCGGCGGTGCGCACAGAGCACACCGCCAGCCAGTCTGCAACGGGTCCAGGACTATGCCTCGCACCCGAGGCAAAGCTCCTGGACCCGATCGGTGGATTTCCGGGCATGTGATCGATCACCGCAATAACATGCAAATTAGATGGAAAAGTCAATGTGTTCACACATTGACTTTGCCTCTAATTCACTCCCTGTGTTTCACATACTTATAGTGAAGCACAGAGAGTGACCTGCAAGTGAAAAATTAATAAATAAAGAACATTTCCTGAAAGAAAAAAAATTAACCCTGTGATCAGTTTCCTTCCCCTTTATGGCCCTCATTTTGGTTTTTGTTGCAATTTTTTTTATTTTTGCAATTTTAACGTTTTTTTTTTAATAAATAAATGTCATTGTAATATATTTATTTAATTAAATGTAACCCTTGCATTCCTGGAGTTTATCGATCTGACATCGCACTCTTCGGAGGTTTTTTTTCTGTCTTTTTTGTTTAGGGGGGTTTGGGAACCAATATTTTTCTTTTTTTATTAGTTAGTTAATTAATTAAGATAAGTGGGTTAGTGTTGCACAAGTTGTGTAGCTTATTATCGGTAAAATAATGGGGAAAAACATTTTTCCCCCCAAAATTTCCTCTTTTATATGTATGTTTTAATACTAAAATGTAAACATTTTTTATGTATAGGGTATAAAAAGACAGCTCTAACTGTCCTTTAAAAAACAACAAATAACTTGTATGAGTGTGTTAAATGAGAGAGAGGAAAATCATGTTTCAACAAACACATATTAAAAATTGAAAAACGCTCTGGTCCTTGGCCCACGAAAAGCCCTGGTCCTGAAAGGGTTAAAGAGAGCACACACACTGCATACACATTATATATTAATACGCATTTACAGCATGGTCAGTATTTTAAAATCACTTATATTCTGCACCTTTTCTTTTTTGTGTTACTTTTTTAATCCAAAACACCTGTAACATCATGTGCGTGAAAAAGCGGAAACAAACACATAATCGAAAAGGAGCATGAATCACCCCATTAAAAACTGAAATGATTCATGATAAAACATTAAGAACCGGAACATGGCTGATCAAAGCTCTGAACACTGATCTTTGTTCCACAAGTTAAACCAAAATTAAATACAAAATCTTGTTCTATATAAAAAAATAATGTTTTAATCATTTACAGTGGAAAGGCTACATCCAAAAAATAATTTTTTTGTATGACTATACAGAGATCATAATTATTAGATCATTTGAAACTTCAGTTTCATATGTTGGTGAAGTAGTTTTGATTTGACTTTAATATGTATTTATATAGCACAAATAATGTATACAATGCTTGCAATAGAGCTCAAAAAGTGAGTTGCAAATTTTACTAGACATACAGAGGCAGACCATTACATAAATGCTGTTAAATATATATGATCTTGAGGGAGTGGTGATTATTAGACATGTGCAAAACTAAAATTTTAGTTTCGTTTTCGTCCATTCGGACGAAAATGTTATTTATTTCGTCTAAAACGAATTTCGTTCATTACTGCATTCGTTTCAGACGAAATTCGTTCATTTTTTTCGTTTCAATTTATAGAATACGTGTAATACTATTGGCTTTCTATAAACCGAATGAGAGCCCCATTCATAAGAAATTCTTATGAATGGGGCTCTCGTTCGCTTCATAGAAAGGCAATAGTACTACACGTTTTCTATAAGCCAAAAGTCTATAAGCCGAAGGTAGTTCGGTTTATAGACTTTCGGTTTATAGAATACATAGAATTACATGTAGACTTTCGGCTTATAGAAAACGTGTAGTAGTATTGTCTTTCTATAAACCGAACGAGAGCCCCATTCATAAGAAATTCTTATGAATGGGGCTCTCGTTCGGTTCATAGAAAGGCAATACTACTATACATTTTCTATAAACCGAAAGTCTATAAACCGAACGACCTTCAGTTTATAGACTTTCGGCTTATGGAAAACTTCAGTTTTCTGAACTTCGTTCAGTTCATAGAAAGGCAATACTACTATACGTTTTCTATAAGCTGAAAGTCTATAAACCGAAGGTCGTCCGGTTTATAGACTTTCGGCTTATAGAAAACTTGTAGTAGTATTGCCTTTCTATGAACCGAACGAGAGCCCCATTCATAAGAAATTCGTATGTATTCTATAAGCCGAAAGCCTATAAACTGGACTTTCGGTTTATAGAATACATGTAATTCTATAAGCCGAAAGTCTATAAACCGAAGGCCGTTTGGTTTATAGACTTTCGGCTTATAGAATTACATGTAATTCTATGTATTCTATAAAACGAACGAGAGCCCCATTCATAAGAAATTCTTATAAATGGAGTCCCCATTCATAAGAATTTCTTATGAATGGGGCTCTCATTCGGTTTATAGAAAGACAATAGTATTACAAGTTTTCTATAAGCCGAAAGTCTATAAACCGAACGACCTTCGGTTTATAGACTTTCGGCTTATAGAATACATAGAATTAAATGTAGAAAAGGGGATAAATTCTAGCGCTAGAATCTATAACAGAGCTGCACCAGCCTGTGTGAATCTCTGCGTGCACACAAAAAACAAACAAGTCAAAATACAATCTGCTTAAGAACATCCTTTCAGGCAATTATTAATATTCCCCCCTTTTTTGGCTTTTTGTTTTTTCTTTTGGTGAGGTTTACAGAGCGCACCTACCACCCCCTTTTCTGTATAGAATTAAATGTATTCTATAAACCGAAAGTCTATAAACCGAACGACTTTCTTTATAGACTTTCGGCTTATAGAGTACATGTAATACTATTGGCTTTCTATAAACCGAACTAGAGTGCCCATTCATAAGAAATTCTTATGAATGGGGACTCTAGTTCGGTTTATAGAAAGCCAATAGTAATACATGCATTCCATAAACCGAAAGTCGTTCATTATGTCGGTTTATGGAATGTATATGTAATTCTATTGGTATTCTATAAACCGACTCTATTTCGGTTTATAGAATGCCAATAGCACGAATGGACGAATTATTTTCGTTTATTAACCATTAGTTCATTCGTCTTTTGTTAGTTTAGCATTTTCGTTATTCGTTTTTCGGACGAATGGACGAAAATGCTATTTTCGGACGAAAATGAATTCGTCCGAAAACGAATGCACATGTCTAGTGATTATATGAGACACAAAGAGGGCTAGTCACTAAAAGGTGAGTTTCAGGTGACTTGTGGTGAGACAAACATTTCATCTGGCCAATGTAGCTATACACTGTGGAGAAACAAACCTCATGAGTGTGCTTAGCTAGAGAAACTCCCCAGGTATAACATATAGCTAAATTAGTAATAATCTCACTTTAAGTCACTTGCACTTTTAATGAATAGCCCACACAGTGCTGGATAAAGCAAGGAATGAATGTGGTAGCGGAATCTACATTTGGGACATTGTGTCCCATAAATCGGTAAATATCAGTGGATTTCAGTTAAATTAATTGAAATACAAGTGAATTTGTCATGTTTTAACCCAGTACATTAACTAAAATGTATAATTCTACTGAAGAACAAAGTCATTTGTTGAAGAAACATGTTTAAATATACATGGAACAAACAAATTCAGAGCTTTCAATTTCCTGATTTCTTTTCACAAAAATATAAATGTCAGGATGCAGGAACATGGACAGATTTTGTCATCTAATTTAATCAGCTTCCCACAATGCCAAGTGTGTGAGAACCATAATGAGCATGGTGGGATGGTATATATATATATATATATATATATATATATATATATATATATATATAAATATTTTTATTTGGTAGCAATTTGACTAGCACAATATCCAGATTTCTTTTTATTTCCTCCAAAGTAAAACTGTCACTTTTACATGACATGTACACTTTAAACGAATCACAGAGTGACTAACGAGTTAATGTAAATGCAAAAAAAATAAATTCCCAGAATCCAAATATATTTAAATAAAAAAGCATTCAGGCTATCCTGTACCATAATCCTCTTAAATTAAGACATCTGAATGCATTAGTTAGAAGCCCGACAGATGCATAAAAACTGATTTTCTGGATGGAGAACAGCAGCACATTTACGGTATATCACCGTTCTCCTAGTTACCTTCTCTCATATCCAATTTCACCTTCGGCATTACACGTCAGTAGTTTCATTTCACTCAGATAAAGTGTGATTTCTTTATCTAACACAAATAAAAAATACATTTCTATGTAACTGCAAATGCTACTAGCAGACATTTATGCTTGCTGAAAGTTGATAGGAAATATAACACCATGGTAAAGAAGAAAAGAGATGCAATACGTAGATAGATGTAACATATCCACATATAATACACATGGGAATGCATACCTACATTAATATGTGGCTGCATCTGGAGATCCTGATTTCACCCATTAAATCTCTGTAAAAGTGAATGCCCTGGTGCAGAGGCGACCAAAATAAATGCAAATTTCAAGAATAGTGGCCCTCGCGGGTCTTATAGTCAGAAATAGAAAAAAATACTTATTAGTAGAACATTATGGGGGATATGTATCAAAACTCCCGCACTGCAAAGTGGTGGAAGTTTTATTTTTAAAAAAATCACAATCGCTATTTGTTGTGTATTTTCCTTTTTTTTTTTTTTAGAACTACCGACACTTTGCAGTTCGGGAAAGGGCGCTCCGCCAAACTGTGTTTAGTGTAGGTTCCCCAACACAAATCAGGCACTTTTCTTTACCTGATTTTTTTTTTTTTTTTTTTTAAAACGTTTTATTGAGAACACTGGAAAGACAAAACCAGATATGACAATTTTTGAAAAGTTTGTACATAGTGAAATTTCAGTTATCCGTACATGGGTTGCAGTTACATTTCATATATGTTTGTTATAAAAAAACATCTGTAGGATGACATTGTTGCTCCAGGGTCTTACTGTCACACGTGGGATGTGTGTCTCTCAAGCGGTAAACTGGTATTGTCAGGTGGGAAAACCAGTTGTTTTAGGGGGCTTGAATGGTAGCACGAAATGGTTACACACTGATCAGGTCATTCGTAAATTTTAGTGTTTCACAATCTGTCAGCAAATCCGATATTTGGTGATGGTTAATTTTTTGGTTATTCTCGTATCAACCTCTGTGGGGTATCGTGTGTCAATAGGCCAGGGAGCATGCACAATCTCAGTACCTTGTTTCTTATTTAGGGGTTACATTTTTCAGCATGAACACTTTTCAATGGAAACATCGGTTGGTCTATATGGCATTTTAGATTTTCCAGAAGCATATAACAGCGCTATTTAACGTTGCCCATGTGACATAACAACTATTCATAATACAATAAACATTACAATATTCAACATATCTAAAACCAGTTCCTTGTTTATTCTCCGAAGAATCATGTTATTTAATTCATGCCTTTTGAATATATTTGGGCCAGAATATGGATCTATCAAGTACGTCTTTACGAGACATGTCAAAGTTTTAAAAGGAGAAGACATCTTAGGCAATTGTAGTTTTGATTTGGAACATATGCAGAGAAATATATACAGGTCATTCAATTATTTAAAGATATTGGGTCGTTACCTAGGAGGAGTTGATTCATGTACCATGGGGAATTACCTGATTTTTTTATACATAGACTGCACCTGCACAACACAGTATTTGGCTTAATATGTGTGTGCGCCATGTTTATACATGCCCCCCATGTTTGTATATCTTCTATTTATTTATTATTAGACCCGTGAGTGCTACTATTCTTGAAATTTTATATATATACACATACACACAGATTTCTATATCTTATTAAAAGTCTCACTCCGGGGTTGAAACATTTGATTATTGTATGCATATCTTGCATTAGAGCAAGTTGTTTCATCATAAAGACCTGTGAGTACCTGCATTTTTGAATACATTATATATATATATATATATATATATATATATATATATATATATATATATATATATATAAACATATACACACACACACACACACTATTACATGTGTAATAATATATGATTTTCTCCATCAAGTTGGATTTAGGAGTTGCAATTATAGAAATGATTTAATCTTTATTCATGTTACAATTTTCATAATTGTTTTCATTAAATAATGTTTTTCGTGAAGGTGCTAAGTCACTTCAGACTACACTGTGTTCGTTTTCACGATATTGATTTAGCACCTTTGTAAAGAAAAAAATACTCCCTCTACATTTCATTATCTTCTCATATAATACAACTGTTCGTCCTTTGTGCAACTACAAAGAACAAAGATGATATTTCCTTTTTGTGGGTGCACATTACAGCAAACTTCAAACTGTATAGCAGCAACCACTAACATCACAATTTATCATTCTGATTCTATGCTATTATATTGAAATGGAAGCACATCGCATTAACATTTATTTGTATTATACCAACACTTTATGTATAACATATTCTTATTTGAGGTGTCCACATCTCCGATCAGCATTCTTTTATTGTTACTTTTTGAGTTTAGTATAATGTGTTTGAAGATGGAACTTGTCACTGCTAAATTTAAGCTAGAGGCATAAGTGCTGATCAATATTTTTTAGGCAAAAGCCCCGGCTAGGAGACTCATATTATCCATTCAAAGTATTTCAATACATTTATATGTGATACATAAATTCAGGGTGCATCCATACAACATATTATCTTAGCATTATTTTTAAAAATCTTAAATAATTGTCAAAATTATAGTTTAAGGCAGATTGTCTCCAATAAGTTTTCATCTGAACTAGGTGCTTTAAAAAAAAAAAATTTAATTATTTAAAAATGTAAAAAATAATGCTAAGATAATATGTTGTATGGATGCACACTGAATGTATTCATTGTATTATCTGAATTTTGGTCACTCCAGTGGTCTTCTTTATGACGGATGACGGTTTTGGGGTGCTGTCCAAATAATAGTTTATGCATACATTTATATGTGGGCTTGGCAAATCCTGGAAGTGAGGGAGCTCCTGCTGGCACACAACTTTTTTATTGCTTAATATAAAAAATTGTATGGATATGACATTTTCTGGCTTCTAAAAATAAGAAGGCTGCCTCTTGGAATTGGTCTGTCTACAAATATTTATTTATAAATATTAATTTATGGTCTAAAGTCTACAAATATTTTTTGAGCACTTTTTATAGGGCCCTATAGAAAGAGGATTGAAGACATAGAGATGAATTAAATAATTTTTTTAGGGAATTGGAATTAGATTATCTAAAGGTGACCAAAAGAAAATAAAATACTCAAATAATCACAGCATTTGGGTGGGTATTGAAGATAGACTATTTGTAAAATATATATTTTTCTCTACATAACCAATCCTAACGATGGCAACTCATATTTCTACTTAAAAAGGAACAATATTATAATCAGGTACAGACCCTAACATTGTAATCGTGGACTTATAATAGCCATTTACAATGTGTGACACATCTCTGTTTATAATGAAAAATGGCTTCATACAACTTAACGAAGAGAGCTGCAACTGAAACATCTGTCTTTTAAATGTGAAGTCTAAATACATTTAAAAATTCTACAAAATTCCAATTAAAATTCAAATATCTTGCATTTCTCACTCTAGTACACTATAGAACAGGTATATTAAAATCTTCCTCTAACATCACTGTAACTATGTAAATATTAATGTGTGATCTCTCGCACAGAATGTGCGCTTCTCACATCCCAAAACACATCTTATTAATAAACCTGCAGTGGATATTCAAGTATCCTACAGCCCTCAGGAAGTGGAAAGAGTTCAAACCAAAGGTGAACACGGAAAGATCCAGCAGAACAGCGGGTCTAATTAGATAATCAAAGACAGATACCACAGTAGATTAGGAGACAGATAAATAATGTAGAGTGCAGCTGATTTGAATTAAAGATTCAGTAAATATATATATATATATATATATATATATATATATATATATATATAAATATTTATATATATAAATACTGGAAAGTTCCCCAACTAAGTGAACTCATCAGGTTTGTTCCTGCACAATCTATAGTTGAATTGGTAAGATGAAATGTTCATCTCAACACTGCTATTCACTCCAACTCACCTGTACTCACCTGAACTCATCTTTTATGTGAATAGCTCCAAAAGATCAGTATAGACATTACTACCATTTTAAAATGAGTCCTTCCATGAAGAACACATAGGGAAAAAAATGACAATAATATGTTTAGTTATACAGATATTTTGATTAGAAATGTTTTTGATCTTTAACATTGAGGATCGTGGCATAGAGTAAGAGGTAAACAGATTTAAACACAATAATTTATAATGAAAATCAATATCATGAATTTCCAATATGATGAAATTGTACATGATCCTCTGTGTTCTACATGATCATCCATCACACCATGATGGATTAAAAACATACCCTTATTCCTTCCTTGGAATCCACATTCCAGCTCTGGGATTCTATATTCTACTCCACAGCTGGAATGTTATTGAGCATTGAAATGACATCACTGGACACAGTGTCAAATTATGAATGCAGTGATCCATTAAACTGCTGTAATATTTATATTACTTATATAATAATATGGATATTAACTTTTTTCTTTTTTTAATACAAAATTACAATAGTTCAGAGAATACATCAAATCTCAGTATTATAATACTTAAAAGTAAAGTTAAAGTATCCTACATTGTATCCTAAGTAACACATCTCACAACACATAACATGGTTTGTAGTTTCCAATATATTTCATACATACACTACATATACACAATTTACATGGACACTGGGTGACAAATCAAGTTAAAATATAATGGGACGAACGTTTAACCGGGATGGAGATGAGAAGTCATTGTTATTATGACCCTACTTTCTAATAGAGTTTCTCATCTCAACTGTCCCCCTTTCCATGTGTTGTCTTTCCATGTGTTGATCCACCGATCCCTGTTTATTTGGTTTCCTATGTTGATATATCTCAGTCTCGCGCTTGCTTTTTCCATCTTCCATTGGTATAGTACCAGAGCCTGTACTGAATTCCATTCTAAATCTTTATTGTCCTTCTACTGTCTTGCTATAACCACCAGGGTTCCTAGAATTATATAGATGATTATTTGTGTTATCTCAGCGTTCATTTTTGACCAGTCAAATAACAAGAGTATTTTATCAGGTGTAAAATGTAATTCAATGTCTGTCAGATATTAACTTTTTCTCTTCTAACGTCTACGTGTTTCCTTGTATGAACTTGATCTTTCTACAAAACACAGCAAAAGAATTATTACAAAGACAGTAGCCATCACCGGGTCACATGCCATAGTTAGTGCTACTAGTAGCAGAAATTGCTATACACAGTATCGGTTATGCTGCTTAAATTGCAATCTGTTTCCCATAATTGTGCTCTTTGAAAGCCAAAAAACACATCACAAATCCTAAAAGCCTGACACTTATTAATACTCCAGGCACTTAACTTTTTTTTTAGACCAATCTTTATTCTTTTTCCGGGGGGATATTATGAAGCTGCAGAATACTGGTTTTATTCTTCCACGACATAGCTTGGGGAGACATATGGCAAAATAAAATAAACAGGTTGGTGGAACAAAGTAAGGTGATTCGCTGAACGAAATATAGTCGTAAGTACTCTGTAGGGAACATGCAACTAATTGACTGCTCTTTCAATTGAAGCTGAATTTATTAATGCCGCAATAACACCAGTCACATTTACTAACTGTTTTGGGACCGCAGTTTCATATAGAGTGTGTTTATTACTAGTTATTGCTGTCATTATTCTTCATAAGACAGATATACAGCATGGCTGTAATGCTGCTTGAGGGGCAATCAATACATTGTCAGGTTTTATGCTGAAGGACTTCCAGTGCTGAAAGGGTGGAGTGCTCCTCTTCCCTCAATAAAATAATAATAATTGTACTCTACAATGTCACCTGCTTTGCTCAAATAAGAGGCTGGCTGTTTTTAGATTGTTGCTTCAACACGGCAATTTCCAGAAAAGGCATATGATTAATTTTTGCAGCAAAGCTCTCCTCCTGAGATAAAACATTTGTATGTCCACTTCCACTGTTACATGATATACAGGCTTAACACCTCACAGAAGAAAAGCAGGAAGGACTGCGTGCATACGGCCAGTTAATTAACTCGCGGAAAGTACAGTTTTAAATTACTAACTAAAACAGACCATGAAAGAAACACTGAAAAAAATATTTTTTAAACAGGTTTTAGTATTTACTAAATTATGTTCTGGAATGGTAACTATAGGCCAAAGTGTTCTCAAGAGGCTGTCTGATGGTCACTTCAGTCCATGTTATCCACTCTGCGTATGAATTTCTGTGGGTCTAATTACAGCAATCTACACTTCTAAAGCCAAGGGACTGAGAATCAGGTTTTTGCGTAAAATTGTTATCTGAGAGAATGAGTTTCATGATTTATCTATGTTCTACTGTTAAACAATAAATGTCAGGACGCACGGCTTTGGGTCAGCTGAGCATAATAAGAGTTTTACTTTGACGACTGGAATACTACAGGTTTTGTAATCCTATTCTAGACTAAAAGATGAAAGATTAGATTTAGTAATTTACAGAAGTGTAGTGATACGTTTCTTAGACAAAAATGAGATGGCTGCGACTGATATAATATGCATCACGTGAAAGGATACAGTGCTTATAGTTGTACTACTATCTGTCGTCATTTGTTGTCACATCTATGTAAAAATAATGAAAGGCTAACTACTACTACTAGGATTATTTATATTTTCCTGTTTAACTTTAAGCACTGTGTACATTATTAAACCATTTTTTTGGAGTATATCTCATTCAGTCACATTGACTGTGTTTAGCGCTCTACCTCTGCATGCATAGAATGCCACCAAAACCCTTATTATGCCTTCATAATCCACTACCTTGACTATGTCAACCTCCTTTTATTTGTCATTCCACTGACTTGATTCTCTCAATTTTAAGCAATCCTATGTGCGACTGCCACGTTTATCTTCCTCACCCCGTTACTCCTTATAGGATTCTCCATATATATATATATTTTTTTTTTTTTTTTTTTTTTTTTACTTACTTCACCTACCACATCAGCTATTCCTAATTCCTCCCTTGTACCTTGTGTTTCACCCTGTCTCCCATTCCGTTTGAATTGTAAGCTTGCTGGCAGGACCCTCTATGTTCTGTATCAGTCTCTTTCTGTATTTTTGTAACACCCCCTGCACTGTATTAAGGAGTGTATAAACTGTTGGTTCTATCTAAATATTTGGTGATAATTCAAATCTATCTCAATCCTTGTAGAAAACAATAGCAAGATGTTACTGTTGACGTTTCATTTACTCAAAGCACCAAAGATCTTGATGATAAGACTATTGTTTACAGAACGTAGTTAAGACAAGATTTGAATAGCATATTTTGGGATAGAGGAAGATCTAAAATAGCTAAACAGAAGTCATTTGTATTGCAATACAAATCCATGATGTTTCGATTTTATGAAATTCTACATCTATATTGCTCCAAAGAGTATTTTTTCAAAATAATTTACACTGTCCTTAAAGTACATTTAAAAAATTGATTGATATTGGCCTATTAAAGATCCTCAATTATTGTATAATTAATTCTTATAATATGCTGTTAAAGAATATAACAATGATATATAAATTGTGTTTGCAAAAGATTGCACGTATATAAAAAAGGAGAAATATACGTTTTAAATGTGTCTGTGGTGTCTGCTGCTTATGATATCACCTTGGGCATGATATACAAATGACACATTTCCTATTAAAAAGTAGTTCATTTTTTTTTTTTATCAATGGACAGATGATGTCGTAAGTAGGAAGTACCACAGACACGTTTAAAACATATATTTCTCTTTTTTATATACATTTGCATGCAATTGTGCCAACACAATGTATAGATCATTTGTGATCATGTTTATTCTGTACATCCACAGTAAAAACATAAAATATGTAGTTAAAAATGATCACAAATCAGGTTATCTACTTAAATTGAGTAGAAAAGCGAAAACTGGAAATTTTCCCAACTCTCTCCATGTGAAGTTCCCACTTCAGTGAGTATATGCTTTGCCCCATTTTGGTGGAGGGATAGTTACATTTATCAACAGGAGCCAACTACATTTCTCACTGACTGACTGGAATGTGTATATATTAGCGAGCTCCTTAGTAACTTGTAAGATATCCACAGCCTACTTAGTCTTGGGTCAACTCAACAAAGTTTGTATTTTTGGGAATAAACCTTTATTCATATTTTTTCTTGAACAGTTACAGATTGCAAATCCATGGCATTAACCAAAATGGCATTTGCCTTTCTCCACGACCTCATCTGTAGTAAACAGTGACATAATGATCCTCTTCTGCTCAGAGCACATTGCTAATGACTCAAGTATATCTAGCTGCATATTGAATATGCATAAATATGCTTGAGCAGTCATATGGGTGAAGTAAAAGCTTTCTAGTTTCCAGCTCCTATGAATAAATATAGGTAGTTTTCTATGATCCTAATGGAATGTGCTCATAAAACTCAAATACTCTGCAAAGAACCCAGGGAGTAAAATGTTTGCAATGTAATTTGAGAAGCCAACGAAGTGAAAAAACTAATAATGTTCAATGTAGATTTTGACTAAATAAGGAATAACTCTAAGTCTTTGCATTTAGAAGACTTGGCAAGAAGATATACCAGGAAAGTATTGGGTACATCTGGGGGGTTTTCAGCAGAACTACTGATTAATGACTCCAGGTTGTAATCTAGAACAGAAATTATAGCATACAGTTTGCCAACAATTATGGCTGCAGATATCTTTCAGAAAAACCCATATAAAGAATAGTCATTGGCTTCTTGTACCAATTCCATTAACCTCAAGGAGCAATAGTATAAAATCATATGGGCAGCAATCAGAATTGGTATATATTGTAAGTGCTAGGGAAATGTCATCACTGGATATGACAAAATGTATTTTTTGTTGATTATGGGATCTTTTCAGTTTTGCTCATCTTTCTGCTCAATGTTGCGACATCATAACAGCTATGTCTCTGCCTTTCAGACAGTTTAAAGAAGTGCACAATCAGTGCACTTCATTGAGCTATATTTCAGGGGTTGGCAGGGTAGGTAGATTTATATGTAATTGGGAGGAGGGAAATCTGTATGGCACTGGCAAACTGGGGATAAGTGGCACTAGCAAGCCATTTGGGGGCAAGGATGGCACTGGCAGTTTGGGAAACAACAATGGAGCTGGCACGTTGTCTATGAGACAATCAGTGTCATTGATATGCTGTTTGTGGACAAGGACTGTACTGATGCATTGTTTAAAGGACAAGGACGGCACTATCAAGCCAAACGGTTTGTGAATGGATGATACTGACACGTTTGGAGGCAAAACTAGCACTAACAAGCTATTTAGGGGGAAAACTGTCACTGACCAGTAATGCAGGAACAACACTGGCACAACCAGTGACATGGGTACAAAACTGGCAATTGATTGCTCTAGCAAGTGATGTTCGGGCAAAACTAGCATTGTGCAAAGGGAGATTGTGTATGGCACTGGTGATGACATGATGCCTGCTGAAGTTGGGGCATGGGGCCCTGGCCAATTTTAGCACTGGGTCCTGATGATTTCTAGCAATGCCCTTGCACCTATTACAGATGAAACTAAGACACTATTCAGAAAATGTTTGCCAGGTCTTTAACAGGCAAATTAATATATTTGATATGCCTCTTATTAAAAAGTATATGGATATAGAAAATATCTAAAATAATAAAGTAAACATGGATTCAGTGGGCTAAAATAACCTGAGTGAGTTTGGAAAAAGTAATAAGTAACACCATGTCATCAGTATATCAAGCTTCATTGCTACTGCAGTATGTGTATAATATAATGACATGAAGCTCAGCCAAGCTACAGAAAGATCAAACAGTGAAGTGAGCACTATTGTCTCTTTAGTATATACAATGGGGATGAAGCAAAGCAAATAGTCTCACTATACGTTATATTGGATAGAAAGGGTGCTCAATCCCACCCACCTAAATATATCTTTTACCCATTTATATACTATTATAAAACAAAATTGTGTAGGCCGTGACAAAACCAAGGCCACTGTAAGAAAGAAAAGCCCCTTTGGGTATATTTGCTGCTGCTATAGTCCACATTTCCCAAGATGCAGAGTAAGCATTATTACATTCTTTTGGGTAAACATCATGGGATCTTTGGTTCACCACTAACATTTGCATCTGTATTTGATGCTGGATTACATTCCCCATAATGCTCCGCAAGCACGACCATACCTTGCAACATGTTCCTCGACCAAATGAAATGCTGACAAGGCAGGGACTTGGAAGAGGTGTACCCATAAGAGCAACAAATAGGGATATTGGCAAAGCATTCCTGAAAATGTACTATCCTATGTAAAGTGAGAGAGCTGCCAGGTCTGTATTTGAGAGCGGCATGTTTGGTCAAACATCACACTAATGTGATGAAGTGCATATGAGACAGCATCCTGAAGAGTTAGGGTTCATTTTTCAAGATAGTGGATTATTCGCTGCTCCTTGTATCATTGCAATTACATGGTATGTTCAGAGGTGTAGATTCACTTCTTTGCTTCTGAACAGTGAACTACTTGAACATGTACCGAGCAGGTAAATAAATGCTGGTTACAATGTGTCAGAACTCTTTGTATTGTAAAACAAAACATCTATGTCTTCATCAAGGATAAGGAGATATGTAAGATGGGTATGTGCTTTATTATTATTATTATATAAGACTATTACATTCCACAGCACAAAAGAATGGAGTTTACAGCACATACAAATAGTACAAAAGGTGAACAGATCCCTGCCCAAATTAGCTAACAGTCTAAGAGGAATCCATTCTTTTGTAAGTCTATATGCACAGATATAAACAGAGATCACCAGAGTTAATGCATACATTCATACCTTACAACGTGTAAGATTTCACATATGCTAATAGACCATCCATGCAACACTTGCTGTTGTGTAAAGTAAGTGGTGTGAATATATGTCTATGTGATAATATAGACTGCTACTGAAAGCATTATCATATGTAAGGAGTGTTGATATCAATGTATCAAGGTTGGACAGTTAACATGAATGCTCCTGCTTCACCTTCAGTTATGAATTATCACCATTAAAGAAAAAGTAAAGCTAAAAAAACAACAACTGTGTGTGCACATTAAAAGTATACAGCACAATTTGGCTCTTGAGAGCTAAAGAGGGAGTTTTGCCCAGAGCCCCATTACCATTAAGTTAAAACTGACAAGGCAAAAAGTGGATCTATGGTCAGTTCTATTGTAGGTGTATAAATGTGTGTTCCAACTGTGAGAACCATGTGACCTGTTTATTTAAATGGATCAGCAATTGACCATGATGATGAGCAACCAAGAACAGGTCCATGTACAGATTGAGAAGCAGAATGAGATAGCTAGCAGATGCAGTAGTTCAGTGCAGGTGCACATGAGAATGATGTACCAACAGGATCGTGAGTCTTAAGCTGTGCACCGCAACCGTTCATTGTAGTTACCAATGCCAAACTAATCTTATTGATTTTTTTGATTGGGTAACTAAAATAATAGATCAGGGTGGTGCAGTAGACATTGCTTACCTAGATTTCAGTAAGGCTTTTGACACTGTCGCACATAGAAGGCTTATCAATAAACTGAAATCTTTGAGTTTGGATTTCAATATTGTTGAATGGGTTAGACAATGGCTGAGTGACAGGCAACAGAGGGTTGTAGTCAATGGGGTATATTCGATGCAAGGTCTTGTTACTAGTGGGGTAACTTAGGGATCTGTTCTTGGACCCATTCTCTTTAATATTTTTATTAACGATATTATTAGCGATATTGCAGAAGGTCTTGTTGGCAAAGTATGTCTTTTTGCTGATGATACAAAGATTTGCAGCAGGGTTGATATTCTTGGAGGGATAAGCCAAATGGCAAATGATTTAGATAAACTAGAAAAATGGTCAGAGCAGTGGCAACTGGCATTTAATGTGGACAAGTGCAAGATTATGCACCTTGGGCGTAAAAACCCAAAAGCAGAATATAGACTATTTGGTACAGTCCTAACCTCAACATCTGAGGAAAGGGATTTAGGAGTAATAATTTCAGAGGACTTGAAGGTAGGTAGGCAATGCAATAGAGCAGCAGGAAATGCTAGCAGAATGCTTGGTTGCATAGGGAGAGGTATTAGAAGTAGGAAGAGGGAAGTGCTCATGCCATTGTACAGAGCACTGGTGAGACCTCACTTGGAGTATTGTACGCAGTACTGGAGACCGTATCTCCAGAAGGATATTGATACTTTGGAGAGAGTTCAGAGAAGGGCTACTAAACTGGTTCATGGGTTGAAGGATAAAACTTACCAGGAAAGGTTAAAGCATCTTAACATGTATAGCTTGGAGGAAAGACGTAACAGGGGGGATTTGATAGAAACATTTAAATATATAAAGGGAATCAACACAGTAAAGGAAGAGAGTATATTTAAAAGAAGAAAAACTACCACAACTAGAGGACATAGTCTTAAATTAGAGGGGCAACGATTTAAAAGTAATATCAGGAAGTATTACTTTACTGAGAGGGTAGTGGATGTATGGAATAGCCTGCCGGCAGAAGTGGTAGAGGTAAACACAGTCAAGGATTTTAAGCATGCGTGGGATAGACACAAGGCTATCCTAGCTATAAGACCGGGAACGGGGACTAATAAAAGTACTCAAAAAAAAAAAATTGGGCAGACTAGATGGACCGAATGGTTCTTATCTGCCGACACATTCTATGTTTCTATATGTTTCTATGTTACTCATTGGTGTCAGTCCTGGACATGTATTTTTCTGCATGACAGTTTTGTCTGCATGAAAATAATTTCATATTTTGAATACATTTTGTAATTATGGATATTTGTATGAGAAATAATATTAGGAGTATATATATATATATTTCGAAATGGGTGACTTCTGCCTATGGAGCGTGTTCAGGGTTGATTGAAGCATACCGGGTAGCCAAAAATCTATGGTTTTCATTGTGAAAATGTCCCAATCAGAATGCCACCAATGCTCCAGTTTTCAAAAGCCCCGAGCAGCCAATTCAGACCTGAATTCAGAAATATTGAGTAGCCCCATTTCAGAGATTTGTGAAATTTGACCCAAATCCATTTCTTGGAAATACTGGCATATACTGAGCATTAAATGTAAAAACTAAGAACAATCTTGCTAGAGAGAGACAATTGGCACTTGACAGTCCCCAACAATCAAAAGCAGTAAGTACTTATAGGAACCTATGTAAACAACTATTAATACAAAAACAAACTTCCATTATCTTTATGATAACCATACATACAACTCGGTTTGTTAAGGTTATACCTAACTGACAATATAGGAAGGTAGAGTTCAAACATAAATGTCAAGTTTCCATAAAACCAGATAGCTTTTTAGAATTGTGGTGATATAAATTAAAATGCATAACTGCTGCAGAACAGAAGATTTATTTAGACCCCAGATACTTTTTTCTATCTACCGACCACAGCATATACAAAAGGATTGCAAATCACTGCGCCCATGAGGAAAAACCCAAGGGCAAGCCTACAAAGGCACAGGCAAATAAATATTGGTATTATTTGCCGATCTCAATTTAGAACGCTAAGGAAAAGTCTATTGAAGGTTACCAGGGCAATAATGATAAATCCCCTCTTATTTATTCTTTGCTGTAAAGTCTCTTGACTTAGGTGAAAAATGAGGTGAAGCAGCCTGCACCACTGTTACACTGTCTATTACAATAAATCTAGGAAAGAAATAAGAGCTTGCACCAAGGAGATGTCTGGGGAAACAAATGGGCACTGCATGAGTATACAGCATCTCTCTAAACATCTTCTAATTAACATTTTTCCATTGTGGGGTCATAAATACAACAGAAACAGTATTCAGAAGCATGCTGTATTTTTGAAATATATGTACATCCAGTTTAGGGCGTATACATATTACACTGTCGAAAGGAGTGAAGTGTCCAGTGGATGTTACTATTTTGAGGTAATATTTTAAGGTTTGTGTTTTTTATTGAGAATAAAATTACCATTTTGATAACTCTTACATTAGCCAGTTAAAGAGGTGGTAAACCCCAAATAAACTTCTAGTGAACTATTTACACAAATACACATAATAAGTCAGGTGGATGCCCCTGTTTTAAGTGATTGTAGACTTATTTCTCATTACAGATAGGCATTGTGTGAAGCCCATTAAGGTCTGATCTCAGAACCAGCTTGCTGAGCTCCGTGAAATGGTAGCTTGGACATCTTTAGTTTTAGAGTTAGTTAGAAAGAATATTTCACACTAGGATCACCATTGAAAGAGTGTTTTAAATCAAACATTATCCACAAATGCAGTAATATGTCTAGACTGGTGAGAATAATTTATTTTATTTTGGACTGGTTCATTCATGACCCTACCCTAAGTGCATAGTAATGTTTGTGAGACGTGCTGGGTTACCAGCTATAAACCATTGGTTAGTTCTCTGGAAAAAAAATTATTTCCTCTTGTTCAGTAGTTCTTGAAATAAAATAGGAAAGAGAAAGTCCACTTAGTCATGTAATAAAAAATAATGTAATTATAAAATATTAAAAGGCAAACACCTACACACATAAAACTAAAATAGCACTTGCTTTGAATATCCCATATGTGGAGTACTCTCATGTTTTGCCCCTTTAAAACATAGTTTGCTCTTACGATATCTCCTTTCAATAAACATTAGTAGTTATGGACTCCGTGTGAGCTTTTACTATGGGAACATAGAGCTATACTATCACATAACTCATTATTTTTATCACCACAGGGAATGTACCATTGTCCAAGACCCAGTCAAAGTAGTGCTTCCTAGAAAACATTTACTGGTGGCCTGCTGAATGACTACACATACTACAGACAACCAAAGTAGAGATATTAGCACTACAACTATATAAACAATGTTACCCTAGAAGAAGCTGGGGCTGCTTCCCAAAACTCTTTAGGTACAGTCTTTTTCTTTAACATGCTATAAGCAACCAGGGGATAATCACTCTGGCCTGACCAGAACTACATTAACAATGTTGGTCAAAAGGCTGTTTAAAGTGACCAATGTGGCTTCTATTTGAAAGCCTGCTGGGTAGCAGAATTGATTTTGCAAGCTGGGAAATGGATTTGATATCCTACACTTATGTATCATACCTCTAAATCCCTGGTTTTTTTTTTCATGAAGGAGAGTTTTAAGTTTTTAGCTATATGTTTTATATCTCACCAGTCTGGTTGTAAAGCTCAATGATGCCTGTGTTCAGCAAAACAAAATGATGCATAATGTAGTTAACAAGTGTTTCTGATAACATAGGAAAGACTGGTCAAAATTGTGACATCCATCTTTAGGTCCTGTTAGGAGTTAGAGTTTTTCATGTAAGTGTATAATCAATTACCTGCGGCTCTTCATCTGCTACAAGCATTATGTTCCTCAAACAAGGTACTGAACTCACGTATTATAGTGAAGGAACAGTATTAAAGTGGGCTTGATAGCCATGGAAGTTGTAGTTCAACCGCAGCGGGGGTGACAACATTTCAACCCCTGCTGTATATTATTCAGCACAGCCATAAAATAACATATTTATTATATATTTAATGAAAGATCGACAAAGTAACACCTATTTATTTTTTTCTCCAGCCAGTGAAAAACTCTACAGTATCAGATTTGTATTCAACTGCCCAGAAGTGAGACTCCCTGTGTTGAAGTTCAGACAAGCAGTTGTTTATCTGTTTAAAAAGAAAAATGAAAATCTGCACAGGAGATTACTCATCCAAGGGGACACTGTCTTCTAACACCTGTTCTGTGGATCGTAATCATAAGTCTTGCTTTTTTTTTAGGTGGAATGTATAGTAACCTGGTACCTTAATCATTCGAAATAAAAAAAAAATAAAAAAAATACCATTGTTTGGTTTACTTGGAATTGTGAGGTTTTATTAGTGCTGCTTTTAAGAGAACTTTCTGATGCAAAATACTGTTGTTATTTCGAGTTGTGGGGAAGCAGTGATATTAGGTCAGAGAATAATAATGTATAGCAGCGTGCAAGTCAACATTGTACATACTGATGGGTAGACTGCCCCAAATGCCAGCCAGCTAATCTGGCAGTACCATTGGGAGCATCTTTAACATCCCTGATACGAGGTAAGCAGATTAACACTTCCCCTGTGCCTGTCGAGGGAGGGAGCATGCCACAAGAGCTCCTGTGGTACCCACTCTCAAAGTCACATCCACCAGGAGTACTGCCCTTGGGGCTGCTTGGTTGGTCTGCTGTATAGTATTAAGTATAAAGTAAACTGAAATATTACACAGCGCCTCACAGATATGTATTGTAAATAAATTCACTGTGTGTAAAAACCACCAGTGATGAAAAAAAAAGAAAACTGAATATATATATATATATATATATATATATATATATATTAAATTATTAAATTGTACAAACCCAGTAACCAAAAGAAAAACATGTGGAGGGAAATGTCCTTAGGCGTACTTCCACAGTACAAATAAAAAAGCTGCTAGTCTTAGAGATTCCAGTGGGTCGCCACTGGGAAAGGGAAAAAGTGTATAAAACTAATTAGATAGCACTATATACACAATGAAACAAATGATCAAATAAATGGCAACTCCACACAGATAGATTGTATATAAATATATGGTATAATAATTGTTTACTCATAAAAAGAAAAAACATGTATAGAAATACCATAGCAGCACCAAGTACAAAATAATGATTATTGCACAGCTCCAAAAATGGTTAAGCAGTATAAGATTCTTCAATGCAACTGAATGGGTGAATTGTAGCCTTACATTTGAAATTCCCATCTCAGTTCTCTGCAATTCTCTCTTTATTGAGTAGACCCTTAAGTATTTTATAGATCATTACTACATTAACATTTTTCAAAAAAATGGATGGAACTTTCTAGCGAAAACAAGATGCTGGGCATGCATCACCAGTATTTATTTTGTTTATCTATTACTCCATGGGCAGCAAATATATTGATTCAGTTATTTGCTTTGAGTGGAGTCATACAGACAGAGACTGCATATTACAAGCCTGATGAGTCTGCTCTCCAGTCTATTGAGTTCATGTGCTTGGCAAGTGGAGCTAAATCCACTTGAGCACCTGTGGGCAAGAGCATAAGAGTACACTTATGTGCACAACTTTCCACTCAAGCTGCAGATTATTTAACATAATGAACTACATGTTTTAATTACATATTTTAAATATGTTGATTAATTATTGCAGCAAAGAGGTTTCTTACAAGGGAATATAGGAAAAGCAGGCATTAATAGCAGAGGCGGAAAAATAGACAAATGAATCTGCTATTTTGGACTGATTTCTGCAGTTCTTTTATCAGTTTCCATTTTAAGTCACCAAAACTCTAGACTGAACTGCAATTACAATAATTATCTACCATTCTTATAAGCTTGCAGGGGATCATGGGATTTGTAGTCCAGCAGCGGGAGCGTCACAGATGGAATGTTATTGGAGACGTCTGTGTAAATTAAAATACACACTCTGAGAGCAAAAGAGTTAATTTAGGACAAAGGTTAATGACTCACGCTGCATTTATGGCCCTGTGCTTAGATTTAGGCATATATTTTATACGTAAAATATATTCTACCAGGTACAGAGTTCTTCTGGTACACCTGATGCAAAGAAGGGAACTGCCTAAATCAGTGTGCAAAGGAAACAAGATATTGAAAGCACTAAAACCCTCCCCCCACCAGCATATTCTAGTTATTGTTCTCTTGGCTGAAGCTCACCAATTATCGCCAGTATTTCATCAAGTTAAAAAGAAGTAATTTTACCCAAACAGCCAATTTGCACTACACACATTGCGTTTCCATAGAGACACTAACTACGCGGAAATTGAGAAACTGAGCTCTTTAATCAGTTCTTTTCCAAGCAGATAGTTATCAAATGGCATCCACTTCTACCGCTGTAACAGATAACACAGCACTTGCTGAGCTCCCTCATTATAGATTTCTCCAGACTCAGCACAGCCAGTGTTGAGTTATAAATTGTACAGATCAGAGCTCGGTGCTGGTGAGCTGGATCTGCACGTGAGCCGTTTACACTATGCTATAGATTTAGGTGTTGTCACCATGCAACACAATATTAAAATCAATGGATCACCATCTGAAATTTACTTCTCAGTATAATATAACAAACCTGCTCCTGGCATGGGTTTTTTTCTGGGATCTTTGGTACCAGTGTTTTAAGCTTATGAAGCGAAATCCATAAATGGATGTGAGTTTTAGGCATAATATCTGTTTATTGTGGCTTGTAGTGTGTTGCAGTACAACCAAAAATAAAGAAAAGAAACAAAACCTTTGCACTTAACAATATTCTCCAAAGTAAGTATAAACAAGTATGGTCACAACCTTTCCCCCATCAAGGCCCAGCACGGCCTCCAACTACATATCTCCCTGGAAGATTACCCTGGAAATGTGTGACTCTTCACTAAGTATTGGTGCCAAGAAACATCTGAGAGCAACTTTCATCAGATTACATTTCCCCACTGGAAGAGAGAATTCACAGCAATGAGTGAATAAAAGAAGTTTTACACAGATACCTAATTATTAAAATAAGAACAACTAGTTTATAGCCATTACTTCACTTGCCTATTTGTATTAGGATATATCAAATCTTCTGTAATATGTGTGTGATTAGTCATATAATAAAAAAAATGATATCAAGACAAATAAACATAATATTTATTATGTAAACATAATATACTGGAAGGATGATGAGTAGAGTTGAGCGGACACCTGGATGTCCGGGTCCCTGCTCGAACTTGACCCCGAACCCCATTGAAGTCAATAGGGACACGAACTTTTGGCCACTAAAATGCCTTTAAAAAAGTCATGGAAAGGGCTAGAGGGCTGCAAAAGGAAGTAAAATGTGGGTAAGAGTAGGACAAGTGCCCTGCAAGCAAATGTGGATAAGGAAATAACTTAAAATAACATAAAATACATACAAATTAAAAATACAGCTGAGCCATAAGATAGCACTAGATGGAATCTTTGATTTTAGCTTTGGAAGAACATACATCTAAATCTAAAGCATGGCTGCCAGGAGGATCAACAGAATTATCCATTTGAGAGAGGGTTGGAGTGCAGGGTATTCTTTTTCAGTTTATACTAAGTGACCCATAGGTTGAGGAGGCGGTGACCGTGGCGGTGTAGGTGGAAGCAGCGCTGGAGGAGGAGGTAGCCAACACTGTTTTTTATTTGTATTTTGTTTATTGAACTGCAAAAAATGCACCGCAAGACGTAAATGTACTATTTAGCACAACAATTATAATTTTTCAAAGTGCGCTGTAAGCAAAGTATTGGACTGTTCTATTTGACTCTCAGATATGAAGTGCAGGCCGTAAATGTACTATTTAGCACAGCAATTAGAATTTTTCAAAGTGCACTGTAAGCACAGTATTGGACTGTTCTATTTGACTCTAAGATATGAAGTGCACCGCAAGACGCAAATGTACTATTTACCACCCAAAACTCTTAGAATTTTTCAAAGTGCGCTGTAAGCACAGTATTTGACGGTTCTATTTGACTCTCAGATATGAAGTGCAGGACGCAAATGTAATATTTAACACCAACAAATTGCAGTATTTAAAAATGCCTAGATGTTGCCCACTGAGCTAACAGAACAGGATTAAAGTCATGTGCCTGGCACACATGCAGTTGCAAGTGCACTGCACTCTCTGTGGCACTGGGCTCAGGGCAGGGTACAAATATGTAGTATAGCACCCACTAAAATAATCACTGTAATTTGAATAATCGCTGTAGTTTGAATAATTCAACACCAGAATTTTTTTTAATCTGTCCCTTACAGCTGCAGCATCCTCTCCCTACACTAAGAAGAGCTCATGTGATGTGTGTGTACGTGACTCCAGCTTATACCATATTTGCTCGATTATAAGACGACCCTGATTTTAAGACGACCCCCCAAACTTTGTATATTCCTTTAGGAAAAAAACTAAAAGCCTGAATATAAGACTACCCTATAGGAAAAAAAAGTTTAACTTGTATATATGTAAATTGCTTTTTAATATTTAATAAAAAATTGATATTATACAAATGCATTTTTTGTTTTTATTTCCTTTTATGTGCCAATGCGGCCTCCCTCCCCCACAAACTTCTCTCTCTCTCTCTCCACCTCCGTTGTCTCTTCCCCCCTCCCCTTGTCTGTCTTCCCCCTCCACTTGTCTCTCTCTATCCCCCTTCCCTTTTCTCTATTCCCCCTCCCTCCCCTTGTCTGTGTCTCCCCCTCCCTCCCTCCCCTTGTATGTGTATCTCCCCCTCCCTCCCTCCCCTTGTATGTGTGTCTCCCCCTCCCTCCCTCCCCTTGTCTGTGTGTGTCTTCCCTCTCCCTCCCTCCCCTTGTCTGTGTGTGTCTCCCCCTCCCTCCCTCCCCTTGTCTGTGTGTCTCCCCTCTCCCTCCCTCCCCTTGTCTGTGTGTGTCTCCCTCCTCCCTCCCCCCTTTGTCTGTGTGTCTCCACTCTCCCTCCCTCCCTTTGTCTGTGTGTGTCTCCCGCCTCCCTCCCTCCCCTTGTCTGTGTGTCTCCCCTCTCCCTCCCTCCCCTTGTCTGTGTGTGTCTCCCCCCTCCCTCCCTCCCCTTGTCTGTGTATGTCTCCCCCTCCCTCCCCTTGCCTGTTTGTGTCTCCCCCTCCCTCCTTCCCTCCCCTTGTCTGTGTGTGTCTCCCCCTCCCTCCCTCACTCCCGTTTTCTGTGTGTCTCCCCCCTCCCTCCCTCCCCCTCACCGTGTTTCTCTCCCTGGTGGCTAGTGGGGGCAGCTGGGGGATGTCTGCACGATACGTACAGACATCCCCCAGCTGCCCGATTCATCATAGAAGTCCCGGAGGTCATGCCGAGCGGCAGCAGGGGAGGTCTGCACTCATCGCGCATACATTTCCCTGCGGGGAACCTGGATCCCAGTCTTATAGTCTGACCTCGATTTGAGGTCAGATTATAAGACGACCTCGAATGTAAGACGCGGGGTATTTTTCAGAGCATTTGCTCTGAAAAAAACCTCGTCTTATGCTGCACTGGCCAATCACAGCCATGCCATTAGTAGGCATGGCGGTTCGGGTTCGCTCAACACTAATGATGAGCACTGTTTGGAGAAGCAAGCAACCCTGGTAATCTCTGGTGTATAGCTTTAGTTCACACTGTGCTAGAACAGTGCATATCTTTTGTCTTCTGTGTACAAGGTGTTCTACCTTAGAAAATCCATTGCAGCCTCCTCCTGACTGGCTTGAAGGAAAAGCAGATATGTACAGTAATTACTAGTTCAAATTTGTTGTCTAAACAGGCTTTTAATTCCTTGGGAATTCTCTGTGCAATCCACTTAGTGCAGCAAGTAAATAAGAGTTATTGGAGTTCAATACAAACCATTCACATGTTACTTTATACAGCCAGCATTTATCTGGGACAGAGAACATCTAACTGTGAACAGTAAAAGTGGGTATGTAACGAACATCACCCCAAACCATTAATGAAAGCCAATAATTCATAGTTGAAGTGAGAATGTAGCTGTAACTAATTAAGCAAAAAAACCATCATCCTTACAGGAAGCTAATTATAGAAATGTTAAACACTATTTATTATGTAGTTAGGTAAACTGCACAAGTATAGTTTTATATGAAAGGTAATTACTCCCTATTGTATATCATTTTTGAATGGTGCTTCTATTAAGTACAATTCTTATTCTTGTTACTTGGAAGAGATCATTGTGTGAAACTGCTTCCTCATTCCCAAATAATTCTCCAATTCATCTATGTTTTCAGCTATTGATGCATAGTTTTACAATTCCATTGTCTGTTCACTTACATTGAATAGACTCCATGTTGATTCAGTGGTGTTTGTTATGGCTCGTTTTATATAGCTTTCTGACAGCAACAATACATATTTCCTACTTGAGAACCTTATCACATTAGTCACGCACACGGTAATAATAGTATATACCAATCTGCTTCCATATCAGACCATATTTATTATGATGGATGGGAATAATAGTACGCTTTCACTTTGCTGAAACTCTGATTTACATTGCTATAAAAAGGAACACCATATTTGATAGGACATAGAGTATAAATTAGATCAATAGACTTGTATGTCAATCTCGGGGATAAAGTGTGTAGCAATCTATAAAATGTACAAAGAACTTTACTCCGTTCATCCTTCTAGTATTCGATGTCCTTCATATGAAGCCCCTAGATGTATAGTTATGTTTGATTAGAGGCAAGTTTCACTTTCCACTGAACCAGACTTGATAACAAATTGTGTGCATCAGATGTGTTTAAATTCCCTACTTTTGCATTGGCACAGCGTACAACTGTCAGGCATGCTACCAATTAGCGACAAAATGTATTTTAGTCTAAGAAAATATCCTACTGCCGAAGTAGCAACATTTGAGACATAATATTTAGCTAGAAAACAGTTTCCTTCACTGAGTTCCAAATATTCCATTTTTTTTCTGTTGTATAATTAAGATGTGATCTGAGAATAAACAAAAGCAAGCAGTGTTATGTTTATACCAGAAGGCAGAATGCAGGCAGTTACAATTTGTATTATCTGATACTGAGAAACATACTTAGTATGACAGCTTAGCAAAACAAGCTCATGTGAACACTGAAACTGCAAACTGGAATGTATTAAATGAACAATAACAACTCCATGTCATCAGATGTTAGAATTATCAAGACATGAAGCATTGCAGGATGCTCCCTAGTAAAATATCCTAAATTATCAGGCTTAGCTAATAAATACTATTACAGCTTTCGTGTACAAGCTTTGCCATATAATGCATACTTCTCAACAATTCAAACTGTGTGACAACGGGTGTGGCATCAGTATGACATTTTAAAAAACAAATGTAGCAAAAAAAATGAACTTGTGTTTTATTGAAAGATCTCATCATCTGTACATCATCTGTAGGCATTTTACATAGAAATGCTTTAATGAAATAATACAAATGTACTTTATTGAGCCCTCTTTTGCTTCATATAACTCTAACAGGGGGCTAACATGTCATTTAGAATCTTGAGAAATATTTAAGGTTAATGGAGATCTGACCCGAGATTCTACACAACCTGTCTGCCCCCTAATAGAGCTATATGAAGCAATGAGTGCTCAATAAGGTGCTTTATTTGTATTCTTTCATTATAGCATCTTTACAGTTATCCTTTAAGTGACTTCATAGCAAATTGACAGCTTTTTCTTTAATTTGGTAAGTCATTTAGAATAAGAATTAAGTGCATTATTACCACTAATAGGTAAATATAAGCATAGCAGTGAGCAAATGATTGTGAGTTATATTGCTGTGACTTTCTATGATACACACCAACAAATAAAAGAAAAAAGAAAGACATAAGATACTGTTGCCAATAAATTAGGGACACTTGGGAGATATGAAGTAGGTGTAGGTAAGAATCATAGGACTTGTAATTTCCTCACAAACTACTTTACAATCAAATAGTGCAATGATTTTTAATTCAAATTTGTAGAGAGTGGAGCCCTCCTCACACTCATATATTGCAAGAGTTACCTCCCTATACAGAATGCTCATTAAGAAGTGTATGGGAGGTACGTGTTCATATTTGTGGAAAGTCAGGACATCTTACAGGGACCTATTCAAAATACCGTCGTGAGGTAATTTTAATATTTAGTGTTGCTATGGTGGCTTATTTTCTTATAATACTTGCCAAAAAGTCTCCTATAACATAATAAATGCTGTGAGTGGGGCAGAGGTCCAGTTAAAATAATTTAATTTGATTATGTATAAAAAAAGGTGATTACAGAGGGATTATTAAAAACAAATCACACACACGAGATGAAGTCAAAATACTTGCTTTCCCCACAGAAACCCTAAACTTGCAGTGCTAGCACCACAGCAAGGGATTCTAGGTAGGCATATGCAAATAAGGTTAACACTGATCCCCGTTTATCCTCTATATCCACTTTATAAGTGGACTCCTTGGAGTAAATGCACACTGTACTAGACAGCCTTCAAACATAGCCCAGGACAGAGGTGCAGAGCCAGATAACCACTCATGGACAGCCATGTCATTGTTAATGTAACTCATCAGCATGATGTTGGTTACTGGCTTTCTGCTTGGAGCAGTATGAGAAGCCCTCACAGCATAAGTTATGGTTGGTCATTTTCCCCCTTGGTTCTAAAAATAAAACAAAATAATCCCATCAAATCGGATCATGCACCGAGTTGGGAGCCAAAATAAAAACAAAAAATAAAATCAGATCATGCAGTGTGATTAATGGCAAATACATGTAGTTTACTAGTGCAAATGATTATATACCAATTGCTTTAGTTCAATAGCTTCTTGCTGGCTTATTACCACCAGCACAATTGCTACAAATGGCTCTGTAGCTGATATAAACACAATTAATTTAAGAATTATGGACAATGTATTTTTACAACAAGAATCTTAAATGCATTCCCACAGTATGCAGGCCTGTTGATTATAAGGGCTCACTGATGAATTCAGCATGTATGCAGCCTCCTCTCACGTTGAACAGGTTACGTATGGAAATAAGAAATGAATGGGGATTTACTCCCCATGTCTGTCAGATGGGTCTCTACCAGTGACAATTCATTTCAATTAGAAAGCTTGGGATCTCGGAGGTGAAGTAAAAAACCAAAAGGATTGCAAGAAATCAATGGCAGTTAGACTTGACAAAGCTGCTAATGAAAGTTACATTTCCACAAAGCCCAGCTAGTCGGGCAGCCCTCATTAAAGCTGTTAACTGCAGGAAGATCCTGTGTGGCTGTGAAACGCAGTGCGGACATTTTACATACAGTGTGTGGTCTATAAACATTCAGCTAATGAGCGCTTCACCAACCTGTTTATGCAACATAAATAAGTAATTCTATTATGTAGCAGGTGAGAGATATTAGTCAATTAGTAATGAATCCCTTACAGGATCCACTAATCAGGCAATTATACACACAAGAAATATATTCCCATAAACATCATTGTGATATAAGCAGACAATCACTGGAAGACCAAAAACTATGGTTACACATGCATCAAATGGACTTTGATACTACAAAATCCAACTAAAAATAATAAATGCGCCTATGCACTAAACAAATGATTTTCTTTACAGGTATATTAAATTCCATTCACAGAGAATTTGCTTCTTTTTCAAAATCACAATAAACTGGATAACAGAGTGCCACTAACTTTAATCCCTTAATGTAACAAAATACCAGAAAATCTATTTTCCCATGTAAGGCACAGATAAAAATATCTGAGTTAAGGATGTACAAATGATGCATTAATTACCCCATCACTTGTCTAGTATTGTAAAATATATATGAGCATAATTATGATGACATCACATATTAAAAACAATAACAACTATCATTTGTTTAAATAAGAGTTTCTATTTTCAAAGCTTCCTGTGTTTACATAGCTTGTATATACTTACATACTATATGTACCAAGCACAATCTCACAATATCTTATTGAATCGAACATAGATGAACTACATCTTTTGAGCCTGCTTGGGTGAAGATTATCGAGTGCTATCCATTAATGTGGTAGCACTTAAGTGCTAGGTCAATTTTTTTGTGCTAAGCTTTAGTTCTCCAGTTAATTAGCATCTCACTTTTTTTTTTACAAATACAATATAATTAACTTTTCAGGTTTTACTCAAAGCGATGTTTGTGAGATTCTGGGATCCACATTTCTTGATGGGCCATTTCACACATCCCAAACATTTAGTTAATTAATGCATATTAGTGAAATAATTATTTTTATTGCATTTTCACAAAACTTTCATTAAATTTTACTTTTTTTTAGAATCTCTCCTTGGGATCATCTTAGGCTCTTGAAAATGGCAGAGATCCCTTAAGTTTCCTATGGAGAGACACAGAACCTTACACATGTTAAGAACTTTGATTGAGTGTACAGCTGTACATTAAGACTTTTAAAAAGTGGGCCAGGAAGAGGAGCATGCTCAAATAATAATAAAAAAAAAGTGGAATGGACCTGTTAATACAAATGATGTGTCATTCTGACTGTAGTAATTATGAAGCTTTTTAAATTGTTACATTTCAAAGAAACATATATATGCTGGAAACATCAAGAACATTTAGATAATATTTCCAGGAAAATAATCCATTGTTAACATAAAGTATAAAAGTGTATTTCTTTACATTTTAGAAGCATTTAGACATTTGTCAGACACTTTATTATCAGAGTGCTAGTCATGCTTTTTATGTATTCTTTGTCTGCAGTGCTAAATCAAGGCATCCTTCCTACAATGACTAGATGCTGTACTACAACAAAAAGCAGATTGTTAAGACAATACCATAGAGTCCCTGAGTCATGAATAACAGAATAATGTTTATTTGTCTATGGAGCCAGGACAAGGTATTTTTGTACACACGGATTAGTTCGAAACTGTAACATTCTCTCCACAAATCCCAGGAAAGGCTGGTATGTTGCCATTTAGAATATGAAGTCAAGGATGAACTTCACACAGTAAAAGGCTTGGAATATGTACACTCCCATATGTGGCCAATCAGGCAGATGTGTGCAAATTACAGGTCTCTTTCTCTTGCTGAAGTCTCTGAAGGAATTTCCTAAAGGTGCCTTTTCTGCTTCATATTACTGCCCTTTTCAGTGCTGAAGATAGCTTTGATTTGTATGAATTGCAATATAAAATATTATTTTTTTCTCCAAGGCAATAGGATTGGAGTGACTCCCCAATTGGCTGTGACCTTTTCGTTCGGGAACACATGGCCGCGATTCCAATGCTTTCTGCTGACATTTCAAAACTTAACTCTATGTTGCCTCAAAAACACAACTGATACAAAGGATGTAACAAGCTCCAGGTCTCTAGTGTGCAGAGAGGGTTAACATTGCAAATGTATTTCACCCCAAGTTGATTCTCTTACACAAATGAACAACTGGGCAACAAAGTTTGTGAGACAGGACACATATTCATACCTTGGAAGGTCCCATTAACCTACCTTCAACCCTTTGAAAGCCAGAAATGTCTGCACACAAGCCTTTTGTATTTAAAAGGCTCTATGTCACCTAAACATGGTTTGTACAAGAATAAAGAACTATAAACCAGAACCAAATGATGTACACATTGATTTTTCAGGATTGTAAACAAATGCATATATTAAGAGACGTGTTTTAACTATCTTTGGAGTTTATGACATCACCTTTTATAGGTCACACTTGTATTCACTGAAATGGCAGGACTTTTGCTGGCAAAATAGCTTTGTGGGTGAAATCATCATCAGTAGAATCTGTTCAATCCTCAGGGTCCTAGGATAAATTCCCCACTCAGTCCTATATCCTTCCACAGTAGATAAAGAATGTAGATAAAGGAACTATCATTTAATTGGGTAATAGTAATATACCCCTGGATGTTGGGCAAAAGTAACATCCTTGCAAAAAACAGAGAGTATCTGAATGTACCATTCCTAGTTAAACACTTCAGTGTTAAATATATGGATCTGTTTGCAGTCTTGGTAACCCAAAGTATACATCATTTAAATAGACCTTCCTGCATACAAATTGAAAGTAATTATGTTAAAATAATATGCAAAAGAAGACTAAGTAATGTCAACAACCTCTCCAGTTAAAACATCACATTACCTCTGTGAAAGATGTCTCAGTAAAAGAAGATGGATATTCCTTGTGTGGGAAGTTTCAAAAATATAAACAAGAAATATGAATGTCTCTATATTTTCCTTTATTAACATTCTGGTTATTTAGCTGTTTTTTTGGGCATGTTATAGCATCTCTGATCTGCTCTGTTAGAGAGAGATGTTATTGCAGCTCTCACCCACATAATAGCACAGGCACATGAACCAGAGATAGGGAAAATTTTGCATCACAACACACTAGGTATCAGAAATCTTTTTCATGGTACACCTGAACTTCACGCTTACTACTTAGATATACACCACCTCACACACACACATGTTGTCTCTATAACTATGCACGACAGAAGAAATTATAGACATGTAATGAGGGCCGGTAGAGAAGAAAATGGGGTACATAAAAAGAAAACTACCTGTGCTCAAATGGTGAATCTAAAACAATAATACAAATAAAAATAAAAAATAAATATATATAAAAAAACTAACAATCATGAAAACACAGTGCTCTGTGGCACAAAGAGAAATATCCTATGCGTTTTGAAGCAGATTAAATCACTAACTGCTTTAACTGACCCAGTTGTTACATCTGGGACTCTCCCTTATTCTGCACGCTAAGTGTAATGGGAAGCCTACTCAGCTATGTGACTCTCTTGTGCCTCTTTTTTCTCTCTTGCGCCTCTTTGTTCTCTCTTGCGCCTCTTTGTTCTCTCTTGCGCCTCTTTGTTCTCTCTTGCGCCTCCTTTTTCTCTCTTGCATGGTATAGGGTAGAAGATGGCCACCTGGTGTCTAGTTGTTCTAGAATATAATTTCTAGTATTGTTACATTAGTAGGAATGCTAAAGTTAGCCCTCACTGCCTGTGAAACAATGAGATGGGGAACCACTTCAGAAGACTTTATTGTGAGACAGTGGCATTACTTTAAACCATATTAATAATATCACCACATGATTTATTATCCACCCTGCCAACAATGCAAATTGTGTCTACTATCATGTTTCCGCACCTTTTAGAGGACAGTCATGTGTATTATTATAATACAAAAGGTCATTCAGTGCCTTGCAAATGTATTCAACCCCTTGGCATTTTTGGTGTTTTGTTGCCTCAACATGGAATTAGCATGGATTGTTTGAGGATTTGCATCATTTAATTTACAAAACATGCCCACAAATGTGAAGATTTTGTTTTTATTATTGTGAAGCAAACAACAAATAGGACAAAATAACAGAAAAAGTCAATGTGCATAACTATTCACATCCCTAAAGTCAATACTTTGTAGAGCCACCTTTTGCGGCAATCACAGCTCCAAGTCGCTTTGGATAAGTCTCTATGAGCTTGCCACATCTTACCACTGGGATTGTTGCCCATTCCTCCTTGAAAAACTGCTCCAGCTCCTTCAAGTTGGATGGTTTGCTCTTGTGAACAGCAATCTTTAAGTCTGACCACAGATTTTCTATTGGATTGATGTCTGGGCTTTGACTAGGCCATTCCAACACATTTACATGTTTCCAATTAAACCACTCAACTGTTGCTTTAGCAGTGTGTTTGGGGTCATTGTCCTGCTGGAAGGTGAACCTCCGTCCTAGCGTCAAATCATGCACAGAGTGGTACAGCTTTTGTTCAAGAATATCCGTGTATTTAGCACCATCTTTACCTCAACTCTGACCAGTTTCCCAGACTCGGCTGCTGAAAAACATCCCCACAGCATGATGCTGCCACCACTATGTTTCACTGTGGGGATGGTGTTCTTTGGGTGATGTGTTGGGTTTTCGCCAGACATAGCGTTTTCTTTGATGGCCGAAAAGTTCAATTTTAGTCTCATCAGATCAGAGCACCTTAGGTCTCTGTGCTGCCTCTCTGATTAATGCCTTCCTTGCCCGGTCCGTGAGTTTTGGTGGGCTGCCGTCTCTTGGCAGGTTTTCTGTTGTGCCATGTTCTTTCCATTTGGTTATGATAGATTTGATGGTGCTCCTGGGGATCATCCAAGATTTGGATTTTTTATAACCTAACCCTGACCTGTTCTTCTCAACAACATTGTCCCTTACTTGTTTGGAGAGTTCCTTGGTCTTCATGGCAGTGTTTGGTTAGTGGTGCCTCTTGCTTAGCTTTTGCAGCCACTGGGGCCTTTCAAAAAAAGGTGTGTATTTGTCATGACAGATCATGTGACACTTAGATTGCACACAGATGGACATCATTTCACTAATTATGTGACTTCTGAAGGTAATTGATTGCACCAGAGCTTTTTATGGGCTTCATAACAAAGGGGGTGAATACATTCGCACATACCAATTTTCTGTTTTCTATTTCTAAAAAATAGTTTTATGTATATATTTTTCTCATTTCACTTCACCAACTTAGACTATTGTGTTCTGATCCATCACATGAAATTCAGATTAATAAAACATTGAACTTAAGGCTGTAATGTAACAAAATAGGTCAAACCTCTTCTCTAGGAAAATGAATCAACTAATTTGGCTTCCTATACCATGTTTATGTGGATGACATCCAAATGTATCTGTCCTCCCCATATCTCACTACCTCTGTAATGTTTGAGTGGGGAATGACATGTCTGCCTGCATGTTTAAGCAATACTTAAAGTGTCACTAAACTATTATAGAAGCACACATGAAACAATTGGTGGCACTAGTAAGAGGAAAAACTGGCATGTTTTAAGTTCATGCAAGTTTATCATCTGACTGGAAGACATGATGCTTCCATAGCTGTGGCCAACCATATATGCACTAGTGTCTCTTAACCAGGTCCCCTTTGTTGAAGATCTCTCGTTGTACTAGCAGAGAGACTGTGAGACCCCACAGACCCCAATCAAATGGTGTAGGAAGAGCCTCTGAGCTGACTGGCTGAGTGTTAGCTGTAAGTGTCAGCTTGCTCCAGTATAAAGCTGAGCTCTGCCTCAGCTTTTAGGCAGAGCTTAGAGTAAACTCACATGCATCTGTAAAGATACACTACAGGGAATACTTGACAAAGGGGAACACTATTTTCTAACCTTTTAAAAAAGCAAGGGTTAACAAAACAAATTCCCTTGAAGAAGCAAGGGTTAAAAAAAATGTTCCCTCCCTCTGGGTCCGTTAGAACATAATATAACAAAACAGTATTTGCACATATACAGATATAGTATAAAGAGTCCTTGAGCGGCCTGACAGCGGCATTGTGCCTCTTTAGTTACTCCGTATTGCTCTGATCAAAATAAATAGTCAACTTGATTCAGTGCTTAATGCCAGAAAGGCCGAGAAATATGTAGACTACAAATACACCTGGCTACAATTATCCATATTAATTCTGGAAAACCGTCAAACAGTTTAAATGAATAATATCAAAACGTGTTAAATAGCTTGGCTTTACCATCACAGGTAAAATATTTCTCCAGTTATATCAATTTCAACAGTATTCACCTAAGTCAAGATAACGATCTTTAGTTCAATGCAAGTGATTTCCCAAGTTAGCCCACAATGCTTGACTCTTTTACAAAAGTCCAATCCATAATGCTAATTATCTTTGCAATTAGTGTAATTAGGGAGAAATAAACAGAATCAGTTTGGATATCTGATCCCAGTGGGGGCCATCATGACTCACAGGTAGAACCAATCAGTATCACTTAATGCCATCCATTTAGAAGAGTTATTTCTAGAAAATAAATTTACGCTGGGTTTTATTAGATTAGAAATATTATGCATAGAATTCACATAAATAATTGTTAGTTCAGCGGTCCATTCTGGATAGCAAAAAGTGCATTGCCATTCAAATAATTTCATTATTTTCCTTCAATGTCAGTCTTAACTACTGCATCTGACTGTCAAGGAGGACGGGCAGTTACAAGTAGTTGATCTCTGAGGTAATAAGTAGCAACTTTGATCACCATATCTATTGCACTGCTTCTCCCCACAGAGAACTAATATCTGGATATTGTTCTTTTGGTGGCCCTGTTACCTGCCCTACATTTGGTTTGCCTGTGTTCAGTGCTCTGCCAAGCCTTTTTTAACTGCTCAGCCTATGGATGCCTCAACAGGTTTAAACATCCTGGTATTTTGCTAGCATAGAAACCTATGATATAAACCATATGGCATATTTAGTCTGCCCAGTTCTTTTAATACTCTCATTAGTCTTATATCTATGATAGCCTTATGATTTTTTATTTTTGGATGGGTTGAAGTTGAGGACTCTAAGCCATTGTGACTTTCGCTAGACATATGTTACAGGTATATTTCTATTCACAGTGCATCCTTTGTGTGCCATGGAGTGGGCTTTGATTTTCAAGGGTGGATCTTTTTTTTTTACAGGTTTCATCTTCTAATTGCATCATCCACCCTACCTGGGCAAGTTACCAACCCTAATCACCATAGCCCTAAATCTAATCCTAACACTAACCCAACTCTAACTCAACGCTAACCCTAGGTCTAGGGTTCATTTGAGCTTTTTTTTTTAAGCTGTTATGATGCAGTCTAGCAACAAAGAGGCCAAGTGATCACAGACCACTAGACAGCAGCGCCATATTGGAGGGAATGCTGGGGGGTAGCGAATGTCGGTGTTGCTAGATGCCTCGAAATCAAGGCATCGCAGCAAGACTGGCAAAGCAAACAAACAAAGCATGTTTCACCACCGGACATACCAATTCTGTCAGTTGTCATTATCCGACAGCTCTTCTTGACATACCTGGTACATCTATCGTTGGGAGGTAGAGCGGTAACATACCCACCCACCTTTTCCCAGTTCTCTTACCGTTCTTCTTACGGTATGACTCGCATCAATGTCCAATTTTACACAAAAGGAACTTCAAAGTATGTGCTTCTTAGTACGAAAGAACTCTTTTCATAAAGTATCCTAGCAGCAATGATGATAAATCTTAATGAGAGGGAGAGCAGATTATGCAAAGTCCAATTTTCAAGAGTTCTTTAATTATAATAATAATAAAAAAAATCAGTGTTTAAGTGTCAAACATGCTGTGCTACTTCAAAAGGGAGAAGGTACATTTATCATTAACTTCTTCAATTCTAACACAGTTGAATGGCTAAGTTTAGAACACCTGCAAAGCTGTTTGGTCTTTAATATGGGAGCTTAATTAGTGAGAATAGATATAACGGTTTCCTGTGTAAAATAATGTTCTATGCAAGCCTTCTGCAAAATAACACAGAATACTTCAAAGTTTTTTATGAGTAGAGGCAGCAGGAGTTTAATCTAAGTATTTTGGCATAAAAGAATAGCTTCATTACAGGGAAGCTCAAAATATTACATTGAAATAATATTACAAGACTGCTTTATATTTACACCTTACATATATACCCTGAAAAGGGGCGTAACTAGGAACCATAGGGCACCAGTGCAAAAATTGCCCCGGGTCCAGCTGCCGACTTCACCAAGCAACATGTTCTACAGTGCCATCTTTTTCACTAAACAGAATCCTTATGCCCTCTTAGCCCCCAAACTGCCTCTTATTGCCATCTTTTCCCTACCAAACAGCCTATGTGAGCAATTTGTGCCCCCAAACATTTTTTTTGGACATATTTGCCCACAAAAAGCCTCTTGGAGCCATCTTAGCTCCTTAAACAGCCTCTCTGTGTCATCTTTGCCCCTAGAAAACAGATCACGGAGCACACTTTTGAGATGATTAATCAAATTTCTGTCCAAAAACTCTGCATGGAAGAAACAGCATGAAATCAATATGCTCTGATGCAAGTGCAGAAAAGAAGAGGAGTATGGTTTAAATTGTAACACAACGGTGTATGGATACAATGTTTCAAATGTACCTTCACGTAGCACTTGTCTTGAATATAAGAACCTTCACATAGCACAAATGAAGCCGCTGACAAATGTTGGTAAAAAGTCACATGGTAAATTTATTCACAGCACATATTACCACCAACTGGTTTTAGAGCACATTGCTCCATTTACATGGTTAGCAGAAACATATTTAAACACAACCCAGTATATATATATATACACATATATATACACAACCATTTAGATCTTCTAATTGGCATGGAATCTCATTAATTATACAAGTGTACCTTTAAAAAACGCCTCAATACATTCATATAAAAAATCTACAAAATCCAAAATACAAAAGTGCCAATCAAAGGTGCATTGTAAACTTTGTAAGACACAGTTATGTTACCATTTAAACAGATGCTCCTCTGCTTTTCTGCACTTGCATCTGAGTGTATTGATTTCATCCTTGCCCCTTAACCGTCTCTGTGAGCCATCTTTTCTTCCAAAACAGCCTATGCATAAGTGTTACCTGCAGATTCCAGATTTGAAAAGGGATGATCACAGGGGTCAACTATGACCCCTAGATTTGTGGGCCCAGTTACTGATACAACTATCATGCCTCCCAACAGTCCCACTTTGCATGGGACTATACAGATTATGGGTCTCTGTGGTGCTGTCCCGTGTAGATCTACATCTGTCCCACATTTTGGACTTCATGTCTGGGACACAGGACAATGAATACTGTGTATGTGATAATACTGACACTCGACCTGGCAAGATCTGCAACCAGGGATGCTGGGGATAGAATTTGAGAGGTATGGATCATGATTGACATGCCCCTGATCTTGCATATTGTAGTAGGTTCTAAAACGTAGGTTAGATGATGTATTTTAGTCATTATTTTTAAAACATCCAGACCAGGGGTAGATTATTTGATTTCTAGGAGCCATAGAATTCCATAGAAATCATTCAATTGTCCATTACAAAGCCAAATAAATGTCCACCCTGAAGATTTTCAGGTGCCTGCCTTTGTTCTCCAGTAGTTATCGTACACTAACTTCCATGATACTCAGCTTGTCAAAAGCTGGCTATAGATTGTATGTATGTATTAACTTGTAAACTACTGAAGCTTCATGTTTTACTGTGAATGCTGAATTGCCAGATGATAACTTTATCACCTACCAGATGTGTCTTTTTTTGCTGGACTGACAGCTACCAGACAGCAACCTGCTATTTATCAAATGATCCACATTTTCCTCTGTATTTTCATCCTCAATGAATGCAGTTGGATGGCTGGTTCAAGATCAATGACTGCCTGTTTAGGAATGGACTCAATTACACTCAGTAGCACTTACACCATCACTCGCTCTGTTAGTTTTTGTTTATTTGTTTTTCTTTCCTTCTTCAATTTATTTACAAATGTTTTGCATTCGTTTTTGTGCAGGATATAATAATAATACAATAATGTAATAATATTCCATATTAATTACAATCCACTGAACAAAAAAAAAAAATGTAGCAGCAAACAAACAAAGAGGTAGTCGAGATAATGTAAAAATTGTGTTGGGAGTACATGGAATGGAATGCTGAAAGTATGTGGTCTGTGTCTGATCCCTGTCCATGGTACTGAAAAATTATGTAGGCTATGCAAAGCTACAAGCTCCTTGGCTTCATAAGGATTTTCACCCATGTTGCTATAACACGCAAATACTATTCACTAATAACAATGGAAGGAGGAAAAATAATGTAACTCCCCCTCCCCCCGCTTAAAGAGCCAGTATACTTTTTTTTTTTTTTTTTTTTAAATACATTGGCCCTAATGAGGGGTAAAATGGAATTTTATTCTCACAGTGGTAACCTCTATGCTGGGAAGACTGAATAGCCAGATTTGCCTTTTCACAACACTGTCATGTTGTCACAAGCATAATAATAATAATAATAATAATAATAATAATGTTATTCAACTTGTATTCAGAAAATAATGATGCAGTAATGACATTAAAAGGATCTATAACATTCCGAAGATTCTGTTCATGGGTTTCATCAATGTTTATCCAGGCTTCTTGAAAAGTACAACATATAATATTAGATATACTATGTTCAAAACAATTTAATAAAATGACCTGCTAATAACAATGTGTCTTTATCTGTAATCAAATATTGTAATACTTGTAATAATATTGCAATAATGGATTATTTAATTTCTAGGAACCATCGCATCTATATGGTTTAAATTCAGACACAATGAAAATGCAATGTCTTAAGAATGACCAAATGTGACTTCACACTTCACTACTGAATATTGATCTTCTTAGGATAAAGACTGACCTCTGGTTTTCATAATGTCACAGACAGATACTCTGTATTAGAATAGGTATATATGGATCTATATAGAACACCTTATATTAGATATACTTTTAAAACGGTCTAAGCCTGAGTTTCTTGAAATGTAATCAGTAGTATCCATACTCAATATTTTTTTAGAACCAGGTTCCAGTTCTTAAATTCTTACACTTTTTTTTTGCTATATTCATATTATAATATCATTATTCTCACCGAAGAGTTAAACTTATTTGTGTAAAAAAAAAAAAATGACCCGTGTAATTAAAAATATAGGTCATTTCAAGTATACACTGTCTCTTTAAAAATATTATATACTGGTGGACTCTTCTATTTAACGTTGGGCTATATCCTCTTGTTCAGCTTATCCCTTTACTGAGGACTAAATTCACTAAATTCCTTTCACAGTTTTTGATGATTTTTGTATTTTCTTTCAAGCTGCACATTATAAGTGTTTTTGTTCATTTGTGTATATTCTTAGCTTGCACCCTTAACAATAAATTAATTATCTTGTGCTGGCCTTTACCAAATTTAGTGAGTCGCAAGTGGGTTGTATATGTGACATAGTTTAATTGATACTTTATGTAAAAATGCTTAAATCTAAACGAATACTACAATTTAAAGTTAATCAGTTTTTTTTTCTTCTCTGCTGGTGTCAGGAAAATGTCATGCCATCATTTTGTCCATTATCTTTTGGTACTCTGCTTTGTCAAATATAAAATGGTATGCTACAAAACAAAATCTGAATATTGACAAGGTATCCAGGAAAAAAATATTACAGGTATTCTGATTATTTCTAAAAGAAAGGTCTTATTATATTTTGTTTTATACTTATAACTGATTATTACACCTTGTCATCAGTCATATCTGGTCTGCACACAAACCATGGCTGTTTTTATCTAATTCCAGGCAGTAAGTAGGATGTACATGGAGCTTGCTATGAAGCAGAAGGAGATGCGTAAAAGCCAGGAGAATCAATTTGTATATCATCATCTAAGCCCGTACTAAGTCATAAGTCAAGTCACCAAATCTACACACCTAGGCTAATTGCCTAGGGAAATGATTACAGATGTAGACTAGCATAGCCTCGGGATAAGTCCTTTATCAATATGAATCACATATGTATTAAATTACTTATGAGATAGCAGATGCATTATAGTATAATCTCTGGAAGTGAGGAAGTGTGAATTGCGCAATATGTTTAAACAATACCTTCTGATCTGTGAATACAAAATGCATGGTGAACATGTACAATAATACAAACAATGCTTTTGTGGCTAATTGTGGAAATGCACAATTTATGTGTACAGCTAAGCAGTCAGTCACTGAGACAATCAATCAAACTGCTGATGAAATAAGCAAATTCTGCATTATCTATTTGCCCAGTCTTTCTTGCATGGAGTCTACAAATTACATTTTGCTATTGAATTCCAGTAAATTTACTTACATCAGTAAAGCTGGAACAATCTTGCAAGTAAGGCATAACCAAAATTATTTATTACTGAATTTAGATGAAAGAAAAATACTTTTACAGAAGATCCATTTTTTTTTAGAAGCTTGGGTGATGTTCATTCCCTAGACTAACGCTATAATAAACACAGTTATCACATTAATGTCCGGCTCACAATGCTTTTTGACATACTTTTGTTTAGCTTTTAACACCACTGAGAGATGATCAGTACAATGTGATTAATATACTGTGCCTGTTTCTTAATCTCCACTAATATAACACATACATTTGAAAATAGAATATCATATCATTTATGTTAAGAATTTTATCTTCTGATTCCGATATGTTGAGTTCTTATTATGAATGTTGAGGTTTTTTTTTTTCATTGCAAATGGTTCTTTGGTGCGTGAAATTGTGCTGCAATATACAGGGTGACCTTGCGGAAGTCCCTCAGAAGCTTGTTATTATTTAGCATTCAATCTGGGATAATCCATCAGCTGATCACAGAAGGCCGAAAAGCCAGATGAGAAATAAGGGGCATTAATAGAAAGAATATTTATCTGCTTTAAATACTTGATCATGTGTACCGTGCAAAGTACATTTTTCATTAACCCCACACTTTTACTTCATCGTATACCTCAAGTCCAAAGTGCGTTTATTCCCAATAACTGAATGACACTTTCACCAATTTCAATTAAACTTAGCTCACAGTTTAATATTTATCAGTGTCTCTTAAAGGTTATAACTTGTACACAGCTGACAGGGCATTGAAAAGTGTTCAGTTATCACCCATCCAAACTTTAATGGAGCATCTCCCTATACACACCTACTAACTGTTCTGACTTAGGCAGGCAGTTCTGAAGGTAGACCAGTATCCTGACATTTTACCATGTGTCATTTTATCCTTCAGTGTTCTTTTTCTCTGGCACTCTGTGTAAAATGGATTTTAAGCATGACCAGTGAGACTGAGTACCGGCAGTTGGTTAGTTGCCCAATATCATACATATAAAAACTACAATTAAATTACTCATTAATCACACTGCACACCCACCCACTCTGCCACTGACACACACATACTCACTCAGCCACTCACACACGGGGATGGGACTCTTCATCGCGGCTGCTTCTGCGCAGCGGCTTCACCGCCGACTCTGCAGCACAACACAGATCGTCACTGGACATTTATTTGCTAAAGGTAAGTATTTTACCTATTTTAGTTTAAGGGTGCTAAGAATTAGGGTTTAGAATAAGGGTTTAGGGGGTTAATTTTAGTATTAGGGTTCGGGGTTACATTTAGTATTATGGTTTAAGGGGTTAATTTTAGTATTAGGGTTTAGGGGGTTAGTATTACGGGTCGGGGGTTAGTATTAGGGTTTAGGGGGTTCATTTTCGTATTAGGGTTTAGAGGGTTAGTATTAGGGGTCGGGGGTTAGTATTGGGGGTCGGGGGTTAGTATTAGGGTTCGGGGGTTAATTTTTGTATTGGAGTTATTTTTAGTATTGGGGTTATTCTTAGTATTGGGGTTTGGGAATCATTTATTAGGGCACCCCCCCTAATAAATGATTCCCAAACCCCAATACTAAAAAATAACCATTTTACTTTTACATTTGCAAGAGCTGACAGTTCACCGCCGACTCTGCAGCACAACACAGATCGTCACTGGACATTTCTTTGCTAAAGGTAAGTATTTTACCTATTTTAGTTTAAGGGTGCTTAGAATTAGGGTTTAGAATAAGGGTTTAGGGGGTTAATTTTAGTATTAGGGTTCGGGGTTAATTTTCGTATTAGAGTTTAGGGGGTTAGTATTACGGGTCGGGGGTTAGTATTAGGGTTTAGGGGTTGATTTTCGTATTAGGGTTTAGGGGGTTAGTATTAGGGGTCGGGGGTTAGTATTAGGGTTTAGGGGGTTGATTTTCGTATTAGGGTTTAAGGGGTTTGTATTAGGGGTCGGGGGTTAGTATTAGGGTTCGGAGGTTAATTTTAGTATTGGGGTTATTTTTAGTATTGGGGTTTGGGAATCATTTATTAGGGGGGGTGCCCAAACCCCAATACTAAAAATAACCATTTTACTTTTACATTTGCAAGAGCTGACAGTTCAGCGCTGAACTGTCAGCTCTTACATAGCCATGGCCGCGATGAAACGGTTGCGTTATTCTTCATTGCTGACAGTTCAGCGTTCTAACTGCCACGCTGAACTGTCAGCAATGAAGATGCGTCGAACAAGTGTCCTAGACCCTGCACACACACAGCCACTCAAGTCTGTCACTTACTCACACACACTCTTAAATTTGCCCCTGCATCCGGATTCAGAGTCCGGCAGCCTCTAAGTAGCTCCCACACCACCACACTCTGTGCTTGTCACTGTAGTCAGAGCACCAGGAGGTCATGTGACATTGGACGCTCTGACTTCCCCACATGTGAGTTTAGCACAGGAGGCTTTGTCCTATGTGGCTTTGTCAGTACCAAATTCCGTAATGATGTGCTCATCATTTGGTAACTGAACTTGGAAGGGTACTTGGTCTTTTTAGATTTCACAAAAATCTCCAGGGATATACTGAGGTATGGATTAAATTTAACTTAGATATTTGCTGGCAATTTCTCCAGCAAATATATTAATGAAAATGCATTCTGTATCAGTATTGGAACTTTTCATGCATACCTATGTATATTTGATTCTTGAGACGGCATGTGACCAGGCTGAAAGAACAGGTCAGACCTGCGTGTTCATCAGGGGCGTTGCTAGGTCTCCAAAAGATCCGGGGCTGGAGCCCGAGATAGATTTGATAGAAGTGGAGTAAATAAGCTCACATGGTTAGGCAGCATACAGACTGATATTTATGATGCCAATGAACAATAGGTATATATGGGTATATATCAGGGCTCAACAAATCCCGGGCACCAGGAAATTATACCTGGCGCCCAGTTATTGTTGTCCCTGCATGGTGCCTTCGCCGGTGGGATCGTTTTATTTATTTATTTATCCAGCGGAGCGTGAGGGACCAGTGTGTGCACGGGCTGCACAGTCTTATAGTGTCCAAGCACTCAGTGTGCTCAGCAGGGCTAGAAACAACAGCAGGGCACAGACCAGGCTAGAATGAGGTATAGCAGCCAGGAGGGCGACATATTGATAGATGCACTTTTTATATCGTAAACAACAACAAAATTGCTGACGTGTGTAAGTGTATGTGACTGACAGTGTGCGTGTGTGTATGACTGACTGCATGTGTGTGTGTGTAACTGATTGTGTGTTTATGTGACTGACTGTGTGTATGTCTGCCTGTGATCGACTGTATGTGTCTGTGACTGATTGTATGTGTTTGTCTGTCTGTTACTGACTGTGTGTGTGTGTGTGTCTGTGACTGACTGTATGTCAGCCAGTGACTGACTGTATGCGTGTCTGTATCTGTCTGTCTGTGACTGACTCCACAGCATTGTGCAAATGTGTAGGTATAACACAGACTCCACAGCAATAAAACACACATATACACATGCAGCCACACATACACACTTGCACAGTTACACACAGACTCCACAGCAGACTCCAGTTATAAAGTTATAACACAGACTCCACAGCAATAAAACTCACAGTAATGTGCAGTGTGTGAGTGTATCACACACTCATTCTGTACATTACTGGACCATAATACACAATAAGACAATAGGGCACGCAAGAAACTCACATTACTCGAAGTTACACTTATACACATAAATACACAGCCACAAATACACACATATACACATGCAGCCACACATACACACTTGCACAGTTACACATACATACACACACCCTTACACACAGAGTAATTCCCATGATTTCAAAATAACTGAGCATACAAAATGTTGTGTATGTTGCAAACACCATTTACCAGACTTTGAGAAAAAAAGTAAACCAACAGTCTCATAATATGCCATAATATAAGGGATATCACAGCTCCCCCCCCCCACCACACACACAGACATCCATCCTTAACACCCCTCCCCCACATAGATACCCTTACATAGACAACCTTACACTCACACACACAACCCAGACAACCTAAAACAGACACCCTAATACACACAGATGGCCTTTCCCACACAGATATTCTGCCATGCAGACACGTGTGTGAACCTGCAACTCTCACACACACATCATAAGTATTTATTTTTTTAATAAAAAAGGGGTCAAAACCTGGGAAGAATAGGCTGAGGTATGAAGGTATGCTCCTTCTACCCTGGGGAGAATAGGCTGAGGTATGAAGGTATGCTCCTTCTACCAACCTCATAAAAGAGAGAAGTGCAGGAAAGGAAATTGAGATGGAAATTCAACTGAATGGGAGAATTTTTCTAACTCTGTTACTTTAGCCTTCAGTTTGAAATTCCCATCTCACTTCCCTGCAATTCTCTCTTTCATGAGTAAAGCCCATAACTAATAATGTCGCGAATCGGGCAGCTGGGGGATGTCTGCACTATACGTGCAGAATTCCTCCATGCTGCCCGACACCTCCGTCTATTATGACGGACCAGCTGTCCGTCATAATAGACGGAGGTGCCAGGCAGCATGGAGGATGTCTGGACGTATCGTGCAGACGTCCCCCAGCTGCCCGATTCACCCTGGTGGCTAGTGAGGCAGCAGAGGATGTCTGCGCGATGAGCGCAGTCCTCCCCTGCTGCCGCCCGGCACGACCGCCGGGACTGTTGTGATCATATAAGCCGACAGCCTATAAACCGAAAGACCTTCGGTTTATAGACTGTCGGCTTATGGCGGCTTATTAGGCTTATGAAATACATGTAATCCTATGGGCTTTCTATAAACCGAACGTTCGGTATATAGAAAGCCCATAGGATTACATGGATCCATAAGCCGACAGCCTATAAACCGAACGACCTTCGGTTTATAGGCTTTCAGCTTATGGATCCATGTAATTCTATGGACTTTCTATATACCGAACGTTCGGTTTATAGAAAGCCCATAGGATTACATGTATTCATAAGCCGAAAGTCTGTAAACCGAAGGTCGTTTGGTTTATAGACTTTCGGCTTATGAAATACATGTAATCCTATGGGCTTTCTATAAACCGAACGTTCGGTTTATAGAAAGCTCATAGGATTACATGTATTCATAAACCGAAGGTCTATACGAACAACCTTCGGTTTACCCAATGTTAAAGTATAGAAGGCGAACGCGAACGCGAACATGCGATGTTTGCCGGGAACTATTCGCCGGCGAATAGTTCGGGACATCTCTACCTATAACGTAATGTAAAGCAGCACATTAATTCATAATTTATGGGTTTAATACTATAACCAGGTACATGGGATGTGTAATGCCATGTGTATGGACTTTTATTGCCATGAATATAAAGACTAAATATAAAGATGAATCACTAATATTCATATTGAATGTGATAATCAAGTGTGAAAATAAAAATAATATGAGATGATAACATTGTTTCACATTTGATTATCACATTCAATATGAATCATAGTAATTAATCACATTTCTCCTAGTAATCTCACTGGGATTCAAACTCACACACACTCATAACTCTGCCACTCTCACACACTCTGCCACTCACACACAGATACGCACACACTCATAACTCTGCCACTCACGCTTACACTCATTCACACACACTCTTCCAAACACTCACACTCTGCCACTCACACACACACTTACATTCTCCCACTCACACACATAGCTCTGCCACTCACGCTTACTCTCTTCCACTCACACCCACTTACACTCTGCCACTCACATACATACACATGCACACTCATAACTCTGCCACTCACACTTACACTCACTCACACACACTTACTCTCTTCCAAACACTCACACAGAGCCACTCACACACACTCATAACTCTGCCACTCACACCCACTTACACTCTGCCAATTACATACATACACAAACACACTCATAACTCTGCCACTCACACCCACTTACACACTGCCACTTACATACATACACATGCACACTCAAACCTCTGCCACTCACACCCACTTACACACTGCCACTTACATACATACACATGCACACTCAAACCTCTGCCACTCACACCCACTTACATTCTGCCACTTACATACATACACACTCATAACTCTGTCACTCACATACATACACGTGCAGACTCATACCTGCCACTCTCCTGCCACTCTCTCTTACACTCTGCCAGACTCATATTCAAAGCTTGAGGGGGCGGAGTTGCACATGAGGGGCGGAGCAGAGCGTGAGGGGCTGAGTATGGTGCTGTACAGCATCCAGATTGCAGCATAGGACCGAGCGATAGGGGTCGGGGCCTAGCGCGAGGGGGCATGGTCAGAGTCGCCATCCGGGGCTATGGAGGGGAGATCCGGGGCTTCAGCCTCAGTAGCCCCCCCCCCCTAGCGACGCCTCTGGTGTTCATTATATATTCAGATATAATGAGCACAGCCATTCCCTGACCTACTGGTCATGTGATCTGTCAGAGTGGAATAATAGGGATCGAAGGAGAAGGTTAAAATAAAGATGCTACCTTCAAAGGCGGTCAACAGCCAGTAGTGTGGTTGATTTGATCGCTCTCCTCCTGTTTAGACAGAGAAGCAGTAAACTATGCATATCATCGGACTAATCCTTCATCTCTCAGGTGGGTAGTGATGCCGTTGCACCTGATGGAACCACTAAACGCTTGGCATCAGTAGTCTCTGTAACCTGCTGTGATGTCTCCCATGAATATATTTTCTAGACAATGCAAGGCCAAATGTGTAGCATGCTCTGGGTATGATATTTCTTCATCGATGAAAACATAGATCATTTGTAATATACATGAAGCTGTGTTTCATCAATTACTTTTGCTGTGCAAATGCCCCATTCTCAAATGGATATATGTTTAGCACAGATCTCTTTTAAAGAGACATATGATTTTTAAGATATAATAAGAAAGATGAAACTGCAGTTTTTTTAAATATGGACTTGCTGCATATACAATCATTAATTTTCTATAACTGACTTGCCGTGATGCATTGGGATCTCAACATTTTAATCTGTTCCAATATTCCTCAAATACTAGATGAGATTTATTGACACCCCACGCAGATGAGATCTATTATCGGTGATAAATTGGTCATGTGTCTAATAGCGCCAGATTTTCTATCATACTAAGTAGGGAACTCAAAAGCAAAAACACTAAAACATTTATCGCCCGTTAATAGAGTCTGGCTCAGAGCAGCTCAATAAAGCCTGTTCCAAATGTTGTTGTTCAAAGGATGAATTATCATTGTGTTTCAGTCTATGCTAATGAAAAACAGACAAACTCACTTTTTTAATGGCAGATAAAAATCCCTTTGGCCCCTGCATTCTCATTTGATCATATTGGAACCTTATATTTTAGTAGAACAATTGACGCTCAAGCACTACAGTCACTGGGATTTAACAATGTCTTTACGTTTGATATGCACAGGTGTTCAGCAGTCGAGGAAATGGATACAAACAAAATTCAATAAAAGCTAACGGCACGCCACACTAGTAACCATCAATCACATCCAATAAAGTAATTTACAGAGAACATTTTTCGAGCTGAACCACGTACAGTTTTATTTATGATGCAACACAATGTCAGGGCAGAGATGACTTAGGTTAACGCATTTCGCACTTAGAGCTTACGGAGTGCTTACTTAAACTTTAGTATACGCTGACAGAGTCTATGTTAAGGCTGTGGAAGGAAGGTATTTAGGACCCAGAATCCTCTGTAGTCTTTAATCCTTCCCCTGCCCTAATTAGCAGGTGCTGAGGCTTTAATTAACAAGGCTCAGAGCAGAAAGACAAAAAATTTAATCTGGTCTGCAAGAAGCAGGACAGTGCAAAAAGCGGCACAACTGTAAAAGTACTAAAGGTTGCTCTACTGTGTTTGTTAGTAATGGTTACTCTACTGGGTTTGTTAGTAATGGTTGCTCTACTGGGTTTGTTAGTAATGGTTGCTCTACTGGGTTTGTTAGTAATGGTTGCTAAACTGGGTTTGTTAGTAAAGGTTGCTCTACTGGGTTTGTTAGTAATGGTTACTGTACTGGGTTTGTTAGTAATGGTTGCTCTACTGGGTTTGTTAGTAATGGTTGCTAAACTGGGTTTGTTAGTAAAGGTTGCTCTACTGGGTTTGTTAGTAAAGGTTGCTCTACTGGGTTTGTTAGTAAAGGTTGCTCTACTGGGTTTGTTAGTAAAGGTTGCTCTACTGGGTTTGTTAGTAATGGTTACTGTACTGGGTTTGTTAGTAATGGTTACTGTACTGGGTTTGTTAGTAATGGTTACTGTACTGGGTTTGTTAGTAATGGTTACTGTACTGGGTTTGTTAGTAATGGTTACTGTACTGAGTTTGTTAGTAATGGTTGCTCTACTGGGTTTGTTAGTAAAGGTTGCTCTACTAGGTTTGTTAGTAACGGTTGCTCTACTGGGTTTGTTAGTAATGGTTGCTATACTGGGTTTGTTAGTAATGGTTGCTCTACTGGGTTTGTTAGTAATGGTTACTGTACTGGGTTTGTTAGTAATGGTTGCTCTACTGGGTTTGTTAGTAATGGTTGCTCTACTGGGTTTGTTAGTAATGGTTACTGTACTGGGTTTGTTAGTAAAGGTTGCTCTACTGAGTTTGTTAGTAAAGGTTGCTCTACTGGGTTTGTTAGTAAAGGTCGCTCTACTGGGTTTGTTAGTAATGGTTGCTGTACTGGGTTTGTTAGTAATGGTTGCTGTACTGGGTTTGTTAGTAAAGGTTGCTCTAATTTGTTTGTTAGTAAAGTTTGCTCTACAGGGTTTGTTAGTAATGGTTGCTGTACTGGGTTTGTTAGTAAAGGTTGCTCTACTGGGTTTGTTAGTAATGGTTGCTGTACTGGGTTTGTTAGTAATGGTTGCTCTACTGGGTTTGTTAGTAAAGGTTGCTCTACTAGGTTTGTTAGTAAAGGTTGCTTTACTGGGTTTGTTAGTTTAGTACCCCCCATTAGTAAGGGAAATCATGTATGTTTAGTAAGTGCTCAAATAGAACTGGGCTTTTATTTGTAGATTTTCTTTTTCTGTATATATTTTTTTTTTTTTTCATGAGCCAATTGTTTGCTGGTTAAAAATCTATGCACATTTGAAATAAGCCCACACCTTTTTGATAGATGACTTTGCTTTCTGCCCATGGAAGGAGCAGCCCATTGACCTGCAAGATCATAATACATATTAGTTCTTCTTTGTGATGCAAATACGATGTGGTCTAAAATATGAGTTATATATCAGTTGATTCAATTATACAACGTTCAAGGACAAACACAGATGGATATTCATGGATTGGTATGATAAAGCTCACATTTTAACATTACATTATACAGGGCCTGTGAATAAAACTTCAACTCACCTTTTAGTGTTTTCACCCCTATATCGCTTCAACTGGAAAGCTGTTCACAGTATCCACTATCATTTCTGTAATGTTATATTTTCATGCATTTGCACTCTGTTCTCACTCTAATTTCAATCTCTTTTTATTGAAATACTTTATTAAATCACTTCATAGATCTTACGATTTCTAATGTGTGTTCTTACTCTCTTCTGTCTTCCAAGGTATATATATTAAGGAGTTTATAAAATTATTTTCCAGTAAAAGCAAACATTTTTCAATTTACACTAACCCATGAAAAAAAAAAAAAAAGCAATTTGTTCAGTAAATATTTGCCAAATACTATTGTAAATATTTGGATAGTGTGTCTTCCAGAAACTAATCAGCTGTCAAATATTTAAGTACTGAATGTATTTATTTTTCCTTGCAGTTTAATATATTTTAAATGGAAATATGGTAGAATGTGAATATAGCATATGTTTGTAAAGACTTTTTTTCTCTCTCCTAAGAATAGCCTGGCTAGTTAATACGGGCTTCTCAGCTTCAGGGTATTTTAAGGGACATAAGAAAGCCTAATACAGAGAAGGTCAAATGCAAAGTAATCCGGCTTTTTCAGACGATGGAAATAAGGGAGCTTTTTAGATAAAAGCATAAAAGTAGGATTGCTCTATGGTAGGGGCATTTTCAGGAAACAAAGGTTAGTAAGAGTGAGGTGAAAGAAACCAGAGGTTCTAAAAACTCAATTAGTAGATCAAAAAGCTGAAGGGAAAAAAAAAATGTGACAAGACAGGGAAAGAGAGAGTGGTGAGAGACAAAAAGAAGGATCAAAAGACAAAAAAAAACACAGATGTCTATAATTTACGGTCTGTGCCCAAGATAACATGATATCTGTTGTAATCCTCAAACACGTGTAAATTCTTTATGTAGCATTCCTCTTTATCTAGCTTATTGTCTAGTGTGTTCTCTAGTGCAATGAAGGCTGATAAAACATGTAAGAATTAAGACAAACACTGTTGTTAGCAGAAATGCACATTATGGGGGAGACTTAAAAAAAAACTACTTTAGCAGCAGATCCCTCAAGTCCTGTAAGTTACAAGGTGGGGTCTCTATGGATCGGATCTGTTTGTCCAGCATATACCACAGATGTACAGTTATGTTGGGATCTGGGGAATTTGGAGCCCCATTCAACACCTTGAAACATAAAATGTGTCTGCAGATAAGAACCACTCAGTCCATCTAGTCTTCCCGATTCACTCTTTGTTGTGTTCCTCAAACCACTCTTGAACAATTTTTGCTTTGTGGCAGGGCAAATTATCCTGCTTAAAGATGCCAATGTCATCAGGAAAAACAGATTTCATGAAAGGGTGTACATGGTCTGCAACAATGCATAGGTAGGTGGTATCATCTACATGAATGGCAGGACCAAAGGTTTCCCAGCAGAACATTGCCCAAAGCATCACACTGCCTCGGTCGGCTTGCCACCGGTCAGTGGTCATAATGTTATGGTTGATTGGTGTAACTTCTCTCAGTGTTTTGTAGCAAATACTGGGTAAAACACTTTAATTAAGGTGTTACATGTGCATTTGACTTCCAGGATGGTCTCCCTGAATGGTATGAAGCAGTACTTCAGGGGTAACAGCCATTGAGGAGCCATATAGAGTGCACATGCATGGTTGCATTGACATGCAGCATGCTAACTAGCCATGCATGAGCAGCTGCATTCATAGCATGCTAGATGCCAATAAACCACAACAGCATTCAATCAATCTGCACATGCACAGCCCAATGGTTGTGCACACACAGTGTCCAAGAGATGATAGCTACTTCCATCCACTCTTAAGATATATCCCTGTGTTGTTTAGAAAGATGGATTTAGAAGGAGGTATCTAATAAGATCTCTGTATTGAAAATGAAGGGAAATCAGAACAGGTAAAGCAAAATATCAGTTAGGTTGGACTCTGTACAGCAGGATAAAAGGTAGACACACCAGCTAATGCAAAACACATTTTTTTTTATAATTTAGGCATTTGCTTGCAATTCTGCTAAAACAATGTATGGTTACATTTTAATGTTCTAGAATAGTGTCCCCCAATTTAGCCCTGTAGGCTCTCCAACAGGTCAGGTTTTCAGGAGATTTTCTGAAATAACCCGGTTGGCCATAAATGATCCCAGTCGGATCTTTCAGAATGTGGCTGATTGGTCTGCTTTGCCAGCAGGACAAAATCCTGACAGCTGAATTTTGGGAATACTGCTTTGGAATCCCACTGAAAATAGTATTATGGGGGGGGGGGTGATAAAATATCTAATTTTTCTTACAATTTAGTTCATGCATAGCATTGTATATCAATTCAGTTTCACAATGTCCCTAGTATATATAAATGATTAAAAAAAGAATTTAAAAAAGAATACTTAACTGTTTTAGAGATAGAAGGGTGAGCAACATATTTTTTATTTTTTTCACTTCATTTTCCTTCTTTTTTTTCCTTCCTTCTTTTTATTACAAAAAATGCAAAAAGACATTACAAACATAACTAAACATTCATGTCATTCTAGACAATTGACTTAAGCTCTTCACTATATGATTCTTGTACACAAAAGTAATACAATGTCAACAAGTCTTCAAGAAAGTCACTTGCAACATTAATAGAAAGAACCATTAATGGAAAAGTTAAGCGCAAAATAGTCCTATTGCCCTTGTCATACTGTCTTGTCCCCTGTGATTAGATCTCATTAATTAACTAAACGCAGCCCTCTAGCTAGCGAAGCTAGTACAAAACCTTTGGCTGGTGAAATCCTCTGGGTATATATATATTCTTGTGGCATAAGATCACATTAACCTAACATTTGCCTTTCCAAAGTCAAGCAGTATAAACTGTCAAGCGAATTAATACTGCCGCAAACGCTCTGATCTCATCCCAGCTTAAGCTATTGTTTTTAAAACAGCCGGGAGAGATTTGAATTAAATCCCTGGACCTCCCTGGAATTGAAGTATCATTGATTGTATTGTTATCTCCATGGAGCTTACTAATCAATGCAGAACCTAATGAGAAGGCTGAAAAGGTAGCTGTAGTCTCTTGGTAAAATAGCCCTGAGATAGAGAACACCAGATATGTCGTCTCTACACAGCTGGAAGAATGTGTAACTGGAAAATGATGCTGCAATTGGAAGTTAATGTTTCTTTAGCATCAGTACTTGATTAAACTTTTATGATATAGGGAGTAATTATCTGTGTAATCCTATCCATAATAAGGAGATTTTTAGAGGTTGTATTTCTAGAGATCTGGAATGTGGAATTTGATAGATTTGATAATATTTTGTAAGTTTTACTAATGGCTGGAAAGCTTACTGTCACATACCTTTAAAGGCCATGCCTTTAAGCCACATTGTGAATATATATATATATATATATATATATATATATATATATATATATATAGCATTAGAATCTGTTCTTTGCCTTTTAATTTGATATATTAAGATTTCCATCCTTGAGTTTTGTTGCACGGATATAACTACTATGCAGGATATAATGTTTTGTTTTCGTAACCCATAAAAAGTTTATAAAAGAATAATACAATTTGCACTTATAATCTTTCAAAATGATTTTAATAATAGTTTTGGCCACCTAAACAACACTGCTTTATCAAACTATAATAGTTTTGGCCACCTAAACAACACTGCTTTATCAAACTATAATTATTGTAATGATAAAAACGCTATGTCAATAGTCGCTATAGGCGCTAGTAGTAAGAGTGAGTGAGCTGAACTAGAGAGCAGATGGGGGGAGATACAATGAGGAAGAACGCAGAGCTTGTAAAATAGGGATGGGAGAAAAATACTTGATTTGGAACGGAAAAAACATGACCCAAACAAAACTGAGTTGAGGTGGAGAGAAGAGAAATTAAATAATGGTTAATGAAAACCTGAAACGGGATAAAAAAAACGGGACAAGATGGGAAAAGATACAAATAAAAACTTCATAATGTCAAGGAGGAGCAACAACCCAGGGAAGAAGTGAAAGGGAGCTAAGATTACATGGAAGGGAAAGCTCACATTATATATGAAGAGTCAGTCCCAGTTAGCACTAGGTACAGCTCAGATAATGGCTAGCAGTAACTTGGTGATAGGTTAGCTGGTGCATTTCTCTGTTTTTTTTTTTCCAGTGCAAATGATCTCTCCAGTGTTTTTTAGTACAGAATTCTTGTTGATTTTAAACAACTTAAAATTAATACAGAAATTGGTTAGTTGTATTTAACTGAAACCAAACAAGCTCTGCATTATTAAGATACAATTTACTATTAATGCTACAGGTAATAGAGAAAACACAAAGGAGTCTACTCATTATAGTAAAACTGTTGGCAAACAAATGATGTTATGTTTAATTGACAGATAGCATCAGGTGTAGACATTTTAATTAAACATGCTTTAAAAAAGAATGCAAATAAGAGTATCTTGTTGAGCCCCCTTTGCTTCGTATATATCTGCCAGGGGGGCAGAAATTTTCTTTCGAATCTTGGGTCAGAAGGGTCAGATCTTCCCCAAGATTGTAAACATTTCCGTCCCTAATAGAGCTATAAGAAGCAAAGAGCGCTCAGTAAGTTACTTGATTGGTAAAAACGTTGTCCATAAATTTAAACACTTTTCCTATTATTTGTTTACTGCTGTTCATCCAAAAGAAGGCAAACATCCCACCATTATTTCAGTAATTTTGAATTCTGTTTTCAAAGGGAAAAAATCCTTCTTGACGCCAAATGGCAATCAGATTTCTTCTTGGATCAATACACAATAAATACATATTAATGCCTATACTAACATACATAGCTCTCTATGTTCTTGCTCGTTAAAAAAGTATCCAGGCCACTTTAAAGGCATCTAACATATTTGCTAGAACTACCTCTATCCCATACCCTTATTGTCCTTACAATAAAAAAAACCTTCCATTGCAATAGACTAAATCTCCTTTCTTCTAGTCATAGTTGGTGATCTCTTGTCCTTTGCATTGTTCTGTTAATGAACAGATTTTTATAGAACCATTTTCTATGGGCTCTGTACATAGAACATTATCATATCCCCTCTAAGATGCCGTTTCTCTAGTGTATACAAATTTAGCTTTTCCTGCCTTTCTTCATAACTAAAACTTTACATTATCAGTTTTGTAGCCCTCCTCTGCACTTTCTCTATTTCCATAATGGCTTTTATTAGAAAATGTTCCCAGAATTGAACTGTACAGTCAAGCTGGGGATTTTACCATTGGAAGAATAATACCTTCCTTTAGCGAGTCAGTATCTCTTTTAATTTATGCCAATATCTTATTTGTTCCAACTTCCATTTCTCTGTTGGATGTAAAAATTACACAAAGTTATATCTTAATAATACAGTATATTATCTTCTGATGCTTACAGATCTTGCTTACAGATCTGTAAAAAAAAAAAAAATGTCCGAATAGTATTAAGATATTTTGTTTGATTAGAGCCACCTGTTGTTTTGCTTAATGTTAAAGTAATCTTGGCCAAAGATTTATTGATGAAGGCTGGGTAGATGATAATTGCAAACTCAGTCACATGGAAATATTGATTCCAAGGATATAACCGTCAAATTGGATTTGAGATGAAACAGAAAATCACATTACACTGCGTACATTTATGATTAAATATGAATATTATACAACATTCTTTTTACGATATATTCTCTTCAGGTAATAATTTATAGCACTTGCCTGTTATGCCATCTGGCCTTGGAGCTTTGTCATTAAGGTGTTGTTTAATTACTATAGTTATTCCACCTTCTGTTATTTCTGTGTTTAAGTTATTGTTTTGATTTGGTGTTTGTTTTGGTAAAAAGTGTTTTCCACTAGCGACATTATGTGTTAATTACATAGGTTCCTATAACACAATAAAACGGTTGTTTGTGCAGGCCTTAAAGAAGGACTAACAGCAAAATGTTAAACTGAACAATAAACTTGCTCTGTTATAAGACCCTCAGTCCAAATGGACTCCAAGGTGTTTACAAAGCCTGTACAGCGTCCATTACTGATTGCGTTGGAGTAGCCAATGCGGTTCCTTTTTGTCACCGGATATGACAGAAAGTCATATGACTATTTCTTCCCTCCTATACTGCGTATTGAAGCGTGAGACAGCGGAGGGGGCAAGTGCGTGTAATGGACACCTAACTCAGGCATATTTTACTGGGCACTGTACTGTGGCTTTTTTTATTAGGCCCCTCATAATGGCATAAGCTATTGGGCACCTCACAGTGGCATGCTTTATTGGTCACATCTCAATTTCAATGTGGGTAATGTCCTGGGTGTGCATTGTGGGAATTGGGGCATGTGCTCAGGCTTGTCCTGTTGATGTAAAGTGGGCATTGGCTGAGATTAAGTGGGTGTGCAATGTGGGTGCTAAATGGAGTGAGGGAGGGAATGGAGTAGGGGGGGCACAGACAATTTGGTCTACAAGGGGCCTGACAATTTCTGATGATGGCCCTGGTGCTGACACTCCCCCCGCAATGCCACAGGAACATTTTTGTGAGGTACAAGAAATATAACATTTTATTCTTTATATTCACCATGCTAAAAAGTCAGAGGTCAGAAACCTTTTTCCACTCGTGGGACAGAAGCAAAATCTGTGAGGTGATGGCTGGCCACATTCATCTATTGCACTATATTTTATAATCTATAACTAATAAACTAAAGTTATATGCCACAGCTAGTTTTCCCATTAAAATATGTCCCCGGTTAGTTTTCCCATTAAATATACCATAGTTTGCCCATTACATTGTGTCCCAGTTAGGAGCCCCTTAAGTCATATAAGCTGGTATCATGAATACCATACAAAACCACCTTTGTAAAAGATAAATACAACTGTTAATTTGTAATGATTATTTTCACATTTGTTTAGGGAATAGAGAGACTATAAAATGTATAGGTAATTAATCACGGGAAAACTCAATTAGGCTTTACCGGTCATTTATATACCTTTCCTACTTTGACAAACATTTTCATCCCTGGTCAACAGCCCTGTTTCAGGTTTTAAAGGATCTCCGCATGATAAGAGACATCCTAATTGTCAGCTGCATTTAACACCATTGATCATCAGATTCTTTAAACCATGCATTTGTGGCATCTTGTCTACATTACTGCAATGCACTATACCCATGACTCTCAGAAATAGAACTTCATCTCATTCAGATGACCTAACTACTAACAAATCTTCCCTGCTCATGTCAAATTGCATATATTCTTTGCTCTCTCCGTTGACTTCTTATCAAATGGGTTCCTGTTATCAAGGCTGCCATAAGAATTGTGGGTGCCCATTACAGAATGGTCCATCCCAAAGCAATAAAAAAAAAAATGCCTGCTAATGCCAAAATTACAAAAGATAAATACAAATACAGAAAGTATTGCACAGTTAACAGGCTGCATAATTTTCACTGCCTTAGATTTAATAAAAAGTTGCATGCAAAGAAAAACAGCACTTGATTATAAAATGGTGTCAGATCAGGACCCCACCAAATCCTAGTAGCACTCAGATACTGACATTTTTCATATGAACCAGGTGGCAACATTTCAACCAACATAGGATCTTTTTTAAGTCATAAAAGCATGTGTGAACAAAGGGAATTTATACACTGCAAACTCTGCCAGAAGCATTCACCTTGATGCACAGCATATTAGTTTGCTTTAATGCTGCTCTCAATCAAAGGTTGCGTTCCCGCCTTTTTTTTCCTTTGAACTATACATTTGGCCAACAGAAATGGTAGCCTTGAACTCTGCCATGAATATATAACATATTATAATAAACATAATATAACATACATCATAAAATGATAAAATATAAACAATGATATCAGAACAATAGAATGCATATAAATACATTTTTGTAATACGTATATCACATAATAAGTAATACAGGTATATATAATTTAATAAAGAATATGAAAACCAACACACACACCCAATACACCACAAGAAAAGTTAGGGAATCGCTACGTATGAATATGTATATACATTAACATTTCTTTTTTTACACACCATAACTAGAGATTGGCATCACATCCCCGGTTATATGTATCATTCCACATAACGCCATGTGTATCTCAGTGTAATTTCATGTCCACAGTGTGGATGGCAACACTGATTATCAGTGAAAGGGTACCTTTCCAAATGTGCATGCACTATGCATTGGCATGAATACAAACGACCATGCCATGGTGGTAATATTGTCACGTGGCCCACTGACCACATTGCACATCACTGTCCGCTATACCAGCTTTGTCCACACATCCCTTGTAAGTGCTGTGGTCACAGGGCTCAGCACTGGACCTGCCATGCTAGAAGGCCTGGGTGACTGCTGTGATCACAGCAACCTAATATTCACAAGTGTCATCAACAGAGTGTCATCAATAAAATAAAAAAAAGACCCCTTAAAACAATTCTATTTTACAAGTGTCCTCAATACAAATAAAATAATAAATCACATAATTGAATATTTACATATGGCTGGAAAATCGTAACTATCTATTGAGTAAACAAGTATACATTTAGAAATAAAGCAATACAATAATACTAACAATATTAATAATGAAAGAGACATACAAAAACTAAAATAAAACAATAAACAGTATGAAAGTCAGCTGTAACATCCAGTCTGCCCTTGTCATATTCTCATGTTGTAAACTTCCTGCACAAGTTCCCTACTTGGCCCTTTCATGCTTTCTAGCATTGACTAACAGTATCTTGATTTAACACGATCGTATTGTTAGGAATATGCCTCCAGCTATAAACAAGTCGATGACCGTTGAGGTATAGAAGTCCCTGGATAGATAACTGACCTGTGTATTTCCCAAGTAGTGTAATCCAGATTATAAGACCTTGCCAAGGGCAGTGTTAATAAACACAGGAAACCACATGGGTAAAGACAGATACATAACAGTGCAAAGGCATTATACCACACAAAGAACTATAATTATTTTCTATTATTTTTATGTCTAATACATATATTATACCTCCTCTCAGAGTTTTTTTTTTTTTTTCTAGCAATTTCAGATGATGTGGCGGGGGACTTTTATGAAATGTTTGTTTCACAGCAGCAGAATAAATGTGAACCTCCCAGACACCCTGACTATTTGCTACCAGGACTGACCTTCCTCCCAGAGTCCCAGACCAAAATCACATTAAAAAAGGTGAGATGAGGTCATTTCAGCTCACCTATTTATCCCACTAAGCAAACTCACTAGGTTTGTCCTGCACACTGTATAACTAAACTGGTGAGATGATGTGTTCTTCTCATCTCAACTCCTCTGCAACTCACCTTTTAGTGAATAGCCCCCTATGTGTTAGAAAGATGAGCAATAATGCAGATAATCAGGATTTTGTTCATGTTTATACGTTGAGAGATAAAATTAATCAATTGCACTGCCAGTGCCTTGTAATATAATGGCTTTTCACGAGGCTTCACTGCCACTTTATTTACTAGAACCATTAATTAAGTGCTAATTAATGTTTATCTGTCACATTGAAGGATATTAACCCAATAGCCACCCATTAAAATAGCTGATAGGTGCATTAATAATTTTTTAGCATCTATTATTATTTTGAATATCAAGTAGGGTGCCAATAAAATAACCCATTAGGATTCATCAATGATTAAATAAACTCACATTTATCCAACACAAAGCTTTTACTAATTAACTGTTATTTGTGCCATATTATCAGAAGTGAAAAAAGTACATTCACCGTCAGAAATCTGAATGTTGGATTCATTCTGGGACTAGGGGGATTGTGTATAGTGGCCCACTTAGGTAGATATCACTGTTATATGAACATCATTTATACTTTTTCAACACTTGCACTTGCATTATAAATCTGGGTTCTAAAAAATAAAATCTTAATGAATAAATAATGATCAAAAGAAGATGTCTGAATAAACAAGGGTGCAGTGGTGTACCTAGAATATTTGGAACAGAGGGTAGAACCCATGTAGTGACATCTCTGTACATATCACACACATACACTATATGGACAAACATATTGGGACACCTGACCATTACAGCAAGAGAGACTGTTATGACATCACATCTAAATACATACACATTAATATGTATTTTGTGCCCCCTTTGAAGCTATAACAACTTCCACTTTTCTGGAAAGTCCAAAAAGTATTGGAATGCTGATACATTAAGCTTTACCTTCACTGGAAGTAAGGGGCCTAGCCCAATCCCTGAAAAACAGGCCCATACCATTATCACTCTTCCATTAAACTTTACAGTTGACACAATGCAGTCAGACAGGTAACTCCTGGCATCCACCAAACCCATACTGACCCTTTAGATTGCTCCAGATTCCAGTGGCCTGCCTTTTGCCACTTGATCCAATGCTTGGCATTGTACCGTTTTTGTAATGATATTAATACAAGTGGAAGTTTGGAACTCTTCAGCTATGGAATCAACAGGGGCAACTTTTACACACCATGCGCCTCATTGTTCTGTGACTTTACGTGGTCTTCTGCTTCATGTCTGAGTTGTTGTTGTTCCTAAACATTTCCACTTTCCAATTATACCACTTAGAGTTGACTGTAGAATATTTAGCAGGGATGAAATTTCACAAACTAACTTTTTGCAAAAGTGGGATCCTATTACTGTACCATGCTTGAATTCACTGTGCTCTTCAGAAAAACCCTTTTTAAAAAAAAAAAAAAAAAGTATATAAATGCAGACTGCATGGCTAGGTGCTTGATTTTATACACCTGGCTCTGATTGAAACACCTGAATCCAATAAGTATGTGGTGTATCTCAATACGTCTGTCCATACAGTGTATATATGTATATGGATATATATTGGTATTTATATTTATATATTATGTTAAACTTTTTTCATATTTAATAAAAAAAATGTATTGAACAACATAGCGGGGACAGACGTGACACTGGAGAGCAGAGCGGGGACAGAGGTGATACCAGAGAGATGATTGTGTCTAAAACGTATCTTCTGGCAGGTAGGCACCTCCAGTGTCCTGTACGCTGGGTGGCAGTGTGCGGGGTCACATGACCCTGCACATTCAATGTCAAATGAACCCACACAATGAACTGGGTCATAGCGATGGCACTGGCAGCATCAGAGGGTGTCTTCCCAGTGCACAGACATCCTTCATTGTTGCCCCCACTAGACAAGAGGGAGATCATGTGGGGAATGCTTATCTGGCACCCCCTTTTGCATTACTCCCTGGGTGGACCTCCTCCCCCTGCACCCTTTTATTACGTCACTGCCAGGGCATCTGAAGGCCAGTAACAGGTCTTGAGCACAGGCCTTGAATTCATTGTTATAGCAATATACCTAATTTCCATTAGCTAGTATATTTACTATACTTCCACTTCAGAGCATATTTGTTTTGTGATGTCACTTATGTGCTTGTGAAATAAGAAGATCTTTAAGACATATTTTCTAGCAAACAAAGTACTAATAATTGTGAACCAATCTTCAAGAGAATTGTTGAGAAAAACATAAGGCTATTTATATGGTAATGAGAATTCCCCTTTAACCCAGGGAAGATTTAAAGTGGAGATAAACACTCAAACATTGTGAAACTATTTACGATCTAAAAATTGGGAGAAAATAAAATATTGATTTCCAAGGCCTATGCTCTACTCAGATTAACCCATCTTTGCATGATATGAATTATAGATGAATTCATAATTTAGACAAGCCACATTCTGTCTCTATTGTTATTGGAACAATGTTTACTAGCATTGTAATTTTATCTCTCCTCACACGTCAAGACCATGATTTTAGAGAAGGATTTTATATAGAAGATGATAGAACCACAAAACAAAACGGTAATATAAGGGTCGGGGGGTAGGACACTGGTAGTAAGAGAATGGGGAAGCCAAGTGCAAAGCATTGGTCCCCGATTTTTTGGTATTAGTTTTTTGGCACAGAAGCTGTTGCAACTGTCTGATAGGGGCAGTAGCCAAGAAGAAAAGCCTGGGGATGAGGAATACAAAGTCAAAAGATGCCCAGCACTCGATACAACCGGATAACTTTATTGATTAGGCAATGTTTCTGGTTAGATTCCAAAAGTTCCATATGTCGAAGGGGCGTGGCAGATGCGTTTCGTCATAGTTCAGCATTTCTAACCGCTAACCAGCAGTCAGCTGACATCCTTTCGACAATACAACATATGGCTCCAGTCATCACATCTTGTGAGATTTCTCAAATTTTAGAAAGTAAGCCTTGGTTGTAGGAGATTTTAATACTTGATCCATCGATCTATTGTTATTGGTGTTTTTGTCTCTTTTACTTCCTACATATTTGAGCTGTGTGTGAATTTACACAGACCTGAAGAGTCTAAGAAAGTGGTGGAAGTGACCCTAATTAACACATCTTTTTCAACATCTGAGCAGTGTATTACAAAACAGTAACAAAATAACCCTCTACACAATACTTGTTATTTTAACAGAAAGCACTATGTTTGTTTCTTCTTTTTTTCTTTTTGGATTAAATTTAATATCTGCAATCAACAATTATAAATAAGTATTCAACAGCACACTTATCACTTTTTTCTATTTTTATAATTTATTCATATTTATTTATCATATCCCCTCCTTTTACCTGTTTGACAATGTAATGGTGTTTTATGTATAGTCACAAAGTCCAGTAAATGTCCACCATAAAAGAGGTTAGTGCCTACCCCTGCTCAATAGACCATTAAAAAAAAAAAAAAAAAAAGGATCTCATACCTGATAGGCAGCAGAAATCCTCACTTCACATGTGTGCTGGGCAATGCATATTTACATCAGTAAAATCAATACCTTTCAGTGTACGGGTCTTATTTGCTGATTTGTAACCACCTATAAGGAAAAGGCATGCTGGCTGCACAGTGCATAGTTGCCATTTAATAGTAAAAAACATTGTAACCGAACGCTGTGCGAAAAATCTAATGAAGGGATGTATAATTTATACTTACCGTTAAACTGGGACATTCTTAAGGTTTGTCATGCAGCATTGATCTAATTGATAACATCACATTTTAAAACCAATTTCAATGTGTGCAAAAATATATATTTCTAAAGATGGATGTCTCTTTGTACGTCCTATTCCCCCTTTTCTTGCTCACCGTCTCTCTCTCTCCCCTTTTAATGTCAAGCCGTTTAACTGTGACAGCTGGTGAGAAATCATTAAAGGTAATGCTGTGTTGGTAGCCAAAAAAACTAGAGAATGTGAAACGTTAACATTTAACGAGGCGGAACGCGTGTACACTGACATCTCTTTCAGAAGCTTTTCAATACTTTTCAAGTGATTCCCTAAAGTAATCCCATCATTTTGTGGAAGGACTTACATCAATGAAAATATCTGAACCTGATATATTTCTGTATTCTATAATCATCCATGAATATAACTCTTACTGTATTCCCTTTTAGTATGGTTGCAGGTAAATTCCTACACACACACAAAAAAAAAAAACGTATAGGACATAACAGTGACAAACCCACTTGTTAAATGAGGAATCTGTTCTGTAAGAGCAATGATGGCCCAGCAATCATTCATGATCTACAGGAATTGCACAAACTGGACCATCTTGATTTAAATCAGTATCTGCACTCAGTGGGAACACTGGACAATATGCACATTCCAGATCTTAGTCTCAACTGAAGCCAAGAGACTCAACTCAAATGGAAACAAAATGCACAGTCAATGGCCAGTTTATTAAGCATTGTGACCCAAGTAAAATATGATTTAGTCCCTATTCTGTTAAGCTTTTACCTAGACAAGAACTACTCAACCCCTTACTATTGAATTTAGATGTATCAAAGCATTCAATATTTAAGAATAGATTTAGCCTATATGCTGAGAAACTGTAATCTTTAATAGCTAGGTTGTGGTAATTGTGAAGGTATATATGTCTTTAACTCATAATGATTAATAATTCAATTCACTGGGAAATAGATATTGATTTATCAATAATAGCTAACGTAATTAATTAGCTGTAGCGGCATGTATCATTTTGAAAATTAATTGTTTATAAATAAAAAAACAAGCAAAACAAATGTTAAAGACAAATTTGCAATTGTTAGCTTTGAATTACACTGCAACTAGCGGGGATTTCATATGAAGAAAAAAAATGATTGTGATTGGCTTACTGTCTGCCAACCAGATACCTTCAATCCTAGCTTCACCATTGGCTTGAGAATGACCTTTAGGGTGTTAAAATGTTGCAACATTTTTTTGTGTAATTAAGCACCTCACTATTTGAAGTACATTGTTTTTATTTTATTTATGTAAAGGCTGTGCATGATGCCACAAGATATGAGGCTGTAATGCAAGTCTTGACTTTAAGAGTCAATAAAATTTATTTCACTGCCTCTTTCATACCATACCGAAACCCTTAAAAAGGTACTGCAGATTGCAGATAGGGGGTTGCCACCTTTTCTTCAAAAAATGCCTCTAGGGTCAGTCAAGCAACAGCAATAAAGCGATGGAAGTGATTTGTGATCACTTCCGTCACTTTTGCCGAATACAGGGCAGCACCTTATTGGAGGGCCTGCTGCTCTCCAGTATTACCAAGATGACTGCATGAGGTGATCACGGTGCCCATGGAAGCAAAATATTAGTGTTGCATGAAGCCTCGATATTGAGGCATCATATACAACACCAGCTAAGCATAGCCAGTTATCTTTGACCACTGCCAGGCACATCAATTGTCAAAAACAGCTTGTTTTTGCATGACTTACCATTTAGCCCTGGGTTTTGTCTACCTTAATACCATTTAATTGTCTACCTTAATACCATTTAACTTTTTCTTGTCTCAGCCAATCACATGCTTGCAGTGACTGTTCTGTGAAAGTAGCTTGCAGGCATGAAACCGTGTATAGATCATATTTCATTAGGGTACTTGTAACTCTACCTGAAAATCTTGTTATAACTTGCACTATAGTAGATATTTAGTTTTACGTTATACTGTTAGCGGCACAATTAACATTTCACCTGAAACTAAAACTCACATGATCTAACCAGTCAAAAGTATGATTACACTAGAATACAGGTGATGCACTTTGAATTTCATAATGAGATTTAACCTTTTTGTGACAAGACATTTTGACCTTGTCTTTCCCTTGGTGACAAGGGCTGTTTTTACAGTTCTGGGGTGTTTATGTATAGCTGTAATTTTCTTCTCTCACATAATGTACCAACACAAATGATATTTTGGTTTTATCTTCATAAGAAGGGCTTTTATTAGATACCATTATGTTCATCATATCTTATGATTTACTACAAAAAAAATCATAAAATATGGTTACATTTTTTTTTTAAAAAAAAACACTTTTTCTAACTTTGACCTAAAAAATTATTTACACAAATACAATTATTAAAAAAGGCCCCATCTAAATAGTTTCTAAATGTTGTCCCGATTTCAGAAATATGCCAGGCAATGGAGTTGCCAGCTGGACGTGCCGGACACGTCCTATGTCGTCAAGGGGTTAAAAGGGACCCACGTACAGTGTCCCAAAATGTTTGTTTTCAATAAGTGCTGCATCATGTAAATTAAAGGAAAATACATAGATCGGTCCACATATAATATGTCACTCTCTATAGCAAAGGTCCTGCCTATCTCCCCAAGCCCTCCTTCTGGTGTTGCATCACAGCGCACAGACCTGTATGAAACCACACCCCCTGAATGCCAAGCACTTTAAACAGATGATTTCAACAGAGACTCCACAGTAAAAATGTATGAAAATAGTTTCAGAGGAGAGCAGCCTGCTTCCTGTGTATACCATCTCAGTTATGTCAATGAACTTAGAGGCCCATGTGAAATTATTTGCATAGTAAAACTACAGAAGACTTGCCATTTATTTTAAATTAAAAATAAGTGCATTTCACATATATTAAAACACATACAACATACAGAAAATAAGCTAGGTTGTACTGCCTCTTTAAATAAACACTCCCAGCATGTCTGTGATATACAGTGTGAGGTACCACAATAGTAATTGTGATCTGAAATCTAGACCCTAGTGAGACCCTAAATATATGGACTTTGGTGTAAAATTAGGACTGTTCTTGTAAAAGAGGCATACTCATGACGTTTGTTATTCTAAGAATATTATATTAATCTGTGTGTATTATGATTGCAATCCCAGTCAATGCAAAGTAACACACAAAGTGCCTAAGTGGCAGTATTTATATAAAGAGATCCACAATATATACTCAAAAAAGTTCCCGTTCCTTATGACATTGGGGTAAGGCACAGTCAAAGTGCCATAAAATGGCATGAAGGACATGGCAAGACTTGTAAAGATGTCACATAAAAGTCACAAGTGATGTATGCTTTCAGCAATAGGAATAAGATGAGCACAGAGAAGGAACCCTAGATTATCAAATCTTTCTAAAGATGTTCTGACTATTATCAGAACACATGCCATTTCAGTGTGGCGGACATCTGGTAAATCTTCCTCTGTTAATAGAAAATGTTGCCTCTGGGACATTTCTGGGGTTGTTTTTTTTTTTTTTTTCTTTCTTTCTCCTTTATAGCCCTACTTTCGTTCGCGATAAAGGTATCCTTGTTTTTATTTTCAGAAAACAGATGGATTTTGTCGTGTCTAATCAATATTCTGTGCATCTCCTGACCTATGCTGCAGCAGGCAGGCATTAGAAGTGTAACAAAGATATGGTCCTGAAGATAGTCTCATAGCATTTTGAGTATAAAGGGTGCAGGTGTTGGGAGAGTGAAAAAAGATGTAATGGTTGTTATCATACTTATAACAGCCAATGCACCTGTTTTATACACTATGACTATCCACTATGACTATGACGCTGTTTTTGCATGACATTTAATGACTAGAAATGCATTAGTTATTGGCGCACTTCTGTTAATTGCAATAGAGCTACCTGGGAGTTTGAAAATGGCATTATACATTGGCGCACACTGAAAATGTGCGACTACTGGCTTCAATGTGTGCACCACTTTTATATTGTCCCTCCACATTATATTTGTGAGTCATTGAAATGTTGTACACTATTTAGGAATTATCTAGTTTTATGTTGGAAGTCATTATAGTTGTATATAAGTAAGTAAGTTAAATCTCATTTTATCTGTATTAAAAACATGCTTTTTTAAAGGTCTCTCTCTCTCGGTAACTGCTGTCCAAAGATACAGACCCAAACATGGTACTGTATGGATGAGTATTAAAGGACAACTCGGACTGGAAAAAAGATCTTTCTTTTTCATTGCATATTAAAACACCACTGGTTGGTGAAGCTTTAATCCCTAGCTAGTGGTTTTAAATAAGAGAAAATAAACTGCACATGAAACAAATGATACAAAATGCTACTTTTTTATTTTATTTTTGAAATTACCCAATATGTACAAATCAAATTGATTGGATCCACTTTGGCATCTAGAGCTTGGATCACATCTGTAATGCCCTTTATACAAATGTGCAGTATGTATTGTTATTTAAATTGGTTCAGTTATGCGTATAGATTAAATGGTTTGCTATTTTCTTTTAATTATGCCAAGTTGTGATGCTTACAACAAGAATCAAAATAAATAAAAACAAAATGATTGCAAACTGCATTTTAACTCTGCTACTTTATAATTGAAAAATGCAAATGCAAGTGGAAAGTTTGTTTTTTGTATTGACATTCTTCACCATACATAAATTAGGGAATTAATAGGAGACAGAGGAAACTGTCTGGTGTGCACTACATGGAGCATATTTCAAATTAATAGATGTGTACATAGGAATACATTAATGGGTAAGAAGTAAAAAAGAGAATGAAGCTTTTAATAGCGGTTTAAAAATCCAACAATAATCATCATTCTGGGGCAATACTAGCATATAGGTAGTTAGATAGGTATGTATAACTGTGATGTCCACACCACTGGTGACGTGGTCTGAACACCTGGCACCAAATACAACATTAGAGAAACAGAGAAATTGGGGCGCATGTACCGGGAAGAGAAACAAGAAAAAATATTAGTGCAACACAGTGACGCAAGTGGGTGGAGGAGAAACCCACTATGCGTCCCAGGCTGTGCCCGATCACGTGACTGGGACCGGAGAGAACCACCCCCCCGACACACCTCCTAAATCTAACTACCAATCGGCACCTAGATGGACCCTCCGTGACGTCATATAGGGCATCTGTCTAATACCAACGGGATACGTTGGATAGACAGTCCGGGACACGTGACCTCCTGCTCTCCAAATACCACTTTATTCATAAACGCCTGACAGACCTGTAAACAAACGCCTTAGCCAGTGGAAGTGAGGTGTGTCGGGGGGGGGGGGGGGGGGTTCTCTCCGGTCCAGGTCACATGATCGGGCACAGCCTGGGACGCATAGTGGATTTCTCCTCCTCCCACTTGCGTCAGAACCTAGTGCCCTGCTCATGATGATGATTTTCTTACAGGTGAAAAGCATTTATGAGTGTTTTGGAGCCTTTTTAAGGCGCTTTTTCATACATGAACAGTCAGCACTTTACTGCAGATTTGCACACAAAAGTTAATCTCCTGAGGAAGCCGACAGCATAGCCGGCGAAACACGTTGAGAGTGGATCCAAGCCGTTTTATCTTCAGAAGTATTACCTGAGTTTCCCATCCTGGTGGCAGCAGGAAAGAGGTTCATCCTTCAGGACTTTTTCACGCAAGTTGCACTTTTAGTGCTCTAATATCTTGTACGTGTATTTGGTTTTAAATATTGCCTGTTTTTTGTCAGCCACTGCGCAATATTATTTTAATATGTTTTTTAGATGATGGATTAAACAGAATGACCACACTTCTTTGATGAGCCTGAATTTATTGCTCGTTTGCGAGTGTACCCCCTCAGCATTTTTAAACACATCCAATTGTTTTTACTGTGTTGCACTATTATTTTTTTCTTGTTTCTGTTCCCGGTACATGCACAACTATTTCTCTGTTTCTCTATTGTACCAAGTGCCCGAGGAGGACTTAAGTGGGTGCTGCAGTGCCAGAGGAGGAGTATATATTTATTTATTATTTCACTGGTTCGCACTGTTTCATTACACTGAGTTTGTGTTAGTGTCACCTTTTCTTCTTTCTATACCAAATACAACATTGCCACCTTTACAGTCAGGTGGTTCATGGATGACTTTTTGTTCATGTACACACAGGAATAGAAAAGACCCTAAAACCCTTTTATAAAATGACCGAACAGCATCTATATTTAGTGGTTCGTCCATAAGATTGTTAGGGTGACCACATTTTATTTCTGCCATTCAGGAACACAGTATATTGAGCATCAGATTACACATACTGTGTATTATTTTAACCTCAACTATCATATACACACTGATTTATGCGCACACACTGTCACATACAAATAAAATACACACTTTATACATTAATACGAACCATGGAGAATTCAGATTTAATATTATATTATAATCCTCATATTATAATGTACATACAGTTTCACACATATTATATATGCACACTTTACATATTTCTCAAAAGTGCAGCAATGTCCCTTATCCCATACATTTCTTTGTTCCATACCTTCGGCTCCCATAATGCTGTCAATGATATGGAGTTTATGTGCTGCTCCAATATCCCAGTCTGTGCTCCTGTACTATCCCTATTATCTGCATTCTTCTTCCTTCATCCTTCCAAGTGTTTCTAATGTTTTTAGTGAAATTGTTACTAATGTTCTACATCTTGGTTCCTTGACTGGTAAATTATACTTGAAGTATACTATCCATACCATGCTGGCATCCTTTGTGCATTTACAGTGGATGCTATGCAGTCATTAAAACCCAAGTGATCAATCTTCAGGAGATTTGCCTATGCATTTCCTTATGCCCTATGTAGCAACTGCCTGAGTTCCTGCTAAATGTATTGTGAACCACAAGTTCTTCTATGGGTATACGTCTTAATTGCAGTCAATAGGAACGGAACGTCACTGAACTGAGAAATGCTTTGAGCAACAACAGTAAATCCAACCGATTTTATATCTCAACTGATTGATTATCCTCTTACACACAATATGTTTGGTATCTTTTAATCTTCCATTCCTCAGTCTATTGTCATAAATTCAGATTCTATACATTTTATAAATGTAAATACTATATCTTTGACTCTGTGTGAATCTACATTAAAAAAAAGAAATGTATAAAACACATAGCGTGTTAAATGGTTAGTCTCCATGAATCTAAAGCAGATTTAATTCAATCCCCCCAACATTGCCTGGGGGAAAATATGGCTCACATGTATTGACATGATCCAGTGACATCTAGGATACATTTCTTCCAGTGAATGAGGTTTGGCATCTGATACGATTCAGATCTCATCCATTTGAGCATAACTGCACTACATATCAGTAAGCCATGTCAAGCTGTGTGCATACAAGAGTGAAAAGGTACCGCATGTTACCGCTCACCAAAAGCAACTGCTGGTAAATTTAAAAAAAAAACAATGAAACCTTTTGATGTGGATAAGTTAGTTATTGATAATTGATTTGTATAATTCAAAGGACCCAAAATTACCATGAACTTTACCTTTCATTATATTGAATGTTTGAGACAATGGGAATTGGCACAATAACACAATTCCAGAAACGTTTTGATGACTGATGTCAAGGTAACTACATTTGTAGTATGTACCATGTTGGGGATCTGAGACACAAAACTGCAACAGTTGTTATTTGAATCTTATTTCATGTTTTATTAAAGCAAAAAATGCCCCAGAAGAAATAATTGTAAAGTGGTTGAGATTTTATCAGCTGGAGAAAATTAGCCATGAAGAAAGATCCTATCTGTTCTTCCAAAATAATACATGTTGGTTATGCATTATTCCACAAAACATTCACTCTCGGATTGTAATGTCATCTTTTATTTATAACATAATAGGATGCTGACCTACTCTGCGGAGCCTTATGGTGGGAAAGTAAAAGTACAAATCCAAAGCGGCAGAATTTAGCTATACTGCAATACATAAAAAGCAATGTCTTTACTTACAAGCGCTTACAGTATAAAAATGAAATTACAAATGGTATAAATATTACTCGTGCTATTTAAATGATTACTATATTAATGGTGAGCACTAAATAGCTCGAACACTGTATCTCCACTTTAAGCCCAACATTAGCACACATTCAGCTTTTACCTACTTCCCGCTCTACAGACGTAGCCGTATTTAGTACAGCTATGCAGCAGACTTATTGTTGATCTTTCTGTGAAGAGAAATAACATCCAGTTCAAGTTGGTTCTAAGAAAGATCTAACAGAACCTAGAGTTAGATCTGTAAGTTTATATATTGTTAGACATTAGACTTTATGTTTAAGACTATAGATGGGTCGTTCAAGAAGTACACAATTTTTTTTTTATCTGGATGCAGTTAGTAGTCTAATCAACAAACCTACAAATGCAAATAAGGTAAGTATGTATAGAGAAGCTGCACATAAAAGTGTCAGGAAGTTAAAAATGGGACCAGTATGCATGTTTTCTATGCTCTAAGTGCACAGGCCCAAACTGGTACCGATACATGTAGCACTAATTCCTGACTTTTCATTTATTAGTACACATTATGACATTTGGTGCAATGTACATAAGCACAGCTGATGATAATGGGCACACAGAGGTTCAATTAAGCATTTCTTTAATAATCCATTGAGTGAGTGTAAGGGAACCTGAAGGACCCAATTTTGGATTTCACTTGATTCCAGTGTCCAGTCATGAATTTACATTACTTGGCACAGATTGTTCACTCTTCCTATTGTTGTATTCCCAAATATCTGTGGGCAGATATAGACAAAAGCACTAAACCACTAACTGGCCTGTAAACAAGGAAACTAACCAAGTACATGGCTGTAGCCTGAAAATTGGTTGGCCAACCTATTTCTCTAACTCATAGACATATTTAAAACCTGTGTAGATGAAAAGCCATAAAACATGATCTTGTTTTATACTTGCAATATTCAAATAGTCTCATGTGGAGTGTAAGTCATGATATTATAGTTTCTTTAAATGTTATCAATACTGATGTAAAAATATTTTACAATAATTAATACTATGAAAATGTATACTCCTTTTAAACTGAGGCACAAATAGTTACTCTTCCTATTGCTGTTTGTGAGGAAAAAAGAGCCTAGATATCCGAGATGGGAGCAGCATGGCATCATATTGCATTGTTAAATTAATTCTTCATTAACAAATGACATCATTGCAAAACAGCCAGCTCCATGAACATTCCTACCATATATGAAAGTAACAGACATGTATATGGAAAGCAGTTATTCTTAAAGACACAGTCAGTCTATTAATAAGCATTAATTGTAAAATGCAGAGTGCACTGTTTATGGAACTCCCAGTCATCTACACAATGTTCTCTTTATGGTAAACTATTTTACTGGTATCCATTTTCCATAAAGATTTGTTCTTATAAACACATCGGAATCTCCAAAGAAATTCCCCAATAGATTAGAGGACTGGGCTGTGCTTTTATGTCATCTTACGGTTTAAGAGAGATTTATAATATTTATAGGCTTGTCCAGCATGTCACTATCTTAACCTATGGAAAATGATTGTGTGGTATACACTACCCATGTTAACTCATTACCGCACACCAACAGCCGTGTATAACTACCATGTTTGTAAATAAAAAAAATCAAAGCTGATAACTCACTGGCCAAGTGGGAACACACATTTGAGGATGCAGCAGCTATATGCTTGTGAGTCAGATAATTATATTTGAGTTAACATGTAGACAAGTAGTGAGTGACCCACAACACCCAAGAACAGTGTGGGCAAGTGTGGTAGTCATCAGCATTGACGAGGAGCTACATCCTATAGTAGATATCAATATTCGTTCTACTTAATTTTGAGAGCGAGGCCTATATTTCTTTATTGTGAATATTTTGAATGGTCTCTATGGAACCGCAAGATTTTCTTTCCACCATTTCACTATTAGTGAATGTAATGAATCTTATGGTTCATTTCACAAAGCCAGACTGGTGTGTGTATTTGTGTTTAGCAATGTATTATTCACTGCAATGTATAACTATTCACTTACTTTAGGTGGAAGGGGTTTTTATCCACACTTTTTTTCCCCACACCACAACTCTTTTGGTATGTACTTTACAAGTAACACCAAGCCTCCATAGCAAGCCAGTACTGGCTTTGCTCCTTTTCCTGAGTTGTGTTTCATAGCTGTTGTATACAGCAGACACATACTCTAAGGAATCCATGTATAAAGTGGAATTATGAGGCACAAAATGTGGTTCTTTGCTGAGCTAATGTGCATATGCCTACCCAGAATCCTTGTGAGAGCACGTGAGATTTATGTGGTAAAGTCAGTCATATATATATATATATATATATATATATATATATATATATATATATATATATATATGGCGCACTGAACCAAAGGCAGAACAAATTCTTCACTTAACTGTATGCAGGGAAAATTGATGATTTAGCTTTTTTTCTAATTTGAAATCACGCTACATACAAAGAGGTAGTCTATATTTTTTTTTATTTGCCTTTCCATTTACAAAGGGTCTGCAGTGCACAGCAGAAATTTCCAGTAAAGGGGTTAACAGTTTGTCAAGGACGCCTAATACAAAAGGATATGCAGGATAAGAAAAGTTAATTGAGATCATTAATCAGCAGCAGTGGACAGGTGTGTGCTATTCTAATGGGATATCAGGATAGGGACACATTGTCTAGTACTAAAAGATATCATTATGGCCTTCAACGAAAGACTGTAAGATGTAAGCTTCAGATTTTTATGACTTACAGTGCGGTGGCTTGCCAAGCTCTTACAACATTATATATGGAGAGGTCTCAGCCTTACATATTGTATATTTAAAATATACCTTTATATTTCAAAAGAAGGTTGATATAGCTCTTATATTATAATCTTATAGCCCTTTAAAAATTATAGCAAAACATTCAATTCCTAAACATGGCTAATTGTTCATCATGAGAATGTGACTTGTAATTCCACTAATATAGTGTTTACTTTCACAATCCTTTTCTTTTAAACCTCTTGTAAACAAAGTTTTGTACAAATAAATCCATGAACAAATCCTGCTGGACTCTTGGGGGGAATGTCAGTTTTTTTCTTCTGCATGTAGAAGTGAGGATTCTGATTTTCTAATACAGTAACTGTATTTGTATTACTTATTGAATATGCTGCAACTTGTGTGTGTGTGTTAACTTAGTTTCATTTGTGAGAAGAGAACATAATGTATTGGAAAATAAGATTTGGGAGACCGGTGGGTTGCAGATTACTTGACTGCCCACACTTTGTAACCATAACTCCATTATTAACATGACTACTTATATTCAAAAGAAATTAAATGCTCAGACACAAAGTATGGTTGGATTGGCCATAGTGCTGTATTTATAAATGTATACACATAACAAGAAGACCTTACCAGCACAGTATATATGTAGAATGAGTTCCTCTAGCCACATGATGAGATAGACCCAACAAGCTGGGTTGCTTCAACATCTCTACCAAGATGTAGGTAGTTGAGGATTCTGCAAACCACCAGTCTCCTCAGTCTATGTCAACTTTGCCTCTACCCTGCCTCTGGAGTGTCATTATGACATGGCATCAATACATTCTGTGATTTAGCATGGGCAGTAGTTGTATCTCTTGTATCTCTATCTATCAGTCAATCCACCATGTAGAAGCAAATACAATTATACTTTTGCCACCCAATCCCACTCATCTGTACTAAAACCACAAGGAGAACACTGGAAAACTGTTCTGGTCAGGAACTCTAAGCTCCACACCTATTGATAGAGTTCTTTAAACCCTGTTTTCTCTAATGTCCAGCTAATATTGCTGATATGACCATTTAAACAAGAGTTATGGCGTAGTTACTGGGGTTTCAGACTTTACTTTGGCACTGTAGCACACTGTCACTTTGTCTTTTTTTCTACGGAATATTGGGAAATTGTGGGGTACTTGCCAGAGGGATGCATCACCTAGCGCCTTATCATCCCACCACCCTCTTTTTGCACTTTAGACCTGTAATGGCTTCTGACCATTTATTTAATTTGCAATACGTGTATCCCACATGATCATGGGTGTGTAGTATACAGACATGACTAATAAAAGATTGAAAAGGTGAAAACACCATCAAATTACAATATTGCCAGTACCCATGTTTGCTGTTCCAGAAGGAAGCAAACCAAACAAAAAAAGTATTAACTTTTTTTTCTGAAACAGGAAAAAAGAACATCCTCAACTCCAAGAGACACGAATGTTTCCTGTATCAGCATTGCCTGAACTAGATGTAATGGTTATAACCCTGTGTGATATCATAGTAACCCAAAAAATACTGTTTATGCAGATTTTTTCTTTAAATAGCATTTTCATTTTAAATTCAGAAGCCTGTTTGTTAACCCATGTGCTTATTTCATTGGATCCATTTACAATAGATGGGTAGTTTAATGCATTTATTGCATACACTTTCTGTGCTCTCCTTAAAACAAATTCTCAATTGTTGTAACCTAAAGAAGCAACAATAAAAGAAGAAAAACAAAACAGTAAAAGCTAAGTGACTTTGTGACCTTTCCGCTTGGAAAGCAAATTAATTCATTAATATATAACAATTTCAGAGCCATCCCTAATGGCCACTGCTGTTTTATAGCCTAATTTACAAACATATTGTTGCTTTTAATTTTCAGAGAACATTTATATGGAATTCAATGAACGTGCCCTGATGGCAAGCTGCAGATTTAACACTGCTTCTAAGTGCTATGCAAATAACACCCATTGCATAATAATAATGTCCTAATTGTTGTGGCTGATGGCATTGCCTTTTTAATGTACTTCTTCCTAGCTGGGGCTCAAATGTCCTGTGCCACCCACATAAAGCACAAATGCAGCTGTATACGTTTATTGTAATATTGCTGCATAAATCAGAAGGGTGTGTTTACAAGCATCATCCTGTGCTTTGTACTTATATAATGATGCAAACACACAGATTCAAAATACAAAACAGCACACAGAATATAACTAAAAAGCAACACAACATGTTTTACTCTTGTGTCTTTTAAAATAAATTCTAAGGATTATATTAAATTAATATGTATGGATTCAGTTCACGTTTGCGACAATGTGGGGCCTTTATCGAAATGTATGAAAATTGGTATATAAATTTAGAGGGACTAAGCCCTTTCTATGATGTTTCCACCACACATAAGGCAACTGTGGAGCTTTGTTTAGAAGCAATTCTCACTTCTTTGGAAGTCAAACGATGAATTACAGGCAGGGTGAAGAGCTGAACACACCTGAGGCTGGTGATTATCTCCTTCTCACTGATTGGCTGTTTGTTGCACGATTAACACATGTACATACCAATCAACAGTTGTCGACCATCTTACTCTCTCATCTTCCATGGAGCTATGCTCCGTGACATGGTGCACAATTAGTGACATTTTGCCACATTAAAAAAAAAAAAAGAAAAATTATTTATACTTTTTATATTTTTTACTTGTAATATGCCAATGAAAGCCAACGGTGTGAGATTACACCTAATACATAATTAAAACCTACTATTGGCACGCAGTTCATCCTCTCTAAGGAAGTCATTTTGATATATGTGCAGTTTTTTTTTATTGTATTAGATGTCTGCATTCTTCCAGCTACAGAGATCACTTAGAACAAATCTATGCCACTGATTCCATGGTGTGTGCCTGTATTAATGATAAAAACTCAGGCTAATCAAATAGGATGTGAACTGGAGGGTATGTTAGCTGTGAAAGATCAAAAGTCCCTGATGCAGCCTATGATTAATGTTCATGCTATCTGTGCTTTAATAAAGAGATCTACCATGGAGAAGTTCAGGCAGCATAAGTAATTGAGTTATCATTATGGACAGCTAACTGCCTTACAAGAATTAGCCACATGTCATAAATACATTGAATACAACTCTTTCTTGGTTTAACTGATTTTTTTTTTTTCCCCATCGCACAAAGGCTATCTATAATGTAACAACCTTTCTTCAGAAGCCTGATAAATGTGGCAGTTGTTATTTATGATGGTGTGGCCCTTTTGAACCTTTTAAAGTATAGTGAATGTTCAACATAGTGTTGAAATGTGTCAGGTATTTAGAAAAAAAAATAGGGATTTATTATCATTAAATTATACCCATTGTAATAGTCTTTATTGACCAAGAGAGAGCACATGAAATATAGGCCCCATTTTTGAAAATGGTATGATTTAATATAGTTTTGGCATATATATTTCCCCATCCCAGGCTCTGTTCTGTATGCCTAAAAATATTAATAAAATATATAAAATAACTATATATAAATATACACACACATACATACACATATATACATACACACATATTATATATATATATATACATATACATACATACATACATACATACATACATATATACACACACACACACTTTTATTTTATATATTTATTTTATAAACCTGTATTATTATTTAGCCAGCCAAGTGTATGTATGTATGTATATATATATATATATATATATATATATATATATATATATATATACACAGACAATATATATATATATATATATATATATATATATATATATATATATATATATATATATTATTTTATTATTATTTTTTTGATGCAGTGTTTTCCTCCCCAAATTCTCATAAATTAAAGGAAAGAAATGAAAAAAGAATGGTCATTTGTTGCTCTTGGCACTTTAAAATGTCAAGATTGCTTTACCCATTTTGACGCCATATGTATTGAAATTTTTTTTATTACATTTTTATTAGTAAATATCACGTTTTACAAAAGAATTACATAACAAAATACAAATGACCTTTTTAAACAATTTTTCCACACAGTAAAAAAGGGTATTTGTATATCTTTCAATTATGCCACATCTTGCTTGAAATATTTGAGTGCTAGGAACATGGTCGTCATGAAGACTGTCAATAGTAACTATAAAATAGTCCGATTTCACAGACATCTTAAAAGCAGTTGCACCAGTTCATTTTCTGTTCAGATTATTTGTCTTAATCTTTAAACAGCAGTTTTTCGAGAAATGAAAAGAATTCATGTTGACATTCAATTCATATACTAAACTGTTATCTGATTGTAGATAAAATTGGTCCAAGCCTTATCACCAACCACATCCTTTAAAACTGCCTCAGTGTTATATTCACAGCTTAGTGCTAGCTCAGTCGGTAGTGCTAGACTTAAAATGAATAAACAAACTACAGAGGTCAGCGCTAAAATGAACAGTACATTTACCATAGAATACTCTATCGCTAGGTACCCTGTTCATATAGAGACATGGGAACAATCCTAGCAAGAGAGTGATTGCAAATATATGTATTAATTCATAAACGTGACAGTCTACCTTATTTATTGATAAACGTATTTTACCAGAACGTATACATTTAGATTTCTCTCATTTTAAAGTATGTCCTGGGTCCACAAACATTGCATTGTTTAAATGGATCAGCAAAATTAGATTTCAATCCAGGTAGATTTTCATGCAAGATCTCTTACTCTTTCTGAATTTCTGACATCTTAGCCTATCTAAGTCTACATATCACCCACCAAGTCCCACCGATAACAGAGGATCATGGCGTGCGTGGTTTGAAGAGAGAGTGTCAACATTACAGTGAATGATGATGTCCTGCCCAAAGCAGGATAGTTGAAGGGTATACATATTACAATATTAAATCATATTAAGCCTGCTGTTTTTATAAAGTACCGTATTTGCTCGAATATAAGATGACCCTGATTATAAGACGACCCCCCAAACTTTGTATATTCCTTTAGGAAAAAAACTAAAAGCCTGAATATAAGACTACCCTATTTATGTGCCAATGCGGCCCCTCTCTCCCCCTCCCCTTGTCTGTCTATCTCCCCCCTCCCTTTGTCTGTCTATTTCCCCTCTCCCTTCCTTTTGTCTGTCTATTTCCCCCCTCCCCTTGTCTGTCTAATTCCCCCCTCCCTCCCCTTGTCTGTCTATTTCCCCCCTCCCTCCCCTTGTCTGTCTAATTCCCCCCTCCCTCCCCTTGTCTGTCTAATTCCCCCTCCCTCCCTCGTCTGTCTAATTCCCCCTCCCCTTGTCTGTCTAATTCCCCCTCCCTCCCCCTCACCTTGATTCTTTCCCTGGTGGCTAGTGGGGGCAGCTAGGGGATGTCTGCACGATACGTGCATACATCCTCCATGCTGCCCGACACCTCCGTCTATTATGACGGACAGCTGCCCGATTCTCCCTGGTGGCTAGTGGGGCAGCAGAGGATGTCTGCGCGATGAAGGCAGACCTCCCCTGCTGCCGCCCGGCACGCTCGCCGGGACTTCTGTGACGAAAGCGGGAGTACCCGGCTTCTTCACAGAAGCCCCGGCGGACGTGCCGGGCGGATGAAGGGGAGTCTGCGCTCATAGCGCAGACATCCCCTGCTGTTAGAGAGGGGGATCCAGGTCCCCTGCAGCTCTGCTGGGGACCTGGATCCATGTCTTATAGTCTGACCTCAATTTGAGGTCAGATTATAAGAAGACCTCGAATATAAGACGAGGGGTATTTTTCAGAGCATTTGCTCTGAAAAAAACCTTGTCTTATATTCGAGCAAATACGGTAGATGTCCATCTTGCAGCAGACAGGAACCAAAACAGAATCACAGAGTTGTAGGATTGTTTAACAGTGCCATCAGAGTTACAGGGTCAAAAGGCTCTGGAACAATATCCAGTGCTTCATTATACATGACACCTATGCACAACAGCTTGGCTATGAATGCCTGATGTCTGCAGTTCACTTGTATACACGCCAACAGGTTTTATCTTTTATATAACAGCACATTAATTATACATATCTCTCAAGTGTCACTCACACTGGCAGAGCTACTGTGCATGTGTAGACCTCTACACATCGACAGTATTCATTCGCTAGAATGAAAATCGGGGGCTGAGGGATTATGGTCCAAAAATTACAGTAGTATTTTTAATAAAAACTTCAGAAAGCTTTGTCTTTGTATTCACATCATTTTACTGATCCTTTAAAGCACTATTTAATAATGATCTCACTGCTAAATATAACAATAAAAACAGGAAGAAATAAAACCCATAACGTTCAGATAAGCATAAAAGTTATAATGTTAATCATTTTGTTATAACAGCAGATTTTTCAAGCTAATCAATCATGAACATCATCTTATTCATTAAAGAAAGTTCAGCTTCATGTATCAGCTTGTTTTACCTCTAATTCCATGGTACATATATCACACAATCAGTCAGATGAGGTTTACAAAATCGTACAGAGTTTTATTATTACTATCATTAGCATTAGTCTCAGAATTCATGGGCTTATGGATAAAATGATTCTTGAAAATGCTTGAAATAAATATAATGCTCTCCATTAAAAAGTGCCTAAATTAAAGTGCTTGTTACTAGTAGCGTAGGATGCAATTTAAAAACCCAATGGATACACCAGCAGAAAGTCACTAAGCAGTGATTTTTCATGATGAAGGCAATAAGATTGTGGTGTTATTTTCACCTTGAAATATATACTAATACTTACTCATGCATTAATGCAATATTTGACTATGTTTCATTGCCTGAAAATAAAACAACAGATAGTGTATCTGAAGTAATCTTCCATCTAGCTCTCCAACTGGTTAATATGTTTTCCTACAAAGCCAAAGTTGTACAAATTGTTATCTTGCAGAAAATGGTTGTTAATTTCTAGTGATCCAGTAAGACACCCTGGGCTCTGTTCAATGATGGTGTTTAACTCACACGTTTATTGCAGTCTATGATATGATTCAATGGCCTGAAGATAACTCATGTCATTGATAAAGCCCCAAATCGGAAAACACTATCTGCCTCTTTGGAATCCGAAAAGAACCCACAATGTTTTTGAGCGAAGGAGTAGGGTAGCGACTGTCTCATTAGGATCCTCGGTCAGATCTGCAATACTTGAAGTGGCACATAGAGTCATGCTCACACGCATGAATTAGTAGAACAGGACACACACTAAGGCGATGCCTTCCTTTCTCGAGGTTGCTTACTCCCATGTATAGCACGGTGGGAGCTTTATATTAAAAAGAAGTACACAAATCACTAGTGTTATGGATATCCATCCATCATAAATAAATCAAGGATATATACATTTCAGCAACATTATTTGTTATGATACTGTTGTCCTTAAAGGCACACAGAGCCATTGGTGGACTTTATGGAAAAAGTATAATGCTGAACCAATCTTTTCCTCATCCTAGCCAGAAAAACATTGCATGAATATGAAGTAGGGTTGACAAAAGGTGTCCTTAACACGCTAACAGGAACATGAGATGAATGTGAATATACATGCATAGTTTGTATTCCTGTGTATTCCAATGTGTACCTTCACTAGTTTCCAAGAAATGCTACGGACTCTCATTTTAGCAAAAGAATGGAATCATCATCATAGAAGGCTAGATCTGTGGGAAAAAGCCTGCAAACGTTTTGTAGATAAATTATTTGCATTATGAAATGATTTGTTTTATAAAAATGAATTTTATAGCGGATTATAAATATTCTTTATTGTATAGTAATTAACTGAAATTAGTAAAAAAAATATATATGTACTAGTTATTAACTGTTATAATTTAAATAATTTGTTTTATTGCCAATCCAAGTTTAAAAAAAATACTGTTTAGAAAGTTTACGAAGACAATCGTGGAAGGAAAACAATATATTGTTAGTTTTCTTGCCTGGTGCTTTTTATGTGAAATTGTTCTGGGAACTGTTGTCACTAGGGCTTCCAAGTACAAACAAACAAGTCCTCCAAGAGCCACAGAAACATCCCTATGATCTTCAGGGTTAGAAGGCAGACAGCTGGCACACAAGTGAGATGCTACTGTGGTTTATGGAAACTGTGCTCCAGGGAGATCGCTAAAGTTATTATATGCTAGACAAATGTATCTTCAGCCTGCTCTTTGGTGTTACAGCAGTTAGCGAAGGTTAGTGCTATAGCAGGCAGCAAAAGATGTAGAAACTAGTATCACAGTGACATTTTAACCTTATCACCAAATACACAAAAGACACAGGAAAGTGGGAGCTGTAGGTTGTAAAAGGACTGTCAGCAGAGAAACGAAAAGGTGAAGGGTCCCTTCTCTAACAGAAGAGAGAGATTTTGCACAAACCAATTACATTCACAACACTCATGCACATAGGCTTTAACACATTTTGTCATATGCCATTGTATTTTATGCCATTTTTAATACAATTTTTACTAATTGGGGTTTACACAGTTAGCTTTCTGTTTTATCATTTCTTAGATCAATGCAACATTTCCACGATTAAAACGGCCCAAGTACTAAATTCATGAATCGTAGTTGCCAACAGTCCTGTTTTTTTTTGTTCCATAAAATTTGGGGCTGTCCTGCTTTTTTATGCGGTGTCTGAGCTACCTGATGTAAGGCAATACAATGTACACTGTGCATAGTCACTATTACTTTTATACTATGTATAAACCCACACTGTCTAAATGGTAAACTATTGAACTTCACACACTGGTACCTATGCTGGGGAGGCCGGATATTGCTGGATTTCCCAACATCACGTGATACACTTTTGCGTCCATGGACACACTTTTTTTTTGTTAAGTTGGCTGATATGGACTAATCGGACCACCTTCAGATGCTACAGGTTTAGTGAAGAAACCTGGTCACATCAGGAAAATTAACCATATCCTCCATGATGCATAAGATATCACGGCGTATCAGCTAAAATTAGGGTTGCCACCTGGCTGGTATTTTACCAGCAGGCCAGTGTAAAATTGGCATCAGGCCAACGTTAAGACTATGGAGACAGTACCAAGGTGGCAACGCTAGCTAAAATCCAAGATTAGAAATTGAGATTAGCAATTATCAAAACCTCCAAACCTCAGACAGACTCACCCCCCACCCCCCTTCCCTCGAGATAAGGTGAAGTCTGCCAAAACGAATGAGATGCGAGATGAGACTTAAATTGGAATGTTCTTCCCCATATAAAAAAAAATATATAAAAAAAATCCCCCCTGCCTAAACCACACATTGAGTAGGTTAATATTAAACTAAAAGCCCCCTGGCACACGCAGGGTGCCATGCAAATAAAATCATACCTGTATTAAATGTACCCCAATAACCAGCAATGCCCTCACTTCTCATCTTCAGGCCAGGAAAATATGCCAGCCAAAAATAAAAAAAACTATTTAAAATTTCACCTATAATTATAAAAATTCCATGCCTACTAAAAAACATCCAAAAAATAGTACAGCCCTAGCATTTATGGTTTGCCATGAGCAGAGGGCAGACCAGAATGAAATCTGAAATTTATAGGCAGCTCCTAGCACCATTTTAATTATGGCGGGGCAGTACTACTTTTTCTTAACACCTATACTTAATAGGTGCTCACCACCCCTGTGGCAGATGGAGAGGACATGTTGGAGGAGGTGACACGTTCATTCAGGTTAGTATGCCTACTGATATACTTCAGTTGCCAAAACAGCCAGCCATCTCTCATATTCTCATGACAACTGATGAGCTCTCCATCAAACATGTAGAACAAGGGTAAGTATGCGTCTACTTGAATCTGAACAACATTTGTGGATATCAGGTTTACTTAAGTCAGAAACAACATCACAAGGCAAGTTAATGCCATTATGTATATATACACTACTATATTGCATTACTTTATATATACAATGTGGCATATATTTTGAGAACTATATAAATACAAATACCCATGCATACATTTATGGAATAACTTTTCTCATTTTTTATTTTGATTAATAATTCATTATATTTTTATAAGGATACCAGCGGGGGAAAACATCTACATTTTAGCTGACAGTTGTTTTACAATATAATTTACATTGCTTTAATATAACACTATCAACAGGGGAGGGCTGGCAGCCTTAGGCCTGGGGGGCAAATCCAGTCAAGTGGCCCATTGCACCATCGAATCGCCTCCCCATCCACGGCCATCTTTTCCTTGTTTTATAACGAATATTGCCAGGATTTTCCCCCACAATATGCCAGGATTTGCCATTTAATATGCTAGAATTTTCCCTTACAAAATGCCAGGATTATGCCCCTCAGTATGCCAGGATTATGCCCCTCAATATGCCAGGATTTAGACACCCAATATGCCAGGATTTTCTCCTCAATATGCCAAGATGATGCCCCCTCAATATGCCAGGATTTTCCCCTAAATATGCCAGGATTATGCCCCTCAAAATGCCAGGATTATGCCCCTCAATATGCCAGGATTATGCCCCTCAATATGCCAGGATTATGCCCCTCAATATGCCAGGATTTAGACACCCAATATGCCAGGATTTTCCCCTCAATATGCCAAGATGATGCCCCCTCAATATGCCAGGATTTTCCCCTCAATATGCCAGGATTATGCCCCTCAACATGACAGGATTTAGACACCCAATATCCCAAAATTTGGGCACCCCCCCCCCCCCTACCCACGTTGCACACCTCCGACATGACCCATAACCCACGTTGCACACCAGGACATGCCCCATCACCACATTTACATGCCTCCATCACCCCATTACATACACATTTCCAATATTATTTGCCATTAATATTCCCCAGCCAATTTGTCCCATAATATGCCAGTGTTATTCTGCAATTTAATATAACTCGGTAAATTTGCCCAATAATATTCCAAGGTTATCTGCAATTTAATATGCCCCTGCTAATTTGCCCAATATGCCAGTGTTAATTGCCATTTAATATTCCCCAGCCATTTTGCCCAATAATATGGCAGTCTTATTCTGCCATTTAATATTCCCCAGACGATTTGTCCAATAATATGCCAGTGTTATTCTGCCATTTAATATTCCCCAGCCAATTTGCCCAATAATATGCCAGTCTTATTTGCCATGTAATATGCCCCAGCCAATTTGCCCAATAATATGCCAGTCTTATTTGCCATGTAATATGCCCCGGCCAATTTGCCCAATAATATGCCAGTCTTATTTGCCATGTAATATGCCCCAGCCAATTTGCCCAATAATATGCCAGTGTTTTTTGCCCAAACCCCCCCCCCCCTTACCTTTTTCCCTGGTGGCTAGTGGCAGGAGGACTTCCCTGGTGGCTAGTGGCAGGACTTCCCTGGTGGCTAGTGGCAGGAGGACTTACCTGGTGGCAGGAAGCATGGTCCCTCCATGCTGCCTGTACGGCCTCCCGGCGGTTGTACCGACAGGTCACGTGATCGGCGCGCGTCTGACGTCAGAGCGCCGATCACGTGACTGTCGGCACACTGCACGGGGAGCCGAACAGGCAGCACGGAGGTTTCTCTGTGCTGCCTGTTCGGCTCCCCGTGTAGTTTTGCAGGCAGAGCGGAGGTGAGAGGGGATCTTCCGATCCCTTCTCACCTCCGTCTCTGCCTGCAAGCGCGTTTTTTTTTTTTTTTTTTTTTTTTAAAACACTGGCCCAGCGGCCGTGTTTTACATAGTTTAGGGCGGCCTGGGGGGCAATTGCCACCCTGCCCCCCGGCCCAGCCCGCCCCTGACTATCAAGACATGGGGGTGTCACAAGCAAATCAAATTATTCATTCATGTTGTGTCTCTTCCATTTCTTTGAATGTGTCATTAAATAATTTAAGTTATTTTTTTTTCTCCAACAAAAGAACATACCAGGAACAATGATGGCTATTCTGCTTTTGCTTGAGGCATATGTGTTAAAAAAAAAAAGTACAAATACAGTGGAATATCTTGTGATGTAGTAATACAGCATCATGTTAATGGGAATTTGAATACATTCCCAGTAGTGGCCACAACACATTATTTCATGCAATGCAGACAACTAAATGGAAGACTGCATGACTTTGTAACAATAAAGTATGGGTAAGTGCTAAAATATTGGACAGGGTTCAGGGAATATAAAGGCACGGCCACAAATTTAGAATGGGAACAAAAAAAACAGATTTATTATTTTTCTCTGAGCTTTAGAAAAAAGCTTTATTTCTGGTAGGTAAGCAAAGTATTTGTAAGAGCTCTTAGTGCAAATGTACAATGCTATTATACAGAGCAGCATAGCATGCAGAGTCTTCCATTTAGTAAGTAAAAGAGCTCTCGGTCATGCTGGAGTTGTATATTAAAAGTGCTTTTTTTGTTTAATATGTAAGGTGCTTTTGGCTTTTGTGCCATATGTTCTTCTCCCAACTGCAGAATTTATATGTGTAACATCTTGGGAGATTGTCTGTGTTGGTGAATACTGTTATTTTTTTTCTTTTTTTTGTTTTTGTTGTTGTCTTACGTCTTATGTTTGGCCTTATTTGATGTATTAAAAAAAGAAAAGAATAAATATAAAAAAAAAAAAAAAAAGTGCTTTTTTTTTAGCTTTACCCCGTTTATAGAGCGACACCAATATAAAAAGGGAACAGCATACAAAATACAGATAATATGGTGACAATATGACAAAAACCTAAAGCAAACACCTATTAACAGATATAAATGACATGAAACTGTCCAATTTAAATTAAGTAAGAGACAGATCAATATACAACCTCTTAAGGCTCGTGTTCTAGATTGTCTACGTTAAGGGAGATGGGGATTTGTCTTGTGCAATTGTTCACAAAGCTTTAAACTCTCATTAGAATAACTAACGGTGAAGCTGGTTGATAATTTTTATGGTTAGTTTTTTTTTTCCAGGAGTTTTCTTAATTTGGTATAACCAACAGTTAAACGTTTGGTCTATTGCCTCCAAATGATTAGCAAACTAAACCATAGTAACGTCCCCCACCCCCACCCCACCCCCAGTCTGTTATAATTCAACAAACATTTTTTTTTTACTTTGTGCAACATTTTGTTTGATAAAATTGCAAGTGACCTTAAAATATAATAATTCTCAATAATAATATCATGTATTAGCAAAAATGGCATCAAGCCCAACTGGGATTGAACATGATGCTGTCCCTAGCCATTAAGGGCAATTAGAAGTTCAGTTCAGATTCTAACATGATACTATGTAAATAGCACTGCAGAACATGGAGCGTATAAGACACTTGAGGCCAATAATACATCTGTGGAAAGCAGGTGTTTTTTCGTAGAAAAGTTGGCAACTTACTACCACAAGACCCCGCATTTTTTGACTCTGCCCCCTCTGTGTCTTGGCACCTGGTCCGAGGATGTTGGCAGGTTTTAGAAATTGAACTGTGGTGAAGAGACAAGTAAACTGAAAACATTTGGCATTAATTGCTGCTTTGGAAAGCTATTTGGGGACAGAGATAACACTGTTTTTACATTTCAAAATTGGGGTGTATGGGTGATGGGGATGGAAGCAATAGTAAGACCCGCCCTGTGTGCCAAATTCTCTAGAAATGCCCCTGCCTGAAAGTCCACTTATTGTCTTATATCACCTATTACTTTTGTTTTCATACTTCACTGGACAAGTAATGTTTAGTTAGGCTCCATTTCCTAAAAGTCACCTCACTTAACTGTACAGGTAACTTAGATTAAATGGTCCTTGCATAACTTATGGAAGATAATATTTTACGTTGCCATGTGCTTCTTCTCCATAATGAGCTGATAAAGGAGACCTGCACGAGTCGGGTGTTGCAGGGATGTTTATTTCCCCTCTGTGGGTATGCACTACAAGCCTCAATGATATTGTTATATAGTCAATGCATAAAATTGCTATGGCTTTCAATATTTTTGAGGCACAAATACAATCTCACTAATCCTCATGATACATTAACTCCAAGGATTTAAATTATGATCTCAACAGTCAAGTGAAATCGCTTAAAACCAAATCCAAATACATTTTTTTCTGTGGAAATTCTAGAGATTTTTCTTTTCTAATCATTGCCAGCAGGATGTATTATTAGATACAGGAAAGCCCTGTTATAATGCTATGGGTTATAATGACGTTCCAGATATAACATGACGCTCTGATGGTTTACATGGAGCCATCAGAGCTCCAAATCTCTCACAAGTTTTAGTGTGATCTTGGAGCTAACATCGCTATCTAAGTCCCAAGCCTTGCTTTATAATGGGGCTATAGCCTCGCAGGGACCTCTTTGGCAATTCATTTATACTTCTACCTACATTTATCAAACTAACTGGAAAGTATGCAGAGTTGTTCCAAAGTGGGATTTTTTTTTACGAATATTCTTGTGCATATTTTTAGATCTGAGGAAACCTTAGTATTTTATGGAAATATACAAATGCTAACATTAAACACCTTTTCATACATGCAGACCCACCTATGGCAGGCTGACCACATGTAGGCATCAGGTAAGATACACAAACTCTCTCTCTCTGTGACTGTGTGTGGATGTGCGAGAATATTTATGTGACTGTGTGTGTGTGTGTGTGTGTGTGTAATGGAAGGTAATAGAGGGGTTAATTCTTTAAAACTCCTCATGTCTGCTAATAGAGGGGTTTATTCTCCAAAAGCCTTATATCCAGTGGTGTATCTTGTTTTTGTGCTGCCCTAGGCAGACAAAATCCGGGCACCCCCCTACCCAAGCTGCACACCCACGTTACTCACCTAAGACATGCCCGATCATTCAGACTCACATCAAGCTCATACTCCCATCACTCTCAGTCACACACTCCTACTCCCATCACACTCAGTCACACACTCCGACTCCCATCACACTCAGTCACACACACTGTCTCCCATCACACACACTCTGACTCCCATCACACTCAGTCACACACACTGTCTCCCATCACACACACACTGACTCCCATCACACTCAGTCACACACACTGTCTCCCATCACACACACTCTGACTCCCATCACACTCAGTCATACACACACACTGTCTCCCATCAGCACTTACCTTTCCTTGGTGGCTAGTGGCAGGCAGCATGGTCCCTCCATGCTGCCTGTTCGGCTTCCCGGCGATTGTGCAGACAGGTCACGTGACTGGGCGCACGTATGCCGTCAGCGCGCCGGTCACGTGACTGTCGGCACTTCCGTGTCGGCACACTGCACGGGGAGCCGAACAGGAAGCACGGAGGTTTCTCTGTGCTGCCTGTTCGGCTCCCCGTGCAGCCTGGCAGGCAGAGCGATGGTGAGGGGGGATCTTCCGATCCCCTCTCACCTCCGTCTCTGTCTGCAAGCGCGCCCCACAAAATTCATATCCATATTTAGAAAAATACTTAGTTACACATTATACAAAACTGACAAACACAGATATACAAATAAAGATACACAAATACAGGTACACAAATACAGATTCAAATCAAGATATATTGCTCCTGCTGTGCTGGGCTGGCTGGCCCTAACATTCGTCTGAATCTAATCCTAACCTAATGCTGTCTGACTGTGTTGTTTCAACTTGACTTTTCGATTCAAATATATTCCTTAAACCGAAATTAGTTGGGATGCACTGAACCAAACTGGTAGCCTTAATTCTGGAGATCCGTATTATATCCTATGGGAGTGATATTGTACTAAACATCTGCCCCAAACTACCGAAATTAATCTGAATCTCCATAGGAAATGGCCCAGGAAGCTTCAATCTGTCTTAATCAATAGCTTTGCGCAAATGCCGGCATCCGAATGAATGAATGACTGAATGACTGAATGGGCAAATGAAGTTCGGTCATTTCACATTTGTTCATTTGGTTTTTGGCAGTCGTTAGTTGGATGAATGGATGAAAGAGACGATTCTCGTCAGAAAATGCCTAGTTATTAAAGTAAAATAACAGTATGTGCAAAGACACCTCCAATTTTTAAAAACATACAGATCTCAAGTGGGTAGGCCTGTTGGATCATGCGGTTTGCACTTCCATAAAACATATGTTGGTCCTCTACTTTGAAGCCAGAGACACATCTATTTGCACTATTGTGTGAATAGGTATTATTATAATACGTAGTTCATGGCTTTAGACAGTGACACTATAGATGGTTCACAATCTAATAGAGTAAATGTATAAAATGTTTTGTAGTTGAATGATGGTAAATGTTCAAACTAAAATATGATGCAGACAAGATTTGTTGTAGCTTTGGATAAAATGGTTGAAGTTGAGGTCTGTCACATATTCACTGTGATATTTAATTTAAAGATTAATGTTATAAACTGTGTATATACATCCAGCATGCAAAGATTTAACTACTAACTAACTTGCAGAATTGAAATGATAAAAGCTTGTGTACGCTACAATGGTCAAAGAAAATATTTATATGTATATTTATATAGTTCAGTTGTTCCTGTCAGTCAATCACTCTGCTTATAGGAATTCTTAGACTGTCTGGTACCCAAAATGCATCTTCCAAATATCAATGCATATTAATGTGCTTTCAAAGTACTTAAATGCACGTTTTACATTTTTCATTGCTTAAAATATAAAATAATTACAGCTAGATGAATTTGTGAAATTACAGCAATTTGCAAGAAACCAGAACTGCCCACACTAGCTGAGTAAAAGTAATTTCAGTTTTTTTTTTGCTGCAGGAACCAATGAGAATACTTACATTAAAATGAATGGAATGTCCTGTCTCTCTAGTGATGTCATCAGACAATGTGTTGCACTGTTAAGAGATCCTACTGTGTACAAGAGCAAGATCAGAGTCAACACAATATATTCAATTTGAGGAGCACAGGAAGTGACTAAATGAAACAAAACGTTAAATACTCAGTGTCTATATAATCAGTGCTGCCACACCTGCAGTAAACATGTAATCACTGGGGAGGGCTTGAGTCAAATATTAAAAATGTGATTTATCCATAATGCCTGCATCACATCACACTGGGAAAAAAAGCCTGTGCACTTTACAAGCAGTAATCTTCATCTTGCCACAAAGTGTGTTTGGGGACTAGACTGTCCCTTTAATGCAAGCAGATTTGCACTACTCGATGCCCCCACCATCTTAGTCACAAAGTCACCTGATCACCACATTGAATTTGTTCCTGTCTCTCACAGCTCTGATATAATGTAATATGTATAATTAGTGATGTATTGCTTATTTATTAGATTCTTCCTTATTGTTTATCCTAAAAAGGAAGCTACACGTGAGGAGCTTATTAGCGCTCTTTAAGAGCTGATTTAAAAACAATGTAATATACCACTCTATCTCTGTATAAGACCTCCAGACCTTCCATTCAATATGAATTAATTTTCACTGGGGGGATCAAAATAAAATTCCCCTTATACCCTTCACTACCTAGCCCCTGTGGGCTAGAGTTCACTCTTGCGAGATCCGGTCGTTGCCATGGCAATGCTCCGGATCTCGCTAGAGGAACCGGTGGAGCTGCAGGCTGTCTCCCTCCCTCTCTCCCCGCCGACAGCATGTGGGCCGGTGAGGGAGATCTTTGATGTCCTCACCGGCCCTTCATGCAAAACAGCGGGGCCAGCGCTCTGATAGTGCCGGCCCTGCATAGACCGGCAGGGGAGATCCTGGGACCCAGAGGCCACTGCTGGGACCTCCCCTGTCGGCCTCGGCCCAGGGCCACCGAGGCCCACCGGGCATTTGCCCGGTATGCCCGATGGCCAGTCCGGGCCTGGTGACTGCTAAGTGGCTAGAAGTATGAGCAGAAAACACATTTGGGGCTTTCACTCAGAAGATTCAGGGCTGCAGCCCCATTACCCCCCCCCCCCCCCCGCCCCCTTCCTCAGCAACACTACTGATCATAGGAGTTGTTAATATTCAGCCCACCCACGTTGGTTACCAATAACATAATATATGGTGTGCATTTCTCAGCACAGCTGAAGCATTGCTCTGCAAGCATAATAAGTAATACATCTTTTTTTAAATTCGTGTAAAATTAAGTAAATGCAAGATATTTAAAAATTAGGTTGTTTCTGTAGTGATAATTCGACCAGAGAACATTCAAGCACAGTTTTCTTAAAGTATAATAAATCATATGATCTTTCCATGTATTTTCCACTTAATGATCTCTTTGCTGTTAAAAAAACATTGTAAAAATAATGAACCCAATTGATAACAGTTCCAATTATTGGGTGTAAATATAATAAATATGACTATTAGCATTGATATACATTTCCATTTACGAATACTTTGCTAGGAGTGTTATATTATCTTATGTTGTAAAACCCCTTATATACTTATAATGCAAATTCTAAGAGTTTTTTTTTTTCTTGTACACTGAATGTTCCCTAGGTAACTTTGTCATGTTATTGAGTTTTAGTGGTCTCTTGTTGATGTAAGTGCCCCTTGGGCAGAGATAACTAACCCTTCACACTCCAGCTGATGTGTACTACTTCTTAAATGATACGAAGCCAGAGTAATGGTTGCCTAAGCAGCATGGAAATTATATAGTCCATAACAACTGGCTGGCCTTGGGGAGTACAGTTCACAAAAACAGGAGTGCCAAAGGTTATATATTATTTATTTATGAGTTCCTACCATGGATGTTACCGCAGAGCTGTATTATTAGAAATACATGCATCTCTCCCACTCTGAATCAAGTGGAATTAATGAGGTATAATTGTAAAACGTATCACGTTAATGAGTGTATGGCCATACACCAGCTGAATAAAAGAGAAGAGGGACTAGGAGTCTCGGAAACATAAAAGTGAACAGCAGCCAAGGGAATCACATCTTTTGCAAGGTTTGTGAACTGAATGCGCAAACGAGTGGGATGGAATAGACCACACAGAGAACAGGTTTATCTAGTTACAAAGAGAGAAAACTCTCCCCTTATCTTATCTATATATCTATCTATCTATCTATCTATCTATCTATCTATCTATCTATCCCATTGCTGTATTTGGTATCTATCTAACTAGCCTTCATGTGTTATCTGACTTCCTACACACAATATACAGCATGCAAAGAAATATGATGACATACTTACCAATACAGTATACCTATCTTTTATATGTAACCCAAATGCTCAAAACAGATTGTACCTGTTATTAGTTTACAAACTCCTTCGTATACTGTACATGTTGTTCCTTCTTTGTATCAATAATGATTTACCCTGTATGTTCTCCTTTCAACTTTTTTTAAATATATGTATGTATATATGTGTGTATTTTAATCTACTGTTAAATGTGTAACTCTGTGTAATTCCATTCTGGACTGGGTCCCCAGGACATACTTGAAAACAAGAGAAATCTCAAAGTATTCTTCCTGGTAAAACACTTTTTAAATAAATAAATAAAATTACATTTCATTACAGTGTGTATCGCCTGTCATTTAGCAATATCTGTAGATTATACTATGGAATCTCAGCACCAGCCTGTATTTACTGATATCTATATACTGTAATGAATGGCTTAGTTGAAAAAAGTTCTAGGTATGCAGTTTCCAGTCCAGCTAATGGCATGTATCCTGTAAATCTTGAGACAGAAACCTGAATGTGTGTTCAGACCTTCTGTTTTTACACATCTATTCATCAATAAAAGGAACACTTCTACCCAACAATTTCCACTGACAGAGTGTCATATTAAGCTGTACCAAACAGGCACTTTCCTATCTAAGATGCTATTACTCTGCTTCCCCAGGTTATGTTATTTTTATGTCACTGCCTATCATCTCTCCGTTTATGTGGAATAAGTTATCTCCTTCAATGGCTACTACATAATACATCATATAGTTTTCCCAAAGTATTGTAGTTTGTACCTAAAATATATATAAGAAAAACAAAAGCTTCGGCTTTAAAAACTATATAGGAATCATGAATTAAAAGCGGATATAGACTGCAGAAAAGGCACAGCAGTATTTGAATATATATTGATATTTTCATTAGAGGGGATAATATATATACTACAGTAACCAACTATTAATAGACACAGCTGATGTACTGACCACTTGTTGAGGGATTGTTTAGAAAGGCGGGAGTTCACCCATAATTCACTGCAAGATCAAGATAACAATGAATTCGCATTCTGAAGCATAATCTCTATTTGAGGAAACTCACAGACAACTTGTGTGCTTCAAGATTTCCCAAGCTCATCACCTTAGTCCAAGACAGCAATGTGAGTAAAACATTTTTCAAGCTCCCCTACTCAAAGGTAGCATGAATTAAACTGAATGCATCATTGTTCTATTAAGTCTAAACCTGGAACCTTGAAGTTATACCTCTAAATTAAATCTCCCAAATCTACCAGTACAGTTATAAATCTAGTTAGTGTTCTATACCGAAAACAAAATCCTTGGCACTCGTAGTAATTATTATTTCTAAATATATTTATTTTGTTAAATAAAGATGGGGGAGCAATTTTTGAGCACTATAAAATTCCAGGTTCCTAAGTGCAGACACACAGGTAAATTACTTAACACAATTATTGTGCGTGGCCAATTACAAACTTGTGCTTTCTTACAGAAAAATGTCAACATCCTGTGCGAACTAAAGTTATGTTACACAGAGTTAACCTATGGAAGCTATTTCTATAAAGTGACATGTGGACAAAAAGAGCAGCAAGTGGTGCAATAATTTACAATACCATGGCAGTTATTAGAAATCATTAATAACTATCCAAGTAAAAGGCCATCAATACTGTCAAACAGCTAATGTTCTCAGTAATCCCCCACAGCTTTGCACAGTTTTAACTCAATTAGTTCTTTTAAGCTGAATAAATATGACCATGTTTCTGCAGAATAAAACTAAAGAAAAATACTGTATAATGTATTACATGAATTTTATACATTTCCTAATGGTGATAAAGAATTTTTGTATTTGCTTTCTCTATGCACCACAGGAAATTCTTACAGCAATTATGTTTCCTTACTTTTTTCTCTTATAATTTGTTTTATGTGGAATAACTGCATGTAGGTATCCATTTTGTCTCAATTAACTCCACCCTCTAGGTCATGACATCACATCCTGTAATCTCAAATTAGTCTATAGACCTTTTGGCAGATATTCCTTTAAAATGATATAAAAAAAAAACTACAAGGGGGGTTCCTGTGACAAGGTATTTTTGGTTGTTCTACACATTTTTGTGTTCTCTTTCTTGTGTTTTTTTTCTCCCTTGCAGATCATATTGCAGTAATGGTTATTGCCTTCATTTTCTGCAGAGTATTTGAGGTAATTGGATTCAACTCTTCTGAATCCAAAAGGAAACTCCAAAATTATCTTTCCCTTACACCAGCGCTCTGCAACCAGTGTACCGCTGGATACTGGGAGGTGTGCCGAATCAAGCAGATGCCGGCTGCCGGGCCCCGAGAGGAGAGCCCGATGTTGACTTAAACAACATTGAGCTCTCCTCTCGGGGCCCGGCATCTCCTGAATGAAGCTGCCAAAAAAAAAATCAATAAAAAAAAAAATCATTGCCACCAGATATGACAGTATGTCATGACCAGTGGTTGTACTTCCCTGCACGGAGGAGATGACCAGGGACACGGAGCAACAAGGAGGTGAGTACTGGGGCAGGGGGGACGAGGGTGGTATGTTATTGGGCAAATTGGTTGGTACATATTAAATGGCAAAATAATACTGGCATATTATTGGGTAAATTGGCAGAGGCTTATTAAATGGTAAAATAACACTGGCATATTATTGGGCAAATTGGCTGGGGCATATTAAATGACAAAATAATACTGGTATATTATTGGGCAAATTGGCTGGGGCATATTACTGGGCAAATTGGCTTGGGCATATTAACTTGCAAAATAATACTGGCATTTTATTGGGCAAATTTGCTGAGCATATTCAATGGCAAAATAACACTGGCATATTGTTGGGGAAATTGGCTGTGGCTTTATTAATGGCAAAATAACACTGGCATATAAATGGCAACAGTAGTACTGGTATATCAATGTCCAAATTGGCTGTGGCTGGTTTTGTAATGCTTTGGTTTGGTATGTCTATTTATGATTTGTAATACACTTGTCTTGGTTTGTACATTCGTTATTTATTTTACACACTTGTTTGGTTTTAAAGGTAAATAACGACATCTAGTTCCTATGTTCTGTGTATGCACTTGACTTTATAACTTTTTATATATTTTTGCTTGTGGTGTGCCACAGAATACTGGGAAGAGCTTTGGTGTGACCTGCGTGAGAAAAGGTTGAGGAGCACTGCTTTACACCACCAAGTTTTGCTTCTGCTGCCATTGTGTGCAATACAGAAAATAAGAATGCATTTAAAAGTAAGATAGAAAACATAAAACATTAGCAGTTTTGTGGCAATTTAACTGCCAAAGAAATACAATATTATGTAACATTTTAGTTCCTTAGAAAGCTAGGTGCTACTCTCTAATCTGACATTTCTATGGTTAAACCTATGATTAAAAAAAATATTTTGATACAAACAGTGACAATAAATCCCATTTAGTACAAACTGAATTCAACAAATAAGCTTCCTTCATAATAGTGCTTACAAAAAAAAAAGTATATATACATATATTCTACACAAACCTAATTTTACTTTATCCCAAATGATTTCTTGGAATAAAACCACAAGATGGAGAGCGTGACCCGAGCAGTGGAGTAAGCACAATTGTGTTTCCTTTGATGGTGTAAAGAAATTGTTTTCTGGCAACCGGGACATTTAGGGTTAAAAAGTTTCTTCAACCTTACCACTACTTTCTCAAGGTTGTTTAAGTTTTCTTTTGCCATAAGGGTGTTCAATGTATTGCAAAGTATGTCAAAGTTGTGTATATTGAACAGCAAATCAATATGTTCCTTTGGAATAAAGTGAATTTAAGCAAGTTAGCATTTCATAGCACACAGAAATGTCTCAAGGTTTTCTATCACATTTGGATTTAGCAGCAGCAATAAGTGTTACTGGTAATCCTGCTGAGACACAATGGGGTAGATTCAATGCTCGCCATTAAGGTACATTTTTCCTGAAGGAGTAATGAGGGCCTCAAAAATACCATGAGTTAAAGCGTTATCAAGTAAGTGCATTGTTGTTCCTTCGTGGGCATCTAGTGACCCTGGTGGTGTGGCCACTAAAAATAAATAATGTTGCCTTCAGGGGCCTTTAGCTGGCGCTATGCCTGTGACCCCAATCATAATACCAGCCGTCACTAAGGAGCATTTATTTTAGCAGAGGGCATTCATTATGTACTCGAGACTCTTTTCATATTAAGTTCATAGTTTAATTTGAGATTAAGACATAGACAGCAGTATCTCCCTTTTCACTTTTTTAGTTATTCATCATTGCCTGCCTTTGGACCAGCTGCCACATTTAGGCTATAAGTTTGCCTGTATTTCCAGCTGTTTTGGTAATTAGGCGAGGTTCCTGTATAAAGTTACTGTCCTGGGACATTCAAAAATTGGGCCGGAAGATTATGCTCATCCTGTTGCTGCCTGACCTGTTACTGACCAGGTTTTACCTTTAGACCTTGTTTGAACTCTGCCTGCCCTGATTTCTTAGCTTTACCTTGGTTTATGCTTTCTGGATGTCCCTCTTAATAGGAACAGTTATCTCTTATCGGATATCTTTTAAGGTCCATGTATGTGGTTGCTCAGAAAAAGGGATGTAACCAATTCCAACCACTTCCAAAACATTAATAACAAATCAGTTCCTCTACCTGATCTCCAACCTGACCATGCTTACTGGACTGTGACAACACTGCCATTTAATATATTCAAATAATATAGTCAGATTTAGCATGTATCAATACCTGCAGAAAGACCCTAACCTTTCTTCACAGGATTGATTCTTATTTTGTTTTTTTCCTGTTTCCTCCGCCCATATATTAGATTCAACAACCAATCATTTACATGAAACATTATAGTTACATTAAATAAAACTGATAGGACACAGGCAACATAAGGTGGAATATGGCTAAGAGAGTTGGAAGACACAAATAAAATGTGGTGTATGCCTGGCACAGTGCTCTGAATCATTTTGTTTTGTATTCCCAAACAGTTCACATACAGGATCATATTTCAGGAAAATCAATATCTATTTTATTTCAGGTAAAGACGGGTTATGTGCAATACACAATGATGAGGAATGTGGTTCATAGATTAAGTGGTTAATATACCAAAGATAACCAAACTATAATGAATCCCACAACATCATCCAATCAAATTAACATTAGCTTGATAATGATGTCTCCACAACTACTTCAGTTATTAATCAATCACAATTAAGAAACTCAAATACCAATATAATACAAACCAATGTATGAACTACACCTTGGTCACTGTCTGAATTTACCCAGCATGGAATTAAACACCACTGCACTCAAGTTGTGCATAATTTCCTAGTACATACTTTATTTTAGCCATACAATGACAGATCTCTGCCGCTGATAACTTAACAAGCAGGAATTATATTACACATCAGATATTCATTGTTTTAGTGACTACTTTCAGTCCAGTGTAACCATCTGCTTAAAAAAATCCACTACTTTTACGTAGCAGTTGTCAGCCCTTGCTAACTTGTCACTGCCTCCTATCTGCCGGTTTGCCATTTGCATGTGTTCTCTCTGTTTGCTCCTGTGTTCCTTGTTTACCTTCCATTTCTGAATACCTATTCGTGGGACTGACCAATACCTGTTTGGTGTCTGGTTTTCACTTGTATTTAATTGTGTATGCTTTCCTGCTTATTTAACCTTCCTCACCCTGTTTTGCTTGTTTCAGTGTGTTTCTCTTCAGGAAAAGTAAGCACCTTGTATTTTTGTCTCCCTTGCCTTAATTTAATTTGGAATGTTTTATCCAGGGTTGGTGTACTGTATGGATACTGTGCTGTGTTGGCAAGCTTGACATTGTATATCCATCAGATTAAACTAAACCATCACATTTAATATCTATTCTCTGTTCTTTATGTCTATGTCTTTCATTTTGCTTGTGTGTACCACTGTCCCGTTTGTCTGCTTCCCTATGGACCTGTGATTGGACACCTGGACCTGTGGACCTGGGAATGGACACCTGATGCTGCTGTTACAAGTGTTTGTGGCCACAAAATCCTGAGGGTGCCATTCCTTGGAGTGAGTGGTTACCACTGTGAAACCCCTCCTGCTAGTGGATTCCTGTATCCAAACAGTGAATGTATTCTTTTGTAGTATGTTATGAGAGCCATGGATAATTGTAGGAAAATAAAAGGACCTAATTTGCCATTATTAAGGTCACATAATAACACTAGTTCGAATTGAACAATACATTTACAAGTCAGACGAAATAATCAAGTCTGCAGTGACTAAATAATCTATGTAATCATTCTGTGTTGAACAGAGTTTTATACTGGGTACCTTTTAGCTCCATTTCCAATGATTTTTGAAATATAAAGTCTGAATTTTGCCATTGAAGCTTTTGCTGGTGACTCCTCCTCTGAGTTTAGAACAAAAAGTCCTAGAAGTTTAACCTTCACTTGATATACATCTACTCATGAACCTTTCCATCAAAGGGCAAGAGCTATTATTTTTTTACATGTGCTGGAATGAAGAGTGTCACAGTTACAAGAAGGCTGTGATGGCAATCAGGGAATATGTGATCCCCAATGTACACACACGTTTAGCTTGTCATTCATAGTCCATTTGAAATATAGACCCTCATTTAGTTCTGCTCAAGGAACAGCAAAGTGTGTAGGTTTAATTTCTGGCAAAGACAATTAAGTCTATAAAAAAAATAATTAGCCCTGTCAGAGTTCAAATCTAAAATGTGTTTCAAGTCCCCATTAAAACTGCTGGCTATTTTTGTAGCCTGAGTTATTTTTAGGGGTTTTCTGTTTGTTACATGGTTCAATCAACTAAAATATTTTTAAATGATCCTGTGACCTGTTGTTATAATGGTTTAGTGCATTGATGTCCAACTGGTGGCCAACAGAGTGTATGTGGTACCGATCCTAGATAAAAAGCCCGTAGATTCTATTTTACAGACCATCATGAGAGAGGTTTAGATTGAGCCTACTGATGATGTGTTGTCAAAATAGTAATCCTTTACTTTTTTATAAAAAAAAAAAATACAATTCTACATTGTTTCAAAAACATATTCTTGCGGTTCCTAAACCTGAGTATTAAATGCTGATACAGTTAATATTGTCTTTCATGAGCAATAGTAGAGATATGGAAACACTGTTGTTGTTTTTGTTTTGTTTCTTATGCTGTCACATCAAACCTGTCACTTTAACCCCTTCGTGACCTCAACATCTGAGGAAAGGGATTTAGGAGTAATAATTTCAGAGGACTTGAAGGTAGGTAGGCAATGCAATAGAGCAGCAGGAAATGCTAGCAGAATGCTTGGTTGCATAGGGAGAGGTATTAGCAGTAGGAAGAGGGAAGTGCTCATGCCATTGTACAGAGCACTGGTGAGACCTCACTTGGAGTATTGTACGCAGTACTGGAGACCGTATCTCCAGAAGGATATTGATACTTTGGAGAAAGTTCAGAGAAGGGCTACTAAACTGGTTCATGGGTTGAAGGATAAAACTTACCAGGAAAGGTTAAAGCATCTTAACATGTATAGCTTGGAGGAAAGACGTAACAGGGGGGATATGATAGAAACATTTAAATACATAAAGGGAATCAACACAGTAAAGGAAGAGAGTATATTTAAAAGAAACAAAAACTACCACAACTAGAGGACATAGTCTTACATTAGAGGGGCAACGATTTAAAAGTAATATAAAGAAGTATTACTTTACTGAGAGGGTAGTGGATGTATGGAATAGCCTGCCAGCAGAATTGGTAGAGGTAAACACAGTCAATGATTTTATGCATGCGTGGGATAGACACAAGGCTATCCTAGCTATAAGACCGGGAATGGGGGACTAATAAAAGTACTCAAAAAAAATTGGGCAGACTAGATGGACCGAATGGTTCTTATCTGCCGACACATTCTATGTTTCTATGTGACACATGGTCCCAAAACGCCACAGTTTGTTCCTGGCCACGATCACAAGGTAGGATATCGCTGCAAGTCCCTACAGTGGGATCCGAGCACAGTTCATCGTGGGGAGCCTCGATGATTTCTATGCTATCCTAAGGTCAATCTAGGTCCACTAAAATCAGGACGATATCCACCGTACTAGTGTCACAAAGCGCTTACATGTTGGTGACCTAATAGTCTATCTTTTTTCCTGCTTGCATCTTTTCTGATATCTTTTGTTCACTGTGAAACCATGCAATTATCTCATTCTCTTCATAATATACATAGATAAAACAGATGATAATTATTTTTCCCAGTGCAATCAGAATCATACATGAATAATGCTCAAATCCCTGAGGAAAAACACAGAAATATTGGTATATCCTTAGCAATATCTACAGATCCCTGTGCAAGACAAAAAACAATTACAGTTGGATTGAAAATTATTTATGAAACGGTTGGTCTCAGTGATTAAATAGAAGCACACCTTTTCACATTACTAGGCATACTAGGGCCCTGAAGTAGCAGGAACTGTATATAGTGTAAGACCAGTGGTGTATCTTGATTTTGTGCTGCCCTAGGCAGACAAAATCCGGGCACCCCCCTACCCAAGCTGCACACCCACGTTACACACCTAAGACATGCCCCATCATTCAGACTCACATCAAGCTCATACTCTCATCACACACAAACTCCCATCACACTCAGTCACACACTCCTACTCCCATCACACTCAGTCACACACTCCTACTCCCATCACACTCAGTCACACACACTGTCTCCCATCACACACACTCTGACTCCCATCACACTCAGTCACACACACACACAGTCTCCCATCAGCACTTACCTTTCCTTGGTGGCTAGTGGCAGGCAGCATGGTCCCTCCATGCTGCCTGTTCGGCTTCCCGGCGATTGTGCCGACAGGTCACGTGACCGTGCGCGCATATGACGTCAGCGCGCCCGTCACGTGACTGTCGGCACTTCCGTGTCGGCACACTGCACAGGGAGCCGAACAGGAAGCACGGAGGTTTCTCTGTGCTGCCTGTTCGGCTCCCCGTGCAGCCTGGCAGGCAGAGCGATGGTGAGGGGGGATCTTCCGATCCCCTGTCACCTCCGTCTCTGCCTGCAAGCGCGGTCTTTTTTTTTAAAAGAGCCGCGGTTTGTTTTGTTTTTTTTTTTCTTTTCAGTGCTGGGGGGCGCTGCCGCCCCCCAAAATTTGCCTAGGATGCCTCGCGGTAAATACAGCACTGTGTAAGACAAGACAGGATATGGCAATATCTTGTAGGTACCCTGGAGCAGGCATGGAAGATATCACAGAATAATACGCAGGATGCTGTGGGCTGGGACAGGCAAGGCTAACCAAAGACAGAGCAAATAAAGGAGAAACCAGTACAGAGATAAAGGGAGAAGGCTGAGAAGCTAGAATCCTCAGGTGCTCCAGGGAAAGAGGGAAGGAAACATAACAGAGACAAGAAGCACAAGGGATGCAGTGAGGAGTCTGGAGCCTCAGACAGGAATATGGGGAGAGAGCAGAGGAGCTGGGAACCTCAGGTGCTTCAGGGAAAGAGGGTAAGTAAACATAGCATGACAAGTATAAAGTATGACAAAGGAGGAGGGACTATAGCAAGCAAGAGACATAGCAGGGAAGAAAAGAGGGTGAGACTAGATACAGATTATACAACACTGGATGAGCCATACAAACCCCCCTTCTTAAAGAGCAATCTCTGGGTGCAACCAGCACTACTGTTGTGCTGGATAACTTTTTTGAGAACAGAGGTTAACACATGTATGGACTCCCTTGTCAGATGAAGGTCCATTCAGTGGCAGGGGTTCAGGCACAGGACTTGGTCCAACTCCAGAACATGCATAGGTCACGCACACAAAAAAAAAGATTCCAGGTCAGATGGAACTGTGACATTGCCTGGTAGAGCCTCACAGTTGGTGAAGAGACCGGTCAAATATTCAAGCCTGTTTTGATCTCCCACAGTTTGTTTTAGGATTGGAATAAAGTCTCAAAATGTGACACTGGGCAGTTCAGTTTTTTGTTACTGAACACTTGTAGAGCTACTCCTAATTCTTCCAAACTAGTGATCTTTATCCCATATACCCTGCTATTCTCTTCTCTCCCCTCCTTCAGTAAGTCCATATAAACTACCTGGACACAATCATCCTTTATAGATAACTACACCATATTTTTTTTTATATAAATTATTACAAATTACTATAGCCACAGCCTTTGAAAAATGTTAAAATATTATTATATTTATTTTTTAATTTTTTATTACAAAAATATCAAAATTACAATGATTACAAATCACATACATAAGACATACATACAAATCACATATAAATTAACAGTCTCTATAGCCCTAGAGAGTCAGTTTAATTCATTAAATGTATTAAAAAGAATATACCTTGACCACTGAGTGTAGGGGAGTTACCCAACCTTATAAAACATTAAACCTGCCAATCCAACTTGTCCATAGATTTATTTTTTTATTGCAATAATCAAATTTGTCTCAGTATGTCCAATTCCATTTTACATTGGTCTATAAAAATATTGTTTATTATTAACCCTAAAAGGGATTTCTGTGCTTTCCATAATCTATTTCTCAACCATCAAAACAGTACCTTACATTCCATTAATTCAGAAAATAATACCGGCTATTCATATATATATAGTATACAATGTAAATTAATTAAATCCTCCTTAGTTACATCATTAGTACATTCTGCACCATCTCCAGAATTCCACCACAGAGGATCTTGGTAAATTCCTGCTAAGTTCACTCACTGAGTCATGAAGTCCCCAGTCTTTTACTCTATGATTAGTATCTGTATTCAATTCCATAATCCTACACAGTAATCCTGAAGGCTCCATCCATCAAAAGTTCAGTTTCCAGATTCAAGTTTGCTATTAGTTTAACCACCCTATGTGTAATTTCTTGGTAGCCTATTGCTTCCTTGTACTCCACTTTGTAATGGTTCTGGCTGGGAGACTTTGATAAATAACCCCAAACATATTAGATGCTTAAGTAAAAAATGTGCCTGGTACTAATAAGACAGATTTTCAACATATGTTGGATGGCGGAAGGCACAGTCTCAGAAAGCTGGAAGCATAGATTGGGCACAGGAAATCTAAACAGCATTTGTCATTGCACTGTATATCTGTGATCATCAATCTCATAACCTGCTTGTTAGATTTGCAGTTAGCTTGGTACCCAGCATACATAACAAATTACTGTAATTTGTCTTCCCCTTAAGTGGCAACTTGCTGTAAGACCCAATTTTATAATTTTAATTGTATGTGATGACTAATTTACCCTGTCTTTTTCTCTGGTGCAGTAATATATAAATGTAGCAATCAAGCAATGCTAAAACTGCAGGAAGCTTTATGTTAGAGTTGAAAAATAACAGCATTGATGTAACCAAAAAGTGATCTTAGATCTTACCTATTTATTCACATACCTCAATATGCTAAAACTCATAATCAAGTGAGTTTCTCTTGGCAGATTGCATTTCAATTTGCATACTATTTTCATGTTTTGCCTGTGTTTTTAATAGCCTAGAGATCAAGGTTTCTTTTTTTTTTTTTTACTAAATATTTGCATAATCGGATGCACTTTTTTGAAACTTTGTAGGTTAGGTCACTCATAGATGAGGTCATATCTTTCATATATTCTTATATCACACTGCCACGGAAGGGCGCATGTATATGTGAAAGAAAAAGATAACAGCTCCATAGCATGACACTGTATAAAAGTATAGATAGATATGTATGCTGGGGTTTTTATTGTACTCATAAATTGTAAGTATCAGTCAGACTCCTCAAATATAAATCTTTAAAATGTTCATCTTCCTTAAGCGAGGGATATTTCTACATCACATATTGAGGAAGCTGGGACTCCAGTAAAAAAAACATTGAACATCTATTGGACTTTGTTTCTGGCTGGACTGTGGACTCCCATGAATTACTTTCTTATGATATAGTGGTACTGTGCCTTTTTTTTTTTTTTAGAATTAGAAGAATTAGAATTTTTGTCTGCAAGTCTTGAAAGAGTGCTCTGTGGGGTGCTGCAGTCATGTTATGGGAGTATGATATATATATATATATATATATTTTTTTTTTTTTTTTTTCATCTGTGGTTATTTTTTTGTATTGGTTGTTACATATTCTTATAGGACAGTTGAGACTTTGGGTTAATTTAGATCTAAGGTTAGTGTGGGATTTTTGATGCCTGCAATGCTTCTGACTGCCTGTAGAGACAGTATAGCATCAGCAACAGAGTAGGGAAGTGAACTCTTGCCGTCTACAGGGCAACGCCATATTAGAGGGGTATGCTGCCATGCAATATGTCACCTGTGATCACTCCATGGAGTGATCGCGGTGCCCTGGAGGGCCAAAGTTTGGTGTTGCTTAACGCCTCAACATCAAGACATTGCAGCAACACTATTTGAGCAGTGGAAGTGATCACTGATCACTTCCACCGTTCACTTTAACACAGGAAGTACATATACATCCTGTGTCACCAGGAGTGTCAATCAATAAATTATTATGCAATATACTTTTGCTCTCTCTCTTGATTGGCTACACAGATTAGTGTATGCTGTACCTGTGAGGTTCATGTGCAATAAAAGGATTGCTTGACATAGACTGCCTCTGTTGGTGTGACTAGCCAGTCTATAATGACAGAAAAAATGAGCAGACAAACGTGCCCAAGTGGGCTGGGTGGATTACACAGGGCTCCCATTGTGCAGACAACTAAGTCCTCTCTGTTGTAAATTGACCTTGTCTCACGTACCCCTTTCTATATGACATCTAAAATATATATTTCCTTCCCCCTAAGCAACACCAATGAAATGACTTAGAAACAGAAAAAAAATATTGGATAATTTTTTTCAGTGTGGCTAAGGGAACTCAATGGTAGATTGACTAAATTAAGGTTAGAGTATCTTAATCAATGTTGCATCAGAAAATGACCCACAGCATCATCTGGGCCAAACGTATTGATTAGAATTACTGGCAAGCGCAGGCAGGTCTGGAATGAGGGTGGCCCTTTGAGGGATATTACTGACTGATGATCAATGGTGACAAAGCTTACAAAGCTTGTTAAAAAAAAAAAGTCACTGATGGCCTTCATAAAAGCAAAACTACACCCAGGGGTCCCACACCATGTGTCACCACGACTTTAGTGACAAATATTTGCCCCAGGTTCCAGGCAGCTTCACTGCAACAATGACAATAATGGAGGGGCTAAAAAAATGATATAAAGACAACCCAATATGCACAATATGTTCACTGTAATATTAAAATGTGCCAACCATCTGTGGTGTGTATTTATTTTTTAATGTATTTTATAAGGGATTCCTGAACATTTTTTTTTTTTTAAACTTTCATTATGTCTTTATTTCCTCTTCCTCCACTATCAGCATAGTTAATCTGGGTATGGTAGTTGTCTGTAAGCTTTTTGAAGTTTTCAGAAAACTCATATAACTTTAGATGTCTAAATCATTAAACTGGAGGCTGGCATTGCCACTTTGACAGCCTCCATCTAGCTTTTGACAGATCTATATCTGGGAGCTCACAGAGCTGGTAGCCTGCAGAGAAATGCCATTTCTAAAAGAGCAAATTTCTACTATCAGTGGAAGAATGCTATTAACATTGGGAGAATATTTGCAGTGACTGCATAGTAAGACCTGCTATAAGGTCAACAAAATGTGCATATTATATATATATATATATATATATATATATATATATATATATATATATATATATATATATATATATATATAGTTGATAACATGCATTTTAAAAATGTTTATTTAGGTGGGGAACTAGGAAATCTGTAGACAGTATAAAACATTATTAATTAATATTCAGGTCACTGAGCAATGATAACATTTTATAGAAAACCATCATTCAGAAACACAAAACCAGAAGCAATTTATTTGACGTATAGTTTGCTGTATTCGTTTTACAGTGTTGTGTTATCGTTACGGAATGTGGTTGTCATTCTCAAATGCAACCTCTCAAGGTTCAGTTAGCAAAGAGTTCTGGGAAAGTTCACAATAACAGACATTATGAAGTTAAGAAAAAAAGCTAATCTCATTTTACACCAGCCGTTCTGCAGAACAACAAGAAATAAGTGGGAATGGGCAATTCAATATCATAAACATTGCATGGACAGCATACTATGCCTCACAGCACCAGAGACCATGTTACAGTTCTCAAGTATTCTTTAAACTATAGGATCAACTCAATAAAGAGATTTGCAGGGAATCTCAAACTTAAGGCACAGTTGGAAAAATTATTACATTCAGCTACACATTTTTTAGCATTAGACCCTCCCTTTAATTTACAACTTACAGTTTACCCTTTTTAAAGATTTTGTTTTTTATATGTGTTCCGGTTTGGATGTTTTTTTAGTTCAAATGCAGGTACTATGTCAAGCACATATGGTGAAAATGTATTTTATAATGCATGAAATGAAATGATGTTCCCAACACTCCAGGTAATCATTATCATTCACCAGAAAAACAATGCCCAGGAATATGTCAGCATGGATAGCTTGTATCTTATATATCAAGTTGTCAGAGACACAAACACAGGAACAGAACCAAGGGACAGAGACACAAACACAGGAACAGAACCAGGGGACAAAGACACCAGCACAGGAACAAAGCCAGGGGACAGAGACACCAAAACAGGAACAGAACCAGTGGACAGAGACACCAACACAGGAACAGAACGGGAGACAAAGACACCAACACAGGAACAAAACCAGGGTACAGAGGCAGCAACACAGGAACAGAACCAGGGGACAGAGACAGCAACACAGGAACAGAACCAGGGGACAGAGACAGCAACACAGGAACAAAACCGGCAGACAGAGACACCAACACAGGAACAGAATTATGTGCCCAACACTCCAGGTAATCATTAACATTCACCTGAAAAACAATGCCCAGGAATAGATCAGCATGGATAGCTTGTATCTTATACATCAAGTTGTCAGAGACACAAACACAAGAACAGAACCAGGGGACAGAGACACAAACACAGGAACAGAACCAGGGGACAAAGACACTAACACAGGAACAGAACAGGAGACAGAGACAGACACCAAAACAGGAACAGAACCAGTGGAAAGAGACACCAACACAGGAACAAAGCCAGGGGACAGAGAAACCAAAAGAGGAACAGAACCAGTGGAAAGAGACACCAACACAGGAACAGAACCGGAGACAGAGACACCAACACAGGAACAAAACCAGGAGACAGAGACACCAACACAAAAAACAGAACCAGGGCACAGAGACAGCAACACAGGAACAAAACCAGCAGAGACACCAACACAGGAACAGAATTATGTACCCAACACTCCAGGTAATCATTAATATTCACCTGAAAAACAATGCCCAGGAATATGTCTGCATGGATAGCTTGTATCTTATATATCTTATTCAATACATCTTTATTATTTTCAATATTAGTTAAAAATATAACAATTGATGGCAAAAGAGGAAGAGAATATGGGAACATACAAATACAGAAAGTATGCAAACGTACAAATACAAAACCACGCACGTTATTTCAGCCTAAAGTTGGCAAATTTATAATCTAATAAAAATAGATTCAATTGTGCCAATATAGGTGTAGCTATACTATGACTGAGGTTAATAAAGATTCAGCTTCCTAGTTGTCCTGGATCCTGTCTCTTTTGGGTTTAGATTTATATGTTCTCATATATTATGAGGTAATTATTATTCCTGAACTTCCTGATGCCATCATACGCTCTACTACCAGCTTTTGTTAGCTTGTATCTTATATATCAAGTTGTTACCTTGTATAATGGAGTTCAAGCAGCCATCAAAAATAAATTCTCAAAGCTGTATTTGTGGAAAGAGCTTGTAACCAGGTTCACCTGATATAGAAGGTCCAACTATGGGTGTACCATGATAAAAAGTCTTCACCATTCATTTGTATCTGGTTATTCTTTATTCAAATGTTGTATAATCCATACAGAATTAAGCATCTACCAGTCTCTATGTGATCTTTAGATCTCACTGGTTTTGGCTTGAAACTGCCAATCATACCAAAACTGGTTCAGTTAGTCAACACAAGCTGTGTAACCATAGTGATTGCCAAGGTTTATGATCACACTTATCCAGAACAGGGTGACCGCATTTTATTCAGGGAAATCTATGAAAAAGGCATACTCCAGGGCTCTACTGGGAAGAATAATGTACCGCAGTCAACCTACAATTTACTGGTTACAGCCCTGTCAGTATACAGTTCTCATAAGTCTCCCTGAATAACATGGTTATGTGGTCACCCTAACCCAGAAATCCCTTAACCTTTTGACATTGTATCAGGCAGCAGGGAGACCTAATCTCGCTCCCTCACTGTGCTACATATTCTATACTATTATATTTGCAATAGCCAAGAACAAACAAGTTTGACACATGGCCCCCAGCTATTCAATCACAAATAGAAAAGAAGAAAAAAGTTGTTTCTGAACTGTTCGATGCCTTCTACATGTCACCAGTGCATCTTAAGGTTCTAAAGTTATAAAGGGCATTTTATTCAGCTGAAGAGAGGTGATATCCATCGGTATAGATCCACTTCTAACACTTCAGATATAGCAAACCGAAAAGAGGTTGATAATTGTATTTAAAGCACAGCATACTAAAAGCAATTATTTGGGTGGGTGTTCGGTAAAACCCAATTGCCAAATTACATTCTAGTTTCCCTTAATGCTTAGCGATCACTACCTGCAGAGCTCAGAACATTGTTTAGTAATATTTGTATGGAAATATTTTCTCTACCTATAATTACCCTGACCTTGTTTTCCATCAATTTGCACTCAAAACTGCAATCCATTATAATGTTGTTTTTCTGCCATCGCAGCAGTAGGTAATGCACAAGTGAATTAATATTAAAAAGTCATTTTAATTGTAAACATAATATTTAAAGTTCTGACTCCAGAGGCTTTAGAATGCCAAGAAAAGTGAACTTTTTATTTTTTATATATTTAATTGTATAAATGTATCAAAAAAACATTCACATGCCAATTATAACATTTGTACACATAAATGACAACATAGATTTTAAATATTTTAAATAAACCATATAGCAGATGTATATTATTATGTAATTGGTGTGCAGAATGATGTAGTAAGAGTATAGTCTGTGTTTCCAGCCAGATCCGGCTATTATTCCACTCTACATTTTGCATCAAAAAACTATTTGTGCTTTATCCAATTTCCGACGACTAGTGATTTCCAATTTTTCACAATTGACATTTTTACATATGTATAAGGATCCTATATAATTTGAAACCAATGGAAAATCTAGATGAAGAAGTGCTCTAGCCAGGATTAGTTCCCATTCTGGAACAAAAATTTATACAACCTTTTAGGAGATATTTTCCTGCAAATTTCTAACCAATGGCTCCCGCCACTCTATATGCATCGAGTCTCCCTGTAATACAACACATTGCCAACAAATTACTGATACATTTGGAAACATCATTGAGATTTAATTTGGCACCAAGGTACTATCAGTTTGCCAATTTATACTTTCCTTCATCTAAATTCAAACAATGAACCACCCTGTACATTGATGTCAAATTCATTCCATTGCTTTTCTGATATTCTTATTTGTACGCCTTGTTCTGACTTCGTTAAAGCCAGTGAAGGTAAACATTTGTTTTGCTATAGCTTACAATTTGCTGCTGTTCGTTCTGACATCAACCCTTTAACGTTTACTTGTGAGATTGTCCTAGTTATTAAATCTAAAAGCTTTGGTGTTGTCTATAAACCAAATCCATCAAATATATATCCCGATTTAAGTAACCAGTTCCCAACCAGGAAGGTTAAAATCAATTTAGATGTTTTAAAAATGTATTAAACATTGTATATACCGTATTTGCTCGATTATAAGACGACCCTGATTATAAGACTACCCCCCAAACTTTGGATATTCCTTTAGGAAAAAAAACTAAAAGCCTGAATATAAGACTACCCTATAGGAAAAAAGTTCAACTTGTATATATTCACATGTAAAGTGCTTTTTAATAAAAATTATGATATCAAAAAATGCATTTCTTGTTTTAATTTCCTTTTATGTGCCAATGCTGCCTCTCTGTTTCCCCTCCCCCCAGCGTTGTCTCTCCCCCCAGCGTTATCTCTCTCCCCCACCCTCCCTTTCTCTCTCTCTCTCCCCTCCCTTTGTGTCTCTCTCCCTCCCCCTCCCTTTTGTGTCTGTCTTTGTTTCCCTCCCCTTGTCTCTGTCTCTTTCCCCCTCCCTTCCCTCGTCTCTGTCTCTTATCCCCTTCCCTTGTCTGTCTCTTACCCCCTCCCTTTGTCTCTGTCTCTTACCCCCCTTCCCTTGTCTCTGTCTCTTACCCCCCTCCCCTTGTCTCTTCCCACCTCTCCTTTTCTCTGTCTCTTTCCCCTCCCCTTGTCTGTCTTTCCCCCTCCCTCCCCTTGTCTCTGTCTCTTCCCCCCTCTGTTCCTCCCTGCCCCCCCCCCCTCTTACCTCGTCGCTCCCTGGTGGCTAGTGGGGGTAGGCAGGGGATGTCTGCCCGACACTTCCGTCTATTATGACGTACAGCCGGTCCGTCATTATAGACGGCAGTGTCGGCAGCATGGAGGATCCCCCTGCTGCCCGAATGTCCCTGGTGGCTAGCGGGGGCAGCCGGAGGATGTATGCACGATACGCTCAGACATCCCCCGCTGCTGCCTGGCACTTCCGCCGGGACTTTTATGTTGAAGCCGGAAGGACCTGGCTTCATCATAGAAGTCCCGGCGGTCGTGCCGGGCAGCAGGAGATAATGTCTGTGCATGCTTGAGAGGGGGATCCAGGTCCCCTGCAGCTTTGCGGTGACCTGGATCCCAGTCGTATAATCTCACCTCAATTTGAGGTCATATTATAAGACAACCCCGAATGTAAGACAAGGGGTATTTTTCAGAGCATTTGCTCTGAAAAAAACCTAGTCTTATATTCGAGCAAATATGGTATTCATTAAGTTCTTTCTTATCCAAATAAAAATATTTATATTATCAATCAAAACCTCTTTGCAACATTTGACGTGCAAGGCACATCCTGGCTGATCCTCCGTCGCAGACATAGGACATGTCTGGCATTAGTGATCAATGTTCTTTTTCAAAAGAAGCGCTTTTGAAAAAGCACCAGTCAGGTGTAAGCGTGTGTCCTCATAGCTAACAGCTTTTAGTCTCTCCATGTTCTGCCGTGAGAAGTTTATGGGTGTCCGTTTTTTACCTTGTAACGGACTGAGGACCAGAATAATGATTATATGGTGCTGTTTCTTTCCTTTTTGTTTTTGGTGCTGGGTTTTGTCCTCTGGCAAATTAGCACCAGGAACGGTGAATTACCAACAGCACCCACTTATACCTGGGTAAGATTGAGCCGGCTACAATTTGTAATTGCTTACACATGGGTACCTTGTACCAATGTAGGGCTACTACCATGTCTATACACCATTTGCAGTTTGGGACAGGTTTATGAAACTGCCATAATGAGATCCAGTGGGGTCTAGGACACTTCTTCGTGGCTGCTTCACTGCTGAAAGTTCAGTGTGTCAGTTTGATCGCTGAACTGTCAGCAGTGAAGATGAACGAGTCCACTTCATCGAGGCAATGTAAGCGCTGACAGTTCAGCGCTGAACTGTCAGCACTTACAAACGTACATCCCCCAATAAATTAACCCCCCCAATAAACTACCCCCCCCCCGAACGCTAATACTAAAATTACCCCCCGAACCCTAATTCTAAAATTAACATCCCGAACCCTAATAATAATGCTAGCCCCGAACCCCAATACCTAACCCCCTCGAACACTTATACTAGAATTAACCCCTATTAAACATTAATAATACTCACCTTCAGCGATCCCGCAATGAAGTGTCCCGCAATGACCTGGCCATCCCCCGAGAAGGGACGGTGAAGCGGCTGCATTAATGCCGCAATATACTGTCCCATCCCCACCCAGTGTTCTTATAATAGAGTCCAAAACATTGGACTATATTAGCCCCAACCATTTATGCAGATAATGAGGTTAATTGAAACTTTCTTTCTCCTTTTTTTTTTTTTTAACAAACTGACAGTAGGTTATCCTTTATCTGTAGCTGTTACTCAGCTTGTGTCTTCAATGCTCCTCTTATCTGATGCTGTCCCTATAGTCTGCTTACATTACACGCCCAGAATCTGCTTGGGGCCCTCATGGGCCTCCTCTGTTTAAAAGCCTTGAGATGTCCTTCGCACTTTTATCCACCACAGTCTCTATGTTAGCAGTCACTACTCTGTGTGTACACAGAGCTCTAATCCCCACTCTGTATCTCTGGGAGAGTCACATTGTGTATCTATTGCCTGTCTCTAGATCTCTGAAATTCACAATATATGTGCACCTCTCTATAGCATCCTCTTTACGCCTGCATAAGCAGTCTTTACTTCTGGTCCTCAGCACACATATGTGTATAACTGGGGTCTTTTTCAGGTCAGCTCCTACATTCCGTGAGTGTAACCATGCTCCTCCCACTGGCTTTGTTGGACTGCAAACATGCAGGGACCAAAGGCCTAGTATTGTGTGATTTCAAGGGACCTTAGCTCGCTGCTAATTATAGCTATGTTAATTGGTCAATTATACCAGCATTAGATATGTTTTGTAAAGCAAACCATGGTATAGAAATGAAACCATACAGCAGCTTTGAAAATATTTACATTCTGTAACATCTTGGTCATTATATCTTATGTAGCAAAGTGTCATTCCTTCATCAAGTTAAAAAAGCAGACAAAATGTCAAGTGATTAATTGTGCTTGACGTATTAAAACATGTTCATTCCGCTGGCAATAATATTTTAAAGACACCTTTTGAAATGGTCTCAGTGATGTACTTATGTGAAACAAGCTCAGTGGCAGCTCTTTGTTTTAAAGGCCCTTTGCTATGTTCAGAATTCAGTATATTTTTCATCTATACATTGATGTAGCCAAAGAGTAGTTGGTCATATTTTTTAATTATATTCATTTATTTATGTTTATGACTGCAGTGGCTGTGGTAATGAAGTGTGGCAGACAATGCTGCAATGAGTTTCCACTCAAAGAACATGAGACCACATTTTGGAAATGTATTTTGATGTTTGCACCCATTCATGTCACAGGTCTCCCACCTTTCCTGATTAAGGCATATACGCAGTAGTTCGGACAGTCTAAGTGATACCACTAATGTAGTATTGTAGCGCTAGCACCCATTCCCCCAAGGTCCACCCCTGGAGTCTAATTTGTCAGGAGCAGAAGTTGGGAGGTATGAGGTCATGGTACTAGCGTTCATTTCTGAATTATATCTCAGACCAAGGACAACGTCTGGGCCTCTTCCTGATCAATGACATTACCACGCTCAGTTGTATAATAGGTTTTTACTCTGTGAAGGGTGCTGGCAAAAGTTCAGTGCAGAACCCTGCAACCATTCAGAATGAATCTGCATTGTTCATGCCAGCTACTGACACAGTCCCAGACTAGCATTTTCCTGAATCCAGTCTCCATGTTTTCCATTTGTTTCCATGACTTGTCAGAAGTCACTCCCTATCCCAGCTGTAACATAGGCTTGGTTTGGAAAACAAGTCAAATCACATGCCTTCTTCATTTTAAATAAAATCTCTGCTCTATCAGGCGGACATTTAATTTCACATCTGTCCTCTACGGAGAACAAATGGTTAGAGAGAGGACCCTTGCGCCCTTTTTTCCCCCCAGCACAATTTTTTGTTTAGTGTTAGATGGATTCATTTTTATTTTTGAGTGCTACCTTTCCCTGTGCTGTAAAGGAGAATCTACAATATCGGAGATGGCATGGGACATTTTAATACGCAATATTTTTTTTGCAGGGCAGCCTCATGTGCCTTGGGGTGGGCAGCGATTTTCAAGTAGAGGTATGGGGGTAAATAGTATTTCTTTTTAATTTTTTTTTATTTATTTGGGTCTGGGGCCCTTGAGCCCCAGGAGGGTTTTGGTATTCTGTTTTTGTATTCAAAACTGTGCTCCTACGATAAACTATACTTTTCAACTCATTGCCAGAGAAGAAGCTGCTAAATATAATAGGTGTACAGTGTTCCGTACAGAAACTGAAGAGAAAAGAAAATGTTGGCACTGATCTCAGCACAAAAAAAAAAAAAAAAAAGACTTTACCTAGATTTCTATAAGACACCAAGATCTAGAATAGATGGTGCTGTATGAATTAATCTCTATTCCCAAGCCCTCAGTATTTACTCGCTGAGATCAAGATATATGCATTGTTGATCAACAGTACTCCATTAATTTTATCTCTATTGTCATCTCAAACACGTCCAATCCCAGCTTTTCCGATGTCAAAGTCTTTTCATATCTATAAAACAGAACAATGCAAATCAACAAATTGAACAAATGTATAAAACTACCCAGCCAATTTCTATAAAGAAGGGTATATGATTCATTTTAGCTGTAGTATTGAAGTCACTTGTATTTTGTTGTTTTATTGAGCTGTTTTATTGATGTTATAGATTTGGGTGTATTGAATATTCTAGTTATATTAGCTCATTATGCTGCAAATACAAATGGCTGGTGCTATTACAATAGCATGACTGTAAATTTAAAAAGAGTTAGTTATTGCACTAAGTTACTCTTCAAGTGAAGGCACCTGGGTGGCTGGGGCAAGTCCTCCGCAGCCATTATGCTTTGATACAATGATAGGTTACCGTGGCTAGTTGGGCTGGCTGGGTAGATGAAAACATTCCCCCTCACTAGCCATCTTTTTGCGGGAGGTGTGCATGCAGCTGATATTCGTGTGCTGCCCAGGTGTTGAATGTCTGAAGGACATGACCTCCCGGCACTACTAAATGTCGGGGGCATGTGATCTCCCAATGGGCATTGGCCAGAGTGTGGTGGTACATCTTGGGTGCAATGTATGTGCTGGTGAATCCCTGGGGTGTAAATTATGCAAGTGCAATCTGGGTGCTGGAGTAAGTTTTGCTGGGACAAGTACTGCTGGGTCTGAGGCAAGCCTCGGTGAAGGGACAAGTCGTGAGTGCTGGGGCAAGTCCTCTGGGTGCAGGCTAGGTGGCTGGGGCAAGTGCTCTGAGTGCAGTGTGGGTGTCTGGGGCAAATCCTGTGAGTGCAGTGTGGGTGTCTGGGGCAAATCCTGTGAGTGCAGTGTGGGTGTCTGGGGCAAATCCTGTGAGTGCAGTGTGGGTGGCTCGGGCAAATCCTGTGAGTGCAGTGTGGGTGGCTGGGGCAAATGTGGTTGTTGCAAGTTTTGTGGGTTCTAATGGAGACATTAAATAAAATGAAACACAGCTTGCTTACTTTCATTATATCATTTTCTTGTGGTGGCTGTAGAATTTTAAGAAGAGCTTTGGTGTGCCCTAGGTCAGAAAAGGTTGAAGAGCACTGCACAATGTGTCAATGTGTATATTTAGTATTAATAATTATCTCTACTCTTTCCTGTCAAATTGCTTAAACATTTAAAAATTAGAAGAAATGTTACAATGTTTTGCCAACTCCTTGAAGGCATCATGAAAGATAACAATCTATACAATGACAGTTGTTAAATATAAATGATTCATTAAAGGATAATTAATTTGATGACTAGGCAACAATGTAATGAGAGGAGAGAGGTGGGACCAACAGGTTTGAAAGTGTTTCTTCTTTTGCTCTGTATATGTGGCTGTAATGTTGCCATTGTATCATGCAAAACTGCTTACTGATGGCTAATCTTGGCACTGCAGATGTTTGGGAACTAAATATCCTATTATGCTCAGTCAGCCTTAATTCTGACTATGTACTATGTACAGTGGGAAGGTTAGCTAGCCATCAGTGAATTACACACCTGTTGTCTTCTATTTCCATTATACAGCCTTTATGTTTGCATATGTTTGTATAATACAAGAGATTTCACATCTAAAAGGAACTTTCAGAGCAGCACTTAAATTGTCTAGTCTGTGTCCCCACCCTTGGTAGACTTGAGACTATCACAGATACTAATCTTGTAAATACATGTTATATTACTTTTCAATTCGTGAAGTAACAGTTATTGATGTATTTCTTTCTTTTTATCACTTATCATTAAAGGCTTCTACTGGAGCCACTTTCTCCTGTTAGAAAATAAAAAAAATTATCTTTTTCACAAAAGGAAATATGAAAAGTAGGACATCTGTTTCATTTTACTGTATTGTATGTTCTGTTGTAATCCAAAAAGCAGACACATGTTCTATCAAGTCTGCCCCTTGTACACGTTTCGCAAAATGCAATCTGCATAGCACTACCAGGTGATGTTAAACTGGTGACAGGGCGCAACACCCCAGGGGGCGCCCTCCTGCCCGAAGAAAAAATAAATAAATAAAAAAAGCCAGTAGAGGCACTGGATGGAGGAGATCGAAAGATCCCCCCTCACCAGCCCTCTGCTCGGCATGCTCTTCTACATCCGGGGAGGGGGCGGAGCTAACTGGATAAGAGGTGTAGCTCCGCCCCCACCCTGTGAAGCAGAGCAGCGTCTGCTTCACGAGGAGCCACTGGCAGCATGAGAAAGTGCTGCTAGGTTCCCCATGCTCTGCTTCGCAGGGTGGGGGCGAAGCTACACCTCTCATCCAGTTACCTCCGCCCCCTCCCTGTATCCACTTTTGAAGGCAAAGGAAGGGGGGGGGAGGCAGAACAGGGGAGGGGGGAGAGACAGAACAGCTGGAAGGGTGGAGAGAGAGATACAGAACAGGGGGGAGAGAGAAAGAACCGGGGGAGGGATGGAGAGAGACAGACAGACAGAACAAGGGGGGGAGAGAGAGACAGAACGGGGGGAGAGAGAGAGAGATAGACAGGGGGAGGGAGGGAGAGAGACAGAACAGGGGGAATGGGGAGAGAGAGAGATAGAGAGGGGAGGGAGGGAGGGAGAGAGAGACAGAACAGGGGGAATGGGGGGAGAGAGAGAGAACATGGGGGGGAGAGAGACAGAACAGGGGGAGAGAGAGACAGAACAGGGGGGGAGAGAGACAGAACAGGGGGGGAGAGAGACAGAATGGGGGGGTGAGACAGAACAGAGGGAGAGAGAGACAGAACAGAGGGAGAGAGAGAAGGGAGAGAGATAACAGGTATGGGGGAGTTAGAGAGAGACAGACAGGCAATGAAGAGGAAAGGGACAAACATGGGAAGGGAGAGAGATACATACATGGGGGGGCGCCACGGGGGAATCCCGCACAGGGCGCCGGAACACTTAAGGCCGGCCCTGTGTATAGGGAAAGTGTTTCCTTCACTTGAGAAAGCATAAAAATATGTTTTTAATGTTCACATTGCAGATGACGTTCCAGTTAACGAAATGTATGTTGTGTGTATTGTGAAAACATTTTCTTTTCTCTTTTCTTTATTTACAGAAAGAAGATTGTGTCTGTATTTCTGCAGACATAACGTCTATTCAGATCTATTCACTGTAATGTCAGCAGAAACGATGTGTTAAAATATGGTTTCTGATAAATTATTTGGAAAAGTCTATAATTTCTTTTTTTTTTTACCTTGACAGTGATTCAGAATTACAAAAAAAACATGTTTATTATAGTAATTGATAAGAATGTGTATGAATTATGCTGACGTTTCATTCAGCTTGCAATAGTCTAGCAAACAAAGTTCTGGAGTGCAAGATTTGTAGAGAATTGTGAAATATTAAAAACTGAATTCTTTTTTTTCATTTGAAATATAGCAATCCGATGTGTACATTTTAATGGTTGTACTGAATGTTCCCTAATCAGAATGCTTCATATATTATAAGGAGTGAAATATATGCACTGGTACTCTGTGTTTTCTCTCTGCTGAGAATTGAGCACTGAGCTCTGTATGCAGCTTCAAATCATAGCCTATAAACTGGATGTTTAGAAGTATTGTGTACCAATCCCAAAATAATAATGTTTGCTTATCATACTCTAGGCATTTGGCTATACATGTGAAAGGGTTTTAAAGATTGCATTTTTGAATAACAATATTGAAAAGAAGAATATTTATAAAAAGTAAATGTTTACACTTTTTTGGTACACAGATTTTTTTTCCCCATGTACAAAATGCAATCCAATTTTAACTCATTGTGCTGTGGAATTATGTATAATAAATTGTTTACCAAGTCTGGAACTAAACTATAAAAGCCATTATAATGCTATAAAATATATATTTGTTTGCTGGGTAATGAGGTTGCATGGACTAATATACTAACGGTTTTTTATTTACATCTGGGTTGTTTTCGAAAATTATAGATCACTATATTTACTTTTAAGATCTGTAATGTGTTGTTTAATATGCTATTATAATATGCACCTATTTGCCTTCTATTATATGTTTATGTTTATGTATGCCTGGAGTAGAGTTGCTTTTACTGCTGAATTTCTTTTCTCACCTATCCTCCCCTCATTAAAGGATAACTGTTAACAGAAAGTGAAGCTATGTTGTATTGAAAGACTGCATTAAAAATGCTTTAACCCCCTTAGTGACAGAGTTCTATGCTACATTTGATATGCCTTGAAGACCAGAATTCCTTTTTTTTGTCATACGTTTGCTGAACTGTCAATTTATTTATTTGTGTTCCGTACACCCACACACATTATATAGTATTTTTAAAAGGATGGATGGGGCTTTCATTTGATACTATTATTTTCATCATATGATATAATTTACTATTAAAAAAATATAAAATATGCTGAAAATATGCCATAATAAAAACTTTTTCTAACTTTGACCTCATTTTTTTTAAACAATGACAAATTGTAAAAAAGACCATATGTCTAATATTTGTCCTGAGTTTAGAAAAAACAATGTTTCCATGCTTTTCTATTGTTTTATTTCAAGTAATAGGGCAATAATCAATTGTAGTGGTTTTTTTTTTTGCTTCCTAACCATTTTCTTCTACAGTGACCTTTTGACACAACCCTAATCCTAAATTTAACCCTAACCCTAAATCTACCCCCACCTCTCAATATAACCCTTGTACTAACCTTAATTCTATCCCTAACCCACCTGTAACCCTAACCCTAATTGTAACCCTAAATCTAGGGTTAGCTTTTTAGCCTCTAGGGGCAGTCAAGCAACAGTTTCAGAGTGACGGAATAGATTTTTTTTCTTCTCACACGCCTTACGCGTTTCGTGTGAAACCTATGATTTAATCATAGGGTCAATCATGAAGCCTATGATTAAGCGTGATTTCACGCAAAACGCGTAAAGTGAGTCACACCTTTTCCATATTTGCCTTGCAGTTAATTTATTGAAATGGGGATCCGACAATGAAAATAAATCATTTATATTCTTACTGGAGGAAGGAGTGCAGCCATCTTCATTTTTTCTGTCTTCGATACCATTGCCTCAACAGCTTGATGAAGAACCCTCTTCCCAGCATACTGCATCCATGAGAGGCTCCTTTCATTGCCAGGAGTGGAGCCGGCTTGTCCTTTGAGAAGAGCCTTACTACAATAACTGCCGGCATGTAACGTTCCGCTGAGAAGTGCAACACTACATGAAAACTCAGAACATATATATACACATCCTCATGGTCCTCAAGGACCATGCTTTTCAGGAAGTATATATATGTTCATCTGCATTAAGGGGTTAATAAAGAATGCAAATAGAGTACCTTTTTGAACACTCTCTACTTGTATCTATCAGGTAGATGACATTTTGTTCTGGATGTTGGGTCAGAGAAATGACATCTGACCCATTTGACCCTAGATTCGAAATAATATGTAAGCTCCCCGATGAAGGTTTATAAAACAAATATGGCTCAATAAAGGTACTTTGTATTATGTCATTAAAGTGTTTATATTTAAAATGCCTAAACTTGATGCAATCTTTCAATTAAACAATACTTAAAAAGTTATTCTTTAAAGCAGTGGTCCCCAACCTTTTTGGCACCGGGGACTGTTTCCATTGAAGAAAATTTTTTCATGGCCTGGGGGAAGGGGGGTATGGGGTTGGGAGCAGTTGGTCAATATGGCAGTATTTATCCACTCTGGATAGCAGTATTTAGCCACTCAATAAGCCAGTATTTAGCCACTAATTAAGCCAGTATTTTGCCACTCACTATGCCAGTATTTTGCCACTCACTATGCCAGTATTTTGCCACTCAATCTGACAACATTTTGCCACTCAATATGCCAGTATTTTGCACAAGGTCATATCTGGTCACAATTATTTATTTATTTTTTTTACAATTTTTTTGAAGCCACGCTTAATAAAGTAACCAGCTGCAGGGGAGCTGTGTTTCCCTCCTCTGTGCAGGAGGGAAGACTAGGGCCCAGAGGTACTTGGCCATGAATATTTTATTTATTTATGGGGCGAGCGGTGGTTCTGAGCAATTTTTTTTCTTATTTTCATTTCAGTTCTCCAGTTAAAACCCCCAAAATGCATCTGTGTTTGCGCATTTTGGTTATCTTCGTGGGATTTTGACCTGTATTGAGTAAGTTGGATCCATTGGATATGCATATCTAAAATCCGTGTACTGGATATTGTTTAAAATCATCCCAAAATCAGAGCAAATTGACAATTTCAGGCTAAAATCTATATTAGGTCTAAATTGAATAGACCCATAAGTTTATGTGAGGCAGTTGCTATGTCCTCTATGATATCGGAATTACAAGGGCAGATCTAGACTACGCAGAATTTAGTGACCTAAAATTTGAAGAGGGTGCAATCAACAAATCCAGGATATGTTTTTGCACCTCAGTGATGACATTGATTAAATGTTTTATCAGGCCGTTTCCTGCTGAGCTTGTAGAACCAGCAAGCTTTTCACAAGCCCTTAAAAGCAAAGGGAATTTACGCACCCTGGTTGGACGCTCTGTTGTTAAAAGTAAAGATCTGTAAAAAGCCAAAGCTAGCCTGACATTTGCATTGTTGAAAAAGTGAAAATGGACTATCACTCAGACTATAACACCATTTTTGCATTAAATAATACAGCAGCTATCTTACATCGAAAAACAGCACAGAGCTCTTTGGGATGAGAAGCTTCCATGGGGAAAACGAAAGGTTGCAGTTGTCAAAACGAAAAATTAGCCTGGCGCCTGGGGCAAATCACTGAGTTTTAAGGAACAATTCTTTGTCCTGAAAATGCATTACTATCTATAAATATATAGACATACAATTTGGATGTAAATTTTCAACTGAACCAATGGGACATTGTTAAGAAAAAAAATATTCTTTTAATGTATGTTTCTTGCAGAAAAGACATACTATATTTATAAAGTACTCACCTAAACATTACTTATACTGTGACTGTAGGGAACGTCAAATAATCAATAATGTTCTACACAGAGTGTACAGCAACTTCAACTCACTTGCAACTCACCTTTTTTTTGTAATAGACCGTATTAAATAGCAGGTGAAAAAAAACACAGTATCTTCAGTGCTCTCTACTTATGGAAGAAAAAAAGATTCTCTCAGACTAGTTCACTGATCCTACCGCTAATGCTTTGTCTAAATTATCTATTCATATACTCTATGAATTTGTACACACTTTGCAGCGAATTACATACCTGTTTTAGTATGCTCCAGTATTTGAGCCTGTGACATCCACATTGTGTTTCTTTTTCATACCTAATCCTTATGCTCCCCTAGTATTTAAGGATGCAGTTTGCTAAAACTATTTACAGCATTATATATTATTTCCTTTATTCAGGCATTTCCATAACGCCTCTTATCACCATTTATAAAAATGAAACTTTTCCATTTTCTATTCTGAATACATCTTATAACCTGAATATTTACATTTATTCTATGAAACCATATGGTCGAACTGTCTATAATTGCTCTATGTTCTGCAAAGGTCACTGGTACATCTGTTTCTCACATAATGTATGTTTTATACACTGTGATTACTTCTATATACTTATAAAGTATTTGCTTTAAACATTTGGCGTGAATAAAATATGTTAATCCAATCAAATAGAAATATTGCTGAAAGTCATCCAACATAATGATAGTACATTCTTTAGCCTACTCCCATTATGTCTCATGCATTATCTGGATTCATTTTTTTTTTTTTTTATTAACAATGCTGAGTTCACAGAAACAATAATAACTTGAATTTCTTATCCTCCAGTTTTTACAAAGACTGCTAGGTAGGTTTTCTTGATAGTACTTGGACCCTTGAAGGAGTTAAAAGCAATAAAGCTTTCACAAACTCATGCATTTCCTACCACTCTGTTATAGTTTTAACGCTGAGTCTCCATGTTTCTGGGGCTATAGAAACTGTATATGGCAGCTACAGAATCCACATTACCTTGAAACTGAGTTAGCGGATTGAATTTATATTAGCTTGGGTACACAGCCAGTACTCAATACACTAGGCCTCAGACCTGTTCTCCTGTCTAATACATTAACAACGGCAAATGCTTTTGAGAAACCAGTTCATGTATGGAATATGTGTCTTCATTAGCATACATTTCCTGGACGCTCCAGTCCAATGCCCATTGCAGGCTTCATTTATCATCATTATGATACACACTGGGAAATCCCCACTGACATCCACAATTTCATTTATTTACTCTGTTCGACTATATGTCCAAGTGGGAGTAAATCCATCTTAAAGGAAGCAATCCATGTTCATTGGGGAAATGTGTTTCCCTAACTGGAAATGATCATATTGTTTTGAAACACAGTATATTCAGCAAGGAAGGCATCAGATTGCCAGATAACTCAAAATGACCCCAGAGCTTCATGTGTATAATAAGGGGAGCCACACAGTTGGTATTTTACCGGCAGCCTGGTAACAAATTGGCTTCAGTCCTTTGGAGGCAATAGCTTTGCTGGTATTTTTTTGGAAGAAAAGGTGGCAACCCTGAGAGAATGGGATTTGAAATAAGCAATGTGTAAGGCTAAGATAGCAGACATTAAAAAGTAAATATGTAAATTTTGGAAAACAATAAATACGAATCAGTGTGTACTAAGCCAAATTGATATTAACCAACAGGGAATTAGGACAGTCCGTACCAAGCCACATTAGAGTTATACACCAAGAGGCAATGGAGACAGTCAGTACGATATTCTACACTGAAGCAGGAGCGGAAAAGGCTTCTTAGAATTAGGCAGTCGCTAAAATCTCTTGCTTACGAGGGTTATCTAAACCTTAAGCTAGCACTATAAGGAGCTTAGATCAGTGACATAAGTTCTAGTTAAGGGGGGGGGGAGCTGCCCCTTGTTATAATAGAAAAGTACCAGAGGCCAGGCACCCAGTTTACCCTTATCATTTCCAGCTGTTAACCTGAATAACCCTAATCAATGGTTATATTCTGAGTGTTGATTAAATAGTCTCCATATTTTTAAAGAGACCTTGCTGTGCTCGTCATGTATGTGAAATGTTATCCACTTGCACTATGCTCCCAGCACAGCCCTTACAACTTACGGATGCTGAATTCACAACCTGCAGATGTTACCTCTGTATTTAAAACCTATTTGGTTGTGGTAAAAGACCCTTGCAACGTGTAGACAAACACACAATACAATAAGCGCCACACTCCTGTATAAGATGCCACTAAGATATAGATGAAATAATTTGTTTTTTTTTATATGTTTACATGGAAAAAGTGTTGTATTGTTCTAGATTCAAGTATTCTCAATGATAACAATCCTTCCTATATACAATACTTTCTAAATAACTAAAGTAAGGAAACACAACAGAAAATAAGTTGTTAATATTTGCTTCATTTGGGTACATTTTCCACAGCCTTTTGACTACTTTTATAGCAAGCACTCTCTCTTTAGTTGTGTGTATTCATACAATAAAATGTGCTGTTTTTTTATTTGGTGAAATATGAATGCATTATTGTAATAATCATTACTATTCCTTTGGGCTACTCATTAAAACAAGGTAGCAGTAACGCCTTACAGTTCATTACATTTGAGTCAATGTTAAATTTGGTATAGTTAATGGTTATTTAATGCAAATTAATTAGCTATTTTCCTCCAACATAATCCAATATTAGATTCCAAAAACTGATTAACTTTCGTACTTTTTTTTGTACAGTGTCTAAAGTGCCAACTGCCAAGTTTAATTAAATCTCTGCTATTTAAATCTGGCACCTATTGTGACATTTTTATTTCATTAAAAGAAAAATAGAATGTCCTAATTAGAAAAACAGAATTCTACTGAAATTATAATACTGGGGCAGGTTTGCTTTGTCCCCCACATTACTGGTTTGATGTAACAGGATTAACATTTGGTGCTCTTGAGCTCCACAGAGGTGGAATTAAAAAGGGACATAATTATTGACTTTAGATAAAAGCTATTAAAAAGTTGACAATGTATTTTTGGGTAGCAGATGTCCTACATTAGTACCATTTTCAGTGTTAGAACACCTACATTGTCTTTCAAGTAAACAGAGCTTAATTTTGTCAGTCCTATATCATTACTGTTGCAGTCAAAATTATATATTGTAGTCTAAAATATAGTTTAACATATAGTATTGAATATTTGTAATATGTCAAACCCCAACCATGGAATGCATAAAATATCACTTATTTTAACTAAATAATTATATCGCAGTTTATGGTATTCAATGTCATGAGATCCATTAACTTTATTTTCATTGCACCATTAAGCTATATATATTATAGCCAAAAGTCAGTGAGATAGCTTGGTGGGCTAATGCATCATCTCTAGAATCTGTTCAACCCTTGGGTCACAGGGCCATTCATCCTTCCGATGTAGATAAAATAAGTACCATTAAATAGTAAGGGGAATAGTAAGATCCCCTGGATGCCGGGCAAAGGTAACATCCCCAGGACATACTTGAAACCCAGAGAATATCTCAATGTACCATTCCTGGTTAAACACTGTATTATTATTTTATACTATAGCCCATATATAGATAGTACTCTGTACGGGTCTAGGACAGCAGTTACAGCACTGACACTTCAGCACTGAACTGTCAGGGCCGACAAATGCTAACCCTAGTAAAGTAACTCACAAGCTAAACTGTCAGGGCCGACAAATATTAATCCTAGTAAAGTAACCCCAAACCTGAACTGTCAGGGCCGACAAATACTAACCCTAGTAAAGTAACCCCCCACCTGAACTGTGTCAACAAATACTAACACTAGTAATGTAACCCCCAACCATAAAACTAACCCCAACCCTAATATCAACTGTAAAACTAACTCCTAATACGAACCCTTTTAACCCCGAATAATAACTCTAAAACTAACCCCTAACTCTAAAACCCTAATACTAACCCTAAACCCTAAAACTAACCTACTCCTCGACGATTCGACGATGCGTCTGACAGTCAGGCAATGTAAGGCACAATTATAATTAATTGAGAACTTGTTGTGCCCATCATCTATGTTAAATGTTATCCACTTGCACTATGCTTCTAGCACAGCCCCTCCGACATACAGATGATGAATTCACAAACTTCAGATGGTACCTCTACTATTAAAACCTATGTGGTTGTGGTAAAAGACCCTTGCAACACACTCTACAACATGTACACAAACACACAATACAATAAGCGCCACACTCCTGTATAAGATGCCACTAAGATATAGATGAAGTAATTTGTTTTTTATATGTTTACATAGAAAACGTGTAGCAATGCTCTATATTCATGTATTCTAAATGATAACAATCCTTCCTATATACAATACTTTCTAAATAACTAAAGTAAGGAAACACAACAGAAAATAAGTTGTTTTATACACCACAATTCCAATTCACAAGTTTATTAAGTAATTATGTATAAACGTGATAACATAAAATGAATAGATCTGAAATATAATTTTCCCCCACAAAATTAATTAATTCTTGGAAAGACTCACCTGCCTGCCTAACTTAAAAATAAACTTAAAAATACGTCAACTACAAAATTTCCAGCCGAAAAAGCACCTTTGTTGTTTTGCTTATAGTCAAACAGAACTGATTGATACATCTCTGGTCACATTACAAAGATCTATAAGTACTCTCGCCACCTGTGCTGTACTCCGTTTCAACCATTAATGGCTCATTCACTTCACTGTGATAGCAGATACTGCTCAGATTCACATAGTAAACTTACCTAAAGATAATAGAGACACCAAGGGGGCTGTGTATAAGCCTGCAGGGAGCAAAACATCTGCATGACTTTCCTCAGAAAGAGGTCCCATAGAACTTATTTCACCTCAGTGTTATGATAAATATATTCAAGACTCTTTTGCTCTACTTAAATTTGAACCCAATTTTCTCTCAGCAAGTCATTGATCACAATTACCTGGGAATCTATATGCTTGCACATGTTCAAAAAATCCCCATGCAGCAAAGCAAATGCAACCCTAGTATTTTTAAAATAAATCAGATTAGGTGCGATTGTCACGACAACAGCATGCACCCACACAGTAGTAAAACAGCACTCACTCAATTATTGGTTGGTGCTGGAACCAGGCTCCACCAAGTCCCTGAACATCAGAAATAATGTAAATCGCTCGGTACTCAAATAAATAAGGTCAATTCATTTCCAAACCGCAAATGGCAACATTTCAACCTTACAATGTCTTTATCAGGCATTCCCAGGTAATTGTGATCAATGACTAGCAGAAAGAAAATTAGGTTAAATTAAAGTAGAACAATGGAGTCTTGAAAATATTTATTTTAGGTGAAATATATTCTATGGGATCACTTTATGAGAAATGTCATGCAGATATATATGCGTGTTGCAGGCTTATACACAGCCCTCTTGGTGTTTCTATTCTATTTGGGTAAGTTTACTATGTCAAACAGAGCAGTTTGTTGTCACAGTGAAGTAATGATTCGGATGGAATACAACACTGGTGGTGCCATCTGCTTGATAAAGATCTTGTAAGGTCTTAACGTTTGTCAATGGCAGCTTTAAAGTAGCACTAAAAGTTTGTTTCTAATTTTTGCTTCATTAATGTTAAAAACCTGGTGCCACCTGCCTAGAGTAAACCCGACATCTATCTTTGTAGTTACACACAGGTTTACTTGGAGCACTACCTCTCAGCTGAGGCAAAGCTTGTCGGATGCTGGTTCATGCTTGCCCTGGGCGTCTGATCAGGGTCTATCATGTTCGGTCATCTCGCTCCACTATTGCAGAGAGAAAGACCTTTTTTTCACATGCCATCGCATGTAGTGAGGGTATCTCACTACAGTATCAGTAAGAGACTGTCAACGATGGCCTCAGTCATGATGCCTTCAAGAGAAGCATCATGGCTGCCGATCAGAGGATAAATCTTAAAAAGTATATGCCAGTTTAATCATTATATTAGGGCTGATAGGTTTTTCCATGTGCAAAAGTTTAGTGGCCCTTTACGCTGGACAGGCCTGATTTGCAAGCTGTTACCTCATGGACGCAGTGCCTGTGGTCTGTGATAAAAATTCAGTTTTGCATTGCCTAAAAGAAAGCAAATTGTTTGGTGAGAGGAGATATGAGGTTTCCTAATTAAATAGTGAATTACTTTCTAGACAATTACTATTAGTAGGAATCTATGGATCTATTTTTCCTGAGAAGTCACAGGCAATTTTATCCACATTAAACTTACTTTTCCCATTAGTCAGCACTGGCTGATCACAAACGTCTTAAAACAAAGTCCTGAAATTAATCTTCATTGAATTTAAATCAGAACTCTCCTCTTGGACAAGCTCTGTACTCTGGCGAAATTCTTTGTGAGGTTTCCATTGAAGTTAACAGATAATAATTTCAATGTTGCAAGCTGGCTGGGCATCATGAGAAACAGAACACTTCTACTCCAGTTTACCTACCCGCAAGGCCCCAAACCTCTAACACAGACAGCATTACATCTCATGGCATACCTGTCTTTATATGATGTAAACACTAGCAAAATAATGACCATAGAGGATAGATAAAAAGAGTAACAAGGGAGGAAAAAAGTCAGCCCATCCCATGGAAATTCACACAAAAAAGTAAAATATTTCGTTTTTTACCGATTTTTCACTGGCACTAAAATAATTTAATAAACCATGAACATATCATAAACAATTCCTTTGTTTACTACAGTAACCTGTCAGTTGACATCAAATTATCTACTGCATCCACATAGAAATCAATTACATTCATTAGTTTGCAAATCTAGAAAGACAAAAGAATGTTCTTTAATTCATGAGTCGTATTAGCGTACACATTTGTATTTCATGTGTCATGTAGGCAATTACCATTATAATACACCCTGGCTATTTTTAGCATTACTAGTGCACAGCATCAAATATTCACCCACAGGAACTACAACAAGTAATTTAGTTTTGCCCTTTAAAAAACAGTCCTCCGTTTTACCTGCTCACTAAATCCATACCATTTCTCATTGTGACGGCTTCTCTCTTTTACAGGGAGCCTTGGAATTTCATGTCCTGCAGACCTCCAAGGTTACGGATCACTAAGTTAATGTTTCCAAAATGTCAGGGTTCTACAGTCAGATTGATAACTTGTTTTCTCCATGTCTGAACACAGACCCATGAATAGAGCATGCTGGAAGCAAAAGAGCCTAACCATCATTTGTTTCAGAGACACATTCTGCCCTTAGATGGACATGGTTTTTAACACAAAAGAACAGGTTGAGCCTTCAATGTCTGAATATGTTTCTCGCTATCCACATTGAAAGCAGGAGCTGTACAATGGTACTGCACCCGGGTTCTGCTGTTAATAATTAATGATTTAGCACGAACTCCACTGCTATAATCAGGTGCATATAACAAAGGAACAAGAGAGACAGCTACATACATACACACAACAATCAGATGATTCATTTTTTATTGCTTAAAAAAACAAGACATGTGGGAAGAATGCCTCATTTTTGTTTTTTTTTATTTTTTTCTGTTATCAATTTTTTGGGAGTGATGGTCTGTTTCCATTATGCTGGAGTAAATTCATAATAGCAACCACTCTCATTCCAGCTTAGATGTGGGTAACAACCACCATCAATTGACATAAAGCTAACTTTTGCACTTTATAACATAACTGCCATTTAATTCTATTGTTAAAACATTATACACAGATCACAGAGTTAAATATGTATTTGTTTGTATAAATCTAAATCTAAAACCGCCAATAACATGGAAAGTGATACTGGTGCTACTGAGCGCCTATTGTGAAAAGGAACTGTAATATTTAAAAATAAAAGCACAGAGAAGAGTTGTTGTATTTTAGGTAAATGCACTTTTTTTGTAATTTATAATGCTCCTTTTTTTTTTTACTATGTTTAAGAAATGAAAACACAAAATGTAGAGATTCTCTAAAAGCACATTTTTTTTTTAGCCAATAAAGTAAGAGGAAACAGATCTTCAAAAGATACAAAATTGTATTGGATGTGTTGTGTATTGCTATTTTGATCTTTTTTTATACACGGGTTAATGTGCATATATTTGAGCAAATGGCAAGAGATGTGTGTTTTAATATATTTGTATTTCACTATCGATGTGCAAAGTTAAGTGAATTGTAAAAGAAAATATTAATAAAGTATAATTGGAAAAAAAGATACAAAATTGACATGGCAAAACAATTAGAACCCTTTTTTCACATTGTAGGTAAATATATATAATATTTGAGTGCAGAGAATTCTTGCAATCCAATTTCTAATATTATGTAAACACTATAGAGAAACCTGTCAGAGGAGAACAGTTCCAATGTTTGAACATTCCATAGTGTATATTACATGCAATTTTCATTTCACAATAGTAATCCACTAACAACCCTATTCATGCATTTATCTATAATTAATATTTGTAAATAGGGTTGCCACCTTTTCTTCAGAAAAATACCGGCCCTGCTAATCCCTCCATGGACTTAACACCGGCCTCAAGCCAATATATTTTACAGGTCTGTTGGTAAATACCGGCCAGGTGAAAACCCTATTAGTAAATGCACTATGTAAATAATGGCATCAAACGAAGAAAAAAATGTGCACACCGCTCTCCACGATGATCAATAAATATGTGGTTTAATTCAATGCACCAGCAAACAGAAAAGATATATCCAACGGACTTAAATATAGGAGTGAGAGAAGACAACGCGTTTCGGCACGCTTGATCATAGGTGTATTACAAGTGAACGCGAATTTCTTATATACACGTGTTAAGCCAATGCAAAGAAAGGGTAAAGTGAGTGCAGGTGTGAATATGTATAAACATGCTGTGAAAGAGCCAATAGATAAAGAGAAATAAATAAATAAAATAAATGGATTAAATATGTGTATTGCAAGTGTAAAGTGTATGTGGATAAATGTAAGAATGTAAGAACAAAAACTAAAATAAGAATAAAAATAAATTATGTGAAATGAGTGAAAAAAATGAATGTGAAAAAAGTGTGAAAGAAGGACGAGGGGATAGTAAAGTGAACTGAAAAAGTAATGAATGAAAAAGTGAAAGATAAATAATGAATAATACCAAGAGAGTGCAAATAGAAAAGGAAAAGTTAAATAAAGTAAAGATGAAAAGGGGTAATAAAAGTAAAGCAGTACATGAGAGGTATAGTGTGAGAAGAACAAATACGTACAATCACACGTTCACACGTGATGCCAATGTCACATGTCACTTATACATCCTTTTTTTTTTTTTACACGTTTTCTTCTCACACTATACCTCTCACGTACTGCTTTACTTGTATTACCCCTTTTCATCTTTACTTTATTTAACTGGGGAATTCAAATGTTATTTTGATAAAATATTTTCACTACTCTCACTCCTGTTTTTGTGTAATAATCTTTTTTTATTTTTCCTCTCGTTTCCTTTATTATTTTGACTGATCTTTTAACACTGCTAATTATATTTTGCTTCTGTAAACATGATTCATAAACGCATAGATTTTTAATATTACCTCTCTACCCACAATAGAGACGTATTGAGCTTAGAGCTCTCCCATATGATGTATCATAAAATATTTTGTTTATCATTGACTGCTTTTTATCTGTAGTCTATCCTAATGAATAAAACGGTCAAATAAAATGTACATTAAAACAAAAAAAAGTATAATATTTACACTTATGCTTCCAAAAATGCAAATAAAATAATAAACAAAAATAATGCTTTAGAGATTTCATTTTACTTCTGCAAGTAAATGACATAAACATTTTTATTGATATATTTATTTTGTTATAATTCAAGTAGCATTAATTGGTTTGTTCTACACATGGTGACTCACACAAACTATTTCACAAAATGTAGGCATTTGTATTTTAAGTAAATCTGCTACTTGGCAGCTTGAACTTTCTGTCTTCCAAATTATACCCAAAGTAGAATAATTAATGGTCATTTGTTAGTATCCCCCTTCATTTTATTGCTATAATTACAATAAATACAAATACAATTTTTTTTTTTATAATAAATTCAGAAAGACCTTAGTTCATAAATAGTTAGAGTTTGTCACAAAGGTCATTAATAGTGATAGTTTTAAATGTTACAGTGAAATGATGTCAGCTGATATACATACCACTGTGCGGAGGCTACTAAACTTTAATGACTACGATAAAATTTGGGATGAAATAGTGCACCGGCTGTTTATATGCAGTGCCTGCAGCCTTTTTTGTCCTTCCTATTACATCATTCTCTTACAGCAGAAAAAACCCTCAACACTAATGCTTTCAAGTTGCCAGTTGTCCTTTGGACATGTCATTTATCTCGGAAATTCAAAAGACAGACCCATCATTTCAATAACCCAGAGTCTGTGCCCTAGAAACATGTTCTCTTTTTTTCACTTCTTGATGAAGGACCATCTCTTAGCATTAGGATATGACTCTTGTAGCACACCAGTGCCACCTGGTATTACAGCATCCAAGCGAACACCTACATTTCATCTGTATCATTGTTCTAATATGGAACCCAGTTTGGTCGGACAATGGATTACAAAAGCAATAATTGAATTCGTGTATTACAGTTGACCTGGAATACCTGTTTCATTGTATTGTCCATTTTCACTTGCTAGGATGACATGAGACACAGGAGACAACATATAGGTCAGCTACAACATTTTGTATGAGTGTTTCTAAAGCAAAATATTTGTGGATCTGGGATCCACAAATATTTCATACAATACGGAACTTATTACATAGAAATAAAGTTAAGATGGCACAAGTCTTATTGCTTACAGGTTATAAAAATGTCAACAAATACACTGGTTAGCCAAGGAGAGAATTCAGGTTCACACTGGTATTAAAAATATAGCGTCACTACAGATTTTTGAAGACTATTATTTTCAATATAACACTCTTTCTCCTTTAATAAGATATGTCAGCCTTAAGTGCTAATCAACTATATGAGCAATATTTTCAGGTAACTGAAATTAATATTGCTTCAAAGTGACCTTTACAGGTCACAGAATAATAGATTCTGATGCAATAAATATGAATATTATGTTATCAATCATAATTTCAGAGTCACGAAATCTGGCTTTTATCTCTGACCCACAGTCCCAAGTGCACAGAATTACTGGTACTCAGAAATTGGACCTTATGTGTGCAATATTTAGTAAAAAGGTGACCTTTGGTTCAATAAATACCCCTACTCCGATTGGCTGCATGCTGATTTCAGAAATCCTAAATCTGCTTTAAAATGTTCTCCATGTAGACTTATCACCACATTTATTAAATATTTTGCTGTGCTCATTAAGTATAGATGAAAGCTTGTTCTAAACTGAACAGTGCAGATACTATTGCTGTTAGGTGTTGTACATGGACACAATCTTACAGTGCTTAGAGTGCATACAATCTCAGGCTCCTTGGTAATGCTTCCTCCCTGTAAAGATGCATCCTGCCCAATGAATGACTGCACTAGATAGGATATCACATCTAGCACATGCCGTCAGCATTAATATACTTAGGCTGAGACTTAATGGTAAAACTTCATGGCAGACTCTAAGAAAGCCTATATTTCTACCCTTACCATGGATGTCCAAAGGAGGGGGAAAGAGCAGAGCAAGAGGGAACATCCCTCTGGAATTTACTCCTTTGAAGGATCCCTCTTACAAGACGGGATACAAGAGCTCCCCTTGAGCCAGTCACACTGCATGTAAATTATAGCTAATTGCAGAACTGGGCGGTGATGGCAAGTCTTTGCACCCCAGATCTTTTAAAATTACATTTCCATGATGCTCAAAATCATCCTGAGTATAATAGGGACTGGAGTTTACAACAGCTGTGATGCCAACATTTAGCATTTATTAACTTCCCCCAAGCCAACAAATGTAGGCAATCGGTTGTGGGTAAGGAGAAATTATTGGTGGGGGATATTTTGCCCCCTCCATCCTGGAGAAAGTCCTGCGGACGTCCATAGCTCTCACCATTAGACTATAATGGAAAGTGACCCCTATTAACCTCTCCTAAACCTAAACAGGTAGGATAGTAGAAGAAGATCAATTGTATTGGAAAATTGGGAGGAGGAAAGCCTTAGGACATATGATGAATGCAGAGACTAATAAAAGCGATTGGCTTTGGTGGAGCATTGTTACAGTTTGTTATGAAATTGAATTGGTTAGCATAGAAATTTATTTTCACAGACTATTAAGTAACTAGTATTTTAGCTAATCAGCTCAGAGTAGCGTGTTGTAGGAGGAAAAGGTGTGCATTTATTGGTGCACTCATTTATGACCATCTATAATGCATGAGATTAAAAGATTTAGATGGTTTTAAAGGCTAGTGACAGGATTTCAATTCTGATTCTTTAGGATTTACAAAATCAATGCAAGGGTCCACAAGTATTGGAATTATGAATAATTGCTTGAAAATGGATTCTTGCATCATTCTTCTTGTGTACTCCAGTAGTAAGAAGAATTTCAAATTACCCTAATATCAAAATACGATACATGTAATCAATTCCAACAGGTTTTCATTATTGCTTTTTTGAAGCCATTGAGCACAGATGCTTCAGCTTGATGGGATTAACCCAAGTTTTTTTAAAATGAAGGCAGCACTATACATAAGTCAAGCAATTTATTGTGATGTATTTGCTAAGAAGAAGCTTGTGTGTTCATGCACAGCTTCAGTTAACCAATAGTTCTGCTTTAACAACAGTTTCCCAGATTAGCAAAGGACTAACGATAACACCAAGGTTGAAACATGTGATTGAGGATGAATGATAAAGGTCATGGGGAAAGGACCAATGTGCTGGATGAATAATGGTACAAGAGAATCGGTTGGAATTAAAAGACACTCCATTCGTTTATACCTGTGAGAATAAAAAAAATATCTGGAATGAGCTATATATTAGGTTAGTGGAATTACAAGCAAATACACAAATTAAAAAGAAAATATGTTTTAAATGTGTCTGTGGTGTCTCCTGTTTATGACATCACTTGTGGTTGCATATCAAAACCACACGTGAAGTCATAAACAGGTGACACCACAGACACATTTACAACATACTATTTAGCAATTTATGTATTTACTTGTAAGTCTGCACAAAGTATAGATACTTTTTAATATTTTTGAATACTCCACATTCACAGCATACACAATGTTTAGTTTGACAGAATCCCTTTAATGGGGCTGTTTAATAAAGGGGAAGCATAGTATTCATGGAGGAGAGATTATGACGGTGGTTGTGATGGTTGATAAAGGATAAAGGGGAATAATACAGGCTAGGAAGATTGATGAAACAAACCAGTAGAGGGAGTGGACAAAAGGGTTAATGAAATAGGTGTGACATACGCAAAAGAGGTGACTATCGGGGTATGAAGAAAAGAGGACTAATGGTGGTGGGTGATCAGGTGGAAAGACCAGTTGGTGTGGCCAGATGTTGTAATAATATTAGTCTCTACAATTTCTGATTGCAGCTCTTTATATTTGTTGTAGTTTTTGTTTCTTTTGAAATGTCATATGTACAGGATATGTCACCCTAATATTTGGTTTTTATAATATGTAATAATATCTAAGGATAAATATGTACCATCTACAATGACCATTCCAATGAGCAGATAATTCTCCACTTCTTTAATTATTTCATAACTAGTAAAGAATACAATAAAGAATTACATTCAAATATCCCTTGTATGTTGTCTTCAATCATTTGAAATGCATGTTTCAAAATGATATAGGGTGCTTCTGTTTTGAGAAAAAAAAAAAAGAGAATATATATGTTTAGTGTAGAAAAATAATTGAAAATGCTGAGTACAATGAAAGCATTAGTATCCAATCAAAAACCCTCCTGCAAGTCTTCTCAATTCTCTGCTACCCAGAGTTTATCTGGAAAAATGGGAGTGGTTGTCATATTATCGGTTGGATGTAGGATGCAGGATGTAAATAATTGTTACATTGTTGCTCACATTATTTTTCAGTCACTATATCAGGGGTGGGGAACCTGCAGCCTTCCAGCCTGCTGAAGCACTACATCACCCATAATGCTCTTTCAGCTAAGAGGCTGGCAGAGGAGTATGGGAAATGTAGTCCTACACATCTGGATGGCCGCAGGTTCCCCACCCCTGTACTTGACCAAAAAGCTGCAGAGGAAAAAAAAAACTATAAACCCACACAGAAAAGACAGACAACAAGGGAGTGCAATCACTTGGAAGATAAAAGAGAATGCATCATAGCACAATACAGTTTGGTACATA